>JAWDJD010000004.1:335728417-337120417 GCA_035047305.1 Bradypodion pumilum
TTTGAAGCCCCTCCGTGTGGCGGGTAGCACTGGTAAGGTAAACATTATGACCCACAGGTATCCGGCAAGTTCGCAATTGACTGGACAACACTAGACAGGCATAAGTTGGTTAAACGTTGTCCGGTCAACGACGAACTAGGCGACGGGGTGATGGCTATAGCTAGACAGCATGCATCACCCCGTGATTTTACGGATATGCGTCAGAGGGTGGGGTCATTAGTTAGATATTGACTACGGTCAACAATTTGTTTGTGGTCAACAAACAAATTGATACAAATGGATACATTGTAGCAATTGCCGTTGGCAATTTTGGGTGGTACCTTACCAGTGTTACTTCGGCCTGCTTGCCTTAAGAATTATGATTGGTCAATTACCAATAGAAATTTATAATTCGGACTAGGGCATGAATCAATAAATGTGGCCCAATGCCGTTATCCACTTTCATTGGTGTCTGAGTCCTTTATTGGGGTGTGCGCCTGCAATGCAAGCGCGGTGCCAAAATGGCCGCCGCGCTCTTTGCGGGGGCCCCCCCACAGGACGAAGGCATCCGGGTAGTTAGGGGCGTGGCCAGCTCCCTTATAAAAGGGGTTGCCGCGAGGCAGCCGAGCTGCCATTTTGCGAAGCGACGGAGCGGAGACGTTTTTCCCCTCCACCCCCTCCCTAGTTAACAGTGTGATATTTTGGTCGCTTCGGGGCCGGGTGGGAATTTTTGGCTGGGACCCATATTGGCTTCCGGGTCCTGGTTTTTTCGCCCATCCCACACTGTTGCTATGGTTTGACATAGGGGTTTTCTGCTGCTGCTGTTGACTTTGGTCACATGGGCGGGTAGCACTGGTAAGGTAAACATTATGACCCACAGGTATCCGGCAAGTTCGCAATTGACTGGACAACACTAGACAGGCATAAGTTGGTTAAACGTTGTCCGGTCAACGACGAACTAGGCGACGGGGTGATGGCTATAGCTAGACAGCATGCATCACCCCGTGATTTTACGGATACACGTCAGAGGGTGGGGTCATTAGTTAGATATTGACTACGGTCAACAATTTGTTTGTGGTCAACAAACAAATTGATACAAATGGATACATTGTAGCAATTGCCGTTGGCAATTTTGGGTGGTACCTTACCAGTGTTACTTTGGCCTGCTTGCCTTAAGAATTATGATTGGTCAATTACCAATAGAAATTTATAATTCGGACTAGGGCATGAATCAATAAATGTGGCCCAATGCCGTTATCCACTTTCATTGGTGTCTGAGTCCTTTATTGGGGGGTGCGCCTGCAAAGCAAAGCAATCACTTATATGCCGCTTCATAGCGTTTAGTGCACACTCTGGGCAGTTCACAAATTAATTAGCATTTTGCCTCCAACATACTGGGTACTCATTTTACCAACCTCAAAAGGAAAGAAGGAAGGCTGAGCCAACCTTGAGTCCTGACCAGGATTGAACTCACAACCTTTTGCTTGCAGTACAACAGTTTAACCACTGCGCCACCAGAGCTCATAAGTTAGGTTTACAGGCCCTTTCTGAAATCCCTCAATGCCCAGAGAATATGGTGTCATAGGATATAATTAGATGGTCAAATTATCATTTGAGAGGTGATAGGATTGTGTTGTGCAGCTATGTATATTGCATAAGATACATGTCACTTTAAGAGCTCCTGAGCACAGCACCCAGCTGCAAGCACTGAGTGGGTGACTAAGCAAACTCGGAAGACTTGACCATCCTTGAATGGCATTACTACGTTGCTAACTCATCTGGAACCACACTGCATGGACACACTGGATCCTGATTCCAGAAACCCAACAAGCAGAAACACTGAGCCCTGGTAATTCCTCATCTGAGGACTACAAGACTTTGGCCTGGAGCATTGCCAAATGCCAGCCATGGAGGAGGCTGGAGTCTTCATTTGCATCCAAGTTAACCAAGGTCTGCCAGTGAGTACATTTTCACTGCTTGCTGAAAACTGACTCTGAGATAACCAAGAACCCAGCTCTGTGTTCATCTGGGAGATTGACCTTGAGAAACACTATTTGCAAAGACTTGCGACTGCTATTTATTGCTTTGCTTCATAGAGAAGAATCTACTGTTTTTGTTTCTGCCTTATGAACTGATGAGTAACATGCTGAAGTAAAAAGCTTTCTTACTTGGAAAGTGCTAACTATGTCTTACTGTCTGGGTGTAAGTGGAAAAGACTGATTGGGCACCTCTGCTTTTGCCATAAGCCAACTGCTTCACTCTGCTGAATTCGCACCCTTCCCGGATTGGTCGGGATTTCACGGTTTTCGGCGCCGATTTGCGCCATTTTCTGCCCCGCACTGCCGAAACCCCGGAATTTAGCATCTGGGGGAAAGGAGGTACTGCACAGCCCTACGGCACAGGTACACATGCATAGAAGGGTTTTACGCTTGCGTAGCCCCATTCTACGCATGCGTAGAAGGCGACCTGTGCTGAACCATTTGTGCAGGACCCGTATTTTCTGGAACCGCGGTTGACAAGTATGTCCACCACACCTGGAAGTGCCATGTGGTGGAGGAAGGGCAAAATGGCCATCCGGCCCACAAAGCTGTCTGAGGGAACGTGACCTTTTAAAAGGTTGAGAACTCCTTGTATAAGGCAACTGGGCTACAGAAACCAAGACTGATCTCTGAAATCTGGTTAGTGTTGCTAGATACTCTTCAAGATACAGGGACATGTCTTTTTCCTCTTTGGATACATAACTTAACAATGTGAGCAAGTTAGAGAAGCTGAGAGCCATTTTGTTAAGAGGCTAGATACTCTTACAAGTATAGACTCCTTTTCAAATTATTTTTTAATTAATTTTCAAAGATAAATAAAAAGTACAAAAAAATACAAACAAAATACATACATAACAATTCAATACAAAAACATAATTACACTACTACATAAAAACATTACAACTCCACCACATGCGGAGTAAGTACCCAGTGTGTTCTTGCATCTCCAACACATTTTAGTTTTTTTATTATCCATTTGATGTAACCTAACTGGGGTCAGGTACCACCTCCATAACATTTTATAATTATGTTCTTTGACTCTAACAGACATAGTTCTCATAATTCTTCTCTTCCATTTGTTCTTCCAAATTGCTCAACCCTCGACCTCATCCCTCAACTTCTCAACTCCCTTGCGGCTTCTCCGCTCCAGTTTTAACTTTCAATTTCTCCTTCCCCCGCTGCCATTACTCTTTGCTCTTCTTCTTGCCTTCTCTCACCGCATCCCTCATTCCACACATATTTCACCACCATGGGCACCTCCACCACCACAAACATGACTGCCTCGTTAGTCGCCGCCACATTACCAGAGTCCGTCTCTTTCAATAAATATCCCTCCCAGTCCCATCCGACCATGGCCCAGCTGGTTTGGCCCCCGGCTTTCGCCACTTGACAAGTATAGATTCCTAGCAGGATCTCCCAAGATTTAGCACAAAGCTTTTTCCATACATGAGTTGAGAAATCCCAAACATTTAAGCTTCATTTAGAAAGAAAGAGGCATTAGAGATCATATTAGAAATATATATTGGTTACTACAGCATTAAAAAAAATCAGAAAGAAAATGAGTGTACGCTTTACAGATTTTACAGCAAGCCTTTGACAGCATGGAACATGAAAAGGTTTGTTCTAAAAAGAAATGATGCACATGATGTGTAACCTATGATCTGGACAAGACACTACTATTGTGTTGTGTTCTGATGGTTTTATCGTACACATGGATTACAATGTATCTGAGCCAATGTAACCTTGCCTATAGCAACAATGTAACCTTCAGCTGCATCATATAAACCCTGTAATAGGACGCGAGCTAATGACCACCAGCTGGCAGCAGCGAGCGTCCAAGCTCTCTTGGTCCGAACTCATCAAAGGCAACAGCGCGGGAAGTTTTCCCGCCACCACCTACACCTGGACAAGAAGGGCGTGACCCGCAATGACGTCACACAGACAGTGGCCAATGGGCTACCATGGCACCACGTTCAAATGTATTACTGCTGTATATAAAGAGCTATCGATCCGCCATTACCTCATGTTCCCTCTGTCCACGATGCAATAAACCTGAGTTAACCCAGCCCGAGGCTGTGTCCTGTGTCTTGGTTTGCATACACCAAATTGGCGACGAAGGTGGGATGATGGATCCCCACGGAACAGCCAGGGCACAGAGCGGGTTCAACATCACCAAACCGCAAGACTGGGAGCTGCTTGAGATGGACTTCCAGGCGGCACTGGTGGAACTCAGAGTCAAAGGAGACGACGAGGAGAGGAAGAGGGCCATCCTCACCAGAATGCTCGGGATGGAAACCAAGCGGACGCTGGTGGGCATCATCGCTCCGAAGAAGGTGAGCGAATTTAAGGCGGACGACATCATGAAGCTGCTGCGAGAGCGTTTCTGCCCCTCGAGGGCAATGTTTCCCGCTCGGAGCGCGTTTTGGAGGCGAGTCCAAGCGCCGGATGAGTCGGTTGAGGCATTCGTGGCCGCCATGAGGATAGCCGCCGCCCCCTGTAAATGGGGCGACATCCTAGAGATGGCCCTCAGGGACGGCGTGTTGTGTGGCCTGAAAGACAAGGAGGTACAGCGCAGCTTGATGAACAAGGAGCCGCCACCCACGCTGGCAGAGGTCGTAGAGGCCGCGGAAGCCGCAGAGTCCACGAATGCTGGAGTGGACGAGATGCACCAGTGGCGTGAGTGGCGTCCTAGAGCCGGCAAGGCGGAAAATTCGGTGCACGGGAAGTCCGGACAGTCGGTGCACGCAACTCGACGGGCCTCAAAGTCGTCTACGGAAGGCAGCGACGGCGAGGAGGTCCAGAAGGTCCGAAAGGGTGGCCGACGCTGCGAGGGTTGCGGAGCGGCCCATGAGCGCGCGAGATGCCCGTTCAGGAAGGCCGAGTGTTACACCTGCGGCCGTCGGGGGCACATCGCCAAGGCATGCAGAAAACGGAAAGAGGGCCGGAGGCAGTCACAAGACCGTGCGGCCAGACCGGACCGTCCAGCGAGGCCCAAAGATGGCGCCCAGACCACGAGGAAGCAGGACGGCGTGGGCCGCGTCTCGGACGACAGCGAGGACGACGCCCCAGTGTTCAGCGTGTCCGCGGGACAGTCCCATTACTTCATTGAGGTATTAGTACAAGGGGCCCCTATTAAGATGGAAATTGACTCGGGGTCCTCCTATTCCATAATTCCCCAGAAAGAGTTCCTGAAAATCGACCCCCACGTGCGGCCCAAACTTAAAGCGCTGAGGTCCACGCTACGAGACGTACAGGGAAACAGCATTCCGGTGTTGGGGGTCGGGAAATTTCGGGTCAATTTTAAGAGACATTCCGCGGAACTGCCCCTAGTTGTCCTCAAGGGGGGAAGCTGTAGCCTCCTAGGGACACAGTGGTTTCAGCCCTTAGGTTTGTTCATAGGGGGAGTGCATACCGTGGGGGGGGACCCAATACAAGCGGTTTGCGATGCGCATCCCGCCGTTTTTAAGAAAGGACTCGGAAAGTTCAAGGGACCCCCTGTAGCTTTCGACATAGACCCGGAGGTCCGCCCGATAAGACTCAAACCGCGCAGGGTGCCGTTCGCACTCAAGGACAAGATAGAGGCGGAACTGGACAAACTGGTGGGCCAGGGGATTCTTATTCCTGTTGATTCCGCGGAGTGGGAAACTCCAATTGTAACGGCTCTAAAGGCTAACGGGGAGGTGCGCATTTGCGCTGATTATAAGTGTACAATTAACAAGGCGATCCGCCCTAATGCATACCCGGTGCCAGTGATCAGCCACCTTTTGGCCAGGCTGAATGGGGGAAAGTGTTTCGCTAAACTCGATTTGGCACAAGCCTATCAGCAACTTCCTGTGACCCCCGCCACGGCCGCGGCACAAACGATAGTTACACATAAAGGAGCGTTCCAGGTGTCGCGGTTACAGTTTGGCGTGAACTCGGCACCCGGCCTTTTTCAGTCGCTTGTGGAACGCCTCCTGAAGGGTCTGGAGGGGGTGTTGCCTTATTTTGATGACGTGTTGATAACAGGGGGGAGTGAGGCTGAACTGGCAAAGAGGTTGGACAAAGTACTGACCGTGTTCGAGAAAGCGGGGCTGAGATTGAGGAAGGACAAATGTGTCTTTTTCGAAACCGAGGTCGAGTTTTTAGGGTTCCGGATCACACCCGAGGGGATTAAGCCGTCTAAATCCAAAGTAGCAGCCATTAAAAAGGCCCCTCGCCCCACATCCAAAACCGAGCTACAGTCCTTCCTGGGGCTCCTCAATTTTTACCATACATTCCTCCCGCGGAAGGCGTCCGTGGCCGAACCGCTCCATCGGTTACTTAAAAAGGAGGAGCCATGGATGTGGGGTGACGAGCACGAGAGGGCGTTCAAAGAGCTAAAGCAACTCCTAACATCTGAGGCAATCCTGACGCACTTCGACCCCAAACGGCCAGTGGTCCTAGTCTGTGATGCATCCCCGGTGGGGGTGGGGGCGGTGCTTTGCCACGTGTTGGAGGACGGAAGGGAGGCCCCGGTAGCGTTTTACTCAAGGTCCCTGTCCCAAGCGGAGCGAAATTACGCACAAACCGACAGGGAGGCGTTAGCAATAGTAGCGGGAACCAAAAAATTTCACGATTTTTTGTATGGCCGCCCGTTCAAAATCGTGACCGATCACAAGCCACTGTTAGGGATTTTCACGGCAAGCAAGCCCACGCCGCAGATCCTGTCCCCGAGAATGCTGCGCTGGGCTATTTTCCTCAACGCATACCAACATGAGTTGGAGTACCGGCCCGGAAAGGAGATCAGCCATGCTGATGCACTTTCGAGATCCCCTTTGCCCTTGTCGGACGACCAAAAGGCGAGAGTAGAAAGAGACCGCCAGGTGTTGCTAATTGAGGTTTTAGACGCACCCCCAATAGTACCAGCCGACATTGCTAGGGCGACAGGCAAGGACAGAACGCTGGAGAAAGTTAGTTCATGGGTACAGAAGGGGTGGCCGGCATCGTCCCCGAGTACAGAGTTCGACCCTTTCTTTCGGAAAAAGCTGGAGTTGTCCCTAGAAAGGGGGTGCCTTTTGTGGGGCCAACGGGTGGTGGTCCCTACGCCCCTGCGGACGAGGGTGCTCGAACTGCTGCACGTCGGCCACCCGGGCATAGTTCGTTCAAAGGCGCTGGCCCGGAGTTACTTCTGGTGGCCACAGCTGGACGCGGACATTGAGCACATGGTCGGCACTTGCGAGGCATGCCAGGGATCCCGACCTGAGGCGGCCCGTCTTCCGCATAGGGAATGGGACACAGCAAGGGGGCCATGGTCCAGAGTGCACGTAGATTTCGCTGGCCCATTCCGAGGAACCATGTTTCTCCTGGTGGTGGATGCGTTCTCCAAGTGGCTGGAGGTTATCCCAGTAAAGAGCACGTCCTCCGCCACGACAATTAGCCAGCTAAGGAGAGTCTTTTCCACGTTCGGTCTACCCGACACTTTAGTCAGCGATAACGCTAGTTGTTTCACCTCCGCTGAGTTCGGAGCATTTATGGGGGCAAACGCCATTCGGCATGTCACATCCGCACCGTTTCACCCGGCCACGAATGGCCAAGTGGAACGGCTGGTGCGTACAACAAAGGACGCGCTGCGGCGCATGGGCCCGGGGGACCTGAATCACCAAGTATGCCAGTTCCTCTTAGCGTATAGGGTAACCCCCTTAGCGTCAGGCTACTCGCCGGCAGAGCTCTTGATGCGGCGAAAACTGACCACGATCCTGTCCAGGCTAGACCCGACGAGAGTCGAGGATAAAGGAAAAAACATAGGGTTGGCAGTCTCGAAAGGTTTCGCCGCCGGTGACCCTGTTCACTGCAGGAACTATTCCAGCGCAGGGCCAGCCTGGGTACCAGGGACGGTTGTAGAACAGACGGGGCCAGTGTCGTACCGGGTCGAGACTAACACCGGCCTCCTCTGGAGGAGGCACGCAGACCAACTGAGGCACCGAGTGAGTGGGCCAGTCAGTGGGGCTCAACAACAGGATTCAGCGTTAGGGTTCTCCCCCACCCGCTTAACCCAAGGGGGAGACAGCAGTGGACAACAGTCCCAAGCAAGGGGGGAAGGCAGAAGCAGCGGCCCCGACTCATACCCTTTTGATACGCCAGTCCTATCAGGGGCCGGGGAAGGGGGAGAGGAGTTCGCGACCGCTGCCCCCGATTGTAATTTTGATTTTGATTTTGCGAGCCGGGGGGGTTTTCAGGAGTGTTCCCCCACCCATCCAAGCGAGAAGAGGGGTTTTTCGTTAGCCCCCAGTGCCCCCGGTTCCTCTCTAAGAAAGAGCACACCTCCCAACAACGCCGCGGAGCCGCGGCAAGTCACTAACGAGTCTCCCTCTCCAATTACAGGACAGGAAACCAGGGGACAAAGAGAAGGTAGCAAACCCGGGGAGAGACAGCCCGCATCGAGACCCCAGCGTGTTCGAAATAAGCCATCTTGGCTGAGAGTTGTTAGGGTAAAGGTAAAGGTTTCCATTGCTTGAAAGCCAGTCTTATCCGACTCTAGGGTGCAGTGCTCATCTCTGTTTCAAAGCTGAAGAGCCAGCGCTGTCTGCTGCTGCAGACGTTTCCATGGTCATGTGGCAAGCATGACTAGACACTGGAGTGCACAGGATTCTGTTACCTTCCCACCGAAGTGGTTCCTATTTATCTACTTGAAATTTCTTGCTTTCGAACTGCTAGGTTGGCAGGAGCTGGGAGGAAGATGGGAGCTCATTCCGTCCTGCAATCCTTGAGAATCGAACTGCTGACCTTCCGCCTCCCAGTCAGTGTGTTAGCCACTTGAGCCACTGCAGTCCTATTGTTAGGATATACCAAGGAAATAAAAATGGTTTTCTACTGGCAAAGGCATCAGACAAGGGTGTATTTTGTCTTCCTGACTTTCTGCTCTATGCATACATGGAATCATATAGAAAACTGGATAAGACTCAAGTGAATGAAAAATGAAAACTGGTGGGGAAAGCATCAATAATATAAGTTATGCTGGAGGCAAATACCAATACCATGATTACTATGTATGGACTGAAAGTAAAGAAAGTTAACAGGAAAAATAGTAATTCATTTGAAGCATGTTGTTGGGGGAAAGCTTTACAGATGCCACGAACTACATAAAAGACAAATAACTGTGTGGTTGTTGTTGTTTTTAGAGCACATGAGGACTGGATTCTAAGTAAAAAGCAGAATGACTTAAAATGAAGCTTTTAAACTTTGAGCATACCATGAGAAGCCCTGATTCACTGGAAGAAGACAATAATGCTAGGAAGGCAAAAAAGATAGAAGATATATTGATGCAATGAAAGAAGCCACAGAATTTCGTTTGCAAGACCTGATGATGACAGGGCCTTATTGAAGTCATTAATTTGTTGGGTTGCCCTAGGTCAGAAGCAACTAGACAGCACATAACATTCATCTTTCCGTCCACCTTACTCACAGGAGCCATTCAGTTTTGAGACCTCTTCTTCAAACAACTCAGACTTTCCTAGATGGAAAAGATAACTTCCGTAGCTTGTAGCCTTCTTTATTGGATATCCGCAGATGGCATGATATGCACATGTTGGCTGTTAAGGCCACATCTAGATTTTTGATTGGCTAAAATAAAGGTTAGGTGTGCCCAGGAGGCTGGAATGGGGAGTGCTTTCATGTCCCTTAGAGCACACTCAGCAAGTTCTTGACTGCAAGGATGAGGCCTCCATTCTCACCCAGGCTGCACCATCTCAACAAATCTCTTATCCCAAATGCCTCCATATTCCAATTCATTGTTTGTCCTGCATGGCTGCATAATCCTGTGCAAACAGCATTCATGTTTGCCTAATTTTCTGTTTATCAGCTTATTTTGGATGACTCCCAAGCCCTTCAGATGAACAGAGATGCACAGTACTTCCATTCATTACTGAAAACTTAACTTTGCACTATATCCTCATTCATTCCCCACAAAATGGTTTTCTGAAGGCAAATAAAGGGCCTAATCCTGCTTAAAGAGCTCTTGCACTGCTAGGGCTCAGAGAAAGCTAAGAAGATTTCTTTCCTCTCCCTCACCTGCCACATCCATCCTCCGATCGATCTAACAGTGTAGCACACAGCTTTAGACAGGGGACCTGAAAGTAGAAGAGCGACTGACAACCTAGCAGTTTGAAAGCAAGAATTGCAAGTAGATAAATAGGTACCACTTCGATGGGAAGGTAAACAGTGTTCCATGTCTAGTCATGCCTGCCACATAACCACAGAAACATCTGCAGAGGCAGACCTCTCTGGCTCTTTGGGTATAAATGGATGAGCACCAAGCCCTAGAGTCGGATACGACTGGCTTTTGAGTAAGGACAACCTTTACCTATGTTCCCAAGTTGTTTCAAACAGTGGTTGGGGTGTTTCTCCTCAAATTAACCCAGGGCAAGCTGGATCACTTGTCCAGTTTCTATATTCCTGCACCTTTTAAAAATATACAGAGCCTAAGAACGTGTTTTGTGGGTGGGTGGCGGGACGTGGGAAGGACTACAACCCACATAATTTCTTAGCCACTGTAGGAATTGGCCATTGTGGCTGCTGGCTGAGCTCCTAAGAGCTGTACAACAAAAATGCTAAAGCTCCCACACTCGGAACAGATGTTATTTCTGAACTTTGTCCCCTCCTAGTGCAGTACAACATTTTCCAATTAGTCATACCTTCACAGCAGGGTTTTAATTAAAAAGGAATGTAACTAAGGCCAGCTGGCCCTTCAAACCTATTCAGCCTCCTCCTAAAAAGCCAGTAATTCCATTGTTAACTTTTCCCAAAACACTTTGGTTTTGGTTTTAACATTTATCCAGAATAAAGACAATCCAGTGCTGAACATGATGGCTGTCCATCATGGCTTCCCTGGCCAGAAGCCCAGCGGGAAACCACAAAAGATCTCCAAGTAGGATTATGAAACAATCCAAATGTCCTTAAACCCTAGAGCAGGTACGGCAAACCTTAGCACTCCAGGTGTTCTTGGACTTCAATTGCCAAAACCCCAAGTCTCTGTGAATCCACGTGGATGGGTTTACTGTGTGTATTCTTGGACTTCAATTCCCATAAGCAGTAAACTCATTCATGTGGCTTCACAGAGACTTGGGCTTCTGGGAATTGAAGTCCAAGAACACCTGAAGTGCCAAGGTTCACCATCACTGCCCTAGAGAGCCATTGCTAGCAGTCAGAAGTGACCCTACTGAGATAGATGGATCATGGCTCCATCTCCATATAGGACAACATGTTTTATTGTTACACTGCCTAGGTGGAGAGCACATCCAAATCAAATGGGGGGAAGTACCTGGATTCCACCAATCTGTGTTGGCAAAGGAGGCAACAACAATTTACTATCTTCTTATACCATCCCAAACCTGTTTTGTCAGATGGGTGCTGCATTCTACCTAACGGCCTTGGATATAAAACAGCTCCATAACAAATAAACTAACTGAAGCACTACCACAAAGAAGGCGCTCTCACTGTTACCAGTACTGTATATGAGAACAGCTTTAGGTATCACTTAGATCCAACTCTACACTAGGTACAATTTTTCCTGTACTTGCCTGTTTTGGCCTTAATCCTGCAAATGCCACTCATGTGATATAATAATCCATCCTTGACATTTTTATCCTGCCTTCTCTTTTAAGCGCTAGGGTTATTTTTATCTTGTCTGATCCACGGCAACTCTCACCTGCCTACCTGAGCGATAAGGATTAGCTCTTGTTTGTAAATTGCTCTGAACATGCAAAGCATTATAGAAGCACTTAGCTGTTTTGCTTTTGCATACGCACACTGTTCAACTCATTAATTGCTTTGGCAGCCCGCTCTTCTAATCAAATAATGAATCATCTGTTAACTTTGCAAGGTATAAAAGTCATTTAGAGTACACCCTGATCCTGAAGTCATTGCATATGAAGAAAACCTAAAAAACATGGCATATTCCTGAGAAAATGTCTTGGAATTCTGTTTGTTGATTATAATATTCATTCCAGTAATGGAAAAACTCAATAACACAGATTTCTAATGGGTTTGGATTACACCCTTCAAAAGGAGAGCTCAGTCAATGATATCTGGAAAAGCCAATATCTGCAGAACAAAAAGGCAGAGGAAGCGAAAAACTGAAAAATTAAAAATGCATATGTCTCTAAGGCCAGTCCATTAAAGTACATCAATCCTGAAATGGGATTATTAAAAAAATATTTCTACAGAAAAAATGTTATCCTCATCTATTCAACATTTGGATGCTACTCAAATGGAGAAGAATGCCAGTCCCATTAAGAAAGGAGTTGGGCACAAATATTTGGAAAAGCTTTTCAGCTGTGTGTAAATATTGGAAAATATTCAACTCCAAAGAGCTGCCACATTGTAAGATGGGTTTAATTCCTATCAGCCGGTCACAATATTCTGACCATCTGAGCTGACTGCAGCTCACTTGGCAATCAATAAACCTCCTATCCTGTTTTTTCCTCCTTGACTGGGACTGCAAAACAGAAGACATGCCAAGCCACTGTCAGGGTATATAATTCATAGCTGTGAGCTTCCCTTTGACCTGGTGGATCACATCTTGTGAGTAAGATGGATATTTATTTATTTATTTATCAAAGTCCAAAAGGCAAGCCAAGGACTGATTATCGGTAGTCCTAGCAAGCGTCTAATACAAAGGGTGTCCAGGGGTGTCGTCAGGGTTAGCAGAGAAATCAGGGTCAAGGCAGGCAGTCTGGATTCGAGCAGGGTGTCGGTTTTTGCACAAGAGTTGTACCGATACTGGCAGGCTGCAACAAGGTTGCTGATAAGCCTCCCAGCTAATTGGTATCAGCTGGGAGCCTTCTTTGGTCCTTTGCTCTAGCCTGCCTGCATCTCACTCAGGTGTAGCTCCTTTCTGGACCTCTCCCTGACTGAGGGCTGGTCACTATCAGAGCCAGACCCCTGATCAAGGTAGAGATAGAGAGCACAGTGAGTTATGTGTCCGGCTGTAGAGCCAGATCCTGGAAGTTCAATTCCCCACTGTGCCTCCTGGGAGAAGAGCCAGCCTGTGTGACCTTGAGCAACCTGCACAGTCTCAGGATGCCTTCAGAAGAAGGGAATAGAAAACCACTTCTGAGTGTTCTTTACACAGAAACAACTGAAGAGGGTCACCACAACTCTGAATCGATTTGGTGGTACACAATTATTATGTCATAATTCTGCAGCAAGGGGAGGTGAGATAATTTTCAGACATTTTCTCTTTTGGGGCCAGGGTAATTTGATTCTGACTTGTGAACCTGGGCCCCTTTGCTGTTGTGCTTTGGGTACCAAAGGGGACTGCGGTGGCTTAATGGTTAAGACACTGAACTTGATGACTGGAAGGTCGGCAGGTCTGCAATTCAAAACCCAAGTGCTGCACAACGGAGTGAGCTCCTGTCTCTGTCCTAGCTCCTGCCAACCTAGCAGTTTGAAAGCAAGAAATTGCATGTAGAGACATAGATACCACTTTGGTGGGAACATAAACAGCATTCTGTGCACTCTGGTGTCTAGTCATGCCTGCCATACAACCATGGAAACATCTGCAGACACAGATGGCACTGGAAAACTGAAACCTAGAGTCGGATACGGCTGACTTTTGAGAAAGGGCGAACATTTACCTTTAGCTACCAACATGCTTTGGACATCCTTTGCATGGGGGTTATTGCTGCATTCTGAAAATATACACACATTCATATGGCCTCCACTGCTGCCTTTCCTGCTGCCATTAGCTGAAATTCAATGTTTAGTCACAACTAGTGCAGGCTCATTGAATCTGTGGGGATTTGGTGAGTCAACTCCTCTGTAAGTTACACTGATTCAATAAGCATATTCTAGTTATAGTCACTGTCACGTGTGCACTTTATTTCCCTTAGCTTCTCTGTTGAAGCAACTGTGCAAGTGCTCTTTAGAGAAAACAGGCCTTTGAAAACTTTATAATGGGTCAAATCACGTGTTTTCTCTGCTGGATCCCACTTAGCCACATCAGAGATGAGTTTCTCCAATTGGCAGCCACACATTTTTTACACAATTAATGGAAATATAGGAGTACAGTACAGTACAGTACAGTATTTCAAAGGGAAGACTGTCCTTTCTATTGAAATGTACTTTACCTGTCTCAGGGGTTTAAAGTACTGTAACTCCCTCAGCCCAAGCCCATTGGTCCTGAGGTGTCCGTGTGCTCTTCAGTGCTGAAATGTTTCTATAAAATTATATTTCTTTTATTTGGCTAATACAAAACAGCTAAAAAAAGAGAGACAAAACTGTATATCTTAGATGTTGGATAGGATTGTCTCCTAATCCACTGCTCATGTTGTTCTAATACAGTGCATTAATAAAGTGTGCTGAATAACTATAACATTATTATTCCCCCTCCATCTCAAAGCGAGGTTTTGTTTTGTTTTTTGCAATGAGAACAGAAAATATTAAAGCAGCATGATGGGACATGTCATTTATGGAATCTTTATTAGCTTTACAGTATTGTTGGCATAATCCAGTGGCCTAATGGTTAAGATGCTGAACCTGACAAAAAAACCCAATTACATTTATAAACTGATGGGGTCTGAACACTCTGCAACAAACCAGGAAAGGGACCTTGGTGTCCTGGTGGACGAGAGCTCAATGAAGGTGTCAACCCAGTGTGCCTCAGCAGTGAAAAAAGCAAACTCAATGCTAGGAATCATTAGGAAAGGTATAGAAAATAAGTCAGCAAGTGTCATTTTGCCTCTTTATAAATCTATGGTGAGGTCCCATCTGGAATACTGTGTACAGTTCTGGTCGCCATACCTCCAGAAGGATATTATGGAGTTGGAGAAAGTACAGAGGAGGGCAACCAGAATGATTAGGGGACTGGAACACCTTCCATACCATCTGAGGCTGCAACGGTTGGGCCTCTTCACTCTTGAACGACGGCGTCTAAGAGGTGACCTGATTGAAGCTTATAAAATCATGCACGGTGTGGACAAAGTAGATTAGGAAAAACTTTTTTCCCTATCACATAACACTAGAACTAGGGGACACTCCATGAAACTTTTGGGTACTAGTTCTCAAACAAATAAGAGAAAGTACTTTTTTCACCCAGAGGATTACTGGTCTGTGGAACTCCCTGCCAGAAGAAGTGGTGACAGCTGTCAGTCTTGACAGCTTCAAGAAAGGATTAGACAAGTTCATGGAGGACAAGAGTATCAGTGGCTATAATTATGGATACCTAAGGACAACCTCCGGGTTGGAGAGATAGGCAGGATATCTCTCAATGCCATTTCCAGGGAATCCTAAGCAGGTGAAGGCATCTCCTTGGGAATACCCTGAAGGAAATGGTGAGCCACTGTGTGAGACAGAATGCTGGACTGGATGGGCTCCTGTGGCCTGTTCCAGCAAGGCTATTCTTATGACAACCAGAAGGTTGGTAGGCCACTAGGGCAGCAGTTTGAGATCTGAGTGTTCCATGACGGAGTGAGCGCCTGCCATCTGTCCCAGCTCCTGCCAACCTAGCAGTTCAAAAGCAAGAAATTGCATGTAGATAAATAGGTACCCTTCGGTGGGAAATGTAACAGCGTTCTGTGCACACTGGCATCAAGTCATGCCTGCCACATGACCACAGAAACATAGACAGACAGAGCTGGCTCTTTGGCTGTAAACGATGGGTCAGATATGGCTGGCTTTCAAGCAACGGACAGCTTTACCTACTGTTGGTGTAAGAGTGCATTAGCTTTACACATTCAAAATTGGTGAGAAAGGGAAGCATAAGAGGAACTAACATTAAATGTTGCATTATTTCATGGGGATAGAACATTTCAGGCAAAAACCTAGAAAAGATTCCTGGAAATGAATGTGAAGACAAGATGTAGGAAAGTTTGCAGTCTGGGACCCATTTATTTCCTTGGAATTGTGACGTTTATTTTGGGGACCTGCAGCAACATCAAAGTTGAGATTTAGGAGGATCACATCAATTTCAAACTAATGTCGTTGTAAAGTTATTATAAGCTCCTTCTGCTAATTTAAAAGACCCATTTATATCTTATTGTTCAAGCGCTGCACTGCTCCTGGCATTAAGTAAAAGGTAAACTGTCTGAAAGTCAATATGACTGACCACTTTGGCCCGGGAGTCTGCTGTGATTTCTTGCAAAAAGTCTTCTTCCTCACGTTAAGAAAGGTGACTAATGGTTTATCAATAAAATGGAGGCTTTAGGGTATTAACTACTTTCCCTGCAAATGTTACCAGCAATGACCGCCTGGTTGGAATTCATGAGGTGTGTGTGTGTGTGTTGGAATTTGATAGCCAAAAATATGTTTTTCAACATTAGGAGTCAGTGTTTTAGTCATCTGGACTTAAAACCCACCTTGTCCTAGAGATCCAAAGGAGATGACAGTAAACAGTAAAACCCCGGCTTACAACTGCCCTGGGTTACGATTGCTGCGGTGTACGATGGCAAATTAAATTAATTCCCCGGGTTACGACTATTTTTTGGTTTATGAATGAAAATTGTGCTATTTTAAATGCTAAAATGGTGGCCAATGCCATTTTAGAGTTTAAAATGGTGCCTGCAAAGCTCCTCTATGTATCTAGGTAAAAGTAGTGGTCGCCCTTGCTCTAAAGCCAGTTGTATCCGACTCTAGGGTTCAGTTCTCATCTCTGTTTATAGCTAAAGAGCCAGCACTCTCCATGTCTGCAGATGTTTCTGTGGACATGTGGCAAGCATGACTAAACACCAGAGAGCACAGAACACTGTTTACCTTCCCACCAAAGTGGTACCTATTTATCTACTTGCAATTTCTTGCTTTCAAACTGCTAGGTTGGCAGGAGCTGGGACAGAGACGGAAGCTCACTCTGTCATGCAGTACTCTGGTCTCGAACTGGTGACCTTGCGCCTTCCAGTCAATGTCTTAACCACTTGAGCCACTGTCCTACTGCCCTTAAAGAAGATGTGTGATCTGCATTGCAGATAAAAATTTTTTAATCATTCCTTGTATCTACAAAAACCTTGATTGTCACTTCAGAATAAAAGGTGGTCTATAAATAAAAATAAGCAAGCAAAGTAATAGTGGAAATGGAAAATATAGTATGAATTTCAGTTAAATGAATGGTATTAAGAGGTTTGAGATATTGCTGTTAACGAACAGGTAACTCATAATATCAAAGGTAAGAGGTGGTTATTGAAGGAGAATAATTTTAAAGCTATTTGGGGAGAATTTATAGGTTATGTTTTATTAATGGGAAAGGCTGACACTTTTACCAGAATTGGTACAATTTCAGAAAAAGAATGAGTGTTTATAAAGTTGTTGACATGCTACATGGTTATGTAGCTCTGTTGGTTCTTGTGAGAGGGAGTACTTTACTTTTTAAAATTACTCTTTTGATGTTGTATTATTTATAATTATTTTATGATTATAAAATAAAAGAAATATAAAAAATGTCAAAACCCAACAACTCTGGTCTGTTTTTTTAAAAAAATTTAATGGGGACATAGTAGGTAGACCTTTGTATACAACATTTAACCTTTCCCCCTGTACAATGGCCCCACTTCTCTAATTCTGTCGTGATGAAGCATAATATTCCATGCCATTGTCTATTTATTCTATTGTTCCAAGGTATTCTGTGCTTCTTCAGATATTTCTGAAGGAAACTGTTTATCTATCTATTTGCCTGTCTGCAAACCTGTCAAGTGTCAGCTTTTGAGTCTGGCTTTGTCAAGATTGAAAATAATAATAATTTAGATAATGCTTGCCTGCTTTTGGGTCAAATCAATTGAAGGCTATCAGAAGTGAGAGTTGCTTGTGTATAATAGACCATCTGGACCACACTGTATACAAACCTCTACATAAGGAAGTTATGAACTTCAGAAGCTACATGATCAAGGAGTGTTATAAATTATAGAGTGGTCTGAAAGCTGAGTGCACGTGTCATTTAACAACAAGACAGCTTGTCCAAGACTTGTGCCCCTGACCTCTTCCTTATATAGTTATAGAGGCTTGATTTGTAATCTGGTGAGGTACTTAGAATTTCAGCTAGAAGGCTCTAACACAGTGATGGTGAACCTTGGCACTCCAGATGTTCTTGAAATTCAATTCCCAGAAGCCCTGATCAGCAGGAGTGTTGACTTGGGCTTCTGGTAATTGAAGTCCAAGAACACCTGGAGTGCCAAGGTTCACCATCACTGATCTAACACATTCCACTGAACTATAGCCATGAAATACTTAGATACAGACATATATGCACAGTCATAAGGTTACTTGGTTGAGCCGTACTTCACACATGTAGTTTGACATGGCAGATCGAAGTATTGTTTCCTGCTGTTTTTGATCCTGTTCGATGCTCCTTTAGCTATTTTAAATACGACGACACAGCTGGCTGGGCTCATGTCAAAGGCATAAGGTCCATGAGCAAAACCCACCATCAAGGTTGAGTAATACTTTTGCTAGACCACTAAGGGAACCAGAGTTTATATTGCTGACGTTTGTGGCTGTATTCAATAAAACAGTCTACAGGATTGGAAGAGATTCTTCTTTCATGTCCCAGTCAAACCCTGGACTGTCAACATGAAGCCACTTTCTTGGCTTTCTCATCGGTCAAACTTAAGTCCTCATTGGTGCATTATTCTGTCATTGGAAGAGATGAGATAACCCCCAAACAAACAAGAAAGCACGATTTTATCCTTGCATTTAGTTCACTTTTTGAAGAGGGCTGAAAAAACCAGAGGTGTGGGTGAAGCTTGCCAACAGAGAAGTCAGAAGGTTGATAAGGTAGTTAAGTCAAAGTCTACATCAAAAAGGTAATAAGTAATAAAGAGAATGAAAGCAGTTTGGGTAATAAAAGGGAGAGGTTGTAAATACAAAGCTCAGCTGCAATGGACTGATCCTATGATGGCAGTGGTTGGGAAAGGAACTGAGGGAAATAGTTACCCATGCACAAGCATTCTCAGCTAGGATGTGAGGGGAGATGAGGTTGCCCTTGTTCGAAAGCCAGTCAATGCTTTACTGGCTGTCGAACTCTTGTTCGACAGCCAGTAAACTGTGAAAAAGACCTTCAGTGTATCTTCAGTTGATATGCTTTTTGGAACGTTCTTCACTGTGTCCTTCCCCAATCTCTGCAGTACCCAGCCTGCTGATGAAATCTTGACGATTTCAGGCCTTCCCTTGGGACAATACTGGCCAGAGTCTTGTTCATGTTCTTTTGTGTAACTGGCTGTGATTAATTGCTGCTAATTGAAAAGGTGCCAGGGTGTGTTTCAGTCATCTGCCTATTCAGGTGTCTGATTGCATACCTGGTGTATGACCTGGCATCTCATCAATTAACCATGATGAAGTATATAGACTTTTATTCTTTCTCTACCCACCTCAAGCTCAGCAATATCTATGCTGATGATTATGACTCCAAATATTGCCATTTTGAGGTAAATTCATAGGACGTTCCTCCATTCTCTCCATATACCTGTATTTCTAACTACAGCAAAACCTCCGGTTATGACAGAGGTCCATTCCAACAGCCTCCATCGTAATGAGAATAAAATCCTAAACTAAACATGTTTTCCCATAGGAATGCATTGAAAATAAAAAAAGTCCCGACCGGACTACTTTTTCTACGCCATTAGGGGAACTTATCCGCTCGGTTCTGACCTGAGGGAGGCGTGCATTGAGCCCATTTTCTGCCCCTGCCGACACCAGGAGAGTCTGGGGACCTTATCTGTGTCTGCAGACACAGACAGAACTGGATCCTTGGCTATAAACAGAGATGAGCACTGAACCCTAGAGTTGGATACGACTGGCTTTCGAGCAAGGGTGACCTTTACCTAGAGTTGTCCCCACTAGAAAGAAAAAGTCCTGGTGCATGAGCAGAGCCTGGAGCATAGTCTATACCTGTGATGGTGAACCTTGGCACTCCAGCTGTTCTTGGACTTCAATTCCCAGAAACCTTAGTCCCTGTGAATCCACATGAATGGGTTTACTGTGCATAGTAAACCCATTTGTGTGGATATACAGGGACTTGGGCTTTTAGGAATTGAAGTCCAAGAACAGCTAGAGTGCCAAGGTTCACCATCACTGGTCTATACCTCCTAAGTAGCATGGCTATGGGATTCTAGTAAACATACTCCAAAAAAGAGAAGTAACTTTGCAAGTTCCACTCCAAGGAGAAGTCTCTGTATGCATCAGGATGGATAGACCACAAAGAGGCTGGGAAACCTAGGAATGCTGTTCTACAGAAATCTGTCTGTTTATTTAAAGCACTGCTGCTTTAGAAGAACGTGCTTTGTGCTGCTTCTTAGTTGGCAAACCAAACACTGTTCTTTCTGGATGCATGTTCAGTTCCTTCGGATGCTCGGACTCCCGCTGCTTATGTTCCTTGGTTTAACAGTGCTTTTACCCAGTCTGATCCCATGGAGAGATTTCATAGAGAAGAAGTGGTTTTTATTTTTGACAATAAAGAAAGGCCTGGGAAATGAATATTGCAAGCTCTGAATCCCACAACACTAAATTTAAAACTTAAATCAGGTCAGGACTACACAAAGAAGCATCTTATCTCTGTGGCTTGCTTTTCGTAGCTGAACCTGGCTTGTCTTTCTTCTGTCTCCCTTCCAAGTAATAAAGTGCATGTTGCCATGCTGACCTTTATCTTTTCATCTTGACTTTCACTCCTTGGGTTCCAGAACTCCTGTGGCATTTTTAAAAAAACAACAGTCCATCCTCATGCCCCTCAGTTTTTCACCTCTCCCTGCATGGCAGAAGCAGTGTAAATTGTTTCCAGGCTAGCCATGCCCAGCACCAATTGGGGGCATTATCTACATTGGTGGCAAAAGGTGAGTTCGGTGATGTCTCTCATCAGGGCTCAACAGGTTTGCATATTGTTGCTCCTTGAGAACAAGGTACAGAGTGGAAGAAGGAAGCGTTCCTTGAACTGATCTAGTATTTAAAAGCAGAATAGTGATTCCTCCCAGTGTGCTTCGATATAGTGGTTTTTGAAGGTGAGGATAGATCTTGGGAAAGTTGTGCTTCTTAGAAATCACCAGGCCACTGTCCACAGTAGCTGGGGAATGTGTGGGAGAGAGTACTGTTTACTGTATTTCAGGAAGTGTAGGTTATCATGCCTCCAGTTGATACACTACAAAAAAAAAATTCTGCCTACTCTGTTGGCGTGGCTAACTCAAAAAAACTCAACAAAATATATAAATCAAAAAATTAAAATATAACAGTATTAACCACACCAAACAGCTAATATAATAATAATAATAATAATAATAATAATAATAATAATAATAATAATAATAATAATAATAATAATAATAATAATAATAATAATAATAATAATAATAATAATAATAATAATAATAATAATAATACCTGACAACAGGAGTGCGGGGGGAGGGGGAGGTTGGCATGGTATGGTGTGGTGTGGGAGGTGGGCATGGCCAGCCGGTTCTGCTACCGGTTCTATAGAACCTGGTCCTGATAGAACCTGCTGTAGTGCAACACTGCATGCCTCTGACAGTGGTGTAAAACATGGAATTGAATCTGCATCACCTGAAATTCTTTCCTCTTCGCATCTATTTAAAGGTACAAGAGCCTTTGTCATTTCTTTTATATGACCATCCAAGGTGTTAGATTTCTAAATTCTAATCTGTACAGCCATCTGAGAGGCAATGTTTTATATAGACATGTGTAAATATTGATTACCTGGAGCACTTCTACTTATAAATCAGACGCAGCATGTTGAGTTGGCCTAGTAGGCGGCAGATGGTAGAACACTGCTGCAAAGCCCTCTTTACGATATAGTAAAGATGTGTGTGTGTGTGTGTGTGTGTGTGTGTGTGTGTGTACGTGCATGTGCATGCGTGCCAAAAATGATATGTGGGCGCTGGTCTTTTGCCCCTGCGAAATATGGCAAAACTGCCTCTCATGCCTATTGAGGACACAAGAGGATTTTAAAAAGAACCACACTCCCCCACCAAAAGACGTTCTGAGGATTTGTGGGGTGGTATGAGGCTGCATTTGGGTTCCTGAGAGTTGCATGCAGCCCATATGGGCTCTACGTTACCCATCCCTGATCTATTAGAACACCTGCCCATCTGCAAGCTCACTAAGAATTCATGCTAAGCAGATTTCCCTAAACCACAAAAAGCTATTATGAAAGAACAAAAACAGCAGATACTGAAGCATTAAATACTTTCCAACGGAAGATATTACTGGAGTTCCCTTCTCTTTAGTTCATAAAGACAGCTGCATAGAACATATCAGTGCACATATATTGTTGATAAGCCCTCAGACAAATGTTAAAACACATACTTTCAGAAGCTTTCTTACTGCTTATGGATTACTTTTGGTGCTTATCCTTTGCAACAGACCATTTAATCTTGCCACAGTACTTTACAATTTAGACCCTTAAGTTGACCTATTTAAACACTAGATACCACAAAGAAAATTATGATGTTTCACACTGTTGTCAGGTATTAAAAAACATATTTGTGCCAAACAGAAATACTATCTGTGTTTTGTTTTGTTTTTAGTAATGTCTGACAGTGATTACCATAGAATCATTGATTTGGAAGAGACCTGTGAGGTTATCAAGTGCAACTCTCTGTTCAATGCAGGAATCTAAATCAAAGCAGATCTGACAGATGATCTTGAATGCATCCAGTGCTGGAATGCTCACCACGTCCCAAGGCCTGACCCCTCCCTCCTGCTACAGTCACAAAACAACTCATGCCTAGAAGAGAAACAAATCAAAGAAATATCTAAGTTTTAACAATAAACTGCAGCACTTATGTGGTTTATGTTAGCTACTCTGTAAGAAGAAGTGATTAGGCAGCATGCACCAATATGTTTGAAAACAAGCCAGCATTGTCCTAGGTTCCTGGCTTTCTATGTTGTAGGCTGTAGTCTTCATATCTTTTTTATGGGATGAATCTGGGTTAGACACTATATCAGGGGTTCGCAACCTACGGCCCGTGGGACGCATCTAGCCTGCAGCACCAGATAATCTGGCCCCCGACCTCACTCCAGTAGCTGTCACCACTGGAATCGGCCGTGGACTCATTTACGGCCATGTAAACATGTTTATGCATCCATAAATGAATCAATGGCCATTGTAAATGCATTTACTACAGCCGTAAATGAGTCCACCACCATCATAAACACATTTACGACAGCCGTGGACACATTTTACGGCAACAGTCTAGCCCGCTCAGCTGTCTGAGGGTGCATGGTCCGGTCCGCTGCTGAAAACATTGAGAACCCCCCCCTGCACTATATTCTCCATGCAGCTTAGTTCTTATGGACAATCTGGGCATCCCCAACACAGAAAATTTAGAATATCTATCGAGTGAAATCCTAACTGCCTTCAATGGCGAAGAATCTCTCTATAAAAGAGCGCTCTAGGAAATATGTATGCTTCTAGCAGCCTGGGGAATACAATCGAGTTGCTTACAGAGTGTAAAAAAACAAAATTATCTCTTCTACAGTCCTACTTGGGCCTTAGAACATAAGAGAGTAATTGCTTCAGAAAGTAAGCTAGTGAGAAGCTCAAAGGAAGACAAATTCAATGGAATTGTTCACATTCGCAGCATCTAGGCTAGGGAGAGCTCTGTGTATTTCAGGGGAGTGTCATTTGACAGATCCAAATCAAAGAAAGCATTCACCTGCTGTATGTTACTTCCTTCCCTTCTTCCTTTCCTGTAGGCCCAATGTGAAATCAGAAGGACTGACTTCAAAAGAACCATGTGCTTGGGTTTGGGGTATGAGACTTATTAAAATTCCATAATTTTGGCACCAAACAGCCCAACAGTTACAAATAGACTATCTCTGTCAGACGGTTCTGAATTCTGCCGCCTTCGCTTTCTGAAGCGCAAGAACTGTGGGAAATGCCACGAACAGTAAGTATGCTTTTTTAGATCTTCTAGTCTCAGCGTTATATGTCAAGCAAGGTGGAGTAACCAGCTGAACAAGGCCTAAATCCCTCCTCTGCTTCTGCATTCAAAGCACAGGATGGACTGGGATAACCTTCCTGTGCAAATTCTATCCTCCGCTGAGAGACTTGTGTGTACTGATTTAAAAGAAAAATACCCAATGGTATATCCAGCTCTTGAAAACTACTTCCAAAATAGCTAAGCATTTTCCGCTTTTGAACAGATCACAAAAATTTGACTTCCATTTCTTGAGACAGAGTAATTGGCTTGCATGTACTGTGTGCACTTGAGATTAAAGCACAATTTGTTCTACCAGGACATTACAGATGGCATTGGTGTTATCATACCAGACATGTTTGTGTGCCCTTGGTTGAAGATTACTTCCTGCTTATGTAGCTCTTTGTGGAATTTCTCCAGTGTACCTTCTCCAAAAATGCCTGACTTTGAGGGTACAGTAGTTGAATATTGAATGTAAATGGGTTCATTTCTCCACCAGGCATGCTTCATGGATTTTTCCCCAAAAATATTATGTTGAACAATCTTATCACTGCATAATTATTTATTTAAAAATATGCATAATAATCTTATCACTAGATGGCAAAATTGATGAAGAGATTAACATATGGTGTAGTAAGGCAAACCAAAAGCTGGGACAATTAGCTCCACTCTTACAAAATAAGGCAATACCAAACCAACACAAAGAAACACCTCATACAAAGCATATTCATTTCCACCTTATGAAAATGGTGCCAAACATGGAGACTTACAGCAAAACATGAACGAACATTGGTCACCATGGAAATGATATGTGTGAGGAAGGTTGCTGGAGTGACTAGAAAGGATAAAATTGGGAATGAGATTACAAGAGAAAGAATTGGAATAGAACCAATCTTAAACTACATACAGAGACAACGAATAAAGTGGTTTGCCCATTTGGAGAGAATGTCTTGGAAATTTATGTCATAAAAGCCATATGTGGAAAGAGAAGAAGGATAAAGAGCATACCTGCCAAGTATCCTGTTTTTCCCAGGAAAACCCCTTATTTTTACCCCTCTCCCCGCCCCCTCCCGTTTTATTAATTTCCCCGTAATATCCCTTTAAAAAAAAATCCTGACCGGAACCCTCACAGGCGAAGCTGCAGTATGTTTTTCCGGCCACCAGAGGTCACTGTGTGGCAGGCTTTTCACTTGTGAAAGGGGAGAGAAGGTGTTGGGGGCATTCTGTAGTTACTCTTTCATTTCACTCCTGCCACATGGCCAATATGGAGGCTTCCAATATGGTGCTTGATCACTATATGAGAGAGAGGGGGGGTTCCGTTTCTGTTCTAGAGTTAACTTGGGAGGGGTGGGGGGATGGTGCTTGATCACTATATGAGAGAGAGAGGGGGATTCCGTTTCTATTCTAGAGTTAACTTGGGAGGGGTGGGGGTAGGGGTGGGGGGATGGTGCTTGATCACTATATAAGAGAGAGGGGGAGTTCCGTTTCTGTTCTAGAGTTAACTTGGGAGGGGTGGGGGGGTGGGGGATGGTGCTTGATCACTATATGAGAGGGGGGTTCCGTTTCTGTTCTAGAGTTAACTTGGGAGGGGTGGGGGCATGCCTGTCAACCATCCCGATTTGGCCGGGAAAACCCCGTAATTCGACATCGATTGACGTCATAACCCGGCCCGTGCTGCCAAAACCCCGTAATTTGGCAGCGGGGGAAATGCTTTCCATGTGTGCACGGAAGCGCTACGCCGCTTGCGCAGCCCGTACGCAAGCGGTGTAGCGCTTCCACGCATGCGTGGAAGGGGTAAAACCCTTCCACACATGCGTGGAAAGTGACCTGCATACAAGTGATGTGCGCAGGTCCCGTTTTTCCGGAGCCGCGGGTTGACAGGTATGGGTGGGGAATGGTGGATGGTGCTTGATCACTATATGAGAGAGGGGGGGTTCTGTTTCTGTTCTAGAGTTAACTTGGGGTGGGGGTGGGGGATGGTGCTTGATCACTATATGAGAGAGAGGGGGGGTCCGTTAGTTCTAGAGTTAACTTGGGAGGGGTGGGGGGTGGGGGATGGTGCTTGATCACTATATGAGAGAGAGAGGGGGGGGTCCGTTCATTAAAGCCAAGCTGCTTACAAGCAGTTGGTAACCCTAGGGGGCTGGTTTACTATTTTGCACTTTCTTTGCTTCCCAGGAAAAATAATAATTAAAAATGAGTAAGGTAAAGGTAAAGGTTTCCCTTGCTCAAAAGCCAGTCGTATCCGACTCTAGGGTTCAGTACTGATTTCTGTTTCAAAGCCGAAGAGCCAGCGTTGTCTGTGTCTGCAGACATTTCCATGGTCATGTGGCAGGCATGACTAGACACCAGAGCGCACGGAACGCTGTTACCTTCCCACCAAAGTGGTCCCTATTTATCTACTTGCAATTTCTTGCTTTTGAACTGCTAGGATGGCAGGAGCTAGGATAAAGACGGGAGCTCATTCCATCCTGCAGTACTCGGGAATCGAACTGCTGACCTTCTGCCTCCCAGTCAGCATCTTAGTCACTTAAGCCACTGAGTAAACAAGAAAGAAAACAAAACAAAAGTCCCCCAAGAAGATGGGGGAAAGGGTTCTTTGGCCCACACAGCTTTGTGCCCATTGCATCTACAATACCATCTAGCCATCTTATTTTTGGCCACCCGCTTCTTTTGTCCTACACCTTTCCCAGCATCAAGGCCTTCTCAAGTGAATCCTCTCTTCTCACTTGATGTCCAAAGTACTTTTATAGGAGAGCCTGTAGGTGAGCTTTATTCCTTCTTCTTCTGTGCTTCCTCTTTTATTCCTTTGAGTGTCGAGGGAGAACTATATTTATGTATAGAAAAAGAAAGAAGAATAGCATCAAGTCGAACCTCTTGTTCATTTATGTTACATCTAATCCTGGAGGCCAGCCATCCCCAAACCGCTTATAAGAAAGAGCCTCCTTGAAGATTGTGGTATTTTGGAACCACAATTGATCTTCTTTAAGCGTTCCCTGATTGGAATTTCTTCTGCAAAACTCCTTTCAACACAGAATATTTTCTGACATGAAATAACAACAACAACAACAACAACAACAACAACAACAACAACAACAACAACAACAACAACAACAACTATTATTGTTGTTGTTGTTGTTGTTGTTGCAACAGTACCCTGGTGCCTCTTTTAGTAAATGAAAAAGTCATTTCAAGGGTCGAGTGTTTGCTCACTCTGTGTTATACAAAATAAATCTCTCTAACCAGTACCTTTGATCCTGGGGAAACTTTTCCAGAAGGTAAAATTTCCCTCTGTCTCTGAACTGATCACCTCCAAGGACTACACCTTTAATAATATAATATAAAAATAAATATCCAGAGTCCTTTTCCCTGTAATAAGTCTTGTGAATTTTAAGCTCATTCCTACATAGAGAATGAATTAACCAGTTATTGAATTTAACTGTAAACCCCATGTTCTTGGGTTCCCTTAATACTTTGCAAAGTTGATTTGGCAGTCTTAAACTGTGCACAATCTCCTTCCATGGAATCAAAAAATCATTTCAGACTTAGAAAGGTATAATTTATTTAAGAGTAAAAATGTTACACTAGTGTAATAGTGCTTCACTGCAATGAGTTACTATCAACGATGAAGGATGAAAACAGAAGGAATGGCTTCCCTGAGAACTGTCTTAAGTTACGCTGCAATGAAATACATCTTCCTACACGAGAGTCACAGAGTAATAAATTAATCTGACAGTAACTAACTAGCTCAGGGGTGCCCAAACTATGGCCTGGGGGCCGGATCTAGCCCCCAATGCCAATTCATCAGACCCACAAAGCCCTTGTTACTCCTGGAAGCTTCACTCCATACGGGCGCGTTTTACTTCCCGTAGCCCAAAATGTTTGGGCACCCCTGAACTAGATAATCTAAATTGCTCACATCTTTGTGTAGACTGCACCTTCCAACCCTTCTTGGATTCAGGATGTCAGTGGATTACCACACTGTTAACATACCCTGTTTTCCCCAAAATAAGATCTAACTGGAAAATAAGCCCTAGCATGATTTTACAGGATGCTCATAATAAAAGCCGTACCCCCAAAATAAGCCCCAGTAAAGATGTCAGCCAGACGGATGCATTTAGGTATGTCTATTGTAACACAACGGACTTACTGAATTATAAAATAATAATAATAATAATAATAATAATAATAATAATAATAATAATAATAATAATAATAATAATAATAATAATAATAATAATAATAATAATAATATATTAAATATAAATAAATAGTATTATTGACATTAATACTTAAAATAAATTATAATTAAATGTTTGTAATTACCCAAGCGGGCACCTTTGGATGAGAGGTAAACACCCATGTAAACAGATGAACTCGAGACTTATTGCTGAAAAAATTGGTGGAAAAAATAAGACATCTCCTGAAAATAAGCCCTAATGGGACTTTTGGAGCAAAAATATAAGACATATGGTAGTTGGCTCCCAGCCTGTCATTCTGTGGCGCTGCCCGTTATTCCAAACTGGAGAGGGAGAACAAATAGTGAATTGACTTCTGGGATTATGGCAGGGTTCATTTCTGAGATCTTAATTTTTCCCCAACACTCAGCATTTACTTTCTTAAACGAATAGCATTAAATCCCCCAACCCACCCACCCCATTTCCTTGTATAAAATGGACAAGGATGAGATATTTTTGTGAACGCAACAGGGTGATAATTTCTTTTTTATATGGCTGCTTACTCATTTCAAACTGCCTCCCGAATAACTTTCTACACCGTACAGTTCATAAGAACATAAGAACATAAGAACAGCCTTGCTGGAACAGGCCACAGCCCATCCAGTCCAGCATTCTGTCTCACACAGTGGCTCACCATTTCCTTCAGGGTATTCCCAAGCAGATGCCTTCACCTGCTTAGGATTCCCTGGAAATGATATTGAGAGATATCCTGCCTATCTCTCCAACCCGGAGGTTGTCCTTAAGTATCCATTATTATAGCCATTGATACTCTTGTCCTCCATGAACTTGTCTAATCCTTTCTTAAAGCTGTCAAGACTGACAGCTGTCACCACTTCTTCTGGCAGGGAGTTCCATAGGCCAGTAATCCTCTGGGTGAAAAAGTACTTTCTCTTATTTGTTTGAGAACTAGTACCCAAAAGTTTCATGGAGTGTCCCCTAGTTCTAGTGTTATGCGATAGGGAAAACAGTTTTTCCTTATCTACTTTGTCCACACCGTGCATGATTTTATAAACTTCAATCAGGTCACCTCTTAGACGCTGTCGTTCAAGAGTGAAAGGCCCAACCGTTGCAGCCTCAGATGGTAAGGAAGGTGTTCCAGTCCCCTAATCCTTCTGGTTGCCCTCCTCTGCACTTTTTCCAGTGCCTTAATATCCTTCTGGAGGTATGGCGACCAGAACTGTACACAGTATTCCAGATGGGGCCTCACCATAGATTTATAAAGAGGCAAAATGACACTTGCTGACTTATTTTCTATACCCTTCCTAATGATCCCTAGCATTGAGTTTGCTTTTTTCACTGCTGAGACACACTGGGTTGACACCTTCATTGAGTTGTCCACCAGGACACCAAGGTCCCTTTCCTGGTTTGCCGCAGAGAGTTCAGACCCCATCAGTTTATAAATGTAATTGGGGTTCTTTGCCCCAACATGCATCACTCTGCACTTACTAATGTTGAAACTCATTTGCCACTGTTTTGCCCACTCCCCCAGTGTCAAGAGATCCCTCTGGAGCTCCTCACAATCTCTCACAGTTTTCACTACCCTGTATAATTTAGTGTCATCAGCAAATTTGGCTACCTTGCTATTTACTCCTACCTCTAGATCATTTATGAAGAGGTTGAAAAGCAGGGGTCCCAGTACTGAACCTTGGGGGACCCCACTCTTTACTTCCCTCCACTTGGAGAAGTGTCCATTTAGTGCTACCCTCTGTTTCCTGTCCCTTAGCCAGTTGCTGATCCAGGACAAGACCTGGACTGGTAAGTTTATTCAAGAGCCTTTGGTGTGGGACCTTGTCAAAAGCCTTCTGAAAGTCCAGATAAACAATGTCAACTGGATCCCCCTTATCCACATGCTTGTTGACACTCTCAAAAAATTCCAACAGATTAGTGAGGCATGATTTGCCCTTGCAAAAGCCATGTTGTCTCTCCTTTAGCAGCACCTTCCCTTCTATGTGCCTATTAATTCTATCTTTTAGGATGGTTTCCATCACTTTGCCTGGGACACATGTCAAACTGACAGGTCGGTAATTTCCTGGATCACCCCTGGATCCTTTTTTGAAAATTGGTGTTACATTCGCTACCTTCCAGTCATCAGGCACAAAGCCTGATTTGAGGGAAAGATTATATATTTTGGCTAGGAGATCAGCAATTTCATCTTTAAGTTCCCTGAGAACTCGTGGATGGATGCCATCTGGTCCTGGTGATTTGTTAGTGTTTAGCTTAACAAGACATGCAAGGACCTCCTCCCTGGTTATTTCTATCTGGCTTAATTCTTCGGTTTCCCTCCCTACGAAGATAGGCTCTGTTTTGGGCATGTGGCCTCTGTCTTCTTCAGTGAATACTGAAGCAAAGAATTCATTGAGTCTCTCTGCAATCTCTGTTTCCTCTTTAATAACCCCTTGCCTTCCATTGTCATCTAATGGTCCAATGGCCTTCCTAGTTGGGTTCTTACTTCTAATGTACTTAAAGAAGTCTTTGTTATTTCTCTGAGTATTTTTAGCTATACACTCCTCAAAGTCTTGCTTTGCTTTCCTGATTGTTGCCTTGCATTTGTTCTGCCAGAATTTATGTTTCTGCCTGCTGTCCTCATTCGGACAAGCCTTCCATCTTCTAAATGAGCTTTTCTTGCTCCTGATCACTTCCCGAACAGCTCCTGTAAGCCACATTGGAGTCCTCTTGGACCTGGCAGTGCCCTTTTTCCTTTTGGGTATGCATTCCAATTGAGCCTCTGTTATTGTTTTTGTAAACAGCCTCCATGCCTCTTGGAGTGTTTGGACTCTCTCAATTTTCCCTTTCAGCTTCTTTTTTACTAGTTTCCTCAACTTCGGGAAATTTCCTTTTTGAAAATTTAAGGTCTCTGTGTTAGATTTTATCAGTGACTTGCGGTCTATGATCAAGTTAAACATAATTGAGTTGTGGTCACTGTTCCCTATTGGATCAGTCACATTAACATCTTGCACCAGATCCTGAGTATTACTCAGGATCAAGTCAAGGATTCTTGTACTTCTAGTTGGGTCTTCAACCATCTGTCCCAGGGAACAATCATTTAGCATATCTAGGAACTTTATCTCTTTATCATGTGCTGAACAACAGTTCACCCAGTCTATGTGAGGGTAATTGAAGTCCCCCATTATAACCAGGCTTCCCTTCTTGGATGCCTCCTTTACAACATTCTCCAACTGCCAGTCTCCCTCAAGAGTTTGGTTCAGAGGCCGATAGTATATGCCTACTGTTAGACCATCCTTGTGGCCTGGTACTCTTACCCACAGAGCTTCTAATGGTGACTCCAAATCACCTAGATATTCCAATTCATACGATTTTATCACTTCTTTGACATACAAGGCCACACCACCTCCCATTTGCCCCTTCCTATCCTTCCTGTACAGTTTGTAGCCTGGGATAACTGTATCCCATTGGTTATCATCCGTCCACCAGGTTTCAGTGATACCAATAATATCAATATTCTTATCTATTGCTAAGTATTCCAGCTCCCCTATTTTGTTCCGGAGGCTTCTGGCATTTGTATACAAGCATTTATATATGCTTTTCTGACACAGTCTTTTGTGTCCAGTTGCATTGTTAGACTGCCTCTTGCATCCTTCTGCTAGAATGCTAGTGACTAGCTCCTCGCTCTGCTCAGTAATTTTTGCATCCTCCTCACTACTCAAATACACACTTTTCCGAACCGGATGCTGCCCAGCTCCTGTCGGCTTTCCCCCAGTTATCAGTTTAAAAGCTGCTCTGCAGCCTTTTTGATGTTGAGTGCCAGCAATCTGGTCCCATCATGGTTCAAATGCAACCCATCCCTCCTGAACAGATTTGGTTTGTCCCAAAATGTTCTCCAGTTCCTGACAAATCTGAAACCCTCCTCTCGACACCACCGCCTCATCCACGCATTGAGGCTTCTGAGCTCTGCCTGCCTGGTAGGTCCTGCGCGAGGGACAGGCAACACTTCTGAAAATGCTACCTTGGAAGTCCGGGACTTCAATCTTCTTCCTAACAACCTGAATTTGGCTTCCAGGACAGACCACTTGGCCTTCCCAACATCATTGGTACCAACGTGTACCATGACAACTGGCTCGTTCCCAGTTCTCTCTAACAATCTATCTAGATTTCTTGTGATGTCTGCAACTTTTGCACCTGGCAGGCAAGTCACCATACGGTTATCATGTGCATCACAAATCCATTTCTCTGTATTTCTAATTATTGAATCGCCTAGTACAAGGAGCCTCTCTCCTGCAATCTGTTCATCTACATGCACCTCATTAACCATATTAAGGGAGAGAACCTCAGTTTGTTCCTGTTGTTTATCTTCCTGGATCTCATCAAGTGTGATGAAGGAGAGATCATCAGGTGGAACCAGTTGTTCCTCTGTGTGTTCCTCATCAGGTGTGATGTGGGAAAGAGCCTCAAATTTATTCTGTAATTTCAGACTCTCAGAGTGATCCCCTACTCTTCTCCTCCTTTGAGTCACATTCCTCCAACCATCTCCCTCCTGAGTTAGTGAAGGGCCTTCTCCCTCAGAACTGTGCCCTGTCTCTTCTTTGTCCAGCATAGTCTGCTCCGCTCTGTCCAAGAACAGCTCAAGCTCCTTAATTTGTTGATGGTTAGATATGCGGGCCTCTAGCTGCTGGACCTTCTCTTCTAGTAGTGCAACCAGCTTGCACTTGCTGCAAGTGTAGTTCTCCATATGCTTTGGCAAGAACACAAACATGGCACAAGTGTTGCAGGTAACTACAACTGTTCCCTCAGAATCCATTTTAACAAGTGCAGTATTCTGGGCCTCAAAAATGTACACGTTTACTACCTTTCTACCTAGTAAGACTATATTCTTCCTTTGTTACTAGTTTGCAATCTCGCGCACCGTTAGGCACACGGGCCTCTAAAGCAGCTCTACTCCAACTGCAAAACTTACCAGTGCTCACTTCCTTTGTTTGGCTCTCCTCAGCAGCAGCTCTGCTTAAGAGCACATGCAGAGTCAAAAGGGCTGACCCTGAAAGAGCTCAGAGCTTTTAAAGGCTAGTGTGGCTCCGCCCCTATGAGTCACAGTTCAGGGAAGGGCCTGGTGTGGCTCTGCCCCCTGCTTGTGGAAGCTTCTAACTGCTTTCTCTGTTTGAACAGAGGTGGCTCTCAGCAGTTTAAATTATCAATTTAAATTAGTGGAGGCCTCTAAAGCAGCTCTACTCCAACGGCAAAACTTACCAGTGCTCACTTCCTTTGTTTGGCTCTCCTCAGCAGCAGCTCTGCTTAAGAGCACATGCAGAGTCAAAAGGGCTGACCCTGAAAGAGCTCAGAGCTTTTAAAGGCTAGTGTGGCTCCGCCCCTATGAGTCACAGTTCAGGGAAGGGCCTGGTGTGGCTCTGCCCCCTGCTTGTGGAAGCTTCTAACTGCTTTCTCTGTTTGAACAGAGGTGGCTCTCAGCAGTTTAAATTATCAATTTAAATTAGTGGAGGCCTCTAAAGCAGCTCTACTCCAACTGCAAAACTTACCAGTGCTCACTTCCTTTGTTTGGCTCTCCTCAGCAGCAGCTCTGCTTAAGAGCACATGCAGAGTCAAAAGGGCTGACCCTGAAAGAGCTCAGAGCTTTTAAAGGCTAGTGTGGCTCCGCCCCTATGAGTCACAGTTCAGGGAAGGGCCTGGTGTGGCTCTGCCCCCTGCTTGTGGAAGCTTCTAACTGCTTTCTCTGTTTGAACAGAGGTGGCTCTCAGCAGTTTAAATTATCAATTTAAATTAGTGGAGGCCTCTAAAGCAGCTCTACTCCAACGGCAAAACTTACCAGTGCTCACTTCCTTTGTTTGGCTCTCCTCAGCAGCAGCTCTGCTTAAGAGCACATGCAGAGTCAAAAGTTCCTGTAGTGTAATTGACAGAATCAGGACCATTGTGGCGAAATGGCAAAGGGGATGTTTCGGAGTGTCTTGAGAAAATGGTAGACAGAGAAAGGGTTAAACATCATATTCATTGCACCATCAATGCAATTAAATTTTGCAGACTGCCAAGGCTGCTTTCAATAAAAATAACAGCTGGCAAAAATAAATACCTCTATCTTGGGGACTCTTTCACAAATCTTCTGTGCAGTGCACAGCCAGCCATTTCAGAAATAGAGACTCGCCATTCCTTCTCTTAATAGACGTTGCTAGGTATTGAAAAGCAGGGGAGTCCAAGTAGTTTCAATACAGAGGATGGCAGTTGACAGAGGAGTTTGGCATGCAGTGGTCCATGGGGTCGCAAAGGGTCGGACTCGACTGTGCGATTGAACAATCACAACAAAGCCTGATTAAAAGTTCTCCATAACTTTGGGATACTTTTATGAAGTTTTAATTGATTCCAGTAAATATATTTCCTGCCCAACACAGCTATTTATTTATTTTTTTGCAATAGGGTTGTATTGCCCCAGCACTTTCAAAAGTGAAAATGATTTGGCATCATTTCTTGAGCTATAAGTCTTGGCACTTGATAGATTGATTGAAGCATTATTAAAATGAGGCTCTTTTAGGAGACTATGCTAGATCACATTTAGCATTGTCACACCCAACTTCTGGGGTACTAGTACACCGAAAGAGCCTCCTCGAAGATTGTGGTATTTTTCAAACACAATTGGGCATGCCGGTGCCCCAGGCAATGGACACCTTGTGCCAGCTAATCTTTCTCTCACTGGGTCAGATGAGGGGAACTGCAGAGTGAACTCACCAGGAGGTGGCTTCATTTTGGCAGTTTCACGTCTGGCCTTGACATGGAAGTAGAAGACCCCACCTCTACTTGTATTTCTCTTGAAGCAAGACTTCGGTAGTATAAATGAACCATGATGCACAAATTCTACTGGCAGTGGAGTCAATCTTTAGTCATTTTTTGAAATAGTAGCTGTGTTAGTGTTTCAAGCATATCAGAGAGTAAACAATGCAAAATAAAATAAAAACAAAATCATTGTAGCATTTTAAAGAATAACTGCTGTTTTTAAATGTTAGCTTTCGTGAATCAAGTCTACTTCGTCTGACGAAGTGGACTCGATCCATGAAAGCTAATGTTAAAAAGAGCAGTTAGTCTTTAAAGTGCTACAGTGATTTTGTTTTGCTTTAGTTTACTCTCTGATAACCTTTAGTTATGTTGTTCTCCCAATAAAACTCATGATGTTGCACCAATGACACAATATTCTTCCCTTTTCATGGACTGCTATTTTCTGATACATTCTGGTTAATATGGGATGAATGTTCAGTCTTTAGCCCACACTCTTCCCACATTTTATCTCTTGAAATGCTTCTCCCAAGAAAACTGTCTGCCTTATCACCCAATCTTCTCAAACAGTACAGCTCCAGGTGCTGAAAATGAGAATTTTAAAGATCTCAATGTGGAGTATTGTGCCTTCTCAGTGGCCGTAGCCATATTATTGAATACCTTGCTGGTATAAGATGCGTCAGACCCTCCTCTGGATATATTTAAGGAACAGCTTAATACTAATTTGTTCAAGGAGGCCATTAAGAACATTCTCTCTCCCCCCCCCCAAGCCAATTAGATTAGATCAGTGCTTCTCAACCTTTGGTTTTTGGACTCCAATTCCCAGAAGCCTAAGCCAGTACTGAAGCTGATCAGTGTTTTGGGGAATTGATTTAGGCTTCTGGGAATTGAAGTCCAAAAACCAAAGGTTGAGAAGCACTGGATTAGATTAATTAGTCTAAATTATAATTTATTACCAGATACCATACACTGGCTTTATTTTTATCTTATGGTTCTGTATTATATTATGTCTATTACATTGCTGCCAGATGGGTGTTGCATTATTATGCTTTAACTGTGTTTTTAATTTTTTTTAATAAACCACCCAGAATGGGTATATCTCCCAGATGGGTTGTCCGTTCGTCTGTCCATCCGTCCATCTAATTTATATCTTCATATGAAATTTCTTAATGTTATTTCATAAACATGAATTATTGGTTTGCATTGGTGACACTCTTTAGTGAGCCTAAATTGGAATACAAATGCTCTGATTTAATCATAGCTGCAACTGAACTGATGCAACACATGATGAAACTCAGGTTGTCCTCCTTTGGGCATATTATAAGAAGGCAAGGAAAAAAGAGAATGGTGGGAAAAGTGGAAGACAGCAGGAAATGAGGAAGGCAAAATGTAGGATGGATTAACTTCCTAAAGGAAGTGATAGCCTTAAATTTACAAAAAAAAAATGTGCAGGGTTGTTGAGGATGGGACATTTTGGAAACAGGATAAAAACTTGGCATGTAAAGGATAAAGAGACCTGGTCTGACTCTGACCATTTCTGACCTATTGTGAATTTCGTGAACTGTATTGGGATATCTGCTCTCTGTCTCAACCTTGTTTATAAAAAGGCTTTTTGTCTGTTTACTCCTTGCTCTTTGCTGCAAGGCAGGGAGTCCATATACATACTCAAAATAAAACCTTTCTCCCTCCTAATTTTGGTGCAAGTTTTTTTAAAAATCCCAACCATGTAAAATAATACTGGTTTGCCATTGTTCAGCAAGACCTCAACTTGGAGGCAACTTGATAGCACATAATGGCATCACTAAATTTTGCAATATTCTTGCCCTTCTTGGGACATTTGATTGCTCATTTTGATCTGAGTTTCAAAATACTGTACCAGGTTCCCTCACTTGAGGCTTTTGCCCCCAATCTAAAAGGTGTGATTTTCCTATACTTACAAGTGCTTTACTATTTGCATTTTTGCCACTTTGAGTGCCTCTCCGGGGGGGGGGGGGATGTGGATTAGAAATAAAATAATAACTGGGACTGCTGGGAAAGCTAATATGGCTGTGCAGACGGCACTATTCTGGCCTGGGGCTTTTAATTGACTTTTCTCTAAGGTGTTATATGTGTTTCCCACGGTTTAAGACTGGTCCTAAGCCGCCTCTGCTCCGAGGCTGAGCAAAAAACTCTTTTATTTAACAAGGTGCCCTTTTATGAGGTGCTTCGGAATCGTGTACGATCTGAGGAGATTTAACGGACTCCTTTCTCTCATGAAGCGGAAGCGCGCGAGCGCGGAAATTTTTTAAAAATTCGGCCACTTCACGCCCCCTAACGGTAAGTGCGCGCGCTCGGGCGACGCCGCTTTTCCCGCCCATCGATGCGCACGTCTCAAAAAAAGATCCAAGAGCGGCCCTCTCGGACGACAGCTAAGCGCCTCCTCCCGCGTTCCTTGAGGGGGGGGGAATTGGGGGTGTTGGATGAAGCCAGCCAATCCAGACACTGAAGGAACGCTGGACGCCCGTTGACAAGCCTCGCTCGCTCTCCAATAGCTAACAAAGGTAGGCGGGCTTTTGAGCAAACGAAGCTTGGGGAAAGCGCCGCCTGTCTAAAGCCAAGAGGGGGCGTGGCTTTCAGCCAGGCGTGGGCGTGGCTCGGGACGACCAGGGGTTTAAAAGCGCGGGGCCGCGAAGTTCGGCCGTTCAGTCGGCGTCCGGAGGCGGCGCGGGTGGTTGTGTGAGGCTTCTTAGCGCTGTTTTTGCCACTTGCCATGCCGTGTTTGGAGAAAGGAACCGGACGCGGGTGATTTTTATTTTTTTTTTCTCCCCCGCGCGGGGGAGTGCCCAACTTGGAGGGCGTAACAAGTTACTTTTCCTTTTTTTTAAAAAAAATTTTTTTTCTTCCTCCGATCCTTTCTCTGTTCTTCCAAATTTTCTTTGGCCTGCTTTATATAATCGATATATATATATATTCCTTTTGGCCCAAAGAGGCTGCTTTTTGCAAACGAGGATTAACATCTTTTTCTTGCGCGCGGGGAAGCTCCTGTTGCTGCGCCACTTTCCTTTCCCTTCCCCCCACTTCCTCTCCTCCTCCCCCTTTTCTCGTCTTGCATTTCGGGCGGGCGGATCCGGGTCCCTCCCCGGGGCAGGCGGGCGGGCCATGGAGGAGAAATACCTGCCGGAGTTGATGGCGGAGAAAGATTCGCTGGATCCCTCCTTTACGCACGCTTTGCGGCTGGTCAACCAAGGTGGGTCAACCCAGCTCGGGGAAAGGAGAGAAACTTAAAACCTGGATGAGATGTTGCAAAGAGATGAGTGGGGGAGAGGGGTTAATTAGCTAATTAACTTGGCAGTCTCTCTAGTTTGCAGTGGAGGGCTTGGAAGAGAAGGGAGCCCGGTGTAGTTGAAAAGAAAAGAAGCCAGCCAATGCAGATACAAGTAGGGTGGAGGGCGGGTTACCTGTGCTGGACAGGTGTTGGGTTTTAAGTCCAGGTGATGGAGCAGGATTTATCTGCAACTGATCTGGGGCATCTCCTTTGGAAGCCAGAGGGTGCAGTAAGTGGGGCTTGCTTCCGAGTAAACCGCCCACCGCAGTTGTGATGCGCTGAAGGTGGAAAGGCAGTTGCTGTTTTCCTTGGATGCAGGCTTGGGCAATGTTCAAAGAGTGCTTCAGGTCTCTTGGCCCCTGGATAGTTATTATTTATGTATTAAGTTTCTATACTGTCCATCTAGGCTATTTTCCCACTCTGGGCGGGGTGCAAGAATTAAAACCAGAAATTATACACAAAAACACAGTTGATGGTATCAAGGGTGGCATAGTCCAGTTACACACTTGGATAGGTGAGGAGGCTGCACTTTGGGGTGGCTTTTCCACCAGGTGAGTTTAGGGCACAAGTGAGGCTCAACCAGGGAATCTCCTAGTCGAGTGTTTCTCAACCTTTGGTTTTTGGACTTCAATTTCCAGAAGCCCAAGTCAGTACATTGGCTGATCAGTGCTTTGGAGAACTGACTTAGGCTTCTGGGAATTAAAGTCCAAAAACCAAAGGTTGAGATGAGCTCCTGATGTTTCTGCAGGGTTGAGCGTAGAGGAGTGGCAGCTTTGTTAGCCAGAAAGAGTGGTCTTGAACCGCCATTGCTAGCCTATGAAGAAGGGGGATGGATGTTTTTAATACCTCTTAGGTGTGGAACAGGATACTAGCCTACATATCCTCTAGAGAGCAAAACAGGATGGACCTTTAGCCATCTGATCAAGGCAGGTTAGAGTTCTGCCAAGCCTCTTGAGTCTCTCTCTGAACTTGATGGTGGGGAACTTGTTTTCCCTCCACCCAGATTGAGCATGACAGGGTGGTTGTAAAGTGTTGTACGTTTATTTGTCTGGGGATAATTAAACATGTTTCTTTTTCAAACAGCATCATTCCCCCTTGCAAGTGAACAGACTCGCTGTGAAATCAGTAATTCTGAGGGAGCGGAAAGGGAATTTAGATTATTTTCCCCAAAAGAGGGAGATGCCTGGATTACTTCTGTTGAAGGGTTAGGGGAGATCTTCAGAGAAAGGAAGTCAAAGAGGAAGGAGAATCATGTTTACAAGAATCATTATAGAGGTATGAGGAGGTGGTAGGATTGTGGGGAACTGCACTCAGTTAGGTACAGCTGATTGTGGGTTCATTTAACCCAGTATCCTTGAGGAGGACTCAAGGCTGCATTCATGTATTTCAGCCTGGTATTTCTCTAGCCCTACTTGACATATTGTTGTTTACAAAGCTGTGCTCTGTCTTGCGTGTGTGTTGGGAGCATGCCAGGCAAAAGTTCCTTCCATGACAACCAACATAAGGACAACAATACTATGTAGAAGGTGTTTTAGAGATACATTTTTGAAGGACTGTTTTGGTGCAACTGTTTACTCTGTAGATGCTGTTTTTGACAAATAAATGGAAGGTTGTTACTGCGAGAGACAGTAAGTATGAGTTAGTGGAAGGGAGGAATTGTTATTTGATTTGGAGAAGTGAGACTAGATATGTGATCTGTAGGGTCGATCTCCTTATTATTTGTTTTATTTAATTAATAGATTTATATACCGCCCTAATCCAGTGGACTCTGGGCGGTGTACATAGGCCAGCTAGTGTCTCACTGACCATACAATAAAACAAGTTAAAACCAATATAAAAACAATTCAAAACCCTTAAGGACATTTGGCAATGTTCTTGCTTTGAAATTATGAGTGGATGTGTCCCAGGGCGGTCTTCAGACACTGATGTAATAGGGGATGAGAAAGCTGACCTTCACCCACAGTAAAGGAAGTGGTGGAGAGGTGGTCGCCATGGAGAACATATGTGATGCAATAGTTGGGAGGGGAAGATGCTTTTAGCCTGGCAAAACCTTGGAATTATATGTGCTGTCTTGATAAAGCAGAAAATCTTGTGGAGATGAGAGGGTGGTTGCAAAACAACTGTGAACTCATGGTCTTGCCTATAGGTGAGCATGAAGGTTGAAGCAGGTGATGTCACCTTAGAGTCCTTGGAAATCTGTGATGTGTCCTCGTGGGAACAGACTGAGGGAGGGATGAAAGCAGTGTTCCACAATACTTGTTTTATTAGCCTCACCAGATGCTTTTATTTTGCCTACTTTTCATCTGACATCTGTCTATACATTTTCTTGTGGTAGGAATTTGAATGGCAAACCCTACAGTCTTATTTTTTTTCCTGGTTCTGACCACTCTGCTGAGGAGGAAGTAGGAGGTTACTTGATGTGTGTCTTTCCCATTGGGCTCAGCATCAAGGAGGAACACTTTCTGCTTTAGGACTGTTGAAAATACATTCTTGAGCAGTCACCCATTGCCAGCAGTTTTTTGTGGGAGTTCAAAAAATGAGGTGTGACAAATCTTACCGTTCTGAAGCTGCTGGGTTTGTGTGTTTGTGGTCTTGTCACCACTGCATTCATTGAAAGAGAACTAGACTTAATTTCCTGTCACAGAGAAAAAAAAATCATATTCTAGTCATCTTTATCTGAAAATCTGTTTAAAGTACTAATGCTTTTTAGTTGTTTTGTTAAGCCATTTCCCGACATCTTTTCTGAAATGATCCCGGCATCCCCTGCAAAAATCCTTTCAACCCAGAGTAATCTCTGACACTTATTTTGAGTGTCCCCTCCCCCAAAAAATAATTATAATTGGATGCTGTTTGCTTTTATTTGCTAGACTACAAGTCTGATTGCTTTTCTGTTACCTTAGAGCAGGGGTGTCCAAACTACACCCCGAGGGCCGGATCTGGCCCGCACTGCCCTCGTCGCTCCCAGAAGAAGTAAAACGTGCCCGTTTACTTCCACTTCTGGGAGCGACAAGGGTGGTGTGGGCCTGATGAATTGGCATCAGGAGCTGGATCCAGCCCCCAGGCTGTAGTTTGGGCACGCCTTAACCATGTGATCAGTACACAGCCTGAAAAGTTTGGGCACCCCTGCCTTAGAGTTTTGTTTTGATAGTGCTTAGTACTGTGTGAATAGGGAAATCCCTGTGGGCATTTGATGACTGGCTGTGTTGCAGAGACCAAGCGACTGTTTACCAATTACCTAGGAGAATGGCAGGGGAGATGGATAGTAAAGAAATAGGCATGCTAGCACCTGCCTGCTGGAGTTTTGGGTGGTGCTTTCATGTTGCTGCGATTTATGCCCTAAAAACTAATTTAGCAACCTGTACTAGCAAGGTAAACAGTGTTCCATGTACTCAGGTGTCTAGTCATTCCTGCCACATGTCCACGGAAAGTCTGCAAACACAGACAGCGCTGGCTCTTTGGCTACAAACAGAGATGAGCACTGAACCCTAGAAATGGATAGAACTAGCTTTCGAGCAAGGGCAGTCTACCTTTTACTAGCAAGGGATGTTACTTTTGCAGAATTTCTCTAAAAAGACACAAAAGGTTTCATAAATGTCTCTTTAGTATGAAGAAGGTTCTGGTTATTGAAGGTGACTGTTGAGCATGTAATAGAAATCTTGTGGGACGTTTCCCCAAAAACAGTCATATTGAAACATCCCCCATTGAATTTGACCACAACTGTATGCATGAGGTTTATTTTGACCTCTGAAACAAGCTTTTGTCTATAAACGTGTATACACAGCCATGGAAAATGGCAGTGTACTTCAGTGGCTCACAGAGCTTAATGTTTTAATGAGTAGTAACTGTCAGATGTTTCCAGAAGAATAATGTTTATCTTCAATGACTGTATGTGTGTACACATAAATGCATGCAGCCCCAGTCTGTCTGATGCTAGATTTTAAAAACAAACATTTGCGCTCCTGTGTTGTGCTGATGCAAGCTCAGTTTAGTTACAAGATTCACATCTTGAGAAGACCTGTCTTTCTTTCATAGAAGGCATAGTAATACTGTATTCCATTTCTATGTAGAAGTAGGAGCCCAATTAAAATCTAATACAAGTGAATACTGTTAGTATCCTAACAGAAAAGTCTGAAGAAATTTATTTAGAACATGAACTGTTTAAAGATCATCAGTTTAGGAAAATTTTCAGAATCCAGTGGGATGTAGCTTTTCTATTTCTGTGGGCATCTAAAGTGTCTTAAAGGAAGATAGCTATCAAAAGCATTTTTACAACCATTAATGTTTCTCACAAGTAGTGAATCTGAGGTTGCCCTGTGAAGTTCATTGCTTGTAGATTAGGGAGAGATAAACAATAATTTACAGAATGTACACTTTAATTTGGAGGTTCAGTGCTATGAAAAGATAAGGCAACCACTAGGACACATTTTGAAATACATGATTATGTATGGCTATTGATTATTGTAACCTACATAGATGCAGTAGTTTCTGTGCTCCAGGCTAACAATGGAGAACTGCTGTTCTGCTTTTGTGTAATTTAGAGGCGTTCTTGCTTCTAGCTCTTTGGTGGGGTTAGGCGGGGAATGGAAATGTTATCTGTCAGCTTTACTTTAACAAGTAAAACGTGGAACAGGAGAGTATTTGACAAGTCAAGCTTACTAAGTTTCCATGAAAGAAGAACATGTCCAATTTTTTGTTCTGTATTAGCTTAATATAAAGTTTTCAGCTCTGAGCTAACATCACTTGAAGGTTGTCCCCCTGATCCAGACCATTATAACTTTGTCAAGCTTAAGAACATAAGAACAGCCTTGCTGGAACAGGCCACAGCCCATCCAGTCCAGCATTCTGTCTCACACAGTGGCTCACCATTTGCTTCAGGGTATTATTCCCAAGGAGATGCCTTCATCTGCTTAGGATTCCCTGGAAATGGCATTGAGAGATATCCTGCCTATCTCTCCAACCCGGAGGTTGTCCTTAAGTATCCATAATTATAGCCATTGATACCCTTGTCCTCCATGAACTTGTCTAATCCTTTCTTAAAGCTGTCAAGACTGACAGCTGTCACCACTTCTTCTGGCAGGGAGTTCCATAGACCAGTAATCCTCTGGGTGAAAAAGTACTTTCTCTTATTTGTTTGAGAACTAGTACCCAAAAGTTTCATGGAGTGTCCCCTAGTTCTAGTGTTATGCGATAGGGAAAACAGTTTTTCCTTATCTACTTTGTCCACACCGTGCATGATTTTATAAACTTCAATCAGGTCTCCTCTTAGACGTCGTCGTTCAAGAGTGAAGAGGCCCAACCGTTGCAGCCTCAGATGGTAAGGAAAGCTTGTTATGAAGTGTAAGTTACATAGCCAATGCAGTATTAAGCCAGTTGTTATGATGTTGACGTTTTAACTAAGAATGAGATACTGTACAAAGATTAACCATTGTAATACTTAGCATAGTTTTTGTAGTATTAATATAAAAGGCATTTTAATGGGGGAGAGGACCCTGGTGTAGAATCTATTTGGGTCATATATAATAATATCTCTAGCAGTAAATTCAGAGTGTAGCTCTTAATGGCTTCACTGGGGCATGCATAGTATGGAGACGGTTGTAGTACTGATCTTAATGCATCTGTCTAGGCATCTGCAGGAGCAGTTTTGCAGTGGTGAATTGCTAAGTGTTTCACCTAGTTGTACAGAAGCAAAGCTCTGTAGCTCAGAATGTACTGCTTCAATTAAAAGGCAGGCTTATGTAACCTTTAAAACTGCCTGCCTCTGAGATGACCCTTAGTGAATCTTTCAGATTTAAGAGTGTGAAGCCTCTACCGATGAAAAGAAATGACAAGCAAGTCGGGTGTACAGGTTTTTCCAGGGAAGAGGATGAGAACTTATTAAACTATAGGAATATGAAATACTTGTCTAGCCTTTTGGAATATGCAGTTCTTATATTTTGAATTGCTGAGGTATTTGAGTGGGGGGTGTATGTCTGCATCTTCCAAGATAAAGCCCAGCCACCCAAAGTATGACCTCTGCAGTTGAGTTCATTTTCAGCTAGTGTTTCTGTTTGCCAAGTGACGTTTCGCAACTACATCTGGCTATACATCTCAATGATTTCAGTATCTGGCTGTGGAACCAGTGATGGGAGTTTAATTCCACACTGTTCTCAGAAGACCCAACCTGTGTAGTCATGGACAAATTATACCAGGGGTACCCAAACATTTTGGGCCACGGGCTGGTCCTGTGGTTCAGGCAGCTGGCCACTATGGCCTGGGGCAGGATCCAGCCCCAACACCAATTCATCCAGCCCACAAAGCTCTTGTTCCTGGAAGCGGAAGTAAAATGCGCCAGTACACGTGCGTTTTACTTCCGCTTACATGAGCGACGAGGGCTTCGTGGGCCAGATAAGTTGATGTTGGGGGCCGGATCCAGCCCCTGCCCGGGTCATTGTTTGGGCACCCCTGAACTATACCGTCCCAGGGCACTCTCAGTAGAAAGTAATGGTAAACACCTTTTATATGTTCTCTATCTAGAAAACCCTGGATAGGGTTGCCATAAATTTGAATCACCTTGATGGCACAAAGGTTATTATTAATCAGTTTTTATTCTTGCAAGCCGTAAACATTTTCTGCCTTGGGTTATTAAAGCTCACAGAGTGTAGGCCTACTTTGGGATAAGCAGAGGAGTTGTTTGTTAAAGAATTTGACATTATTTGCTAATCTAGTGCTAATATGTATAATAGTAGTTAATTGTTAATGGCTGCAGTGGCTCAAGTGGCTAAGATGCTGACTGGGAGGCAGAAGGTCAGCAGTTCAATTCCTGAGTACTGCAGGACGGAATGAGCTCCCATCTTTGTCCCAGCTACTGCCAACCTAGCAGTTCGAAAGCAAGCAATTGCAAGTAGATAAATAGGGACCACTTCGGTGGGAAGGTAACAGCATTCCGTGTGCTCTGGTGTCTAGTCATGCCTGCCACATGACCACAGAAACGTCTACAGAAGCTGACAGCGCTGGCTCTTCGGCTTTGAAACAGATGAGCACTGAATCCTAGAGTTGGACAACTGGCTTTTGAGCAAGGGAAACCTTTACTAGTTAATTGTAGTTTGCCTTTTATCCATACTGATATATTTGCCCTCGGAAACTGTTGAGTGCTTGTGTTAGGCATAAAGGACAGACTGGTGCTGCTGATGAACTCCATCTTGAAATAACAGTTGGAGTGAGCTGGGCCAAAATGTAAAGTAAAACAGTGACAGTTTTAGTTTTAAGGAGTGACTTGCTCAGTAATAGATTGTTTGGTTTGAATTAGAAATAGACAAGTTAGTCTGTTTCCAGCCTATTTATAGATTAGTCTGCAGTATGTATTTTAAATTGCGATTTCTTACAAAATACACACTGAAATTTTTGACTTTGCAAGAACCTCTAAAATGGATTAAGAATTTTCATGTGCAGTTCTTAGCATCTATGTTTAGAAATCAATAGAAGACAATTGAGACGATCTTTGTTTAATCTGTTACGATAGTTGGGGAAGAAAGTATTGGAGTTAGTGTGGTCTTTGAGGTTAAACAGCATCTTAATTTTTGTGTAAAATTATGATAATGCATAATCTAATCTTGAGTCCTAAAAGGTGATTAGAAATCTTTTAAAATGTTTTGCAATGCAGTCTTACATTATGGAATTAAAAAAGATTGGGTGAAATCATATTTTATTAGCCATCATGAGTATATCTAATATAGTCTTCGGTAAGCACAGTGTTCCGTGTGTTCCGGTGTCTAGTCATGCCTGCCGCATGACCACGGAAACGTCTGCAGAAGCAGACAGTGCTGGTTCTTTGGCTTTGAAACAGATGAGCACTGAACCCTAGAGTCGGATACAACTGGCTTTCGAGCAAGGGAAACCTTTACTAAAGAGAATGAATGGAACAAGTGGAAACTTTAACCATCGCTGAGTGGAAACTTTAACCTGGATTTCCCATGACCCTGCCCAGCACTCAGGCTTACAGGTGGGGAGTTTTAGCAGTTTGGAGGAGACATCTGGTATCTTCCAAAATTCAGGATGGAAAGAACAGAAGTGAAGGTGGCTGGAATTACACTCCAGGATGTTTCTACATTTAGTACGGAGGTGTTTCTGATGATTTAAAAAGTGAGTAAATTCTCCTGGAGGCTTCCAGGAGCAGAAACTTGCCTGTTTTGCTGTAGAAAGCGGGTAATGGAGCCATTGTCTGAGAGGGCCTAAGGCTGAAAAACAGCCTTGCAGGATTTAATTTCACCCACCTCTGTTCTAACTAGCATTGCCCCAGGTTCCTTATAGGTTATAGAGAATTACAATTTCTCACTTAAGGGTTTGTGTTGTATACTGTCAGGTCAGAAATGACTTACAGTGACCCCAATTGGGCCTTCAAGGTAAATGTGATATTTAATTGGCATCACCAGTTCCACATTCCCAGTAAACTGACATGACTGAGCAGGGATCTGAACCTAGGTCTCCTGAGTCTTAGGCTGTCCACTACACCACACTGGATATCCCAATGTTCATGCTTTTCCCTACATTGTCATAGTTAACTTGGTCAGACCCTGTTTCAGAACTTGTGGGTCAAGAGGTAGTGACAACATTATCCTGCCTTTTGGTTGGGAATATTGTATTTGATCTTCCTAGAGTGATGTGAATAAGCCATTTCCCCCCTCGATACACATTTTGTGAAATTTCAAAAGTGTACATATATTCTCTTGGCAGTATGTGTACATTTTGCCATGTACTCTTGAGTTGTCTTTGACTTCAGCACCAGCTGGAGCTGTAGATATCTGAACTGCCAGAACGTACCAGAAGACCCAGTCTCTTTTGAAGGATAATTTCTTTAAAGTGCTGTGGCTTTTGATCAGCAGTAGAATTAAAAGAATTCACTGAACTCCAAGCACAGTATTTGCTCTATGAAGTAGATGTGGTTGGTCTCTGGAGGTTCTGTGTTTTCCTTCATCCAGAGGATTATACCCCTTAATTCAGAGTGTATAGGAACTTGGTTTTATTGGCTGATTTTCTAGACCATTTTTGTTCATCATCAACTCCTTTGTTTTTCATTCCATGTTGGAGTGTTTCCCTCCAAAATCCAAACTTCACCCTTGTAAAAGTAGCCCACCACTTTCATCCTATTGCAAGGGAGAGAGAATTCTACATCTGTTGTTCCCAACCTTGGGTCATCAGATGTTCATGGACCGCTTTTAGAAACTTTTTCTGCTATCTTTGCTGGATAAGATTTCTGCAATTTGTAATCCAAGAACATCTGGGGACCCAAGATTTGGAACTATTCTACACTATGATAATCCCCACCTTAAAGTAAAAAAGTGAGCAGATAGAATTTCAGCATTGGTGGTAGATCATTATGCACCCTTCCAATTAATGGGATAAAGGAGTCCTTTAGAGCTTGAACCTGAGAGCAGGGCGATCACGAATAGCTAATGTAAAAAGGATGGGAAGGTTCCGTTCTTAACACCCTTACCAGGACATTAATCACAGCACCGTATATACTCGAGAATAAGCCGACCTGAATATAAGCCGAGGCACCTAATTTTGACCCAAACCCCCAGGAAAATAGACTGACCCGAGTATAAGCTGAGAGTGGGAAATGCAGAAGCTGCTAGTGAGTTTCTATAAACAAAATACATGGAAATGTGGTAAAATTAATTAAATTGTTGGTGCTTGTCAATCCAGCATGGCTCTGGTACCCTCGTGTTCATTGACCCGAGTATATACTGAGTCCCCCTTTTGGGGCTCATTTTTGGGGCTAAAAAACTCAGTTTATACTCAAGTATATATGGTAATTACCACTTCTTCTTCCCTTGTATATAGGCCGGATATGAAACTACCAAAATGAAGGACTGTACAGTGGCTCAAGTCGCTAAGACGCTGACTGGGAAGTGGAAGGTCAGCAGTTCGATTCCCGAGTACTGCAGGACGGAAATGAGCTCCCGTCTTTATCCTAGCTCCTGCCAACCTAGCAGTTCGAAAGCAAGAAATTGCAAGTAGATAAATAGGGACCACTTCGGTGGGAAGGTAACAGCATTCCGTGCGCTCCGGTGTCTAGTCATGCCTACCACATGACCACGGAAACATCTGCAGAAGCAGACAGCGCTGGCTCTTTGGCTTAGAAACAGAGATGAGCACTGCACCCTAGAGTCGGATACGACTGGCTTTCGAGCAAGGGAAACCTTTACCTTACCTATAGGAAACAGAACATACTGGTGATCTGAGGAACAGGTTCTTGAATTTATGGTGTTAAGATCTGATCTAATCCATTTCTTGGGAATCTCTGCAGATTTATTGATTGGAGGTTGTACAATCTTTCCTCTTTGGGTATACATTATAGTGAGTGAAATTGTTGCTCAAATTAAAATGACTAAGTCTCTTATTTGCAATAAATATTCCATTTTCTCCAGTTAAAATCTTTAGGATTTAAAACTTTGTTATTAAATTCCATGCTTATCTCTATGAGCTATGAAGTGACATTAGCATTCTGGACTGAACACACATTCATGGATGCACATTGAAACTTTCTTAAAGATTGTTCTTCAATTGTTTCATTTTTGTAGAGGTTTTAAAGAAAATTAAATTAAGTGTAGTATCTGTTCTTATCATGACAGCCTATAAATTGTGTGGATAAGATAATCATTGTTTAAAGCAGATGACTGCTCAAAGAAATAAAGTGGGAAGTTCTTTTATAGGCAGAATCTAATCTTGCTTGTCTAACTGCAGCACAAAATGCAAAAGGGTCATAAATGGGGCCATTCAAAACTGTTAGCTTTCCAGTGGAAATAAGAGGATTTGTCAAAAAGCATTGTCTCTGTATTGAAATTTTTTGCTGTCTGTTCTCGAAACTAAAGCTTGATGCATCGTCAATTTTAATCTGATTTAATTTAACACTGAATTACATTTGGCCTTTCATACTGTGTCTTTGGTCCTGTCCCCTTAGTCCCACCGACATCCAGAATGTATTTCTGTGAGCTGAAAAAATGATAGCCACCTATATTGTGCTGCTTTCTCAAAAAGATAATACCTGGTGTCCAGAGGCTTCTGTTGAGGATGCTTATACTAACAAATAGTAAAAAGATATTTTGCCCAGGGCTTGGGGCAGCTGTGACTTTCAAAGGTTAATAAGCAGCTTCTGCCATATTTTCTTCAAAGCACATGTCCCATGATGATGGTGGGAGTTTATATGCTGTGTGATGTCTTTGCAATTACCGGTAGTCTAAGAAATAAGGCATTTACCTTCATGAACTGACTGGAGTGAGTTTGTAGGGCAAAGACAAGCTGGATGACACACATGCAGCAACTCTTCCTGGTAACCATCTCCCTCCAAGATCAAATGATGTCGCATATGCTTTTTGGATAGTGCAACAGGTAAAGTTCTCAAGATGGCTAAATTTAGATCATCATTCAGAATTACTCGCTTCACTCAGCAGTTTACATCGTTTTCACCACCTTCTAAACTAAATGATGTATTCTCTCATCTAGAAAACGTAACTGATTACTAAAATGTATAGAGCAATGGTTCCCAATGTGGGGCCTACACCCCGTGAGGGGGCTTCAATTCCCAGAAGCCTAAGTTAGTGTATTGGCTGATCAGTGCTTAGGGAATTAACTTAGGCTTCTTGGAATTGAAGGCCAAAAATCAAAGGTTGGGAATCACCTGGTATAGAGGTTTGCAACTGAAAATTATCCTTGTTGTTGCCCTTTAAGTAAAAACCTGGCTGGCGGGCCAAGTTTGGGGTGCAGGTGGAGGGGTGGCTTCCATTGGGTGGTTAATATAGGGGAGGATGTCTGCCCCACGGTTTCTTTGGTTCCTGCACCCCTCTCTTTTTAGGGGTGGGTTCTTATTGCTGGTTTTTATCTGTTTTTACCCACTGTGTGAACCGCCTGGAGTCGGCTTTGGCTGAGTGGGCGGTATAGAAATTTAACAATAAATAAAATAAAATCCTAAAGATGATATCTGGTTGGTGATGCATAACCTTTCTCTGTTGCATAATTGCCTGGAGAAGGAATAGTTGTGAAATGGATTGATTTCTGTCTGGCTGTCTGAGTACGTGCAAGAGTGGTAAGCAAAATAGCTTTTTAGAAAACAATGCCCACAATCCAGTGCTGTGTTATGTGTTTAAACATTCCAAGAAAGGTGGGAAATGCCATTATTTTTCTATAAAATAGAAAAGAAGCAAATGATAAGGTTTGAGTTGTGCATATTTAAATCTCAAAATCTGAATATTATTCTTTGTAGAAATGTAAAATTAGGTGTGTCGACTTTAAAGCCTTCCAACTTCATTTCAAATCCAGCATTTGATGTATGTAAATGGTATTGCAGTGTTTGTGTTTTCTTTAAGCTGGCTAGATGTTATCCACCTTGGTGAATAGCAGCAACTGCAGGCTTTCTGACTTTTATTTACAACAACCTGACAATTCTTTATTGGCAAGAATAGACTTGATGTCTTTTCGCCTCTTAACAAGCTGAACTGTGCCAGTTCTTGCGGAGCTTGTTCAAAAGGACAAGATTTGCTAGCTAAGCAAAGCTCTTTCACCAAGTCTCCCAAATCCCCATTTAATCCAGAATCACAGAGCATTTCAGAAGAAGGGGGAAAGCGGCCCTCGGTGGATAATTTGCTGTAAATTAGTTAGCAGCTCTGAGTGTTTAACATTTCCAGGAAATGCAAGGGAGGGAGGACTGGTGGCTGGAACTAGCAGATCCACAGTTGGTATTGTTTGTCGGTTCCACAGCTCTCTTGGATTTTGGAATACTGTCGTCGTATGTTCAGGCAGTTTTTCTTTACTGTTTGTTGGGTGTGCTTTAGCTGTGCACAACATACTGCTAATTCTAAATATTTCAAAGCAACTTAAAATATGGAACTATCAAATCCTTTCTTTTACAATAATTGCTCCTGTGATAGACTAGTAAAGGTTTCCCTTGCTCGAAGGCCAGTCGTATCCAACTCTAGGGTTCAGTGCTCATCTATGTTTCAAAGCTGAAGAGCCAGCACTGTCGGGTTCTGCAGACATTTCTGTGGTCATATAGCAGGCATGACTAGACACCGGAGCACACAGAACACTGTTACCTTCCCACTGAAGTGGTCCTTATTTATCTACTTGCAATTTCTTGCTTTTGAATTGCTAGGTTGTCAGGAGCTGGGACAAAGACGGGCGCTCATTCCGTCCCGCAGTACTCAGGAATAGAACTGCTGGCCTTCCGCTGCTCTGCGTCAAATTCCTTGGTCCTTCAAGTAGAAATAAAAGAGTAGTATAAACATATTCTTAATATTGGTGAACCATTTGCTGTTACGCTTGATCATGGCCGGATTAGTCTTTGAGAGCATGTTCTTCCTTATTCTTAGCCCATCACTTATCATTTGCTGCTGCATCTTCAGTTGGCTTTGCACATGACTAGGGAAGGAGAAATGTGGACCTCTTTTAAATGCTGCAAACATCTGAGATGAAAACTTTCCTTTGTTTCTTATTAGACTTCCATGATAGGCAGGAGATTTGAGTTTTCTGTTTACATTTTCTAGTGCTTAAACTACCCTAGTGCTTGCAAAGTTATCTTAACTATAGAACCTGCAAGTGCAAGACTGCTATTGTTTTTTCAAAAGAGACTTTCAAATGTTGCAAACAACATTCTGACAGCAGTAGTTTAACAAGCTAACTTAGGACTGTTGTATGCTTTTGGTGGTGCTCTCAACTTTCTCTGATAATAGTAGTTGGGATGAGTAGCAATAGGAAGGAAACTAAAATAAAGTTTGTGAGAAACTAATAAAATGTGTTGGCATGCATGGGATCAGAAGAATGGGCATGAGATTTTTAAATGTTTGTAGGTGCTGATCGTTAAAAAAACAAATCAAAGAGGGCAAAACATAGTTTGTGTGGCCCAATTTTGTTGTGCACTATGAAGCTGCATGCAATTTATAGTGATCCTGATTTCAAGATATGGGAACATTTAAAGAGAGGCCATAGTTAATTGGCTCTATGGACCCAGATCTCCTTGGTCCTATAGCCTATCAAACCATAATATTACTTACTGACTCCCCTACGGTATTGTGTATCCATGAGGAAAGAAAGGGTTGGTACTTTTCTTTTAATGCTTCTCTCAGCTCAGCTGTTATTCACTCTTGCTGTCAATTTCTCTCTACCTCGGTCTTACTGTTCTAGAATTCTTGACATCTTATGCACCAAGAGTTGATGACTAATCAAAGACCAGATATGTTTATTACAGCTGTAAAATGAAGGCACAATTGTATCCAATCTTTGGGGTTGGGGGTTGGTTACACCACCTTTGTCATGCATGTGGCTGCAAAATACACATGAGAAAGGGATAGTTTAGGGGAGTTACAGAAGGAAACAAAACAAATTCTTAAAATCATTATGCCCTGAGACAAGATGGGGATTTTAATTTTAGTTTAGTGTTCCTTTCATTTCTTTAACCCTTCCCACTACTTAGCCCCTTCTCCTCCTCCTTGTGCAATATGCTTAACAAAGTGATGTTAACCGCAAAAAACATGCATGTGATTCTGTGTCTGACCTAATGTATCATTCTGATAGAGATTTTAGTTTTTGGACCTGCGTCTTATTGTCTTGCTGCTATTTTAACTTTTGGTATTATGTACTGTGTAGCTTGCATCTGTATTTTGGTTTTTACTATTTTATTGTCCTTATTGTGTTGTAGTATACTGTGTATTTGATTCCTTCTGTTTTAAAAAACACACCAAAGCAGGACTCAGTATCTCACTCATATTTGGAGTTAGTGTGCCAAACTCAGGAATATGCTGTCACATTTGGTTGCAGCTTCTGTAGTCCCAGAAAATAACTGAAATTAAAAATATGTTGGCTTTCTACTTAAGTACTTCACACTCTTCCCAAATTGTATGAGGTTGTTTCCTCTCCCTATTTCATAGACTGAATCGTGCCTGAGGCCATTCAGTGGTTTTCCAGAATAGTAACTAGTATGCAGCGCTAACACTTTTCGGATTCATTTGGTAAGCTTTGCTACATGTACCCAAAAAATCCTGGGGCTGTGTACTTAAAAGGCTTGTTCTCAGCAGAAAATAAGCCTCTAATCTTAAACCTGTGAGTCATCTAAGCTGCCCTGCATAGGAGTCCATTTACACCTGTCCGTACTCATTTTAGAATAGATGGAGCTTCCTTGAAATGGAATAATGTTGCAAAAGCCTGAGTGGCTCATTAAAAGCTTTATGTGAAGGAAAAGTAGTTAGGAATTGTTGCAGGAGAAGGCTTAATAACTGTGGACAAAGTAGATAAGGAAAAACTGTTTTCCCTATCACATAACACTAGAACTAGGGGACACTCCATGAAACTTTTGGGTACTAGTTCTCAAACAAATAAGAGAAAGTACTTTTTCACCCAGAGGATTACTGGTCTATGGAACTCTCTGCCAGAAGAAGTGGTGACAGCTGTCAGTCTTGACAGCTTTAAGAAAGGATGAGACAAGTTCATGGAGGACAAGGGTATCAATGGCTATAATTATGGATACTTAAGGACAACCTCCGGGTTGGAGAGATAGGCAGGATATCTCTCAATGCCATTTCCAGGGAATCCTAAGCAGGGGAAGGCATCTGCTTGGGAATAATACCCTGAAGGAAATGGTGAGCCACTGTGTGAGACAGAATGCTGGACTGGATGGACTGTGGCCTGTTCCAGCAAGGCTGTTCTTATGTTCTTAGTAGAAACGGTCACCACAATAGTTGGTTTCTGATATTGTGTTACCAAGTTTTCTGTAGCAGCGAATACAGGTACAGTGATACCTCATACAATGTCCAAACTTGGTTCCACAAGTTTGGACTTAATAAGGATTTGGACTTTGTATGAGGCATGCATAATCCTTGCCGCGATGCCTCGTACAACGTCATTTCCATAGAGATATATTGTACTGTAACAGCACAGACTTCAGGGCAAAGCCCAGGAAACTGACAGAACTTTAAGAAATCATTGTCTAAAGGTTAAATTCGTTACAAAAACATGTCAAACAATCCTGATTGTCCAGGAACCTGAAGAATGCTGCAAAAATCCCATGAATGTTTCTTAAAATTCTGATGAAAAAATTCAAAAAAAATAATCCAAAATCGTACTCAAAACCATTCCTAAACACACTTTGCCTCATGCAAAACCCACAAGAGCAATGCAAGCATGTGTCCTGCCTTTTATACTGCCCAGGCACAATGCAACCTGGGGAAAACCCCCAATGCCTCATACAAAGTCGCAGCGACTTTGTATGAGGCAACTTTTTTCAAGGAATTAGGCGATGTTGTATGAATTCGATGTTGTATGAAGCAGACTTTGTATGAGGTATTACTGTACACAGTACAGTACTTCATTTTCCTGGCTAAAATGGCACTTCTGATGGGGGTAGCCCTCATACTTAGTGGCTGATATGAGCTGAACCCTGACACATTTATAGTAGTAATTCTAGCACTGTTTTTCAAACTTTCTGTCATCTTAAAGCAGGGGTTCCCAAACTTTTCACGCTGCAGGTCGGTCATGTGGTGCCTCCCACCGGAAGCGGAAGTTAAACGCGCATGTGCCATGTGCAAAACGCTGTAAATGCACCTGTGGCTGTTGTAAATGTGAGTGCATTTATGGCAGTGTTTTGTGCATGTGTGGGCACATTTAACTTCCGGGAGTGGCGTGGGCTGGATTATTTGGTGCTACTGGCTGTAGTTTGGCCACCCCTGTCTTAGAGCATTTTCTACATGAACATGCCCCAGTATGTCTGCTGCAGCATATCCAGTTAGTGGATTTCACTGAGGATCAAACTAGAGTAATCTGCATCATAATTATTGGTATTGTTAGGAGGCAGGATGTCTGCAAAAAATTGCTGCTGGTTGTTTTGCTCAGTTAAAACTGACTATTATATTCATTATTGAACAGAGACACCAAGGCTGTTCCAAAAAGAAATAGATACTGTACCTACTTTTGGTGCTGAAACCAATACTAACTTTCTCCATGACTTTGAGATACCATTTAAAATGAAGTGCCCTCTGTACATCATAGCTTTAAATCTCAGTATTCATAAACTTTATGTAAGATTTGTCTGCTTTGAAGAATGGCCATGCTGAGAATTGAAACATTTTGCGATGCGGTTTTAAGAATAGAATACCAGTGAACAGAAATTCACAAGGATGTAGATACAGATAGCTAAAACTCGCTAGACTTTATTCCGGAATAAACAACTTCAAATACAGTAGTCTACATCTTATCTCTTGTAAAATTAGTGTGATTTTGAGAACACAGTTGACAGAAGATTGACCAAGTCTAATAGTGAATCCCCATATTCCCATACAGAGTGGACCATGCTCTCCTTGTAGTATTTTATGTGTGTGTGCTATTGTGTCTTCTGTCCTAAACTTCATTCTCATGAGCCTGTCAAGCAGACCTGTGAGTTTGTGGCATTTGCTGATGGATTTCCTAAGGGGAGGACGTTGCACAATTTGGTTATACTGTACAGGAATCTTTGTTTTGCCTTTAGTGATATGAGGTGGATTTTAAAATGTTGAGCTGTAATAGATGTTGCACTGTCAACCATAACTGCGGTGTAATTAGACAATTTTCCCCCCAGTTTTATTGAAAACTAATTAGCTACTTTGAAAGAAGGAAAATTTAGTGCATCAGGTTTCAGCAAAAAAATTTTTTTACCTTGGATCAGCTAAGTCAGCTATCCTATGGTGGGAATTCTCCCTCCCCTCAAAGTACAGTAAAACCTCATATAATGAAAATAATTTGTTCTGCAGGGCTTTTCGTTATATGATTTTTTTCGTTATATGATGCATGCTTCATATAACAAATCCCTATGGGATGCATCGTACAACGAAAATCTCTGTAGGAAAAATTGTACAACGAAAATTTTTCGTTGTACTATTTTTCCCCATAGAGATTTTCGTACGATTTCCCCCAAAGAGATGCATTGCATCATATAACAAAAATGTTCGTTATACGAGGCACAATGGTTTTCTCAAATCCTCTTTGTTATACATTTTTGCTGTAAGTGGCATTTGTTATACAGGGTTCTACGGTACCTGAAATCTCCGTGAATGGTAAAGAAAGCTAGATTTGGGACATAGAATTAAAGTAGAAGAACAGATGGCCCTTTCAAAAGCTAGATTAGACAATAGATGCTCATGGTTGGCAGGGAGGATGACCTATTGCTTGTGATCATATTAAAGGTGTGTGAAAATAATGAGGAGTTAGAAGAGAATAAATGGTCTTGCTTTTCCTCATGGCCTTGTGCTTTGCTGAATTATAGATGTTGTCCTTCAAATGTAAAATAATAACTTAAAAAACATTCAGATATCGAAAGTAGTAGTGTAGGAGATTGCTTTTGCAAAGAAATGGCACAAAAGACATTTCCTTTTGCAAGCAGCGGACAATCAGGGACCTGAGTATACAACTTTAAATGTACTGTAATGGCAAATCCCTTTTTTTTAACGGATGCCACTTATGTTAATAGCTTGTATAGCTAACATTCAGCTTTAGTGTCTTTAGGGACTCGTTATTTGCTGTAATTATGGCATGGGTTATTTTAAAGGATGATGGCTGCTGGCCAAAATGACTTTCATCTGTTTGTAACCTTGCAAAAAGGATTCTGGGTATGGATCTCAAACAGTGTGTTGTGCTCCTGAAAAGCAAGTATAGGGACATGGCACTGTCATGTATTTTACTACATTAAGGAGTGATAGAATATATTATATCTAAGTTGAACTAAACTATTATCTATATTGGTAGGGCAGGATTGTGGCAAAGCTGGAGTACCATGGAGCCACATTGCATTTGCATGCACAGTAGTTGTGTAAAGGAATTGGGGCTATAGCAACTGCTCATTTGTTGGCATGGGCATAGTCGTCTTCTAGGCCAGACATGAAACTGCCAAAATAGTCACTTGTACTTGGCTATGGAGACAGGTTCTCATGAGAAATTCTATTTCCAAATGCCCCACAACAACCACTAGTGTGCATTATGTTAGATCAGTGGTTCCCAACGTGGGGCACATGCTCCCAGGGGGACTTCAATTGTCAGAAGCCTAAGACAGTACATTGGCTGATCAATGTTTTGGTGAATTGACTTAGGCTTCTGGGAATCGAAGTCCAAAATCCAAAGGTTGGGAAATACTGGGTTAAGTGTTAGAATGGAGCAGAGGAAAATCAGCCGTTCCTATTTCATCCATATGACATGGAAGGCTGTTAATACTGCAAGATTTGTGAAGCTGTTGGCAGCAGTAGGCTAATATCAGCCAACCCTACCAGTCAGCTTTCACCTACAAATCAGTACTAGGCAAGCTTTTGGGAGGCATTTTTGGGAGTAGAGACAGTTTGATAGCTCATATCGGAGGAGCAGGAGATTTTGTAAATGAGTATAAAAGTCTACTTATATGTTGGCTGGTGCTGTAACATTTGTGCTGCTGGTGCACTTCATTTATAGAGCTTCATAAGTGTGCCGCTGGTGCACTGCATTTTTTGAGATTTTACAGTTGAAGACACTGGGTCTTATTTCTGTTCATTTCTTCCTCCATGAGATGGAGATGGTTGTAATGTTCTCATTTCATATGCAGAATGCCCCTAGTTTCCTGCAAAGTGGTGCATGACAGTATATCAGTTCAAGAGTCAGGTAGCTGGCCATCTCCTTTATAAAGAGCCCTGTTATTGATGAAGTTTGTGGATGGTTGTTTAGTTGCCGTGATGGTATCGGTGTTCTTCACTTCCATTAATTGTATAATTTTAAAGAAATTGTGCTGCTCTTTGCTGTCTTGTCATTTGGGGCCAAGGGGGTTATTTGAACATATGGCTTTGTCACAGGAAAACTGAGTTGGCTGATTGGATAAGTATCTAAAACTTAGGGTGAAAAGCAGCAACCAGAAAAACTACTTGTCCTACCAAGATGTAAATGTCTTATTTGGTTTGAGGTGCAGATACATGACGTTATTGTGTGTGTATTTTCAGAGGCCAAAGGGCCTGCTATACTGGAACAGGAACACAAACAACGTTGGAGAGCAAAAATACACAATCACAATCGAGTCCTCACATAATATGGTAGAACACTGATATGCTGAAGGTTGCTCTCCAAGTCCCTGGAGAAGGCCAGGCTTGAAAGCAGTGGTATTGGATCAAAATCTTTGCTGTAGTCTCTGAAATTTCCATTTCCAGGGTACCATCTCTTCCTATTGAGCTTTAGCAGCAAAAGAAAGCTAGTTTTAAATCCTGTTTCATAATACACAGTCCTAACTAAACCACCAAAGAAACGGATGCGCTATAATTGGCTTCCTGGAAAGTTATTGTTAAGATAGACATGTATGTTTCCTTTTAGCAGGAAGCAAGCCTTGAGAGTTAAGTTAAAATACAAGATAGTACCCTGGCCTTTTAGAGGTAAGCATGTCTTTTTCAGCTCCGCTCTGGGCTTTACATACCAATTGCCCTTGTTAAGTTTACGCAGCTTGTATGCTTTCCTGCATAGTTCTTGGTCTTGAGAAAAAGGTCACCTGTAGAAAATGTCTGCTGTGGTTATCCCCATTGGGCTTGGCAGACATTAAATGAAGTGATCACAGGATGCGCTGGCCTTACCCAATCAGCAAACTATAAACACCCAGGGGCATGAGGTCAAATTTAATTAAAATGAATTCAATGAGAGATGTTGAACTGGTTGTGCTGTATAGCTAAAATTAACCTTTTATGCTTTTAGAGGCATTAAGTAAGTTTGAAAATTGTGTGATTGCAATTTTATAATACACTGTATAGAGCAAAGTTGCGGATGGTGTAACAATTATTGAAGTCCTAGGTGGTATGGGATTTGTGCAGCTTTAGCTTTCTACAAATGCACTTCCTGAAGAGTGTTGTTTGCTCCCAGGGGTGGAAGGTTTCTTCTATCTCTGCAAAGCTTTCTTTGCCCCCATTTTGTTGTTGTTAAACACCCATTTAAAGCACTCACTGTTTTATGATTTTCCAGGACTTTTCTGTGTAGCTGGATTTTGAGTGGGATAATTGTTTGTTTAATTAGAAGACATCCTCAAGGAAATGAATGTATGTTTTATGAAGCTCTTTAAGGAGCCCTCGTGACACAGTGGTTAAACTGCAACCAAAACTGTTGACGTGTGTTCAGTCCTGGCGGGCTTCAGGTTGATTCTGCTTCCCATCCTTCCAATGTCTTTAAAATGAGCACCCAGCATGTTAAGGGCAGAAATGCTAATGACATTGTGAACCATCCAGAGAGTGCAATAAGTGCTGTGAAGCAGTATAAGTGTAATTGCTAATGCAGAAATAAACTCCCCAGATCTTTTAAAACCTCTTGTGATATGAGGAGAAGTAGACTAGTGGGGTGAACAGGTAAAAGTGGGAATGCAGTCTTCTGAGACTGAAAATTGCAGCATAGATACTTCTTCCATGTCTAGGCCAGACGTGAAACTGCCAAAAATGAAGACACCCTTTGGTGAGTTCATTCTGCAGTTCCTTTCACCTGACCTAGTGTGAGAATGATTAGCTGGCAACACAAGGTTGATGTTACCAGGGTACACCCGATTGTGGTTCAAAAATACCACAATCTTCCAAGGAGGTTATTTCTGTGTACCCGTAGATAAAGTTTAAATGCTGACAGTGGTGCTGTTGGCACCCTCTCCCCATTTTCTATGGTTTTGTGTCACCATCATGATGTTCATTGGTATTATTGTTTAAGTTTCTTGCCTAATTGCAAACTGCCCAGAGTGGGAAAATTTCCCACGTGGGTGGTATAGAAATGCATTAAATAAATAGAAATAGAGTGCTATAATTCTTTATCTATATACAGTAAAACCCTGAGTTACGAATGACTCGAGTTACGAAAGGGTTTTTTGTAAATCGGCATTCCGATTTACAAAAAAACCCCCGACTTACACAAAGGGAAAAGCCTTTCCGCTCTTCGGACTGGGCTCGTTTCACCCCCAGGCACCTTCCCAGCCGGAGGGCTGGGGAGGCACGGCACGGCAGGGCTTTTTGGGCAGTCAGGTGAAGGCTGTGTCTGCCCCGAAAGCCCCATTCGGCTCCTGCGATCACCCAGTGCCTTTTTTTGGGGGGAGGGGAGGGAGGTGAAGGAACCAGCTCCTTCCCCCCCAAAGGCACCAGGTGATTGGAGGATCTGAACGGGGGTTTCGGAGCAGACAGGCACAGCGTTCACTGGACTGCTCTGAAAGCCGCGTTTGGATCCTGGGACAGAGACGGGATGCTCAATCCATCATGCAGTACCCTGTCTTGAACTGATGACTTGTGGGCTTTCCAGCTAACAAGGTGAGCTTCTTAGCCACTGAGTACATGATTGTAATGTTATATTAGTATGCCTACAGTACAAACTTCTGTATGACAACAATGGCTACAAGTACAAAGGTAATTTTGCTTAAAGGGTATAATAGGTGAATGCTGAAGCTCATCTCTGTCACAATCTGTCATATTTGGGGAAAAACAGGCATACTGTTTGGGAAAGCTATATTGACAGGATTCTTTGTTCCAAAGAGGAGGCACAATGAAGTTTTGTTCTCTGAAATTGCTTGTAATTGGGATGGCAGTAGCCTACTCGCTTGGAGTAACTATAATTTAGAGTGATATCTAAGAAAGAGAGAACACTAGCATGTTCTCCCTCCCCTCTTGCATTGTAAAGAGGACAGCAGAGTTTGTCAAGGTAAATGTAAAGGTTGCCCTTGCTCAAGAGCCATTCGTATCTGACTAGGGTGCGGTGCTCATCTCTATTTACAGCCAAGGAGCCAGCAGTGTCTGTCTGTGTCTGTAGATATTTCTGTGTATATGCTGCAGGCATGCCTAGACACCATAGTGCATGGAACGCTGTTTACCTTCCCACCGAAGTGGTACCTATTTATCTACTTGCAATTTCTTGCTTTCAAACTGCTCGGTTGCCAGGGACCGGGGCAGAGACGGAAGCTCATTCCTTCGTGCAGTACTCGGGTATCAAACTCCAATCGTCAAGTTCAGCGTCTTAACCACTTGAGCGACGGCAGGTTGTGCTTTGTGCATGCAAGACTTCTCCAGGTTATTACCTTCTCCCTTTTTCAGCAGAGGGGTGGAATCAGTCTATTGGGCAGTGCTGCTTGGTTTTTGGTTGCAAACTCTGAATCTTGGGGAAGATGCACTTAACATAGAAGTCCAACACTGCTCCCTTTCCTGTGAGTAAGCTCTATTAAGTGCAGTGTCTCAAACTAAAGGAAACACATATACATACCTGTGCTGTCAGTTGATGTGTAGCTGCATGAGCACCAGAATTGATCTGTCCTTGGTCTAAACAACCTCCTGCTATTTTGTTGTGAATGGTGGCACTTGAATAGATTATTCTAATCAAGCTGCACCATTCTAAAACCAATATCAGGAAGTGGATTTATAAGGACAAAGGAAGGGCATTTTTTAAAGTCTATCACTAATGCAATATGTCAGTTCTGTGGTCAAGTGGCAGGCATGACTAGACACCAGAGCGCACGGAACACTGTTACCTTTCCCACCGAAGTGGTCCCTATTTATCTACTTGCAATTTCTTGCTTTCGAACTGCTAGGTTGGCAGGAGCTGGGACAAAGACAGGAGCTCATTCCATCCTGCAGCACTTGGGAATCGAACTGCTGACCTTCCGCCACCTCCCAGTCAGCGTCTTAGCCACCAGTGGTACTCTTAAACAGAAAAATAAACAGTGCCCTTGCTCTTTGCTGAGCAGGAGATTAATTTGTCAGTACAGTAGAAACTCGGATAAACTCCATTCCACAAGTTTGGACTTTATCCGAATCAAATGGGCGATGCATCGGATGACGTCCAAAAATGGATTTTATCTGAGGTTCCTATACCAAATACCTTGGATAACATCCATTTTTAGCGGTTTTGGACTTTATGTGATGCATCACGTGTGCATGAAAACCGCAACTTTATCCAAATCAGACTTTATTCGAGGTACCACTGTACCTCAAAATGGCTCACCTTTTAAGCCACTTTCTGATATTGACAAGTTGACACTGGTTTAATCGATGCGATTATTGAAAAATTATCTCAAAAGATCCCTAATCCTTCCAGATAAACAGTAGGCACCTAGACCAGTCTTTGACAGAGTGGTCCCCATTACGGACAAGTTGGAACACTCTTAAACCAGAACATTGTGTAGTCAACATTTCTTACAGTTATCCCAACCATTCCCCCAAGAGATACAGAACAATATAAATTTTGGTGTAGTTGATTTCTCAGTCATCCTACAAGTCCCTTCTGTTCCTTTTATAATCCTTTTCTGTGATTGTCTCAGTAGTGGATTTTCCTTCCCCAGCTGAGCTTGAAATAGGAGCTTAATTTGCAGCTTGGCCAGTATCCAATGATGAGATCAAACCTCTGAAGTATAGGCTAGTCACTATGAAGCAAGACTGGACATGGATATAAGACATACTTCCTGTGTAAATTAGATGAATGTGTGCTTTTGGATGAAATGTCCTGGGGGGAAGCATGGAAAGTAAATACTGGTTATGAGAAAGGAGAGAGAAACAGCAATGGGAGAAGTCTTGTCCAAGATCTGGTGAAGAGCAACTAGAGTTAGGAATGGAGAAGAAGCTGTGAATTTTTTATAGCTATATAGTTAGTGTTTCTCAATCTGGGGCCTCCAGGTATTCTTGGACTTGAATTGCCAGAAGCCCAAGTCATCACACCTACTGATCAGGGTTACTGGGAATTGAAGTTCAAGGACATCTGGGGGCTCAAGGTTGAGAACCTGTGTATATATTTGTTGTTGGTTTTTTGGCCATTGTCATGTAATGAATAGCAAAAAAAGTTGTGCCCAAATCAAGGGCAAAGGAAGCAGGCACTCAGTTCCTAATTGATCAGATGCCATCAAAGTTACTGTGGCCAGTTCTAAGGACTGCAGTTTAAGGATGATTTCAAGAAGCTTGAATGTGTCTAGAAGAGGACAAGTATAGTAGGAGGTTTGGGATAATCCCTATAAGGAAAGGTTGAGGAACCTGGGAATGATTACCTGAAGAGGAGAAGCCTAAGAGGTGAGATGGTAGCCAGCTTCAAGTATTTGAACCACTCATATGGAAGGTCAGGCTTGATTTTGCAGCTTAAAAGGGTAGGGCAGGAAGTAATAGATTCATGTTACAAAAATGAACTTCCTCACAGTGAGAACAATTTGACAGCGGGAATCAATTTCCTTTGAGAGGTAGATTTTCATTTGAGGTTTTTTTTAAAGCAGAAATTGAATGGTCACCTGTTTTTAATGGTCCTTTAGATGTAGATTTCCTACTGTGACAGTTGGCTGGACTCTGACTTTTGGAGTCCCTTCCAGCTTTACAGTTCTGTGGCCTAGCAAGCCCTATGACACATTTGCAAAACCTGATACTCAGAATAGTTATGATAATGGTATAGTAAGAGCAAAAAGTAACAGTAACATTTTTCAAATTTTGATATTCCCTAAATAATCAAGCATAAGATATTGGTGTTGATGTTGGCACTTAGTTGCTATATTATATTGCAAAGGAGGTGTTTTTGTTTGTTTGTTTTTTGCAAATACAGTGTTAAAGTTCTGTAAATATGAGGGAGTTGCCTTGCCACTAGCTCCCTGGCCCCATGTATTCTACAAGATGCCGAAGGATTGAGTTATTGTTGAGTCTGAGCCAGATTCTGAGGTGGGTCAGTCAGCTTGGAAGGGAGATAAAGTCATGGTGGATGGAAGGCACATGGAGAAAGAGGAAGGGACAGGCACAATCTATCAGCTATGGGCCATAAAGAAGGCTATGGTAGGTCAAGAGATGAGAGCCTTATTGCTGGCAGTGCAGGAGATGGACTGAAGCGGGTGTGAGCAGATGCCCATGAAGAACTAGAAGAGTGCAAAAACATATGACTATACCTATCTTAAGGACTGCTAGATAAGGTCCTCATATAGATCTGGCTTCCCTGGGGACATTTCTCCATTTACACAGCTATTACATGTATGGGAGCCTTGTTTTTCTGTTTGGTCACTCTACAGGTATATCAGGAGTTTTCAACTTGTTAAAGCTGGGGGCCAGGTCACGCTCTCTTAGACAGCTTTGGGGGCTAGATGGCCATTTTGCCCTTCCTGCACCACATGGCACTCCCTGGTGTGGAGGAAGCATTGGGGGCCCACGTGAAATGGTTCCACGTGCTGCATCTGGCCCGTGAGCTGCAGGTTGAGAATCCCTGCTCTACATGGATTGTGATTACATCAGCCTGGAGGCAGCTGTGAGCATAAACAAACTGCATGTTGCCTCTACTTACAGACTTATTATTCTAAGTCTGTTTGTTACAAATGTCAAATCTTTCTGACTTAAAGCAACTGAGAATGTGTTCTGAGACATATGAAATATCTTAAGAAGTTGTTTACCATCTCCCTCCCCCCCCCAATGTGTTTGGTGTGGTACTACCAGGATACATGAGACATGGAATCTTCTCACAAAGGAAATGAGTTTCTATAACGAGTGCAGACTGAACAGAACTAATCTCTTTTTTGGATCATTACTTCACCTAATCGCAAATTCTTTTTAATTCACATCCTTGCAGGGTTCTAATTGGTGACCTCCAGAGTCTGATAATTGCATAAGATAGCTAGTTTCAAATGGTACAGTATATGCAAATGGCCTGTGCATTTAAAAGTGAGAAATGTTGCTTAACCCTTGGCTTTATCCTACTTGGAAAGGTTGACTCAGGCTATGCTGTTCAGCATTAAACATAGGTATGCCGTCCTTGGAATTCAAATCATCAGTATTGAAAGAACTGAGAATTTCAATAACAGTTTTGTCATATAAAAGTCTTTAATTCAGCAAAATGGAAGACAGATTGTGAAGGCTTACAAATAACTAGTTTCTAAGCTGAAGAAAGTAAAAAAATCGGAGCACAATATAGCAGTTCTTTATAGGAAGAGCAACTGATCATTGCTTAGAACGCATAACTTCACATATGCCTGGAACCTGTTCTTCTGTTCAAAGAGTAGGTCTTTCTGAGATAGCAGTCAGTAATAATAATAATTTTGTGTCAGAAATTATTCTGGATTGAAAGGATTTTTGTGGACAAAACACCATTTAGGAAATGCTTAAATGAGGGTCCTTTCATGTTCTAAAGCTCTGGGACAGAGACAGGTGCTCAATCTGTAATGCAGTACCCGGGTCTCGAACAGTCAGTGATAGGGAATTATAACGTCAGTGAACCTGTTACATTGTAGCTTTGTTCTTGCAGACAGCAATTGAAGGTCATGATTTTACTCATGACGTGTTGTAGTGCCTTGATTGAACTAAAAAGTGTGAGATAGATTTATTTAGTCAGTTAGTAATGGCCAGGTTATACACCAAAGCATAACAATTAAATAAAAAACACAATAGTTAAATAACAGAACAACTCACTACTCAACAGGTGGCAGCATGTGAAAAATAAAGTACATTTAAAACTCCATAACCGTAGGCACCCATGTCCTTGCAAAAACTGTTAAGAATCCAGGTGCCTGGAATGGCTATGTTAGTCCCTATTTAGAAAAAGGCTTGTTGTGTCAAGTAAACCCCAGACTTCAAAAGCTATTGGAGTTAAGGGTAACTTGTAAAAAAAATTCGTCTTTTTCTAATTGAACTACAGAAAGTGGCAATTGTATTTCTTAAAGCCTATGGGTTAAATAACTGCCTTCCATATATTATCAAGCAATGGGAAGCATAGAGCCAAAGGATTTTAATGGTGGGCAAACTTAGGGGAAGGGATATTCTATTCATGTTTCTGGTTGTGGATGCCAAATCCTAGAATTCCCCCAGAATTCCTAAGCATGTATTTCCTTTTCTAATGCTTCCTTTGTCAAGTCTGGCCAGGTTATCCTGCTATGGTAATAAGAGTAGACCATACTGCCAGTGATTCAATGCCGAGTGTCAGGAGGTGGTTAACTAACCTCACAACACTGAGGACGAATGGCCTTGGGTGCCGAAGTCTACTGGGAAGGGTGATGGTCCCCAAGTGGATTAAATCCCACTTGAATGCATCTTGATGGAGGGCAGCAGCTTCATCCATCCTGGCCTGGGGCTGAGTAGAACTTTGCATGCCAGAAGGGCTCAGGACCAGAAAATGACTCACAGAACTGGAGCAGTGGTACAGAGGTCATGCTGTGATGTGGAAAGCAAATGAAAGGCCAGTGCATTACATTCTCAGGTCAGTCTTCATGGTTGATTGCCATGAGGATTGCCAATATTCAGATGCGGAAGAAGAAGAAGGTTGCTTCCTTGATGAAAACTGGTGCCATACATACTGGGGTGGTGGTGCTAGTTCTTCAGGAAGTCAGCTTCTGAAGAGCATAAAGGATGTAAAGCAGGGGTTCTCAACCTTTTCAAGTTGAGGGCTGGGTCATGCTCCCTCATATAATGGGTGGGCCGGACTAGTGGTCTAGCCACCACTGCTGGAATCGGCTGGGGACTCATTTATGGCTGTTGTAAATTAGTCTGGCCGATTCCGATGGTGGCAGCTGGAGCGAGGGTGGATGCCGGATTATTTGGCACCCTGGGCTGTAGGTTGAGAACCCCTTGATGTAAAGCATTGCAGGAGCATCCTCCCAGGAAGCACTGGGACAGGAAATAAGATCTGGAAGGAATAAGACCTTAATAGAGGTCTCAGCCTTTCTCCATGTGAGTGAAATTAACCTGTGTACATACATGTGTTTGTAGGCCTGACATCCCAGAATGCAGGCTGAATAATTATTAATTCTCAGATTTATAGTAAAACAATAATAATAACAAAAGCTACATCCTTAGTTAGAGATGGGGAAAGCATAGCCTTGAAGCCTCATTTTGTGCTCAAAAGCCGTTATGGCCCCAGCCCTTTTTTCCCGGTGGGGGAAAATAAGATGAATTGTAACTGTTAGAAATTTCCTTGAGTGGAAATGAGTTTTCTTAAAAGGTCACATGTCTCCTGCAGTGCTCAATGATCCTGAGCACTTACTTTTTCAAAAGCAGAAATGGATATGTAGGCATTTCTAAGTACAGTAGAACCCCGCATAAAGAAAAAATTCGGTTCCATGGAGCTCTTCATGAAGCAGTTTTTTTTGTTATGCGAAGCTAATGGGAGATTCCCCAGATAACGAACCAAGAATGTTTGTTATCCGAAGGTTCCCATTGACCGGGTATACCCCGGTTACCAAAAAAACCTGCATAATTATTTTTTTTTGTTATGCAGGGTATCACCATTGCCTAATGAACACTTCGTTATGCAATATTTTTGTTATATGAAGTGTTAGTTTTGCGAGGTATTACTGTACATTCTGGTGCACTGTAAGGTCTTTGCAGAAAATTGTCTCCCAAATTTTACATAGCTTTTCACCCCTGGGTTACTTTTAAGAAGCTAACAGTGCAGTCAACTTATGAGTTGGGCCCATTAATATCATAGATTGACTCTGAGGTACCATTCCATGAGAAGAAATGGCTGGAAAACAGACCTGGCAGATTTTTATTTCTAGGAAGGGAACCTGAAAGACATAGATTAAATCCCATTCACACTCAAAGCAAAAGGACATCCTACGAGGCTCCATCCAGGTGAATGTATCTTTTGGGTAGTGTGTGTTGTGCAGAAGTTGGTTGCTGCCAAAAAAAATTTATCCTTTGTCAGCAGTGCATGTTATATAATTTCTTTTCAGAGTTCAGCAGGTCCATGCAATCTCTTTTTTTAAAAAGAGGGAGAGTCATAATAACCCTTCTGTGGAGTCAGGTTATTCTGATTGTATTGTAAAATTTGAATGTCAGCATCTCAGGACTGGTGGGGCTATTCCCCCCTTTGTCTTGCATCTGCCCTCAGGAGATGGAATTCTGACATTTGAAGAAGCCGTGCTCTGAAAGCCATTTTCAGAGTGAGCTTGTTCTCTTCAGAGATCTGCTGGGGCATAGATGGAGAAGGAAGAGTAGCTGCTCTGCACCAAGTCATTGATGATCCATCTAGCCTAGCATTGTCAACTAAACCTGGCAACATTGGCTAGGTGAAGGCTCAGGAAAGAACATTAAATGAAGTTTACAGGTATGTAAATACCCCCCCCCCTTCCTGGTCCCAATGACTTACTGTTAAATATTTTACTTTAAATATTCTACAAGCTGTCCTCAGAACTCTAGTTAATAGATGAGTTAGTTTATATAGAGAGAGTGCCAAAATATACACACTTTAAGAGATGTTATCTATGTCTTTTCAAAGTTGGAATTATAGTAGCAATGTGTAGTATGATGTTTGCTCAAATGCAAGTGTCACCAAGACAGGCAAGGAAAACGATGGGAGCACGGTTGTTTGAGGAGTGCAAGACCATTTTGAACTGGTATTTGAAATTCAAGAAAGTTGTGGAAGTACAACAAAAACGGAGGCATGACTATGCAACAACCTCCAACATGCCTAATAATTCCTTGTATTCATGATAATTTTGAGACACATGGTACTGTGTGTGATGTGCACGAGGAGAGATGTGAGAGGCCTCACACAGCCACAAGTCCTGCTGCTTCTGCTAAGGCAGGGGTGCCCAAACTATGGTCTGGGTGCCAGATTCAGCCCCCAGGCTATAGTGCTCCCGAAATCACGTGACCAGCCTGCAGTATGAAAGGTTTGGGCACCCCTGTGCTAAGGTGTTGGAACAGTTTCCATGCTCACCAGAGAAGTCTACCAAGCATTATGCACTTGAGATAGGAGTTAGCAGAATAAGCATATAACACATTTTTAAAACAACAAAATAGAAAGTTTTCATCCCAAGATTATTACACACACTGAATGAAGACGACTCTTGAGTCGTTGGGTGCTACTCGTGCCCAAGTACATTTTTTTCCTGGAGATAATTTTCAAACAGGAAAAATGCCATTGGCATGAATTTTGTATAATGTGGATCCCAGCTTGCCATGAAATGACCCGCATACTATGATCATGGAGCCATCTTCTGAGGCATATATGAAATGAGACATGCAGGATTTAACACCGGGACTACAGTGGACTGCCACAGCCTTGAGGATATTGACTATGTGCACCTTCACAGTCAGTCCATCTGGCATGGCCTCTTCGGCCTCCATAACTGTTTGGAATCAGAATAGTGAAGTGGTTCCTCCACTTCTCATTTTGCCGTTGGGCCCAATATGATGGTTTCCAGTGGAATTTCCACCACTGAGAGGGACCATCACCCCACCTAAAGGGTTTCATCTGCCCATAGCCACTGGCCCATTTAGAAAGTCAGGCTATTTACTGCTGCCCAACACTCGGGATTGAATCGCTGGCTGCATGGTCTACATTACCATAGTGGGATATCCGGCAGAATGAAGACAACTCTGATTGACGAGTGCAGTATTGTGAGTGCTTCCAAACCATGGATCTGCTATCTGAGATCACTAGCAGAGGTACCATAGGTTTTGAATAACGACACCACTACAATGGAGTGAGTCAAGGAGAGCTTGGAAAGATGTTCTGTGGTGACATGGCACTCGGCTCCTATCTGGATTTCAACGAGAGGATTGGGTCTGGTAGCAACATGCCAAACCAAAGACAGGTTAATGTATGTAGAGGTTAAATCGTAACTCCCAGGAACCAAGAGAAGGGATTGAAGGGGCTGTAACCTCCGGAAGCATGATGTGGGAAAGCATGATGTCATTCTGTTGACAGTTTTTAAGAGAAGGGTGTTGAATTTTCAGTTAAAATATAGGATATGACAAGTGTATTTGAGGGCCAAATTGTCATCTGCTGACTCAAACTAAGTCAGGGGTTCCCAAAATTTTCTCACCAGGGGCCTGGCCCTGACCATGCCCCCTCAAACTGCTGAGCAGGCCAGTCACATGGTTACTCCCAGCAGCGGTGCATTAATTTGTGTTGTGTTTCTGGGCGTTTTCCCCTCATCCGCCACTTCCCTTGGAGGAAGGAGCAATGGAGGAACATTTTGGCACAGTTCTTGAATTTTTTGCCGCCTTTTCGGCACTAAAACGTGGCTTTTTCAGCACTTCTGGTGACTTCGAGGCACTTCCGCCGTCAGCGGAGCGGCAATCTGGCCCACACACCATAGTTTGGAAATCCTTGATGTAAGTGGTTGGATAGTGAAATCATAAAGCCAAACCAACTGCTTTCATTACATGTTCTATATTCAGCAAACATTTTAGCTTCTTTTAATAGGTTTTTAAAATTGTAACCTCAAACATAACTCAGATGTGATGTTTAGTCATCAAAGCAATGTATGGATTTGTATGCCACTGGATGCTTAGCTTTAGCAGATCAAAGGGATCCCCTCAAAAGCTGCATGGAAGTGTGAGTAAGAGGAGAAACACTCCTATTATCTTTACTATACTATTCCTGCTAACATCACACTAGTGCTGTCTGAGAAGTCTTAAAGAAAGTTGGTGGAGAGCTGCTTATGTTAAGTCCTTATGTTATTAAGTTTTAACTTGTAAACAGCCCAGAGTAGTATATTATGCCATATAATATAACATACAGTACTGGTATCCGTCAATTAGGCAGGCCTTCAGAATATGCTTTCCTTTATACAGTGGTGCTTATCTACAATTTTGTCTTTTTTGTCAATATTGATTTAAGGTTAGGTCTTGAAGCTCATTTGTTGTTAGCTACTCCCTGTGCAGGCTCAAGAATGAAAGATGGTTTGTATTTCAAAAGTGGGAACTGTTGCTGGTAACTTTTGTTTGTGGCAAGATAGATAATTTCAGATTTTCACTTAACACTCTGGGCCCCTGGTGGTGAACCTATGGCACACGTGCCAGAAGTGGCACACAGAGGCCTTTCTTCTGTCATGTGCACCATCAAGGGGAAGCCCAGCCTGGCTGGCACCGCTTCCCCACCACCCCTCTCCCTCCGCCAGAGGGGAGGGAGAAATCCCAACCTGGAGGCTGCGGCTGGGCGAGGTAAAGTGGGGAGTACTTGCGGCCGGGGTATGGCCCCACTGGGGGAACACCCCGAGTCAGGGGCAGGTGCACATGTGTAGGGGGCAGGCACACACGTGGTGTCACCAGCGGTCTCAAGTGGTGTGCATGTGCCGGACGTGCACTGGCAACATCACATGGGTGTGTGGGCACTCATGGTACTTGCCCACGTGCCTCCTCCACCTTGGGCATTCAGTCTCTAAAAGGCTTGCCATCACTGCTCTAGGCTCTGATATAGTTGAAGATGTGCAATATAGAAATACACTTGACCCTGAGTAGTAATATTAACTATTGGAGATAAAAGTAAATGTGTCTCCTAATGTTTCAACTTGTTCGAGTGTTTATCAGTCCTAAATATGCCTTGCTTTCGAAATTTTGGTGATCATTCAAAAGCATATCAATTCTGGCTGAGGGAGCAGGGAGTAGATCTACTAGAAAAAAATTTTTGATTTATATTTGGAGTAGAAAGATCCTCAAGTGCCTGGTTGACTACTTCTAAACCTTCACATTTAAGAAGTCTCTTTTCTCACTTTGTCAAGAAGTTATGAAGAAACCAATTTTCTCCAGAAATAACCTTGTTTTCATTCTTTGGCACAAAGTGGACAATTATGCAGTACTGTACTAAGGTTTGGAGAGGGCATTTCTTATCTCTCTCCCTCTCAACTATCGGACTCTTCACATATTTGGATACAGCACAGCTTATCTGATCCTGAATTTATAGCTATTCTTATGCTCTTTGTTTTTGATCTCTGCTCCAGCATAATGCCATCATCAGTAAGTATAGATAAAGGCATACTGTATGTAAGTCAGGGTTTTACTGTACTTAGCCAGGCACATGACTGGGGCCTTGTTAATAGCCTCAATTAGCTCCTAGGCCTTTGTTTCCACATACTGAAAAACCCAATAGGATCCTGGCCATTATGATTCAATATCTATTTCCAGTTGTCATGCCTATGTTTCTCATAACAATTAGAAGCAATTAGCATTTGCATGGAGAAGTATTTGCTTTTGTGTCCACTCTGTAATTATACTGAATATTTTGAAATCTGTCTGTACAGTATGCAGGTCCTCCAGAGGCAGTTCTGCTGTTTTAGATTATTAATACCCAAGTCTTCAAAGGCCGTGTCTGTAGAGCTCACTGAAGATCCTCACTATCTGATACGCATAATTAAAATATTTCCAATATAGTGCTTGGCTCAGAACAGAAGGTATTGAATAAAACTAATTACATAAAGGACTCCTGTTTTTGGGCAAGGTAAATTGACAAGTCTTGCTTGGCTTTAGATATTGATGGAACTAGCAATGGCAGGAAAAAACCAGAGGATCAGTATAATGTGGTTAAACATTCTCTTCTGCGCAAAGCATTAATGAAGTAACAAAGCTGGCAGTAATGGTCCCCTCACAAGAAGATTAATTCTTTGAGATTAAATTGAAATAAGTCTACTTTTCCATTATCTAATGCACTCAGTGATTTCGTGGTCTGTTATGTGGGCTCAGTGGGAAACAATCTTTGATTAGCCTGCTGTGCTCCTAGTAAAATACAATAATTCCACCAGTGACATAGATTTCTGGACTGCCATAAACAGTGTGTGTATGAGCTGGGAATATGGGATTTTTTTAAATCCTTAACATTGTCAGAAAATTTAATCACATGTTCATCTATTATTTCTCATCTGGGAGAATATATCAGCACACAAAGCCTAGTAGTAGTACAGAATGTAATCTGGGGATTAAGGGAAAGCAAATCATCCTACTCAATCGACCTTGAAAACCTGATTGGATTTCCTCATTGCTTTGGCTTGACTACCTCCAAATTAACTTAGCATCTTAAAGTATACATAAGACTCTTGGTGAGTTTGTGGGCTATTCTGGTCTCATTGGGGGTTTGTGATCTACTAAAGCTAGAGTGAAAACGAGTAAGGAGAGAAGCTATAGTGCTTAGTGTTCAATTGCAGTACAGTATCTTAAGTTCTCCAGTTAAAATGAGAGTAGGCAGTTAGTATTTTGCGTAATGTTTTCCCCTCTTCTAATTCTGCCATCCTTTGCCTTTAAATTAATAAAAAAGCTAATCTTGCTAGCCCTGTCTCAGCCATCTGTAGGGGACTTTATGTCCTTGTGCTACAACATCAAGAAAAAAGAGATAAGGGTATATTCATTTAACTCCCCCCCCCCTTAAAATAACCGAATGGGGAAAATGTCATAGGTACAACAGCCCCAGATGCATTTTATGGGAACATTTACAGTGGGCGTAACCACATGACCAGCCCGCTCAGCTGTCTGGGGGGCATGGTCTGGCCTGCGGTGCGGAAAGGTTGAGAACCCCTGCTTTATGATGTTGTACAAAATATATACAGGCCTTTTCTGCAGTAGCACCCAGGCTGTAGAATGACCTCTCGCAGGCTTGATAGGTGTGTTTTCAGCACCAAGTTAAAATGTGTCATCTTTTTAGATCCTTTGGAGTTTGAGGATCGTGGCCTGCACAGTTTTTTTGTTGTTGTTCAGTCGCACAGTCAATTCTGACCCTATTGACTGTTGCCCACCAGGCACCTCTGTCCTCCACCATCCTCCTCTGAAATAGGGGTGAAAGAATTAAGATATTAAGATAATATTAATTCTGTTTTAAAAGTAAAAAATATTTTCTCAGTTCTCTGTAAAGTTAAACAGATCAGATTGATCTGCCACGTAGTTCTGATGACGAGGCTAAAGCACAAGCTCAGCACTGTTTGTACAGCTGACAGGGAAACGTAAATAATAGTGTGTGACATGACATGTTCTAAACAACAAACACTGAATGTTCTAACCTGAACTTAATGAAATGTCAGAAGATTAATTAATAATTTTGGCTTTATCCCATAGTGATGTAATGTGTAGAAGTTTCCAAAATTTGTGCTATAAAAGGATGGCTCTGAAAATGTATATTCATTCAGGGAATAATTTAGCTTGGAAAAGCTTTCCTGAATCTGTTAATATCAATTGATATTAATAAAACTCCTAAATCTGTCAGCATGTGGAGTGCGAATTTGTCTAGTTCAGAATTCCATAACACTCAAACCCACCAAGCTCTGTACCCATTGCATACCAGGGTGCCCTTATATTCTGTATCCCCTTCCCTGGCCGGGAGGGGATAAAAGAACTGTCAGCCCTCGTGGCCAGCCAAAGACCGCTGTTGCCGCCGCCACAGCTGCTCGAGGCCCTGTCCTCCCCTGGCCAGAGAAGGGACAGAGAGCCGCCCTATTGTATTGTAATTCTTGTGTTAGATATATTGATTGTATCGACTGTATTGTATTATGATGTTGTTTTTATATTGTAATATTGTTGTTTCATGGAATGTTAGCTGCTCTGAGTCGCACCGTCAAGTAGGGCGGCATACAAGTCTAATAAATGAACTGAAATGAACTTTCCTAATGGACCAGCTCTCACAACCATACATCACCGCCGGGAATACCATTGCCTTGACTATGCAAATTTTTGTTTGCAAGGTGCTGTCTCTACTATTAACTATGTTCCCCAGGTTTCTCATAGCTTGTCTCCCAAAACTCGTATTTTATCTTTTAATTTTTTTTAAAAAAACTGTTTGGTCTTGAAACATTTTAAACATTTTGTGTTTAAATTTTTTTTTTGTACAGCTCTAACTCGCCCTGAGATTCTGTGATAAAAGGCAAATTATAAATGCTTTAAATAAATAATGCTCAGTTGCTTAGGTATCTGGCTGCATAGCCAGAATTTTGAAGTTGAATTCCCCACTATCCTTCCTGAGAAAAGAGCCAGACTGTATTGTACCCCACATACAGTACCTGAGTCATACAAAAGGGATGTGCATGCTGCAAATGCCTCTGTCAATCTTTCATCCACTCAGGAAAAGATTCCCCTGGAAACAATCCATTATTTCTCAATGTGACATTGTAGATAAAATGTTCTATTAACCACATCTGGTAGTTTGTCTTGGAAATACATGCATATTATGTATTTCAGTGATTTTCCACTAAATATTTTTTGACCTATGGACAAGTGAACCCACAGATACTGAACCTGCAATGGGGGCAGTTGGGACCTGTACTGCATTACTAATCTGTATTCCCTTTGACCAGTATGTGGTGCATAGCTTTTCTGGTGAAGTTAATATGGTGGAAAATCCACATGTTCAGCTGTTCTTGGTCAACTATAAGATTGGCACTTCAATGTGGTTACCATATTTTTGGACCATAAGACACTTATTCTCCCCCAAAAGTGGGGAGAAAATGAGGGTGCGTCTTATAGTCCAAATGCTGGTCTTCAGCTAGCTGTGGCTGTTGTAAAAGGATATTTTACAAGAGCGGCAGCTGGCAGAAGACTACTGCCACCTCTCAGCTGTTCAGCTGTTGGGGCAGGGGGGAAAACATATGAAAAACAAGTGGCCACTAGAGGGTGAAAATCGCAATTTCCCATTTAAATGCATTGGAAATAAATTTCTTGTATTCAAAAGTTTTCTGTTTGTATGTTCTCAATACATTTAAGTGGGAAACCAAACCTGTGCTTAAAAAGAAAGGGTTTCACTTACCTTGATGCCTTTGTCTCTACTCCATGTGGACAAAATGGAGGGGGGAAACATACTTTTTGATTGAAAGGAGAGCAAGAGGCTAGGCTAGAGTATCACTTCCTTCCTCAGTGCAATTGGCCTGCCTGCCCATTTCCCCTGCAGCACCACCACTGGTTGGTGGTGCAAAATACAGTATTTTTGTTTTGTTTTTGTTTTCCTGCTCTGAAAACTGGGTGCGTCTTATGATCCAAAAATATGGTAGATCACAACATTGTACAAAATAGTTGGATTACCTTATCAAAGTGTCTTGGTGCTGTAAGAGGGGGTACACAGAAAGAGCCAACAGGAGAGCTGCTTAGATTTGGCTGATAGTTGTGTGTACTTGACAATAGTCTTGTACAAACCACTCTGTTGGCCTCAGTGGTTTATCAATCTGCACTGTGAAATATTGGTACTATCTGTCTCGCAGAGTGTTTATAGGTTTTTTAAAATTAATATATGTGCAGCACTTTGAAAATGTCCATATAATATGAATTACTGTATGTTACTCTGATGGTTTCTATTGGCACAGAATGTGTTTATCTTAAGGCTGTTTTTTTCATACAGCAAACTTTTATATTCTAGACAATATCAAAATGTACAAAGAGGCATTTTTTAATTTAGTGAAGGGCTGGAAGAAGGCAGAACAAATGATAGCTAAATTTACTTTCTGTGGTAATGAATATTCATTGTGTCAGTGTCCATTAGTGAGATATTTAAGAATACTGCATTCTAGTTTAGTTCTTGTTAAATGGCAAAAATAATCTTTTTCTGAAATAGCATAACTGTTGTGTAGAATATGAAAAAGGAAGGAATTAGTCTTTCTGGTTTGAATTTATAATAGCAAAGTTTGGAAAACTCATGAAATTGTTGGCTCTTTTAAAGGCATGATGTCTTGGAGATCTTCAGGAAAAGGGAGTTGCCCTAAAAGTGGATCTCAGCCAAATTTTGGAAATGAGTTCTGTTCTCCAGATATAAGTGAAATTGTTCATTAAAACAGCGATGTCAGCTTGTTCTGTTAGCTTTAATATTTTCATGAAAATGCTCATTGGCTTGCTTTGTTGTTTGATTGGTGGTGTGTGGGGGGGAGGAAACATGTTTCATCTCCATGTATCATTGAGTGGCTGTCAAGCTCTGCCTGAGTCGGATTACTGGCACACAGATTGTAACTTCCAGGTACCAGTAGCACATAGTTAAGCTCTCAGGGGTCACAGTTGGACCATATTCTTGCATTCAGTCTCAAATCTATGTGTGCATGTTTTGGTGGTAGCCAGAGGTGCAAAGTGCCCCTGAGGAAGTTTACCTGGTGAATGTGAGACACCATTATTTTAATGCAGGGGTTCTCAACCTACGGCCTGCAGGCCAGCCCACGGCACCATTTCATGTGGTCCGCATTGCTATCCCTGCTACCACCAGAAGTGGAAGCAGACACACTTGTAAATATGTTTATGACAGCTGCAGATGTGTTTACGGTAGCATTTATGGCAGGGGAGCCACCAGTCTGGCCTGCTTAGCTGTCTGAGGGTCGTGGTCCAGCCTGTGGCTTTAAAATGTTGATTACCCCTGTTTTAATCCCACTTTCATGAATTCCTCCCTGGTGAAGACTGTGAAAACAATGTTTGAAGGCTAATGTTGACAGTGTCTACAGGTCGTGATGATTTTATATAATATCCAGAATTGAAATCATTAATCCCTTAATATCAGTGAGTGGTGAATTATAGAGGAGGATGCTGTATGCTGCTGGTAAAACATTGGCATCTGGTAGAGAGTGCTGTCTTAGATAGTCTCTTCTAGAATGTCTAGAATGTCCTTCAAATCTAACCAGGCTGTAATTATCATAAGGAAAGAGAAAACATGGACTGCCATGCCTTGTTGGAATGTGACATCCATCATTCTTAGGAAGCATACCCAATGGTGAGATACTGTGTGGAGTTGCTGATAAACAGCATCTGGAGGGTCACATATTCGTTCATCTGTGTTAGCAGGACTGGTAGATTTGGCAAAGTATTCTCCTTGCTGCCACTGCAGATTTTGCAGGCTCAAGGAGATGAGCAGTTGATGATTGTTATGCCAAACTGTCCAATATATGGTATACTGTATCCAAGCTAGTACTGCATATGAAACCATGAGTCATGCAGGTGTTTTTTTTAAAAAAATCCCTGTAACTCTGTAGTTCACCTAGCTTGAGTAGTTATTAAGATGGTGGTGGCTGTGGTTGTCCACCACATTGCTTATCAATAAGTCTAGGATATTAAATATATTTGTAAAAATGAAACACTGTAAAAACAATGATAGCAAAAAGCTAGTGGTGGCTATTGTGACCCATCTAGGGTACATGTGTCTGTGTGCCTCCCAACATTAGTGCCTGGTTTGATATTAGGAATTTTGGGTTGCATGAGGATTGGATCAACACAAGTTGTGACTAGTTTCTCCCATTGACTTCAATGTAACTAACTTTGCTTGGATCTAACACACTATTTATTTTTGCTGCTACTTTAAGAAACTTCCATCAGCGAAGGAACTTGAACTGAGAAATTAGTAGTAAGTTGAGCCAGTGGTAAATAACATTATATTGTGCCATCATCCATACTTGACCATTCTTGTTGCATAAGGCATTTTGTATACCTTTCCTTGGTGAGGCCATGCAAGTACTGGGGAAGTATCACAGATACTTTGCTTTTGGAAACCTTTGGGTTCAGTTCTCATATGTAGATGAAAGAATCATTCAATAAAGTCCAGGAAAAGACATCTCTCCTTGATACTTGATCAGCCGATGTACTGACTTAGGTTTCTAGGAATTGAAGTTCCCCTGTGGGGTGTGTGCCCCACGTTGGGAACCACATCCTGAGTGTCACAACAAAAGATGATAAGCTGGATTGACATATAGTTAGATCTGGAAGCATCTTCAGAATTACCCTGATGAATATAAACAAGAGTATTTGCTTGAAATAATTTAGAAACATTAGTGCCCCAACACATTTTCTACTTTTCATTACAGAGATCGATAAATGCCAGAAAGGGGAAAGCAAGGAAGAAGAAAAGTACATTGATGTAGTGATTAACAAAAATATGAAACTGGGACAAAAAGTATTAATTCCAGTAAAACAGTTTCCCAAGGTAAGTTCAATGTAACTGATTCTGGATATAAATAATACATGTTCAGTGTTCTATATGATGATTATTTTGTTCTCTACAACGTGAGTTAGTAAACATTCAGTAAGCATTGCCACATTTTCACAGGAAACTTAAGGACAGAGTCCATAATATTACATATTTTATAAAGTATGCAGGTAAAGCTGAGTATGCTGGGGGTTTTCCCCATCTCAACCACTAACCCATTCCTCAGAGTTCAGAAAGAAGTCCTTGGGAACCTGTTTTTCATGCACTGCAAACCTTCTTTTGAGTGGAACAACATTTGTGGTGGTTTACACCATGCTTACTTACTGTTGGATGAATAATTCTAGCTGAGGTAGAAAATTGAACAGTGAATATAGGCAGTCCATTGTTAATGAAATATGACCATATTTACCAAGGACATACGGTGGAACTTCATACAATAATCACCCCGTGTAACAGCGAAATCACATAACAATTAGTTTTTTGGGGGGAAATTGTGTCCCGCATGACAATTTTCCCTATGGAAAAAATCGTACAACAATTTTTCAGTGGAAAAAACCACTTAGCCAAAAAAATAACAATCATATGATGCATCCCATAGGGAAAATCGCTATACGATGCATGCATCGTATAGCAATTGTTTCTTACAACAAGCCCCATGGAACTGATTAAAATCGTTGTATGAGGTACCACTGTAATTCTAACCAGGGATGTGTGAATATCATCTGATTTGCTTGGTATTCGAATATTTGTTGAACGTATTGCACAAGCAGGTTTGGAACCTGCCTGAAATGATCTTCTCATTGGGTTTGTGAAGGTATTTTAACCTATGCTTCCAGATGAGGGAGATCTGCAAATGGAGAAACTTGCATTTAAACATTCAGATTCGATATTCAATGTAAGGAAAATTAATTGTAGCTACCCAAAAGAAGTTAGTATATAGTCAGTCTACTTAATTATCTGTCACCTTTGCTTCATCCTTCTTGGATACAGAATGGCAGCTCATTTGGATTACAAGATATACAATATACATTTAGAGTTGTGGTTCCCAACGTGGGGCACACACCCCACAGGGGATCAATTTGACTTTTATAGGGGGCAATTCAAGAATGTTTAGACCAAGCTAATGGCCTTTTAGGCTTCCTCCAGGTGAATAAGAATCCATATTTTGAATAATAAAAATTAAATATTGCGGGTGGAAGAGATAGATCAGGATCTTAGAGATGCTTAGGTGGGACATGGCCCAAAAAAGGTTGGGAAACACTGATTTAGAGTCTGTTGACCCTGCCTCAAGACTCAGTGATTTGGTGATCCTGGGGAGGTTTTAACTTTCAGAGAAGCCTCAACTGTCAGTCTCCTACTGTGGTGCTTTTTTCCCCTTTTATTAGAGCACTTGGTACCAGGAATTTCTAACCCAGGGGTGTCCAGTCACGTGGTTCCTCCCACCAGAAGTGGAAGTAAAATGTGCATATGCATCATGCACATATGCATAACGCTACCATAAATGACCTGCAGCAGTCAAATGTGTTTACGACGGCCACAAGTCATTTACGGCAGCGTTATGCGCACATGCATGCATGTTTTACTTCTGCTTCTGGGGGTGGTGAGGTAGGCTGGATTAATTGGCACTGGGGGCTGACACACACACACACACACACACACACACACACACACACACACACACACACACAGCAAATAAATTCAAACGGCACCCATCATGACTCGCTCTTGCAAGAATAATATTCTTTGGGATAAGAGTGTAGTTTTCTGCTTGGATTACTCTATCTCCTTTTATAAAAGCATGGAAAGAAGTGGGTGATGGAGGAGTTGGAGCCCAAACCCTGCAACAGAGCTCTTCTATGATGTGAAGGGTGTGAACTAAAATTACAAGAGGTCTCTTGTGACATGAGACAGCTGAAGACAGGAATTGCTTAACAATAAATCTGCATTGGCTTTTGACTACCTGAATTTTCTAAAGTACAGTGCAGCCCCGACATACAAACGGTTCTACTTACATAAAAATTGGCATACAAATAGAAAGCCTTGCCAAAAAAAATCTCAACATACAAATTTCTAATAGGGAAAAATTGACATATGGAAAAATATATGGTGACATCTAGTGGCCTCTTCTGGTACTGCAATGTGTTTTCGACATACAATTTTTTTCGACATACAAATAACCTTGTGGAATGGAAAAAATTTGTATGTAGAGGTTTTACTGTAGTTTCTTTCCTTGGTCATATCTTGTGTTTTAACAGGCAGGTTACCCTACCTTTTGAAAATACTTTCAGCAAAGTAGAGTTGAGCTCTTGAACTCATCTGCTAGCATAATTGCAAAAAATCACTTAAATATTAAAATGGAAACCCCAATAATGCTATACTTGTATGATCCTTGCATAAACTATATTATGTTTAACGACCAGTGGCTTCTAACCGGGCTATTTATAACAAGTAGAGCAAAACAATGAGGGTATTTTGGAGCCTATATTGTGGTTTAATATGACAAACCTGAGATGTCTGATAAATATTGTGACTGTCAAATTTGGACTGGCTTAGGAGGTTAGAATTATTATTTGGTGATCCAAAACTATTGGTAGAGAAATGCAGTTCCAAACTTTAGCCCCGTTGGTTGTTAGTCTCTTCTGTAGATCAGAAGTGGACAGCCTAACACAACACACATTGTGAGCTGTGGAGCCATGCAAGAGCAATTACACTTATCTACTGTCCCATAGCACTTCGTGCACTCTCTGGGTGGTTCACAAGGTAATAAGCATTTTGCCCCAACATGCTGGGAACTCATTTTATCTGTCTTGGAAGGATGGAAGGCTGAGTCAACCTTGATTTTCAGGCTCAAACTCACAACATTTTGGCTGCAGTACAGCATTTTAACTACTACACCATCAAGGATCTTGCACAAGCTGTGTGTACTACCGTAGCTATTGAATTTTGTTCCATTATCAGAACAGAATGAGATTCAAATTGCTATCGACATGGGGAAAATAAGTTAAGTTTGTTTAAAAAAACAACCACCCTCTATATTGGTGGAAAAGGCAAAGAAAAAATAACCTAAAAGTGAAATTCTTTACACTTCCAGCATTAAACCTCGGAAACTCAGTTTTATACTGGGCGGTGCCCACAGCAGATTCCATGTATATGGAAAATGTAGGTTGAAACTGCTCATCTTTGGTGTAGAGACAGCCTAAGAATTGATAACTGTGTTTTATTTTCCCCTGGGCAACTAACTTGTGTTTTTTAGATGTGGAACTCAGCAGCACAGGAAACTTCATTTGGATATCCTTTCTTCCAGTTATTTCTTAAGAGTCTTGTTGATGCCTGGGGGATGAGTATACAAGATGAATGTGGCTCTTTGTTCTAGGGCAAGAAAGTACTGTAGGGTTTTTTCCCCTTTGTCTCTGCAAGGAAGAACTACAGTTTCTCTAGAATCTGATGCCTCTTAATAAGAAACAAATGTGCAAAGTGAAAAGGATGTCTTTGTTGAAATCAAAGAAAAGGCGCATTCAACAATTATAATTAAATATGCATTGCAATCTATGTTTTAGATTGTAAATGCTATTCATGTTGCTGTGGTTTTTGTTGGAAGATGCAAAGAGCAGCAGCATTATTGGTGTGCCTCTTTTAGGAATAAAAAAAATTGCCTTGCGCAAATGCTTGCATCAAGTAACAGACTATAAGCTTAATATTTCCTAATTGATATTTTGGGTCTGTATGAATGTTCTGACCAGATTTATTTCTTTAAGTAGCTACTTGACATCGTGAAATAGATTTCTTGCATCGTTTACTGTAAAGGAATAATTCTTCATTGAGAATGCGGTGAAGATTTATTTATATTGCTTTCCTTAATCGCATACCTGGCTTTATATTTCAAACTGTTCTATTACTGCAAAAGAAGCCCTGCGATCATTAAATCATGACAGGAGTTTGAAATATATTGACCACTCTTCCATTAAACTGGAAAGCAGATCTTTATATATGTTAACTATGAAGTTGCTTTTTAAGCAATGATGTTTCTAATAAAATGAGAGAACTGTTGACAAGGCATTAAAGATGTCTAGATTTTTTGTAAAGGTACTTAAAACCTCAGGCAAACTGCCTTCTCCCTGGGCCAAAATAAGAAAACCTCAATCACAATGTCTTCCTCAGACAATACTGGTATTAACAATGTGCAGATGACTTAATTTTTTAAAGTTCCCTTATAATTCCCAGAATTCCTTGGAGAAATCATGATTAAGAACACGTGCCTAGTGAGAGTCTCCAATAATTTTATTTATTAAATACATTTATATCACCCATTTGGAAGGAAGTTCCCACTTAGGGTGGTTTGCATCATAGGAAAAAAGAAATAAAATTAGGTGATAAGGATGACTTCATATCATTTATGAATTTTGGACAGAACTGCCCCCAAAACATTTCTGCCTGATAAGTCTTTGTCTATATCTGAGATAGACAAAGGATGGCCCTTCTATCTATTTAGCTCTTGCTGACATACTCAATGACCAAGAATGATTATAATAATTTTGTGTCAGAAATTCTGGGTTGAAAAGGATATTTGCTGGAGAAACTTCGCTCAGGGGATGCCCGAATGAGGCTCCTTTCATGTCCCTAAGATCTTTTCCCACCGAAGTGGTCCCTATTTATCTACTTGCAATTTCTTGCTTTCGAACTGCTAGGTTGGCAGGAGCTGGGACAGATGACGGGCACTCAGTCATGCAGTACCCGGGTTTCGAACTGCCGACTTGTGGGTCTTCCAGCTAACAAGGCGAGCTTCTTAACCACTGAGCCACTGCATCAAGAATGATGGGAGTTGTGGTTGAAGTGGTGCTGCAAGACCACACACCTCAGCCAAAAAACCCTCCTTTGTTCAATTTCTTGTACACATCATGCCTCTTTCTGTCCATTTGAATACACTCCATATCCTAACATGGGGTGTGTGTGTGTTACTTTTTCATATTCCATTCCTTGTTCGGGCCCTTTATGACTAAATGCCCCCCCCCCAAATAATAATAATAATAATAATATTAATAATAAAAAATAAAAAATATTCCTCCCATTCAAAACCTTTTTTCCCTTCAAGTTATTATTTTCCAATCTAGTACTGGCGTAGTGCATTTTGCACTACTAATATAAAACTACTATCTGAAATATGTCATATTAAAATCAATAAGGGTTCTCATCAAGGAGACACAATATTGCCAAAGCTTTTTGTGATAACTTTTGAAAGTCCCTTTTGTAAAATCAAATTTAAAGGTGGTATTAAAGTTGACAGAGAAATACTGACCCATATTCTGCTTGCTGATGACTGTGTCCTTTTTGCAAAGCCCTGATGATCTACAATCTAACCTCCAGCAGCTAGTGAACTCTTCTAAACATGTTGGGTTGGAAATGAATTTGATGAAAACAAAATAGATGAAAAACAGCCAATGTGCTTAAGGTTCCATCACTATAAACAGAACCAAGAAGAAGTAGCTGATTATGTCTGCCTCGGTCAGCAAATCCAACCAGATAACATACCAAGTGGAGAGTGGATATAATAATTTCGTGTTAGAAATTACTCTGGGTTGAAAGGATTTTTGCTGGAGAATCTCTGCTCAGGAGACGCCTGAATGAGGCTCCTTTCATGTCCCCAAGTACAGCCCTTGGGTATCAAAACCCAACCTTCCAGTCTCCAAGCTCAGCATCTCAACCACTAAGCCGCCCAGGGGAGCTGCGAGAGGGTGGATAAGAAGACGCAAAGCAGCTTGGATTGCCTTTAACATAAACTTAACAGTGCTAACAGATGACAGTCTGCCGATGAATATCAGGGCAATGTATTCAAAACAACAGTGTTACCAGCAATGTTGTATGCAATCAAAACGTGGTCAGTAACAAAATCTGAGGAAGAAAAAGTGGCAGCAATGCAAAGAACAGTGGGAAGATGGATGTGCAGAGTAACAATCAGGGATAAGGTCAACAATAAGGAATTACATCAAAGAACAAAACCATAATGAACTAACTATATGTGGCAAAAAGAAGGTGGGCAGGCCAAATTACCCACCTAAAGGAAAACAGATGGGCCTGTAGGCTAACAGAGTGAATACCAAGGGACCACAAAAAGATCACTAGGCAGATCCCGAAAACGATGGGATGAGCCGATGGTGGAGCTATTCGGCCAGAGGTGCAAACAGAAGGCTAAGAAATTTTTGGATTTCGGTTGATATGCGCTTAAATAGATAAGCGAAGACAAATCAATATTGGATGGAATACTGATGTGCTTTTCTTTGTGAAGTTCTTCCTTGGGTTCTCTGTCTCTTTGTATATTCTGTCCCTTGAAAGCTCAAGGGTGTTGCTTTGTGAGACTTTAATTCCATCCAAAGTGACAGCATTTCTATTCTACACAGAATCTGGACTTTGAGGCATTCTTTGTTACATATATAGGGAGAGGCTCTTAAGCACTACCAACAAAAGCAATTGCAAATCCGTAGAGTTCTTCCAGAATATCTCATGTGGGTTTGATCCCTCCCTCAAATAATGGCCCACTACCTTTCTCCATCTTGTTGGGTTCAGTTCATGCTTAATCCTCGGTTATCTTTGGGCCTCTGTGGTTGAAAGGATGGTCTTTCCAATGGTTTTGTTTTAACACCATTTAAGAACACGAGAAAAGCCCTGCTGCGTCAATCAATCTAAAGAGCTGCAGGTTGTTAATAAAGGTCAACTTTCAGGGTACTGGAGTACACAGGACAGAAGACCTGTGGACATATGGACTGGACTGCAGCTGTGGGTCCTGCGGTCTGGATTGTGGAGCTGAGAAATGGCCTGTCTATGGAATGACAATGAATAAATCTTTTGTTTGTTTCATAAACAGCATGAATGACTGTTTCCTGTTGGCAAAAATGGATGAAGATTTCTCTCCGTTTGGACTTTAGTACAATAGAATGAGTGGAAAGATACAGGATTGCTGAGGCAACAAGGCTCTGGCTGAGCTGGAAGACAAAGGAGCATTATGGGGAGGCTACAAAGTTGGATACTTGCAGTGGTTCAAGGCCCAGAGTGAAGGTTTGGGGTAAAAGAAAAGACTTCAACCTGAACGCTGTTTGAGAGAAAAGTCTCACACTTGGATACACACTGATGCACAGTCTTATACTTCTCAGCTCACTTTTTCTCATGTCACTTTTATGCATACAACACACACATACACAAGTGAGCTCACTACTTCATTTTACCTTTTCCTTCTGGTTTTTCCCATCTGGATTCAAGTGGACATCTACAAGGCAATATTTTGATTCTTGGGCAACATCTTGTCACCAGAAAGTAGCCAACTAGCTACTTATGGGAAAGCTGAAAAGCAGGAGCTGTATGCCAAGAGTGTTATCTTCCTATTTTAAAGCAGCTGTTACTGAGAGGCATGCCACCTCTAATCCTGAACACAGCATATCATGATGATGACCAGAAGGCATTTGTAGCAGTTCTTCATGACATCTAACATCTTTCCTTAAAGCTGCTTATGCTGGAGGCTGTGGCCGAATCTTTTTGCATTATGTGAAGTAATTATTTTTTTAGTCCTAGATCTCCAACCATTCAACCTAATTGATGGTTCCATTTTTGATGTTATGCGCAAGAGAGAAACTCCTTATTCACTTTGTTCACATAATTGCACAAGTGATCTCATGCCCTTTTGGCTCTGGCTTCCTCTTTAGAAAAAAGAAAACAAAGTATTTTTTCCTTTTGGGGTAGATGCTTTGATCTCCTTATCCAGCAGTTTTCAAATTTTCAGTGTTTTCACATGCTTTGTTATGAAACCCACATTGGGCTTCTCTTGATACCATCACTTATTCTCTGCTCACCCCCCTTTTTGTTTGAATTAATTAATTTCTATAGAGGGTTCACAGGTAGTTCCCTCATCTCAATTGGATTAAAATTTCATGGATGTCATTTAGGCTGATTTCATGCAATATATGTGTTTCAGGGCACCCTCTGGATCTTCTTTTTTCTGGACCGGGAGCAAGTGATGTCTATGTTGGTGATAAAGTAACTTCTTTGTCACAAATAGATTGCTCTCTAATTGTGTTTAGAATTTGTTCTGTCTCCTCTTATCCAGAGGACCAATCAGAACAGCCCACGCTTGAGAATGTATGGATATGTATGAAGTGGTAGCCTGGTTAGTCTGTGCAAGCATATCTGAGAGTAAACAAAACGACAGCAAAAAATACATTTTAAATACAGGAGTTAGTCTTTAAGGTGCCACAACATTTTACATCTTTTTTTGCTTTTCTGTTTTGTTTACTCTCATATTGATATGCAGGATTCTTGATTTTCCCAGTGGGATTTTCTTCAGTCTGGCTTTAAGCATGGAATTTTTAACCAGGTAGTCTTTTGTGAGAAGAGCTCTGTGTGTGTGTGTGTGAGAGAGAGATTGACCATCTTGACTTTTGTTGATGTAGACCAGGGGTTCCCAACCTAAGGCCCATGGGCTGGATCCAGCCCCTGGTGCCATTTCACATGGCCCCCACTCCTCCAAGGGCATTTGAGAAACAAAATGGCCACCACTTTGATGCTGTTGGAACAAAATGAACTCCCCATTGTGCAGGCAGGGCAAAATGGCCATCTGGCCCTCAAAATTGACGGAGAGAGAGTGACCCGGCCCCCAGCCTTAAAAGGTTGGGAACCCCTGGTGTAGACATTGGTGGTATAATAATTTCGTGTCAGAAATTTTTCTGGGTTGAAAGGAATGCCCAAATGAGGCTCCTTTCATGTCCCCAAGAGCTGGGACAGAGACAGGTGCTCAATCCGTCATGCAGTACCCAGATCTCAAACTGCCAACTTGCCAGGCTTCCAGTTAACAAGGTGAGCTTCTTAACCATTACAGCCACTTAGGTAGACATTGGTGTTATGTTATTGATCAGACTTTGTACTTTCCTGCAGAGTTGATCTTGGAGGATGACATGGGTTTCAGCAGAATCTGATCTGTAGAGTTCCTCAGTATTCATATTACTTGTAAGCTCCCTCATATCCATATACACAGTGTGTGTGTGTGTGTGTGTGTGTGTGTGTGTATTTTATGTTGAGTGAGGGGTTGCAGTGGCTCTATGGTTAAGAAGCTTGCCTTGTTAGCTGGAAGACCAGCAAGTCGGCAGTTTGAGACCTGGATACTACATGATGGTTTAGCGCCTATCTCTGTCCTAGCTCCTGCCAAACTAGCAGTTCAAAAGCAAGGCGTTGCAAGGAGATAAATAGGGACCACTTCAGTGGGAAAAGGTCTTGGGGACATGAAAGGAGCCTCATTCGGGCATCCCCTGAGCGGAGTTTCTCCAGCAAAACACCTTTCAACCCAGAATAATTTCTGGAACATCATCATTATTTTGAGTGAGATTCCTACAGACCTGGAGTGAGATATTATTATGCTGATACCAGGCTGTATTTTTCTTTATCTCAGTCTGACCAGACTGTGCTGGTGCTGAATCAGTGTACAGTATAGTGTTGATAAGATGGATGAGAAGGAGGCTCTGTGAACAGATGGTTCTTCCTTTTGAAACCAAGCATGAATCCTGTTCTACATGCGGTTGAACCCCCTCTGAAAGAGGAGGTACATTATTTGGTCTACTTCTTGTTCAATTCTGTGACTTTAATGATCTGCCCTTAAAGGAGATCAGTAAGAATGAGAATTTGAAAGTTCTGGGACTCCCAAATCTCATAATTTGCTCAACCCCCATCACATCTGAATTAGGTGACAAATCAGGAGGTGGTAGAACAGTTCTCATCTTTTTGCGGTTAATATACTGCTGCTCTGAACCATAAGAAAAGCACCCAATTGCACTGTAGAAGTTAACAAAGGTTCCTGCAACCTGCAAAGCTGCATGGGAGAAGTTGTTTCAATGGAGTCTGTGTCCAGATGGAGCATATGGGGCTCATTCCTGTTGGAATTCATTTCCTCATGCATCTTTGTGAATTACAGGGAATTCTTGTGACACACTGCAACAAGGCACTTTTCTAATTGTTCAAGGAAATGGTATAGGAACAGCATTAAAAGTAAGGGTCTACTCTAACCCCTGCCAGTTTGTGGGCTCCTCATCCCCTTAATTCACCCTGGAGGGGTTTCCACTGATTTATTGGATGCAGAGGTCTGGAATTCAAAAAAAAAAATCCCATCCCTGGTTATTGGAGACCTTCTGTTATTCAGTGTACAGTGGAAAGAATTAAAGTAGACGGTTGTTAGCTTTGATGTAGATGAAAGTTTGCCCTTAATTTTTACCCTTTAAATCAGGGGTGCCCAAACTTTTCTGGGCCGGTCATGTGTTTCAGAAGAGCGACAAGGGCTTCACGGGCTAGATGAATTGGTGTCGGGGGCTAGCTCCGGCTCCTGTGCCTTAGTTTGGGCACCCCTGCTTTAAATTTTCCTTGTATGCGAAGGGAGCAGGCCTTTGGATAGACTTGTCATTCAAAGGTACCTTCCTCCAGGTAGGGTTAATACAGTATTGTAATATCTGTACAGATCTTTCCCCACTGTTTAACATAATCCAGTGGTTCCTTTTTCCCCTTTAAATCCACTTAGATATTGAAAGGAGTTGAATACCATCAGTTGCTCTTTTTAATGGTTTGATGTATTAAACAGCAGAATCCCTTCCGTGTGAGATGTATCTTAATTTTTTTAATTGATGGACCTTAGTATTTTGATGCCAGCATATGAGATGTAATTGAAGTGACTAGTGTTAGTTGTGTATTAGTTGTTGAAAAGGCTTTAGGGCTAATATTTTTAACAATCTTGGGGGAGATGAACTTGGTTCCTTCAGCTGCTAAGCCATACACAGAAAAGCATTGTGACAGCCTTACAACTTTCTTTTACAAGTTTAGTGGATAGACTAAGCCAAGTAGATTGTTAGAGAGAACTGGGAACGAACCAGTTGTCATGGTACACGTTGGTACCAATGATGTTGGGAAGGCCAAGCGGTCTGTCCTGGAAGCCAAATTCAGGTTGTTAGGAAGAAGATTGAAGTCCCGGACTTCCAAGGTAGCATTTTCAGAAGTGCTGTCTGTCCCTCGCGTAGGACCTACCAGGCAGGCAGAGCTCAGAAGCCTCAATGCGTGGATGAGGCGGTGGTGTCGAGAGGAGGGTTTTAGATTTGTCAGGAACTGGAGAACATTTTGGGACAAGCCAAATCTGTTCAGGAGGGATGGGTTGCATTTGAACCATGATGGGACCCGATTGCTGGCACTCAACATCAAAAAGGCTGCAGAGCAGCTTTTAAACTGATAACTGGGGGAAAGCCGACAGGAGCTGGGCAGCATCCGGTTCGGGAAAGTGTGTACTTGAGTAGTGAGGAGGATGCAAAAATTACTGAGCAGAGCGAGGAGCTAGTCACTAGCATTCTAGCAGAAGGATGCAAGAGGCAGTCTAACAATGCAACTGGACACAAAAGACTGTGTCAGAAAAGCATATATAAATGCTTGTATACAAATGCTAGAAGCCTCCGGAACAAAATAGGGGAGCTGGAATACTTAGCAATAGATAAGAATATTGATATTATTGGTATCACTGAAACCTGGTGGACGGATGATAACCAATGGGATACAGTTATCCCAGGCTACAAACTGTACAGGAAGGATAGGAAGGGGCAAATGGGAGGTGGTGTGGCCTTGTATGTCAAAGAAGTGATAAAATCGTATGAATTGGAATATCTAGGTGATCTGGAGTCACCATTAGAATCTCTGTGGGTAAGAGTACCAGGCCACAAGGATGGTCTAACAGTAGGCATATACTATCGGCCTCCGACCCAAACTCTTGAGGGAGACTGGCAGTTGGAGAATGTTGTAAAGGAGGCATCCAAGAAGGGAAGCCTGGTTATAATGGGGGACTTCAATTACCCTCACATAGACTGGGTGAACTGTTGTTCAGCACATGATAAAGAGATAAAGTTCCTAGAAATGCTAAATGATTGTTCCCTGGGACAGATGGTTGAAGACCCAACTAGAGGTACAAGAATCCTTGACTTGATCCTGAGTAATACTCAGTATTTGGTGCAAGATGTTAATGTGACTGATCCAATAGGGAACAGTGACCACAACTCAATTATGTTTAACTTGATCATAGACCGCAAGTCACTGATAAAATCTAACACAGAGACCTTAAATTTTCAAAAAGGAAATTACCCAAAGTTGAGGAAACTAGTAAAAAAGAAGCTGAAAGGGAAAATTGAGAGAGTCCAAACACTCCAAGAGGCATGGAGGCTGTTTACAAAAACAATAACAGAGGCTCAATTGGAATGCATACCCAAAAGGAAAAAGGGCACTGCCAGGTCCAAGAGGACTCCAATGTGGCTTACAGGAGCTGTTCGGGAAGTGATCAAGAGCAAGAAAAGCTCATTTAGAAGATGGAAGGCTTGTCCCAATGAGGACAGCAGGCAGAAACATAAATTCTGGCAGAACAAATGCAAGGCAACAATCAGGAAAGCAAAGCAAGACTTTGAGGAGCGTATAGCTAAAAATACTCAGAGAAATAACAAAGACTTCTTTAAGTACATTAGAAGTAAGAACCCAACTAGGAAGGCCATTGGACCATTAGATGACAATGGAAGGCAAGGGGTTATTAAAGAGGAAACAGATATTGCAGAGAGACTCAATGAATTCTTTGCTTCAGTATTCACTGAAGAAGACAGAGACCACATGCCCAAAACAGAGCCTATCTTAGTAGGGAGGGAAACCGAAGAATTAAGCCAGATAGAAATAACCAGGGAGGAGGTCCTTGCATGTCTTGTTAAACTAAACACTAACAAATCACCAGGACCAGATGGCATCCATCCACGAGTTCTCAGGGAACTTAAAGATGAAATTGCTGATCTCCTAGCCAAAATATATAATATTTCCCTCAAATCAGGCTTTGTGCCTGATGACTGGAAGGTAGCGAATGTAAGACCAATTTTCAAAAAAGGATCCAGGGGTGATCCAGGAAATTACCGACCTGTCAGTTTGACATGTGTCCCAGGTAAAGTGATGGAAACCATCCTAAAAGATAGAATTAATAGGCACATAGAAGAGAAGGCGCTGCTAAAGGAGAGACAACATGGCTTTTGCAAGGGCAAATCATGCCTCACTAATCTGTTGGGATTTTTTGAGAGTGTCAACAAGCATGTGGATAAGGGGGATCCAGTTGACATTGTTTATCTGGACTTTCAGAAGGCTTTTGACAAGGTCCCACACCAAAGGCTCTTGAATAAACTTACCAGTCATGGAATAAAGGGACAGGTCTTGTCCTGGATCAGCAACTGGCTAAGGGACAGGAAACAGAGGGTAGCACTAAATGGACACTTCTCCAAGTGGAGGGAAGTAAAGAGTGGGGTCCCCCAAGGTTCAGTACTGGGACCCCTGCTTTTCAACTTCTTCATAAATGATCTAGAGGTAGGAGTAAAAAGCAAGGTAGCCAAATTTGCTGACGACACTAAATTATACAGGGTAGTGAAAACTGTGAGAGATTGTGAGGAGCTCCAGAGGGATCTCTCGACACTGGGGGAGTGGGCAAAACAGTGGCAAATGAGTTTCAACATTAGTAAGTGCAGAGTGATGCATGTTGGGGCAAAGAACCCCAATTACATTTATAAACTGATGGGGTCTGAACTCTCTGCGACAAACCAGGAAAGGGACCTTGGTGTCCTGGTGGACAACTCAATGAAGGTGTCAACCCAGTGTGCCTCAGCAGTGAAAAAAGCAAACTCAATGCTAGGGATCATTAGGAAGGGTATAGAAAATAAGTCAGCAAGTGTCATTTTGCCTCTTTATAAATCTATGGTGAGGCCCCATCTGGAATACTGTGTACAGTTCTGGTCGCCATCCCTCCAAAAGGATATTATGGAGCTGGAAAAAGTGCAGAGGAGGGCAACCAGAATGATTAGGGGACAGGAACACCTTTCTTACCATCTGAGGCTGCAACGGTTGGCCCTCTTCACTCTTGAACGACGACGTCTAAGAGGTGACCTGATTGAAGTTTATAAAATCATGCACGGTGTGGACAAAGTAGATAAGGAAAAACTGTTTTCCATATCGCATAACACTAGAACTAGGGGACACTCCATGAAACTTTTGGGTAATAGTTCTCAAACAAATAAGAGAAAGTACTTTTTCACCCAGAGGATTACTGGTCTATGGAACTCCCTGCCAGAAGAAGTGGTGACAGCTGTCAGTCTTGACAGCTTTAAGAAAGGATTAGACAAGTTCATGGAGGACAAGGGTATCAATGGCTATAATTATGGATACTTAAGGACAACCTCTGGGTTAGAGAGATAGGCAGGATCTCTCTCAATGCCATTTCCAGGGAATCCTAAGCAGGTGAAGGCATCTCCTTGGGAATACCCTGAAGGAAATGGTGAGCCACTGTGTGAGACAGAATGCTGGACTGGATGGGCTGTGGCCTGTTCCAGCAAGGCTGTTCTTATGTTCTTAAGTATTATTGCAGTTAATAATGTTAGCCACCTACTAGTTTACTTCTGGGTGATGATATGAAAAACTGTAAGATTTTTCAGACAGTTAGATAGTCAAGCCAGCCTATGCTTGTTGTAAGACAACAAACAAGTGAAAACAACTTCTTAAATAGGAGCATTTAAACTGAATAAAACCATTTAAAACAAATGTAACTACCAAAAATATCACTTAAATCTACAGTGGTTAAAATGATCACAATAAATTAAACAGTATCATATGGCAGTTTCAAAACAGGTTTTCATGTGTTAACCATGATGGCAAAGGCTTATGTAACTTGAAATTCAAAAACAACTGAAACTTGAGCATTTCTCCCTCCCTGCTCCTTGTTGCTGTTTTGAATATTGTTAGGATACCATACAGAATAAAGCCTATACTTCTGGTTATGGTCCCCATTTCAGAATCATACTACTGTACTTCTTGTCATCTGCAGGAGTTGTACCCTATTCACACGGTTCTCTTCATTTATGTATCTAAAACAAATGTTCCCTTTCCTCCTGCTGCTGAAGTCACAAAAGTGAAGTGATGTGGATTGACAGATTTTGTTTTGTGTGACACAGTCATCTTATACTGTCTCTTTTGGAGTCTGACTTTTTTCTTTTAGCTCTATTCTTAAGAAGCGTCCTGCAGTCCTAAAACCTTTTTCTGATGCATTCTGTTATTTGGTGTGGAATAACCACAGATCATTGTGGTACCTTATTTTCACTTGTCTGATATTCTTTTTCTGCTTCTCAGTGGCTGTAAAAATTTACAAGCTGGTGCAGTTCTTTATTTTGCAGAAACAGCCAAATGCTGCATTCAGCAATATTTCTCATACCTGGCAGGAATCTCGAGCTACTCTTACAGCGCCTCAGCACTATGAGTAGTTTTTTATTGCTTTTTGTTGCTTCTTTTTTGTCTTTCAGTTCAACTTTGTGGGGAAACTTTTGGGACCACGTGGCAATTCTCTGAAGCGCTTGCAAGAAGAGACATTGACAAAAATGTCAATATTGGGGAAAGGATCCATGAGGGACAAAGCAAAGGTAAAATTTGAGCTGAAGATCATTAGTGTGTCCTGTACTGTTGTGTGTTTCTTTCTTTGCTGGTCATAGTGTAGGTCTGGGGAGAGAGAAAATAAACACAAATCAAGATATATATTACCCGTTTGTGTTTTGTGTGCTTCCTGGTCTACCTCCCATGATATGTTCCTTTCTTCAGAGGAAATCTCAAGCAGTCCGACTTGCTTTACAGTCATGGCCAACTGTGTCTGATCCATGACTCACTAGTAGAGTCTGTGCTTTAAGTTCTGGTTCAGTGTCTGAAGCTAGGGACTGGGAAATACACTTATCTAAAATGTCACAGAGCTGCTCCTAGGCGGAATAAGCACCACTGGGCTAGATGAATCAGCTGCCTCAGTCAACATACTGTAGCTTCCTGTGCATCAACAACTGGAATATAATGAGTGAACATAATCCAGAACAGTAGCCAGGCTTTTCTTCCTCCTCCCCTTGGCAATACCAAACATACTTTGTAGTGTGCTGCTCTGGTGCTGCAATGTTTTATACCCACTTCTGTTTCAATGGCGGCTGCTCAAAGACAAGTGCATAAAGGTTGTAGCATAATGGGAACTCACACTGCATACTTAATTACTTATTTGTATTTGTTGTATTATGATTTTCAGTTTATAAGAATTAAAGATTATTGTGATTTTAAATACTCTTATTGGTTTATGAAATGTTGTGCGCCGCCCAAAGTGGTGTGTTTGCATTCCTTGAGGCAGCATACATACATACATACATACATACATACATACATACATACATACATACATACATACATACATACATACATACATACAGTAGAACCCCGTATAACAATTGCCCCATACAACGATGAAATCGCATAGCGATGAGGCTTGGGGGGAGGGGGGAGCCATTCGGCATAGTGATCGTTCCTATGGGGAAATCTGTACGATTTTTCAATGGGAAAAACCGCTTAGCACCGAACATCTTTGTAAGTTTTTTTCCATAGGGAAAATCGTTGTGAGTATTTTCCCATAGGGAAGATCGTACAACGACAAAAGCCGCATAGCGATCAGCTCCGTGGAACGGATTAAAATTGCTATACGGGGTTCTACTGTACATACATACATACATACATACATACATACATACATACATACATACATACATACATACATACATACATACATACATAATTTTTGGTATTTTTAGGTGGGGAGAAGCAGAAGAACTGAGATGCTGATGTTTTCAGTAGCAAATACTGTTGGTATTTCTTCCTGTCTGGTTGTAGTTAAGGTACAGAGGCTGGGAGAATTTCCAAGGTGAACAGTTGTGAATTGGAGTAGAGGCTGTCTCAAGGGTCATTTAGAGCAGCCCATTCACTTGATGTAAGGGATCCAGAATTAGAACATCCCCAGCAAATGGCCATCAAGCAAAAGCTGTGTAGAGTGCTCTGCTATTTCTCCCAGTGGACACCTAAATCAACACTTTCCCATTGTCTTTATTGAAGCGAGGCAGCTCTTGATTACTCCTAACATCCTCATGTCTCCCACTAAAGTTCTCAGGCCCTTTTCCATCTGCTGCAGACTGCCTTTGTTCAGTCTACAGTGGTCCATTTTCCACTGGCTTCTGAAGCAAGACTGCTAATTAGACAGTCCTACAGATTCCCTTAATGTTTGATCTTTTAATGGATCTGGCTGCATTTCCCATCATAATATGCAGTTAGAGGAGAGGAGAGGAAACTGTGCGTAAACAAATAAATTAAAAAGTAGTTTTGGTGCTCTGTGCACATTGTGAAGATGGTATAACACAGAAAGAGCCTCCTCGAAGATTGTGGTATTTTTAAACCACAATCGGTCTTACCCTGGTAATGGAAACCTTGTATTGCACAACTTGTGCTCCAGGCGAATGCAAATGTTGTTATAGGAGTTCAACATCTACTAAGTCATCTTTGGTTTGTTTCTGCTCTGGATTCTTGAAGATTCAAAGTGCAAGTATTCTCCAAAACCAGTACACCTCAATACCCCTTCTTAGTGGAAAAGCAGATAACTCAGCTACTGTTCAAAGTATCCTTCAATGGGTGGAGATATTTGGGATCCAATATGTGGTACTTCTCCTATGTTAAAATAAGCTGGGTCAAGAAAAGAACCATGCACATTTATGCTTGCGCTTCTCCTATTCCGCAAAGATTTTGCATCTAAAGCAATACTTCTACATCTTCTTGTGCCATATCCAATTCTGGATATTGGTGATCATCAACATCAAATCTAAGATCACTGCAGACCAGTGATTCCAAACCTTTGGTTTTCGGACTTCAATTCCCAGAAGCCTAAGTCAATTCCCCAAGGCACTGATCAGCCAATGTACTGACTTAGGCTTCTGGGAGTTGAAGTCCAAAATCCAAAGGTTGAGAAACACTGCTGCAGATGGTGACGGCAGCCATGAAATAAAAATATGTTTACTTCTTGGGAGGCAAGCTATGTGGCAAACCTAGGCAGCATAATAAAAATCAGAGACATCACCCTGCCAACAAAAGTCTGCATAGTTAAAGTGATGGGAAGGAAGGCTGAGTGCAGAAGATTAGAACTGTGATGCTGGAGAAAAGACTTTTGAGAGTCCCCTAGACTGCAAGAACATCAAATCAGTCCGTCCTGAAGGAAATCAACCCAGACTGCTCCTTGGCAAGACAAATACTGAGGCTGATGCTCAAATGCTTTGGCCGCCAAATGAGAAGAAAGGACTCACTGGAGAAGTTCCTGATGCTGGGAAAGATAGAATGCAAAATAAAAAGTGGCAGCTGAGGATGAGATGGTTAGACAGCATCGTTGACACAGTGGGTGTAGATCTGGGCAGATTCTGGAGGATGGGATGACAGAGGAGCCGGGCATGTGTGGTCCATGGGGTCGCAAAGGTTGACTACCACTGAACAACAACAAAAGTGGAAAATAGCAATTACACTTATATAAGAGAGTGCTTAGTGCATTCTGGGTGGTTCACAATTTAATTAGAATTTTGACCCCCTACATGCTCGGTACTCATTTTACTGACCTTGGAAGGCTGAGTCAACCTTATGTTCCATCAGGATCAAATTTACAACGTTTTGACTGCAGTAGAGCAGTTTAACCCCCGCCCTCAGAGCTCTTAGACTGAAAAGTTTTGTGGGCTGCTTATAAACTGTTTATCTTATGAAGATGAAAAAATACATGCACATATTTTTCCATACACCTTAATATTGTAATAATTCTGCTTCAATTTATAGGCAGATGCACTGCTTCTTCCTAACCTCAGTCCCTTTTCTAGCTTCTCAGATCTGACTGCAAACTGTTTGTGCTGCATGCAAAGTCATAAACACTACAGTTCAGTAAATCGTTGCTGTGATTCCTGCACATCAGTATGATTGTTAATTGCACCCTAACTCTTGCTATCTGTATCTGTATTTCAAATTGTTAAGGATTCATGTCTACACAGCTCAGTGTGTAAATTGAGCTAAGAGTGTAATGAATTCTTCTTAGGGTGGTTTGAATTGTCCAAAACTCTTAACCATGTTAAGTCCTTCCTTTATATTCATATGACAAAAGCTGCTTCTTGACTCATGCAGAGCAACATTTGTACATTTCTTCCACATCTTAAACACAGGATATGCAGACCAGGAGGTCTAAATCCCACTTCCATTGCTTGGCATTTCAGCTAGAAAGCTGCCTAGCATTTGTAACTATCACAGGAGCAAGGTTGAAGATATTTGCAGCACTCTTTTCAATTTACTGGGCCGTCACACATCATCATGCCTTTGTGATATTTTTACATCTTGTTTTGTCTTTGAATCCTGTGTGCTGCTTTTAGATAATCCTGAGTATCTTTTTTCTCTTCCCAGTGCTTTATTTAGTCTTTAATTATTCAGTAGATGGATCTCACTGTTGAGAAGGCTTTTGTGATAGCGAAGATATCTCCATTTACATTTCTTGTTTGTACATCCTACCTATTTTGCTTCTAGACCTCTCTAAATTACTCATAAGTAAAGAATCGTCTTCATGTTTTGACGGTCTACTTCATTACATGCAAGTAAAATAATGAGCAGCCAAGCTCTTGAATACAGTTTTTGAGCTGAACCTTTGATTGTATGCTACAAATAGAAGGAAAAGGGAGGGGAAACCCTAAAAGAGTGATATTGAGGGAGTCTTTAATTCATATACATCTATTGTTGATTTTATTATCAGCTTTGACAAGTTTGAGGCACCTAATTATGGTGTGTTAATCCCCCCTGCTCTGAATTTGCTAATCAACTAATCAGACTGCTTTGCTTTTCTGTTCAGTTTAGGCAGCCTGAATGCTCTAAATTTTACAACAAAAAGATTAGTGGCAATATGCTGGTATGAATTGTCATTGCTAAGTAACGAATAATTACTGTACACCGTGAGGAAACATGACAGCTTTCAAAAGTAAGGCAGTCAAACTTCTATTTGTGGGCCCACTTGGAAAGAAAAGTGTTAGCGGGAGAGTATTTTTAACGCTGTCTTAACAAACGGCAGGGGAAGTTCAAAGCAAAAGATATTGTTAGAGTAACAGAAACTAGAGAGCCACTCCACGGGGTGTAATCAGTTCTTAGTATGTTCGGAAAAGTCTGGGTTCTTGGGCATACAGAACCTTTACTTTTTCTGTATACCAGTATATCCATCTGTGTTGACATTAGCAAGGGAATCAGACAGGCAGGTACTATTCTATTTCCCAACAAGAAGTGGCTCCAGTCCTGATGTGTATGCAACTCAAAGTTACCAGGTAGTAGGGAACTTGGTGCTAAGGCAGAAGTGATATTTGCAAAGGACTTCTCCAAGTGTGCAGCACAATAGTCATAAAAACTGTGAGATCAAGTGCACAGTCAAATTGCACAATGCAGACTGCCTAAGCGTGATGACCTGCACAAGCTGTATAGGTGTGACTTTGTTATGCTAGCTTCAACTGGCTCTCAGCCAGTGATGTCTCCTACTCCACAGGAACACCATTTTATTTTGAGGCTGTGAGTTGCTTATGCCCTCTCATATCAAAGGAGACAGCCAAACAAGGACAAAAGACACACACATGCCCTCCCCAATGTGCTTCCCATGAATGCACTTTCTCTCCCATACACACATTCCCTCAAGCTTTCCCCTTTTATTGGCTCATCTGTGCTTACCTGTATAAATTCCAGGAGGGTCAGTAACATCTGCTAAGCATCTCTATATCTCAGTTGCCAGGCAACAGGATGAGGAAGAAGGGCAGAATAGAGGAACCAGTGTGAAAGTGACTGGCAAAGGGAAGGTGCTATGATGATTTTTAAAACGTTGGTCTCTGATTTGGAAAAATGAAATGGATGAAAAATGTTGGTCCTCTGACAATCTTGGTAGAATCCCACAGGTGAGAGGTAGAGCCAAAACAAAGATAATCTGGCTTGTCAGCTGGCTTTATTAGTTAGATCAGTAAAGCACATGGCTGGTTGGTTACTCTAATGCACAGCAAAGTAAGTAATTTTAATTCTAAAAAATCCTAAAAGGCCGAAGTTACTGATGACAAAAATCAAAACACTAGGTGGATTATATTTCATTCCCCACAATGAACTTACTGTTTAGGTTGCTTTACATGAATAAGGTGTTTAGTCATCAAAGTCAGATCTGTTTGTGCCAGTGAAACCCAACATAATAAAGCTTCTTGTTCTGTGGGCTCTTCGAAGGCAGGGAAATGGTGAGAATATAATATTGATAAGAACAAACTTGTTGAATAAGGCAAAGGTTAATTCTGATACATAATTTTGTTTCCAAAAAATGATTTCCAAATTCAGTAGGGTTTTCTTGAGAATCACTTGGAGCTGATGGACATATTTATTATGTACCAGTTATAGTTATATCCTACTCACATTTTTTACTTCCATTGAGGTCCAGACAGTAAGGTGTTAGGCGCCTACTTGTTACTGTGTCTTTGCAATAGCCCTGTGATGTAGATCTGACGTAGCTTATTTAATAATTCAGCTCTTTTGTTCAGCCAGAAAGAGCATAATGACTTACAGGTCATGAGAGAACATCTGGTGGGTTGTCCTTACTATTTGATGTTTGAGTGGGGATAGTCTTGTTCTAAAATAAAGTGTGGCTTATGGGCCACATACAGTCCCAAGCTGTTCCTTTTTCTTTTTACCTTTGCAGCACTGACCCCATACCATGCTGATTGGGGGAAGGGATATTTTAATATTATTTTTATTCCACAAGGAAGTTGGGACTGTGCCTTGTTTTTAGTAAAAGGTAGGCATCTTGACACATGTATTTCACAGACATGTATTAGAGTTCAGAAGAGATAGGGACACATCGTGCTGATAAAATAAATAGCTCAGCTTATGCATGACTTAGTTCTTATTTTTCAAGTCATGTACAAGGGAAGATTCCCAATAGCTAGAGACTGCTGTAGAATTTTTCTACAGATCAAGTAGATTGTCAAGTAATAAACTCCAATATTTGCCTGATGTCATTGTGATTTTCATTATTGGTCTTGAGCTTAGATTGCAGGGAATTAACTCTCATATGTGGAATAACATGTAAGATTTTGTTTCATAAAGTTGAGGAGAGCTGTGCCCCCCCCCCCAGCATGGCAACTGGCCATAATATCTAATTCAAGCTATGATTCAGAGATGCCTGCCTGCTGTAGGCATAGGTAGACATTTGCATGTGCTATAAGAGTTCAGATTTGAGTGAAATTCTAGAAATTGTAGTCTAAAACCACCTGCACACCTCTGGCATCTTTCTTTGTGTATATGCAATAGTCTGTGTTGTGTCAAGTGGCTTTATAGTATGGCATTGTCCAACTTTATCGGGATGTTTTGTTTTAATGGTAGAAGGCTGAATGAGAATGGTAAAATGATACCTTTGAGCTGTTGCTGAAATACTTCTAATAATGGATGGTTTTGTGTTAGTGTTAGAAAATATGTTTACATTACAAAATTTGAGGACATATTAGGTGCAGATGGACCTGCCTAATGCCACTATTAGTCCATCTGACCCTGTATTATTGGTTCTGACTAATAACAGCTCTACAGCATTTCAAGCAAGAGTCTTCTGATACCTCACCAGAGATGTCAAAATTCATCCATGTCTTTATGTAATGCTTCTTTCTTAGAATTATTTGATAAAGGCCTGAGTTGAGGTATCAGTCCACGTAGTAAGCTGTTTCCATCCTCATCTTCGTTGAGTTAAATCCGAAGTATCTGTAAAGTAGCAACAATTAATGAAAACTTCACTTCTTGTGCTGTCTACATTATGATGATTTTGTACTTGGCTTTTCTATCTTCCCAGGAAGAGGAGTTGAGGAAAAGTGGAGAAGCAAAGTATTTCCATCTCAATGATGATCTACATGTGTTAATCGAAGTCTTCGCCCCACCAGCGGAAGCGTATGCCAGAATGGGCCACGCGTTGGAAGAAATTAAGAAATTCCTCATCCCTGTTAGTATATAAAAACAGCCTTTTAAAATTGAATTTGGTGTTCTATATTAAGAATAGTCTCAGTTTTTTTAAGAGTCATTTTTTTTTTAAAAAAAAAAGGATGTTGGTTTGAATATATATTGAATTTGAACTTTTGCTTGGTTGTTATGTTGGCAGAAATCTTAGACATTGTAAGCACTGAATTCCTCCTCTGATGTCCTTGTTAGACATGACTTCTTTTCCTAAAAAGAGCATCGTCATGTTCTTCTGAACAAGTATATGCAGACATTAGTGGCCACAAAGACATTATGTCCTTGTGATGTGCTGCTTCACACAGCTTCATCTTATTACAAAGTCATTGTTCCCTAGTGGGAATCATAAACAGAGGATACTGCCTTGTACAAATGAATACTAATAAAAATAATTACTTGCTGTCAAGTCAATTCTGACTTATGGAGACTCTTTTCTGGGTTTTCTAGGTATAGAGTACAGTACTCAGAAGTGATTTGGTACTTCTTTCTTTTGAAGGCGCCCCTAGGATTATGCAGCTTGTCCATGGCTGTACAGGCTGACTTTTCTCCCAAAGAAGCAGAGTGGGGAATCAAAATCTCAGTTCTGATTTTACAGCCAGATACCCAACTGACTGAGCTAATTAGCTAGGCAACTATAAATTATTAAAGTTTATTTTGATTCTGTGCTGTTGTTTCCTGTCTACAGTGTGCAAGTATCTTCTTAAGCACAATGCAGTTGAAATAGAGTAATAGTGAGAGAAAGGAATAAAGAGTGATAAATATCCACTATGTTGATTGTACAAGGTGAAAACTGTATGTTTCATAACTAGGGAATGTAACAACATTTGAGGAAGCCTGTTGAGCATCCCAAAGTATGCAGCTGTATACATGACATGATTTGCTCTCGGAAAGAAGCATTTATCATTGGAAAAGCAATTTGACTTTAATGCATCACCAGAGGTGGGAAAGAAGGAAAAATTAGGAAGCAAACATTGATTCGAACAGGGGTAGGAAAAATGCTGCATGACTCAAACTTTATTCATCCTACCTTTCCATGCTGGGTGGAAAAATGGTAAATTACAGTGTGAAGCATAGAGAATATATTGTGAAACACGCAGAGAGTGCTCTAAGTACAGTGGGGTAGTATATAAATGTAATTGATATTGCTTCTTCCCCAATATTTTCACAGAAATGTATGTGACTATTGGATATACAGTGGTTATAGAGCTTAACAAGTGGCTCGCTTAACACAAAATTCACATAATAAAAGAAAATCCACAGAAAATAGTGGCTCGGCTAACAACCCCCCCCCTTCCCGGAATGGATTAATTGTTTTCAGTGCATTCCTATGGGAAATTGCATTCAGTGCATTCCTATGGGAAATTCACCTTACAATTTTTTTGTAGTACAAATGGTCCCGGAGAACACATTAAATTTGTTAAGTGAGGGTCCACTGTATGTGATATTTACCTCAGCTGGGTCGGGGCTGGTTCCTCCCTGGCTCAGTCATAGACGTTCGTGCTAAGGGGCTCCGTTTGTGGATGTTTCGAGACATGCGGCTCCGTTCGTGGATGTTTTGAGCCATGGGACTACGTTCATGGACTTTAGGTAGCCAAGGGTAGTGTGCAACTATTTTGTTTATGTTAGTTTTTAATTGATGTTATTGCTTAATATGTACTTGTTTCGTAAATTTTGTAAGTTGTAAATTCTGTATTTTTTGGAAATTTCTTTTTATTTATAACTATATTGTAACTGCATTGTATAGTATATATGTTGTACGCCGCCTCCAGTCGCACGTTGTGTCGAGTAAGGCGGGATATAAATTTAAATAATAATAATAATAATAATAATAATAATAATAATAATAATAACAATAACAATAACAATAACAACAATAACAATAATTTAAAATGTATAGTAATTGGGAAAGTATATATGAAGGAGTGGGCACCAAAGCTTCAAGAAAGTGTAGGTCAGATAATACATTTTAGTCTTCAAGATGCCGTAAGACTTGTTATTTTTGCTGCAACTTATGTGGCTGCCAGGCTGGAAGACATACACAGTGCCATTACTCTGAAGCTATTTTGAAATTGGTGCTGTCTTTACTCTCTCACATCATAACCCTAATAGTTTTTGGGGTCATTCTTCTTCCAAAATCTATTCTTATCCTCCAGTTTGGTTTATGAATGATTTAAAATAATAAAAACTTTAAAGTGTTTTTAAATAAAATCTCTTTAGTAGAAAGAGAAAACCACACACAGTGTGAAGGTTTGGAGTAAGATGAAAGGAGTGAGATTGGACTCTGTCATCCCTTTTGCTTCTTGGCAGAACACTGTCTGACTCAATTCCAGAATGCCCTGCAATAGAAATTGAATGCTCAAGTGCTAACATTAGCTCACTTACCTAGTTTTATGTTTTGGACAAGGAAGAATGCATCATCTTTGAACATGGAAAAGTGTTCAGTGCTTTGAAGTCTTCTGTATTGTTGAGAGACTCTGCTACCTGTGAAATAACTTAGTTTAGAATTTTGTAGTACTCTTGAAAGGAACTTCACAGAGAGTAGAAAAAATTGCTTCCTGTGTCTTTATGTTCATAAAAACATAACATATTCTGACTAGAAATATTTTTAGTATCTTTAAATCAAGTCATTCTCAAAATATTAGTTCATGGGTTGCATAGAAGGGAGGGAGTCAAGCAGGTTGACTGATCAGGTATAATGATACTTATGTTAATTATCCTTGCTATCAATTGGAACTTATTTCTAATTCTGTAGATGCTTTTATAGTTTTGAATGCTTCTTCTGAAGATGACTAGGTGTTGTGGGAAATACATTATGCAGAAATTGAAATATGGTCAAAATCCCATTGCCAGTGTAATGCAGATGGTGTAAATTTAGGCACCAGATAGCTGGTGGTTGGTGTAGATATTATCTGTTGCATACCAAGACAAGCAATTCAGCATGCATCAAATAATGCCTCACTGATGTTAATGTGTAGCAGTCCCCTGTCAAAAGTTTGAGTTATTCTGGCAACGGGATTTTGACAAGGCATAACATAAAGCAGCATCACCCTCATGGTTGAACAAATCGATAGGGATAATCAGGTGGCCTTAGGGCCGTAGTTTAAATCTGACCAGTTGCATCCTGTCAGGTGGCTAGGAGTAGAGAAATGTCTCTAGCTGACTCTGAAAAGATGGTAATGTTGGCCTACGGCTAACTTCCCTGAGTTCAGAGTTGTTCTAGGCATGTTTGAAATGATTCATAGTCAACAATCAAACCAGTGCATTCATTATTAAAATGGAGAGCCTGTTCAGACCTTTGTATTTTCCTCCAGGCACAATCATTGTAGACATGGTTCATAGAATATACTGTAAGTCACTAGGCTGCATTGGTGATAGCAGAAGCATCACTCAGATGGTAGAGCCTACCCCTCATATAAATCTCCCTCAATGAATTCTCAGGCAGTCTTCATATGGCTTTGCAGCTGAACATTATTTTGGCTGTTGTCACCCCATTGTGTGCTTTTTCCACATAATACCCCTTGGTGTGGGGATTGTGTAGAGGTTACATCAACTTCTCCTTTGTATAGTTTGTGAAACCCCACTATTGGTTATGCGCCTGCGCAGAACATTGATCGGAGGCTTTAAAGCTGATTGGCTAAAGGTTTTGGCGGTAAGACCGCCCACCGTACTGCCCACCCTTAGGCGCCAGTCCGCCATTTTACCTTAGTTCTCTTCTTTCTTCCTCAGCAGCAGGACAATCGTTGAGAGCTTCCTCAATTTTTTGGTCAATGTCTTGTGAAAAGACATCAAATCTCTTTAATTTTTGCCGGCAATCTTGTCCTCCGGGCAGGATTGCCACCCCGGTGCTGTTTCTTTTTCTTTGAGGACTCAGCTACCGTCCGCTCAGGTCACCGGTTCCCCCCTCAAGGGGGTGGCGGCTGGCCAGCCCTTCGGGGTTTTCTTCGCCTTCGCGAACGTTCTACGTTCTGGTATCCCTTCCTCTGGAAGAATTTTTCATGGCTGCGGCCTTCAAACAGTGCTGTACCTGCTTAAAGAAATTCCCGGCATCGGATGGGCACAGCCAGTGTCTCTTCTGCTTTGGGGAAGCGCACCAAAGCCAGTCCTGTCTTCACTGTAAAAACTTCACTCAGCTGGCTGTTCAAAATCGCAGCAACAGATTGAAAGCGCACTTAATTGAACTTGCCCTCGCTCCGCCATCAACTTCCACCGCGATGAGTGCGCCTCCTCCTGAAAAGGTTACTCACTTGTCTTTGTCCTCTCTTCTTGTTCGCAAGAAAAAGGACAAAAATGGAGACAAGAAGAAGAAACACAGAATGGACGAACGTTGGTCGCTTCCGCCGACTCCTCAGCCACTGGTCTCTCCCGGGCCCTCACCACCTTTCTCCGTTGCGAGATGTCCCTCGCCAGGGTCTTCCACATGGGGTGGTCGATCGTCGTGTGACTCACCGAACAAGGGCCGGCAGGGCTGGGGCTCCAGCTCGCCCCTTGTATTTGCTTTCACCACCTCGTGAGAGGGGACATCTCCCCACTAGGCAGCTCTCGGTCTCCCCAAGACCTCGGACTCCGTCCATTGACGAGCCGGCAGCCACCATTCCTTCCACAGTTTCGTCTCCAGTTCTACCGGCCACTGTTTCGCCTCCCACCATTTCGCCCCAGGCGGTGGGTGTCGACACAGCCCAGATGGACTTGTTCAGAGGAATGTTCGAGGCCATGGCGAAATCTTTCATCCAACAGTTTAAGGCCATGGTTCCTGTGGCCTCTGCGGCTCCAGGACCGACCACCGCAAGCCCCAGGGACCCTGGCCCTGCTGTCGCTCCGCCACCCTCTCGAGGGTCGAGCAGTCGCTCCGCTGGCCCACCCATATCGTCTTGGTGCGCTCCAGACGTTGATGTGATGAGCGCTCAGCCCGTCGACTCGCCCAGGCCGTACTGCCGCGGTCTCGATGTGGCTTCGAGAGTCCCACCCTCATCCTCCGATGATTCCAGTGCGTCTCGGAGGAGGAGGGTGGCATCGACGCGGGTAAGACACCTGACCAGGCGATCGGTGCGGTCGACCCACCGCGTGGAGAGGATCAACGGTTGCTTACCGCTATGCTGACCCGTTTGGGCACGGCATTGAACCTGTGAGTGAACCAACCAACTCTGGAGGGTGAGAACCAGATGACGGCCAAATTGGACAAGAAGGCCATCCGTCTGGTCCACATCACTTTGCTTCTGTCCATGTTGACGTCAGCGAAGGCAACATGGAAAAAGCCCATTTCGGCACACTCCGTTTCGTCCAGGCTCGACGGAATGTATAGAGTCTTGGACGAAAACGTTGAGTTCCTCCAGGCACACCCACTACCGAACTCTCTAGTTGTGAAGGCCTTCCAACATAAGACAGCAGTTAGTGGGTTTCCGGTACCTTCGACTCCGGAGGGGGAGAAATTGGACACGGTGGGTCGTACGTTCTACACCACTGGTTCACTCTTCCTCAGGGAGGCGGATTACTCAGCCGCCATGGGCCTGTATCAGTTTCACCTGTGGGAGCGTACGAAGACCCTCGCCGCGAGACTACCGTCCGATCTCCAGAAAGAACTCGACTCACTGGCCAAGGAAGGGGACTTTCTGGCAGAACAACAGATGAGGACGGTGAGGCATATAAATGACTACGCTGCCAAGGATATGTCTTCCGCCATCCTGCGGCGCCACGCCTGGCTCGGGGACCTCCCTCGACGACTCGATGAAGCTCATCGAGGAGTTCCCCTTTGATGGTCAAGGCCTCTTTGTCCAAGACACTGACAAAGTGCTAAACGAGTTGTGGCAGACCAACTCGACAGCAAAATTTTTGGGGCTCGCCACGCCGGCTCAGCCAACGGAACCAAGATTCCAATCCTTTACACAACGGTATCTGGGGAATCCTCAGCAACAAGGTGGATCGGGTGATCAACCCAGGACTACCTTCTACAAACAACTGCGCCAACATAAGCAGCGTTACCAGCCCTACGACCAGGGTAAACGTACCGATTCCAAATCCAAGTCCCGGGTTTGAAGTCTCACAGGCCAAGGCTCTCTCGCTCCAACTCCCGTACCTCTCCCTCTGGAACTTCCTCCAGGTGTGGTCCGGCGTCACGAACAACTGGTGGGTCTTGAAGATCTTGTCCGCTGGCTACGCCATCGAGTTCGACCGGATGCCTCGGGTAGGAAAATACCGTTTCACCACCTCATCCCACCATCTGGAGGAAGAAGTTGCAACCCTTCTCTCCAAGGGTGCCATCAAGATGGTACCATCAACCGAATGGGACAACGGTTTCTACTCGAGGTACTTCGTGGTCCAGAAGAAGGACGGAGGCCTCCACCCGATTCTGGACTTACGTTGCCTCAACAGATGCATCCACACCAGGAATTTCCGGATGGTGACCCTCCAGACTGTCCTCCCCCTCATCAACAAACGGTACTGGTTTACGGTGATAGACCTCAAGGATGCTTATTTTCACATCAGCATCCTCGAGGACCACAGGCGGTTCCTGCGCTTCAGGAAATGAAACTCTGTCTATCAGTACCGTTGCCTACCGTTCGGTCTGGCCACAGCACCAAGGTTCTTCACCAAATGCATGGCTACGGTGGCTACCTTCCTCCGCCAGAAGGGGATCAGGGTCTTCCCGTAAATCGACGACTGGTTGATAGTCTCCCCCACCATATCATCAGCCTTCAGGACACGGAATTTACCGTACATCTAATGGAGAGTCTTGGCCTCAGGATTAACTTTGCCAAGTCAACGTTGGAACTTTCACAGCCAGTGGAGTACATTGGAGCGGCACTGGACTCGCTAGCAACCAGGGCCTTTGCCCCTCAGAAACGCTTACTGGACATTGCACAGATGGTAAGCGACTTCAGGAACAAGCCCTTCATCAGAGCCAAGAAGGCTCAGAGACTACTGGGCTTGATGGCCTCAACCAAGGCAGTGATTCCTCACACCAAGTTGAAGTTTCGGTCCCTACAATCATGGCTTCTCCACGGGTTCGATCCGCTCACGGAGAGCCAGTCCAAATGGTTGTTTCCGTCTCGAGCTGGTGGACCAACTGGTGTGGTGGACAACACCGCTCAGTGTGGCTATGGGGAAGAACTTTTACCCTCCACAGCCATCTCTTCAAGTTCTGACCGACGCAAGCAACCTCGGCTGGGAAGCTGCTCGCGGGACTCTGACGGTCAACAACGTGTGGTCCCCTCACAAAATGGTGCACCATATCAACTACTTGGAGTTGCTGGCCATATGGAAGGCTCTACGTTCCTTAGAGACTCTGTTCAGCGGCAATGTAGTTCAGATTGCTTCCGACAACACCACAGCGGTTGCATATCTCAACAAGCAAGGAGGGACAAGGTCCACAACGTTGCTCTACCTGGCAGTACAACTCTGGGAATGGTGCCTGGAGAGACACATCTTCCCAATTGGAGTACACATCCAGGGCAAGCTGAATGTGCTGGCCGACCACCTCAGCCACCTCACCTCGACAACCCATGAGTGGGAGCTGGACAGTGAGGTTTTTCAGTCCCTTTTGCAGGACATAGGGGACCCCAAGCATCGATCTCTTTGCGTCGGAGTCCAACAGGAAGTGTCACAGGTACTGTTCCAGGGCGGGCATCGGACTAAATTCCAAGGGTGATGCCTTCATGAAACGGTGGGATCAGGACTACCTCTACACCTTTCCCCCGTTTCCTCTGGTTCAGAAGGTCCTCACCAGGATGTACCAGCAGTGGGCGAACGCATTCCTCATTGCTCTGGCGTGGCCACGCCAGCCCTGGTTTACACTTCTGTTACACATGTCGTCACAGTCTCGCACACTGCCGGACTCACCAACTCTCCTGTAAATGGAGCACGGTCATCTCCACCACTCGGATCTGCCCAGCCTCTACCTCACCGTGTGGAGGATAATCCCAGACTGTCCAGGATCTTGGAATTAGCAGGGCGCCCCTCCACGAGAAAGTCATATGCCTCCAAATACAGGCGCTTTTGTGCCTTCCTGGAATCCCAGCAAGGGTCTTCTCCACAGGTGGGACTGCAAGACATTATGGCCTACTCCTCCATTTGGCACAGTCGGGCCTTAGCATCGCCTCCATACGGGTCCACCTGGCATTGGTAGTAGCCCACTCCCATTGGTTCACCTGCATCTGGTGCTTTCTGTGACCAAACAGTAAAGCGTTTCCTCAAGGGATTACGGAACACTTTTCCGCTAGTCAAGACTCCAACCGCACAATGATCATTGTCTACCGTTCTGAATGCTCTCACCAGGACTCCTTTCGAGCCTATGGCTACCGCGGATATTCGTCTCCTCACCTGGAAGACTGCATTTCTGGTGCCCATCACGTCTGCTCGACGAGCTGGTGAACTGGTTGCTCTGCGGACAGATGCTCCATTTCTCAAGTTTTTCAATGACCGCGTGGTGCTCCGTACCAAAGGTAGTCTCCCAATTTCATATGGCTCAGACTATCTCATTGCCAACCTTCTTCCAGAACTGCAGCAATGCCCAAGAAAGGACTTTGCACACGCTGGATGTGAAGTGAGCTTTATTGTTTTACACCAGCAGGACGCGTGAGTTCAGAAAGTCACAGCGTCTGTTTTTTGCCTATGGGGGAAAATCTAAAGGTGAACCCATCTCTGCCCAGAGATTCTCCAAATGGATTGCGTCAACCATCTACCTGGCCTAGGAGTCTGCCTCTTTGCTACCTCCTCCACATGTCAGGGCACATTCTACAAGAGCGGTTGCTACCTCCACTGCCTTTTTGGAGGGTACCCCGCTTGAAGACATCTGTAAGGCGGCCACTTGGTCCAGACCTTCTACATTTGTCCAACACTATAGGATGGACACCAGAGCCACTGCGGACTCCAGACTTGGTCGTGTTGTCCTTACCAGAGGGCTCCAGGTGCCTCATCCTTGAGGATCCATCCTGCCTGACTGTCATCTTCATCGTGGGATCATCTCATCCGACTGCCCACCGACCAAGTAAGTGTGATCTTGCTAATCTCTCAATAGTGGGGATTCACAAACTATACGAAGGAGAAAGTTCGGTTTCACTTACCAGAGATAACTTTCGTTCTTCGAGTATATAGTTTGTGAATACACACTACCCATCCTGCCTCCCCTCTTGAGCTGCACGGATGAGATCATTTGGCTTATCCTGTGCTATGCTTAAGTATGGAACTGAGGTAATGGCGGACTGGCACCTAAGGGTGGGCGGTACGGTGAGCGGTCTTACCGCCAAAACTTTTAGCCAATCAGCTTTAAAACCTCCAGGCACATAACCAATAGTGTGTATTCACAAACTATATACTCGAAGAATGAAAGTTATCACTGGTAAGTGAAACCGAACTTTCTTGCCTTTCCTGTAAAAACTCTGTAAAAAAGGAGGAAATTGCTTTTTGTCATTCCCCTCAATTTCTCCATGATTTGTAGAAGAGGAAAAAGAGTCTCTTTGTTTACTTCATCTTCCATCTAAAGGTCATGGAGCATTCAACAGACAGATTTAAGAATGTAGCTTTGATGCACTTAGAGTACTGTAGTTATGAAGTCATTCAAGACTTATCTTGATCACCCATCCTTCAAGGCCTATCTTGCCTAATGCTTTGGAAAACAAAATAAGGAGGATATTTCAGCATCATTTCTACTGGATACCAGTGCATGGCAGACTATCAGTTCATTAAAACAAAGACACTAAAAACAAGCAAGCACCAATTGTTTTTATGCATTCATGCACACAGAGCACAGCTGCTATTCATTACTTAAGTGTTAAACAAATTAAGGGGAAATTATCTCCATCAATGGCTTTCAGCCATGGTTAAATAAATGGAATCTTCCTTTGTCTATTCAGTAGGCCTTTTCATACCAGGTGCCTGGCACAAATAAGAGCAAGTCAATCATTTTGCTTTCTGGATGCTATCTAGGATGGAAAACCACAATTCTGTTGAACTGGTTCAACAAGGGAATTCCTGTTTCTCCTAGTTCACTAACTAATCTGCAAGGGAAGAGTGCCACCTTTAGTACTGTTTTCAATTGGGCAGGGTAATGGAAGGATTTCAGGTGCTTTCTTGCATCCTATGAGAGACTTAATATTTCTCTTGCATCCTTTTTTAAAAAGTCTAGTTCGTAAATCAGCCAAGACATAAGAAATCTGTTACTACTTGTCTTGTGCCTTCTGCATTTATGAAGGCATGGGGCATGCTTGCAACAACAAATAATCACTTTTCTCTAAATATTTGTCAGGAATGTCTTCAAAAAAAATCCTGAATATTTTATTTTCCTTCCTCTCTAGGATTATAACGATGAAATCCGACAGGCACAGTTGCAGGAATTAACTTACTTGAACGGTGGTTCAGAAAATGCAGAAGTTCCGGTAGTTCGCGGAAAGCCACCTTTACGGGCAAGGGGTGTACCTTCCCCTGCTCTGGCAAGGTAAGATGGCGCTTCATTTTTGCATCTTATGTTTCCGTTTCGTGTAAGAGATTACTCTGGGTTGAAAAGATTTTTTAAGGGGATGCCCAAATGAGGCTTCTTTCATGTCCCGAAGTGCAGCTCTCGGGTATCAAAACCCAACCTTCTAGTCTCATGCTCAGCACCTTAACCACTAAGCCACCGGGGGAGCTGCTGCATCTTGCATGTGACTAAGTGCTTTGCCAACCTTTATTTCATCAAAAGTGCTATCATGTCAATTCTGATTTATGGTGACCCTTTCCAGAGTTTTCTGGGTAGAAAATACACAGAAATGGTTATCCACTCTCTTCCTCTAGGGCAGGGGTCGCCAATTTTTTTATGCCGTGGGCCTGACCACACCCCCAAACAGCTGAGCGGGCCAGACCATGTCCCCAGAAGCAGGCACATTTACAGCTGTTGTAAATACACCCACTTTAGCGTTTACATGGGCGCTTATGCACGGTCACGTTTTACGGCTGACGTAAATGCACCCACTTCCAGGTGCTACGGAGACAGTGATGGGCCAGATAATATAATTTATTTCCCATCCAGTTAGGGTCTGCATTACTCTGGGCGGGCGACAAGGCCACATGAAAACAGCCAACTAATACAATGGATAAGATAAATCATTAAAACAGCTAACACAAATGTTCAGAGGTCAGCCATACTGGTTTTTCTAGCAAAATTCTTACCTATAAAATGGTGGATGGGCCGTGCGTGTCACACCCATCCTGACTATCTCGTAATGAACTGGCCACACTTACTTTTTGACCCTGCGAGCATCGCCGCAACGGTCCGGAAGCTGAGAGTGGGGCCAACGCCCCATGAACCCGAACAAAAAAACTACGCTTCCCAGCGTCCTCTGCACCGTGCCACCCCTCAACCAATTAGGCTGAAGGACTAACGTGGAGGAGGCGGGACATCCTGCGTGTGCATTAAAAAAATGACTGGCACGCAATCGCCTTCCACGGTGGGTGGGTGGGCAAAAGCTTTTGGCCCCCGCCAACCGAGGGAAGCGAACCACTTCCCTCCGGGAGATGAAGGCGGAACGGCTCTCCGTTCTGCCTTCGCCTCCCAGAGGTAAGCGATCCCCTTCCTTAGCCCACACCCCCAAAAATCACCCCAACACCTAACCCACCCACCCCAAACCTGCCCGGCAAGGCCGGACAAAAATGCTAGTATTACTAAATGGAAAGGATTGTTTCCTAAATTTGAGGAAAGATTCAAGACATCTAGTGTCAAAGCATGTATCTATCTACACACTTAATCTTTCTGCTCCTTTTTTCTTCACTTACATTCTCTCGCTAGTGTTATCTCATATTCATCTGCCCCTTTAATTAAATAATAATAAACATATAAATAAAACTTGTTTTCCAAAGCTTTAGTAAATCAAATCCATTCTATAATTCATAAAACTTTAAAATGTAATACTAAAAGGTGTATAATTGCAGTCTCATAGTAGTTCTTATGCTTTTGTTCATATGACCAAGACTATTTATGTATCTACAAATTAAGTCATATGCTTCAGATAAGACTCTAGATTTTATGTTCCTTCTCTATATGGATTAAGAGGAATATGGCCATATGCAGAATAGGACTAGTGAGAAATTATCATCTCAGTATCACTTTTTCAGTCTGGCCAGGTTATCCTGCTATGGTAATAGAGTAGACCATATGGCCAGCAACTCAGCACCAAGTGTCAGGTGGCGGTTAACTAACCTGACAATGCTGAGGACTAGCGGCCTTGGCGAAGTTCACAGAGAAGGGTGATTGTCCTTCAAATTGATTAAATCTCACTTGAATCCATCTTGATGGAGGGCAGCAGCTCCATCAATCCTGTCCTGGGGTTGAGGAGGACTTTGCGTGCCAGAAGGGCTCAGGACCAGAAAGCGACTCGTGAAGCTGGATCAGTGGTACAGGTGTCACTCTGTGATGCTGAAGGCAGATGAAAGGCTATGTCATTATATTCGCAGGATAGTCTTAATGGTTGATCACCATGATGATTGCCAATATTTGGAACTGGTTATGGTGCAAGAAGAAGTATAGCTTTAGATGCAAAATCATAGTGGAGTAACAGAAGTGCAAGCATAAATGTGCATAGTTCTTTTCTTGGCCCAACTTATTTTAACATAGGAGGAGTACCACATATTGGATCTCAAATATCTTCACCCTTCAAAGGATATTTTGAATAGTAACTGAGTTTTCTGTTTTTCCACTGAGAACGGGTATAGAGGTGTACTGTACTGTTTTTGGAGAATGCTTGCACTTTTAATTTTCTAGAATCCAGAACAGAAACAAACCAAAGGTGACTTTGTAGATTTTGAACTCCTATAATTATAAATAACATTTGCATTCGCCTGGAGCAGAAGTCGTGCACGCAGAATATAACCTTATTTGAGGACTAGAAACTGTGTTTAAATGTCAAACTAAGTAGTAATAAAATAAATGCTGTCCTTATGTACATTATTAATGAAACATTACCGGTAGTTATCTAGACTGTGTCCCTCTAGAGCCGTGGTTCCCAACCTTTTTTTGGCCATGCCCCACCTAGGCATCTCTGAAGTCCTGATTCTCCACCCCCTGTGACATAAAATTCTTATTTTCAGAAAGTGAACTCCTATTCATGTGGAGGAAGCCTAAAAGGCCATTATCTTAGTCTAACTCATTCTTGAATTCCCACCCTTAAAAAACAAATTGCACTCTTGTGCATACCTGTCAAGTTTCGGGAAATTTCTGTCAAACCCCCGTATTTTACTCTCTTTCCCGCCATCATCCTGTATTAGTTAGATTGCCATTAGATTGGAGTTAAACTGGAGGCCAGCACAGGATAAGCATAGCTGTCCAGTTTCCTGTTTTGGCCGGGAAATTTCCCTTATTTGACAGAAATTTCCCAAAACTTGACAGGTATGCTCCTATGGTGTGTGTGCCCCATGTTGGGAACCACTGCTCTAGAAAAAGAGAACCATATGGTTACTTAGTTTATAATCTGAAACATTTTATATCCATACTAGCAGAGGTTGCCTGGTGTTGCCGGGCTGTTTTAAATGGTGTTGGAAGGTTATTGTTGTTTTATTTACTTTGTATTGTTTTTTGGTGTTATTTTTGGTTGTTTTGTGTATTTTTGTATGTTTTTGATTTTTCGTGTGTTTTTTGTTTTAAGAAATTTTTATTTAAATAATTTATTTTAAAAAGTTTTGTTTGTTGTTGTGGCTTTGGGGGGGTTTCCTTTCCGCGGGCTGGCCTTGGAGAGCCATTGGAGAGGGGTTTCCCCCAAAAAACACTCCGTTTTTAAAGAGAAGTAACCGCTTGGTTTCTTCTCTTTAATAATTGGGTGTCCTACGGGGCATCCCCTCTCTGCTGTGTCCCCTGGCTCTGGAAGGGTTGGGGGGACAGACCCCTTTTGTTTCCCCAAACCTTCCAGACTCATGGGACCCAGGAGAGGGGATCGAATCCAGCCCACCCTCTGATATTAAAAGGGAAATCTCAATTGGGGTTTCCCCTTTAATATCAGTGTGTGTGTGGGGGGGGGTTGTGATCCCCCTCTCCGCTGGCTTCCTTGGGTTTGGGAGGGTTGGGGGACAAAAGGGGTTTGTCTCCCCAACCCTTCCGGACCCAGGAGAGCCATCAGAGAGGGGGATTCCCCCCCCCAAAAATCTCCGTTTTTAAAAGAGAAGTAACCACTTGGTTTCTTCTCTTTAATATAGTGTGTGTGTGTGTGTGTAGGGGAATACCCTCTCTGCTGGGTCCCCTGGGGTCAGGAGGGTTGGGGAGACAGACCCCTTTTGTCCCCACAACCCTCCCAACCCCAGGGGAACCAGTAGAGAGGGGGAGCGCAACCCCCCCAGTGATATTAAAGGAGAAACTCCGATCGGGAGCTTCAGGCGCCGTTGGGGAGGGGGGCTTTAGTTCCCGTGGCTTGGCCTCGCTGAAAGCGAAACCCTTTTGCGGTAAGTAAAGTCAGCGGACTGAGCGCCGTCCGATGGCTTTGCTTACCTGGGAATGGGTTCACTTTCGGGGGCAGTGCCTTTCCCCCCCTTGACCCCCCTGTTTTTGTTGTTGTTTTTTCCTGTGAGGCGCTGTGTCCGGCTGCGGCAGACTTGCGCTCCCGGTGTGTTTTTTATTTTTCGCTCGCCAGCTTTCTCAGTGTTCTGCGCGCTAATGGCACACAGGACGCTGGGGCTTGTAGTTTGGCGTGTGCGTGGTTTTTTTCCTGTGGTTTTCTTTTGATTGGCCGCAGCGCGCTTCCGAACTTTCCTTTTGCTCGCGCCTCTCAGCCTGATTGGCTCTGGCGCGGTGCAAGGAATATTGGGAAATGAAGTTGTTTCCGTTTTTTCGCATTTGTGGGGCTCTTGCCCCAATGGCGCATTTCTCAATCCTTTGTTGACCAGCGGACCCAGTTCGGGCGTGTGCACGAATGGTCAGTGCGGGCTAGTAGGGCCTGACTTAGGATCCTATGTGAAGTTCCAAAGGTTAACGCTTGATTTTATAGGTATAGATTGATATATGATGTCTGCTTTAAGTATTCATGAAACTGATGATTTTAATTCTAGAAAGGGTTTTTGATGAGTATTGCATATTGGAGCTGGAATATCATCAGTGGTGTATATATACATGCTGATTCCATGCAGTATTTAGTGATATGGCTGATTTAACTCAAGAATTCCTATGGCAGTTTTACAGATGGGGCAGCCAGTTGAGCTATAGAAATGTACAAATGATTGACTCTCACTATCTTTCTTGCTAGTAGGTAAAAGATAATCTAATAGTTTAAATTGATGCGTATATGCAGAGATGTGGGACTAAGTGGATGGGAATGAACCTTAGAGGGTTTCCCGCTGATATTGTGTTGAACTAACTGAGGGATTCCACTTCTATGACTTTTCCGTTACAGAAATGCACATTAATACCTGCTTCTGTTGGATGTTCATTTGTACTTCAGATTCCTTTAATGGCAAGAGTGTCTGTGAAGGACATAAACTATCAATTCTAATGCATGGATAAAGCCAATTATGTGGTATCCGTCTCTAGTGTAAAAGTAAAAACTTTTGTGTTGTAAATGTTTGGCCATAGACAGGTACAGATAATTGTTATTGTGAATGCTGCTGCACTGTAAGAGAGGCCTTGCATCTGCTAGACCAGTGGTTCCCAACCTTTTTTTGGCTATGCCCCATCTAAGCATCTCTAAAATCCTGATGCTCCCCCACCCCCATGACATATAATTCTTATTATTCAAAAAGTGAACTATTCATGTGGAGGAAACCTAAAAGGCCATTTCACTGTTAATAACACATTCTAATATTGCCTCCCATAAAAATCAAAGTGCCCTACTTTGGGAACCACGGTTCTAGACCAAATGTGCTAAGATCTTTTTCATTCCTGCTTTGTGTGTTTCTTTTGTCTCCTCCAGCACCTGGAGGAATCGGGAAACTGTCTCTCTAGGCAAGGTTCACAGGCGGATCTTGTTCTTTTCAAACAGACAATGTCTGAAAAACAACCTCAATCACAGTTTTTCTACCATCTCTTACATTTTGTTCACTGACACAACTTGGTCTGCTTGGAGCCGTCATTGTTCATATCATTCATTTTTAAATTTTATAGCAAAGTCGATGCACATTTGAAAGGTCATGGCATTGTGCTTTAAAGCTGATTCTCCGTTTAGGAATTTTATTTTTGGTGGAACCTTTATGATTTATATTGTATAGCATTTCAGTTAGTCATGAAACATTGAGAGCTTATTAGGAGGAAAATATGGAACCTTTTTAAAAAATTAAAAGATATTCAGTTTAAACGTTACTTTTCCGATTTGTTCATACTCAGTGTGAGCACTAAAATCTGAGTTGCAGCATTTAACAGTATTGTGGGAAAATGTGAATATCTTATTATGTAAATTGCTTTCTTCCTCTTAGAGCTCGTGGAGGTGTGCCTCCCCCACCCACCGGAGTTCCACGAGGGGCTTCAGCACCCAGAGGAGTACCCCCTGGTAGAGGTCCAATCAGTCGTGGCCGTGCTCTTTTAACTCCCAGGGCAAGAGGTGTTCCTCCATCTGCAGGCTATCGACCTCTTCCACCGCCGCTAGCACAAGACACATATGGAGAATATGTAAGTAGAGCCACCCAAGGAAATTACTGATTGAGGAAGTATTTGAAAAATACAGTTAGCAATAAGTGTGTTAGCAACCTTGTACTTTCTGTTATCTTTGCCATGGTACCCCCACCACCACCACCACCACCACCACTGGATCAGGAAAGAAGCCTGATAAGGTCAGCATACCTGTGTTAGCTGTTTTAATAATTTATTTCCGCTTCTGGTGGGAAAAACCACATGACCGGCCCGTGGCCCAAAATGTTTGGGCACCCCTGCCTTAGAAGAAGCTGCAGAAAGCTGAAAATGGAGGAAAGGGTCAATTTTGGAATGTTACCATTTGGAGGCCACAGGCCCTGAAAAATAGATGGGGAAGAAGTAGAAGTAGTGACAGAATTTACATTCTTAGGATCCAAGATCACTGCAGATGGAGATTGCAGCCATGAAATAAAAAGGCGACTGATTCTTGGGAAGCAAGCTATGAGAAACCCGGGGAACATAGTGAAAAGTTTGCATAGTCATAGCAATGGTATTCCCAGTGGTAATGTATGGGTGTGAGAGCTGGGCCATTAGGGAAGCTGAGCGCAGAAGAATAGATGCCTTTTAAATGTGGTGTTGGAGGAGAGTTTTGAGAGTTCCCTGGACAGCGAGGAGAACGTATAGGTCAATCTTAGAAGAAATCAACCCTGACTGCTCCTTAGAAGGTCAAATAGTAAAGATGAAGCTAAAGTACTTTGGACATCAAATGAGAAGAGAGAATTCACTTGAGAAAGCCTTGATACTGTACTGGGAAAGGTGGAGGTCAAAAGAAGAAGGGGGCGGCAGAAAATGAGATGGCTTGATGGTATCATAGATGCAATGGGCACAGAGCTGGGCGGTTTGAGGAGGATGGTGGAGGACAGAGGTGCCTGGCGGGCAATGATCCCTAGGGTCGCAAAGGATCAGAATCAACTGTGCAACTGAACAACAAAAAACCATTTGGAACACTCTGAAAATCCTATCTCTAATGATCTGGCATGAGTTCCAGAGCTTAATTAAATCTACTCGGGTTCTAGAGTTAGAAGAGAGATCTCGCTCATCGTATATGATTTCATCTGTTTCATGTCCCATTTTATGTTGAATTCTATAGGTTGATGATCATCTAGTCCAAAAAATATGCTTTTTTATGATCTTGTGACATTATGCAGACTTTCAAATAGCATGGACGTTTTATTCCATTGTCCTTTTTAAAAAATCAGTAGTTGTACATGAATCCTACAGATATTCTGAAAAGGTCTGAAATTATATGAAAGATCCATGGTTGGATCTCTAGTTTTGAGTGGGAAAACGGCGGTGGAGAAATGGAGTGCGACAGGTTATTTCCTTCTGTACCTTTAAGGCTGCTGGTAGTTCAGTGAAAATTGGAGATAATTTGGAGCATCTTTGTCTCACATGGATACTTGGTTTGGTAATGGGCAGGAATGAAGAAAAAAGTTTTAGAAATTTATAACACTCGAAGTCTAGTCTTCACCTAATGATTTGATGTGCAATGCAATATAGCATTGGGCTGTGGAGACATGAGCTGAGTTCCTTGCTCTCAAGTTCAACTTTTATTACCTCAGTTGTCACATCACTGATAGGTACTGCACTTTAGAGGATTGTTGTGAGGACACAATGATCAGCATCTGGTATATCTCGCATACTTTCGCAAGCTCTTTGATTAATCAAAGCAGCAATGCCGCCCACACCATAACTGAGTTGTTGGTGCACCTGGTCTGTATTGAAAACTCTGGCCAGTAGGCAGGTGTCTTAGGAGAAGTTTTCCATAGTCGGAGTGTCTTCCCTTGAAATCACCTGCCTTACAATAGTTAGCAAAGACATCTGGTGTAGGGATTCATATGAAGCCTTTAGCATTTTGGCAGCTCTATAGGCTCCATTGAATAAACTGACCCTAAATCATATAGGACCTGAAAATGATTATTGGCCTCTTTGCTTTCATAGAATCTTTTCTGCTGGATAAACCATTGTATGGATACTACAGAATAATTTTAGATGATTTGTGAGGCATCCCCTAGCCCCAATCAATCCTACTTGTGACCTGTCTTAACCCTGTGTTGTTGTGGATAATGGAATTGTAGTTTGTATGAAAAAAAGATAGAGAATTAAGCAGCTGAATGCTTTTATAGGCTACTAGCAAAGGTTGCCCGGCGTTGCCGGGCTGTTTTAAATGGTGTTGGAAAGTTTTTGTTGTTGTTAATGTTTGTAAAGAAGAGGTTAATCTATATTTGAAATTTTTAAAATTTTATTTATACAAATTTTTTTGATGGCCTGTTTTAAACTGTGATGAGTTTTGTTTGGTGTTTTGGTTTTGTGGATGAAAAAAGGAATAAAGGATGATATACTTTTTCGAAAAACTCTTGGGGCCTTTTGTGTGGGGCTATTGTGTCTTTTTGAATTTTTTTGTTATTGTGGGCAGCAAGTGCTGCTGGTAGAGGTTATCTTGTATTTTGACTGTTTTTTTCTCTCGTGGCCTCTGGGTGGAGCTTCTTCCAGCAAGTAGTCTCTTTCTTTATTCATTTCTTTTCCAGTCGTTGTGGTATGAGGTCGTGTGGTGGTGAGTTAGCTGTTTTTCTTTATTTGGGGTGGGGGTGGTGGCTTCCTCAGTGTTCTGCGCGCTCATGGCGCGCAGGACGCTGGGGCTTGTAGTTATGGGTTGGTGCTTTGTGTTTGTGCTGCGTTTTTTTTAAAATGCTTTTCTTTTGATTGGCTGTGGCGCGTTTCCGAACGCTGCGCCGTGCGAGAGCCTCTCAGCCTGATTGGCTCTGGCGCGACGCGGCGCAAGGAATTTTGGGAAGTGAAGTTGTTTCCCTTTCTTCGCGTTTGTGGGGCTGTTGCCCCACTGCCGGTTTTCTCAATCCTTCGTTGACCTGCGTACCCAGATCGGCCGTGTGCACGAAGGGTGAGTGCAGGCAAGTAGGGCAAGGCATAGCAACCTATAGCCAGTTCCAACGATTAACCCTTGGATTTATAGGTTAAGATCAAGAATAGTGTTCCTTTATGGATCAGTGCCTTTCCCAGCTCTCAAATATGAATGCAGATGTTAGAATCAGATGATAAAAAAGGGAGAGATGCTTCTATGATCACATCAAAGGGAGCTCATCAGTGAGCGAGATGTTTCTAAATTGATTAAAAAGAATGTGACATGGTAATAGCAAGAATAAAACAAAATTGTACTTACCACATTATAGTGCTTAGAGCACTCTCTGGACAGTTTATAAGGTAAATTATGCAAACTACAATGTGCCCCCCAAACACTGGGCACTTATTTTATGGATCTCAGAAGGAGAGATACAGTGAGGGAAACAAGTATTTGATCCCGTGCTGATTTTGTCCCTGTGCCCTCTGACAAAGAAATGGCCAGGCAATAATTGTAATGGTGGGTGTATTGTAGCTGTGAGAGACAGAATAACAACAAACATACCCTCAAAAACCCAGTGGCCAAAAGTCAAGAGATGTAATGTGTGAATTAACTTCCCTCTACGGTTTATTTTTAGATGTTTTCTGATGAGCTCAAAAAGCTGTGTTTGTAGCTGTCCTACTATTCTGTTGTTATCTCTTAAGCCACCGTTCTCCGCAGGAAGGTTTTTTGTTTCTGTTGTTGAATATTTACTGGGTCAAGTGTCCAATGTAGTGTATCAAGAGCAATTGCACTTACATGCCGCCAAGTAGCACTTAGTGCACTCTGGGCGGTTCACAGGTTAATTAGCATTTTGCCCCCAACATGCTGGTTACTCATTTTACCGACCTCCGAAGGGTGGAAGGCTGAGTCAACCTTGAGTCCTGGTCAGGATTGAGCTCCAGTATAGTGGATATTATGGTGGACTAAGACACAAAGAGATCTCAAGCTTGTGTGTGCTTGTGTGTAAGGGAGTGGCATTGGTAAAATCTCTTCTTAAATATCTCCAGTGATGGGCAGCTCCCGGATCGCACCAGTTCGCACGTGCAGGGTGCGGGGGGAGTAGATATTTCCCATGGCCATGCCTATTTCATTCCCTGCACCCTTGCTGGCTCTCTTCCTGGGTCTCCCTTCCAGGCACCTCCTCTTGCATACCAACAAACAATCTACAGGGCAAGGAGTGGGTCTGGGGAGGGGTCCCCCAACTACTTCCCCTCCCAACTCCAACCCCACCCCAAGAAAAAAACTTATCTCCAGGGTGGAAACTCCTATTCCCTCCAGCCTCTGCTCCCCCTCCCCTTTCCTCTTTGTGGGGAGAGAGAAAAGGGACGGACCGGAAAGGAGGCTTTTCAGAAAGGGACCATTTGCTTTTCCCTCCAGCCTCTGTTCCCCCTCCCCTTTCCTCCTTTGCTCTCTTGAGGTAACATTGCCCTCAGAAGGTCTTTTGGCAACTCATCCCTCCAATGCTTCTAAGAGCAAAACTTTTAACATGTTGGTTTTTTCCTGCTTCTGGAGTTCGATTCTCAGGTACTGCATGACAGAGTGAGCTCCTGTCCCTGTCCCAACTCTGAAAGCAAGAAATTGCAAACACTGTAGATAAATAAGGACCACTTTGTTGGGAAAGGTCGTCCTTGCTCAAAAGCTAGTCGTATCTGACTCTAGGGTGCAGTGCTCATCTCCATTTACAGCCAAAGAGCCAGTGTTGTCACATAACCATGCCCACAAAGTAGGCCACGCCCACAGTGTGGTAGTAAAAAAATGGAGCCCACCAATTAATATCTCACTTGTCTTAAAAGTCCTGTTAGGGTTCCTAGAAATTGGTTTTTATTTGAGATAGAGTTATTGCAGTTATGTGGTGTTTCTTAAAAACTAAATTTCAATTTCATTAACATTGAGTGGTCCTTAGTAGGTTGCTTACATAATACAGTACAGCTAAGGATTGCTAGATTTTCTCTGAGGTATCAAAGGAGCATGGTTGTCATTTTCACTTTTATCTTTCCCCTCTATTTTTTAAAAAAATATTGGATATAAACATTTGTAACATGACCAGGCAGAACTTTCTAAGATGAGAGGAGTTTGCATTTCAAAAACTAACAATGGGTGTAACTTCTTTTCAAATTCATGTCTCTGAGCTTTATTTTAAATTCAGAGGATACCAATTTATATGCTGAACTAGCCAAATTAGAATAAATGTGCAGCACTTGAAACCTCAAACACAGAAAACATTAACATGAAGATGTCAAACCTAATTAAGGGCAAGCTTTAAAGAATTCTTGAGCTCCACTTGATGTCTGCTATTTAAAGGGAATCTGTGAATTGCAGGAGAATTTGAGATGAGTCGCTTACCTTCTGTTTTGCTGCTGTAGTTCAAGTATACCATTAAGTCAAATCATCCCCTTAGCAGGAAGGTTACTTTATGTATTTTTGCAGTGTCCATTTTTCTTGCATGCTTCTGACATAAGTCATACATAGCAGGGAAAGGTTGGATTCCCCCTCTAAGGTCACACTTAACTCACTGAACTAAAATGCTTTTAAGCTCAGGAATCTTGAACTAGAATGCTTTTGAGATCAGTCTTACTCCATCTTTCCTCCTTTTGTTGGGTCAGATTCAGCAAAGGCTAAAAGCACTGGTTAGAAGAGCAGATTATACTGGGGAAACCAGGACACTTTGGTGGGAAGGGACACAGATTTCTGGTTATAAGGAACCACACTTCCATGTCTGTGCAACAGCTGGAACTGGTGTCGAGTTCAGGAAGCTTGGACATGAACTTGAAAAAAGACAAGAGTGAATGGCTAAGATGATTTTGCCTGTGTGTGAAGGATCAATAAATAGCACGTGCAACACAACTTCTTTCCTTCTGATCAGAGGCCATAGCAAGCAACCTTTGGGTCGCAACATAGCCACTTACAGATTAAAAATGTGATTGACAACCTGTTAGTTAGGTTTACAAACAAGTTGTCCTTATGCTAGAAGCTCAGTTTGGTTCTTCAGTTGTTAGCTATGTCTGGTGTTCCCAGTGAGGTTTCTGGCATTTCCCTTTGAATGTCATTTCCCTTTGAATGGTGATTCACTATGTATGTTACCAACATCTTCTGAAACCTCTTATTTATTGCAGAGCACAAAGGACTGTTGTTGAAGCAATACATTTTCTGAGCATCATTGAACAGAGTTTTAGCTGTGGGCTTCTTTGTATCTGGAGGTTTGGTGTTTAATGGCCATCAACAAATTTAGATTTCAGGAAGGTGCATTACTTGGTCTGAAAAGTACAGTTCCAAAGAAATTATTTGAATTGTAATACACATTTGCATGGGATTGTTTTTCCAGGACTATGACGATGGATATGGCACTTCATATGATGAACAGAGCTATGATTCTTATGACAACAGCTATAATACTTCAGCACAAAGGTAAGGAAGGTTGTCCAGTTCATTTAGGATGGTTTCTAGAACAAGTGTGCATTAATAAGGTGAGGGGTGTTGATTTCGGTTTACAATCATGATCTGTCTGACCCTTGGGAGAGAAAGATATGAAACAACCTCTTAGCTAATCAGGCTGTTTGTCCATCTGGTATGATTTACTGTACTAGCCTAGAGTTGTTCTCTGATTGGTGACAGTTCTTAGGGCATCTGTTTTCCCCATCACGTTTAGCTTTCACATTAAACATTCTGGCCACAGGATGCATTGCCCCACTGAGTCCTTGTTCGCTTTAGGAGCAGAATTAATCTGTCTTATTCAGTCCATCTTTCCGTGCTTTGGGGACCCATGCATTTTTAACACTGTCAAGTCACACAAAATGTATTGGAAGCAAATCAGAGGCCTACATACATTGATCCATAGAAATTCACACACATGGTTTCCCATTTTGCAGTTGGTTTAAATGGCCATATTCCTGTTGGAGTAAACAATCAGTTTATCTCATAAACACTGAAATGTCAACCTTTTTAGACAATCCATAATCATGTGATTAAATTATACCTCCAGAATGAAGTGTGATAATGCATTAGTATGTGCCTGGTTACGCAAGTATAAATGGGCTCACTTCCATAAATTCTTGACAAGGCTTAACTCTTTTAGAGATATCAAACACATTCAATAAACTTTCCCCAAATTTCCATAAACTCATTTTTCTTTGTAACACCAGAGCTAGTATAGTTTGGATTCCTGTGATGTAGCCAAAAGTATGCATTCTCATTTATTCTAAGAAAATGCCGCCCTGAGTCGGTTTCTCCAAGTAGGGTGGCATGTTGTTGTTCAGTCAACAGTCGATTCCGACCCTTTGCGACCCCATGGACCATTTTCCTCCAGGCACCTCTGTCCTCCACTATTCTCCTCAGCCCACCAAGCTCTGTGTCCATTGTGTCCACAATACCATCTATCCATTTCATCTTTGGACGCCCCCTTCTTCTCTTGCCCTCCACCTTTCCCAGCATCAAGGCCTTCTCAAGTCAGTCCTCCTTTCTCATTTGATGTCCAAAGTACTTTAGCTTCATCTTCACTATTTGTCCCTCCAATGAACAGTCAGGATTGATTTCTTCCAGTATTGACCTATTTGTTCTCTTTGCTGTCCAAGGGACTCTGTCCAAGGGTGGCATACAAGTCTAATAAATGAAAGGAAAATGAAATGCATTTCCAGTGTATAATTCATGGAAATGCTAGCAGTCATGTAAATAAATTATCTGCAGAGGTGATTAAAACATATACAGTAAAATCCTGTTTTATTAAAAATCCTGTTCCATAGCTTTTTATGTACTGTAATATGATTTTTACGTAAAATGAAGCAAAGCCATTGGAAATCTGGGGATAACGGTTACGTAAATTTTTTTTTATGTAAAACGAAGCAAACCCATAAGAACTCTGGTAAAAACGGTTACGCAAAATGAATTTTTTTAATCAAAATGAAGCAAACCCATAGGTACTCTAGGGAAAGCCATTACGCAAAATGAATTTTTTTATGTAAAATGGGACATGATTTCCCCAGAATTTACTTACGTAAAATGAGGCGTACGTAAAATGAGGTGTATGGAAAACAGGTTTTGCTGATTGAAGCTGCTGGGATTTGGGCTGGTTTTAGTCAGCTCACTTGACTGAAGTGAGAAGAATGGTGTAACTCCTTAATGTTCAGAGTAATGATCAGTAGAAATTAGGTACACAAATGTACATTTTTAGTGATACAAGCCAATTTAGTGCACCCCCGAGAACAACAATTCTGCAATTCTGATAGAGATTTTGGAGGCTGTGAATTGCTGAACACCCATTTATATTGGACTCTAATGAACTGGAACAATCTGTTTTAATATCAAACTGTCAGGAACTAGATTCTCAATAGGCAGCTAAGAAAACAAAATGTCCAGATGGCTGCATAGGAGCTGGACAGGCACACTTTACCTAGTGTGTTGAGCATTCATTTCTTAAATACTGTCTTATGATAAATAACTTGGGTATTTTTGTTTTTGGTTTTTTTACAAATCATTTGCTTGCTTGGTTTTTGAATAGTTGAGTACCAAATGCTGCATAAGCACTAGCCTCTACATGTCTGATCCTGTGTTAATGCATGTTCTGAAAATGCTCTTATAGTTTTAATTGGTTAACTGTTGTTCTCTATATGTTTATGGATTCCTGCTAAATTATCTCTAATTCTTAAATTATTACCAAATAATTAAGCTAAAGATTTAGTCTTTAGAATTAAGATTGGTTTTTATTGGATGATCAAATGTTAGTGCCAGATTGGTCACCAGGCAGAGTCCCTCTGTTTAGATCATAATCGGAAAGTTGGATTTTAATAGGGGTATTTTTAAATTCTGCAAACAGCAGTTTGGATTATATTGAAAAGACAAATTGTGCTAAAATGCAGAATCTGTTTTGAAAACATTTAAGTTTCACAGAATGAGGCTAATGGCCTGTGTGCCTTGAGAGTTTCTGGAATCTTCCACATAAGTGTTTGCAAAGACTTTAACAGGGCAATATACATCATTACTAATAAATCAATTGTTGATGTCGGCTCACTATTTAATGTTCTCTAGAATAAGTAAGATTTATCACTGAGGAATTGTGAAATAATGGTGGTGTATGGAAACAAAGTCCACCAGGGAGATGTACTACATCATTTGCATTTAGCGCTGCCATCTGCTTAATGGTACTGAGATGACTACAGAGGTACTTATGATCAACCATTCATAGCAGTGACAGATGCTACAGAGAGTTAACATGGCAAAGAATGAGGTTTGTTGCTAAAATTTGGATTATGTGGCAAGGTTACAAGGGGAAAAGGAGAGTGATTGGTTGCCTATTTGTTGCTGGTGGAAGCTTTTTCTCTTTTGCAGCTTGAATCTTTCCAATTCCCAGGTTGGACCTCATGAACTCTGGGAAGATGATAAGCACATTTTATAAGATTATTTATGAATTGACAAAAGCCTGCAAGTGTTTTGCAGACGTGGCGTAAGGTCAGGGTGACTTTGCAAGAAATGAATGCAGATTTGTGTTCAGATCTGTTGTTTCGTGCAGTTTGACTACGACATACTGTATTTCTGCTTCCACACAGTAGGCTAAATCCAGTTGCTAATCCTAACTAGACTTATTGGCCAAAATCCTGTCGTTTAGTGTACTAAATTACAGAAGAGTACAATAAAACCCTGATTTGTGAATGCCTCGAGTTACGAAAGAGTTATTTTAAAAAATTGATGTCCCGATTTACGCAAATAACCCGACTTACAAAAGGGATTTGTGTAGATTTTTACAGATCAAAATGGCGCTGCCACCATTTTGGTCTCTAAAAATCAAATTTTTAGGGCACAAAAGGATGGCACCACCATTTTGAGCTCTAAAAATCCACCCACCACCACCCTGCCAAAAATAAAAAAAATCACTTACCTGGGAGGCAGCTGAGGCAGCAGTGATTGCGGCTTTGGAGAATGGCGGTGACCGAGGGGATCCCTTTCCCAGAGCCTTCCGGAGGTGTAGGGGGTGTCGGAAACGCTGGCCACAAGGACATTTTTTACGACTTCCTTATGGCCGTTTGTGCCGCTGTGTCTGGCGTGTCCGCCACCACCTCCACCCGACCGGAGGGCAGAAAAGGAGCTATCGCCCACAGTGTTACCTGCGCGTTCTCGGGGCCCACACCATCGGCTCCCGGGATTCGGCGCAGGTGGAAGCCGCCATGAACTTTTCTCATCAGCTCCCGGGATCCCTCCTCCACTACTGCCACACTGCTGGCTAGGACTTTGGGCTCACAGAGGCAGAAGGTTTATTGTCTTATGACTCTGGGACTTTTGGGGGGGCTGGGTGAATTGATCTGCATGTTTTTAACGCTGTTGGGTAGTCTGTTGCACCCTGATATGCTACTGTATTTTTATTGGAATGGTATTTATTATATTTGCTGTATTTTTGCCTTGTGTATATTATTATGTATTTATTTATTCTGTATTTCACGATTTATTGTACTGTTTTTCTTTGTTTACTGTTGGTAGCCGCTTCGAGTTTCCTTCGGGCTGAGGGAAGCGGGATATAAATAAACCATGATTATGATGATGATGAAAGCCCAGAGTCTTCACTGCGACCGAAAAAGTAGGGGGGACTTTTTCGATCACAGCAAAGGCTCTGGGCTACGTAGAAAGTTGCAGACCAAAAGATTCTTTCGGTCTATAACTTTCTGCTTAGCCCTGAGCCATTGCTGCGATCGAAAAAGTTCCCCCTACTTTTTCGGTCACCGCAAAGACTCTTGGCTACGCAGAAAGTTGCAGACTGCAGGGCTACGAAGCCATTCCGCTCTTCGTCCTGGGCTCGTTTTACTCCACAGCTCATTCCCAGCCCAAAAAGGAGCGCAGGATGATGAGCCGAATGGTGCAGCTCAGCTTCGAACCTCATCCCTGGCCAGACCGGAGCCCCGCTGATATGCCCCTCCTCCCGTGCTCTACCGGACTGTAGAAGCAGTGGTGGCAGTTCCCACTCTCCGGAGCAGGAGGAGGAAGGAAGCAGCAGCAGCAGCCAAAAGCTAGGGATATCTTAATTCTGTTTTTTTTCCTATGCATCCCTATGGGGATGCATTGAGTTACCAAAAAAATCGAGTTACAAAAGAGGCCATGGAACCGATTATTATTATTTTTTGGGGGGGGACTCAGGCTTTTACTGTATTTACGTTGAGTCAGTGAGGATTTGAATGAGTTAACTCCTCTAAGTTCTGTTGATTCAGGTGGATCTACTCTAATTGCAACTAACTAGCATATTAAGCCACAATTACAGCAGGCCCATAAAAGGATGTTCTTCTTCGTGGTCCCCTGTGAAGCCACACAAATGGGTTGTACCCGCGCATGCGCAATAGCATCGGAATCTTCCAGAGCTCTTTCAGAGTCAAAGACTCCACCTCCGCGCCTCCCCACCAGCGGTCCCGCCCCCAACCTTCCCCAGTTCTCTTTTTACTGCCGCAGAGATCGGTTGTCTTTTTCAGAGCTCCCTTCGCACCTTTTTAACGGTTACTGCATTTGAAAGTTTCCCCCCTTTCTCTTACTTCTATCTCTTTTTCTCTTACTTCTACTCTTGTTGTTGTTCAGTCGCACAGTCGGTTCCGACCCTTTGCGACCCTATGGACCATTGCTCTCCATGCGCCTCTGTCCTCCACCATCCCCCTCAGCCCTCCCAGCTCTGTGCCCATTGTGTCTACAATGCCATCTAGCCATCTCATCCTTGGCCTCCCCCTTCTTCTTTTGCCCTCCACCTTTCCCAACATCAATGCCTTCTCAAGTGAATCCTCCCTTCTCATTTGATGTCCAAAGTATTTCAGCTTCATCTTTACTATTTGACCTTCCAGTGAGCATTCAGGGTTAATTTCTTCTAAGATTGACCTATTTGTTCTCCTCGCTGTCCAGGGGACTCTCAAAACCCTCCTCCAACACCACATTTCAAAGGCATCTATTCTTCTGCGTTCAGCCTTCCTAATTGTCCAGCTCTCACATCCGTACATTACTACTGGGAAGACCATTGCTTTGACTATTCTAATTTTTGTTTTCAGTGTGATGTCTCTGCTTTTCACTATGTTCCCCAGGTTTCTCATTGCTTGTCTCCCAAGAATCAGTCGCCTTTTTATTTCATGGCTACAATCCCCATCTACAGTGATCTTTGATCCCAAAAAAGTAAAATCTGTCACTGCTTCTACTTCTTCCCCATCTATCTTCCATGAACTGATTGGGCCTGTTGCCATTATCTTGGTTTTCTTGATATTTAGTCTCAAGCCAGCTTTTGCACTCTCCTCCTTCAGCCCAATCAAGAGATTCTTTAGGTCTTCCTCACTTTCTGCCATTAGGGTGGTATCGTCTGCATATCTCAAATTATTGATGTTTCTCCCAGCGATTTTAATCCCATATTGTGATTCCTCCATCCCTGCACTGCGCATTATGTGCTCTGTGTATAGGTTGAATAGGCATGGTGACAAAATGCAGCCTTGTCTTACTCCTTTTCCTATTCCAAACCATTCTGTCATTCCATGTTCTGTCCTAACTGTTGCTTCTTGGTTCATGTACAGATTTCTCAGGAGGCATATGAGGTGCTCTGGTATTCCCATCTCTTTAATTACTTGCCACATCTTGTTGTGGTCCACACAGTCAAATGCCTTAGTGTAGTCAATAAAACAGAAATAAACTTGTTTCTGGTATTCCTTTGTTTTCTCCATGATCCAGCGTATGTTGGCAATGTGGTCTCTAGTCCCCCTGCCTCTTCTGAAACCTGCCTGCACCTCTGGTAATTCTCTTTCCACATGCTGCTGAAGTCTATCCTGTATTATCTTGAGCATCACCTTACTGGCGTGTGGGATGAGCGCGATTGTTCGATAATTTGAACATTCTTTGGCATTGCCCTTTTTTGGGATTGGGACGTATACTGATCTTTTCCAATCCTGTGGCCATTGTTTTGTTTTCCAAATCTGTTGGCATATTGAATGCAGTAATTTGACGCCGTCATCTTTTAGCACTTTAAAGAATTCAACTGGGATACCATCATCTCCACTAGCTTTGTTGTTTGCAGTGCTCTTTAGGGCCTTTATGACTTCGCTCTCCAGGATGTCTGGCTCAGGTTCTACTTCTTCATCATTGTGATTGTCAGGAGTGTTGAGGTCCTTTTTGTAGAGTTCCTCTGTGTACTCTTTCCATCTTTTCTTAATCTCTTCTGCATCAGCTAGCTCCTTTCCTTCTTTGTCCCTTATCATGGTCATTTTTGCTTTAAATGTTCCCTTAATTTCCCCGATTTTTTTGAAAAGATCTCTGGTTCTGCCTCTTTTGTTGTTTTCCTCCATTTCTCTGCACTGTTCTTTTAGGTAGTTTTCCTTATCTCTCCTTGCTTTTCTTTGAAATTCTGTGTTCAAATGATTGTAGTTTTTCCTTTCTCCTTTCACTTTTGCGTTCCTTCTTTCCTCTGCTATTTTAAGAGCCTCATCAGACAACCACTTTGCTTTCTTACTCTTCTTTTCTTTTGGTATGGTTTTCTTTGCTGCTTCCTGCATGATGTCCCTCATCTCTGTCCATAATTCTTCTGGCACTCTATCTATTGAGTCTAAGCCATTGAATCTGTTCATCACCTCCACCGCGTATTCTTTAGGGATGCTGTCTAGGTGATATCTTTCTGGTCTCCGTGTTTTCCTTATTTTCTTTAGTCTAAGCCTGAATTTTGCGATCAATAGGTTGTGATCTGAGCCACAGTCTGCTCCAGGTCTTGTTTTTGCTGACTGTATGGAGGTTCTCCATCTTTGGCTGCAGAGTATGTAGTCAATCTGGTTTCGGTGTTGGCCATCTGGTGATGTCCATGTGTAAAGTCGCCTCTTGTGTTGCTGGAAGAGAGTGTTTGCTATGACCAGTGCGTTTTCTTGGCAGAACTCTATCAATCTTTGCCCTGCTTCATTCTGTACTCCAAGACCAAATTTGCCTGTTATTCCCTCCACTTTTTGATTTCCTACTTTGGCATTCCAGTCTCCTAATATAATTTGGACATCATTTCTTGGTGTCTGTTCTATGAGGTGTTGTAAGTCCTCATAGAACTGGTCCATTGTGGCTTCATCTGCACCAGTGGTTGGTGCGTATATTTGGATCACAGTGACATTGAAAGGTTTGCCTTGAAATCTGACTGACATCATTCTGTCATTTTTGAGATTGTATCCCATTACTGCTTTTCTCACTCTTTTATTGACAATTATGGCTACTCCATTTCTTCTAAGGTTTTCTTGCCCGCAGTAGTAGATATGATGGTTTTCAGAGCTGAATTCACCCATCCCTGTCCATTTTAGCTCACTGATGCCCAAGATGTCAATGCTTATTCTTTCCATCTCACTTTTTACCACTTCCAGTTTTCCTTGGTTCATTGATCTCACATTCCATGTCCCTATGCAGTATTGTTCCTTGCAACATTGCATTTCCCCTCCCCCCTTCCTGTCCCTCCCCTTTTTCCCCTCTGTGGTGTTAAGCATCCTGTATCACCTAGCCTGCCCTTTTGTTTTGCCTTTTGTTTTGGTCAATAGGGTTCTCTTGGCAAGATTTTTGGCGTGGTTGCCGGTGTCTGCGCCATTTTTCTCTCCTCATACATTTTATCACAGTTTTTAAAAATTTAACACATTTAAGACAACATATTATCATGCATATTATCACACTTTAAAATACAGTCTCTATGTCAGTTTCTATGTTTAGTCAGTATAAAGTCTCTATGTCAGTTTCTATATTAGTTCTTCTACATTTGCATATCTGTTACTTATCCTTTGCCTGGAACTCTGGCTCTCCTCCTCCTTCTCACCCCCCCACCCCCCCTGGGGGTGGCTGCCCGGCGGCGACGGCGGCAGTCCCTTTTGCCGCTCGCCCTGCTCTCCTCCTCCTCCTCACCCCCCGGCTGGGGGTGGCTGTCCAGCGGCGGCGGCAGGCCCCTTAGCTGCTCGCCCGGCTCTCCTCCTTCCTCACCCCCGACTGGGGTGGCTGTCCGGCGGCGGCTGCGGCGGCAGGCCCCTTAGCCGCTCGCCCGGCTCTCCTCCTCCTTCCTCACCCCGGCTGGGGTGGCTGTCCGGCGGCGGCGGCGGCGGCAGGCCCCTTAGCCGCTCGCCCGGCTCTCCTCCTCCTTCCTCACCCCCGGCTGGGGTGGCTGTCCGGCGGCAGCGGCAGGCCCCTTAGCCGCTCGCCCGGCTCTCCTCCTCCTTCCTCACCCCCGGCTGGGGTGGCTGTCCGGCGGCGGCGGCAGGCCCCTTAGCCGCTCGCCCGGCTCTCCTCCTCCTTCCTCACCCCCGGCTGGGGTGGCTGTCCGGCGGCGGCGGCGGCGGCAGGCCCCTTAGCCGCTCGCCCGGCTCTCCTCCTCCTTCCTCACCCCCGGCTGGGGTGGCTGTCCGCCGGCGGCGGCAGGCCCCTTAGCCGCTCGCCCGGCTCTCCTCCTCCTTCTTCACCCCCGGCTGGGGTGGCTGTCCGCCGGCGGCGGCAGGCCCCTTAGCCGCTCGCCCGGCTCTCCTCCTCCTTCCTCACCCCCGGCTGGGGTGGCTGTCCGGCGGCGGCAGCGGCGGCAGGCCCCTTAGCCGCTCGCCGGGTGCCGTTCTGTGTCCCCCCCTCGCTTGTTGTGATTATAGTTGAAATAGTTTATTATTACAGTTCTTTATTGCTCCGTATAGTATTTACTGTGTCCCCCCTCGCTTGTTTGGGAGAATAGTTTGTCTAGCCTTAATTAGATTGGTCTTATGTTTTCCTTGTGTCTTTTTTAGTTTATGGCAGCACCCGCTCTGTTTAAACGGTGCAGGTCTTGTAATAACAAAATCCCCCTTACGGACGGCCATGAGGAGTGTTTATTTTGCTTAGGAGAGAAACACCAACCTCAATTGTGCCCAGTCTGTGCTAGCTTCACCAGGGTTTCTCGGAGAAATAGGGAGTCTCGCCTTAGGCTGCATTTGCTTGAGACTTCTCTCCGCCCGCCGGCCCCCCTGCCCCTGGCCCCCCTCCTCCCCCTGGCCGTTCCAGCTTCAGACTCAATGGAACCTCTACCTTCTAAGTCTGCTGATACTCAAAGGGCTGCTGCAGCTTCCCAAAAGAGAGCGAAGCATGGCCCGGCTTCTAAGTCCAAGCATTCTTCCTCGGCAGAGGCTTCCACTTCCAAAAAGAAGGACAAATCGAAATCCAAATCAGTGAAGCCTAACACCACCACCCCTTGGAGGGCCCCTGCTCTCTCTCCTAGGGCTGCTGCTGCCGCCTCAGAGCCCAGGAGATCCTCCCCCTCCCCCTCCTCCTGGGCAGAAGGAGGGGGAGGCGGGAGATTAACATTCCTCAGCTTTCTCCATTCACTCCTTCAGCAGCAGACTTCGATGTCGAGGCGCCTGCTTCTCCTTCCTTATCAGTACAATTGGCCTCACCCCCTCCCACCCCCATGCCTTCAGAGGCTGAGAGGGGAAGAACCAAGATGCCTAAAAGGCCCAGACAAAACACAGATACCTCTTCTGATTCTTCATCCTCTTCTTCATCCTCTCCTTCACCATGCCCAAAAAGGAAGAAGAAAAAGAAGTCCCACAAGGGAGAAGTGTATTATCCCCAGGATTTTTACTACTCTCCACGTCTAGCCTATGCACCCGAGTACTATGATGACCAGGACTGGCAGAGAGGCCTTTGTTTTCAGCCATATGACACCTATGGAATGGAGCCTTTGCCCTCCTTCCGTGTCTCTCGACGTCATGGGAAGAATAAACACAGGAGTGGTCTCCCCTATTGGGAGCAGCCTCCAGTGTCGTCGACGTCTGAGGATTTATCCTCCTCCTCCAATGATGACTGTCGTCAATCTCGACGTCATAAGAGAGGCAGGCATGGAAAGGCTAAAAAGCATCACCAGCTTCAAGCCTCACAAGCATGTACTGTGAGGCCCAATTCCACTTCAGTCTAAGAGCCCACATGCCTCAACATCTAAGAGCATTATGGCATCTAAGCCCCAGGCACTGACATCTGCCTCTGGCTCTCACCAGACACAACACCAACCCCATTCTCAGTCCAATGGCCCAGCTTCTCCACACCAGGAGAACCTTGATTTTGGCTTACCTCAAACTGTTTCCACACCACCACGTCAATCTAAAAAGAGGAAAAGGAGGCATAGGTCAACATCATCTTCCACCTCCATGTCAGAACCCTCAACTCCCACACGGTCTCAACCGGCCTCACCAGCCCCTTCTTCCCCTGCATCTGGGGTCATGGAATCATATCCCTCATCACCCCCAGATGATTTCAGGGCCTATACAGAACTGGTAGCCAAAATGGCAAAGTCTCTTGATCTGGAGGCAAAGAGGAAGGATCCCAAACAAGTGGATACGGTATTTGACCCTATATCCAAGAATAAACCACACCCAATCCAGCTTGCCATTTTGCCTTCTATACTGGAACGGGTAAAGGAGAATTGGGTTAAACCTTCCTCCACATTTCCCATTTCCAAACGCATTGACAACATGTATAAGGTGCTAGATGATGAGGCTAAATTTCTTTCTAAGCACCCTCAGCCTAACTCTGTGATGGTGGAAACCGCTCAACCTGGCTTCAGGCGACGACCCTCCTCCACTCCTACTGATAGGGATGGGAGGAAGATGGATACAGCAGCCAGACGGGTCTACTCAACATCAACCTTGGGAATCAGGGCTGCCAATTACCAGGCTGTTATGGGGGCATATCAATGAATTCTATGGAAAAAAATTACTCCCATTGTAGACGTCCTTCCTGAGGAACGAAGGGAGGCCTTGGCATTGGTTCAAGAAGAGGCCCTTAGGTTGGCCGCCCAACAATCTATGTCATCACGCCACGTTTCTGATTGTTTTGCACGTGTGCTTACTACCACAATATCCCTACGACGTTATGCATGGCTAAAGTCCACCGACTTTCCAGATGCGGCGAAAGTCAAAATCGAAGACATGGACTTTGATGGTGAAGGGCTTTTTCACCAAAAGACTGATGATATTCTGGATGAGTACCAGAAGAAAAAATCTTCTGCCACACGGATGAAGTTATCCAATCAACGCCAATGCACATTCCGCCCAAACTGGAGGCCTCGTTTTTACCCTCCACAGCGTTATTATAGACCTCAGCAAAACACCTATCATGGTGCAACTCGTCTTCCTCCTCCACCTCTCTTCTCTCAACAGAACCAGAGATCCAGACCCAGGACATCCTTCAAATATAACCCCCCAAAACCCAAACAGCGGTTTTGACTCCCGTCCTTCAGGATCCATCACTTCAACCTCAATCACGCCTCTCTCCCCCTTCTTCAAAAATTGGCAAAGCATCACCACAGACCGGTGGGTCTTATCCATCATCCAAATTGGTTACGCACTCGAATTCGCCACACAACCTCCCTTTGGGAGACCAAGATTCACCCTACCCTCTCCTGTTCTGGCAGAAGAAATTCTGACCCTCTACAAAAAGGGAGCCATTCGCTTGGTCTCTCCATCCACAATCCACACAGGGTTTTATTCAAAGTATTTTGCAGTTCCCAAGAAGGATGGAGATCTTCGCCCGATTTTAGATCTCCGAGACCTCAATCAGTACATACAAGTCAGAAAGTTCAAAATGGTCACCCTTCAAAATATTCTATATTTACTTTACAAAGGTTGTTGGTTCACGTCCGTAGATTTCACCGATGCCTACTTTCACATTGCAATCCGGGAGGATCATCGGAAATACCTTCGCTTTTCTCTGGGCCCATACCTCTTCGAGTACAACCTCCTACCATTCGGCCTATGCGTTGCACCTCGAGTATTCACAAAATGCATGGCCCCAGTAGCCGCATTCCTCAGAACAAAGGGTGTCACCATTTTCCCGTACCTAGACGATTGGCTCCTGGTCTCCAGATCACAACATCAGGCTTCACTGGATATCACCTTCGTTCTTTCCATTTTAAAGGGTCTCGGTCTATGCGTCAACATAAAAAAATCACATCTCAGCCCCACTCAAGACATCGAGTTCATCGGTTCATGCTTGAACTCCATCGCAGGCGCAGCCTTTCTATCACAGAGAAGAATTCAGACTATTATACACACAACCAGATCCATCATCGCTGCCAGACAGGTCTCAGCGAGAGCAGTGTTCCGGCTGCTCGGCCACATGGCCTCCACGACCACAATCATCCAACTCTCACGTCTACGCATGAGACCCCTACAAATCTGGTTTCTTCACAGCTTCAACCACCAAACAGACTCCATGTCAATGCCCTTATACATTCCAAAACAGTTGCGTTTACAACTGAGATGGTGGACCCACCCACAGAACCTGACCACAGGCAGATACTTTGTGCCACTGACTCCGACCATCCAAGTAACCACAGATGCCAGCACCTCGGGATGGGGTGCACACTGCCAGGGACTTCAAATCAATGGCCACTGGTCAATTCAGGAGCGTCGACTGCACATCAACAATCTAGAGCTCCTTGCAATTTGGAAAGCATTGAAAGCATTCGAACCAGTCATAACCAACCAAATTGTCCAAATTCTCACAGACAACACAACTGCAATGTTTTACATAAACAAACAGGGAGGAACTCACTCAATACCTCTCCTCCACATGACCATAGCATTCTGGGATTGGTGTGTTCAACGCAATGTACTCCCCAAAGCGGTACATCTGGCTGGGGTCAACAATGCGGAAGCAGATCACCTGAGCAGGTCGTCGAGCCAGCTACACGAATGGGAACTCAACCCCACCGTCTATCTTTCTCTGACACAGTGCATTGGGCCAACCATCACTGGACCTCTTTGCAACGCATCTCAACAAGAAATGCGCCCATTATTGCTCCAGGACCGGAATCGGGCCAGGGTCACTCGGAGATGCCTTCATGATGGACTGGACTTGGGAGTTTCTCTACATGTTCCCTCCGTTTCCACTTCTGTATCATGTTGTGTCTCTCCTGCAACATCGCCACACACATGCCATTCTAATAACTCCATGGTGGCCGAGACAAGCCTGGCTCACGTCCCTCATGAACATTTCCGCTCAGTATCGCCTTCTTCCTCTGCAACCAGACATCATCTCGAGGAACCACGCTCAGGTTCTCCATCCGGAGGTCCGCACTCTCAAACTGACTGCGTGGTTGATTCTCCCACACTAAGGAGAGTGCTGCTGGCGTCAAGGAAACCTTCGACTATTGCTAGCTATAACAACAAGTGGAGAAAATTCATCTCCTTCGCTGCTGATGCAAAACTCCCATCCACACCAACAACCTTACCCACTGTGTTGAAGTTTTTGTTGCACTTAAAGCAATCTGGCCTTTCAATCTCCTCCCTTAAAGTCTATTTGGCTGCAATTGTGGCTCATCAGCCCATTGACTCTGAAGCTAGACACATTTTTCAGAATGACACCTTAAAATCTTTTCTGAAAGGCCTCTCAAATCTGTACCCAGACAGAGTCACCCCAGTATCTCAGTGGTCACTCCCCCTGGTACTACAAAAACTGACAGAAGGGCCGTTTGAGCCACTCGCTTCAGCGCCCCTGCACCTTCTCTCTTATAAGACAGCATTTCATCTTGCTATTACATCTGCTCGCAGGGTAGGTGAGTTGGCGGCCCTCCGTTCTGACCCACCTTATACCCTATTCTACCCTGAAAAGGTAATTCTACATACTGATGTCTCTTTCCTTCCTAAGGTTGTTTCTCCTTTCCACATGAATCAACCTATTATCCTTCCCACCTTTTCCCCTAACCATTCCATGGCTATTGAAAGAACGATGCACACCCTGGATGTGCGTAGGACCCTAGCTTTCTACATTGACAGGACTAGGGAGTTCAGACTTACTCGGAGACTTTTTGTTGCCCACGCAGGCCCTAGGAAGGGCAAGGCGTTATCCTCCCAACGTCTCTCTCACTGGATAGTGGAGACAATTGCCCTAGCGTATCGGCTTGCACGGAAGCCTGTTCCAGAACACCTGCGGGCACACTCCACCAGGGCTTCTTCGACCTCCACTGCTTTTGCAGGTGGAGTATCTTTACCATTGACTTGTCAAGCTGCAACTTGGAAGCAGCCCACAACCTTCATCAGACACTACCGGATTGATGTCTGTCAAAAGCAGGAGGGACAGTTTGGGAGAAGTATTCTCTCAGCAGTTCTCCAGTGACACCCCTCCAGCCGGGTAAGTCAGCTTTTCAATCACCCATTTGTGTGGCTTCACAGGGAACCACGAAGAAGAAGAGCAGGTTGCTTACCTGTAATTGTTGTTCTTCGAGTGGTCACCTGTGAAGCCACACCTTTCCCACCCATCCTCCCCTCTGGTGTCACTGTCACAATTTTATCATTCCTACTGCGGCGGCACCTTGGAACTGGGGAAGGTTGGGGGCGGGACCGCTGGTGGGGAGGCGCGGAGGTGGAGTCTTTGACTCTGAAAGAGCTCTGGAAGATTCCGATGCTATTGCGCATGCGTGGGTAAAACCCATTTGTGTGGCTTCACAGGTGACCACTCGAAGAACAACAATTACAGGTAAGCAACCTGCTCTTATTTAGCTAGGAAAGATGAATGAGCAGCATCTGAATGTGATCCAGGAACTAAGGCCATGAGGCATATGCCCCACAGTGGGGGTAATTTGATTTTTACAGGGGCAATTCAAGAATTTGAGTTTAACAGTGAATGGCCTTTTAGGCTTCTCCCACGTGAATAGGAGTTCACTTTTTGAATAATGAGAATTATATGTCACAGGAGGTTTGGGTATCAGGATTTTAGAGATGCTTGGGTGGGGCATGGCCAAAAAAAGGTTGGGAATCACTGAGCTAAGTCAACTCCTGCATGGAAAGGTTGTTAGCCTTCTGTCGTCTGGTAGAGACCTTCCCTTTCAGGCAGACTTTTAAGTAGTAAATGCATCTTCTGCATTTTCTGGCTGCTTCACCTTTTGAGCCTCCTGTTACTGACACTTCTGTGTCTTCAAGATAGGGCCTGAGTAGCACATGGTATGGGAAAAGCACAAATGTTTTCTCCTGGAGTGGGGGGGGGGGGCAGGTTTCCCACTCAGCCTGAATGGTGAGAGATTCAGACAGGGGAAAAGAAGTAGTTATTTGCACAACAGACATTTAAATGCTGGAATTTGCTGCCACAGGAGGGGTTGATGGCTGACAGCTTAGAAGACTTTAAAGGGAAATTGGAGAAATTCAAATATGAGGGGTTATCAGCTACGATGGTTATGATGAATAGTCCTCTCCTCAGTACTAAAGATAGTAAGCCTTTATATTCAAGGTGTGAGCCAGGAGAGTGTTTTTACACAGGACTTATCCACCATACCTATTTTTCTTTATCTTCTCATTTCTCAATATTAGAACAATAAATATGTTGGTTTTGTGTTGTGTTGTTCCGTGCGCTCCGGTGTCTAGTCATGCCTGCCACATGACCACAGAAACGTTTGCAGAAGCATACAGCACTGGCTGTTCGGCTTTGAAATAGATGAGCACTGAACCCTAGAGTCAGATATGACTCTAGGAGTCGGATATGACTCCGTTGTTGATTTCTTTCTTTCTTTCAAATTTATCTTTGACTTACCATCCTGCTCCCTTTGGATCGTTTGGAAATGTAAGAGCCATGCTGTGAGGTGCAAAGCATTTCCCTTAATTCCCATTCTGTCCTGGAAAATGGCATATAAAGTTATGGGTTTTATACATTTCTTTGAGATCAAGAAAACTATTTATGGAGACGCCTTTGCTGTTTTTCTGCAAATACATATACAAGTCGGTGCTGGAGTGCTTACTAATATTTAGAAGCCACATTGGCTTGCATGAAGGAGGACAAAATTAAGCACCTGAGACCAATAAAGAATGAAAGTAGTTGGAAACAAAACAAGTGTTTTCCAAAGCAGTGATTTCATACATGTAAGCCCTAATATCTGCTTCAGGTGCAGCACCGAAGCCACAGAGTCTTAACTTTGCCATTATGAATCACAGACTAACTGGGGTTTCACTGCTGCAGAGAGACAATATACTACATACTTCATTTTTGTAATAAACTACATACTTCATTTTTAGTTATGAGTGTTTAATTAGAAAATGTAAGTTTGGAGATACTTATTGGAGACAGATGTTTAGAAGTGGCAGTGTTGAGATTAAAATTTGTAGTAAAATTTAATTGGTAACATTGTACTGCCTGTCAGTACTCTGAACAAGATTTAACTTAACTGAGTATCTTCAGGGCATACCCAGAGAAGTACTTTGTGATAAACGCTAAAATTGGAGTCTAATCTGCAGTTGAATTCACACATGATTTCAGTTAGAGTTCATATCTAATTAATATTATTATTTATTGGACTTATCGCCCGCCCATCTAGGATGGACACCCTCTGTGGGCGGCTTACACCGTTAAAAAAGTGAAACAAACACCATCTAATACAGAAGGTGTTGAGGTTCAGTCCAGTCATGCTTAGCTAAGCCCTGGTCTTTGAGGGGGAATTGTCCATCCAACATTGTCTTCATTGTGGGTGGGATACATAGTACAAAGTTCCCAGGATATCAGCACAAAGCTGCAGCCTTGCATGGTACAATTATGACAGGGAATTTATCATAGAACACTATTGTGATCTTCAGATAGCACTGAAAAAGGGAACTGACTCACGAGTACCATGCTACATAAGTGATTCAGGAGGTTGGTGGTGCCATTTGAGTTGCAATGCCACGTTGGTGGCTGGACACACCAGTTGTCCAGGTAAGATTGTAAGTGCTTTCTTACTGATCTGCAAGATGGATTTTCAACAGGAATGAAGAGCAGAAGGAGGGAGAGACCACATGTTAGTTGGGTTTCCTGCTGCCCTGTTACATCCAAAATGATTCTCAGTGACCTCAAGTGAAATAATGCATATTTTTGAAAAGCCTTTAGACACATTCTTCACATTAAGGTGTCTCGCACATTAATGGTCATGATAATGGCCTTGTATTAGCTGGAATGCCTGCAAAATGTTTCCGTGTGTTCCCCTTAGACATTTTGCAGGCATTCTAGTTGCTACAAGTCCATAATCATCATTCATGTCTGAGACACCTTAATGTGAAGAATGTGTTCATCAAGGCTCAGGTATTGTATCTATGTGTGTGACTAAGGGCTTGCCTACATCGGTCCTCCCAAGCAAGCATAGAGTAGCTTTTAGAAAGCCACTTAATGATGGAGGGGAGTAGCAAAATGCTGTTTTTGGTGTGAGCCTCCAAGAAACATTTTGAGGTCTGATGGGGCTGCAGCAGCTGATGGAGACTGTTCCCCCATCAAATACACAGAGGGGGAGGCAGTGGGTGGGTGAAGATTAGGAATGGAAAGAGGCTTTTCATCTAACTGGGTACAGTGCAAATAGGCATCCCCACCCCATCAGTGATCAGAGTCCAGTCATTGAGGGAGAAACAGCACTTTGCACCTGATGGGAGAACATTTTCAGCCTGCCATTGAGTATATACTTTGGGGATGGTATACAATAATGTGCTGCAATTTAGTTTAATCCCTTACATGGTCTCAAAATAGGGAAGGTTGGGGCAAATTATGCTGCGGTTTTTTCCCCATCCAGCTGTGGTTGCTTTTGGAAAAAACCAATTTCTATTAGTTTCCAGTGTATCAAAGTTATCTCTTCTTCAATGCCATTCAGAATTCATAGTCTGTTGCAAGAAAATGTTCATAATTAGATTATCCAACAGAACAGACAATTTCCCGTTGCCCTAGATTGTGTAGGATTCAGAAATAGTTGACTGATCAGCAGCAATTGGTAGAGAGTGTTTCTTGTGTAACATTTCCACTGCGTAGAAAACCAGTGAGATAAATGACTGCACAGGAGTCATATTTCCCCATGGAGTTGGTGAAATCAAATGCCAATTTGGTGAGGTTTGTTAATTAATGGTTGGCTACCAAGGCCAACTATAGTTTGCGGTTATCTCTACACTGCATACAAGATTTGACAAAGGGGATGCGATGAGACCCTTCTCTGGCTTTGAACTGAGTTTTGGAACTGCTCGGGAGCTTTAAGGGAGTCAGTTCCAACTGCTTCAAGAGTCTTGTTGAGACCTTAGTCCTGTGATGGCGAACCTTGGCACTCCACATGTTCTTGGACTTCAATTCCCAGAAGCCCAAGCCCCCCCGTGAATCCACATGAATGGGTTTGCTGTTATTCATCCAGCCCATGCCACGCCGCCCTCGTCGCTCCTGGAAGCGGAAGTAAAACGTGCCCATGTGGGCGTGTTTTACTTCCACTTCCAAGAGCGACGAGGGCGGTGTGGGGCAGATGAATCGCAGCAAACCCTTTTGTGTGGATTCACGGGGGCTTGGGCTTCTGGGAATTGAAGTTCAGGAGCATCTGGAGTGCCCAGGTTCACCATCATGGCCTTAGTTCCTCAAACGTGTATGCAACAAAATAAGACCACATCCCATCCTTCTAGAAATTCTATGTGCTATGCTGTACTGAGAAATCAGAGCAAGGGAATGACTTTGTTTTTCCCTGAATTGAGGCAGGTCAGCATCCAAAACAATAATAACATTGCTAGAGTCTCTGGATAATCATCAGTTAAATTCTTTCCATTGCTTCACCATTTTAGCTTTGATTTCACAGTCACAGGAACCATGATAATCTAAGTTAAAGCAACGATGCTGGTTACTCTAAGGCTATCCAATGAGACAGTGACTGAATGAGGTTGGACTTGAACTCATGCACATCAGGTCTAAGCGCAAATCTTATCTGTGGAAACTTGTGGATCTCTAGCTCATTCCCATCTTATGATTTAGGTATCAGTCAAATGGTTAATTGTTTAATGAGTAAATTCAGCTTTTTTAAAAACTAGCATAGAAATTAAACATTCCAAATGGTCCTGCTGTTATTCCCTGTTGATTTTTAAATAACAAGAATCAGAGTGTGCTTTAGTTAAAATAGCTTCTTAAATGAGACCATGCCAGACCCTAGTGTGACACTGCTGAAATGTTAAGGTCATGGCAGTATGTGAATCTAAGTGTTAATAGGATGTCTTTCTTGCTCAATTTTACAAGAAAAGTAATGTGAGTGGAATTCCATATGTGATTTTAAATTCCATACTTGTCAGGAAATTATTTTACCAGAAAAACAAGTACTGGAGCTAAGAGCCAGCCTAATGAACCATCTGCCTTTCCCATCCTTTGAAAACATTTCGGTTCCCAATAAACAGGGCAATATTAGAAGTAAAATATGCATTTCGACTTTCTCAGCTCTACGTGGCAGATGCTACCTTGTGGATAGAGCGGAGTCTGGAAGGCTCGATCAATTTTTCCACAAGAAGTTCAGATTTTTTAGGAAATACTTTGCTTTCATGATCACAGAAGGCTCAGGGGCAAGGATGGCAAGGTTTTCACTAGTCTTTCGTAAGAGTGGGTGACATGCTTGAGGTCTAATATGTTTCCAGCTTTCCAGAGTTGCTGCTTACAGTGTGCTTTCTCCACACAGAGCTGTTTTGTTCACTTGAGAACTCAGCATATACATGGGATAACACAATTCAAGCAAAATGGCCTCTTGCTTTAACCAAGGGGTGCCCAAACTATGGCCCATGGGCCTGATCCTGCCCCAATGCCAATTCATCCGGTGTTGTACAGGCGTGTTTTACTTCTGCTTTTGGGAGTGACAAGGATGGCGTGGGCCGGATGAATTAGTTTTTGGGGGCCATATCCAAACCATGGGCCATAGTTTGGGCACCCCTGGGTTAAGCAGAGAAAATGGCAGCCCAAAAAATCTGTCTCATCCTGTTGCAAAACATATCTGTTGCAAAATAAATTGCAAGGCACATTTTACTTCTGCTTCCGGTGGGAGGAACCACGTGACTGGCCCGCTGAACCACGTGACCGGCCCGCAGTCTGAAAGGTTTGTGCATCCCTGATTCAACTTCTAAGAAGGCTTCTCTTGTTTGGTTCAATTATGCTGCTTTTAGCAAGCCATTGTCCATCAATTTTGTGCTCCTCCACCAGTGTAACATATAAGTAACCGTACTTAAGTATCTTGTCTGATTTTTATCAGAATTGTTAACAAAAATAGTTTGAACATTTGAGAAGTTCTATAAAATGCTGTTTGTGCAATGCATGTGAACCACTTTGAATATTCAAATCCCCCCCCCCCAAAAAAAAAATATGATGATGATGATGATGATTTGTTTCAGTAGAGAGGAAGCTGGTTTTCCTCATATTGGATTGAGTCTCCACATAGATGTAAAAGATGTTCTGGGCAACAGAAATCCAAAAGTTTCTTCTTTTCAGGAGAGATGTTTTGTCTCACACATTTAACTTTGTTCAGTTTTTCTTGGAGGCCCCCATGAATGTTGGCTCTGGTCTAATTAAAGAACCTTGTGTTAATCTTTTGAATACTTTTAAATTTTCTTACTGTCTGTACCTCCCCTGACATCTACCTATACAGCAGGATTGTGTGCTGTCAAGTCTTTTCTGACTTAGGGCAACCCTTTTCAGGGTTTTCAAGGTAAGGAATACTCAGAAGCAGTTTACTCCTTCTCCTGGGAGCAATCTGGTACTGTTAAGTTTGTCCATGGCTACACAGGCTGAATCTTCCCCTGGGGAATCAAACTCCAGCCTCTGGCTCCACAGCCAGATACTTAAACCACTGAGCTATCCACATAGCAGAATAAAAGCATTCATATAAATAAACAAATTAAATCCAGCGGCCATCAACTCTTTCCACTCAAGCTGTCCATCCTTTCCATACCACCAATATGGAAAGCAATATTTAGACTAAGCAGAGCGGATCTTGCTTCAAAAATACGTTTATTTTACTTTGTATGACTCACCTAATTCTTATTTTGCAAGAAGTTGGGGTAATTTTAGATGCCAAAGAAGCCCATGTTTCACATTCATTACATGCACACAATCTAGGTGAATGTTGCTATGTTGTTACTCCCCTGTCTCCTTTCTGTCTTTAAGTCTGAAAGACATCTAAGACAGTATATTTAGCTCTACTTCTTCAAACTAGATATATCCTGAGTACACTTGCTGTTGTGCTTAAATGAGCAGATTCAGAATCCTTGGGATAATCCTTGGGATTATCCATGTAGATCTAACAAGGTTTTATAGTGTCACAAGGAAGGATATGTCATTGGTATTCTAAGAGACAGAAGGACAAAACATTGCACAGTTGATTATCCTACTCAGATTAATTTTCATAATACATGGAAAGACTTCCAACTTGTTGGGTAAAATAGGCAACTTCCTAAATTAGGGGTGCACAGAAATCCTGGAGCCCACCATTGAACCTTGCTTGTTTCCAGAACTACTGTAGTTCACTTTCAGAAGGGACCCTGCCCTCCCAAAAGTCTTGTATTTCAGAACTGTTGTTGAGGCACTGGATTTTAAAAGCATTTTAGAAGCATTGGCAAATGTTCATGTGCCATGATGAAAACCAGCCTTATAGAGGCTTCATGTTGTTGATCTCTGTTGTAATAGATGGCAACTTCCTGGAACTTCCAGCACACACATTGATGTTACCTCTAGTGCCAGACAGTAGCAGTATTAATGACTAAACTAGCAGAGCGTGAAAACCAACAGATTGGATTAATGGGAAAATGCCTTTGTTGTTTGTTAGGTAGCTGTTGAATTAATCCCAGGAGGGGTAGGAGAGAGATGCAGTATCTTTACATTTTGTAAAGGAGGGGGAAATAAGACTATTCTTCACATCAGTTTAACTTAAGTGCATGACTATGACATCCTTAGTAAACATTTTGAAATAGGGACTATAGCAAGAAAGAACAGACTTGCTTTTGTGAATTGAATTGAATTGAATTGAAATTTATTCTTATATACCGCTTTCCTCGTCCAGCAGACAACCCAAAGCGGTTCACAATGCATAATGTACAGAAATACAATATAGCACCAATACAAAGCAAAATACAATTTCACAAGCAAAACAACAATGCAAAATTACACAACAGTACATGGTATTACACCAACTACAATACAAAAAATGCAGTAAATACAAATCAGCTATAACCACCCACAAATTCCCATGCGCTTGAGGCAAAAACACTTAATAAACTATTTGATTGATTCTTGTATGTTCTCTTCTGTATTCTCTTGAAGTGAAAAAGTAAAGTCAGATATTCCAATAATCATAGCCACATGTTCATTAGAGGAAGGGTTCTCCACTTTTTCCAGCCATGGGCCAGACCACGCCTCCTCAGACAGCTGAGCGGGCCAGACATATGGTCCCACCGCCATAAACACTGCCGTAAAACACATCTGTGGCTGTCACAAATGTGTTTACAACAGCCATGGGTGTATGTATGGCACTTTTTTTTACTGTTTTCACACTTTTTGTATTGGCAGTGGGAGTGAGTGAGGGTGGTGCATTTTTGGCTGTTTTCACTGCTTCCAGCGGGAGCGAGAGTGGTGGGCCACATAAAATGGTGCTGTGGGCCATAGGTCTCAAACCCCTGCATTATAGCTTAGATGTATAGTAGCTTTTTTGGACCTGCCACTGTGTAATATGTAAAAAGACCTTTGGGACGTGTAGGAGATTGTGGATGCTGAAGTTCGACAAAATTCTCTAGATTCCCTAACTTTATACCTTTATGGCTGTTGAGTTAACATGATTAGGCAGTTCTCTTTCTGTTTGACTGGATACGTTGAACTTGAGGCTCTTTTCAGCTAGAGTACTAAAGATTTTACCTTGAGCATCCCAGTTGTTCCAGACAAGTGATCCATGTCAGTCGGTGTATGCAAGCCTTTGCAAAGGTCAAGCAGTTACTGCAGCTGCAGTAGCTAAATGGTTAGAGCAATTGACCCCCACCCCCCCAAAAAAATTCACTAGTAGGAAGTCAATGCCAGGTTTTCTTAAGGCTTCTGCTTTGGTTGTAGTTTTAACAGGATATACATTTATTTTCTGGCAAGAAATAGATACGATTTCTTGGTCCTTGTCTTGTATATTCTTTCAACAGTATATGTGCAGTGTTTTCTGCATCATCTGTTAGAGACACTAAAAAGTCCTGATTGTCAGTTTTTTCTTTCATATTGTTGGTGACCCAACAAGTCTGCAGTGCAAATTATTTTCCTAGGAAATATGTTCTTTGTCCTCTGGAAGCAGAATGTCCAATGACGTCTTGTGCAGCCTTTTGAGCATGCACCAAAATTAGAGCAATCGATTTCCTGTATTCATTCATTGAAGCAGCATACTGAATCAACATGTGTGGAGGGTTTGTTAGACATGCTTCCCTAATGACTGAATGTAGGGCATCAACTTGCATTCCTGTCCCCTCTCCCTGGTGTTACTTTGCTCACGAGAAAGTGTTAAGCCTGAAGATGGGATAGTCATGTACAGTAGTCAAACCAGCTCTCTGTAGAAGCCAGAACAAGGAAAACCTGAGGTTCTGGCTTGTAGGAAGAATCTACACCAGGAGACAAAGTATTTCTCCTTCAAGGTTGTCACTCTTGTATGAGCAAAGTGGCAGTGAAGAAAAATAGGGCTGGTTCACCCTACTCATTTATTGAATAATCACACTTCCCTATCTGAATAGGGTGATGGTGGTTTAATTTGGTTGGGCTTTATTTTAGTCTGAAGATCTAGAACGGGGTGCCCAAACCTTTTGGGCTGTGGTTCAGGGAGCTGGTCAATATGGCCTGGGGGCCAGATCCAGCCCCTGACGCCAATTCATCCAGCCCAGGAAGCCCTCGTCGCTCCTGGAAGCGGAGGTAAAACGTGCCTGTACGGGCGCATTTTACTTCCGCTTCCAGGAGTGATAAGGGCTTCGCTGGCGATATGAATTGATGTCGGGGACCGGATGCGGCCCTTCGTCCGTAGTTTGGGTACCCCTGATCTAGGATGTGGGACAAGATGTCCAGCAGTCCTTCCCACAGCTACAGAAGTGAGTTTATTTTGCTTTTTCCCCTCCTTCAAATTCTCAGTACCTTTTCTTTGCTTTTGGGTTAATTGGCAGATGGGAAGAACGCATGGAATGATCTGCTTTGGAAGAAGGAAGGGTCCATTTCAAGCCTATAATATTTTTGCTTCCTCCCCCCCAAAAAAACCTACTTAATGAGGCCTTTCCTTTAATCATAGTGGTTTTATTTTGGTTTGAATTCCACTGTACACATAAATAAAATATTGTCCATTTCTGGTCTTGTTTCTTCAGTGCATTAAGGGTATTTGTTTATTTCTAAGTGGGTGGGGGCAGGATGCCCAAAGATCCTGTGGCAGATTAAGACATAAGCAGAAAGGATTTCCTGCAGCAAAACCCCACTGGAAATGCCTGTTATTTGGCTAGCATTGCCTCTCTAGAAGTATGTCAGAAGTGTAAAAATGGGCTGCTGAAAAGTCTAGGATCCAATGTTGGGTGTCTAATTAAATTGCTGATAAGTCAATGTTCATCTCTTTAAATTGTTCAAGTTGAGTCTGTGTAACTGTTGTTGTTCAGTGGCACAGTTGAGTCCGACGCTTTGCGACCCCATGGACCACAGTAAGCCAGGCTCTCCTTGTCAACTAGCAGAACATAATTTCTCTATCCCATCTGTTTTTCCTACCCTTTAAACCACTGTTCCCTGGTAGAGAAAGAACAAGCAATGTGTGTAATCTCTTCTTTATTCTCTTTGGGAAAATAAAGATGGTCTTAAATAGAGGTTAAGAGATTATTTGGAGCTGTGAAGCTTTATCCTGTTTATTCTCCACTCCTCTCAAATGTGACTACTAAACGCATACCTAAAAAGAAGCTACTATCTTTGATGTATTTTTATTACCTGTTGGTTGGTCTTCTCTGCCAGGAAGCAGTTGGTGTACTATTTGACTTGGGGTTTTATTTGCATACAACAACCTTTTGTTTGTGTAGTTGTTGATTCTTTTCAGTAGTCTCCAAGCTTTCTGGCTGTTTCTTTCCACGCTTCTTGCATCGTCTTGACAAAGAAGGGTTACAGCAGCGCTATTCAATTAGTCATTGGGTGGCCAGAGAAATAGCATAGACAGAAAGAAGTATAGGCAGCACTCGGGCAAACAGCTGCAGTCACCGTGTGTTATAATTTTTCTGATGTGCTTATTGAAGCTGTCAGCTAATAACATTTGAGGGGTATTTCATATACCTTCCATGTAAATAAATGATTTTTCCCTCCCTGGGATTATTGGTTTTCCTGTTTAATGGCCATGGAAGGCAAGTCATTTTTAGTTTAACAAGGCTCTTAGTATTGTGAAATGAAACTCGGCCAAAGTAATTCTGGCAGAATTGACAGGTGGGGAATGGGGGATTCAACCACTCCAGGCCTCAAGACTTGATGAGTCTTACACTAAGTAATCAGATACTAAATGGGTTGATGGGAAATGTAATTTTAAAATCTTCTCTCAAAATACCTGTGTGTTTTGTGTTTGTATTCACATGCTTTGGGGACACTTGTAAGGTAAAGGTCTCCCTTGCTCGAAAGCCAGTTGTGTACAACTCTAGAGGGTGGGGTTCATCTCCGCTTACAACCAGTGCTGGCTGCTAGATCATACAGAATGCTGTTACCTTTCCCACTCAGTTAGTACCTATTCATCTACTTGCAATTTCTTGCTTTTGAACTGCTAGGTTGCCAGGAGCTGGGGCAGAAATAGGAGCTCACTCTGTCATGGAGCACTTTGGTCTGAATCTGCTGACCTGCCATCCTTCCACTTGTACTGGGCAAGAAATTATTTCACCACTTGCATCTCTGCAACAATTTTTGACCTAGTGATGCTGCTTGTTCAGTAATATGTGTGTTTGGTTATTTTTTAAAGGCGTATCCTACGACATCTTGAGGTCCCTTTCCGGGGGGCGGGGAAATCAGTAACAGTGGACAAGCTTTCAAAGCTGTTTTCCATTATTGGTCTTTCTCTTTAATGCCTTTTTGCATCCATCCCATTAATCCCGGCTGGTGGTGGGATGTGGAGTGGAAACAGGCTTAAAGGATCCTAATCTCCCCCCCCCCCATCTCTCCCCAGCTTGTAGTGGGATAGAGGAGGTTTAAAGGATCCTTCTCTCCCCCTCCCCCTTAAAGTTGTTTCCACCACCCCAATCCCACCATCAGCTGTGGAGAGTGGGATAGAAGGAGGAAGGAAGGAAGGATCCTTTAAGCTTGTTTCCACCCCACATCCCACCACCAGTTAGAGTGTGAGATAGAGGGGGAGAAAGAAGGACCCTTTAAACCCATTTCCATCCCATCCCACTACCACTGACCATCAGGAGGCGGAGACAGCAGGATAAGGCGAGACCCACTGTGGAAGAGAGCTCCTTTGGAAGCCACCTTTCGCCCGGTTCCTAGTGGTCAGCAGCGGCTGCCAAACTGCACACGTACGTGTGTGTGTGAGTGAGTGAGTGAGTGAGTGAGGGCAGCTTTAAAAATAACCCTGTCTTCAGCTGTCGATTCTCTCTAGCCACCAAAACCGCACAGGGGGGCTGTTACCAGCGTACCAGCACTCCATTTTTCTAATGCATTTTAAGGAGAGGGAGTGTGTCTTATGTGTAGCCCTTTTTGCTTTTTCCTCCTGTTGTAGAGGATGATGGCTAAACAAGGGGACTTTTCCAGCATGGCTCCACAGCTCTAAATACAGTGGTACCTCGTATAACGAAAATAATTTATTCTGCAAGGCTTTTCACTATGCAATTTTTTCGATGTACAAAGCATGCTTCGTATAACAAAATTTACTATGGGATGCTTCGTATAACGAAAATCTCCATAGGGATGCATTGAAAACCACCCTGGGAGATACTGTACATTGCTTCATATAATAAAAATTTTCGCTGTACGAGGCAACATTTTTCTTCAAATTCCTTTCGTTTTCCGAAGTTTTCATTATAAGAGACCTTTGTTATACAGGGTTTTACTTCATTCCACTTTTGCTTTATTTGAGGTGCTTTGGGAAATTCTTCCATCCTCCTAGGCTTTCAGAGTTCAGTGAGCATTTAAAAATGTTTACGACTTACAGGTGTAACTTAGAAAATTAGAATATCGTGCAAATGTCTATTCATTTCACTTAAAGGGTGAAACAAATATATGAAATGGACTCATTACATGCAAAGTGAGAGATGTCATGCCTTAATTCGTTATAATTGTGATGATCATGGTGTACAGCGTACTTGAGATTATGTGATGCTTATGGGGTACATGAGATTAGGGGGTTGGGGTTTTCATAAACTAAACCATAAGCATCAATGTTATAACAAAGTAAGGCTTGAACTATCTCACTTTGCATGTAATGAGTCTATCCCATATATTTGTTTCACCTTTTAAGTTGCATTACTGAACTGAATGAACATTTGCACAATATTCGAATTTTCTGAATTTCACCTGTATCTCATCTTTTCAGTGGTGGTTTTAACGCTGGATAAATGAATTTTGCAAATCAATATTGAAAATAAATAACTTTTAGGGAATATGTTTTTAATCAGTTATGACGATGTAGCTGCCTGGTACTGAGCCAGTTCTTCTAGTCCAGGGTTCTCCTCAGACGTAGCTCTCCTGATGTTCTTGGGCTTCAATTTCCAGAAGCTCTGATTAGCAGGTGTGCTGATTTGGGCTTTTGGTAAATGAAGTCCAAGAACATCTGGAGAGCCAAGTTTGAGGAATCGTGTTCTAGCCCAGATTTGTCTCTTTCTAGTGAGAATAGCTGTCTGAGGTCTCATGGAGGTATTCTTTCCAAGCTCTATCTAAGATCCATTTGTGATATGAGGAACTCAGGTGTGAGAGTAAAGCTGCACTTATAAGAAGCACAGCTGGTTGAAAGAAAACTTTTTAAATAATAAGAAATGTACCATTATCAAAACATGTGCTTTTTACAGTTTCCATTGCTTGCAAAAGAGTTAGCTTTGTTTTTTAATTTCTATATATTTTATTAATTTTAATAGACATATAATGGTATGACAAATACAGCATTTTCCAGGGCATTGTAAATTATTTTATTTTTGAATTATTATGGTATTAAGCAAGAATTGGGTAATATGACTAATAAAGTTTTACATGTGACTGAAAGATGGTATAGAAGTAAATGTTATAAGATGAATATTAAATATTGTAAATATGAGATATACCCATTATAACTGAAACATTATTTTGGGTTGTTTTATATTGTTTGATTATTGTGTCATTGTTCCCCCCCCTTGTTAGCTTTGTTTTGTGGTTGTTGGAGGGAAACTGGGCTTATTTGCTGGTTGGTTTATTATAAAAGTAATCTCCCACTTTTTAATGTGTGGGGTTTTAGCAGGGTAATTTGTTTTAATGGGGTTGTTCTTGTTTTAAGGGTTTTAAGATTGTATGCCGCCCAGAGTCTTTGTGAGTTGGGCGGCTATATAAATATGAATAAATAAATAAATATTTGGAAGTATGCTTGTAAAGATGTTCAAATCTTCTGAAATCACTTTTCTGGAATACTGATGTGCTTTTAGTTTCTAATGATGTGCTTATCTGTAATGTGCAATTAATGTAAGGGCTTCCATGTCTAAGACACATTCTCGATATCATTGAAACCTTGCTCATCTCTTTGTATGGAAAAAATAAACTGTAGATTTCCAAACTTCGACCTCTCACAATTGCCAAAAGTGAAACACAACCCAAGTTTTAAATATGGGTGAATTGTAATAGGGTTCACAACTGATTTCAGGCAGTATGTATATGTTTCAGAGCATAGCACATCACAGTTCTCATGCTAGGTCAGGCAAAATGAACTAGTGAATGGATTCACCAAAAGGTGACATCATTTTGGCAGTTTCACATCTGGCCTAGACACGGAAGAAGGTCACAGTTCATTTTCTTGATACATTACCCACTAGTACAGTGATGACCATCCTTGGCACTCCAGGTGTTCTTCGACTTCAATTCCCAGAAGCCCTAACCAACAGGAGTGATGATCAGGGCTTCTGGGAATTGAAGTCTAAGAAAATCTCGAGTACCAATTGCCCTAGACCCATGATGGTGAACCTGGCACTCCAGCTGTTCCTGAACTTCAATTCCCTGAAGCTCAAGTCTCTGTGAATCCACGTGAATGGGTTTACTGCACATACACGCAGTAAACTCATTCATGTTGATTCAAAGAGACTTGAACTTCAGGGAATTGAAGTTCAGGAACAGCTGGAGTGGTAAGGTTTGCCATCATGGCACTAGTAGCTAACCTGTTTTTAATGGGATAGAGCCATGATGGCGAACCTTGGCACTCCAGATGTTCTTGGACTTCAATTCCCGGAAGCCCCTGTAAATCCACACAAATGGGTTTACTGCGATTCATCCGGCCCACGTGCTTCCGCTTCCAGGAGCAACAGGAGCGCCGTGGGCTGGATGAATCACAGTAAACCCATTTGTGTGAACTCACAGGGGCTTCCAGGAATTGAAGTCCAAGAACATCTGGAGTGCCAAGGTTCGCCATCACAGGGATAGGGGGTGGTGAAGCTTTGGTTGCAACTGTGAAAATCGTTCTCCTTGTAGTTCATATATTCCCTAGTGATTCTGAAGTTTCTTTTCTTGTAGTATCTCAACTCATTCTTTACAGCTGGATTCTTTTTGTTCTTTCCAAACAGCGGGAATGATTACTACGAATATGCCCATGGAATGAGTGACGAGACATTCGATTCTTACAGTGAGTAACCTTAATGATCTGGAAGAAGTTCCTTTTATATAGATAAAAATGCTTTTCAAGTATTTAGCATTTGTAGCCTCACTATAAAAATCTGTACGCATATGTTTTTCTAGTGGCACAATCTGCTCTCATATTTTAGTAGAAGCATCTGATGTCATCGCTACTAAAGTGTAAATTGAAATATGTGTGTGGTGGAGAAAATGCATACAAAAATTATTTTTCCCTTTTTCCATAGCAAGAGAATGCATAGTCAAATAGTATGGAAGAAACAAAGTAACATACTTTTTACATATCACCTGTGGTGTTTGCTATCCTAGGCTGTCTGGCAGACACTAAGTAAAGTGATTTTTAGGAAGGAGTTGACACTTCTTTAAGAAAAAGGCTATCATGGGTTGCAAACAGTGGTATGCTGGCCCACAGGGATACAGGGACTCGGCCCGGTGCGCCCCAGTGACTGCCCCCCCCCCCGAGGCAGGCAGAGGTAATGGGAATGTATGTGATTTCTTCACCCCAACCCCTCCAATAGGCGCCCCATCACCCTGTCCACTGCCCTCCCAAAGTGCCCAGCACACCCCTGGTTGCAAATACTCATGATAGCTGTACATTATACTCCCAATACTTGAGTAATTGTATCTCAGAAAGACCAGTTTCAGGGAAGCATGAACAAGAGGGTGCTATTAATCTCTTGCTTGTTGTGAGTGTCCCTGTTGGCACCCATTGTAGGAAATAAAATAGTGTGCTTACCAGGCCTTTCTTTTGTTGTTATGACTTTCTGATGTCTTGCATATGTTTCTCCAAATGTTTTTCCCCCTTTGGTACTACTTGTCCTTCCTATTTCTTCTTTCTCTTCCTCCTAGAATTGATTTTCTAACCTGAAAAATGTTATGTCATTCAGTTTATTTTCTGGAATTTGCACAGGACTGATACAGCCTCAGTCCGTTGGTTTGGGCCTTTGTTGTTCTTTCGGGTTGAAGGGTTGGCGTCTGAGCCACCAGGTCCTCTAAAAGAGAGGGTTCCAAAATGGTCTATTGGTCCAGACTTAAGACAGCTTCTGTCTTCTTCTTCCATGTCCCGATCAAATCCTGGACTGCCAAAATGAAGCCACTTTCTTTGCATTTTTGTTGCCCAAACCCAAGTCCTCATTGGTAAATACATGTTTCTGGCAGCAATAGGCAGACCAACAAATTAGCCTTTGTAAAATAAGGTTATCCCTTGGCCTCAAAATACTCCAGAACATAGTATTTATTTATTCATTCATTCATTCATTCATTCATTCATTCATTCATTCTAATTTGTATTGCCACCCAACTCCAAAGACTGGGCGGCTCACAGAAAATAAAACCAATAGCAGTTTTAAAAGCAATAAAAACCCATTAAAAACTACTGACAACTATATATAGTAGTAGTTCATCTAGCTGCTTAAAGTGGCTTTATACAGCAAAGAAACACATCTTGTATAGCACCATGAAAATCTCTGTGACTGGAAAAAAACATTTTGGCAGAGGTGAATCTGGGGAGGTGCTATGATTGATCTCCCTGCTTTGAGGCTCAGATCTGCAAGTAAGCAGGTGATAGATTGCATTCTCCAGTGGCAGTTGCTGGCCTGTGCATATGTACACATAGCTTGTGTAAAATGTGATGTACACCTGAATTGTACCACTTACATTGCAGGAGCGAAGCTTAATATAGTCAGTAGTCTTCCTCTGTAGTTTTCAGCTTCATTATATGTGCAGCACTAAGCCAAATTGTGTCTCCCAGAATATCCACAACAAAGAGCTTACTCAAGCTCATAAAAATTCCTTGGCTTTCCCCTTTTATCAATGATCTGTTTTGCTGCTATTATTTCATTTCTTCTTGATCTCCCATGCAGCCTCATACTAAAAGTAATGTCATCAAAATGTGACATTTTATAGCATAACATGCATTTTTTAAAAAATAAGTGTCTTGAAGAATATCTACTTGCAAGATTTGAGCAAAAAGGGGCCACAACATACAAATAAAGTTCCATCTACTTAATATTTCCTTCAGTTGAGAGAGGAGGGCTAAGACAAAAAGTACACTAGAAGAATTTAGCAGGCTTTACCTTGGTTTTTTGATGTCATCTGTCTCCCCATTCACCACGTAACGCATAGACAGAGCAGCAACATTATCAGAGAAAGAGATTGCCAGGGCATCTCCAAACTGACATTTTGGTTGCCAAAACAGACAGCCAATGGCAAACCATGGAAAATTCAATCAGCAGAATGATCCCAGTGGGACCTTGCACAAGGCATGGTGAGGAGGAAAGGAGAGCATGCTGAATGCCTCCTGATTCTGAAATGTTTTGTCTGTGCTCATAAGTAATGCTATAGTGCCTCTGAGATGCCATATTCAAACCGATCTCTTACTTTTTAGTATGCCAGACTTGGTTTCATCAGAGTTTTTGACATGATGTAACCTCATTTTAAACTCACATTCTTTGGTGAATGAAAAGCTGCCTTTGAACATTTCCAAGCTGGCCTACAGGCTTTTTCAGTGCTTTATGTTTAGCTTTCTGTGCTACTGGAAAACATTCAAAGAGACAGTCATTATGCAAAGGTTATTAAAGGTGTTGTGGATAGATCAGGATGCATACGAGGGAACCAGGGTCATTGGTGATGAAAGAAAAACTTGCAAGGCATAAGACACATGCTCATCATGGGGATTATTATTTTTTAAAAGCACACGTGCAGGTAATTAAAGGAATCTGTTCTGGATTACAACTCTTCAAGTACGTTAAAAGGCACCTTTGCTTTAGGGATAAAAGATATAGCTTTGGTTGTAGATCAGAGGGATTTAGCCTTCAATCATTCATTAGCCAAACACACAGAGAGACACATGTGCACACACTACTTCTGCCATGGTTTGTCTTACTGGAGCAAGTGACTCAGAAACAGAATTTAAAAAGATCTTGATAGGCTTGAACACTGGGCTGAAACAACCGAATGAAATTTAACAGGGAGAAGGGCAAAGTTTGACACTTGTGGGGGGAAACCAAAATGCAAAATCCCCCAAGATGGGGGATACTTGGCTTAATAATAGTACGAGTGAGAAAGATCTTGGAATTGTTGTAGATCACAGGCTAGGTATGAGTCAACAGTGTGATGTTGCTGTAAAAAAGGCCAACGCTTTTAGGCCGCATTTATTTGGAGATTTATAGTCTCCAAAACCCGTGAGGTACTACTAGTCCCCCTCGATTCAGCACTAGATAGACCACATCTAGAGTACTGTGTCCAGTTATGGGCACCACACTTTAAGAAAGATAGAACAAATTAGAGCATGTACAAAGAAGATCAACAAGGATGATCAGAGGACTAGAAACCTAGCCTTATGAGGAAACACTGAAGGAACTGGGCATATTTCTTCTTGAGAAAAGGAGACTGAGGGGATATGATAGCACTCTTCAACTACCTGAAAGATGGTCATAAAAAGGAAGGGAAGGATCTGGTCATGATCTTCTCAGAGTGCAGAAAAGGTAATAATGGGCTGAAACTACAGGAAACTAAATATAGACTTAATATCATTGGGGGGGGGGACTTAACTGTTAGAGCCATACAAAAATGAAACCAATGACCTTGGGAGGTGGTGAGTACTCTAATGCTGGAGGATTTCAAGAGGAAATAGGGCAACCCTCTTTCAAATCTGCTCTGTTTCGGATTCCAGCCTTGAGTTGACTTGGTGGCCTCATAGGCCCCTTTCAAATCAATGATTCTATGAATTTCTCATTAATTGATTTTGCACCACTTTTCAGCAACATAACTAAAACCATTTCTAGGGACTCTTTTGAAGTGTGGCAGTTTTTCTTTTCCCCCATAGCAGTGTCTCCCACCTAAAGCAAAGTGTGCCCTCCACTTGGCTTTGTTTGCCATAATAAATAGTTCTGCCACACACAGGCTGTCTGTGTGTCACAAACTAAAATGTCCATGAGTCACCTTGAGGGGAGAAGCAGCTGATTCCATGATAGTATCAAAAAGGAAAGGCTGCCTTAAGCCTCTTTTTTAGCCCCCTTGCAAGATACTAAATTGGTCTCCATAGACTTGCGTAGCTTTGATCCTCCCAGGCTTCAGCATTAAAATGAGCTGTCTAGCAGCAGGAGGTCTGGCTTCAGCTTTCCTCATTGGCAGTGAATACTTTCAGCACAAAGCCTTGCAAAGCATTTAGAAGGCTGGCATCTTCCAGAGCTGTTTTTTTTCCTCCTTTTTCCTGGCTTAACTTAAAAATTCCGCTCTATAAGTGCTTTGACTAAGGGCACAAATTAAACAGACTAGGACAGGAAGCCTGGTGCACTCCAGATGTTTTATTCTTCAGCTACCACCAACCCCAGCCAGTATCATCACTGGTCAGAGTTTATGACAGTTGTCATCCAAAATATCTGGAAGGCATCAAATATTCTTTGAAGATTTTAGAGAAGGCGTTCTTGACCTTTTAAAGCCCTGGGCTAGACCATGCCCCCTAAGAAAGCTGCCACTGGTGGTTCCCCCACTATAAATGCGTCCGCCAGGGGCATGGGCCACATGCAATGGTGCCGTAGGCCGTGGCCAGCCTATGGGCCATAGGTTGAGAACCCCTGTTTTAGAGGATGGATTAGGGTTGTGGTTCCCAATGTGGGGCACTCACACCACAGGGGGGCAATTTGATTTTTAAGGGAAGCAATTTGAGAATGAGTTATTAACAGTGAATGGCCTTTTAGGTTTCCTCCAGGTGAATAGGAGTTCATTGTTTGAATAATAAGAATTATATGTCACGGGGGGCAATCAGGATTTTAGAGATACTTAGGTGGGGCATAGCCAAAAAAATGTTGGGAACCACTGGATTAGGTAAACAAATTCAGAAGAAACCATATTGGCTTGGTTGCTTGCTTGCTTGCTTCCTTGATTGTTTTGTTTGTTTATTGATTGATTGCTGAACTCTCCTTGAATAATTTGAGTATTTGGTGGTATGGATGGAGTCTCCTCCATTGAAAGGCCTCACTGCCGAATACCTATATTCAGGACCGTCAGAATCACACTCAAGCCTGAGATAACCACATTGGCAATAAAACAACTTCTTTTAAATAGGCCAACCTAGAAAAGGTACCACAAAAATCATAAAAGCTTCTCAGGTCACTGATGTTATCATCAGACAGGATGATTACAAGAATAAGTACTGGTCCCTCCAAGTCAAGGGTTTGCAGCCTATGGCCTGTGGGCTGAATGTGGCCCACGGTGCCAAATAATCCAGCCCCCCCACCTCGTTCCAGCTGTCCCCACTGGCGGTGGAATCAGCCATGGACTCATTAATGGCTGCATAAAGGCAAATCTACAGCCATAAATGAGTCTGTGGCTGTCATAAATGTGTTTATGGCAGCCGCGGACGTGTTTTACAGCACCAGTCTGACCCGCTCAGCTGTTTGAGGGAGCGTGGTCTAGCCCACAGCTGAAAAACATTGAAAACCTCTGCTATAAGTTTTCATATTGCCTTGAGATGTAATGGAGGAGGAGCGGTCAGCAGGTTTTCAGCTTATTTCTAAATGTGGTTGTATTCCTATAACACTGATCTTCTGGCAATATCAGTGATAACCAGATTGGATCCCAAAGTTATTTTAATTTGTTAAAACTGTTTAAATTTAGGTTTGCAGTGGTAGAGAATTGTTTGTTTGTTTCAAGCATATCAGAGAGTAAACAAAAAGACAATAAAGTTGTGACATTATAAAGTCAACCGCTATATTTTAATGTTAGCTTTCATGGATAAAATCCACTTCATCAGACATTAGAGTGAGGTTGACACTTATTGCATATTGTATTGCATTATGGAGCAGTATAGGAGATTAAATAAATAAATAAATAATAGAAATTAAAGGAATTTGATTTGAAGACAGGTCATAAGTTTTGATAATACTCATCTCTGTCCAAAGAATGTGACATGTGTCTCTGTCCCAGCTCCTGCTAATCTAGCAGCTCAAAAGCAAGAAATTTCATTTCACTTTTTATTTGTATACCGCATTTTCTCAGCCCAAAGGCGACTCAAAGAGGTTTACAGCAAAGCAAAAAGCAGTAGAATGAATATCAACAATACAGTGGAAATACAGAGATATAAAAATTAAGTATCAATGTGCTATGCAATCAAAATATCCAACATAAGAACAAAAGGCAAAAATACAATACAAAATATAAATAAAGGATTCAATACAGTATCACATAAACATGAGCAATAAAAGCACAATATACAATACAATAGTACAATAAGTCCAGTAACTACAGTCAGTTTCAAAAGGGGCCCGGCTCAACGTTTGAACGGAGCCCAGAGCTCAACATCAAGGACAGAGCCCAAGGCTTGACGTCCTCAATGAAGCCCGGGCTCGCCGTCCCCTGACAGAGCCCAGTTTAGGAAGGCCATGGGGAGGAGGCCAAAGAGGGACTTTCTGACCACAGCAACTGCCTCGCAGCCGGGGCCAATCTCTCCCCTGCCCTTGCAAGTAGATAAATAGGTACCACTTTGGTGGGAAGGTAAATAGCATTCCATGCACTTCTGGTGTCTAGTTATGCTTGCCACATGTCCACAAAAATGTCTACAGATGAAGGCAGAGCTGGCTCTTTAGCTATCAACAGAGATGAGCACTGAACTTTAGCGTCAGATACGACTGGCTTTTGAGCAAGGGCGACCTTTACCTATGCTCCCCTTGAACTGTTCTCTGTCCTTAAATCACAAACTCTGGGGTGCTGTACAAGAAAGGCATGTCAGGCTGTGTGGCATGGAGTTAGCCCTCCTGCTTTATTTAATGCTGAATGTTTTGCCACCTTCTTCCTGTGGTGTGGAAACTTTGAAAGGAAGAACCTTAACGGTGCTTATCTGTGCTTCCTGATTTCAGGACAGGAAGAATGGACCAATTCAAGACACAAGGCACCGCCACCAAGGACATCAAAGGGAACCTACAGAGATCAGCCATATCCCAGATACTGATTAAACTGTCTGATGTTGTGAAATACCCAATCTTCACCAGTCCTGTATACTGTTCAAAGTAATTTTTTTCTATGAACAATCCCTTTTTATTAAAATCAAAGTGCTTAATCTGAATGGACGGACTGAGCTTGATCTATTTTCTGCTGAATGAAAATCTGGACAGGAAGACGTGCGAAGTGAGAAGTTTTGTTATTTCCAGATTGTGTTTGGGGAGGGGGAAATGATAGGTGAACACACACAAAAAAGCAACAACAAAAAAGACAAAATAACCTTTGATTAACTAGTGTTTAAAACAGATAGATTTACTAAATATGTTAATCCATTATTTTTAACCTAAGCGTAACCTTTTATTTTAAAGGTTTTCAACAATTTAGTTCCAGTCTTTTAACCATTTTGCTAGTCTTTCTCTTGCAAACATGCGTAAAAAGGGAAGCAGATCAGAAATGCAAATGTGGTATTTTGTAATTTGAGTCTTGAAATGTTCTGTAGTGTTAAGCAAAGTTTACTCTTGCTTGATACTAAATAAACTTTTGAAAGAAAAATCAGTGTGTGTGTGAGACTATGCATTATTTATTTTAAAAACAACTTCATAAATAGTAGTAAACAGGGAGGGAATGATTTTTAACTATGATCAACATAAAATGTCTCCTACTAAAACGTTGTACAGCTTCCTTTTTCTGTTCTTTATTAAAATGATATAAACCCAAAGGTACATTTCATCATATACATTTGTAGATCTATTCTCCACCTACGCACACAATTAAGATTTAAAGGCTTGTTAAAGGAAACATCCAAATGGTATTTATCTGCTGGAATGCCACATTAATAAACAAAAAACAAATTCTTGGTTTAAAGTAATTAATGTTTTTTTTCCTGAAATGAACAAAATATTAAAAAGGAAGGAAAAACCAGATGTGACTTAGTTTTGATCTTGTTGAGCATTTCTTCACTTAGTGCGACTTTGGAATTTTTTTGTTTCATTTTGTTTTTTGAGAATTTTGGTACCTTAATGACAACCTCGCTCCGTGCTGGAAGCAATAAACAAAGCTTTTAAAGACTTTCTGACTTGACTAATTGAGGTCGCTTTCGTCAGAGGCAGAGGATGTGTAACCCTTAAAACGGTCTTCATTTGCAAAGGTAAATAAATCAAATAAGATTTTAATCTCACTTAATTTATCTTAATATAACCAATAAAAGCAGGGAAGAGTGCCAATTAGTAAATTCTATTTTAGATTAGAGAGAAAGAGAGGCTTTAAGATCACCACCTAAAATTTCATATTAAAAGCTTAATTTGTATTCGTCATCTAAAAAGCCTTAGCTCAGTCAGTTTAATTGGATCCAATTATTCCCTATTAAACAAATGTTAAACCTCATAACTAGTAATTTGTAATACTAGAATTTATGGACAAATAATGCAACTAAGAACTTAAAACATTACAAATGTTTTCCCTTAAAGCTTTTACTTAATTGTTTGACATCATTTAATGGTGATAATATTTATTGCTTTTTTGTTTCATGTTAAGTTTTGTACGTCTGAAGGTGTTTTTTACTTAGTAAAAGAATGTATTTTCTCTTGTCAGGAAACTGAAGGCGATGGAGATCAAAGAGGATGAACTTTTGTTTATCTTGATGGTTTGGTAGGTATTCTTATATTTATTTTGTGGTTTAGTCTATTTTGTAGTAGTCTATTTTGATCATTTTGAATCAACTGTTGAGGTCAGTCTTCAGCTGAAATTTGCTTACACAAATGTATCAGATATTCTTTCACAGTGTTCAGGTGAGATGAGGTTCTAGTACATGCATTCAAACATGATAACAAAATGATTTTACATCTGAAACAATGTTGAGTTTCAGATAATGATTTTCTTTTTATACCGGAACATCTCACTAGATTTAGACCATGGTTTATGCCAGGAGTTCTCAACCTTTTTAAGCCAGGGGCTGGGTCATGCTCCCTCAGACAACTTTGGGGGCTGGATGGTCATTTTGCCCTTCCTCCATGACATGGCTGGCCGCAGGTTGAGAATTCCTGTTTTATGCAAACACTGATTTGCTGTTTTGTTTTGTTTTTAATTTAAATTTATATGCCACCCAATCAGGAGAACCCGACTCAGGGCGGCGTACAACAGTTAAAAATTTATAAAAACAGATTTTAAAATCCCAAATCGCCCACTCACTTCCCCACCCTACTACCCCCACCTCAATTAAAAGAAAAATAAATAAAAGGGAAGGGGGGGCGGGATACAACAAAAAGGGAGGGATATTAACTAAGTACTAACTGGGGATGAGCCAACAGGCTGGAGCCGTATTCCCATTAAGGCCCCACACCTGCCCTGCCAGCCAGGTTTTCAGACTTTTCCTGAAGGGCAGCAGTTCTGTCTGCAGCCTCAATTCTGTTGGAAGGAGGTTCCAGAGGGCTGGTGCGGACACAGAGAAGGCCCTTTTTCGTGTGCCAGAAAGGCAGGCCCCTCTAGCTGAACGCACAACTAGAGAGCCCCTCCGGTCCACTCTGGTTGGACGGGCAGACACTCTCGGGAGCCAGTGGAGCTCCCGGAGTAGTGGGGAGGCACGGGCATAACGTCCACATCCCATCACCACCTGTGCAGCTGCATTCTGAACCAGCTGTAGCCTCCGAATGGTCGTCAATGGTAGCCCCGTGTAGAGCGCATTACAGTAATCTAGTCTGGAGGTGACCAGAGCATGAGTGACCATGAGTAAGGAGTCCCGGTCCAGGAGCAGGCGCAACTGGTGAATTATTCTAAGTTGAGTAAAAGCTCTCCTGGCCACGGCCGCCACCTGCTCTTCTAGCAGCAGTTGCGAGTCCAGGAGGACCCCCAAGTTGCGCACTGGGTCTGTGGGGCAAGACATTATGCTCACGCCTCACCATTGCTTCAGGAGCTGCACTGGTTACCAGTTTCTCTCCAGGTGCAATTCAAGGTGCTGGTTTTGAACTTTAAAGCCCTACATGGTAGTGGGCCAGGATACCTAAGAGACCGCATCGTCCCAAGAGTGTCTGTCCGTCCAACCAGAGCAGACTGGATGGGCTCTCTAATTGTTCCATCTGCCAGAGGGGCTCGCCTCTCTGGCACATGAAGGAGGGCCTTTTCTGTGTCCACACCAGCCTTGTGGAACCCTCCTGCCAGTAGAGTTGTGGGAGCAGATGGAGCTGCTGCCTTTCAGAAGAGAATTAAAAACCTGGTTGGCGGGGCAGGTGTGGGGCTCAGATGGAAGAGTGGCCCCCGCCTGTTGGCTTATAAAATGAAGGGCGCCCCCCCCCCATATTTTTAATGCGGGCAGTTTTAATGTGGTTAGTTTTAATAGGTGGGTGGGTATGTTGGGGGTTTTAATTGTTTTTAATATGTATGTTTTAATCTTGTGAGCCGCCCTGAGTCGGGTTCGCCTGATTGGGCAACCTAGAAATTTGAACCATAAATAAATAAATAAGACTGCCCCATCCAAGACTAGAGGTGGTAGCTCACTGGATAACCCCAAACCCAAAGCCACTCGGTCTTGCCAGGGTTCTGCTGAAGCCCATTGTCCTCCATCCAGACCCCAACAGCCTCCAGGCATCCAGACAGGACTTTGACCACATCACTGGGGTCCCCACGGGCCGAGATGTACAACTGAGTGTCATCCGTGTACTGATGATACCGCACCCCGTGGGAACAGATGATCTTACCCAGCGGCTTCATGTAGATGTTAAAAACGAGGGGGGAGAGCACCGAACCCTGCGGCACCCCATATTTAAGGGTCCTAGGGCTGGATCTCTCACTCTCCAACCACACCGACTGGGTACGGCCCTCCAGAAAAGAGGAAAACCAGGACAACACAGTGCCCTGGATCCCCAATCCTTTGAGCCGTTCCAGAAGGATACCGTGGTCGACGGTATCGAAGGCCGCTGAGAGGTCAAGGAGAGCAAGGATGGTCAGATGATCACCATCCTGCTCCCGCCAGAGATCATCCATCAGTGCGACAAATGCCGTCTCCATACCATGTCCGGGCCTGAATCCTGATTGAAAGGGTTACATCTGAATTTATAAACTATAGATGCAACAGTTCTACCTTAAAATTTTGCTTCACTGTGGAAATGGAATTGAATGTGGAAGAGACGGAAAGAAAATGTGCATCTCTAAATTATGCTTTGCCTGTTGAATAATTTGAATTGAATCACTGTGTGGATTAGAATGATGTGTAAATAGGAGTCATACCTGAATTGTATGCTTGAGTTACATCTTCCTAGTTTCCTTGGAAAAGGGTTATCAACAGGAAATCATGTATGTGGTCTCCTGTAGTGAGAAAGAATTTCCATTGACATAAAACTGAGGAAATAACATGTTTCTGAAGAAGAGAGAACATTCTATAGAAAGGAGATGGGGGAGGGAGAGAAAGAGAGATGATCTTAATATTCAATATAGCAATTAGGTGTATCTGTCTACCTACGTTTTGTTCATTAGACTGTACATTGGTATATTTGAAAAAATGATAGCATTATTTAGTGTATCTGATAGAAGCATCAGTTCAATTAATTATATGCTGTACATCTGACATCCTTTGATTTTTCTGTATTACCTACTCATTTAAGAGAAACATACTGTTTACTGTTTTATTTTTAAAAACTTTTTAAAGAAAATCAAATATTTTTATCCACTCATTTGGAAGTAGGAACTAAAACGATAGTTGTTTGCAATTCATTAATTTTTAAGTAAAATACTTGCAAGTAATTTACATGCCAATAGTAATATTTGTGTTGGAGAAGGTGTAGAAATAAGGTTTTCTAATTACTTACGAGATTTTAAGAGGTATTTTGAGTGGAATTTGTTAAGTTGTCTGCCATTCTTGTATCCGAATGTTTCCATGTCTTATCCAAGCTCTGCATGTGAATGTTTCACAACTCATGTGGCTGACTAGAATAAAAACCGGCCTGGAAGCGACATGTTGCTGCTGCTTCCCATTACACGAAGCATTAACGTAGACCACATTATATCTTTTAATAACTATATTTTAAGCCTGCCCTTTTCCAGACTTCAAACTGTTGGTTGAGCAACACAGCCACTTTCTCCACAAACATCATTAACATTTCTAATTGGCCAGAGTCCCCAGAGAATCACCAATAATTATGAGTTCCAAGAACATATACATCCGTGTGTCTTTTGTTCTGTTTTCCAGGGACTCGGTTATGGACAGATATTGGAATAGTCACCTCACCACTGTGCCTCAGGGGAAAAAATACCAGCAGCCATATGAAACTCCAGTTTGATTTCTTTTTTCCTGCTAGCACATTTTTATAGTAATATAGCTTTTCAGACCCCCTGTTTAAACAATTACAATGTTTTATTCATATTTTTATGTAACATTGTGAAACTGTTAATAAAAGATCTTCTCTTTCATTGTCCTGAACAAAGAAACATTGATTCTTCATCAAACTCCTGTGGTCTGTTTTGCACACACACACACACGCACGCATGCACGCACGCACACACAATAGATGTAACCTTGAGGGGATCTTTTCCAACTTGCCTATTACTGGAAGAGGCTTATCTGTTGTGTGCGCAGCTAAGGCAAAGTAAACAGAAGAGTGTGTTGCAGAAAACATTTTGGCTTAAAAGAAAACATATGCATCAGCACAAGATGACAAAGGATGGATAAGGAGGGACAGTTTTTCTGTGTCATCAGATGAAGTCCTAACAATCTAAATTTCTGCAGGTAGTTTTTTTAAAAAAATAAATGGCACATTTTGTATTATGTATTTCTGCTTTTTCACCCTTCCACTTCTGATGATGAACTGTTGTCCTTGAAATCTGGGTGCATACTATTGTCTCCAAAGCATAAACATGTGGCTAAAGGTGGTTGGTATGTAAGAAGTCCCTTCCACCCACAAAATCAGCATGTCTGGGATACATGTGAATCGACTTAGTAACATGTCTTTCCATTTTTACCTACTATTTGCGTGCACATGTCCTCACCCATCATGGTTTTGTGCCTTCCCACTTTGTCATGTAGATTGAATTACGTCTTCCTATTTTGTATCCCTCTTCAGAAGCCAGCCCTGCAAAGTTTCATGACTTCATAAAAGGTCCTCTAGCACTCGCCCACAAATTATCTTCTGAAACCCTTCTTGAACCCAGTCATGTACCTTTTGTTGAAAACCTTTTGTGCCAGAACTTTGTGTTTACTACATACTGTGCAGACAGGCTATTGTATCAATGTAGGAAGCATCCTGTGCAAATTTGGACTGCTTTCAGTCCTCTGCAAGAAAAAAAATGCTTCCTATTCCTCTGGGTGATTCTGAGCTACTGACACGGTTTGCATATGGACACATAGGGTCTTTGAAAGTGCAACCTTCCAACTCTAATTGAATCCTGGAATACTCATGCTCTATCTCTTCTGGTGTGCCACCAGTGTAAGTTCCAAAACATGAATATTCTGGTATGATATGCCTTATGCCATGCAGTTGTGGAGGCAAAATATAACACACCTTTAGCACGATTCCTCTTGGTAACCTTGTGGGGAAGGGATGTTTGGCACTTAGTGTAAAGCAGTGGTTACCAACGTGGGGTCCAGGCCCCACAGGGGGACTTCACTTCCCAAAAGCTTAAGTCAGTACTTTGGCTGATCAGTGCTTTGGGGAATTGACTTAGGCTTCTAGGAATTGAAGTCCAAAAATCAAAGTTTGGGAAACACTGGTGTAAAGTAACCTCTCAATCAATCCCGCATGATTTCCCAGAAATAAATTGGTGTAACAAATCATGTTTTGCAGAGCTATTATGTATGCTGCAGCCTATTCTACAGAAAGCACATGAAAAGTGGATAAATGCGAATTATTAAGCACCAAAGGAAAGATGAAAGAGCTAGTAAATACAAATGTTTAAATACATGTCATATTCATCTGCTTGGCCCACTGGAGTTTTCTCTTAACAAGTATGTGTAATGTGTAGCTTTTTCCAGTGTGTCCAGGAATTAGAGGGGAAAGGATGTGATATTGTAGAGTAACCATGGATAAATGAACATACTGTTTCACATTTGCACAACAAGGCTCATTGACATTCAGTTTATTTAGTGAATCTGGGGAAATGGGTAACAACAAAGCCATGCTGCTGACCCTTGGATTATGAAGAATACAAGCCTCCCTTATCTACTTGGTCTTTCTGTATTTTACATGAGGGAATGCTGTAAGCTGCCATTATTGCTATAGGTAGGGCTGCAGTGGCTTGGTGGTTAAGAAGCTTGCCTTGTTAGCTGGAAGGCCAACATGTCAGTTCAAGACCCGGGTACTGCATGAGCGCCCATCTCTGTCCCAGCTCCTGCCAACCTAGCAATTCGAAAGCAAGAAATTGCAAGTAGGTAAATAAGGACCACCTCCGTAGGAAAAGATCTTGGGGGGCATGAAAGAAACAGTGACACAAATGTTAGGGGGTCTCAATCCGTCGAATACCCGTCACTTGTGTTCTCTTCCCACTTTCTGTTCAGCGGTAGAGTTCTAAGGGCATGATTTGTAGAAATGGTTGTGTTTTCCTGTTGCATTCACTGGGAGGATGACCAGCATCGAGTGGAATCCGAATGAAGAACACTTAACATGGTTTTACTCATCTGAAGGGAGTCCCTGGATAGATATTTATTACTTCAAGCATTATTTATCATTTTTTCATCAAATCCTGGGAGAACTGAATTTGTCTCTATCAGAAAGGCTTCAGTCAGACTCGCAACATGAACCAGAGCAAGAAAGCTTTCTTTCCAAAAGATAGGCCAAAGAACAAAATTTAAGGACAACATATGAGCAAAGTTAATAGGGGCATTGTAAAGGGATTTTTTTTAAAAAAAATCATTGGATGTAGTAACAAAAAGAACACCTTGCTCAGTATGTTTTTCAAAATTCACAGAACACAAAAAGGATTATCCAATGGAACTGGCAAATTGTGTATATTGAAATAAAAAGTCGAATATTGAGTACAGTCGAAAAAGATCACCCAACTTTTTGTATATGAAATAAATGAGAAAGGGGAAACAATTTGTAAAAAGAAGTAAAGGTGAAATGTGTTTTGGGAGTAAAGCTTAGTGATCATTAGGAAGACATTTTTGTGCTATAAACGAATACCAAAGAAAAATCCCTAGATACCAAACTAATAATAAATGCCATCAAGTTCATTCTGATCTATCCTTTCTAGGTTTCTCTTAAGTGTATAGTACTCAGAAATGGTTTACCATGCCGTTCTTCTTGGGGTGCTCTCATACTATGTCCAAGGTTACACATGGCCTGGCTTTTCTCTTGGGAGGTCCAATGAGGAATCGAACTCCCAATGTCTTACCCTGCAACCGGGTATGCAGCTCACCAATGTACAGATAGATAAATCTTTATTGTCATTATTGAAAAACCACTTATTGACCCAACAAAACCTAAACAAAATACAACTATACAAAATTATCGACATACTCCCACCCCACATATTACACATTTAACCCCTAAAAGCTCTAAAAACTATATACAATTAGGTAAACTAAATTTACCAAATGCATGCTACAAAATACTTATCACCAGACCATCACAAGTAACATAAAAACATCTTCCCCCATCTCTGAATTACATCAAGGATCTCACCTGTAGTCCTGTGTTACTTTTATTCTATGTACTTTACTCTCATAAGAACAGCCTAGCTGGAACAGGCCACAGCCCATCCAGTCCAGCATTCTGTCTCACACAGTGGCTCACCATTTCCTTGAGGGGATAATTCCCAAGGAGATGCCTTCACCTGCTTAGGATTCCCTGGAAATGGCATTGAGAGATATCCTGCCTATCTCTCCAACCCGGAGGTTGTTCTTAGGTATCCATAATTATAGCCATTGATACTCTTGTCCTCCATGAACTTGTCCAATCCTTTCTTAAAGCTGTCAAGACTGACAGCTGTCACCACTTCTTCTGGCAGGGAGTTCCATAGACCAGTAATCCTCTGGGTGAAAAAGTATTTTCTCTTATTTGTTTGAGAACTAGTACCCAAAAGTTTCATCGAGTGTCCCCTAGTTCTAGTGTTGTGCGATAGGGAAAACAGTTTTTCCTTATCTACTTTGTCCACACCGTGCATGATTTTATAAACTTCAATCAGGTCACCTCTTAGACGTCGTCGTTCAAGAGTGAAGAGGCCCAACCGTTGCAGCCTCAGATGGGAAGGAAGGTGTTCCAGTCCCTTCATCATTCTGGTTGCCCTCCTCTGCACTTTTTCCAGCTCCATAATATCCTTCTGGAGGTATGGCGACCAGATCTGTACACAGTATTCCAGATGGGGCCTCACCATAGATATACAATCTCAGTTGATTGTTTCTTAAATCTAGGATGTCTACCCCCATGTTAATAAAGGCAACAGCAGTCTTAAACATTTTTAGAAGGCAAAAGTAGTTTGCTGCTTTTATTCTTAGTCTAGATCTGTGGTTCCCACAGGGGGACAATGTGATTGGGGGTGGGTGGCAATTCGAGAATGAGTTAGACCAATTTAATGGCCTTTTAGGCTTCCGCCATGTGAATAGATGTTCACTTTTTGAATAGGAAAAATTATATGTCGCGTGTGTGTGTGTGTGAAGATTTTAGAGATGCTTAGTCGGGTTCTGCCTGAGTGGGCGGCATATATAAATATGACTTTTAAATTAAATTAGGTGGGGCATGGCCAAAAAAATGTTGGGATCCACTGGTCTAGATTATTCACAAACACACGAAAACAAAAGACGTGTGTCACCTGTATTATCAACAGAATTCTCACACTGGTGTTTCTTCTATAGTTCTGCTTTACAAAATCCCAATTTTTTGGAGTATCACAAAGGCTTAAAAATGTGCTCCACCCCAACCCGTACCTTAACTCTTTCACCCACAATCTAATGGAGGGGTTCTCAATCTTTTCAATTTGTGGGCTGTACCATGCCCCCTCAGACAGCTGAGCGGGCCAGACTGGTGATTCCCCCTGCTGTAGATACTGCCATAAATTGTGTCTGTGGCTGTTGTAAATGTGTTTACGGCAGCCATGGGCGTATTTACGTGTCTGCTTCCAGTAGCAACAACGACATGAGCCACATGGAATGGTGTTGCAGGCCATAGGTTGAGAACCCCTGATCTAATGTCACAAAATGCAGCTCCTGTCTTTTCAGTATCATTTCAGCAGCAGCTGCCACCCATGCTGATGTATGACTAAAAGCAAAAATTGCCTTCTGGGTGTTGGACTGCAACACCTATCAGCCAACAGTGCCCACTCTGGGAGCTCCAGTTCTATATCATCAGGGCATGGCACAGTTTCCCTGTATTCTGAGAAACCCGAATGCCGGTCAAGAAGCTGCAAGACCAGATATGAAACAACTAATTGGTTAAAAATAGGAAAAATAGAAGGAGAGATTGGGGAAATAATGGGTAAAAGAATTAAGCTGGTGTCAGGTACCATCCTGTTAACAAATGTGGAAGGCATGGGTTTGAATAAGGAGAAAAAAGAATTATTGGAAATTATGTTAACTACAGGTAGACAATGCATAGCCAGAAATTGGAAAAAACGATGTTGTCATACAGATCGGAGAGTGGGATAAGGAAATGTGGACCTTAGCATTGAACGACAAACTGACATGGGAGATTAAAGTAAAAAGGGATAAATTAAAAGAAAATAGGTTTTGGAGTATTTGGAAGCCGTTTGTGGATCACTCTCTTATGGCAAGGGACAGTTTTGGACCTGTACCATCTCAAAGTGGTTTTTGGAGATGATATAGATACTAAACTCTCCGGGCATTGTAAATATTCACAGGGTGATGTGTAATTAGTAAAGAAAAAAAGAAAAAAACAACAGTTGTAGCACTGTAAGTTTTTATGATTGTTATGGTTATAATAATAACTCATAATGTGGGTATTCAATATTGCGGGTTATATTGCAAATAATTAGTTCAATTATTATCATGTGCTATCTTTTATGAATTTGATGTAATTTTGTATTGTATTGTTATTGTTTTTCTTTTCTGTATGTCTGTTTAGTTGTACAATAAAAAAATTATAAAGTTAAAATAAAAATTAAAAAAAATAGGAAAAAGTACGAAAAGACTATAGGTGGCACAGTGGTTAAACTGCTGTACTGCAGCCAAAACATTGGAGTCCAATCCTGATCAGGGCTCAAGGTTGACTCAACCTTCCATTTTTCCAAGGCCAGTAAAACAAGTATCCATCATGTTGGGGGTGGGTGTGTGCTAATTAACTTGTGAGCCACCCAGAGAGTGCACTAAGTGATACAGGGTGATATATAAGTAATTGCAATGGCTATATTGTCATCCTGCTTATTTAATTTATATGCAAAGTACATGGGTAATTCAGGGTTGGATGAAATAAGGTAGCTGGGGAAAACATCAATCAGAGATATGCAGATGGCACCACCTTAATGGCAGAAAGTGAAGGAGATCTAAAGAATCTCTCCAGCCCATGGAGATGGGCTCCAGCTGCTGGGAAAAACCATCCCCAGCTAATCTGCAACATCTCTCTGCCTTCACAGTCCTTGTGGTGATTCCCTACTGATATGCTGACTGGCAGCAGAGAAATGCCGCAGATCTGCTAATTGGTGGAGATACCCTGGATCAACTAATTATGCTCTCCCAATAATGGCTAGAGTTTGTCTCTGGCGCCAGGACAGATTGCAACCACTGAACAGAGATGAGCTCCGCTTGATAGGGAAGATGGTCCCCAGCTGATCGACAGCTGCAGCAAAATGGCAGATCAGCTGGAGATGGTCTCCCCAGATAAACATCAGCAGGAGCAGGGCAAAGCTAAAACTGATTTATTTATACACTGTTTTAAATACTGTTACAACCTAAATTACAGTACAGTACCTCCATCCAAGATTTCAGATAAGCTGCTTTACAACCACAATAAATCAATTTTGGCTGTGCCTCATGTGTCTCCTGATCTTTAATTTGAATAGGAATTGGTACACGTGTTTTTTAAAAAATCTAGTTGCATCATGAGAGGAGAAAGTTAAAGGTCTCCCTTGCTCAAAAGCCAGTCGTATCCCACTCAAGGGTTCATTGCTCTTCTCTGTTTACAGCCAAAGAGCCAGCGCTGTCTGTGCTTGTAGACATTTTTGTGGACATGTGGCAGACATGACTAGACACCAGAGTGCATGGAACACTGTTTACCTTCCCACCAAAGTGGTCCCTATTTATCTACTTGTAATTTCTTGCTTTTGAACTGCTAGGTTGGCAGGAGTTAGGACAGAGATGGAAGCTCACTCCCTCATGCAGCACTCGGGTCTCGAACTGCTGAGTTGCCGGCCTTCTAGTCATCAAGTTCAGCATCTTGATAACACTTTTCAAATATTTGGGAAGGCAAGATCTGTCCTCAGTCATTCCAGAGTGCAGGATGTGTAATAGTTTGGTCAAGGTATAGAAAGCCAGTTTTCAGTTGACTATCAAGAAAAACTTTCTGTTAGAGCAATTCAAACTGGAACCAATTTCCTCAGGAGTTGGCAAGCCTTTTCAATAGAAAATTAGACACTAATAACAATAATAATTTTGTATCATAAATTATTCTGGGTTGAAAGGATTTTTTGCAGAAGAAACTCTGCTCAGGAAACGCTCAAATGAGGCTCATTTCATGTCCCCAAGAGCTGGGACAGAGACGGGCGCTCAAACTGCTGACTTTCCAGCCTTCCAGCTAATAAGGTGAGCTTGTTAACCACTGAGCCATAATATGCCAAATATACATACTGTACTTTGATTTGGATTCCTGCATTGAGCAGGCATTTGGGACTTGATGATCTTATAAGCCCTTTCCAACCCCATTACTCTGTGATTCTGTGTCTGGCCTAAATGAAGGGATTATTCAACTAGAAATAGAGCCAGTACATTTGAGAGTGTTAATCCACATTTTGAGCTCCCCTTCATTTGAAGATCTGTTTTTCATGCTCCTCCAGCTACATCCTATGGTGTCTTTTGTAGGAATCGGGGCCGCTGAGGGCCGTAGGTCCCGGAGGAGACTGATCAAGGAAAGATACGAGGCAGTATGGAGGAGGATATGATCAGTGGTTTATTGAGGAGAAGGCATAACCATTTATAGATCAGAAGACAAGGTAGAAAAAACGGTCACCCAACAGTCAATCATATCACCTATTTACTCAGGTTAATTGGGAATCTCTCGGGGGGAAGTTAATTAGTGTGGACAAACACTGGCTGAGACAACACCATTGTTTTGGGCTTAGACTAAGGCAATCAGGGCTCCTGTTTGCTTCTGGGATGAGACTGAGATTCGGAGATGAGGGATTACTCTAATAGGTAACGTATTTGCTCTTTCAGCAGGTTCGTTGGTCAGGTCAGGTAATTGGGTGAATCAAACCCTATCATTTATCCACCCCCCTTAATTTCTCCCTGCTGGCAAGGGCCAGGGGCCAGGAGCGTGCTCGCTAGGTTTAACCTCTGCCAGAGGCCATGCGTGCCAACTGGGCACGCGGATCCACATCTCCCCTTTTAATTTTTCTTAAGAGCCTGACCGGCGACCCTGCGTAGGAGCGGGACCAGCTGATGAGCGGGTATGACGTCACGGGGTTTCCTTCTGGGGCGGCACCTTGAGATCAGCGAGGGAATGCATTGTGCAAAGCAGCAGAGTGCGATGCCTAGTATAATCACCCCCACAACCACCTTGAGTACCGTTTGGAGCCACCCCCAGGGGATCCATGACCACATCCAGTTCCACAATGAGCTCCACCAAGCCCCCCATGCAGAACCCTCTGTGATGCCCTGGACTATGGTGTGGAGATCAGTGAGCTGACTCTGTACTTTGCGGGAGTTGTCGGTAAGGTTGAAACAGCACATACCATGAAAGGATTCGCAACCCAGGTGGTGCAACAATAAGAGGTAGTCGATAGCCGCTCGATTGTCAAGGATGGCATGGCGAAGCTCTGCCTGCTCTTGATTAAGGAGCGCTATCGCGGAGGAGGTATGGTTGATGGCTTTTGCTAGACCGCAAGCCAAGCGACCAATCCTCTTTGCGTTGCCGACGGCTAAGCCTGGCACGCCAAAGATGCTGACTGCCAAAGAGAGATATTCGGCAGGGCTCATTACTCTAAAGCTGCTCTCACATGAGCTGTCCAACTGGGTGGTGCGAGTGTGCCGTACGAGTGAGGAAACATTTGGAACATTAGTAACATTTGTGCTTGGGGTGACCATATCCTTGGTAGGAAGTAACAATGTCAAATGACTGATACAACATATAGAGTCTGAAACATTTGCAGGAATGTAGTTCCACGTGTACTGGTTGCAGGTGAAGAACCAACCAGATGGCAGGGTTATATGAGCATACATGGTGCCAAGTGGTACTGGGTTATTGCAAGTCCAATTGCCACTGCCAACGTTGAGGCAGCGGCGCCGGGTACGACCCGCTGAAGCGCAGCCGTACATTCGTCCACAGGTAGAGTTCGGGCTGACCGCCACCCGGGGAGTGTGGAGGGTGGCTGCATCAGCCGGCAAGGTCATGGTCAGCCGCATCTCCCAACGGGCATACTCTGAAGAAGCCGCTGGGTTATACGGGCTGAAAAGTCTCTTCACAAGCCAGTCCCCATCCCTGGGGTGCGCGCCTGGAGAATGGCACACAGGGATGAGGCAGGTGCTGAGGATCGAAGCAGAACCAAGGTCCTGCCTGAGGCAAAAATTGGACTGGTTGACGAGACCCGCCAACCTCTCCCAAATATTGTACTGCATCCGGGCAGAGAGGTCTCCGCCAGGCAGTAGATCGTTGGCCTCCAACGAGACGGCCTGAGCGCCTCCCCCCAAAAGCAGGGAAAGGGTCAGGATGATGGTGAAGATCACGGTGTTGGCATCAATCTGGGCGAAGACTGCTGCTACGAAGTTCTCCGGTGTCGGCTCCCTCTCCTCGCGTCGGAGGGCGCCCTGGGCCTCACTGCAAAGGGTCTTGACCATCCCCCAGGTGATCTTCGGTGCTGGCGTCCACGGCCGTCGCTTCTCCCGGTGGGTCTCCTTGGTCAGGGTGAGGTCCTCCATCTCCGGGATCGGACTCGGGTCGGTCTGGGTCCACGCCATGAGGTTCCAAGTACGGCTTGACACACCGAGCCGGAATCCAAACGACACCTGTAGGAGACATAACTGCAGCATACCCTCGCCCCCCGGTTACGAGCGGCGCCGGGCCCCTCCAAGAAGGGTCCGGTGGCACCCGGTATCGGACCATCGGTCGCGGGAGAGCTTCCGAACGGCGGAAGTGCTTCTCCTGCGGCGTACAATCCGAAAAAACATTAAGGTGATTGTAAGTAAACAATACCTTATTCAGGCAATGCTGTGCCTGGCCCTGTGACTTGGGGAGGGCTGGTGGCTCCCCCCCTTTCTGTTTGTTTGTCAATATAGGACTTGAGCGTCCGATTGACCCGTTCCACAATCGCTTGCCCCTGCGGATTGTAAGGAACGCCAAATGTGTGCTTAATATCCCAAGTGGCCATGAAGGCGGCCAACTGCCTGGAGCTGTAGGATGGCGCGTTATCGGTTTTAACGTGCCTAGGTTTGCCCATGGCTGCAATGCAGGAAAGGAGGTGCTGCTCCACGTGGGAAGCAGTCTCCCCTTTCTGCGCCGTTGCCCAAACGAACTGCGAAAAAGTGTCTATGCAAACATGCATGTACTGCCATCTGCCGAACTGCGGAACATGCGTGACGTCCATTTGCCACATCTGATTGGCCTCTGTCCCTCGTGGGTTGACCCCCCACGAGGCCCCCCCCCGGTGCCCCTGCACAATGCTGGCAAGAGCGAACTATGCCTTGGGCTTGGGAGAGTGGCAAATTGAATTGTCTGGCAAGTGCTTTGGCATTTTGGTGAAAGAAGGCATGGCTCTGAATTGGAGTAGTAAAAACACCCAAAACTGAACGTTGCTGAATCTCCTTTGCCGCCGCATCCGCTCTGCTATTGCCCGCGGAAATCGGACCTGGTAGGTCTTGATGACTTCGGATGTGGGCAATATAGAGCGGCTCCGTGCGGTTTCGCAAGTGAAATTGAGCCGTGAGAAACAGGCTAAGCAAATTTTTGTCTATCGCGGGAGTGATGTATGCTCCCGGTAGACTGTGAAGCAAGTTCCTAACGTACTGACTGTCCGTGATGATGTTTAAACGTTCTTTGGCGAAGGTGCGCAAAGCAAGGTTCACCGCTGCCAACTCTGCCCACTGCGCGGACTTCTGTGGAAGAGTTAGCAGCGTGGCCCTCCTGCCAGGTCAAGACACCGTATGTCCGACCACCATCAGTAAAAACTGTCCTGGCTCCCTGGAGTGGAACCAGCGAGAGCAATTCAAACAAGCTAACTGTCTGCGTCTGAAGTGAGACAAGTCTGGGGTCCTTTGGCAAGTGGTATGCCAAGCTCCCGGTGAATCCTTCCAAGGCTATGGGAAGCGAGTCACCGAGCTGCATTAATTGCTGGACTTGTTCCTTGGTGAATGGAACTACGATTTTGGCCAAATCATGCCCTGAGATGTCCCTAGCTCTCAACCTTCCGCGGTAAACCACCGCGGAGACCAATTCTTGGGGAGGAACGATGTTTCGTGAGGAGGTGTTCGGAAGGTACTCCACGATACTCGCCCCTTTCTCGGCATCTACGCCGAGCGCTCCTGTAAACATGGATCCTGACCGTACGATGTACAAATTCAAGATCAGAGCATATGGCCCTGGGGAGATCCTATCTACCCACCTCCGGCTGAGAACTTGGTTAACTTTCTCGAGTGCCAAGCGTGCGTCTCGAGAAATTTTTATCCGGTCTGCAGGCTGCTTACCTAAGGTTAGCAGTGAGAAGAGCGGTTTTAGAAGATCCGTATCCAATCGGAAATACGGTCTGGCCCAATTGATGTTCCCCAAAACTTGCTGCAACTCTACAAGGGTGACTGAGTCCTGTAAATTGATCTTAGGCAAAACTGGTGCTGCGAAAGAGCGGAGAAGCCGATGGCCCAGGTATGAGAAGGGCTCGGTTCTCTGCACTTTCTCCGGGGCAATGAGTAAACCTTTGTCCCCCAGGCTGGCCTGGAGGTCAGAAAACATTTCGCTGCCGAGTTGCGGCATCGCGACCAAGATGTCGTCCATGAAGTGGCAAACTATAGCTTTAGGGTAAAGGCTTCGGAACTTTGCCAGTGCGTTGTGAACATAAATTTGGCACAGGGTGGGCGAATTGAGCATGCCCTGTGGCAAAAATTTCCACGCGTAACGCTGCGTGGGCTCGCCGTGGTTCACAACCGGCACCGTAAAGGCGAACCTTTCCCGGTCCCGGGGGTCTAAGGGGATTGTATAAAAGCAATCCTTGAGATCTACGACTAGAATCTCCCACCCCTCGGGAATCATGTTCGGATTGGGGATGCCGCATGGGAGCGGACCCATTGGCTGTATGCATTTATTGATCTCTCTGAGATCGTGGAGGAGTCGCCACTTCCCCGACTTCTTTTTAATCACAAAAATTGGCGAATTCCAAGGACTTGTGGACCGTTCTATATGTCCTGCGTCTAGCTGTTCCTTAACTAGCTGCTTGAGGGCAACTAATTTCTCTCCCACTACCGGCCATTGTTCTACCCAAACCGGCGTGTCGGTGAGCCATTTAAGTGGCAACGCCATTACCCAAAGGTAAGCGTAGCACCGTACTGCTGCAAGATGTCTCGCCCCCAAAGGTTGATGTGCACGTCAAGAATGTGCGGCCGAATTACCGCCGTGCCGTCAGCCCTTGGGATTGTGACTTCCACCCACTCTCGGCTCCTAAACGCTTCCTGGACGCCGCCTACCCCCCACACATCGGAGACCGGCTCAATGGCCCACTCTCTTGGCCACTGGCTTCTGCTTATCACGCTCACATCCGCTCCGGTATCGAGTAACCCTGAGAACACTCTTTTGTTCAAAAATACCTCGATAACGGGGCGCTGCTTCCACTCAATGTTGGTCTCCACTGTCGCTAAGACCTGGTATCCTTGTACTGCCTCACTGGCGCTCGAGCGGTCCTCTGACCGGGACTTGGAGCTGTCACTGAGCCTTCCCTGGCTATCTGCAGGCGAGTGACAAGGAACCATGATCAGTTGCGCTAAGGTGTCTCCCTTGTGAATTGTTTGGGGCAGATGAGTCCAAAGCTGAACTTGGAGAACGCCTGAAAAATTTGAGTCAACGACTCCTGGAATTATGAAAATTCCGCGTGCTCCAGCTACGCTGCGGGGCAAAACTAAACCTATAAAGCCCTTGGGCAGTGGACCCATGTACTGGGAGTCCACCAGATAGACCGTGCCTGGCAGGTCGCATGTAACGTCCGCCTGACAAGTCAAGTCTAACCCTGTACTACCCTTGGGGCTGGCCTGTGCCCTCGCAATGTCTGGAGTGTGACCGGGATTTAGTCTAGCTCTGGTGAGCTCTGAATGAGGGGAGTCCCTGTTTGGACCGGGGCCAGAGACATGCCCGCGTTCTGGTTTCCCGAATTCGGACAGTCTCGGGCCCAATGGTAGCCTCTTTGACATTTCGGACACTGGGTCTTCGGAGCCTTGGGGCGGCCGGACTTTTGCCCACCTCCCTTGGATCGGCACTCCCTAGCGAAGTGACCGACCTTGCCACAACTGTGACATGCTCCTTGGGTCTTTCCTTTTGGTCTCTTACTCCCTTGCACCGCTGCCGCTAGCAATCCCATCTTGTAGGATTCTGTGCCAACGTCGGCGCAAGCTCTAATCATGTCCGTAAGGGTCAAATCGGGACGATTGCCTAGTGACTGCAAGATTTTACGGCAGTCTAAATTGGCGTTGTCCTTGGCTAACTTCATCATGAGCTCTTGTTGGGCCTGCTCATTGTCAATCTGCCTGCTAATGGCTTCTTCCAGGCGATTGATGAAGTCCGTATAGGGCTCTTGGGCTCCTTGCTTGATAGCGGTGTAATTTTTAGCCGCTTTGCCAGTTGCTGGGACTTTGAAAAACGCCCTAAAGGCGGCCTCGGCCGACATCTGGAGAGTGGCTAGAGGCAAGTTGATTTGGGCATCGATGGATTCGAAGGCACCTGAACCATATAACTGGTCAGGAAGTACTGCGCCTCCCATCCTGGCAGCCCTTGTGTGCGCCTCCAGGCGATACTCGCTGTCCCAAATTAAGTACTGGCTAGGGTTGAGCATCATCCGCATGACGGCTTTCCAGTCATGGGGAATGAACATGGTGTTCTCGCACACTTGCTGAAGCGTGCCCCTTGTGAAGCGACTTTGGAGCCCTGTTTCTGAAATGGCTTTCCGTATAGCCATGAGAAGCTTATACGGGACTGGGGAGTGTACTATCTGCTGTGCGCCTGTAAGCGCGTCCATCTCCATGCGGATGGGACATATCTGGCTGAGCTCTGCTAGCTCCTCTACTGGTAATTCCCCCTTCCTGAGGTCTTCCTCTACTGTGCGCTGAAGTGCACTTTTGGTAGCTAGGGAACCTGTTGCTTTCTGAGAAGCGCCTGCGCTCCTCATTCCTTGCATTCCGCCGGTGACGTCTGCAGCTGTCACCGAGGGAAAGCTCCCTACACTACTCTGCCTAAATTGGAGTGACGGATAGAGCGCCGTAGGCGCCGTTGGTTCGGCTGGCGCATCTGGCAGACTTGGGGGTTCTTTGGCCTCTATCCGGACTGGTTCTATCTCCGCCAAGAGCTTCCTACACTTTCTCCATGTGCGAATTACGCCTCCTGGAGCTTTCGGGGTTTGCTGAATGCAGTCTCCTATCTGATCCCAGCGCTCGAGGGTTAACGTACCTACTTCTGGGTAAAGCAGGCAGTGTTCCCCTAGGTACACCAAAAGTCTCGCTAGCTCCCCGCTGTGAAAACGCAAATTAAATACCCTGGCCAGGATGTTGAACTCCTCTACACGAGTTCTTTGGCTAGCGGATGGACGCTGTCGCTGAGGACAGGTCCCCATATTACCTGCGATTGGGTCCTCGGAAGATTCCTCCTCGGGATGAGCTGACGCGTCTTTGGCAGGCAATAGGTTCTGGCGACGACGCTTCTGGGTAGAGCTCGGAGCGTGGACTGCGGCCACGGGCCCTCGGTGGCCACTGCGCTGTCAGGGGCTCACAGCTGCCCTGAGCGGAACGCGTTTTTCCCTTTGGCGCAAGCCGCCGCGAAAGTCGGGAGCAAGCTGTAGGAAAGCCTCTTTGGACTGCCTCACTGCAGGCCGTCCCTCCGATCGGCTGGCTGCCGGGCGGAGTGCCGCGCTGTCCTCCGGGATGATTCGGACACGGTTCAAGCGCAGAACCGGACCGTGTGATCGCTACTCTGAGGAAGACCGCTCTTACTCACGAGTAGATCACGTCTCGGGGTCACCAGGTGTAGGAATCGGGGCCGCTGAGGGCCGTACGTCCCGGAGGAGACTGATCAAGGAACGATACGAGGCAGTATGGAGGAGGATATGATCAGTGGTTTATTGAGGAGAAGGCATAACCATTTATAGATCAGAAGGCAAGGTAGAAAAAACCGTCACCCAACAGTCAATCATATCACCTATTTACTCAGGTTAATTGGGAATCTCTCGGGGGGAAGTTAATTAGTGTGGACAAACACTGGCTGAGACAACACCATTGTTTTGGGCTTAGACTAAGGCAATCAGGGCTCCTGTTTGCTTCTGGGATGAGACTGAGATTCGGAGATGAGGGATTACTCTAATAGGTAACGTATTTGCTCTTTCAGCAGGTTCGTTGGTCAGGTCAGGTAATTGGGTGAATCAAACCCTATCATTTATCCACCCCCCTTAATTTCTCCCTGCTGGCAAGGGCCAGGGGCCAGGAGCGTGCTCGCTAGGTTTAACCTCTGCCAGAGGCCATGCGTGCCAACTGGGCACGCGGATCCACAGTCTTTAATGAGAATAAATGTGAAAATAAGATCTGTTTCACTATTTTGAGCGTGGCCCCTCATTTTCAAAAATGGCTTCCTGCTGACAGAGCCAACCTGAACCAAGAAAGCAAGAGGGACCGCTTGGGTCCACACATTGCTTGGCTTTTGGATTGGTTATTTTAATGCTCTCTCGATGTGACACTAGCCTCGAAACTGGTATGGCGACTTCAACATGTTCAAAGTACAGCTACCCGACTAATTGTGACTGCTTTCTGAGATCTTCACATATTGTGTTACTAAGGGTAGCCACCCCAAGAGAGTCAAGAAGAAGAGGCACTGCTTGGAATTATCTTCTCAGGGAGACTCGTTTGGCTTCCTCCGTTCACATTTTCAAAATATTTATATATAAAAACACATCTATGCAAAAAGGCTTTTGCTGACTCACTATGGGGTGGTATATAAGAGCCATTTCAATGTTTTTGTTTCCCCCTGTTCTCCTTCGTATAGTTTGTGAATCCACACTCATGGGTTATGCGCCTGCGCAGAACGGCCGATCGGAGGCTTGAAAAGCTATTGGTCAAAAGTTTTGGCGGTAAGACCGCCCACCGTACCGCCCACCCTGAGGCGCCCGCGCGCCATTTTACCTCAGTTCTCTTCTTTCCGCCGTAGCAGCAGGACGATCGTTGAGAGCTTCCTCAATTTTTTCGCCCTTCTGAGGGAAAGTCTTTTGGCAAATTTCAACAATTTTTCTCGGTGATCTTGTCCTCCGGGCAGGATCGCCACCCCGGCTCTGTCTCTTCTCTCGAGTGGATTCAGTAGCCAATTTTTTCGCATCGATCACCGTCTCCCCCCTCAAGGGGGTGGCGGCTGGTCCGCCCTTCGGGGTACTTGCCTCCAGAAACTTCCACTGGAAGAATTTTTCCGCGGTTGATGGCTGCAGCGTTTAAACAGTGCACGGCTTGCCTTAAGAAGTTCCCGGCTTCCGACGGACACAGCCTGTGCCTTTTTTGCTTGGGAGAGTCGCATCAGAGCCAGTCTTGCCCACATTGCAAAAAGTTTACGCGCCTCGCGGTGCAGAACCGAAGCAATCACCTCAAGGCTCATCTGATGGAGCTCGCTCTGGCTCCCGCCGCGTCCGCTTCCACATCCGCCGCTGCCGTCCAGCCGCCGCCGGCCTCTTCCTCCGTGCTTCCGATGAGGAAGAAGAAAAAGAAGGACAGGAACGGTGAGAAGAAGCGCAAGCGTGGGTCGGAGAAGAGACGGTCGCTTCCTCCCACCCCGCGCACACCCGCCTCTCCCGGGCCTTCGCCGCCGTTCTCGACTGCCCGATGTCCTTCTCCGGGATCCTCCATCTGGGGAGGACGGTCGTCTTCCGGTTCACCTGATAAAGGACGCAGGGCTGGGGCTCCAGCTCGCCCACTTCAGGTGCTCCCCTCTCCTCCTCGGGGAAGAAACCCCTCGCCGAGGCAGGCCTCCGTCTCCCCAAGGCCCAGGACGCCGACAGACGATGCGGTCGTCAACGTTCCGACGACCGTTTCGCCGACACCGACACCGGCCACCGTTTCGACGCCCACCGTTTCGTGGGCCACCATCCCGCCGGCTACCGGGGCTCCACCATCAGCGGACTCGGACGGATCTCAGATGGCCCTCGTCCGAGAAATGTTCCAGGTCATGGCGTCGTTTGCGACCAAGTTCCAGGCCTCCATGCCTGCGGCCTCTGCGGCTCCGGTCCCGACCACCGCAAGCCCCGGGCGTCCCGGCCCTGCCGTGGCCCCACCGACCTCCCGTGGGTCGAGTGCCCGCTCCGCCGGCCCACCCAACCCGTCATGGTGTGGTCCGGACGTTGATGCGGTGGACTCCCATCCCGCGGGCCCGCCCAGGCCGTACTGGCGCGGTCCCGACGTGGATGAAAGGCTGCCTCCCTCGTCCTCCGATGAGTCCAGCTCGTCGGAGGAGGAGGACGAGGGAGACGTCGACGCCGAGCGCACGCCGGAGCAGGCTATCGCCTCAGTGGACCCACCGCGTGCTGAGGACCAACGCTCACTGACCGCCATGCTCACGAGGCTGGGCACCGCACTCAACCTTAAGGTCGATCAACCGCCGTTGGAGGGTGAGGATCAGATGACCGCGAAGCTCGACAGACGTGCTGTGCGGCCGGTCCACATAACCATGCTCCCCTCCATGATGACTTCGGCGAGGGCGACATGGAGGAAACCTTTGGCGGCGCACTCCGTTTCGTCCAGGCTCGACAGCATGTACCGGGTCCTGGACGAGAACGTCGAGTTCTTGCAGGCTCACCCCCTGCCGAATTCCCTGGTGGTCAAGGCCTTCCAGCACAGGACGGCCACCAGCGGGTTCCCGGTCCCGTCGACGCCGGAGGGAAAGAAACTGGACGCGGTGGGGTGTAAGTTCTACGCCACCGGCTCCCTATTCTTCCGTGCCGCCAACTACTCGGCCGCCATGGGCCTGTATCAATCTCACCTCTGGGAGCAGGTGAAGGTTGAGATAGCGAAACTGCCCTCCGACGCCCAAAAGCGCATTGACGCGCTGGCCACCGAGGGGGACTTCGTCGCCGAGCAGCTGATGCGCACTGCCCGGCATATCAACGACTATGCGGCGAAGGACATGGCCTCCGCAATCTACCTCCGTCGCCATGCTTGGCTCAGGGACACTTCCCTCGATGACGCTATGAAGAAGCTCATCGAGGAGTTTCCCTTCGACGGGCAGGGCCTCTTCGGTCAGGACACCGACAAGGTCCTGAATGAGATGCGCCAGACCAATTCCATGGCAAAGTTCCTGGGGCTCACCACGCCGGCTCCGCCCGCCAGGCCGAGGTTCCAGCCCTTCACACGGCGGTTCCAGGGCAACCCACAGCAGCAGGGGCCGACGGAGCAGCCTAGATCCAGCTCCTACAAACAGCGGCGGCAGCACAAACCCCGCTACCGACCCTACGGACAGGACAAACGTTCGGGCGTGAGGCCCAAGCCCCGCGTTTGAAGCTGCGACGGCCGAGTCTCTCTCGCTCCACATCCCGTACCTCCCCCTCCGGAACTTCCTCCAGGTATGGTCGGGCATCACGGACGACCAGTGGGTCTTAAAGATCTTGTCCTCTGGCTACGCCATCGAGTTCGTGCGGGTGCCTCGGGTAGGAAGACATCGTCTCACCACCTCGTCCCCCCATTTGGAGGAAGAAATATCAACCCTTCTCTCCAAGGGAGCCATCGAGCGGGTAACACCGTCCGACTGGGACAACGGCTTCTACTCGAGGTACTTCGTGGTCCAGAAGAAGGACGGAGGCCTTCGCCCTATCCTGGACCTGCGCCGCCTGAACAAATGCATCCACACCAGGAAGTTCCGGATGGTGACCCTACAGACCGTCCTCCCCCTCATCAACAAAGGGGACTGGTTCACAGTCATAGACCTCAAGGATGCCTACTTCCACGTCTCCATCCTCGAGGAACACAGACGGTTTCTCCGCTTCCGCATCGACAATTCCGTGTACCAGTACCGATGCCTACCGTTCGGTCTGGCCACGGCACTGCGGGTCTTCACCAAATGCATGGCTCCGGTGGCCGCATTCCTCCGCCAACGGAGCATCAGGGTCTTCCCGTACATCGACGACTGGTTGATCGTCTCCCCCACCAAATCGTCGGCCGTTCGGGACACACAATACACGGTCCACCTCATGGAGAGTCTCGGCCTCAGGATCAACTTCACCAAATCGAAGTTGATCCCCTCCCAACGCGTCGAGTACATCGGAGCGGTACTCGACTCGCTTGCTACGAGAGCCTACGCCCCCCAGAAACGCTTACAGAATATTGCGCAGGGGGTGAGCGAACTGCGCACCAAACCGTGCATCCGGGCGAAGAAGGCTCAGAGACTTCTAGGCCTGATGGCCTCAACGACGGCAGTGATTCCCCATGCCAAGTTGAAATTCAGGTCCCTGCAATCGTGGCTCCTTCACGAGTTCGACGCACTTCGGGAGAGCCAGTCCAAACGGTTGACCCCATCTCCAGAACTGAGGGACCAACTGCTGTGGTGGTCTACACCACTCAACGTGGCCACGGGGAAGAGTTTCTACCCCCCGCAACCCTCGTTGCAGATACTGACCGACGCGAGCAACCTCGGCTGGGGCGCTGCTTGCGGGACTCTCACGGTCAACGACACCTGGACACCGCACGAAACGGTGCACCACATAAATTACTTGGAGCTGCTGGCCATTTGGAAGGCCCTGCATTCCTTCGAGACTCTGCTCACCGGCAAGGCGGTTCAAGTGGCCTCGGACAATACCACGGCGGTGGCGTACCTCAACAAGCAGGGAGGAACACGGTCCACCACCCTCCTGTACCTGGCAGTGCAGTTGTGGGAATGGTGCCTGGAGAGGCACATTTTCCCAATTGGAGTGCACATTCAGGGCACACTGAATGTCCTGGCAGACCACCTGAGCCGTCTCACTTCGACGACCCACGAATGGGAGCTGGACGACGGAGTGTTCCAGTCGCTTTGCGAGGCCTGGGGGACGCCGAGCATCGACCTCTTTGCATCGGAGTCCAACAGGAAGCTCAGCAGGTACTGCTCCAGAGCAGGCATCGGACTGAACTCCGAAGGCGATGCCTTCATGAAACGGTGGGATCAGGACTATCTCTATGCCTTTCCTCCGTTTCCTCTGGTCCAGAAAGTTCTCACCAGGATGTACCAACACAGAACCAATGCAATTCTGGTGGCGCCAGCATGGCCGCGCCAACCCTGGTTTCCGCTACTGTTGCGCATGTCGTCGCAGTATCGCACACTGCCGGAGTCACCGACGCTCCTCCAAATGGAGCACGGCCAGCTGCACCATTCGGACCTGCCCAGCCTCCACCTCACCGCGTGGAGGATAACCCCAGACTGTCCAGGATCCTTGAATTAGCGCGGCGCCCTTCCACAAGGAAGTCCTACGCTTCCAAATACAGGCGTTTTTGTGCTTTCCTGGCCTCCCGGCAAACGCCCCCCCCGCAGGTGGGACTGCAGGACATTTTAACCTACCTCCTCCAGCTGGCGGAGTCTGGCCTTAGCATCACCTCCATCCGAGTGCATCTCGCAGCAGTAGTAGCGCACTCTCCTGCTGGCTCGCCCGCTTCTGGGGCCTTCCGCGACCAAACGGTAAAGCGCTTCCTCAAGGGGCTAAGGAACGCTTTTCCGCCGGCCCGGACACCGACGGCTCAATGGTCACTGTCCACCGTTCTCAACGCGCTCACCAGGACCCCCTTCGAGCCCATGGCTACCGCCGATGTTCGTCTCCTCACATGGAAGACGGCATTCCTGGTGGCTATCACGTCTGCACGTCGAGCTGGTGAACTGGTTGCCCTGCGAGCAGACGCACCTTTTCTCCAGTTCTTCAACGACCGCGTCGTCCTCCAAGCGGACATCACCTTCCTACCCAAGGTGGTCTCCAAGTTTCACATGGCACAAACTATCTCCTTGCCAACCTTCTTCCAGAACCCCACTAACGCCCAAGAAAGGACTTGGCACACACTGGATGTGAAACGAGCTTTATTGTTTTACATCAGCAGGACTAGAGTGTTCAGGAAGTCGCAACGCCTCTTTGTGGCTTATGGGGGAAAGTCCAAGGGTGAACCCATCTCTGCTCAAAGGTTCTCCAAATGGATCACCTCTACCATCTACCTGGCCTACGAGTCAGCCTCACTGCCACCTCCACCGCATGTCAGGGCGCATTCCACCAGGGCGGTTGCCACATCCACTGCCTTTCTGGAGGGCACACCGCTTGAGGACATATGTAAGGCTGCCACCTGGTCCAGACCTTCCACATTTGTCCAGCACTACAGGGTGGACACCAGAGCCACTGCGGACGCCAGGCTTGGCCGTGTCGTCCTCACCAGAGGGCTCCGGACTCAACGCCCCTGACGGGTCCACCTAGAGGATCTTCAGCTCATCGTGGGATCATCTCATCCGACTGCCCACCGACCAAGTAAGTGTGAGCTTGCTAATCTCCCATGAGTGTGGATTCACAAACTATACGAAGGAGAAAGTTCGGTTTCACTTACCAGTGATAACTTTCGTTCTTCGAGTATATAGTTTGTGAATACACACTACCCACCCTGCCTCCCCTCTTGAGCTGCACGGATGAGATCAGTTGGTTTATCCTGTGCTTGGCTTAAGTATGGAACTGAGGTAAAATGGCGCGCGGGCGCCTCAGGGTGGGCGGTACGGTGGGCGGTCTTACCGCCAAAACTTTTGACCAATAGCTTTTCAAGCCTCCGATCGGCCGTTCTGCGCAGGCGCATAACCCATGAGTGTGTATTCACAAACTATATACTCGAAGAACGAAAGTTATCACTGGTAAGTGAAACCGAACTTTCTATAGGCATACCTATCAAGTGCAGCTCTGGACAATATGGGACCTGCGCAGAACCTTTCTGCACAGGTCCCTTCTGCGCATGCATAGAAGCCTTCTGTGCATACGTAGAAGTCTTTACGCATGCACAGAAGGGACCTGCGCAGAAAGGTTCTGCGCAGAACCATTCTATGCATGTGTAGAAGCCTTCTGCACATCCCCTGTGCAGAACCCTTCTGCACATGCGTAGAAGGGTTCTACGCATGCGTAGAAGGGTTCTGCGCGGAAAGGGATGCGCAGTAACTACTTTTTTCCCCACTGTCAAATTACGGAATGGTGGCGCCTCCAGGAGGGAAAGTAGGAAAAGCGGTGCTGGCCAATACGGGATACTTGACAGGTATGTCTATAGGGCTTGTGATTAGAACATGCATTCTGATTGCCACAGATACACTGAAAATTTTTCACCCTCTGGGTGTTTAATAACATACATGTTTATATTATATTTTCTTTCAGATTTCCTATTTGATCATTGTTTGTGCCTACGTATGCTTTCTGTGAACCACCGTGAGTAGTGTCTGTCACTAAATCCAGTGGTAAACAAATTTAAAAAATTGTGTTGGTCTTCAAATGATCTCTAGAGCATGACACAATCTCTCTACACTTTCTTAAAATTCAAAAGGTAATTCCAGCAAAACCCACAAAGAATCTCACGCACTATAAGAATTGACAAGTTTACATTGGCATAAAATTTGTGGACTTTAGCTTGTTTTGTCACATATATTTGGAAAATTGGGACACAGGCCATGAAATCTTGTGCCAAAATATTAAGTGTTAGACTTGTTTACAGACCCATAAGACTGTTATGGTTTTACTGGATGACAAAACTGCCAATCCCTCTGGAAGTGAATTCCTGTTTATGATGCAAAATGAAAACTTGGTTACCAACCTTCTGTTTTGAATGACAATATAGCAAAACATGTCCAATGCACAATTGAGTGAGTGGAGAGCCAAACAGAAAAAGCTGAATGGGTAAAGATGCTAACCTAGCAGTTTGACAGCAAGAAATTTACAAGTAGAGAAATAGGTACCACTCTGGCGGGAAAGGTAATAGTGTTCCATAACCATGGAAATGTCTACAGATGCAGACTCTTTGGCTTTAAACAGAGATGGGCACCAACCCCTAAAATAGAGTCAGACATGACTGGCTTTCGAGCAAGGGAGACCCTTACTATTACACAGTACTTTCTATTACATAGGGACTGTGATGGCTCAAGTGGTTAAGACACTGCAATCAATGACTGGAAGGTCGGAGTTCAATTCCCAAGTACTGCAGGATAGAATGAGATCCCGTCTTTGTCCCAGCTCCTGCCAACCTAGCAGTTTGAAAGCAAGAAATTGCAAGTAGATAAATAGGTACCACTTCGGTGGGAAGGCAAACAGCATTCCATGCACTCCGGTGTCTAGTCATGCCTGTATAACAATCTGCTTAATACTCCCAGGTAGGACTCGGTAGTCCTCTGGCCTCCTGGTGATGGGATTGCGCCTGACCCTGCTTCCCTGGTCCAGATCGGACCCAGCAATTCAGAGCTTTTCCTATCAGTGTGCCCAGTCACTCCCGACCGAAATCTAGGTAGTGAGCAAAGGGTGCACTTGAAACTATAGTGTAGATTCAGGTAATGTGTGCCAAGTAATCACTCCAAGTCTCTTAAGGTATTTTTAAAAATATATTGAAAGCATAGCAAGATTCGGGATACAGTCCAGCAAAAGAGCAGGAAGCGTTTCAAAGCAAGGAAATAAAGCAAATTGGGTCTCTAAGGGAAAGCCCATGGGCCCCCCATTTCTCTCAAGCTTCTACATCTTGACAGCTTAAAGCACAGCATTCCAGAGAGTGTCTCTGTGTCGGCATGTGCGTGCGTCTCTGGGTTATATCTTCTCCAACAGAGTCCACCTTTGGCCCTCCCTCTTAGGGATTCCAACCAATGTCTTACAATAAGACATGTCAATCTCACATTAAGTTTCATTTCTTCTAAACCATGAGGCAAGGATGTTTACATATTTTCTCTCTCCCTCTGATTTGAAATTGCCATTTTGAATGAGAATAAAGAACAGGGTATACTTCATTCTGTTACATCTGCCATGTGTCCATGGAAATGTCTGCAGATGCAGACAGCACTGACTCTGGTTATAAACAGAGACGAGCACTGAACCCTAGAGTCAGATACGACTGGCTTTCGAGCAAGGGCGATCTATTACATGAGACAGTGAGGTGTAATGGGTTGTGAATTCAAATATGGTATTCTCACCCACATGTCAAGTGACAAAGGTTGAAGAAACGATTCCTATTGATCTGATTGAAGTTTATAAAATCATGCACGGTGTGGACAAAGTAGATAAGGGAAAACTGTCTTCCCTATCGCACAACACTAGAACTAGAGGGCACTCCATGAAACTTTTGGGAACTAGTTCTCAAACAAATAAGAGAAAGTACTTTTTCACCTAGAGGATCACTGGTCTATGGAACTCCCTGCCAGATGAAGTGGTGACAGCTGTCAGTCTTGACAGCTTCAAGAAAGGATTAGACAAGTTCATGGAGGACAAGGGTATCAATGGCTATAATTATGGATGCCTAAAGACAACCTCCGGGTTGGAGAGATAGGCAGGATATCTCTCAATGCCATTTCCAGGGAATCCTAAGCAGGTGAAGGCATCTCCTTGGGAATGATCCCCTGAAGGAAATGGTGAGCCACTGTGTGAGATAGAATGCTGGACTGGATGGGCTGTGGCTTGTTCCAGCATTGCTGTTCTTATGTTCTTATTCTGACACTGGGCAAAGTGAGACGAGTAAGGCTGGAAGGAGGTGCTAACAAGTGTAGCAGGTGACATCCTATCCATAGTTCTGAAGAAAACTTCCATCGCCAGGCCAGGCAGCAGCTGTATGTAGAATGGAACTGGCTGCCATCTTGATGTTGCCCTTGTTCAGCCCAAAGTCCTCAGCAAACATATTTCAGGGCTAGAAGATAACCCTAATATCAGCTACCCGCATAGTATGGTAGCCAGTGGAAAGAATGATTTGTGTTCAGAAAGGGAGGAAATTCACCACCGTTTCCTAGTAATTCCATCTAAAAGCAAGCAGACGGAAAGTCGGAACATGGAGAAACCACAAGCGGGTGCTGAGGAAAGTGAGATATAAGGAGCTGCTGTTTCCTGTTGGCAGCTTAACGGAGCCATAGTTAACGAGGCCCTTGAGACTGAATTAATGGAGGAAGTCAATCTGCAGTGTTCTGGCCAGATTAGTCAAATGACATTCCATCCTCAAAGCTATTTAAATATTGAGGTTATTTATAAGAAATGGCACAGTACTCAGCTCATTACAGATATGTTTTCCCCCCTCTCGTCTTTTCTTTATTGTTCTCGGATTTACTTCAGGCCCCAAAGCGACAAGTGTGCTCAGACGCAATAGAAGCCAAAGAAGGAGTTTAGCTGAATTTAGAAGGAAGTGGAAGTCCTTTTGCGCTAACGTCAACCCTTGTCTTTTCCTGTGTGTGAAAGGATAGGCCCCTTTGACGCCCCTCTCCTTCCCTGTTCAGCTGTTTATAAACCACTCCAAGAAATGGATTTAGAAAGCAAGAGGAAACAGCCGCCTCCTGGCATTACGACTTCACGGTCCCTACATAAATAGTCGTTTACCAGATTGTCAGCCCTGCACAACCTACACGCTGGAATAGGTTAACCAAGACGAGGAAGGGAGTAATTTGAAGACTCAGCTGACCATGCTGTGCAGAAAATAGAGTTGCTATTTAACCGAGGAGTCTGGAAAAGGAAGACTGTTGTCTGCATTAAAAAAAAGAATCATAGAATAACTGAGTTGGAAGGCACAAATCCGAATCAAAGCGTATATGACAGATGGTTGTCCAATTCTCTCTTGGATGCTTCCAGTGTTGGAGTGCTCACTACCTCTCAAGGCCATTGGTTTCAGCGACGTACTGTGCTAACCATTAAGGAGTTTTTCCTGATATATTTTTTTTCCATATTTCTATCGCCAACCAACTCGGCAACGACTCTGGGCGGCTTACAAAAGTTGACGCTATCAAACACAAGAAGCACATAAACCCCCAATAAAACATTAAAACCTAATTAAAAAACCCACCCACACTTATAAAAAGAGAGAGACTTATGTTATTTTAAAACAGCAAGCAGGCGGGGGTTACCCCTCCATCAGCACCCCACACCTGCCCCGCCAGCCAGATTTTCAAATCTTTCCTGAAGGACAGCAATTCCACCTGTAGTCGCAATTCCACTGGCAGGAGGTTCCATAGGGCCGGTGTGGACACGGAAAAGGCTCTCCTACGTGTGCTAGAGAGACGAGCCCCTGTAGCTGATGGTACAAGTAGAGAGCCCCTCTGGTCCGCTCTGGTTGGATGGATGTAGGACTTTAAAGGTCACCACCAGCACCTTGAATTGCACCTGGAGGCAAATTGGTAACCAGTGCAGCTCCCAAAGCAGAGGTGTGGCACGAGCATAACGGCCACACCCCATCACTACCCGGGCAGCTGCATTCTGGACCAACTGTAGCCTACGAATGATCGTCAAGGGCAGCCCCATGTAGAGTGCATTACAATAATCTAGTCTTGAGGTGATCAGAGTTTGCGTGACCATGAGCAAGGAGTCCCTGTCCAGGAGTGGGCACAACTGGCGATTCACCCAAAGTTGGACAAAAGCCCTCCTGGCCACAGCCACCACCTGCTCCTCGAGCTGTAGATGTGAGTCCAGGAGGATCCCCAAGTTGCGTGCCGGGTCCGTCTGGGGCAAACTAGCCCCATGTAGAAGCAAGGATGGTAGCTCACAGGATAACACAGGGCCCCTAATCCATAGCCACTCAATCTTGCCGGGATTCAGTTGTAGCCCGTTGTCCCCCTTCCAGACCCTTACAGCCTCCAGATACCTGGATAGGACTTTGACAGCATCGCTTGGATCACCACGAGTCGAAATGTATAGCTGAGTGTCATCCGCGTACTGTGTCATATTCAGTCTATATCTAGTGTCCTTTAGTTTGAAGCCCTTTATTATGCATCGTGCACTCTGGGACGATGGGGAACAGATCCTTCCCTTCTTCTTTATTATTATTTTTCAGAGATTTGAAGAGTGTTATCATCATATCCCTCTCAGGCTCCTTTTCTCAAGGCTAAACATGCTCAGTTTCTCCAGTCGTACTTCATAGGGCTTGGTTTCTAGTTCTCTGATCATCTTTGTTGCCGTCTCTGTACCTGCTCTAGTTTGTTTCCATCTTTCTTAAAGTGCAGTGCCCAGAATTTGATACAGTACTCTAGATGTGGTCTAACTAGTACTGAATAGAGGGGTGTGTTGTTGTTGTTTTTTTTTTTTTGGGAGACTATACTTCTGTTAGGTTAAGGTAAAAGTCTCCCTTGCTTGAAAGCCAGTTGTGGCCGACTCTAGGGGTACTTTTTGGACTTCCAGAGCTAGGCTAGTAGTAAGTGCAGTCATGTTGGTGAGAGACTTTGGGATTGTAGTTCAAAAGTTTTCAAGGAGTTGGCTAGCAAGAGTCTTCTGAAGTTCATTTTATTGATTGAACTGCTGCTTGTCAAAACTGAGAAAAGGTACTTTTTTCAAAATTACCTCTCCCTTTGCCCATGCTAGCTGGGTGTTTCTGGATGGTGCAGTCTAAAACATTAACTTTTGTAAACCTTGGCAATGACGATACTTAAGGTCCCTGTTCTCTTGACCATATTTGCAGTATACCAGATTTGGCAGTGGGTAGGGTGGATTGGGGGAGGCACTACATGTTCTAGTAACCAGAGCAGCTAGCATTTCCAGAATATCATGTTTCCATGCTTTATTCCTCATTGATGATCGGCAGATCTTGGCATTAGAAACTCCACTTAGGACGTAAACAAGCTCTGAAAAAGCAGCAGGTAGAGTTGGAGGTGGCGACCCATTATTGTAATGCCCTTTACCCACTTTGATTTGGTGTACAAAGGATTGTGTTAAGGGGCAGCTAATCTGCATTAAGCGATCTTGATTACGCCCCACAGATGGAGAACTGGAGAGGTGAGCGTACTACTAATCAAACAGCTTCTTGGCAAATGCCAGCACTGATTAATCAACGCAGTTGGTCGTTGGCTCTCTCACGGCTTCATCTGAAGAGCTGGCAATCGTTTAAAACATACTTAGGAATTTATTTTTCAATGAGTTTTTTTAAAATACGCAGTGGGGGCTGGCGTGGGGGGGGGAGAGCTGGGAAGAATTGCCAAATGCGATGCATTATTTAATTTCTATAGAACATTTCTTTTTTTGCATTTAGTAGAATGTGGCTTCCTTTTCATTTTAAGGTAGCTTCTTGTTGATCTCCTTTTCACTGTGACCTTAACGCAGATATAAGACGATCTTTAAAAAGGCAATAAAGGAATAACAAGGCTCAAGTGCATCAGTGCCAACTAAGATCTCAAGCCTGAGGAAGTCACTGTGCAGTTTGGTTCCATGCTAAATCTGTGCAGGTGTTCTCTCAGACCTGGGAGAGCCAAAATTGTTTAAGGCTCACACAGGCTTTTGGGTGGTGGGAAAAAAGGCAAATCCCAAATCTAGAAGTCAGTTCATCTGTACCCAGAGTAACTATGTGTCTTGTTTTACGCAGAACAGTCCTCTATCGGAAAGAAAGACTTCATTTGAAAGTGTCCAAAAGAACCACGAAGAGGAAGATCAGAGAACTTAAAAGTTGCTCACACACTTTCAATCAGCACCCAGATAGCAACTAGGTAAAGGTTGCCCTTGCTCAAAACCCAGCTGTATCCGATTCTAGGGTACAGTGCTCCTTTCCATTCGCAGCCAAAGAGCCAACACTGTCTGGATCTACAGATGTTTCTGTGGTCATGTGGCAGGCATTAGACACGGGAGCACACAAAATGCTGTAACCTTCCCACTGAAGCCGTTCCTATTAATCTACTTGCAATTTCTTGCTTTCAAACTGCTAGGTTGGCAGGAGCCATTGGGAGCCAACAGGAGCTCACTCCACTTGGGTCTCAAACTGCTGACCTGCCAACCTTCCAGTCATCAAGTTCAGGATCTTAACTATTAAACCACCGCATTGGCATAAAATGTGGGAAATGCTATGGAAACGTAATGGTTGGATTCACATTTTTTAAAATTATGTTGACCATATGGCATTATTGCAAATAATATGTAGCAGCCCAAGTTCATTCCCCTTCCCTTGCCAAATCTATATTATTATTTTTCCACTGCCAGAGTTTATACTTTTTTCACAGGCAGTGTGTTTGCTTGTCATCGAGGGTCCAATTCTGCAGGACCTAGAGGAGTATGTGTAGTTAAATTCCTTCTTTCTCCCTGTGTGGCCACAACTCAGATTTGCTTGGGGAAACTCAAGTCCCAGATGCAACTTAACTGTGAGGGAATTTGTATTTTTTTCTCACTGTGTATTCATGCCCTCAGAAGAAACACCTGTTTGCCTGTTCACAGTGTTCCTCACTGAGGTGAGCACACCCAGGTTCTAGACGCCACTTTCCCTTTTGCATGTATAGATATGACAGTGTGGTATATTTGGATGGAATGCTAAGCTAGATCACTGGAGGCCTGGGCTCAAATCCTTGTTGTACCACAATGAAACTCCCTGTGTGTGTGTGTTTGTGGAACTCATAAACCACTCCTGGAATATCTCATGTACCTTAAAAAAACCTCAAAAATATCGAGAGCACAACTGAGCGTTGTATTTTGCCTGTCCTTAAAGCCCAAGGCACATTGACATTGAAGAAGTAAGTCTGATGCAGTATTTTACGCCGGAGAAATCAGAGACTTCAAAGCAATACCAGGCTTCAGTCTTGAAGACCAAGCTAACCTGCAAACTCCGCAAAGTGAGTGAAGCTCCTGTTGTGACAACTCACACACTCTGAATGGATATGAGCCTCAAGTCCTCCAGCTCAGATCCAGGAAGAGCTTTATGGCAAGAACAAACATTCTTGAGGGTGCACAAGACCAAACCCAAGTTAGAAGATTGGGGAAGGAGCTTGTTGGACAAGGAACAACATTAAAGGAGGGTATAGCTGAGGATCTCAACCTCCCCTACGTCACTTAGAAGACTCTGAATAGGCTGAGGGTTGGAGTGTCTAAATGTAAGACCAACATGCTCAAGTGGCGGCTGGTGGAGGACAACAACATGTTGTGTGATTCTGGAGAGATACAAAATCCAGCTCGTTTACTAGGCTGCCAATTGCTGCCAGAGGCATGCGCCAATGAGGACTTGGGTTTAGACAATGACAAAACCAAGAAAGTGGCTTCATTTTGGCAGTCCAGGGTTTGATCGGGACATGAAAGAAGAACTCACACACAACCATTTTTAAGCAGAACAAGATTTAAAACTGAAAGGAAATATTTTAAAGAATTAGCTGTTAATCATCAAAACCTTTCTAGTTTTTTTTAAAAAAATAATTAGTTGCCATTCATATTTCACCTGGATTTTTGTAGTAATAGGCTAACCATTGCCAGCTTGCTGGGCCTGTTGCAACTTCACCAGAGCCCCTTGGGCCAGATCTTTTCAAAGTAACCCAGGATGACCTTCATGGTGGCTGTAGCGATCCTGTGGCACAAGGCCATGCCATACTCTAATAATACCATCTGCTAGAGGGGCTCGTCTCTCTAGCACAAGAAGAAGGGCCTTCTCTGTGACCGCACCGGCCCTTTGGAACCTCCTGCCAACAGAGTTACGGCTGCAGACGGGATTGCTGCCCTTTAGGAAAGAATTGAAAACCTGGGTGGCAGGGCAGGTGTGGGACACAGATGGAGGGGTGACCCCCGCCTGCTGGCTTATATAATTAAGATTTCTCTCTTTTTTAAGGGATGGGGTGAATTATTTCAAATTTTAATGGTTTTTTAAAGGGTTTTTAGTTAGCTGATGTTGTTTTTAATTGTTGTTAGCCGCCCAGAGTCGTTGCAAAGTCGGGTGGCAATAGAAATTTGAAGAATAAGAATGAATGAATGAATGAATGAATACTTCGCCCACTCCTAGCAATCCCTTACTTTGGTCTGTTACCACTTTTCACAACGTAGATACAGGGTTGGACTTTGCCAGGCATCAAAGAATCATTATAAGAGCACCAAACAATGCCGGTGGAGGCCGCTAGATGTGCCAGAGCAAGAACCTTGTATCTCCTTTTACAGGGGTAAAAGAAGTAGTAAAGAAGAAGGCCATCCATGGGGCCACACTTCCCTCTTAAAATAAGTCCTCCAAAAGAAAAAAAGAAAGCAAGGGATGGGATTCTCTGTGTTATAGAATGTGGCTTGGAATTTGTCTTGATCTATGCCTCTGGTAGCCAGGTGTATTTTTTTCTCTATTTCTCCTGTATTGGGCAATAATATGGAAGGACTCACCCCGCTGAGCTCTGCAAAATTACCTTTGCCCATAATGGGGCGGCTTTCTCATCTTCTACCGAGACTGCGCTGGTGTTAGCAAATGCCTTACATTCTGCACTGCTGTAGCTACCTACTTGGACGGTCTTCTATTGATTTCTCCTCTTTCACCGTGCATGCTTGTTTAATACGAAAAAATGTTGTTCGAAACCAAGTCTGATCATCTTAAAGATGTTATTTACTTTTTGAAAGGTGTGTTGGATTATGATTAATACAGTGAATAGCTGGGACCTGAAAAAGGCGATGCTTCTCTATATAGCCAAGCGGCCCAAACTTTGTGGAGTGAGGAGGGGAAATAATGGGACAGTCAATTCTACATTGAACACATTTCACTTTTCTTTTTCATGGGATGGCTACTGCTTCTTTGTTTCAATAGCATTCTGGCAAAGCTGCTAACCAAAAGGCAGTTGAAACCATGATCTGAAAATGTTTGCATAATCTGACCTTGCAACTCATGCTAATTAAACATTATTCTTTTATTCTACCTTTAAAAAAAGAATTTTGCTTAATTTGTTACTCATGAAGACAGGCATGGAGATATTCATGGCATACAACAGGGGTGCCTAAACCTTTTGGGCTGTGGGCCAGTCATGTGGTTCAGCGGGCCGGGCACATGGTTCCTTCCACTGGAAGCGGAAATAAAACGTGCCTTGCAATCTGTTTTGCAACAGGATGAGATGGATTTTAGGCTGCCATTTTCTCTGCTTAAACCAGGCATGCCCAAACTACAGCCTGTGGGCCAGATCCAGCCCCAACATCAATTCATCCAGCCTGCGCCACCCTCATCCCTCCCAGAAGCGGAAGTAAAATGAGCCCATATGGGCACATTTTACTTCCACTTCTGGAAGTGACGAGGGTGGTGCAGGCTGGATAAATTGGTGTCAGGGGCCGGATCTGGCCCATGGCCCATAGTTTGGGCACACCTGGCATAGAACATCCCAGGTTCTGAACATGGGGAACCTTTGTACAGCCACCTGGCAACCCTGTTGCAGCCATTTTCTGCATGCTTTTAATAATAACTTTGCATGAGTGAGAGATTTTTTATTAAAAAAATACTATATTTGTCTTCAGAAATTGCAACACCAGTCCACAAAAGGACATTTCATTGCATAATAGCAATAGCAATTAGGTAAAGGTAGATAAATGACTCCCTTGCTCAAAAGTCAGTCATGTCCAACTCTAAAGTTCTCATCTTCATTTACAGCCAAAGAACCTGCAGATGTTTCCTTCCTTATGTGGCAGGCATTGCAAACAGAGAAGCTTCCAAATGCCTTGTTACTTCCTTCAAAGAGCAAAGAATATATCTTGGTCTAAATGCCTGTTTCCTTCCAATTTACATCAGGAGGAAAATATTGCTTGCTCCTCCTTTCTGTTTGCTGCAGTGTTTAATATTTCATGTCTCGGGTGGGTGAATGGGCCAGAAATTGTTGCATTCTCTGATTACTTCTTTTCCTACTGGGAAAGCAATCAGGGTTGCTTCCCCCCCCCTTCCCCATTCCATAAAGCTAAATGACTTATTTATTTCTTTTCTCTTTAATTAAAATGCATAACACTCCAAGCCATGTGAGCCTTTGGGTGATAATAGTAATAATAATTATTGCCATAATCCCGTTGGACTAATGGAGCAACATATAATGAAAAATGTAAAAAAAAAAATCCAAAACAAAATGAAACCATGATTGCCTGGCTTTCTGTTTCCTAATCGGAGGGAACGGCAGACTGCTCTTTTTAATGATTTGTAACCAATATCAATCAAAACTCCTTGGGGGATTCTCTATTATAGAGAAAGAGCAAGTTGCAAATTTAAATGTTTACCATGCCTTTATTTAAATGAGTGTTTTCCTGAAAGTCTTGTGTAAACAATCTCTCTCTCTCTCTCTCTCTCTCTCTCTCTCTCTCTCGTTTACTTTGAAGAGGCTGCTCAGGAATCATTATTGTGGTTTTTTGGGGGGGGCACATGAACACCTGGAGACAGGAGACATAGAACTACTACTACTACTACTACTACTACTACTACTACTACTACTACTACTACTACTACTACTACTACTACTACTACTACTTCCAAATCCGAACATTGGCTATCCTCATGGTGATCAGCCATGAAGACTGTTCTGCAAATATAATGCCATGGTCTTTCATCTGCCTTCCTCATCTCAGAGTGACACCCATACCACTGATCCTGCTCCGTGACTCACTTTCTGGTCCTGAGCCCTTTTGGCATGCAAAGTCCTCCTCAACCCCAGGCCTATATTGATGAAGCTGCTGCCCTCCATCAAGATCAGGGGTTCCTAACCTTTTTACGCTGCAGACTTGGCCATACCCCATGGATAGTTGAGCGGTCCTGACCACGCCCCCTGGAAGTGGAAGCGAGTGCATTTACAACAGCCGTAAATGCACCCTCTTCCACATTTATGACAGCTGCAGGTGTGTTTATGCATGTGCAGGTGCGTTTTACAGCTGACATAAACACATCTGCTTCCACTTCTGGGTGTAGTGGCAGTACTGGCAGTGGCAGCGGCAGGCCACATGAAATGGTGCTGCAGGCTGGCCCTGGCCCACAGAATTTTAGTGTATGGGACCAAAGACAACCGGACAACCGAAGGGTTGGTTTAACACAGGTTTATTGCATGAGGTTCCAGTGAAGCATGAGGTAATGGCGGTGATACATCTCAATATATACAGTAGCCCTCTACATTTGAATCTTGTAGCACGGTAGCTCATTGGCTGCTACCGGCGTGGCCTCGCCCAGGCACGCCTCTTTCTTCTGCTGCTGAATGCGGGGAAGGTTTTCCCGCGGCTGTCCGTGATTGAGCAATGTGAACCATGTGAGGCTGAACGCTCGCAGCTGCCCTCTATGGGCTGTCTGCTCGCGTTCCTTTACAGCTGATATCGTTTGTATCTGGAGTGGTTACATTCTTGCCTTTACAGTATAATGAACATGCATACATACATACATAACATCCCTCCCCCCTAGGATGGGACGAAGTCCCGCAACCAATGTGGCTTGCCGCACGTGTACTTGGGACGCGCTTGCGTCTGACCTAGTACTGGAGAGCCTGTGATCCCTGACTCTGCGGGTGCTTGTCCTGCAACGGGAAACGGGGATTCGTTAGTGGCTCTGTGGGGCGTCCGTGCCTGCCTCGCGCCCGGGGATGGGAAAGGAATGAATAGTTGGGAGGTGAACCCCTGCCTGTTGCTCTCGGACCCCGGGGACCCTCCTATTGTGAACCGCGGAACCGATGAGGTCGCCCTTGTGGTTCGGCTACCTTCTGATCCCTGCTCGGGGAACCTTGAGACTGTGGTGGGCGGACTCGCTGATGCCTCCCGTCTTGGGGGTGTCGGTCTCCGGGAAATTGGCGCTATATTGCATTCTAACTCACAGGGGCTACTGGGACTGGAAGTACCAGGGGCTGAACTGAAACCCCTCTTTTCGCTAGGACGGGTGGGGGACCACTCCGCTAACTCCCCCTGGTACTGTAAATCAACGTCTAAACTTCTATGGGCATCTGTGTTTCGGGGAAACTCCCGCGGGGTATGTGTGTGGTCGGGGCTCTTCCATTTTGTCGGGGACCCCCGCAAAAGATTTCTGTGGATCGATTCCCTTTCCTCCCCCCTTGGTGGGGACCCATGCTCCCCTTTTCCTCCCCCTTGGGCTAAGCGGGTGGGGGAGTACCCTAACGCTGATTCGATGCTATTCTCGTCTCCGTCCTGCTCTCCGGGGACCCTGCGCCTGAGTTGGTCCACGTGTCGCCTCCACAGGAAGCCTGTACTGGTCTCTACGCGGTATGAGACGGGGCCGGTTTGTTCTACTACGGTGCCCGGCACCCAGGCTGGCCCCGCGCTGGCGTAGTTCCTGCAATGCACCGGGGCGCCTACGCTGAAACTCTTTGTGGGTTCCACCCCTATGTTCCGCCCTTTGTCCTCTACTCTCGTGGGGTCTAGCTTGGAGATTCCCGTGGCCAGCTTCCTGCGCATCAACAGCTCTGCGGGGGAGTACCCTGAGGCTAACGGGGTGACCCTGTATCTTAGCAGGAATTGGCACAATTTCAGGTCGAGGTCTCCGGGGCCCATGCGCAGCAGCGCGTCTTTCGTGGTGCGCACGAGGCGCTCTACTTGGCCGTTGGTGGCCGGGTGAAAGGGGGCAGAGGTAACGTGCCGAATGGCGTTGCGCTCCATGAATGCCCCGAACTCGGCGGACGTGAAACAGCTAGCGTTATCGCTGACGAGGGTGTCGGGTAAACCGAACGTGGAAAAGACCCTCCTTAACTGTTTAATTGTTGTGGCCGAGGAGGTGCTCGAGACTGGGATGACCTCCAACCATTTGGAGAACGCGTCCACCACGAGGAGGAAAAGCGTTCCCCTGAACGGGCCAGCAAAGTCTACGTGTACCCGGGACCAGGGCCCCCTTGCTGCGTCCCACTCCCTAGGTGGCGAGCGAGCCTCTTCTGGCCTTGAGCTTTGGCACGCTTCGCAAGTGCCGACCAGGTGTTCGATGTCGGCGTCTAGCTGGGGCCACCAAAAGTAACTGCGGGCTAGCGCCTTTGAGCGGACGATCCCCGGGTGGCTGACGTGCAGCAGTTTAAGCACCCTCGGCCGGAGAGACGTGGGGATCACTACCCGCTGTCCCCACAAAAGGCAACCCCTCTCTAGGGACAACTCTAGTTTCTTTTTGAAAAATGTGTCGAATTCCGCTGCTGGGGAAGACACGGGCCACCCTTTCTGTACCCAGGAGCAAACTGTGGCCAGCGTTTTGTCCTTGCCTGTCGCTTTGGCGATGTCGGCCGGTACTACTGGAGGGGAGTCTAGAACCTCTATCATTAAGACCTGGTGGTCCCTCTCTACTTCGCCCACGTGGCAGCAATCCCGGGGAATGGGGGACCTCGACAGGGCGTCGGCATGGCTGATCTCCTTCCCGGGCCGGTATACCAACGCGTGCTGATACGCGTTGAGAAAAATGGCCCACCTGAGCATTCTCGGGGACAGGATTTGGGGTGTGGGCTTATCTGCGGTGAAAATGCCTAGCAAAGGCTTATGGTCAGTCACTATGGTGAAGGGGCGGCCGTACACAAAATCATGAAATTTCTTGGTCCCCGCAATTATTGCTAGTGCTTCCCTGTCTGTCTGCGCATAGTTTCTCTCCGCTTGGGACAAGGACCTAGAGTAAAACGCTATCGGGGCCTCCCTACCGTTCTCCAGCACGTGGCATAACACCGCCCCCACCCCCACCGGGGATGCATCGCATATCAGGACCACTGGGCGTTTGGGATTGAAGTGGGTCAGTACAGCATCTGATGCCAGGAGTCGCTTCAGGTCATTGAAAGCCTTCTCCTGGTCGTCGCCCCACTTCCATGCCTCGTCCTTTTTTAACAATTTGTGTAGCGGTTCTGCCACGGCTGCCTTCCGCGGGAGGAAGGAGTGGTAGAAGTTGAGCAGTCCGAGGAACGACTGCAACTCGGGCTTGGAGGTGGGGCGAGGGGCCTTCTTGATGGCGGCTACCTTGGATTGGGCTGGCCTTATTCCCTCGGGAGTGACACGGAACCCTAGGAACTCAACCTCTGTAGCGAAGAAGACGCATTTGTCTTTCCGCAACCGCAACCCCGCCTTTTCGAATATTGTCAGGACCTTTCCCAACCTTGTTGCTAATTCGGCCCGGCTCCCCCCTGTAATCAATACGTCATCAAAGTAGGGTAACACCCCCTCTAACCCCTTCAGGAGGCGTTCCACAAGTGACTGGAAGATCCCGGGCGCCGAATTCACGCCGAATTGGAGGCGCGATACCTGGAACGCCCTTTTGTGGGTGACTATGGTCTGCGCAGCAGCTGCGGCGGGGGTCACCGGGAGTTGCTGGTAGGCTTGGGCCAGGTCGAGTTTAGCGAAACACCTCCCCCCGTGTAACCTGGCCAACAAGTGGCTGACTACCGGCACCGGATACGCATTAGGGCGGATCGCCTTATTGATGGTGCACTTGTAATCAGCGCATATGCGGACCTCCCCGTTGGCCTTGAGCGCTGTTACAATTGGAGTTTCCCACTCCGCAGAATCAACAGGAACAAGAATCCCCTGGCCCACCAATTTGTCCAACTCTGCCTCTATTTTGTCCTTTAGTGCGAAAGGCACTCTGCGCGGTTTAAGTCTGATTGGACGTACTCCAGGGTCCAGGTCGAAAGTCACTGGGGGGCCCTTGAATTTTCCGAGCCCCTTTTTAAAAACCTCGGGGTGCGCGTCGCACACGCTCTGTATTGGATCAGTCCCGGCGGCGTGTGCTCCCACGGCGTGCACCCCCCCAATGAACAACCCCAGGGGCTGGAACCATTGAGTCCCGAGGAGGCTGCATTTACCTCCCTTGAGGACGACTAGGGGAAGCGTTGCGGTGTGCCTTTTAAACCGGACCTGGAACTTCCCAACCCCCAACACTGGGATGCGGTTCCCTTGCACGTCCTTCAGTGTGGCCCTCAACGCTTTGAGCTTGGGCCGCATGCGGGGGGCGATTTTCATGAACTCCCCCTGGGAAATAATAGAGTATGAAGAACCCGAGTCCACCTCCATTCTAACAGGGGCCCCTTGTATTACTACCTCAACGAAGTAACGGGGGTGCTCCGTGGAAACGCTGCAAACCGGTGCGTCGTCCTCGCTGTCGTCGGAGATGCGCCCTACTCCGTCCCGCGTCCTCGTGGTCCGGGTGTCGTCCTTTGGCCTCGTGGTGCGGTCCTGCCTCGTGGTGCGGTCCTGCCTCGCCGAGCGGTCTGGAGAACTCCTGGTGGCCTCGCGCCGTTTCCGGCAGACCTTGGCGATGTGCCCGCGCCGGCCGCAGTTGTGGCACTCGGCCTTGCGGAATGGGCATTTGGCGCGGGCGTGGGCGGCGCCGCAGCCGTCGCAGCGCCGGCCCTCTCTCTGGACCCTCCGGACGTCCTCGTCGTCGCCGCTCTCCGCAGACGAGTTCGAAACTCGCCGGGCCGCGCGCACCGAGCTCTCTGCCTTTGTGGGCTTCGGGCGCCAGTCCTGAAGCTCGTGCACCCCGGCAGTAGTGGCCTCCGCGGCCTGTGCCGTGTCGAGGACTTGTTGCCACGTGGGAGGCGGCTCCCTTTTCATCAGCGCGCGCTGAGTCTCTGTGTCCCTCAGACCGCAGAGCAGGCAGTCCCGGAGGGTGATGTCGGGGAGCTCCCACTTGCATGGGCCGGCGGCCAACCGCAGGGCCGCGGCGAACTCGTCGACCGATTCCCCGGGAGCCTGGACTCGCCTCCAGAACGCGCTCCGAGCGGGGAACATCGCTATTGCTGGCCGGAGATGGGCGCGCAACGCCGCCAGGAGCTCTGTAGCTTTGAGGTCGCTCACCTTCCTCGGCGCGATCAGGTCCACCAAGGTCCTCTTGGTCTCGTGTCCGAGCATGCGGACGAAAATGGCCCTCTTTTTGGCCTCATCGGAGACTTCGAGCTCCACCAGCGCTGCGTTGAAGTCTATCTCAAACAGCTCCAAGTCTCCCGGCTTCTTGATCTCGTAGCCGGCGCATGTCTTGGTCCCGTGGGCAGCCATATCCCACCTTCGTCGCCAATTTAGTGTATGGGACCAAAGACAACCGGACAACCGAAGGGTTGGTTTAACACAGGTTTATTGCATGAGGTTCCAGTGAAGCATGAGGTAATGGCGGTGATACATCTCAATATATACAGTAGCCCTCTACATTTGAATCTTGTAGCACGGTAGCTCATTGGCTGCTACCGGCGTGGCCTCGCCCAGGCACGCCTCTTTCTTCTGCTGCTGAATGCGGGGAAGGTTTTCCCGCGGCTGTCCGTGATTGAGCAATGTGAACCATGTGAGGCTGAACGCTCGCAGCTGCCCTCTATGGGCTGTCTGCTCGCGTTCCTTTACAGCTGATATCGTTTGTATCTGGAGTGGTTACATTCTTGCCTTTACAGTATAATGAACATGCATACATACATACATAACAAGAATGTAGGTTGAGAACCCCTGATCAAGATGGATTCCAGTGAGATTTAATCCACTTGGGGACCATCACCCTTCCGTGTGGACTTTGCTAAGGTCACTAGTCCTCAGGGTTGTCAGGTTAGTGAATGGGAATCCAAATATGGTACTTCAAAGAAATCAAAGGCTGGACATTTACAACAATGTATCCATTCTGACTGATTCAATCAGGGCTTCAAAGAACTTCAAAGAAATAGGTACTTTCTAAAGATTCTTCGATAGCGCCGTGAATGAATTAAATTAGTAAAAATTAAGAGCGATAGGGGAAGACAGCAGAGGGGATTTCAGGATGAAAGTTAACATTTTATATGCTGAATTAAATTATAAAATAATCATTAAAAATCATGTCTTCACTCCCGGAGCCTGGCTGACCCCCAGGATCAGTTGACCGGTCAAGGGCCGATGGCAGAATTGATCAGGGAAAGGTCTCCTTGGGAGTAAGACAGTAAAAGTTCATTTATTTCTGATTGGCTCCAACTTAGAAAGTGCAGGCTTTTTGAAATTGGATTTCTCGCTGCCTCTACTCCTGCCTAAAAGTCAAGCGCAGCTGCAGCGACAAAGTAAATTTAGGCTTCAAAATGATTTAAAAGCAATTGCGGTTTGGATTAAAATGCAGTTTTCCCATCTTTGGAGCCACTCTTGAACATAGGCATAGCGAACTTGACTCTTTGATCCCTGATTGAAGTTGAATTAGCAGTTGCAATTAAATATTCCAAAAATCATTAGAAATATTGTAAAATAATTCTAACATGTTCTATTCTGTATTTTCAAAGCAGGAATCTTCCACAATATTTTCTTTAAACTTGAGCTTGCCTCGGTAGACCCAAGAGGCTTACTGCGTTCCAAAGGAAACATTCAATTAACACGTGATGCCCAGAGAGCCACACACCCATCTCTAAACTTCCTGAAATTCTGAAGCAAATAACTACAGTCTTGATTGCTTTAAGGATTATTATTTTGTGTGTCTCTCTTGCGTCTTTGTTTATGGGGTCTGTAAGTACCATGTGTACATAATGCTGGTTAGTTTCTGCCTGGAGACAGGATGGGATTATTTGGGTGGGAAATGTAGAAATTGAACAAATAAATAAATAAATAAATAATGCCAAGTAATTCATCAAGTGAGGTTCCAATGATGCTGACTGGTCAATTGAACCTCCTGCCTCGGACATGCAACATTTCTAATTGCTTCCTGTCTTCAAGCCAAGCATATTAATTGGGGGCACGCTCAACAACCTCACTCTGCTATTGGTTACTGTATTGATTTGTCTCTACCTAATCCCCAGCCTCCTCCCACTATTCTTTCCTGGAATTTGTAATCTTTTACCATTACCATATATTTACAAAAACTTACTATTGTAACCCAAAATTGACTTATTTATCTATGAAACAACAGCCTGCTGCTAGGTTATTGTTTTCTTTGTAAAAAAAAACTTTATTGTAACTTTAGATAATTGATAGGATTAGTTTGTATCTGTAGAATTGTATAAAAGGACATTGCGATGTCGGGACTTCAGCTCTCTAGCTCACTCTCAAAATGTAGTTAGGGAAGCTCACATTTAGATTTTTGTAGCAGGCAAAGGTTGCAAACTGTCTTTGACCAGCAGCAGGCTACTGTTGATTAAATGCATATTCAACAAACCTTTTTATTTTTACCTGAAATTCAAGTCTCTGTGGTGGGGAGTATTGCGCTCACAGCTCAGCTAGGACATAGGAGAGGAAGGCATGTATCGATCAGTGGACTGCTGTAACCTTCGATAGGCACGCACACTCCTGAGTGCAGTCTCTCCTGCCACCTCCAGCAATCCAGAACCATAGCCTGCAGGGCGGATTCCACCTCCTTTAACTTTCGAGAGTATGCAATGTTTTACATGGTAGCAAACAAAGCAGAGAGCTTAGGAAAAACCTGGGTTAGCTTTAGTAAGTTGACATCCACTCAATAAACCCTTTTAGCAATTTATTAAGCAAAGCATCTGAAATAAAACAAAGACAGAATACAGAAAGAGATAGTTAGATTTCCCCCTATTTTGGCAGAGTCTCCGGCAAGGCTTGCTCCATAGATGTTAAATCTCTTCTCAGAGATTTGGGCAACGTTCCAACAAGCCAGTGATGGCATCAGCTTGTGAGCCAAATTGGAGGTGAAAAGTAGCTCCTTAAATATACAAAGAGAGCAACTTTTCTCCTCCCAAAGGGGTTTGGTACTGATAAGAGATACCAATCAAATTACACTGCTGATAAGAGTTAACCAAGTAGGATTGAGCTTCATCCTACTGGTTAGGAGTGAGATAAGGATTAGGGACTTTCCCAGTGCTCATGACCCCCTCCTTTGGAGTGTCCTTGAACTAGAGCCAGGCAGCCTGAGATGGAGTCAGAACACAAAATGGAAGTAGTCTGGTTCATCAAGATCCTGACAGGGGGCTCTGCCAGTGGAAGAACTTTTTTAATTTCGGAAATGCATCTCTGGTGCTCACAGGTCTTCCTGTGACAGAGAAAAGGGGGGTAGCAGTTTTCAGGTAACATTACCATAGCAGGATAACCTGGCCAGACTATTAGATATAGAACAGCCATTGCAATAACATTCTTCTGCTTAAGCCTATACATGTTGCATGCACCACTCAGAACTCATTCAGGGATAAGCATAGTTTCCAATGCAAGTACATCTGCAGAAACAGGTGGGTGAGAATAGATGGTGGGGTGTGTTTTCCTCCCTTCACAAATTCTGTGTTTAGATCACTCTTCTGAGGCTTTCTTCCCTCCTTCTTGTCTCCCTTAAGTCACATTCTAGGCCATAGTTTCTCAACCTTGCCCCTGCCGCTCCAAATGTTTTTGGACTTTAATTACCAGAAGTCCTGATCAGCTGGTGTGCTGATTTGGGCTTCTGGTAATCAAAGTCCAAGAACACCTGGAGGGCCAAGGTTGAGATACCCTGAGCTAGACAATTGTCTGCTTTTTCTATGTAGCTTTCTTTTTTTTTGCTCCTGAAGTCTCCTTAAATGGATTTGCTAAGTTACAAAAAGTTCTCCTTCGTATAGTTTGTGAATCCACACTCATGGGTTATGCGCCTGCGCAGAACGGCCGATCGGAGGCTTGAAAAGCTATTGGTCAAAAGTTTTGGCGGTAAGACTGCCCACCGTACTGCCCACCGTACCGCCCACCCTGAGGTGCCCGCGCGCCATTTTACCTCAGTTCTCTTCTTTCCGCCGTAGCAGCAGGACGATCGTTGAGAGCTTCCTCAATTTTTTTCGCCCTTCTGAGGGAAAGTCTTTTGGCAAATTTCAACATTTTTTCTCGGTGATCTTGTCTTTCGGGCAGGATCGCCACCCCGGTGATGTTTCTTCCTTCTGGTGGACTCAGTTACCTACTCGCTTCGGTCACTGTTTCCCCCCTCAAGGGGGTGGCGGCTGGCCAGCCCTTCGGGGTAACCGCGTTCCAGAAACTTCCGTTGGAAGAATTTTTTCTTTGATGGCCGCGGCCTTCAAACAGTGCTTGGCTTGCCTGAAAAAGTTTCCGGCTTCCGACGGGCATAGCCTCTGCCTTTTCTGCCTCGGAGAGTCTCATCAGAGCCAGTCTTGCCCCCACTGCAAGAAATTCACCCGTCTGGCCGTGCAAAACCGGAGCTACCGGCTCAAAGCGCACCTGATGGAACTCTCTCTGGCTCCCGTTGTGGCCGCCTCTACCTCGGCTAGCGTCTCTCAGCCTCCGCCGCCTTCGACCTCTTCTTCCGCCACCATCAAGAAGAAGAAGAAGAGGGACAAGAATGGAGACAAGAAAAAGAAGCGCGGGTCGGAGAAGAGGCGATCGCTCCCGCCTACTCCGCACACCCCTGTGTCTCCGGGACCTTCGCCACCATACTTGGTCGCGAGATGTCCGTCTCCTGGGTCCTCCATCTGGGGAGGACGGTCCTCCTTGGGTTCGCCTGAAAAAGGACGCAGGGCTGGGGCTCCAGCTCGCCCACTTCAGGCGATCACCATGCCGGCCACCATTTCGTCGCCGATTTTACCGGCCACCGTTTCGTCGCCGACCCAGCCAGCCACCGTTTCGTCGGCCACCGTTTCGTCGCTCCCGACGGTGGGGGACCCATCCCACAGGGAGTTCCTGAAGGAGATGTTTGAGGTCATGGCTCAGACTTTTGCCAACCGGTTTAAGACCTCCATGCCTGCGGCCTCTGCGGCTCCGGTACCGACCACCGCAAGCCCCAGGGATGCTGGCCCTGCTGTGGCCCCACCGACCTCCCGAGGGTCGAGTGTCCGCTCCGCTGGCCCACCCACATCATCGCGGGTTGGTCCAGACGTTGAAGCGGTGGACTCCCATCCCGTCGGCCCGCCCAGGCCGTACTGGCGCGGTCCCGACGTGGATGTAAGAGTTCCTCCCTCGTCCTCCGATGACTCCAGCGCCTCTTCGGAGGAGGACAAGGGAGACGTCGACGCCGAGCGGACGCCGGACCAGGCCATTGGCGCGGTTGACCCACCGCGTGGTGAGGATCAACACTCGCTCACGGCCATGCTGACGCACCTGGGGACCGCGTTGAACCTGAAGGTGGACCAGCCGCCACTGGAAGGTGAGGACCAAATGACCGCAAAACTGGACAGGCGTGCGGTGTGGCCGGTCCATATCACCATGCTTCCGTCCATGCTGACATCGGCGAAGGCAACATGGAGGAAGCCGGTGTCGGCGCACTCCGTTTCGTCCAGGCTCGACGGCATGTATAGAGTCCTGGACGAGAACGTCGAGTTCCTGAAGGCACATCCCCTGCCGAATTCCCTGGTGGTCAAGGTCTTCCAACACAGGACGGCCACCAGCGGGTTCCCGGTTCCGTCGACCCCGGAGGGGAAGAAGCTGGACGCGGTGGGCCGCAAATTCTACGCCACCGGTTCCCTCTTCCTCCGCGCCGCCAACTACTCGGCTGCCATGGGCCTGTACCAGTCTCACCTCTGGGAGCGGGTGAAGGCCAAAACGGCGACGTTACCTGCCGACGCCCAGAAACGGATCGACGCGCTGGCATCCGAGGGCGATTTCCTGGCAGAGCAACAGATGCGAACCGCCAGGCATATAAATGACTATGCGGCGAAGGACATGTCGTCTGCGATCCTGCTCCGCCGCCACGCCTGGCTTAGGGGCACCTCCCTCGATGACGCTATGAAGAAGCTCATCGAGGAGTTTCCCTTCGATGGGCAAGGCCTTTTTGGGCAAGACACGGACAAGGTCCTCAATGAAATGCGGCAGACCAACTCCACGGCCAAGTTTCTGGGGGTCACCACGCCGGCTCCGCCTGCCAGGCCGAGGTTCCAGCCCTTCACGCGGCGCTGCCAGGGGAACCCGCAACAACAGGGTGGCCCCGTAGAGCAGCCCAGATCTGGCTCTTACAAACAACGACACCAGCACAAGCCGCGCTACCAACCCTACGGACACGGCAAGCGTTCGGACGCTAAGTCCAAGTCGCGCGTTTGAAGCTGCGACGGCCGAGTCTCTCACGCTCCATCTCCCGTACCTCCCCCTCCGGAACTTCCTTCAGGTATGGTCGGGCATCACGGACGACCGGTGGGTCTTAAGGATCTTGTCCTCTGGCTACGCCATCGAGTTCGTGCGGGCGCCTCGGGTAGGAAGACATCGTTTCACCACCTCGTCCCCCCATTTGGAGGAAGAAATATCAACTCTTCTGTCCAAGGGAGCCATCGAGCGGGTGGCCCCGCCCGATTGGGACAACGGCTTCTACTCGAGGTACTTCGTGGTCCAGAAGAAGGACGGAGGACTTCGCCCGATCCTGGACCTGCGCCGCCTCAACAAATGCATCCACACCAGGAAGTTCCGGATGGTGACCCTGCAGACCGTCCTTCCCCTCATCAACAAAGGGAACTGGTTCACAGTCATAGACCTCAAGGACGCTTACTTCCATGTCTCCATCCTCGAGGAGCACCGGAGGTTCCTTCGATTCCGCATCGGCGAGTCGGTTTACCAGTACCGATGTCTACCGTTCGGTCTGGCCACGGCACCGCGAGTCTTCACCAAATGCATGGCTCCGGTGGCCGCCTTCCTTTGCCAGCGGGGAATCAGGGTCTTCCCATACATCGACGACTGGTTGATCGTATCCCCCACCAGCTCGTCGGCCATTCGGGACACGCAGTTCACGGTCCACCTCATGGAGAGTCTCGGCCTCAGGATCAACTTCACCAAATCGAAGCTGATCCCCTCTCAACGCGTCGAGTACATCGGAGCGGTACTCGACTCGCTTGCCACCAGAGCCTTTGCACCCCAGAAGCGCCTGCAGGACATCGCGCAGGGAGTGAACGACCTACGCACCAAACCGTGCATCCGGGTGAAAAAGGCTCAAAGACTGCTAGGCCTTATGGCCTCAACGACGGCTGTGGTCCCTCACGCCAAGTTAAAGTTCCAGTCCCTACAGTCGTGGCTTCTGCATGAATTCGATGCGCTCCGGGAGAGTCAGTCCAAACGGCTAACTCCGTCCCCGGAGCTGAGGGACCAGCTGGTGTGGTGGACGACACCACTCAACGTGGCAACGGGGAAGAGTTTTTACCCCCTGCAACCCTCGCTGCAAATATTGACCGACGCAAGCAACCTCGGCTGGGGGGCTGCCTGCGGGACTCTCACGGTCAACAACCCTTGGTCGCCTCAGGAGATGGTGCACCATATCAACTACTTGGAGCTGCTGGCCATTTGGAAGGCCCTCCGTTCCTTCGAGACCTTGCTCATGGGCAAGGCGGTCCAAGTGGCCTCGGACAACACCACGGCTGTGGCGTACCTGAACAAGCAGGGAGGAACACGATCCACCACCCTTCTTTACCTCGCTGTGCAACTCTGGGAGTGGTGCCTGGAGAGGCACATTTTCCCGATTGGAGTGCACATTCAGGGCAAGCTGAATGTCCTGGCCGACCATCTCAGCCACCTCACATCGACGACCCACGAATGGGAACTGAACGACGAGGTGTTCCAGTCGCTCTGCGAGGCCTGGGGGACTCCGAACGTCGACCTCTTCGCATCGGAGTCCAACACGAAATGCCACAGGTACTGCTCCAGGGCGGGCATCGGTGCCAACTCCGAGGGCGATGCCTTCATGAAACGGTGGGATCAGGACTATTTCTACACTTTTCCTCCGTTTCCCCTGGTCCAGAAGGTCCTCACCAGAATGCTCCAGCACAGGACCAGAGCCATCCTAGTGGCCCCAGCATGGCCTCGCCAACCATGGTTTCCGCTGCTGTTGCGCATGTCATCTCAGTATCGCACGCTACCGGAGTCACCAACGCTCCTCCAGATGGAGCAGGGCCAGCTCCACCACTCTGACCTGCCCAGCCTCCACCTCACCGCGTGGAGGATAACCCCAGACTGTCCAGGATCCTGGAACTAGCCAGGCGCCCGTCCACTAGGAAGTCCTACGCTTCCAAATACAGACGCTTTTGTGCTTTCCTGGCATCTCAGCAGACCCCCCTCTCGCAGGTGGAACTGCAGGACGTCTTGACCTACCTCCTCCATCTGGCGGAGTCTGGCCTCAGCATTGCCTCCATCCGAGTACACCTCGCAGCGGTGGTGGCTCACTCTCCAGCTGGCTCGCCCGCTTCTGGCGCTTTCCGCGACCAAACGGTGAAACGCTTCCTCAAGGGATTGCGAAACACCTTCCCGCCGGTCAGGACTCCGACGGCCCAATGGTCACTCTCTACCGTCCTTAACGCGCTCACCAGGACTCCTTTCGAGCCCATGGCTACCGCGGATGCTCGTCTCCTCACATGGAAGATGGCCTTTCTGGTGGCCATCACGTCTGCTCGACGAGCTGGTGAACTGGTCGCCTTGCGGGCGGATGCACCCTTTCTCCAGTTCTTCAATGACCGTGTGGTGCTCCAACCGGACATCACCTTCCTCCCCAAGGTGGTCTCCCAGTTTCATATGGCACAGACTATCTCCTTGCCAACATTCTTCCAGAACCCCGCTAACGCCCAAGAAAGGACTTGGCACACGCTGGATGTCAAACGGGCTTTATTGTTTTACACCAGCAGGACAAGGGAGTTCAGGAAGTCGCAACGCCTTTTCGTGGCGTATGGGCGCAAGTCCAAAGGTGAACCCATCTCAGCGCAGCGGTTCTCCAAATGGATCACCTCTACCATCTACTTGGCCTACGAGTCGGCATCGCTGCCCCCTCCACCGCATGTCAGGGCGCACTCTACCAGAGCGGTTGCAACATCCACGGCCTTTCTGGAGGGCACACCACTTGAGGACATCTGTAAGGCTGCCACCTGGTCCAGACCTTCTACATTTGTCCAGCACTACAGGGTGGACACCAGAGCCACTGCGGACGCCAGGCTTGGCCGTGTCGTCCTCACTCGGGGTCTCCGGGCCCATCGCCCTTGACAGTTCACCCTGCCTTTAGTGTATGAGAGTCAAGACACAAAGCACAGCCAACGGCTGGGTTAACTCAGGTTTATTGCATGGTGGACAGAGGGAACATGAGGTAATGGCGGACGAACAGCTCTATATATAAGGCAGTAACGTATTTGAATGTGGCTCCACGGTAGCCCGTTGGCTACTGGTCCGCGTGACGTCATGGCTGGTCACGCCCTTCTTGTCCAGGTGTAGGTAGCGGCGGGAAACTTCCCGCGCTGCGGTCTTTGATGGGTTTGAACCAAGAGAGCTTGGACGCTCGCTGCTGCCAGCTGGTGGTCATCAGCTCGCGTCCTATTACAGGGTTTATGTGATACAGCTGAAGGTTACATTGTTACTCATTGGCAAGGTTACATTGGTTCAGATACATTGATATCACATGTAGAAGGATACACTAATAGGACACAACACTCCTCCCCCCTAGGATGAGACGAAGTCTCTCAGCCAAGATGGCTTATTTCGAACACGCTGGGGTCTCGGCGCGGGCTGCCCTGCCCCGGCTTCGCTCCCTCCTCCTTGCTCCCTGGCTTCCTGCCCTGCAATCGGAGAGGATGACTTGTTAGTGGTTTGCCGCGGCTCTGCGGCTTTGTTGGGAGGTGTGTGCTTTGTTTGGGAAGAACCGGGGGCACTGGGGGCTAACGAAAAACCCCTCTTCTCGCTTGGATGGGTGGGGGAACACTCCGAAAAACCCCCCCGGCTCGCAAAATCAAAATCAAAATCGGATTCGGGGGAAGCGGCAGCGGCGGCCGCACACTCCTTTTCCCTCCCCCCGGGCTCGGATAGAACTGGGGTATCAAAAGGATATGAGTCGGGCTCGCTGCTTTCCCCCCTGTCTCCCCCTTGGGCTAAACGGGTGGGGGAGAACCCTATCGCTGAATCCTGTCGCTGTGCTCCACTGGTCGGTCCCTCGCTCACTCGGTGCCTCAGTTGATCAGCGTGCCTCCTCCAGAGGAGGCCGGTGCTAGTTTCCACCCGATAGGACACTGGCCCCGTCTGTTCTATTATCGTCCCTGGCACCCAGGCTGGGCCTGCGTTGGCATAGTTCCTGCAATGTACAGGATCGCCTATGCCGAAACCTTTCGAGACCGCTAACCCTATGTTCTTCCCTTTGTCCTCGACCCTCGACGGGTCTAGCCTGGACAAAAGCGTGGTCAGTTTCCTCCGCATCAGCAGCTCGGCCGGCGAGTAACCAGACGCTAAGGGGGTCACTCTGTACGCTAATAGAAATTGACAAACCTGGTGATGTAGATCTCCCGAGCCCATGCGCCGCAACGCATCTTTTGTGGTGCGCACTAACCGTTCCACTTGGCCATTCGTGGCCGGGTGAAACGGCGCGGATGTGACATGCCGAATTGCATTTGCCTCCATGAATGCCGCGAACTCAGCGGACGTGAAACAACTGGCGTTGTCGCTGACAAAAGTGTCGGGTAAACCGAACGTGGAAAAGACCCTCCTTAGCTGGCGAATGGTAGTGGCGGAGGATGTGCTCTTTACCGGAATGACCTCCAGCCACTTAGAGTATGCATCCACCACCAGGAGAAACATGGTTCCCCGGAATGGGCCAGCAAAATCTACGTGCACCCTGGACCACGGTCCCCTCGCTGCGTCCCATTCCCTATGTGGTAGGCGGGCCACCTCCGGTCGAGAACATTGACATGCTTCACAAGTGCCAACCATCTGCTCTATGTCGGCGTCCAGCTGGGGCCACCAGAAGTAACTCCGGGCCAACGCCTTGGAACGGACGATCCCCGGGTGGCTGACGTGCAACAGCTTTAGCACCTTCGGCCGCAGGGACGTAGGAACCACCACCCGTTGGCCCCACAACAGGCACCCCCTCTCTAAAGACATCTCCACTCGCTTTCGGAAGAATGGGTCGAATTCCGTGCCTGGGGATGACGCCGGCCACCCCTTCTGCACCCACGAGCATACCTTCTCTAGTGTTCTATCCTTTCCGGTCGCCCTGGCAATGTCGGCCGGTACTATCGGGGGTGACTCTAAAACCTCTATTAGCAATACCTGGCGGTCTCTTCTTACCCCTGCCTTCTGGTCGTCCGACAATGGTAACGGCGACCGTGAGAGCGCGTCTGCATGGCTGATTTCCTTCCCTGGCCGGTATTCTAATTCATGTTGATATGCGTTAAGAAAAATAGCCCACCGCAGCATCCTCGGGGACAGGATCTGTGGCGTGGGCTTATTTGCAGTGAAGATCCCTAACAGGGGCTTGTGATCAGTAACGATCTTGAACGGCCGACCATACAGAAAATCGTGAAATTTCTTGGTTCCCGCTACTATCGCTAGTGCCTCCCTATCAGTCTGTGCGTAATTCCGCTCTGCTTGGGACAGGGACCTTGAATAAAATGCTATCGGGGCCTCCCTTCCGTCGCCTAACATGTGGCAAAGCACCGCCCCCACCCCCACCGGGGATGCATCGCAGACCAAAACTATGGGCCGTTTGGGGTCGAAATGAGTCAGGATTGCCTCGGATGTGAGGAGTTGCTTTAACTCTGAGAACGCTCTTTCTTGCTCGTCACCCCACAGCCATTTTTCCTCTTTTTTAAGCAGCCGATGAAGCGGCTCGGCAACAGACGCCTTCCGTGGAAGGAAGGTATGGTAGAAATTGAGAAGCCCCAGAAATGACTGAAGCTCGGTTTTGGAAGTGGGGCGAGGGGCTTTCTTAATGGCGGCTACCTTAGATTTGGACGGCCTAATTCCCTCGGGTGTGACACGGAACCCTAAAAACTCAACCTCTGTTTCGTAAAATACACATTTGTCTTTTCTCAGTCGCAGCCCCGCTTTCTCGAACACGGCCAGGACCTTATCCAATCTGTGGGCCAGCTCGGCCTTACTCCCCCCCGTTATCAACTCGTCATCAAAATATGGCAACACCCCCTCCAGCCCCTTCAGGAGGCGTTCCACTAGCGACTGAAAAATGCCAGGTGCCGAGTTCACGCCGAACTGTAACCTCGACACCTGGAACGCCCCCTTATGTGTGACTATTGTTTGTGCCGCCGCTGTGGCGGGGGTTACTGGGAGTTGCTGGTAGGCCTGTGCTAAATCGAGTTTAGCGAAACACTTTCCCCCATTCAGCCTGGCCAGAAGGTGGCTGACCACTGGCACCGGGTATGCATTAGGGCGGATTGCCTTATTAATGGTACACTTATAATCAGCGCAAATGCGCACCTCCCCGTTAGCCTTCAGTGCTGTTACAATTGGAGTCTCCCACTCCGCGGAATCCACAGGAACGAGAATTCCTTGACCCACCAGTTTGTCCAGTTCCGCCTCTATTTTGTCCTTAAGCGCGAACGGTACCCTGCGCAGTTTAAGTCTTATCGGGCGGACCTCCGGGTCTAAGTCGAAGGCTACAGGGGGTCCCTTGAACTTTCCCAGTCCACTTTTAAAAACGGCGGGGTGTGCGTCACATACTGCTTGTATTGGGTCCTCGCCTACGGCATGCACCCCCCCTATGAACAGGCCTAAGGGCTGAAACCACTGTGTTCCGAGGAGGCTACAACTCCCCCCTTTTAGCACCACTAGGGGAAGTTCCGCAGAATGTCTCTTAAAGCGAACCCGGAACGTTCCGACCCCCAACACTGGAATGCTGTTCCCCTGAACGTCCCGTAGTGTGGCCCTCAACGCTTTAAGTTTGGGCCGCACGTGGGGGTCTATTTTCAAGAACTCTCTCTGGGGAATTATAGAATAGGAGGACCCCGAGTCAACTTCCATCCTAATAGGGGTCCCTTGTACTAGTACCTCAACAAAGTAATGGGGCTGTCCCGCAGACACGTTGAACACAGGAGCGTCGCCCTCGCTGTCGTCCGAGATGCGGCCCACGCCGTCCTGCTTCCTCGTGGCCCGGGCGCCATCTTTGGGCCTCGCTGGACGGTCCGGTCTGGCTGAACGGTCTTGCGAATGTCTCCGGCCCTCTTTCCATTTCCTGCACGCCTTGGCGATGTGCCCCCGACGTCCGCAGTTGAAGAACTCGGCTTTCCTGAATGGGCACTTCACGCGCTCATGGGCCGCTCCGCAAACATCGCAGCGGCGCCCGCCTCTCCGGACCTTCTGGACCTCCTCGCCATCGCTACTCTCTGACGACGATTTCGAGGTCGGTCGGGTTGCATGCACCGACTGACCGGACTTCCCGTGCGATGAGTTTTCCGCCTTGCCGGCCCTCGGACGCCACTCACGCCACTTGTGCATCTCGTCTACTCCAGCATTCGTGGACTCCGCGGCTTCCGCGGCCTCTACAACCTCTTCCAGTGTGGGTGGTGGCTCCCTGTTCATCAAGCTGCGCTGTACTTCCTTGTCCTTCAGGCCACACAGCACTCCGTCCCTGAGGGCCATCTCTAGGATGTGGTCCCATTTGCAGGGGGCGGCGGCTACCCTCATAGCCGTTACGAAGGCTTCTACCGACTCGTCCGGCGCTTGAACTCGCCTCCAAAACGCACTCCGAGCGGGAAACATTGCCCTCGAGGGTCGGAAACGCTCACGCAGCATTTTCATGATGTCACCGGCTTTGAAATCGCTCATCTTCTTCGGTGCAAGGATGCCCACCAGCGTCCGCTTGGTTTCCATCCCAAGCATGCGAGTGAGGATGGCCCTCTTCCTTTCCTCGTCGTCTTCTTTGACTTTGAGCTCCACCAGTGCCGCCTGGAAGTCCATCTCAAAGAGCTCCCAGTCTTGCGGTTTGGTGATGTTGAACCCGCTCTGTGTCCTGGCTCCATGGGGATCCATTATCCCACCTTCGTCGCCAATTTAGTGTATGAGAGTCAAGACACAAAGCACAGCCAACGGCTGGGTTAACTCAGGTTTATTGCATGGTGGACAGAGGGAACATGAGGTAATGGCGGACGAACAGCTCTATATATAAGGCAGTAACGTATTTGAATGTGGCTCCACGGTAGCCCGTTGGCTACTGGTCCGCGTGACGTCATGGCTGGTCACGCCCTTCTTGTCCAGGTGTAGGTAGCGGCGGGAAACTTCCCGCGCTGCGGTCTTTGATGGGTTTGAACCAAGAGAGCTTGGACGCTCGCTGCTGCCAGCTGGTGGTCATCAGCTCGCGTCCTATTACAGGGTTTATGTGATACAGCTGAAGGTTACATTGTTACTCATTGGCAAGGTTACATTGGTTCAGATACATTGATATCACATGTAGAAGGATACACTAATAGGACACAACACTGCCTGACCGTCATCATCTTCATCGTGGGATCATCTCATCCGACTGCCCACCGACCAAGTAAGTGTGAGCTTGCTAATCTCCCATGAGTGTGGATTCACAAACTATACGAAGGAGAAAGTTTGGTTTCACTTACCAGTGATAACTTTCGTTCTTCGAGTATATAGTTTGTGAATACACACTACCCACCCTGCCTCCCCTCTTGAGCTGCACGGATGAGATCAATTGGTTTATCCTGTGCTTGGCTTAAGTATGGAACTGAGGTAAAATGGCGCGCGGGCGCCTCAGGGTGGGCGGTACGGTGGGCGGTCTTACCGCCAAAACTTTTGACCAATAGCTTTTCAAGCCTCCGATCGGCCGTTCTGCGCAGGCACATAACCCATGAGTGTGTATTCACAAACTATATACTCGAAGAACGAAAGTTATCACTGGTAAGTGAAACCGAACTTTATCATTCTTTTTCAGTTCTGAGTCTTTGTTAGTTGGAATTTTTGTGGTATATTTTAGGATGCTGTTGTTTATAGACTAGTTTTTTTGCATTGATTGTATATTTAATTTTGCAGTTGTTGATTAGTAATTTATACTATTGTGTTTTGTGTGTTTATATTGTTTTCTCTTGTTATATTGTATTTAATTTACTTGTTGTAAGCCACCCTGAGTTGGCCCTGGCTAAGTAGGGCGGGATATAAATCAAATAAATGAATGAATGAATGAGTTCCTTCACCACTTTCCAAACTGGTTATTCTGTTCAGTAGTCCCAGGCTGACTACCAAGCCCTAGCACTGAAAGCCTGGCCAGCATCCTGTTGTGTTGTATGATTGGGGAAAGGCAATCTTTTAAGCATTCTCCATGCTCCATCAGGCTCCCTGTTGTGCATCCAGTCATGCATTAGTTGTGTGATCAGTTGCACTAGAGAGACTCTGCTGGCACACGATAAAACTCATGTAAATTTCTCTTAGGCTCTGAACCAAATCATCCTAACAGACAAAAGATGCACATCTGGCAGCTAGATGCCTTAGCAATGCAGAGACATTCCGGACACAACTATGATATATTAATAGCCATAGGCTTCAACCTAGACGATTGCACTTTAGGTAAAAGTAAAGGTCACCCTTGCTCAAAAACCAGTCATATACAACTCAATGCTTTGGTGCTCATCTCCAGCCAAAGAGCCAGTGCTGTCTGCATCTGGAGACATTTCCATGGACATGTGGCAGCCATGAGTAGACACCATAGTGTACAGAACACTGTTTACGTTCCCACCGAAGTGGCACCTATTTATCTACTTGCAATTTCTTGCTTTTGAACTGCTAGATTAGCAGGAACTGGGACAGAGACAGGAGCACACTCCATTGTGCAGTACTCAGGTCTCAAACTGCTGACCTGTCGACCTTCCAGTCATCAAGTTCAGCATCCTAACCCCTAAACCACTGCATTGGCATAAAATGTGGGAAATGCTATGAAAACGTAATGGTCGGATTCACATTTTTTATTCTGTTGACCATATGGCATTCATGTAAATGTGTAGCAGCCCAGGTTGATTCCCCTTTGCCTGCCAATCTGTCTGCTGCAAATTCACTTGAAATCAGCCTCTATGCCAGTGAATCATATCCTGAAACTCAATATCCCTCCCCCCAATTGCTTCTATAATTATGTTTTAATGTACATCTGTCAGCTCCACCTCCTGTCCAGATTACTGATATTATTTCAAAGAGATCTTGGCCGTTGCTTATCTTGATTTCCCCCAGCATCCCATACTCGACAGCAGCCCTTGGCCCCCTTTCTTGTTTGAATTTTTTTATCAGGATTAAGTGTCTTTTGACGGCGGTTCTGATTGCTTTTATTTAGATTGTGAGTTTCTCGGTAGCATTTTTTATAGCAAAGGGTTGGTAGGCCTTTGATCTGGGATACTGTACAAATAGATTTCTTGATGACTTTCAAAGTCCATTTCAACTTTATGATTCTGAGCTCACCAATAAACACAACAGCTTGGAAAAGTTACTTTCGGGGGGTGGGGGTGGGGCTGTAATTCCCAAGATCGCTTAGCCAGCATGAGACCAGTTGGCCAACTCTGCTGACAACTCTAGAGTTAGTTCATCTTCATTCACAACTAAAGTCCCAGCAGTCTCGCTTAGTGCTTTAACTGAGATGTGTCTATGAATATATGCTCCGAGGTTGGTAAAATGAGTACCCAGCATGTTGGAGGCAAGATGCTAATTACCTGTAAACCACCCACTAGGTGCTATGGGTTGGTATACATATGTGGAATTGTTATTGCTGTGGCCTTTCCAAGGGAAGAGGAAGGTTCTGGAAGGCAAGAAGAGACACCACTAGATGGCACAAGGGCAGAGGCAGAGGGGACTTGGAAACTAGAGAGTATAAAAAGGGGCTCTAGGAGAGGCTGAGGGAAGAGAAGTCTAGGTAGGCCTCGAAAGAGGCAGAGAAAATGGGGATATTAAAGTGGAATCTGGATGCCTCTGGAAGTTTCCATGGGACTTTGGTGGCTTAGTGGTTAAGACACTGAACTTGATGACCAGATGGTTGGGAGATTGAGATTGAGACCCCAGTACTGCACAATGGAGTGATCCTCCATTTCGGTCCCAGCTCCTGCCAATGTAGCAGTTCGAAAGCAAAAAATTGCAAGTAGATAAACAGAGATGAGCACTGAACCCTAGAGTTGGATATGACTGGCTTCCGAGCAGCAACGACCTTTACCAAAGAGCCATAGGAAGATCCCCCATTGCCACCAGGCTGTCCTATTTTTATAAGGATGATTCTTGAAGAGGGTTCTGGGTCTAAATGTGGGTACCGCTGGAAAAAGCTGCCAAGCAGGCGAGGGGACAAAAGTCAGTGAACCCTTTTTTTGGGGGAAAGAACAGCAGAGAAGGAAAGTCTGGCATCATCGTGAGCCAGAAGGGAACCCTGTTTTCAGGCAATGACCACAGGGGAGCCAACCCATTCTACAGCCTGCTGTGGTGTGTAAGGATAACAAAGCCCATTATCCCAGTACCATAGGATTCATTCCACCTGCACCCATTCAGGAAGCCAGCATAAAAACGTTTGCTACTTCAGAGTACTGTATATGTAGTTCTGCTCCAGGCTAGAGAAACCTATGATAGGTTTCAATCACTGGCTGTTTATGCTTACAAATCAGCCAGATGAGATAGGAAATAGCAATGTAAATTAGGTAGCAATATGTAGTGTTGCCAATAAAGGAACTGGAATTCTCCCACAAGCTTATGCTCTCTATCAAAAGTACAACTTCTTCTGTAACAAGTCAACTTTTATTTGAAGAAAAAATAGATCAGAGTTCAGAATCACAATAAAGAAGATAAAAAAAATACAAAGGAACATTTTTACTTTCCCCCTTTCCCTGGATAAAACAAGAAACGCATATTTAACTATATTTTCTGGCCCAGCCAGCTAACAAAATCAAAATTACATTTTCTACTCTCCTGCTTTGGAACATGCACAATAATAATGGTGTTTCATCTTCTACATTCTAAGATAACTAAATCCATCTTTCATTCTTTATCCCCCTCTTTTTCATCCCAATAAGACTTCACACTCAATGTTCATCATTCCTACATCCATTCTCATAGTCAAGATTGTTATGACTATCTTCAAGGGAAAGGAATCTGCACCTTTGCCCATGGCCAACCCCCTGACTTCTCAGGAATTCACGCCTATCTCAGCATCAAGGCCTTCTCTAGTGAGTCCTCTCTTCTCATTTGGTGGCTAAAATACTTGAGCATCTTCAGTATTTGTCAGGGTTGATTTCCTTCAGGATAGACTGATTTGTTCTCCTCGCAGTCCAGGGGACTCTCGAGAGTCATAAAAGTTGGTTTGAGAGCACAATGGACTGAAAATTTATATTTGGGAAGAGGGAAGATAATGGGTACACTCACAGACTCATTTTTCCCTTTGCAATTGTTTGTCTTCTCTTTAAATCCTGCCCCAACTACATACTTAACTTTCCCAGTTGACATCCTCCCCATCCATTTACTCCACTCATATAATAGAGCATAAGAAGCGGCAGTTCTCCAGGGATGCCCATTTTTCAATGCAACACATGACATCTTCTGACAGTCTCTTATTCAAAACCTAAACAATGCCTGATCTTGCTTAGCTTCCAACACCTACCAACATTCCTATGTCCAATATGGTGGTTGCCCTCATTAACCAGAAGTAGACTGGCTTGGCTGCCCTTTATGAAAGTCATGCAAGCCTAGGTTGCTGCAGATATACTGGCTGTGTTTGTACAAACAGCAAGTAGCAGCCTTGGAGAAAAGTTTTGTGCTTGGACACAGTTTTCTGCTCACTTTAGAATGTTTCTAATGCCCAGAAGTTTACATTCGGTGGCATTTCATGCCATGAGTCCTGGTCTTCTGTTGGGTATCCCATCTGTCAGTGTAGCATTCCACATTGTTCAGGTTCATTTTGATCCCTATTTAATGCTTCTTTCGACTGGGTTACCTGGCTCCAGTCCTTTTAGTTTGAGTCCCATCTGCCTGCAGACATCCAGGATTTGTGTGGGCTGTGCATGTTCCTGCACATGATGATGGCTGCTTTCTCCATAAAGAGGACAAAGCAGTCGCTTCTCCTTGATGGCAGTGTTATCTGGCGGGGATTCTGTTCCGTTCCATTCCTCTGCTTCTTCTTTGACAGGCTGATTTTGACATCCTTCGACAAACATGCAGTGGAACAAAAATAATTGTTGCTGGTATATTCTGACAATTTGCTTCTGACTCATAGTGTGACCTTATGAAATTGTGACTTCTAAAAAGAATCTATCAATAACAGCCCCAGTCAGACATTGGAAGCTCCAAGCAGTTGCTTCTCTTACTGAGTCAATCATCTAATGCAATAATAATAATAATAATACTTTAAAAACCCACAACTTTTAAAAACTGTTTCAGACTTAATCTACTTTTCTTATTAATTGTGGCCGGCCACATATGGCTTGCAACTTGCCCTCCCAAGCAGGTTTTCTTCTTTTCCTTTCTTCTGATATAGCACTGGCAACCCTCCACTGTTCTAGTTCACACATGCCAGCATACATTAACAGTGCATTTTAAAAACTCATGGGATTAGATACAGAATCGGATGCTGCTATATTTATGGTAGATTGACTCCAATTAGTGCAAATGTCTTTATTGCTTCCCATGCATTTACTTCATGTATGCCAACAATCCTATTCCAGAATCTTATTTCTTTATGTGAAGAGAGAAGGATGCTAAGAATAGGTTCATCCCTCAACTTACTCTGTCAGTGAGGAAGACATGAAGATGAGCTCTAATTCTATTTAGGGGGAAATGACTATTGGGCAGTGGTGGTGTCATGGAATGAAGGTGCTCATTCCATGTTTCCATTCCATGTAGCCTGCCTCCTGGAAGGGGGGGGGGCAGATGCCCCTTCAAGATGGTGACACATGGGAGCCACATGGCAAACTTGGGGAAGAAGGGGTGGAACTTGGTGTGTGATTGACATGTCTTCTTGCTGGAAGGTCATTGGGGGTAAACCCTAAGACGGAGGGTGAAAGGGAGGATCCTGATGGGAGGAGTCTTGTCTGGGAGGAAGACACCCTCCCACATTCATTCAGTCTCTCTTGGAAAGCTGGCTGGCAAACAGCCAAAATGTAGTATCTTGGAAAGAAGGCGGTGGCCAGCTCCCCCCTCCCAACAGATTGCTTTATCTATTTGCTTCTGATCTTTTACTGAAATTTATTTTGGGACTTTGCTATGCTTGTAATACAATTATGAAAATGCTTGAAGAGACTTGGAGTGATTTCTTTGTTCGATACTACCTGATTTGCCTGATGGAGAAGTCTGAATTGAGAGGGCCAGATCTGAACCTGGGGGCCGGATCTGGTACACTCTTCAATCCCATCATCAGGAAGATGGAAAAGCTTGGCCTGGGTGTAAGTGGATTGTTACATGGTGGCAGCGGTGGGATGTTCCAGCCCGCATTTCCGGCCCGCTGGGTGAGAAGCTGATTTTTTTGTCTGTTCCTGTTTTTTTTTGTCCTGTGTCTGGTGAGAGGAGGAGGAGAGATGGAAATGGAGTCATTCCTTGGTATATAACACCTGAATCTCTACAAGTTCACCTGCACCCTTTGATCACTACCTAGATTTAGGTCGGAGGTGGCTGGGGAACACATGGTGAGTGAAAAGCCTACAAGATAAGAATCAATCCTCATGCTAGAGATGGTCTGAGAGCTGGTGGTGGTCTCTGCACTGCAAGCCAAGATGGTTGTGTAGCTGATCTGGCTGGGTGGACAGCCAAAGTTGGCTAGTCGAGCCCTGGGAAGGGAGAGGACTGTAACTTCCATTAAGCTCTCTACACTGTCTTGGTATGAGCATGAATTGAAGACTCTTGGAAGCCTGTGGAAGATTGCCAAGAGGAAGAAAAGGAGAGTATACCATCTGTTCGTTTGTAAGTACTGTACTATAAGGAAGTGGTTCCTTGGCACACTGAGGCTGCACTAGTCCATGTGCCCCTGCGCTCACTGCACAGATTTAGGTCGTAGGTGAGCCAGGAAAAAGCACATGGGATGAACGGTCAGCGGAATATGAATCAGGAAATCAGACCAGGATGTCCAGTGAGATGCTGAGAATTCCTGGAGATATGCCTGGAGACTTTTGGAAGCCCCGTGCAGTTTTGGAGGTCCTGTGCGATTGCCAAGTGGAAGAAAGAGGAGAGTAATCTGTTCCTGGGTGTTTTGTGATTGTCTTGTTCTGAGGACTGAGTGAGTACTTGAAAAGCTGAAGAATGTGCAGTTTGGAGGGAGGGAGGGTTGCCTTGTTGTCTTGTGAAATCAGTGTGAATTAACTCACGGCCTAATTGCAGCCTTGCCATACCAAGAACTGTGCTGCAGGGAAGTTGGTGTTTAAAATTCTAATCTGAGAAGAAGAAACCTGCAATTAACATTTGGACTCTTAATTTGGACATTTTAATTGGACTAAAGTTTGCGTGGACTTCAAAGATGAATTGGCTTTGTTTGCATTATAAAACAAGAAAACCTTTTTAAATTGGCTAAATGTTCATGCTATGATTTTGAAATGCTCTGCTGATGTGATTATTCATGTAATTGGGGAGTGTGAAATGTTAAAACGATATGTGTTGTTTGTTGTTTGTTTCCTAGAAATGCTAGAGAAACTTTCTTGCAAGGAAGAAAAGTAATGTGCTTGCCCATTTTAAAAATGCATACAGTGAACTATGATGAAAAGCATGATTTTATAAGAAAATCTTGGTTTTTGTCGCCCTAACGAGGGTGTGTGTGTGTCATGGAATGAAGGTGCTCATTCCATGTTTCCATGTAGCCTGCCTCCTGGAAGGGAGGGCGGGAGATGCCCCTTCAAGATGGCGACACATGGGAACCACATGGCAACCTTGGGGAAAAAGGGGTGGAACTTGGTGTGTGATTGACATGTCTTCTTGCTGGAAGGTCATTGGGGTAAACCCTAAGGAGGAGGGTCAAAGGGAGGATCCTGATGGGAGGAGTCTTGTCCAAGAGTAGGAGACCCTCACACATTCAAGGAGTCGCTCTTGAAAAGCTGGCTGGCAAACAGCCAAAATGTAGTCTCTTGGAAAGGGCGACCAGCCTTCTTCCTCCCCCCCCCACCCCCAACAGATTGCTTTAACTATGTGTTTTTGATCTTTTACTGGAATGTATGCCTGAAGAGACTTGGAGTGATTTCTTTGCTCGACGCTACCTGATTTGCCTGATGGAGAAGCCTGAACTGAGAGGGCCAGATCTGAGCCTGGGTGCCGGATCTGGTACACTCTCACAATCCTATCGTTAGGAAGCTGGAAAAGCTTGGCCTGTGTGTAAGCGGATTGTTACAGGTGGCAAACCTATAGTATATGTGTCAGAGGGGGCGCTCAGGGCCCTCTCTGCAGGCATGTGCGCTATTGCTCCAGCACAGAGTTTGCCCTGCCCCTCTGCTCAGCAGCCCGATGGGAGCGCTTCTTCCCTTCCCTGTTGCCATGTTAGCACTTTGTGAAAAATAAGTGGGCTTTGGGCTGCAGTTTGGGCACTTGGTCTCTAAAAGATTCACCATCACTGCTACAGGCTGTCTTGAGAATGGAAACCCTGATGAAGCAGGACATCTGATCACATGGAGTGGTTTTTCATACCTTTCCTGGAAACATGGGAAGGTTAAGGATGGGAAGGGTATGACCGGAACATTCACCCCACCCCAGCTCCTTCTACCGCACATAGAAATGAATATCTGAATTGAGTATTCTAAACTCTGGAATTCTGCCACTGTTCCAGGGTTCCGAGTTTATTGCTGCCCCCCTCCCCCCCAAAAAAAAAGACTACAGGTTTTGTACTGCTGGCTTATAGGCTTATAAGAAATGACTTTACATGCTTTTGCTACAGTTGGATGTTTTATTGACACTTGAGGAAAGTGTATAATTTTTTTAAAAATGAAAACAAAAATTGGCCAAAACAAGATAAGGCATTTGGCCACCAATTTGAAAAAAACAACAACGAGATGGCCAACTTCTCCCTTTTCTATAGGCAAAATCTGATTGTATTGACAATTGGATTTTTAGCATTTGAAGTAGGACTCCAACTCTTAAAGGCAATAGGCTAGATCAGGGGTCATAAGAACAGCCTTGCTGGAATAGGCCACAGGAGCCCATCCAGTCCAGCATTCTGTCTCACACAGTGGCTCACCATTTGCTTCAGGGTATTATTCCCAAGCAGATGCCTTCACCTGCTTAGGATTCCCTGGAAATGGCATTGAGAGATATCCTGCCTATCTCTCCAACCCCGAGGTTGTCCTTAAGTATCCATAATTATAGCCATTGATACTCTTGTCCTCCATGAACTTGTCTAATCCTTTCTTAAAGCTGTCAAGACTGACAGCTGTCACCACTTCTTCTGGCAGGGAGTTCCATAGACCAGTAATCCTCTGGGTGAAAAAGTACTTTCTCTTATTTGTTTGAGAACTAGCACCCAAAAGTTTCATCGAGTGTCCCCTAGTTCTAGCGTTGTGCGATAGGGAAAACAGTTTTTCCTTATCTACTTTGTCAACACCGTGCATGATTTTATAAACTTCAATCTGGTCAGCTCTTAGACACCGTCGTTCAAGAGTGAAACGGCCCAAGCGCTGCAGCCTCAGATGGTAAGGAAGGTGTTCCAGTCCCCAAATCATTCTGGTTGCCCTCCTCTGTACTTTTCCTCCATAATATCCTTCAGGGAACCTGCCTTTCCAGATGCCTCTCCAGATGTCCTTGGACTTCAGTTCCCAGAAGCCATGATCAGTTTGTTGATCCCTGGGGTAGGTTAAGGGGATGCACAGCAGGTCACATATTTCACACTACTTTGCCCCCTACCAATGTAACTTCCTGAGACGATCACCTCATTCTTCCTCATGTGGTAGTTCCATTCCAGGTTATAAACATTTGCAGATAATCTATTTATTTTTCCAGTGTGGTTTAGGGTGAAGGAGAAGTCACATGACAGATGAAAGAGGTACCTCAGTTTTGTAAAGCAGAGCCAATTACAAATAGACAATAATTCAGCAAGCAGCACATCGTAAACAGCAGATGTCAACATGTACACAATAAATATCCTTAAGTAGGCAGAAAGAGGATGCATCCTTTTCAGGACTTCCGTTTTTTAATCAAGATTTTTTCCCTTCCCCTCCTTCATTTTGTATCAGTCACTTGGTATCACGAAATTTTAGACAATTTATCAAATATGTTTTTATCGATGGGTAATTAAATTGGCATAAAATTGCATGATACTAACACAATTGTTTTGTAATGGGAAAAGTTGTCTTTGTTTTTTTTTAATTTTAGATGCATCTAAGAACACATTACAGTGGGTTTGATGAAAACTATACAAAATAGGCTGTGCTAGTCCATAAAAGAAAACAGAATGAACCATGAAGCCACTCCCAGCTTATGGTGACCCTGTGAATGAGACTCCAAAATGACCAGTCATTTTGTCAACTCAAGCCTGTCATTCCTTCATGGCAGTGGTGGCAAAGCTATGGCACGCATGCCAGAGGGGGCACTCAGAGCCCTCTCTGTGGGCATGTGCACCGTTGCCCCAGCACAGAGTCTGCCCCACCCCTCTGCTCAGCAGCCCAATGGGAGCACTTCCTCCATCCCCCCAGCACAGAGTTCACCCCACCCCATCCCACCCCTCCGTGGTGAGGACGGCAGCCTGTTGGGTTTGGCCACTTGGTCTCTAAAAGGTCTCCACCACTGCTTTATGGAACAGTCTATCTCCTATTTGGGCTTCCTGTTTTCCTTCTTTCTTTCACTTTCCCCCCAGTTTTATTGACTTTCCCATGATTTTCTCATGATAGGCCCAAAGTATTATAGACTTAGTTTAGCCACATTTTTGCTCACCCTCTGGATACACACCTTAACATGGTAAAGGGGCTCGGCCAGTGATGGAGAACCTTTTAGAGACCGAGTGCCCAAATAGAGCTTTCAATGATACAAACCCCTCCAACCTACCTCCTCTCCAACCCCACCATGGGAATCACCTTCGTCATAGACTCAACAGGCTGCCATCTACACCACATCCCATGCTGCATGTGAGCCGCCCACCTTACCCCAGATGGAGGTGGGAGGTGTTCCCATTGGGCTGCTAGGCTGAGAGGTGGGTGATGTGAGAAATGTCCTCAGGCGTGTGTGGAAAGGGGGAAGGGAGCAGCCTGGCCCTACATTCCTCTGGCTTTCTAGTAACAAACTCTGGCAAACTTTGTGCTGGGGCAATGACGTGTGTGCCCACAGAGAGGGCTCTGAGTGCCCCCTCTGGCACACATGCCATAGGTTCACCACCACTAGGCAATGAGAACAATGTCATCAAGAAGCTAGATTCTGTTGTGAATCTGTGACCAAAATAGTTTGGTCAAAACTGAATCAAAGGACCGAAATGCATCCAACTTCTGCTTGATTAATGGTCATACCAGCAAAACAGAAATGATAGTTTCTGTGGTGATGAAAGTGAAGAAACTCCACAAGGGTCTCTCCACCCCCATTTACTTCAACTTTTCAACTTCAACTTTTCCATGCTCTGTTGTGTTTCCCAGTGAGTCTTCTCTTCTCTTATGAATCGCATAGTAAACTCTGCTAGATTAAACGCACTGAATCCATGGGGATTTCATGAGCCTACTCCTCCATAGGTTCCATTGCTTCAAGTGGGCCTATGCTAGCTGAAAGCAAGATTTCAGCCAATAAATGAATGACTTATTATCGTTAACATTTTCCAAACTGACAGTGACTATAAGATTTACTGATTTCTAGGAATGAGTTTTCAAGATATTAATAGTTGTCTCTTCAGTGTTAACATTGTTTTTAAAAAGGGAGAAAAACAGAAGATATATATTGTGTGACATCAGCCCTGGTGTTACAGAGTGTCTGAAATTTATTGGGTTATGTCTCTGAAGCGAAGATTTCGAATTGGATTAATGTCCCTCTAGCACCTACTAAATCAATTTGGAATGCAACCCCGTATTTCTGCTCGAGTGACGCCTTGTCACGATCACATTTTAGTTAAAAGAGGAAGAAAACAAGCCAAGCACAGAGAAACTGGGTCCCTGCGTTTCTTGTTTCACTCATTTTGTCCTTGGGAAAAATGGAACAGCAATAGGGATCTTTCTGCTCACTTGCTTTGGAAATGCTATGCAAGGAAAAGCACAGTGTGGGGTATGGATTTATTTACTTAATATAAATAATCTATACCTATAAAAAGAGGGGTTAACTGTTGGGATCGTTCAAAGGCTCCCGCACCAGGCCCAACCATCCCCGACCTAGCCTTCCGCACTCACCGTAACCCCTGCCGTTTCAGTGCTGCGGGCTTTTGGTCATCGCCAGTGGGACAGCAGCCCCACGAATGCAAACAAAGGGAAACAACTTCAATTCCCAATGTCCTCTGCGCCGTGGCGTGCCTCAGCCAATCAAGTTGAGAGGCGTGAGCAAAAAGAAAGTTGGGAACCGCAGCGTGCCCAATTGAAATTGAGCCACAGAAAAAAACTGCCACACGAACGCAAACAAAACAAACAAAACTCCAAGTCCCAGCGTCCTACGCGCAGTGAGCACTTCAGCCAATCAGGCTGAAGAGCGTGAGCGTGCAGAACGCTGAGAAAACCGGCACGCGAAAAATTAAATAAAAACACGCCAGCCTCCCGCAACGGGAGCGCAAATCCACTGCACGGCCTCGCAAACAAACACACACAAAAACCCATGCAGAGACCACCACCGATCTTCTTTCCCGGAGCAATGGGGAGAAGAGGGACTCCCTCTGCTCCCTGCTACCCTGCCAAAGACACGGCGAGACCACTGCCGGCCTCAAGGTCAGTTGAGCCAGGGTGGGGAAAAAATACCATTAGCAGGCAGCAGTTCGTCAGGGGAAGCACCCTCCCTGGCGGATGACTGACTGCTGCCTTTGTACTTCCGATGGAGGTAATACAAAAGCAGCAGCCAGCAATCCACAAGGAAGAGCCCCACCCCTTACGGATCGCTGCCTGCCAATCTCGAGTTAGGTAAGCCAGGAGGGAAAGGAGACAGAGAGGAGAGAACTATCGTCAGGCAGATAGCTCTTCTCTGCTTCCTTCTCCCCCGACTTACCTAACGAATCTTACCGGGGGAAGAGCCAGTTGACTGCCAGCTCCTCATTTTCCCCATTGCTGCATTGAAACCAAACACCTCCCAGTCCAACACCAAATGCCAAAAAACAAAACAAAACAAAAAAAAACCAGATAAAAAAACCCCAGAGAACTCACCAGCATGTTGTTGCCAACCCAGAAACTGTACATCACTGTATGGGCTGTGCAAAAATTACCGTACGTTACTGTATGGGGTTCGTGCATGTGCAGACCCATTTCTGCGTGCACATACTGGGCAGAGCCTGGGTGGAGCTATGGGCGGAGCCTGGGCGGGCATTTTCTTTGAATATTTATGAGGGAAGAAAACGGAAATAATCTTTTTTTTTCCTTTTCATTTTTACCCAGGATGGAACTGGAAATAATCTTTCTTTTTCCAGGTGCATTTTACTTCTGCTTCCAGGAGCAATGGGGGCGGCGTGGGCCAGATGAATCACAGCAAACCTATTTGTGTGGATTCATGGGGGCTTGGGCTTCTGGGAATTGAAGTCTAAGCACATCTGGAGTGCCAAGGTTCACCATCACGGTTATAGGGATTGAATAAGTCACAGCTCCATCCTATGGAATCCTGGGACTTGTAGTTTGGCGAGCTACTTAGAATCGTCTGTTAGACTGCTCTAGTGCAGCATTTCCCAACCTTTGGTTTTTGGACTTCAATTCCCAGAAGCCTAGGTCAGTGCATTGGCTGATAAGTGCTTTTAGGGATTGACTTAGGCTTCTGGGAATTGAAGTCCAAAAACCAAAGGTTGGGAAATGCTGCTCTAGTGCAATTATTTAGGAGTGAGCCTTAGAGGTCTTTAGCAGACAAGTCTAGTGATTGTACAAGTGATGCCACCTTAATGGAACATCCACAACTAGTAGACTGCATTTTGGTTAAACATATCCATAATCAATAAGGGCGAGCCAGTAGACAGCAGCTTTACATATTTTGAGAGGGAATGAAAATTAAGCCAGGTCGGATGTGCTGTTAAAAATTGGCTACACTATTTGCATTGAGAGATTATGTATTTGTGCATTTACAATATATAAGAAGGGCCATGGTGACTTAGTGGTTAAGATGCTGAGCTTGATGGCCAAAAGGTCAACTGTTCAGCAGTTTGAGACCCAAGTGCTGTGTGATGGAGTGAGCCCCCATCATCTGCCCCAGCTCCTGCTAACCTAGCAGTTTGAAAGCAAGAAATTGCAAGTAGATAAATAGGTACCACTTCGGTGGGAAAGGTAACAGCATTCCGTGTACTCTGGCATCTAGTCATGCCTGCCACGTGACCACAGAAATGTCTGCAGATGAAGACAGTGCTGGATCTTTGGCTGTAAACAGAGTTGAGCCCCACACCTCAGAGTTGGACACAACTGGCTTCCAAGCAAGGGAATCCTTACTGTGTGCTGTAAAAAGGAATGAAGCTTAGCTGCCATGTTGAGTTGCTCCTAACCAGCATCTGTGGAGACAATTTCTTTTCCCCATCTAATATATGACTGTCAGGATGTCTGTTACGCTAGGAAGACTATTTATTTCTCTATTTGTGCATGGCAAAATCATGGTTTGCAAACTGTACTTTAAGGTGCACATGACATACAGACTGGCTGTCTCTTTATTCTTTACATCCAAATTAACCATTTTTGGTGAAGCTGAAGGTGGTGAAAAGAGCTATTCATTTGGGAATAATTTTTCAAGCCTTCGCCGATGGCCTCTCGTTCTATTCAAAGAGACAAAAGGCAGGTTGAAAGATAAAGTTTCTCATTTGCCAGTGTATTCAACACAAGGCACCTCATGCTGCCCGTACTGAAAATAAAGGTTTCTTTTTTTTGATAGAAGCTTCTGGCAGGTTTAGAAAGAGGGGAAAAGACAGAGAAGAGCTAAAAAGAAGTTTGATTATCTCAAAATCGATTAAGTCTCCTATAATTCTCATTCTCTGATGACAGACTTTTATCTCAGAATGAGTTTTCCCGAAATACTTTAAAAATGAAAGAAAGCCTAAGAGCTTTTAATAAGTCAGACCTCAAAATTTCTACCTTTATTATTTCGACTGTTAAAATAGGATGGAGAAGGAGTGCTTTTTTTAAAACGAGGAGCACTTCAGATGAAAAAGGCTTGCTATCAAAGGCAATGCTTTGGCACAGGTATTGCATTGAAAACAACAGCTCAAATTCCTTGGTTCCAGTTCCCACTCCATCTATTGCTTTCTTTCCCTTTTGTGCATTCACTTATGTAGGTCAACTTTTCAAAGGTACACTTTGCTTTTCGTTTTGAAGCACATGTCCTGCTTAGCCTTGCTTTAGTGGTGAGACTAAAGCAAACTGTTACACATAGCAGTAATTTTTTTTTAAAAAACTAAACACAACACCTCTTGCAAGTTGGTTGTCCCTCCCATTCACTTTGATAAGCAGGAGCTTCAAGTCTGGCCAGGTTATCCTGCTATGGCAATAGAGTAGACCCTATTGCCAGCGACTTAACGCCAAATGTCAGGTGGCGGTTAACTAACCTCATAACCCAGAGGTTTAACGGCCTTGGGTGGCGAAGTCCACTGAGAAGGGTGATGGTCCCCAAGCGGATTAAATTCTACTTGAATCCATCTTGATGGGAGAGGCAGAGGTTTCATCAATACTGGCCTGGGGGGATGATGAGGAAATTGTGTGCCAAAAGGTTTCAGGACCAGAAGATGACTTTTCAGAACTGGATCAGTAGTATGGGTGTCATATGTGATGTGGAAGGCAAATGGAAGGTCACTGCATTGTTCCCAGTACAATCTTCATGGCTGATCTCCATGATGATAGCCAATATTTGGAATCGGATACAGCACTTGAAGAAGAAGAAACACAGCACAACTTTCCCACTGCTGTGGGTTCTTCAGCTGCTGCCCTCAGTAATGTGACAGATGTAATGGGTTTAGTCCATTAGAAAACTTGGGTCCTCTTGTTATTGTTCAGTTGCACAGTCGATTGTGAACCTTTGCGACCCCATGGACCATTGTCCTCCAGGCACCTCTGTCCTCCACCATCCTCTTCAACCTGCCCAGCTCTGTGCCCACCGTGTCTACAATACCATCCAGCCATCTCATTTTTGGCCGCCCCCTTCTTCTCTTGCCTTCCACCTTTCCCATCATCAAGGCTTTTTCAAGTGAGTCCTCTCTTCTCATTTGATGTCCAAAGTACTTAAGCTTAATCTTTACTATTTGACGTTCTAAGGAGCCCTCAGGGTTGATTTCTTCTAGGATCAACCTATTTGTTCTCCTCGCTGTCCAGGGTACTCTCAAAACACTCCTCCAACACCACATTTCAAAGGCATCTATTCTTCTGCACTCAGCTTTCCTTATGGTCCAGCTCTCACAACCCTACATTACCACAGGGAATACCATTGCTTTGGCTATGCAAATTTTTGTTTGCTAGGTGTTCTCTACTTTTAACTATGTTCTGCAGGTTTCTTGGGTAAGAACAAAATGGGTTCTTCTTATGTTGCTTCCATTGGGGATAATTCACAGGTCTCAACGCTTTGAGCAAAGTCTGGGTTCTATTGTTTTTTTTTGGGGGGGGGGAAACATGGTGGGATCAGAGGCTGGTTTCTGACATTGGGTCTAGCAGTCATTTAAATGTTCTAAAGTACCACAGCAGTAACTCCCAGCTCCTTGAAATCTTGTCCAGTACAGTCAATGGTGAAGGCTTCTGTGAGTTTTTGTCGAGGAACCAAAGTAGGGAACCACTGCTATAGGTGGTGGAAGGGTGACCATGGAGAAAAACTTCCCCTCTGGCTGAAGATCTGCTTGGGAGATTTTCAATAGGTGTACTGGCTACAGAGCCAGGACTGCTAGGAGTAAATTCGGCCCTCAGGAGGGAAAGGGCTCTCAGGGATCAGTGGGAAAGATCCAGTTTGCCATAACAAACTAGCTCCCAATCCCTGGAGTAAATAGTAATATAAAAGTTGCCCTTGCTCAAAACCAGTCATATCTGACTCTAGGGTTTGGTGCTCATCTGTTTATTTCTTGATTTCGAACTGCTAGGTTGGCAGGAGCTGGGACAGAGATGGAAGCTCACTCCGTCATGAAGCACTCAGGTCTCAAACTGCTGACCGGCCAACCTTCCAGTCCTTAAGTTCAGCGTCTTAACCACTAAGGCACTGCAGTCCCTGGAGTAAACAGTACTAGGATACAAACACCAATGGTCTGATCAAGTCTATAAGAAGGCAAGATCCTGATTCTATAAAAAGGCATAAGCAAAGTCAGCTGTGTGATCCATATAAAACATATGCAGAAGTAGAAGACTTCTGACAACATTCTGGGGAGACAAGCTATGAGAAACCTGGGGAACATAGTGAAAAGTAGAGACATCACCTTGCAAATAAAAGGTCACATAACACAATGGTATTCCTGGTGATAATGTATGGGTGGGAGAGTTGGACCATTAGGAAAGCTGAGCACAGGAGAATAGATGCCTTTGAGATGTGGTGTTGGAGGAGAGTTGAGAGTCTGCTGGACAGTGAGGAGAGCAAATAGGTCAATCTTAGAAGAAATCAACCCTGACTGCTCATTGGAAGGTCAAATAGTAAAGATAAAGCTGAAGTACTTTGGACATCAAATTAGAAGGGAGGATGCACTTGAGAAAGCCTTGATGCTGGGAAAAGTGGAGGGCAAAAGAAGAAGGGGTGGCCCAAAATGAGATGGCTAGATGGTATTGTAGACACAATGGGCACAGAACTGGGCGGGCTGAGGAGGATGGTGGAGGACAGAAGTGCCTGGAGGACAATGGTCCATAGGGTCGCAAAGGGTTGGAATCAACTGTGCAACTGAACAACAACAAGAAGTAGAAGGCGATACCTTTTCTGGATTACTAAATTAAAAAAAAATCATTGCAAGCTTTTGTGACTCAAGATCACTTCTTCAGGCAAACTTCATGGCATGTTCTTCAAGACAGGTTGTATTTTTCAGGCATGCATTCATATGTTCATGGCATGATGGTCTGTATGCCTGGCTCTGTTCTTAAAAGCAGCAGTTGATGTGATACTCCACCCCCATTTTTCAAACATAGGAAACCAGGCCTTTGCATTTTGCTCGTATCTACAAATGGCTCTGTTGAGGCTGTAGTCCCCTTCTATGGCCAGGTTAAAGCAATGCAAATATAAGAAGGCAAGATCCTTTGTCAACACAACAGTCCAGGTTAGGTCATACTTGCTATATGTTGTTGTGTAGCATATTGTGGTATATGCTGGAGTGCATCCAAATGATGGGGTCTGCTTCGAGCTGCCTTCCCCAGAGACCTACCCTTCCCAGTTATGATGCAAGCTGTTGCAATCCATCTTTATGGGACAGAGGAAATTAGCCATCTGTTTGCATCTAATTTCAGCATTGCCTGAGCACCTTGCTCCACTGACCCTCTTTGGAGACTTCCAGCACATACAACCTAAAAAGGACCAGGGATTGCTGCCCTCCAATTGAACTCCAGTAATTTGGAGCAGCCCCATGAGTCTCTTTGCAGGTCACTGACAAACATGCAGTCACATCAGTACTCATGACATCTTTCATAATGGTTGTTAGCCATAAGGGGATTTAATCACATAATAAACTAAGGATCTCAATTCTAAGGTGTTTCAAGTTTCTTTGTCATCTTTACTGTAAGAGTCTAACACAGGTATCCCTGCTCTGCCTCAAAGTGGATTTAGATAGATCTGTCAAAGGCTGGGAAGCTGGGATAAATATACCTCTGAATATCACTAACTCTTGGAGGCCAATTATAATGTAAAGGCATTGCTTCCACTGTAACTATGGCAGGGCAACAAAGGCCTTTTCTCAGGATGCCAAATTTAGAAGATATGACCCTTCCCTGAGTAGCAGCTGGCTCAACCATCATAGTATAGAGAGAGCAGTAGGCCAGGGGCTCTGGAGTAGACCAGACCATGAAGAAGGATAGTAGAAGGAAGGTGAGATGGCCAAAGGCATTGCCAGGATTTGCAGCTAGTTTTCTAAGTCCTGCAGTAATGGACCCCCCAGCCTGGAAGCAGCTGCTCTAAGTCCTGCAAAACTGGTTCACCTGCTAAGCCTCACCTGAGAGCCCTGGAGAAGGTTCTGGACCTCCATAGGCTCCACTTGGAGACCCTGGGTGGCTTAGCTATATAAGAACTGTCCCTTCCACCTATAGGCTGTCTTTAGCAGTGAAGGTCAGCAGACATGAAAATGCTTGGCTCTTGGATTGCTTGCCTTGTTCCTTCTGTTAAAGATCTTTGCCTTGCTTCTGGTTTCTACTCCAGAAGGTATCCTGCCTTGTCCTTGCTTCAGAAGACTCCACACCTTTTTTCTATAGACTATTGTTTTGCCTTGCCTGGATCCTTGCTCCATGTCTGGGCAGGTTATCCTGCTATGGTAATCGAGTAGACCCTACTGCCTGCAACTCAACACTGAGTGTCAGGCAGTGGTTAACTAACCTGACAACCCTGAGGATTCATGGCCTTGGGTACCGAAGTCTACAGGGAAGGGTGATGGTCCCCAAGTGGATGAAATCCCACTTGAATCCATCTTGATGAAGGGCATCAACTTCATCAATACTGTCCTGGGACTGAGGAGGACTTTGCATGCCAAAAGGGCTCAGGACCAGAAAGTGACTTGCAGAATTGGATCAGTGGAACGGGTGTCATGCTGCGATGTGGAAGGCAGATGAAAGGCCACTGCATTATATTCTCAGGACAGTCTTCATGGCTGATCTTCATGAGGACTGCCAGTATTCACATTCAGCAGAACAAGGATCCTTGCTTTGGGAATTCCATTGTCGCCATGCTCAGCCCCTGAGGATTTTCTTCTGTGTCTGTCCACCCTTTCCCCTCACTTCTGGCTTCTCTGGACTTTACTTTTGTCATCTAGGCTAATCCTGCATCTCTGGTTTCACTTGGTCTTGGACTCCAGTGGCTGTTCAGACTGTTGCCTAGTTGTCCCGAACCCTGGCATTCATATGGCCTGCCAGCCACCCATGCCTTGGACTCTGACAGTCATATCTACCAGGACTCAGCAATCTTAGCTTCACCTGGCAATTTGGATGCAGAATTTGGCCTAAGGGTAGAGAATGAAAAAATGGTAGGCCTGGTATAGACAGAACACAGAGGTGTTTCCTATTTTTTGACAGCCCAACAGAGTAATTGTTAGAGTAATTCAGCAGTAGATCTGTGCTTAAGTGCAAGAGTGCAGACACCAAAGAAAGAGGATGTAAGGATCACAATCTTGCTCTTTCATGTTAGAGCTGATTTTTTCCCTGTGTTTTACAGTCAGACTGGTGATGCCCTTTGGACGCTTTTCCAGCAACACGGGAAACAGACAGATCTGTGAGTAGGTCCTGGGAGAGTGTCTTTAATTGGCTCAGCTGTTAGGGAAGGAGGCTGGCTCATGGGTCAGTAAACAAGAAGGAAGTAAGAAGGCTTTCCATCCCTCCCATCCACGGGACAGAAAATGTACAAGTAAAACTGAGCAGATTTTTCCCTGTACTTTTCCATTAGCAGAATTTCTGGGGTCCTGAAGAACAGCAAGTCTTATTTTTCAAAAGGAGCAACCTGGGATGAAATGATGGAAGAGTATCTGAGAGGTTGTGAAAGAACATTAACGTGCACATTCTCTGTAGGATCGTCTTTCTTTTTTTGCGTGTAGTGAAAAGACGATACTCTAAGAAGAAGGACCTGATTACTTTACTTTCTTGCTTGCTTCATTTTTGTGCAAAAGCACTTGGAAAAAACACATTACCAGTTACAAATCTTAGCTGAACTACACTCCTTTTAGGTGTCATGGGAGGCATAATGACAATCTCCCCCCCACCCCCCAAGAAAATAATAATAATTGGTAACACTACTACTTTTTAAAGTAGCCTTATATGTTATCCTTCTCCCTCATTTTGGGGGGCCGGCATTGTTTTAAGAGAAAATGGAAGAAGGCATTTTCTTTTAAACTTTAGGACTTTTTATTCTTCTGATAAATTCCTTTTTAAAGGGCTAATTGGCTAACAACCAATATTGTATTTTATTTTGAAATGTAAAATTAATGATTAATTCTGTTCTAGAGCAGGTTTGTTATGGGGGTATGAGTATATTCCAAGTTCAATCCCAACTCAGATGGTTGGTCTATCAATAGCAGTTGCACTTATATGCAACCCAATAGCACTTAGAACCCTCTCTGGGCATTTCATAAGGTTATTAGCATTTTTGCTTCCGAATTGAAAAGGATGGAAAGATGGGTCAAACTTGATACCTATCAGGATCGAACTCACAATTTGAGCAGTTTGGGCTGCATTATTGCCCCAGATAGAGACCATTACAGTAGTCAATCTTGGAGACTATCAGTGCGTAGTCAACATTAACAGAAAATTCCTGTTCAGGAATGGGCAGCGCTGGGTAATGCTGCATAGCTGGTAATATGCAGACTACTAAAACCATCAGTAGTTCCATAGAGAGCCTCAAGGCTAGTTGGACCCCCAGGTTACACACTTCATCCCTCAACAGGAGGGAGACACCCCCGATCTTGTGGGAAATTCTCCCAACCTGAGACAGACTGTTCTTTATCAGCATGACCTCTTTCTTGTCTGGATTCAGCTTCAACCTATTCTCCTCCATCCATTGCATGACCAATTTCAGGCAAGTCGCCAAGAGTTGGACAGCACCATCTGCTGAGGTGGGAAAGAAGAAATAGAGTTGCATATCATCAACAAACCAATGAAAGTGCACTCCAAATCTCCTGATGACAACCCCCCCCCCACACACACACAACCTGACATAGATGTTAAGCTGCATTGGGTAGATAGCTGGGGGGGGGACCCCAAACCCACCCCAGGATGCCAATGTTATATGTGAGAGTGTGACATTGTTGCCCCTCCTGAAAATGTTTTGCCCCTCCTGAAAATCCCCCCTCCCCCAATCTAGAATCCTGGCTATGACCTTGGAGATAGCTAGGGAACCAGTGATGGGCATCAGCAGGTTCGCACCAGTTCACCAGAACTGGTAGAAGAAATTCTGGCTGGTCCTAATTCAGGTGCAATGCAGGGCTTTTCCCCTGGCCACACCCACCATACCACTCCCACAGAGTAGGTAGAAAAAAACTTTGAATCCCACCACTGGGCAGACATGACTAGATCGCCCACCCATCACATAGCCATGCCCACAGAGCAGGCCACACCCACAAAGTAAGCCACACCCACAGTGTGGTAGTTAATTTTTTTGGAGCCCACCACTATAGGGAACCCTGAAGCACACACATCCTAATTTGCTACCTAGGGTGAAATGTTATGCCATTGCTCGTGTTACAAAATTCAATTCACTTGCTTCCCTAGTTGTATTCTGTAGGTAGAAGAGGTCCCAAGGGGCACTATCCGGCCTTCCACCTTTGGTAGCCACATGATGGGACTGCTCTCCACTTTGTTTAAATTGAACCATAAATATAATATTCTCAAAACTGCTTAATCCTTCTTAATCCTTGCCAGTGAGAGTTGAATAAAACATAAGGGGCTTATAGTGATCCTGAACGATAGCCTTGCTAATGGAACGATGATCTGAACATTTAGCTCTAATTAGTGGTGCTTTGAATAGTCTTTCATTCCTATGAGGAATCTCTTATTCCATTCCAGTTGAATCAAGAGAAGAGAGCATGAATATTCTCTTATATTCTTGGATCAAACGTAGAACTGTGTTTAGAGGGTTCATTTGAAAACTTGCCTTCTTGTAGAGGCCGGAATAGACATGCAGCAAGCTATTTACGAGAAACAAATTTATTTATTTATTGATTAAATAAATGCTCAGCTTTCTCCACCCCCTTGGCTACTGTTTTTGCTAGGGTTGGACATAAACGGAACACTTTTGTTTTGGAGATGAAGTAGACATGAAGGCGCAAACAACAATATGCTTCTGGTCTAGTCTGGGCCCTACATCCATTTATAACTGAATATAGTTCCTTTCTTTGGCTATCCTTTTTTAGCCTCCAAGGATCCTCTCTATCCCAGCCCTCTCTCCCTTCATAATAACCTGGGCTACCTTCACATGGCTCATACAAAGGAATGGAATTCTCCTCTGTTACAAGAATGCATAGAAAAACGGTGTGTGGTCTTAGCAGTCTTAGTGACCAGCCCTTCTCTGTAGGTACTTATCAGCCACCACAGAAATGATGGGGGTTAGTGTCTGAACCATCGGGTCCTTTAAAAGAAAGGGCTCCAAAATGGTCTATCAATCCAGAATTAAGACCACTTCAGTCTTCTTCTTTTGTGTCCAGATCAAACTCTGGACTGCCAAAATGAAGCCACTTTCTTGGCTTTGTTATAGGCCAAACTTAATTCTTCATCGGTGCATGTTTCTGGCAGTAATTCTTAGACTAGTAAATGAGCCGGATTCTGAATCTCTCCATATTCACAGTGTGTTGTTGTCTGCCAGCAAACCCCACTTGAGCCTGTTGGTCTTGCATTTAGGAACTCCAACCTACAGCCTATTCATAGTCCTCCAATTGATGTAGGGGAGGTTGAGCTCTTCAACTATATCCTCCTTTAATGTTGTTCCTTGTCCTGTGAGCTCATTTCTCCATCTTCTAATTTGGTTTTGCTCTTGTGTACCCTCAATAATGTTTATTCTTGCCATAAAGCTCTTCCTGGATCTGAACCAGTGGACTTGAGGCTCATATCCGTTCAGAGGATGTTAAGGGTAATTCTTTTGCTTAGTTCTCTCTGTGTTCACTGCTACTTCTCTCCTTAGGTGGAGCAATATCAACAAGAGGATCTCTTTTCTCAACTGTTGTTGGTTTCAGGCATCCTATCACTATATGTGTGGCTTCATTAACAGTGATGTCAACTTCTTTTCCGTGTATGGATGTGCTTCATACTGGACCAGGATACTCTTCTCTGAAGACACTCAGGGCCGAAACTAATGTACGCAGCATGGATGATTGCATTCCCCATTTATAGTTTGTGAGGTTCCTGATAATGTAGTTCCTTGTACTAACATTGACTTTGATATTCAGGCAGTACTCCTTAAAAGAGAGTGTCCTCTCAAGTGTAACACTGAGGTATTTTGGTGCTGAACAGTTCTGTTATTAGTTCCCTCACCATGTAACATCCGACTCAACCCTTGCTTCTCAGTTTCAAAAGTGGAAAGCACACACTTGAGTCTTGCTTGGATTAGGCTTCAAATGGTTAATGTTGTAATACTGACAGTTTCTGTGACAACTAAGCATACTACTAAATGATCCACCAGATCATTCCACTCTTGGGCAATTTTTCAATCCAAAGAAGGGGAGCAATTACTTAGTCCTCCTCTTGTAAATTCTCTGGGTTCAGACTTGTTCCTGACCCCTGTTCTCTGCCTCAAGAAGAGGTCATACACAGTATGGCATGCAACTTTGCTTCTAACTACCAAAGGCAATTAAATTATCTCTGCCTCTTCCAAACACTCAGCTGGGTAGGAGTGCAGGTCTTTAAGGCAGACTCCATGGGTGGCTGTTGGCACTTTGTGTCTGCCATACCTGCTCCTTGTGTCTGCCTCTAACCACTTATTTCAGTGGCTGTGGTTGGAGATACTCACACATACCAACCTGGTCCCTTCTTTCTCCTCTCCTTCATCCTAATCTTCTTCTTGCTCTTTCCTCTGCCATCAATCTTGTCCTCCCTTACGTCTCTCTCCCCTCTTGTATATCCTTCAGATCTCCCTCCTCCTTTCTAGAACCTTTGGACCCTGCTCTGTCTTCTTGCCTCTGTCTTTTGTGGTCATGGCTCCCTGCCCTCCAACCTTTCTGGGCCGGTACCTTTGATTGTCTCCACCTCCAACTGCATAGAAAATTCCATTGGGTTGGCTCCTCCATAACAGGCGAGGTGGTCATCTTCCATGGATAGGAGGTTGAGGTGAAATTACCCATGGGGCAACTGAGGAGGAAGGCATGGGGAATAGTCCAACACCAGACCCTTTAGGGACCTTTCACAGCTACAACAAATGGGACCTACAACACAATGTTGAAGCATGGCTATTGTTCTTAAACAGAGGGATCCAGCCAGGTATTCCCTCTAAGAAGGGTTTGCTACTTTTTGCCCATTTTTCTTTACATTTTACTTTTCAAATTGCTACTTACCTTTTATTTTGTAGCTTCTAAAACTTCACTTTCTTCTTTTAGAAGAACTGCTAAAAATGGTGAGGCATTTCTACTTTAGTTTCTTCTTGCACTTCCTTTAATGTTTTATTTTTTTTTGAATTGTGTCATTTTTTTACATACTGTGAAGTGTCAGGCAATCATTTTTATGCCCCAACCCAGATTTCATGCTTCTCTTTTTTCCCCTGTAGTGCTAATCTGCCTCCCGTCTTCTGGCCATCAGGCTGTGTGGCTGTCGATCTCGTCTGTCTGTTCACCGGAGAGGTGATTGCTATGAAATGGTGGCGAAGGGTAAGCGCGTCAGTGAAATGAAAGAAAATTGGTTTTTAAAGGGAGCAAATTGAATGGAATAGGGTCCTTAAGGATAACAAGCTAGCAACATTTCAGGTTGCAAGCATCCTGGTTGGCTTGTATTTATTAAATATTCTTATTGACTTTTGTTTCCCTCTTTGTTTCATGTTTGAGAGGGAACAAAATTATAGCAGTGGAATATTCTACCTGGGGATGTTGACTGGTCATTTGAGAAATGAAAGCACTTAGTAGAGAAATCCTCTCTTTTCTTCCTGCTGTATTTGCTAATGCTGATGGCAGGGGGAAAGTCATAGTGAATGTCTCACACAATTCTATCGTCTTGTTTATCCTTCCTTGAAATGAGTTGTCATGTTGAAAAACAAATGAAGTGAATGGGCACTTCTTAATCCTTTTACAGCTTATGCAAAAGGCAGGTGGGATCCAATTGTTCCATCCTGGCAGTTTTGACAAGCAAGCAAATCACCATATGCCTAAATTCAAAGCCAGATTTAAAATGGCTGACATTGAGTGTATTTGGCCTTTGGAAAGTTTCATAGCCCTATTTGTTCTTATTGGAAAAAAATATTTTATATTATACTCAGGGGCATGCTGGCTATGCTAAAAGAGTGCTGGACAGGGAGGTCCAGCGCCCTATGGTGGGTACTGCATGATGTCATGGATTGTAGCTGCCAGGTGACATACTTCTGCCCACGTCTGGGGGGGGCACCAGTCACTGGGGCACACCAGGACTTGTCCCCATGTCCCAAATAGCCAGCATGGGCCTGATTACACTTCCCAGAATCAACAGGTCTTGCTGGCTTGGGGATTCTGGGAGATACAGCCAGAATATGGTTGTATAGCAAGACACAATAACTTGGAATTGCATAACTTACAGCAGGAAATTGCTATAAATGAGTAAGTTGCTGCTTGGAGTCCTCATCGTGCACCAAACCAACCAGTTAGGATGCAATGAAGAATCCAAACAGAGACGCATTAATTAGTGGCAATTTGCTCCAGTGAGTTCTGTTGTTTCACTTCTGCCGGCATAACTGTGCAACAGGATTGTAGTCATACAATGTAAAAGAAGTTCTCTCACTTCTGGACTCATCCTCAAACAGCTTTACAATGGAGCTGTCCTGTCAGGCTGTTGAGATCTTTTTGCTTATGTAGTTTGTCTAACCATTCTCTAAACTTGATGAATTTTATCTGCAGGGAAAAAATGCATCCCAAATACATCAAGATATTTGGCACACTGGCAAATTTCCAGCTCACCACTTTTATTATTGGCAGAACTTACTGCATGGAGTGGCCACCTTGATCTGCCCAATATAATAGTAATCTTACAATTGCAGAGCTGGAAGGGACCATATAAATCATCAGGTCCAGCCTCTAATCAAGGAGACACAGTGGGGAATCAAGCTCCAAACATCTGAGATACCTAAAGGATTTAATCACAATGACCTTGTGGATCAGACCAAAGGAATTCATCATCCAGAAACATTTGGTTTGGATGCAGCCTACTTCTCATGCACCAACTCACGGCAGGATGTTAAAAATAGGCATTTCTCTCTCTCTTCCTTTCTCAAATCAAATAACAAGGTATCCCATTGAGATGTAATCTTCCATGACTCTCCAGCTTGCTGTGGGCCCTTGAGATAAAATTTTGAAGTGCTTGACAGATGATTGTTGCTAAATTACCTGGAGGGCATTATTTTATTCTATTTCACCAGGTGTGAATCCATCACTGGGGAGCTGTTTATGCCTCAGGATGATTCAGGATGGGCAGATTTGCCTCACTTCCACTGTTTGGGATTAAAAATAATAATAATTGGAAGCATGATATTGTTGAAAAGAAGGAAATGTTTTGTGAATGGGAGGAGATTAGAGGATGAAGAATTCCATCCCTTTTCCTTGCTAATCCTGCAAACCAATGTATTTTTTTACTGCAATAAATAAGGAATAATGCCTAAAACTAGTGAGCAGTCTAACTAGGCAGTGTTGCCCATCTCTTGTCAATGATGTTAGACCAGGACTAAAATTCACCAAAGTATCCTCAGTCAGATCCCAGTAATGTTACTCTTGATTTTAAGTACCTTTACAAATATCTATCTCTCCCTTCAGGTTCTGAGGCTTCTTAGGGTTCTCTTTTGATGTTTTGGGAAAATCAGGATTTGGTAGTGCGGGGAACCTTTCATATCGGGAAATCACTACTCCTGACCCAATACAAAAGCAATCACCCCATCAACCTTACGATTGCAAAGGTTTCCCCAAAAGAGATCCCTTGAAAACCTCAAATCCTGAACAGTGAGAAGAGGGCCTTTTGAATTAAATTAAAATAAATGTGGGGCTTCCCTTGTTTCTAATATGGAGGCTTTAACGGGTGCAAAATGCAGCAGCAAAGCTGATTGCAGGAGTGAAACAAATTGACCATATCTCCCCAGCCCCTACACAAAATTATGGGTATTATTTTCCTTTCTTGATACAATATTTGTAATTTTATTCAATTGGTCTACATTTTTTAATTATTGTTATTCTGGTGTTGTAAGCCGTCGAGAGTGGGAAAATATCCCAGATGGGTGGGGCGTAAGTAAGTAAGTAAGTAAGTAAGTAACATTTAATAAATAAATAGTAACATTTAATAAATAAATAGTAGCATGTTTATCCTTGAGAAAAGAAGATTGAGAGGGGATATGATGATAGCACTTTTCAAATACCTGAAAGGCAAACATAAAGAGGAGAGGCAGGATCTGTTATTGATCATCCCAGAGTGCAGGATGCATAATAATGTGCTCTAACATAAGGAAACCTGAGAGAGACTGAGTATCAGGGAAAAAATTATTAATGATTAGAGCAATATAACAGTGTAATTAACTGCTTCAAGAAGTGTGAGCGCTCCAACATTGGAATCATCCAAGAGAAAATTGGATAACAATTTCTCACATCTCCTTTGATTCGGATTTCTGCATTGAGACGGGGGTTGTACTCGACGGCCTTAAAAGGCCCCTTCCAATTCAGTGATTCTATGCTTCTATAGCTCTTACAGCATTATCAGTTCAATTCACAAGATATTTAGCATTTTGCCCAGAACATGCTTGGCACTCATTTTGCCGACCTCAGAAAGATGGAGACCTGAGTCAACTTTCAATCTGTTGGGATCAGGCTCAGATTCTCTCCCCCCCCCCATTTTTATTTATTTTTATAAAATAACAAAAATATAATGAACAATACAAAATATATGGGAAAAAATACGTAAACAAAAAACAAACAAATTAATACATTGAATTACTTACATTCTGTTATAATAGCATTGTTAAACAATACCAATTCTAGAACCTTATATATATCATACATTCTTACAAACAGTACCCCATACCTTACATCTTTACATAATTATCTATCACTTATCAACCATTTTTTTATTGTTTCATTATTTTTAATTATATTTTCAATTATATATTTGAGATTCTAAGCAGAGTTTTGGTTGCTACTGCACCAGAAGAACTTTTCTCAAAGGCAAAAAGTAATGCCAACTTAGATGGTGAATACTGTGGAACCTTGAAAATTAGAACTCATCTAAATAGAGATATATCCTGTTGTACAATGATTATATTAGTAGTTTTGCCTGCTGTCCAAATGATGCAAGGTACCAACAGTGACCAACAGTGACAATGCAAGCGTGGCGCCAAAATAGCCGCCGCGCTCTTTGCGGGGGCCCCCCCACAGGACGAAGGCATCCGGGTAGTTAGGGGCGTGGCCAGCTCCCTTATAAAAGGGGTGGCCACGAGGCAGCCGAGCTGCCATTTTGCGAAGCGACGGAGCGGAGAAGTTTTTCCCTCTTACCTCCGTCGCTTTTGGCTTTTACCGGGAAGCCTTTTGGCTGCTGAATTCTCTCGTTTCGGCTTCCCACCGATTGGCTGAGAGGCCCGCGAAGAAGAAGGCGGCTGCGAGCACGGCTCGTGCGGTTCGGAGGCGCAATCTGGGTTGGAAGACCGCGGCTGCGCCTCCCCAGCAGCCGCATTTGCTTGCACCCACCGGGACCGGTGGAATGGGGTCTATTCCCCCTGGCTGGAGGATGGTGGCCCACGCACGGGGCCAGTAGGGGCTGCGGCCCTCGGCCCGCAAGCGGTGGACACCTCTCATGGTGTTGCCCATTCCGCTGGGCCTCCCTTTATAGGAACGTAGCTCGCTCCGAGGCCTTCCAGCCTTGGGGGGTGGTCCGGTCCCCTTCCCTGGCAGGTTGCTACATCGGCCCTAACGGGCCCGGGTGTGGGGTTGTTGCCCTATTTGGGCCCCAGGGTGCAGGGACCTGTACCCATGCCTGTAGTAGGCGGGCCGGCTGGTCCTTTGCCCCATGTCAGCGTGGAGGCCTTATTGGCCCGCGTTGCGGCCCTCGAGACATCCCTGGCCCGGGCTAGCCACTCTTGGTCTCCATTTGGGGTTCGTTTCGACGCGTCGTCTGCTGGGCAGCGGCAGGCGACGGGACGGGTTGAGCTGCTTGAGGCGCGTGGCACGACCTGGGCCACTGCCTCGCAGCTCCCCATTCAACAGACCGGTGCGGGTCAGGCCCCATCGACGAGCTCGACGGTGGTTGTGAGCTCCGATGCCCCCAGTGGGCCGGAACCCCCGGTGGGGGCGGCCTACGGGGGTGCAGCACGTGAGTATGCAGTCCAAGCTAGTGCACCTACACACGTGGCCACGTTGGGGGGTTTTCCAATGGCCTGGCCTCGCGCGGGTGGGGCGGCGGTCCAGCCGCTGACGCCCCACCTGGCGACGATAACTACCACTCAGGGCCCCGTGGTGGGGGGTGTTTTCTACCCTGTGGGGAATGTTTTGGGGGTGGCTGGGTTAGTACAGGCCCCCTTTCAGATGACAGCAGTTCCTGTTGTGCCCGTGTCGGCCTTGCTGACGGCTGGGGGTCCATTTGGCACAGACCACCAAAGAGAAGATCTGGCGGGGGGATTACGTGGATACCTTCTCACTCCTCAACAGAGGGCCCACCAAGGAGTAGGGGGGGCAGGATGAGAAGGATAAGGAGCAGGCTCGTCGTAGCAAGCCACCACGTACGTGGGCCGACTGGTTGCCGGCCTACCTCATATACATGGCGGTGTACCTTAGGGCCCGGCCGGATTTGGCAATTTCGATGGTCCAGTATTTGGACAACATCTACCGGGCGATGGTTGACTTTCCGGGCCCATCGTGGTTGGCTTATGACGTGTAATTCCATATGCGGATTCCCCGGCACCCCGACATTAGGTGGGTTGAGCCATGCCAGAGGCTGTGGCTTTTGTACATGATGCCCATGCGCCCCGCGCCCGGGGAGAGATACCATTGTGGACATGCGGTCCAGCGGGCGGCCCCAGCACAGGTCCATTGCCAGGGGGCGGGGCGGGGGGGTTTCAGCCCGCCTGCTGTGCTGGACTTTCTCGTCCAATGGTTCCTGCAATAGGAAGAATGGCAAATACAGACATTAGTGTCCCCCCTGTGCTGGCCCCCATGCGGCCTCTGGCTGTCCCAGGCCTGGAGGGATGCGGGGCAGAGGGAGGGGTGGACAGGGGGCTGGCAAGACTGCCGCATATGGATCTAGTTCACCAAAGGGCTCCCTCCCCAATTAATGTGGACATGTTGGAGCGCTGGCTCACATTGTTCCCGAAGGGAGAGGATGCGGAGATCTCCTTCAGGGTTTTAGGCAGGGGTTACGTATCCCTTTCATGGGTGATAGGTCCCCTCAGGAGGCCCCCAATCTTTATCCCTTAGGGGGAGGGAGGAGGTGGCTCCTGCCAGCAATGATAAGGGGGTCTATGCGGGCAGGGTCGTTGGCCCTGTCCCTGCGCCCCCGTTCCGGGGAGCATATTATTGCACTGATGCCATGCCTTTTGGCTGTTCCAATTCGGCCTCGGCATTCGAGCGTTACTCCATCTTCCTAGAGTGGGCTTTTGTTCGCAGATCAGGGTCCCGGTCTGTAGCCCATTCCCTGGATGATTTTATTCGGGGCTGAACCGGGCTGGGACACGTCCACACGTCTCCTCAACACATTTCAGACGCTAATGGAGGAACTTGGTGTCCCTTTAGCGCCCGAAAAGACCGAGGGCCCGCCTACACAGCTAGTATTCCTGGGGGTGGAGATTGACACGGTAGCACAGGCTTCTAGGTTGCAGCGGGATAAGGTGTCAAAGCTAGTGGCCCTTATCTCGGACTTGCTGGCCAAGCGCATGGCATTACCGAGGGACCTGCTGGTGCTACATGGTCACCTCAATTTTGCTGGCAGGGTCGTCGCACCGGGCAGGGCATTTGCGCGGCGCTTGTGCGACGCCATGGCAGGACTATCCAGGCCTCCCCCATAGGGTTAGACTTACCCGGGGTATCAGGGCAGACGTGCTTGTCTGGCTACAGATCCTGAGGGATTTCAATGGGGTGTCATTTTGGAGGTCTGAGCTCCTGGCTTCCCCTTGCTTTAAGATACAGCCCGATGCCCGGGATCCCTGAGTTATGGGATGTACTTCAATTGGAAGTGGGCCTATGGTGGGTGGCCACCATCCTGGGCAGGCACGGGTCGCCTGCGTGGTCTCACGTATCTGGAATTTTCCCTATACTGGGTGCTTTGATGCTATGGGGCGAAGAGGAGGCCAACTCGGTTGTCCACTTTGGTGTGACAATGCGGCTGTTGTCCACTTTGTCAATGCACAGAGCTCTAAATCGCCCAGGGTTATGGACCCAGTGCGCCAGTTTGCGTTGCGCAGCCTGCGCCTCAACGTTCTTTTCAGGGCTAGGCATGTCCCAGGGGTTACTAATGATATTGCTGATGCTTTGTCCCGCCTGCAGATCTCCCTGTTCCGTGCCTTGGCCCCGGATGCGGAGGAATTTCCCTCGCCACTCCCGGACGGGATATGGAACATCGGCAAGGAGAGGTGAACCGGGCAATTGGCCTGTCACTAGCACCACGCACGCGTAAGGTGTATCACCACGCATTTAATTCTTTCAGAGCATTCTGTACCCAATTCCAAATGCCAGGAACCTGGCCGATCCCGGTAACCCATGTCCTGCGGTTCATGGTTTACCTGCATGCCCAGGGCTTTGCACCTCGCACCATAGCATCTAAGCTGTCAGCGTTGGCTTTTATGGCCAAAGTGGGAGGTCATGTGGACAGCACCACTGACTTCTGTGTGAGACATGTTTTGGAGGGGTGGGTGCGTGCGCGTGGGCGTTGCCCGGACGACCGCCACCCGATTTCCCCAGGGGTTTTTACCCAATTGGCCCGGGGCTGGCCTGGCCTCTGTTTTGATAAGATGAGGCAGCCCATTTTATGCGGCGACAACGGTCGCCTTTTTTGGAGCGCTCCGCATCGGCGAGCTTGAGATGCTGTATAAGGCGGATGCAAGTCGTGGACAGCACCACTCACTTCCGTGTGAGAATGTTTTGGAGGGGTGGGTGCACGCGCGTGGGTGTTGCCCGGACGACCGCCACCCGATTTCCCCAGGGGTTTTTACCCAATTGGCCCGGGGCTGGCCTTGCCTCTGTTTTGATAAGATGAGGCAGCCCATTTCATGCGGCTACAACGGTGGCCTTTTTTGGAGTGCTCCGCATCGGCGAGCTTGAGATGCTGTATAAGGCGGATGCAAGTCGTAGGGCACTGGAACTCGAAGATGTCTGAGTGAACAATATTCGGCTCAGTTGGGGATACGCTCCTCTAAAACGTATCAGCACGGCGTAGGCAGTGGAGTAGACTGCTACGATGTTCCTCGGCAGACATCTGTCCGGTTGGTGCCCTACAGGATTTCCTTGCACTGTATGGCACGCACCATGGCCCGTTTTTCTGTCACCAAGATGGGTCTCCCCTTACTAAATTTCAATTTTGGAAGGTGACGGGCAAAGCGCTGGCCAGTGTGGGCCTCCCAGGCGCCCGCTATGGCACTCATTCATTCCGTATAGGGGCGGCCTCAACCGCAGCTGCTTTTGGGTACTCAGGGGCTGACATACGTAGCATGGGACGGTGGGGTTCGCAATGTTTTCAGTTTTATGTGCGCCCACTCCCGCCGTGAGTACCAACCCAGTCACCTTACCTACTTTCCCTCATTTTTCCTTACAGACCCGGGGTGTCGTATTACACCGGTGACAGTATGGCTGGTGGGCCATAGCTACGTGCACAGGGCAGCGCGTTATGCTGCGGCGACAGAGTGGGGACCCCAACTGGGCCTGGGTGCATACGCAAGTCTCACATGGCATGGTAAGCCCGGGATGTTATGGCGGGAGCTGCTGCCTTTCCTTTTTTCAGGCCAGAATGCTGACCCGCCTGACATTCTGATCATACACCTGGGGGGCAATGATTTAGGCCAGGTCACCGGCTTGTCGCTGAAACATGCGATTTGCGAGGACCTCGCCTACCTGCATTACGTCTGGCCCGCCACAACCCTTGTTTGGTCGGACATGGTCCCGCGCCATTCCTACAGAGGGGGTGTTGACCTCCTGGCCCTTGACCGTGCTAGACGCATGGTGAATAGGGCAGTGGCGCGTTTCCTTGTCTACAGGGCTTGGGGGAGGGTCAGTTGTCACCCCGCTATTAGCCTCCAAAGTTATGACTTGTATGCAGGGGATGGGGCCCATCTGTCGCGAGGAGGTGTGGACCTCCTGTTGGGTGATTGGTGAGCAGGCCTGTCGACCGAGCTGACGGTCTGGGTGGGGCGTCGAGCCTTCTTTGAAGCCCCTCTGTGTGGCGGGTAGCACTGGTAAGGTAAACATTATGACCCACAGGTATCCGGCAAGTTCGCAATTGACTGGACAACACTAGACAGGCATAAGTTGGTTAAACGTTGTCCGGTCAACGAGGAACTAGGCGACGGGGTGATGGCTATAGCTAGACAGCATGCATCACCCCGTGATTTTACGGATACGCGTCAGAGGGTGGGGTCATTAGTTAGATATTGATTACGGTCAACAATTTGTTTGTGGCCAACAAACAAATTGATACAAATGGATACATTGTAGCAATTGCCGTTGGCAATTTTGGGTGGTACCTTACCAGTGTTACTTCGGCCTGCTTGCCTTAAGAATTATGATTGGTCAATTACCAATAGAAATTTATAATTCGGACTAGGGCATGAATCAATAAATGTGGCCCAATGCCGTTATCCACTTTCATTGGTGTCTGAGTCCTTTATTGGGGGGTGCGCCTGCAATGAATGGTGAATAACCTGGCTTTTCAATTATCTGTTAGAGGTGTGTTTGTTTGTTTCTCTGATTGAACTGGAGATATAGTTCGGGTGGCAATTTTAATTATGTACCAATCTACTAAAACAATTCAGGGCTAATCTACTAAAACAACAAAACTATAAACAGGAAGAGGACATTAATTTCAGAAGGTTTTGTCAATCTGTTTGGAAGAGGTTTTGTGAAAGACAGCTAATTTCCCAAATCCATTAGCAGTGGAATCAGCCTTTGTTGCAAAGGACTCAGATTGGATACTTTCAGTTATAGCGCTAATCTACCACAAGTAGCAGACAAGCAAAAGGATTCCAGCACAAAATACTATTTTTATAGCATTTCATCAAGTGCTCCTCTGGAAATCAGGATTAAGCAAACTCTCTTTTTTTCCAGGAGGTTACAACAAACATTCACCTATAATTTCAAAATGTCGTGGGAAGTCAATTATTTTAGGAGGAAGTGAACATCTTCCTAAACTTTGGATTACTAACAAGACATGGCATAACCCACACTGAATGGGCAGTACTTGAATAACAACAGCTTGATATTGTTATTTTCAAGAAATAATTGCCATGGGACCTGTTGTGTTTGAATACAATTTATGCTGTAATGTATGTGAAATAATTAGGATCATTGCGATCCTCCATTTTGTCTCCTTCTTCTTGGTCTTGTAATATCGTGGGACTGCGTTCCCGCCTAAACTATGTAGCCTGTACAGTCTTCACTCTGGTCCAATAACCTCCCAGTTACCCCACTCCCCTTCCTGTTGCTTTCCGCCCAAATGTATCCATTTCTGAGAGTATATATTGAGCAGTGCTGCGCCATTGCTCCCCATGTTCTGACTGCCTAATAAAGTGTTTAGCCCTGTTATGCTGGCTGCTTCGTATTTCTAGCAGAACATCAAATGACTGCTGTGTTAGACTGTTGCAGGAAAAACAATCAAGAGTATAGCAAGGCTGTCTGGGAGTCAGTGAAAGGTTGCATGGGAAATGCAGCTTTCATTCTCATTAGACTCTATACAAGAAGTCTCTCATGGGCTTACCTTACCCATAAAGTGTTACACACGAACAAGTAGACAACAAATAAAAATGGATGAGATAACTAAGAGCAAGTCTGTATCTTTTATAATAATTAGGGGGAGATATGACGTTGCAGGAGAGCATGTGCCAGATACTAAGTACCCTTGGCTATTGCTACTTTCCCTTCTCTTTTTTCCTCTTCTTCCTCTTTCTCCTTGCATTGTGTCTCTTCTTTTGTGTCCCAACCTGAGTGTTTTAGGGCAGAAAGTCAAGATGCATTTTTAGCAAGTATGCAAATTGTAGGACACTGTCATGGCACTGAAAAAGAAGAAATTTTGGATATAAATCCTCCTGAATCTTGCTTCCAATTTAAGCCCACACCTTTGTGCGAGCCAAAGCTTTGCATCATTTTTCAGATGGCAAAGCATTCATTTCTATAAAAGGGGGATTAAAATTAAATAAAAACAGCAGTGACGAGCATAAACTGGGCTGTCCAATGCAAGTGGAAAATGATGATCAATCCCTGCATCCTTCAGTTGTTTTGTTCTCTGAGATAATCTAAGCTTTCACAGTTTTTTCCCCATTTGTCTATATAAGAGGCTGCATCATCCATTATGTGTTCCTTGCTCTAGTTTTGTATTGCTTGTGTAGAGAAAAAATATGATTCAAAAGACTACTGTGCTTTCACTTACTTAATCTCCATTTGTTTGGTTCTATGTTACTGAGGCTGCCGCTTATAAGGTAATGGGATGAATTACCACAGGTGGTAGTTCTCCTTCTTCAGGTTAACGTCCTGAAACTCCAAAATGGATCCTAGAACATGAAAAACTTTATTCTAGGTAGATAATATATTTCTACTGATCAGGCCAGGGAGACATTGGCTGGTAATGGCCCTTCAAATCTCTGTAGCCAATTTAGTTTACATTTCAAAAAGATCCACTGTCATCATCCTCGCCTCCTCGTAGTCTATTTTGTGGTGAAAAAGAGGCAGACGACCATTAGCTTTCAATCCTAGTTCCTGAAACCAGACCAAGGATAATTTGTTGATATATCTTCAATTACTAGTTGCATTACTACTTACCCTAGAAGTAACTAGTTGTAGGCAGCTGCGTTACAAGTTGCCAGTAATTTCCAAACCTCTTCTAGGAATACAGAACATTGAGGGATGGGAATCTCAAAGAAGAGATGTTGACTTCGTGCCTTTCTTGAGGGCCACAAAGATATCAGTCAGGTTGCTTTTTGACACAGTTTGCGGGATTTCTCCTGACGGAATGACAGAGTGGTTTGGAATAGGAAAAGGAGTAAGACAAGGCTGCATTTTGTCACCCTGCTTATTCAACTTATACACAGAGCACATAATGTGCAATGCAGGGATGGAGGAATCAAAATATGGGATTAAAATTGCTGGGAGAAACATCAACAATTTGAGATATGCAGATGACACCACCCTAATGGCAGAAAGTGAGGAAGACCTAAAAAAATCTCTTGATTGGGCTGAAGGAGGAGAGTACAAAAGCTGGCTTGAGACTCAATATCAAGAAAACCAAGATAATGACAACAGGTCCGATCAGTTCCTGGAAAATAGATGGGGAAGAAGTAGAAGCAGTGACAGATTTTACATTCTTAGGATCAAAGATCACTGCAGATGGGGATTGCAGCCATGAAATAAAAAGACAACTGATTCTTGGGAGACAAGCTATGAGAAACCTGGGGAACATAGTGAAAAGCAGAGACATTACATTGCAAACAAAAATTAGAATAGTCAAAGCAATGGTATTCCCAGTGATAATGTTCGGATGCGAGAGCTGGACAATTAGGAAGGCTGAACGCAGAAGAATAGATGCCTTTGAAATGTGGTGTTGGAGGAGGGTTTTGAGAGTCCCCTGGACAGCGAGGAGAACAAATAGGTCAATCTTAGAAGAAATCAACCCTGACTGCTCATTGGAAGGTCAAATAGTAAAGATGAAGCTAAAGTACTTTGGGCATCAAATGAGGACTCACTTGAGAAGGCCTTGATGTTGGGAAAGGTGGAGGGCAAAAGAAGAAGGGGGAGGCCAAAGATGAGATGGCTAGATGGTATTGTAGACACAGTGGGCACAGAACTGGGAGTGCTGAGGGGGATGGTGGAGGACAGAGGCGCCTGGAGAACAATGGTCCATAGGGTCGCAAAGGGTCGGAATCGACTGTGCGACTGAACAACAACAAGCAGAACTGTTCTGATGGAACTTGTATCTTGCAGCCAGACAAATTTGTTAAACAAGTGCAGGGAACTGAGAGTTGGGGAGAGAACACACCATTTTATTGAATGGAAGGAAAGCATGTCCTGGTGTTTACTGTCACTTGAATACCAAGCAATTTCACAGGCAAAGTTCTTGATTTATTCAACATCAAACTGGATGGGTTTCTAATCAAGCATTCTGCACTTGGGAAGGAAAAAGCCTGAAAGACCTCATTGCTATCTCTCTCTTGGGAGTCTGTCACATTTGGTGGATGTAGTCAGTATCCACAATTGCTTAATAATTAATAGCAGCATCTGCTGCGTGAAAATAATATTGGCTGTAACATCTTATGGTTCCAAAGAAAATTTCAGGAAAAGGCCAGCCAGCCTCTATGATATCTCTGTATTTCTTTAAGAGTGTAGATGCCCCTTACCATTTCAACTACACCTCCTGTCTTTTCAAGTTCCAGCACTCTCATCCCTGTGGAAGAAAAATGTGGGCTGTTTCCAAAGTCACACCTTTAGCTAGGTCTCAGCGGGGATTTGGTTAATCAACTGCGCCATCGATTCCATTGAATAGGGTTTCTCTAGCTATGACTTACTATAGGGTTTCAGCCACTGATCCCGAGGAATATGCCTTACACTTTGTCAGATGATTGGCCAATCTACCTCTGTATTATCAAAAGTAATTGAAAAAGTAATTTCACACTTTCAGGAAGGATGTTTGCCAAGCAAGCTTGGAGAAGCCAAGGGCTGAACAGATGGCATTTAACATGTAAACTACATACGATATAACGGGAATATGGAAACTTCACACTCTACAGTTGCCAAATACTAATCATGATGTCTGCAGATCAGCCTTGAATTTTGCTAGAAGGTCACACTGGAATGTAGAGTCTGGAAAAGTTACTTCCTCAGACTACACTTCAAAAAACTATACAGTCTATACTGGCTGAGAGATCCTGGGATTTATTTATTATTTAGTTTTATTTCTGTGTTGCCTTTCTCCAAACAGCCATAATTTCCCAGGGGGAGAGTATTTCACAGCCTGGAATTAGCTACAAAGAAGACCCTCTCTCATTGTCACCAAGAAGCTGGCCCAAGAGGATGGTAGGATGTTAGAAGGGTCTTACCTGAAGATCTGAATTGCCAAGAAGGCTCATTTGGAGAAAGATGTTTCTTCAGATAGCCAGGACCCTAGCTGTAATCATGATGTCTCCAAACCTTCTCCAAACCCTGCTTGAATGTGACACAGGTATGGTCAGAAGGAAAGCCTGGGTTGGGTACACTATAGTCATCCTAACTGGAAGATCTTCCTGTTCTCAGCTTTCAATGATTTTTTTTTTTGGGGGGGGAACAAATCTTCTGTTGAATTTCTCTACTTCCTCTCGTTGCCCTAATTCTATCACAGTGAAGCATCAACAGCAAGACTTCACCACATCCAATTTAGGCCTGGTTTACACTGGGTTTACATCAATAACTTGATTCCAAAGACACATCTCTGGCTAGAGAAAATGGAGAATAGAAATTAAATAGGTGAAGTATTGGGATAAGAAAAGAAAATACCCTGGTTTAATCTCATACAATTAGAGCAACGGACAAGAAAATAGTTGAGAAAATATGAGTAACACAGTATAGAGGATTAACAAAATTTGAAAACACAATTGAGCAAACAGAAGGTATAAAAGGAAGTATAGTTTTGAATGGTATAGCAAGTAATATTGATAAAATATCATTGGAGGCAGAAGATCAACAAGATTATCTTAAATCATTATGGAAGCATGGTTTGGGTGCAGAAATAAGTAATCAGGGTTGGAAGAAAATATGAGATATGCAAATTTTGAAATCTGTGCCAGTAAGAATAAAGAAAAAAATAAGTTGATTTAGAGTTAGTATTTATTTAATACCAGTGGAATTAAAAATAGATAAGAAATATTCAATGTTGTTTTCAACATGAAGTCAGAAAATAGGCACTTATTTTCACATGTGGTGGAGTTGTGAACATGCATGGATTTCTGGCAAATGCTCTTCGTTGAGATAAATGAAATAGCTAAATGAAGTTGGGAGGTATGTCTTAAAATAGCTCTTTTATCAATATATGATAAGCTTCAATGTAACTTGTCAAGTAAAATATTAATTTCAAATTTGTTCACGGCAGCAAGATTAATGATAGCTAGGAAATGGAAAATACAGTATGATTTTCAGTTAAAAGAATGGTAGAAAGATATTGCTAATGATAAGTTAACTTGTAACATTACAGTCAATAATAAATTATTAAAGGAGAAGAATTTTAATATATTTGGGGAGAATTTACTGATTATGTTTTGCTAAAGGGAAAAGAGTTGATACCTTCACAAGATAAAATTTCAAAAATAAAATATGGGTTATAAAGATGTTGAAAATGGTTGTAAGGCTTTCTAGGTCTTGATGCAGGGTCACTTTTGCTTTAAAATTAATGTTCTAATGTTGCATTAATTGTTTATAGTTTCTCTTAAGTTTTATGCTTTTTTGTTTAAAAAATAAAATATTTTATAAAGAGAAACACATCTCTGTAATGTATATGATTATGGCTTATAGGAATGAATGAAATTACCTTATTGGAATGAGTCGTATTTCAGATGGGGATGAATTAGTTGTTCTTGATCTACCATTAGATTCACAGTCAAAGATGAGTGTAAAATTAACAGTTCAATACTTAACCAAAGGCCTAAGAACTGTTAAGGTAATGTCTAAGTACATGAGCGGAGTTCCTAGGAAAGTTCCTAGTAAAGATTTTTTTAAAAGTTAGAATATGCAAATCCAATAAATCCAAAATTTCCATATATTTAGGGAGTCCTTTAGATATTCTCCAAGGGCTCTGATCACTATGGGTACAACAAGATATTTCTTTTTCCACAAATGCTCAAAAATCCATTTGCAAATCACAATATTTTGTGATTTTCTCCAGTGGTTTGTCCTCAATTCATGCATTTCCTGATACAGTTATCAGATGTGTTATGAGTCAGATCCGACAGAATCCCGAAGCTCTCATTTTCCAAAAAATTATCTACCTGATGTTCCCAATATTTTTACTGCATTCAAATCAAAACTTCTGGCATAGTTTCCAATGGATAATTTCTACAACCCTGCATTGATATTGCAAAGAATCAGTCTGTGACATTTTGCTTCATCCGCTGATCAGTTTTGACCTCAAGATTTTCCAGACCTACTTTATATATATTGTAAAAGTAGCTCTTACCATTATTGTTATTTTCAGTCTATGCTGCTTCCATGGAAATAGGATGGATCTCTGTCCATCCCAATTCCATGTTTAATCTACAGTATACTTTGCACAATGGTACCAACCATGCATTCTCTTAAATTAAACATTAAACATTTTTATTTTTGAGCTAAAAGCTACATAGGATCATTTAGGAAACAGGAACTAGGTGGGTAACAACCTTCATTAGTCCAAGAGGTATAAATCTGGTCATTTTGTATCAGAATGCACAAAGAGTGAGGGTGCGATCACACTGGGGAAAAGACTTCAAGCTGGACTGCTTGTGGAGTGGTTTTGTGTGATCAATTCCCCTGGGACTACACAATATATAGGGAAATGTGTTCCAGCCTGCCCTTAATCAGTGTCTAAGCTTGATGCTTTTGGGGGCCTTGGTGGAATGACTCCTTGGCAGACAGAAGGATCGCTTTAAGGGAGATTACTCCCTGAATATACTACCCTTTCTGATGTGGTCAGATCCATACCTTTGCAACCTTTTGATCACACCTTAAGTTCATCAAACTTTCCAATTTCCAGGTTACATAGGGTGATTTGAAATTTCTCTCTGCTTCCTGATATTGCAAAGAAACTCACACTCACAAACTAGCAATACAGGGGAACTGTATTGATGTATATTTGTTTAATATTTGTGGGACAGAAAGAAAGACTTAAAAATCTTCTCGTGAATACTAGTCCAGATCTGGGGTTCAGGTAAACAAACTAACCTGTTCCAAACTATATAGGCAACTAGCTGGGGTACCCGCTTCGCTGGGTAGTGGATCCTTACCTGCGTTCTGGGCCGCATTGGCATGAGGGGTGCTGTGGCTGCCTCTGACGGCCTTGTGTTCCCAGTCATGGCAAGGCAGAGGCTGAGGGGCAGGAGGGGTGGCAGGAAGGGTGGCAAGGCAGAGGCAGCACCTACGGCACCGCCTCGCCCGGCCGCATCCTCAGGTGGCATGGCTGAGGGTGGGAGGGGTGGCAGGGCAGAGGCAGTGCCTACGGTGCCACTTCACACGTCTGCATCCTCAGGCCGCACGGCTGAGGGCAGGAGGGGCAGCAGGGCAGAGGCAGCGCCTATGGCAGCACCTCGCCCGATCATGTCCTCAGGCAGCGTGCCTGAGGGTGGAAGGGGCGGCAGGGCAGAGGCACACAACATGCAAATCAGCTCTCTCCAACATTCTATTTCCTGTCCTTGCTGTTAAAACAATCACAGTCCAACATGCAAATCAGCTCTTTCCAACATTCTATTTCCAGGCATTGTTGTTAAACTGCAGTTTTTTCTCCCAAGGAACCTTGGGAGTTGTAGTTCCCATTCCTTTTCCCATTTTGTGGGGCGGAGGCCCCACTCTCGGCCACCGGACCCTCGCGGGGCTGATCTCAGTTGCGTTAGGTATGTGTGCACGAAGCATAATGGGATAGGCTTCAGGGGTGTGTGCATGCCTGCCGGACATGCATGGTCGTGCCTTTCCTTTATAGGTATAGATTCTAGCCAACTACATTGAATTATACAGCATTGTGATTGTGTGTAAAATCTCTCCACCAGCGTTAGGGAAAAATTCAAGAGCAATCACGTCAGGCCCAATGAATTTCACAGATAATAATTTGACCATTGATTTATAGCAACAAAGGAGATTCTTTTCACAGGGCCCATCAAAACTGAATTAACTGTAATATTCTTACATCATTTAATATGATCTTAAAATAATGCATTCCCTGTACATTTTATTGCATAGCTGGTCTACAGTTGCCCTTATGGACAGATTAAATAAAACCAGGACAGTAAATCTTTGTTGTGAGTTGCCAGCGAGTCTCCTCCCAAGCTATACATTTCAGGAGAAGGTTCTTATGTCTAGTTTGTTGCAAAGTTGATTGACACATATAAAGTGTCAACTGTGATTTGGAAAAGAGTTAATGGGGTTTTGCTCAGCTAAAATGCCATGTCAGAGCAAAGCTCAGAAATGTCTAGCTTCCAAATTACATGCCCATGAAGCCACCAGCCAGTAGACCATAGAGTAAATGCCCAATTAAATGTTATGGAGGCAAAAGAAAGTGGTGTGGCAAGAACTATTCACTCCATTATGAGGGTGCCCATAACGAATGTCCTGTAGCATCTTAAGCATTTGAGTATGCTTGCATAAGGGCCGTGGTGACTTAGGTGCTAAGATACTGAGCTTGGCAACCGAAAGGTTGGCAGGGCAGCAGTTCGGGACAGGGCCATAGCCAGGGGGTGGCCTAGCGGTTTTAAAGCAGATAAACAGGTACTGCTTTGGCAGGAAAGGCAACAGCAATCAGTGACTCCAGCGTCTTGTCATACTGGCCACCTGGCCATGGAAATGTTTGCAGATGCAGATAGCACTGGCTCTTTGGCTGTAAATGAATACGAGCACTGCTGCCTAGAGTCAGACAAGATTAGCATTCGAACAAAGGAGACCTTTACCTTTACTTATGTTGCATATGCTGGAGGTCCTAAATTTTTGTGCACAAGATGCATTTTCCTATACATGTTGTTTGATCCTTAGAGTTAACTGTTTTGTTTTCCAGTTTGCTTTTATGCAAAGATGGGGGAGGAGGCCTTGTCCTTTACCTCAGGCAGCAAAACATCTTCAGCTGCCTTTATGAAATTTGGGATGTTTTGCCTGCCAGGTTGGGCCACTGCATTGCAGTTTCTCCCTTGTTAGCGATTACTGAAACCAAAAATCTTAACAGTATGTTCTTCCTTACACGACTCCTTCCTTCCAACTTTTAGTCAAAAAGTAGGTTATAAATATTTGAATGGAGAAATGGATCAGTAAATTTGAAAGAAAAAAAAGTTTTCCAACCATGCTCTGCATGCGCCACTTCTAAACATTACCTCTTCAGCAGCGCCCAAAAGAAATGTTGCAAATTGCCACGTGTTGGTCTTTTTTTTATTTTAGTTTCCTGACAAATAGCTTCCCCCATGTTCACAGAGAATTTATCTGTCAAAAATAAAAACAGAGGAAGATGGAAAAGGAAATGTGTCCTATTTTAGATCATTTTTATTCTTATTGAAAAGAGAGAAGACAGGGAAGGCCAAAAATAAAAATAAAAAGCCTACTGTTGACTTTAGAGGTAACTCAAAAATCGGCTACTGACGTGTCAGCTGGGTGTGAGAAATTGCGGGTGGACAGATGAATGGCAGTGACAGGCTGCAGGATGGGAAAAAAACAACAGAAAACGCAAGCATCCGAGTGCTTTGGCTTCTCCTTTATCTCAAATGAAAGTAACTCAAAAAAACAGAACTGCTAAGCTGGAATCTATTGAAAGTGACTGAATGGGTTCATGCACAGGTTTTCGAAAGAAACCAGACTCAGAACCTCACAGATTAAAAAAAAGAGGGGAAATAGTCATGAAGAAAAAGAATGAAAGAAAAAACAGTTGGAGATATCAAATGCCAGGAGATGCTCCTTTGGCTAGGGAGGTCCGCTGAAAAAAAGCTTTTTAAGAAGGAGGCAGTCAAAATAATGATCAAAGACACTACTAGCTGGAATACTCTGAAAATGCTAGACACAACAATGCAAAATCATGAAATTTACAAAACAAGATCCTGCAGGACAATGGGAGGCTGCTTGGTCAAGTTTATTTAAAAGTCAGTTAGACCATTATGAAAGGTAGACTCTTTCTCATTTTGATTAGACAGAAGATAGCATTTCATTTGGGAGGTGTCCATGTGTTTCTGTTTTTGACTGGTAGGATACACCTTTGATAAGGTCTTTCCACCAAATTGCACCTTAGAAGGTATAGCTGTGATCCTATTCATATACATTTGAGCTGTTTCAATGCACTGTGCTTGCTGACTTTGGAATAGTGACCCTTTGTCAGCATCTGTGGCTGCTGCACTAAGCCCTACAGCAGGGGTGCCCAAACATTTTGGGCCATAGGCCGGTCACGTGGTTCAGGGGGCCAGACACTATGGCCCAAGGGCTGGATCCAGCCCCCTACACCAATTCATCCGACCCACGAAACCCTTGTCGCTCCCAGGAGCAGAAATCAAACGCGCCCGTACGGATTCTGGACTGAGATATGGTTACTGTTTGGCCTGTTACCTGGTTGCCCTGTATTGTGGTGTTCGTATTATCTGCAAGCCACCCACGACTGCAACCTGTTACTTTTTTGGACTACAGTTTCCAGAAGCCGTCGACTAGCATGGGCTCTGGAAGTTCTAGCAACCCTGTCCAGTATTATCCCAAGCTAACTGTGCTTGTATACATATCTGAATGATTGCTTTGCACTAGATCCAGTAATAATAATTTCATGTCAGTAATTATTCTGGGTTGAAAGGATTTTTGCAGAAGAAACTCTGTTCAGGAAACGCCCAACTAAGGCTCCTTTCATGTCCCCAAGAGTTGGGACATGCATTACCCATGTCTCGAACTGCTGATTTGCCAGCCTTCCAGCTAACAAGGGGAGCATCTCAACCACTGAAACACTGCAACCCCACTAGATCCAATTAGGAAGGACTAATAAATTCAGGAAAGATCTAACTATTGTACCTGGCAGAGTCAATTTTGCCCAGAAAAGTCTTCCTTCTCAAGATGACTGAGGATCACAAGAGGACAATGATTCAAAGAGCAGTGGGGCAATTAACAGTCCATGTCTGGTGTATGTTCATTGAGTCTGAAATGCTGAGCCCTCCAGGATAGAAGAGAATGAAACAAGGACCAAATTGCCATGTTCTTCTCTGAATCAGTTGTCTTGCTATTGTACTGTGAGGCAGGAATAAAACTTGAAAAGCCTATATTGTCATCGTGATTGCTTGTGATTCTCCAGGCATAGACCCAGTAGGCTGTTGGACAAAATGAATGACTTATGTTAAATGTCTAGCTAGAGCCTTTCCTGCCTGCTGTTTTTCAGATGCAGGGATTTATTACCCTTCATGTGATTCTTAAAAATGTCTGGTCCCCAAAGAGACCTGTGTTTTTATAATTTTGTGTGCAGTTCTTGTGTTTTCTGATCCCCGTGAGAATTCCACTGTCCATCCTGGAGAACCTACTGAAAATGACAATATGCTTCTGAAAAAAGGTACCCCATAGGCAAAAATAAATAAATATAATAGCCAGGATATTCTTGATCCAGGGTTCAGTTGATCTGGGTTGAAACCCCTGCTCACCCCTGGACATTTGCAATAGGAACATTCAGCATCTCCAGCTGCCCCGCCTCCGATGGCCCTTTGGCCCTCTGGCAGTAACGTTCAGCATGTTGGTGGTGGTGGTAGTGGTGGTGGCAGTCCCATGGCCACATGACTGCGGTACAGCCGCTCCCACTCCCCCTGGGTGGCTGAGCCAAGGGAAGGAGCCTGCCATCCAGAAAAGCCACACCTTTTTCTTCTCCCCAGGCCTGGAAGGGTGAGACCCGAGGTCAGCTAGTGGCACAGGACTCAGCAGCTGCAGCCACTCCTCCCTCTGGCGGAGCGGGGCGGGGCTGGGGGCTGGCATCCGGTGGTCCCCGGGGCGAAGTTCTTATAGTTACCAGGACTCAGCAGCTGCGGCCACTCCTCCCTCTGGCCAGGCGGGGCTGGGGGCTCTTCAGATAAAACATGGGAAGATAGTAGTTGGAGCCAGAGTTTGAGAAATTTTCTCCCTAAAACCTGAATCTGGTCCTGCAGCGTGAGAAGATTCTGGGGTTTAACATCTAAGAAGTAATTTTTCCAATCAGATGTTTAAGCAGATATGCTGATGCTTTTGGGGTGTTGGTAGGTGGCAGAGTCCAGGTGTGTTTTCTGTAGAAATATTACTTTAAATATTACTGCCACACTCTACTGACATTGCTCCAAAGTCCATAGGTTACAGCTGTTGGTTCCTGTTCCAATCATAACCTGTTGCCTTTCCCTTTATAATTTCTTATTGGACAGGGTTCTTCAAATGTGGCTCTCCAGATGTTCTTCGACTTCAGTTTCCAGAAGCCCTGACTAGCAGGTGTGCTGACTTGGGCTTATGGTAATTGAAGTCCAAGAACATCTGGAAATCCAAGTTTGATGAACCCTGTTATAGAGCTTTCACCACATAAGGGTTTTTTTACCCCCCCCTGTTTTCTTCTTTGCATAATGGGAATATTAAAAATAGAGTATATATTTATATGAAAAGGAAGAATCTGAATAGATCTCATGTCCATATTAGATGGAGCCTAAAATCATACATGATAACTAGCATGGAGTGGTGTATAGAATAATGAATTAGAACAGAGGTTCTCAACCTATGGCCTGCAGGCTGGACCTCCAGCCCATGACACCATTTCATGTGGCCCACATCACCGTTGCTGCTGCCAGCAGATGTAGACATGTTTACGATGGCTGTAAATGCGCCCACAGCTGTCGTAAACACATTTACGACAGCTGTGGATGCATTTTACAGCATCTTCTACAGCAGGGGGGGGGAAGGAACCACCAATCCCACCTGCTCAGCTGTCTGTGGGGGTGTGGTCCAGCCCCTGGCTTAAAAAGGTTGAGAACCCCTGAATTAGAATGAGAAGAACTGGTTCAAATGCCTGGTTGGCCATTGAAGGTCACTGAGGGTGTCAATAGCAAAAGTCACCACTTAAACATGTCACTTACTTTGAAAGCCCTATTAGGGCCCCAATAAGACTGAAACAACTTCACATCACATTGATGGCAATGTCAGTAACAAGAAGGCTAAACAGAAAGACAGAATTGACTTGTTTTAGATTCAAATAACTAGGGCCACGAGCTTCTCTTTGGAAAGGACCAGCCTGGCTTGTTTCCAGCACGGACTTGGCATCTTTTGAAGGGACGAGTGAGCAAACCTGCAGCTTACAGATAGACCTCTCTTCCTGCCCCCCTTTCTTTTCCAAGTATTCATTTATATCAATAAAACAGCTATTGAAAACACAATGTAAATTTAATCTGTACTTATCAAACGAGTAGGTGGATGTCTGCATGAATACACAACAAGAATCCCTCTGAAACAGATACTTAGGCTTCCCTTTGCTATTGAATTTTTTTCTAAAAAGAAAACATTTTTGCAAGGAGTAGGGAAAAAAACTGCCTAATTGGATTTTCCCCTACATTAATATTGATAGGGAAATGACTCTCCCTGATGCCTTTCCTTTTCTTCCCCTAAAAAGCAAAATATGATGTGTTTTTAGGGCCAAAACTCTGTAGAGTGAATTACACAGAGGTATAATATGGATTTTATTTCTTCTATCCCTGTCTTTTGCTTTCCCTTCTTAGCCTGTGCTGGTCCTGCCAACAGGAGATGTGAAACAAACATAGAACCCAAAAATGTTCAGCAAAAATCTCTTGCCTGAGTTGTTTGCTGTTCTCAGAGATTAAATTTTTAATTTGAAGGCTCTTCTTGCCTGTTTGGCCAAATTTATTGCACAATACTAACATGTTAATAAATGATGAAAGGAAATATTGCATTTCCTTTCCAAGCAGTGCTGGTCGTCTTAGAGCAGGGGGGCGGGCAGAAAAAGTGGGGAAAAGAAAGAGTAGCATTTTTTTATTTCACACTGAATACTGAAGGAAAGTTTATCAAAGAATCTGCAAATCAGGAAAGACTTCATTCTAGAGTTATGCTGGACAAATTGTTGACAAGGCAGAAACAAATCATGTATGTTTTAAATGTATGGGTGCTACCTGCTGTCTTGTAGGACAAAGGTGGTGAATTTAAACATCTGAGTGTCTCCTTCAACTTCTATATTTATTAGGCACTAGCAGATTTTGCCCGGAGGTGCCGGGCTGTTTTAAATGGTTTTGGAAGGGTTTTTTCCCCTTAATGTTGGTAAAGAGCCGGGCTGTTTTAAATTGTGTTGTAAGGGATATTTTTTTTGTAATTTATGTAAAAAAGAGGTGTGTTGGTGGTTAGGGGTGGTTTTGGGTGTGCACAACCACCACTACCCATACAATACCACTCCAACCACCAACACACACATTAAAAATTCCTGGCAAGGCAGGAGTGTTGTGTGTGTGTGTGTGTGTGTGTGTGTGTGTGTGTGTGTGTGTGTGAGAGAGAGAGAGAGAGAGAGAGAGAGAGAGAGAGAGAGAAAGAGAAGCAGTGTGTGTGTGTGTGTGTGTGTGTGTGTGTGTGTGTATTGTCCCCCCAACCCTTCCAGAGCCAGGGGACCCTGCAGAGAGGGGATCCCCCCCCGCAGGACACCCCATTATTAAAGAGAAGAAACCAAGCTCTTTCTTCTCTTTAAAAAAAAAGAGTGTTTGGGAGGGGGGGGTATTCGATCTCCTCTTCCTGGTCCCCTGGGTTTGGTAGGGTTGGGGGGACAAAAGGGGTCTGTACCCCCAACCCTTCCAGAGCCAGGGGACCCAGCAGAGAAGGGATCGTCTCCCCCCAACAAACAAACAAACAAACAAACAAACAAACAAACAAACAAACAACAACTCCGTTTTTAAAGAGAAGAAACCAAGTGGTTTTTTCTCTTTTAAAATGGAGTGTGTGTGGGGTGTGGGGGTGGGGTGTGGGGTGTGGATTCGATCTCCTCTTCCTGGTCCCCTGGGTTTGGTAGGGTTGGGGGGACAAAATGGGTCTGTCCCCCCAACCCTTCCAGAGCCAGGGGACAGAGCAGAGAGGGGATCATTCCCCAAAAAAACAAAACACTCCGTTTTTAAAAGAGAAGAAACCAAGTGGTTTGGGGGGGGGAACAAAAGGGGTCTGTCCCCCCAACCCTTCTGGACCCAGCACCTTTCATTGCCTCCCTCACCCACCCCCTAACCCTTACCTAACCCTTATCTTTTCCTGGCTCCCTCCAGCTGAGTCTTTCAAAGTCTTTCCCTCCGGCTCCCAACGTGTTTTTTTTAAGTCAGCGCGCGTTCCCAGCCTCCTCTGTGCTCGTATCCCTCAGCCTGATTGGCTGAGGGGTTGCACAGTGCAAAGGATGCTGGGAATTGAAGTCCTTTTTCTTTGTTCATGTTCGGGGGGCTCCTGCCCCACTGCCACATTTCTCAACCCGACAGTTACCTGCGAACCCGGTTCGGGTGAGTGCAGGGAGGCTCGGTCGGGGCTCGTGGGGCCTGGTGCAACATCCTTTGTCACATTCCAACGGTTAACAGACAGATTTATAGGTATAGATTATTTGGTATCTGCATATCCTGCCTTTCTGCCAATGAGTAGAAGGTAATATACCTTCTCTGTTTTGTCCTCACAAGAGCCCTGTTTCTTACATCGAGAAAGTATGACTGAGTGAACATTTGAATGAAGGTCTCTCGTGTTATATACCACTACACCAAACTGGTATGTAGTAAGGAATGGTCACTAGCTCGTTGGTACCTGCTTTCAGTCATAAATTTGCTAACACTAGTGGTTCATTTGCTAGCACAAATGATCACTAATAGCCTATTCCTTACTCAGTAAGTCTTGATGAATTGCAAGAAACAGAAATTGCATGATTGCAGATCTTTTTGGTTCATACCTGACAAGTATCCTGGATTGGCCAGGATTTCCCGTATTTCTGCGCCGCTTCAGCCACTCGCCCGCCGCTGGCTGCTGCCATCCCATAATTTGACGGGTGGGGCAAGTAGTTACTGTGTAGAACCCTTCTGTGCAGAACCCTTCTGCACATGCATAGAACCCTTCTGCATAGAACCCTTGTGCGCAGAACCCTTCTGCACATGCACAGAACCCTTCTGCACATGCACAGAACCCTTCTGCACAGAACCCTTCTGCACATGCACAGAATGATTCTACACATGCGCAGAAGGGTTCTGCACAGAAGGCTTCTACGCATGTGCAAAAGGGTTCTACGCAGAACCCTGTATTTTCCGGAGCCGCGCTTGACAGGTATGTTTTGGTTACACCGAGGAAGCAATTCCTCAAGACTGTAAGATAAATAATATGAGAATCAATAAAGAGAAGACTGAGGTAATGGCAATTGGAAGGAAACAGCATAATCTAGACATTAAGATAGCAGGAACAAGTATAAAACAAGAGGCAGAGTTCAAATACCTAGGAACAACATTTACTGAAACTGGAAAAAATGGATGGAGAGATTAACAGTAATAAGGAAAACCAAATATTGGCACAATTAGCTCCACTCTTACAACATAAGGCAATACCAATCAACACAAAGTATTAAGTCAAGTATTAAGGCTCAGGCCTGGACTAGAATTTTAATCTCAGGACTTAATACTATGTTTGATCCATCAGGTCTGGTGCCCTTGCTGCTGTCAGACAGCTACCAATTGTGTTGGTACCGTACCTGTGTTCAAGAACTTCCTACTCTCGGCTTCCTTCCTGAATTAGATCGCCGTAAACCCACTTTCTATGAAGTCCAAAGAGACATTTTAATTGCCCAAGTTATTTCTAAGTTTGTGGGCCATAATGATAGATTTTATGTTCATTTCCTTCTAAAGGACGTGGACCTTACACTCATGCACCAGGTTGCCAAATATTTGTATCAAGCCATTCAATTATGGATATGCTGTACTGTTTATTGATTTTTTCTATTGTTAACAAGTGTGAAACCTTTTTCTATGGTAAAGGCAGGTCAAAGACCATAGTAAAGAATGAATGAATGGAACACCTCATAGAAAGCATATCCATTCCCACCTTAAGTTACCAGTGCAAAACATGGACACTTACAACAACTAACAATAACAATAACAATAACAATAACAATAACAATAACAATAACAATAACAATAACAATAACAATAACAATAACAATAACAATAACAATAACAATAACAATAACAATAACAATAACAATAACAATAACAATAACAATAACAATAACAATAACAATAACAATAACAATAACAACAACAACAACAACAACAACAACAACAACAACAACAACAACAACAACAACAACAACAACAACAACAACAAGCATAATAAGCATAATAATAAGCATAATAATAAGCATAATAATAAGCATAAAGTTGGTCACCACAGAAATGAGATGTCTGAGGAAGGCTGCTGGAGTGACTAGAAGGGATAAAATAAGGAATGAGGTTATAATGAAAAGAATTGGAACAGAACAGAATTGGAACAGAACCAATCTTGCACTACATACAGAGACAACAAATAAAGTAGTTTGCCCATTTGGAGATAATGTCTTGGAATTCCATACTATACAAGGCATATGTGGAACAAGGAAAAGGACAAAGACCATGAGGCAGACCCAGAGGAAGGTAGAGAGATAACATCAGAGAACTATTACAAGAACACCAAATAACACCAGTGGAGGCCGCTAGAAGTGCCAGAGCAAGAACCTTGCATCTCATACAACACTTAATGGAGTAAAGGAGGAGGTCAACACAATATTGGGAGGACTTTTTCAGCATCTGATTGCACTACATACCTGTCAAATTTCGGGAAATTTCTGTCAAATAAGGGAAATTTCCCATCCAAAATGGGAAACTGGACAGCTATGCTTATCCTGTGCTGGCCTACAGTCTAACTCCAGTCTGACTGCAGTCTAACTAATACGGGATGACGGTGGGAAAGAGTGTAAAATATGAGGGTTTGACAGAAACTTCCTGAAACTTGACAGGTATGTTGCACTATCATCTGTGACATCCCTTTAATATAAATTTTATTTGACCAATCTGTCTCCTTAATCTTCCAATTGTAAATAATTAAACATTTTAGTGGATTTTTTTTTTTAAAAAAGGCACAGGTTTGAAAGATGAGAACTAGACTTTTTAAATTAGCCTTCTCTACAGCTTCATTTTAGACAAATAACCTCATAAGGGGAAACAGAGAGAAAGGCTGTAGAGAAATGAAGGTTGGAATGAGAGGAGATAGTTCCACCGATGGCATTCTAAACATTTAGAATTTCAAAATGGTATGTCATCCATGACAATGTGCAATATTTTGGAAATTGTTACGACATTCCCATAAGGTTAAGTCATAATAACCAACACCCCTCTCACTTACATCTTGAGGAGAGACTGAAGCATAATGACATGACATGAGCTAGTGAACTCATGCCTAAAGTAGATTTTGAAACAAAGAAATCCTAGAGATTGGAAATTATTATTATTATTATTATTATTATTATTATTATTATTATTATTATTATTATTATTATTATTATTATTATTATTATTATTATTATTATTATTATTATTATTATTATTATTATTATTATTATTATTATTATTATTATTATTAAAATTTATACCCCACCTTACTTGTTGTATTAAAATTCCTACCCAAATAGTCATTGGTCATGATGGCTGGTATTTTCTAGTGTTGTAGTCCAAGTAAGCAACTTCTGTATCTGACTTGGAAATAATACATTAAGTATAGTCCCTTTAAGGCACAATATATCTATTTGAACATTTCTATTCTGTCCTTTGTCTAGCAAGTATTCAGGAAGAGTTACAAAGTCTACTGATCATGTAAGAAATATAAATAGGAGATAATGGACACACAAGTCACACCACAGACTTATTAAAAAGTGGAAATCAATAAAAACTGTAACGAGGAAGTAAAATATACCAAACAGAAAACAGCTAAATGCTCAATCATGACATGTAAACCAGACAGCATGGACGGTATGCTAAACGTATGATGAAAATCAACATCGTTAAGTCATTTTCAATGCTTGAGTAGCCTAGACAAGTCTTATTTACAGGCTAATTAGTTTAGACCACTGGAAACAGCATTCAAAAATAAGTGGCTGTGGTTATATAGTATTGATCTAAAGCAGTGATGAGAATTGTGTGGGCTGGGTCTTTGGTGCTCCCCCGAGACCTTCAACCTTATTGCCAGGGGTGGAAAAATTACAAAATTGGAGCCTAAAATAGAAAAACATGCCTCCAGAGACCTTCAGGGCACTGTTCCCCATGCATAACTATTCTGCTTCCATAATGCTTTTAGATGAAAAACCAGGAATTTGTGGGGGAAGAGGAAATGAGTAGGTGTGGCATGTAGCAGTAGGTAGGTTGAAAATGGAGCGCATTCAACCCTCCTGGATTCTCCAAAGTTGTCCAACCCTGATTTGGAGAGGTAACTTTATACCAGGGTTCTCTACCTTTTCAAGTCAGGGGCTGGGTCACTCTCCCTCAGACAGTTGAGGGGCCTGGACTGGTTTCCCCCCACCCCACCATTTACGGCTGTTGTAAACATGTTTGTGACAGCCATATATGAGTCCATGGCCGATTCTGGCAGCTGCAGTGGCTGCGGCTGGAGCGAGGGCAGGGGGCCAGTTTGTTTGGTGCACTGGGCCAGATCCGGCCCATGGGCCATAAGTTGAGAACCCCTGCTTTATACAAAGAGTAAAAATACACACCCTTAGCACCTGGATTTAGGTACTTGGATTTCAATTTATACGTGTGGGGCAATGGAAAGATGACACTGTAGCACCATGGTTCCTAATGTGGGGCACATGCCCCACAAGGGGGCAATTTGATTTTTACTTACTTGGTTACTTGGTTGATATGTACTTCACACATCTAGTTTGATGTGGTGGATAAAAGCATCATCTTTCATGAGATCTTAGCAGTCTCTCGCAACCGGGAGGTCCTACCGCTACCGTAGCAAGGTCCGATGGCACGCGGGGAACTGAGGCTTATGATTTTGATGTTTTTGATGTTCCTTTAGCCATTTTAAATACAATAACACAGCTGGATGGGCTCATATCAAAGTTGGCCATATTAGAACAAAGCTCTGACCAGGTGCATTGTGAGTACCCAAACCCACTTAGCTGACCTGCAGTTCCAAAATGGAGGACCATTCCAGACCACTAGCAGACACCTTTGTGGCATGGGTAAACCTGCCAAGAGAATACACCCCCACCACCATAGCTGTCGGATGGCCAGGGTCACCGCTGTGCCATGTTGAGAGATGAGGTGGGATATGTAGGCAAATTTGATTTTTAAGTGGGTGGTGGGTGGGGGGATTCGAGAATGAGTTATTAACAGTTAATGGCCTTTTAGGATACATCCACTTGAATAGGAGTTCACTTCTTGAATTATTTATTTATTTATTACGTTTATATCTTTTTCCCATAGTGTACAAGATAATAATAAAAATCTATATAATTAAAAAATAGACATTTTATAAGAATCATATGTCATGGGGATGGGGGTGCATCAGGATTTTTGAGATGCTTAGGTAGGGCATAGTCAAAAGTAGGTTGGGAACCACTACTGTAGTTGTTGGCTATAACATTTATTTTAAGCAGGAATCCTCAAAATTCTTAAGCCCGGGGCCAGTTTATTGTCCCTCCAACTGTTGATGGGCCAGACTGGTGGTGGTCCTGCCACCACCGCCGACCACCCCAATCTGAGCCCTCCTTTCGTTGATTCCCTTGATGCCATCCTCTTGCCAATATTGCTTCATCTTTTATGGTCTGTTGTCAAGTTGTTGGGACAGTTTAAAGAGTTGTATAGCAGTAGCAAAAAAAGGACCTTTTGTCTCAAGTTCATTTGTCTATCTCAAATCCATGTCCCCCCATAAATAAACATTCACAAAGGCAAAACACTATTCAAATCATAGTGGTTAGAAAAAAGTAGACTTCTCCAACACTAGGGGGGAAACAAATTTAATTTAATTTAATTTAATTTTCAGATTTATATGCTGCCCGCTCAGGAAAACCTGACTCGGGGGGCTCACATGACAATCAAAAACACAAGCAGATAAGGACGTACAAATATAAAAACAGATAAAAACCACCCCCATTTAAAACCCGCCCACCCTATTCATAAAAAAGGGAGGATCCTGATTATTGTACCAGCCAGCAGGCGGGGGCCACATTTTAATCAGGGCCCCACACCTGCCCCACCAGCCAGGTTTTAAGAACTTTCCTAAAGGGCAGCAATTCCGTCTGCAACCGTAGCTCTAGTGGTAGGAGGTTCCAAAGGGCCGGTGCGGACACGGAGAAGGCCCTCCTTCTCGTGCTAGAGAGACGATCTCCTCTAGCTGATGGAACAATTAGAGAGCCCCTCTGGTCCGCTCTGGTTGGACGGACATACGATTTTGGGGAGACGGGGTCTCTTAGGCATCCTAGCCCACTACCATGTAGGGATTTAAAGATCATTACCTTGAATTGCACCTGGAGGCACACTGGAAACCAGTGCAGCTCCCGAAGCAGTGGCGAGGCACGAGCGTAACACTTGCACCTCATCACCACCCGGGTTGCCGCATTGGAAAGAAAAAAAGGAAAGACATATTCACATTGGCCTTTGTGTTGTTAGCAATGGAAAAAGACTTTGAATACACCAGTGCCAATATTTTCCAGTGTAGTCGCACCCTTAGTAACTTTTCTGTGATTCCTGACCGATGTAGAAGAACACCAAGGAGAGGCAAAAAATGTGTCAGAGGTATAGCAGCAGGAGGGAAATTAACAATATTTTAAACTTGTAAATCAAATGCAGAGAATATTCAGCAGAGCCCAAATAACCCTGCAACTTCTAAACCTTTAAATATTTCAACTAAGTAACATGAAACATATCAACCTTTCCTCCCACCTCTGTGACAGTGATGGGTTCCATCAGATGCTGTCCAATTATTTTGGCCTGGCTTATTAAGCACATTTGAAACTTGGCAGAATTTCTTGATTTGGTGGTGGTGGGGGGAAATTACATGCTACATTTAATCAGCCCAGCTTTAAGGAACAAATGTCATTAAACACCATTTAATTAGCTGTTCCTACATCCCCACTGTGTGAAAAATTGTATCCTTGATGACTACAAAACAGTTTTAAGGTCAAATGTGGAGGAATAAAAATATTGTCGAACGGCCTCTGGTAGTAGACTGCATAAAAGAGCAACTCATTTCCATTAATTTAAGAGATCAGTTTTGTATCAGAGTTAATCAGAATCTGATGGTTGTTTCTTGGCAGGGATTTCAGTAAACCAGTGCACTCAAGTTTACCTTTTCCTTCCCTCTCTCCATCCCCTCAAAGTAATTAAAGCAATTTGGCATGGTGCTCTATGTGGTATAGAAGAAATTTCCTGGTGCTTGGATTTTCAAGAGATGAGCAAGGTTTTTGAGGACAGAACATTTTGGAGATCTCTCAGTCATACCATTGTCATAAGCTGGAGTTGACTTGGGCGGCAGTTGGGTTTGTCAACCGGGAGAATCTCGATATGGGTCAAACAGGCAAACTCTGAAGCTACTTACATGACATTACAGTTCCACTCCATCTGATGATAGTAGAGAAGGGTAAAGGGCTAGAAATATCGCAACTTGCAAGTGAGAACCAACCAACATTAATTAAAATTTCTTAGTATTGGGATGCATAGCTTGAGAAGGCATTACATGGATTGCACTGCAGTTACCTCCTAGATGAAAACATAGATAAGCAACAACTGAACCTGTGTCTTAAATTAGGTTATTTTCAGACTAAATCCCACCTTAATCCATCTTGATGGAGGGCAGCAGCTTCATCCGTACTGGCCTGAGACTGATGAGGACTTTTGTTCCAAAAGGGCTCAGGACCAGAAAGTGACTCACGGAACTGGATCAGGTTAGGGTTAGGGTTACAGGTGTCATGCTGTGATGCAGAAGGCAGGTTAAAAGCCACTGCATTATATTCTCAGAACAGTCTTCATGGCTGATTGCCATGAGGATCGCCAATATTTGGATTCAGATACAGCAGAGAAAGAAGAATTTAAAAAAGCAACTGGTTAAAGGTGGTTATTTGTAACGGTTTTCTTTCTAGCTCTGTTGCAAATTGATTGCAGGGAGACCAGGAGCTCCATCATCTTACTCTGGGGAGGGGAAAACTGACTCTTTGGTGTTGGTGTAATTCCTCCCATTGAAACGAATGGGGAGGATGTGGAAAAATGGTGGAAAATCTACCTTTCATTGGTGCCTGGCAGGGCTTTAGAAAGTGTGTTTTCTTCCTCTACATTTTCCTGAAACCTGGTTCTTTGTGTGCAGGATATGTTGACATGTACACCAGAACCATTTTTTTTCTTGCAGAAGCATCCCAAGTGAAAGCCACGTCTCTTCTTCATTCTGTCTGTTTATCAGCCGTGTGCCAGATTATCTTGAGAACTCTCCTGAAGTTCTGGAATCCTTCTAAGAAGACCTTTGGATCTTTTTCGATGTAATTTGCCAGGGATTTGAGTAGAGGCTAATCCTTTACATTATTGAAACTCATTAGATTGATGAAAACACAATCCCTCCCTCTCAAAATAACCTGATAATGCTAAGACGGCTTAAAACTCTCCTTTTGCATTAGTCTAGTTGCTTAAAGCTATCCCTGGGCAAGATATGATAGAAGCTTCACTATACAAATCCTGCAATAAATGCATCATTAATCAACCGCCTCTTTCCCCATCACATCAGACTGAACATAGTTTAGTGGCTGAAAGCTGTAGAGAACAAACAAATGTAGTTGCACACACATAGGCACGTGTGCATAATTATGTGCACACACACACATTCTTGAATGAAATAGTTTCCAAAGAAAATGAAGAGAAATATGTGCCGTTTTAAACTGCCAAGACTATGATATCTAAGAAAACTGTATGTATCACACAAGGCAAGAATCAAACCTCTCCACTATGGATAGCCATGGGTTTTCAGAGATGGGAATTCACTGTTAGCAATGTAACAGTGCTAATTGCTAATTGTTAAGAACACTGCTGGCACAGTGGTTAAACTGCTGTACTGCAGCCAAAGCATTGTGAGTTCGATCCTGACAGCTTTCAAAGTTGACTCAGCATTCAATCCTTTGGAGGTTGGTAAAATGAGTATCCAACATGTTGGGGTCAAAATGTTAATTAACTTGTGAACCGCCCAGAGAGCGCTATGGGGTCAACCTTGAGCTCTGGTCAGGATTGAAATCACAACCTTTTGATTGCAGTACAGCAGTTTAACCACTGCACCACCAGGGCTTAGGGGTTAAGATGCTGAACTCGATGACCAGAAGGTCAGCAGGTCAGCAGTTTGAGACTTGAGTGCTGGCGTGATGGAGTGACTCTCACTGCAATTTTTAGCAGTTCAAATGCAAGAAATTGCATGTAGATAAATAGGTACTACTTTGGCAGGAAAGGTAACAGCGTTCCATGTGCTCTGGTGTCTAGTAATGTTTGCCACATGACCATAGACATATCTGCAGACAATGACAGCATTGGCTCTTTGGCTGTAAACAGAGATGAACACTGCTCACTAGAGTTGGACATGACTGGCTTTCAAGCAAGGAATACCTTTACTTTTATCTTACACAGACTCTTTCGGGGGTGTGGTGGGGATGGTAGGGAAAAATACAAGTAACATAATTATTTCTGACAAGTTAATATGGAAAATTAACGTCTGTGTACAAAGTTGTATTTCAAGAGTAGGAGGCATGAGTTGGAGGAATTTATTCCACTGGAGTGACGATTAGCATTTCCTAGGTGCTCTTTAAAACTATCTTTAAAAGACATTTTCAGGCATTTTAGAAGCATTATGGCAACAGCAGTGCGTTACTTGTTAATGCTTTGGCATTAACATAAGGTTGGCAGAACTTGCTGTGGCTAATTGCAGTAATTAGCAAGGTGCCAGGTACATCCACTGCACAGTTGGGTAACAGCAGGTAATAAGAACAACTGGTTTTTAATGGGTGATTTTCCAAACTCTGCCCTGAGAAATTCAGAGATCAAGCCATTGCCATCTTTGAAGGGCAAATTTCAGGCTCTCTCTCTCTCTCTCTAAAAAAAAAAGTAAGACAGAAAAACAAGTGACTGGACTTCTCACACAGGTGAGTTCTCCTAACTTTATGGTTACTGCTCATGGAAAACAAGGGAGCATTTGCTGGCCGCATCCTATTCGGCGACAGAGTTGCAGATACTTCTAGTTGCAGATACTTTGAGTTGCAGAACTCTTCTAGTACTGAGCAGTCATTCTTCTATTCAATTATATCTCCCTTTGTCAGACTTGAGCATGTGACCATTTCCCCTTAATGGGGATCTGCAAGAATGTATTATTACTTTTGCCAATCTGCTTTTAAAAGAATTTCTCATTAGTAAATGCATTTCGTTGCCATGAAGGATTACGGCTGTCCAAATCAAATGGGAATTTCTATTGGAGACTCAAATATCTTTACCCATCCCTTTAATCTTGAAGTCTTTGTCCTTGCTTTCAGCAGATGCCAGGAGATCTTTTTAAACAAAACAGAGTCCAGCTTAAAGGGGTGATTGGGGGGGGGAGAGAAGAGAAGGCATTTCTTTTATTTCTTTCCTCCTTACTTGGAATATTTCATTTAAGAGGTAAAAGGGACATTTATCCTGATTTGCTGTAGCGACAGATACAATTTTAGTCCAGCAACACGGGGGGGGGGGGGGCGGGGGGGAGAGGGGGCTTGAACTAAGTTTCACCACCTGCAGTTTCAAGAGTTTGAAGTTGGGTAGAGTTGGACTGCAAACGAATCTCGTATCCTGTTGGCATTTTAGACATGAGGCTGTGTCCTGTGTCTTGGTTTGCATACACCAAAAAGAAGGACAAAGAGAAGCATCAGAACAAAGCAGCAGGAACAGCTTGGCTGGGAGTTTTTTGAGTTTGAAAGAAAAATTTGTTGAACTTTCAACAAACAATCCCATGAGACTTTGTGTTCACTAGTTTGAATATGGGAAGGGCCAACATCTAACTAGTGTAACCTTTGGTTTTTTTGAACTAAAACAGCCAATCAGCAGGCAAAGTCTTCCTTCCTTCCAGATGTAACTGTCTTTTCACTCTAAGCTCTGTTTGTGTTGTACTTGTACTACTACTGCGAATTTCGCTCGTCCAACTGAGTGATTCAGTTTTCTTTCTATTTCAAAATGTTATTTTTTAGAAAGCTAAAAACTTATCATCTTCTTGCAACCATCATAAGAAGAATTACACTTATATACCACCCCATAGTGAACTTAGTGCACTCTCTGGACAGTTCACGAGGTAATTAGCATTTTGCCTCCAACATGTTGGGTACTCATTTTACAAACCACAGATGGATGAAGGGATGAGTCAACCTTGTGCCCCATCAGGATTGAACTCAGATCATGAACACAGTTTTGGTTGCAGGACAGCAGTTTAACCACTGTGCCATAAGGGCTCTTATAATTATGGATACTTAAGGACAACCTCGGGGTTGGAGAGATAGGCAGGATATCTCTCAATGCCATTTCCAGGGAATCCTAAGCAGGTGAAGGAATCTCCTTGGGAATACCCTGAAGGAAATGGTGAGCCACTGTCTGAGACAGAATGCTGGACTGGATGGGCTCCTATGGCCTGTTCCAGCAAGGCTGTTCTTATGTTCTTACTAGCAGAGGTTGCCCAGCATTGCTGGGCTGTTTTAAATTGTGTTGGAAGGTCAAATTGTGTTAATGTTTTTTAAAAATTGCTTAGTCTGTAATTTTAATTTTTAAAATGTTTATTTATGTAAATTTTTTTTGGCTTGGCTGTTATTAACTGATCTGCTTTTTTTGGAGGATTAATAAAAGAACAAAGTATGATATAATTTTTTTCAAATTGTTTTATGTAAGCGAATAATGTTTTAGTTTTTTGATTTTTTTAATTAGTTGTATCGTAGGTAATAATTTTAATAATGTAAAAGTAATGTTTTTTACATTCAATTTTTTAAAAATGTGTTTAGATGTTTTGGGTTTTAATTTGAGTTAAAACTCAGCACATGATTTTTTTAAAGTTTCTATTGTATTTTATTGACATATGTTTGTGATTTGTGTTAAAGTGCGTTTTAGTGTAATTTTTCTGACTTGTTTTTATTGATGTGACATTTTGTGTAAAATTGTGAATTTGTGTTATGTTTTTGATTTGTTTTTACTCTTGTGGCCTTTTGTTTGGGGCTGTTGTGTGTTTTTGAATTGTTTTTACTATTGTGGCCAGCAGGTGGTGCTGGTAGGGGTTATTGTATTTTGACTATTTTTTTCTCTCCTGGCCTCTGGGTAGAGCTTCTTCTGGTAAGTAGTCTCTTTCTTTATTCATTTCTTTTCCGGTCCTTGTGGAGGTAGGACATCTTTTGGTAAGTTTGCTTGTTTTCTTTCTTTTGTGTGGGGCTAGGGGCTGGGGTTGGAATTTGTATTTTTTGCCTGTTTGTTTTGTTTTTGATTGTGTTTTTGTTTACTTCATATTGTTTTTTGGTGTTTTTGTTTGTTTTTGTGTATTTTTGGATGTTTTTGACTGTTTTTAGTAATTTTAAAATAATTTTTTATTTATTTGGTGGGGGGCGTGGTCGTTGGGGGTTAGGAAGGGTTGGCTAGGTGGTGGGGAGGGGGCGTGGTCAGTGGGGGTTAGGAAGGGTGGGCTAGGTGGTGGGGAGGGGGCATGGTCGGTGGGGGTTAGGAAGGGTGGGCTAGGTGGTGGGGAGGGGGGCTTTATTGTGTTATGGTGCTTTGATTGTGTGGAGTCGTGAAAGTAGATTGGGGTTTCCCCTTTAATATCAGTGGGTGGGGGGTTGCGACCCCCCTCTCCGCTGGCTCCCCTGGGGTTGGGAGGTTTGGGGAGACAAAAGGGGGTATGTCCCCCCAACCCTTCTGGACCCAGGAGACCAGGGAGAGGGGATCGATTCCACCCCCTCCAAATAAAAAAACCTCCATTTTTAAAGAGAAGAAACTGCTTGGTTTCTTCTCTTTAAAGATGGAGTTTTTTGGGTGGTGGTGGTGTATTCAATCCCCTCTCCCTGGTCTACTGGATCCAGAAGGGTTGGGGGGACAGATCCCTTTTGTCCCTACAAACCTCCCAACCCCAGGTGAGCCAGCGGAGAGGGGGATGCCACCCCCACTTACTGATATTAAAGGGAAAACTCCAATTGGATTTTCCCTTTTAATATCAGGGGGTTGGGTTGGAATCGATCTCCTCTCTTGGGTCCCGTGGGTCCGTGAGGATTGGGGGGCACAAAAGGGGTATGTCCCCCCCAACCCTTCTGGACTCAGGAGACCAGGGAGAGTGGATTGATTCTCCCCCTCCTTAAAACAACTCCGTTTTTAAAGAGAAGAAACCGCTTGGAGGAAATTTTTTTTGGGGGGGGGAATCGAACCCCTTTCCCTGGTCTCCTGGGTCCAGAAGGGTTGGGGGGGACATACCCCTTTTGTTCCCACAAACCTCCCAACCTTAGGGGAACCAGCAGAGAGGGGGATCGCAACCCCCCACCTACTGATATTAAAGGGGAAACTCCAGTCGGGACCTTCAAGCGCCATTGGTGAGGGAAAGAAGGGTGGTTGGTGTTTGCGTGGCTGTGACGCAGGACTCTGGGGCTTGTAGTTATGGGTTTGTGATTTGTGGTTGTGATGCGTTTTTTTCTGCAGCTTGATTTTGATTGGTCGCGGTGTGTTTCTCAATGTTCTTTGTGGTCGTGCCTCTCAGCCTGATTGGCTGTGGCGCGGCGCGGCACAAAGAACGTTGGGAAATGAAGTTGTTTCCATTTTTTCGCGTTTGTGGTGGCTCTTGCCCCACTGGCACATTTCTCAATCTTGAGTTTACCTGAGAATCCATTTCGGGCGTGTGCACGAATGGTGAGTGCAGGCTAGTAGGGCCTGGCTAAGGAGCCTATGCAAAGTTCCAATGGTTAACCCTCGATTTTATAGGTTAAGATTTAACAAACAATCATTTGCTTGGGAGATTTTCTTCCTGCCTTTACTGCTGTATTACAGATTTTGCTCTCTTCCTCACAACTTTGTTCGAACACAAGACTTGAAAGTAAACATTCCTTTGAAAACATGCTTAAGCATTCATTAGTTTGGGAACCAGGGAGAAGCAAAGGTTGAACTGAGGGGGGCTTGCATTTCAAAATGCTGAGCCGTAATCCCTTGGGACATGCTAGCTGCACTACTTTCCAAATATTATCCAACACGAAATGCAACTGCCAGACTGATTACAGGTACAAGCAGATATAAACACAGATCCCTGGTTTTGGCATGTTAGGATTTTCTTGCATTTATTTTCTATTACAATTTTGTATTGAATAATTTGTTATGATGACTTGATGTGATGTGATGTGAGCCTCTCAGACGGTGTTTTCACTAATGGGGTGATATAGATATTTATTTATTTACTTTATTTATTTATATACATCCTTTCTCCCCATGGGGTGCTCTAGGTGGCTCATTAAAAAATCTAATTAAAATCCAATATTTGTACAATTAATTTTTATTTTATTTTAAATTCAGATTTCTATGCCGCCCAATCAGGTAAACCTGACTCAGGGCGGCTCACAAGTTAAAACATACATAAAAACAATTAAACCATTACAAACCCAACATACCCACCCACCTACCCCATTTATCTTTAAAAACTACCCACATTAAAACTACCAGCACTGAACAATTAAAAGAAATGGGGGCTTATTTTATAAGCCAACAGGCGGGGACAATCCTTCCATCTGGGCCCCACACCTGTCCCGCCAACCAGGTTTTTAGGTCTTTTCTGAAAGGTAGCAGCTCCGTCTGCTCCCGGAACTCTACAGGTAGGAGGTTCCACAAGGCCGGTGTGGACACGGAAAAGGCCCTCCTTCGTGTGCCAGAGAGATGGGACCCTCTGGCAGATGGAACAATTAGAGAGCCCCTCTGGTCCGCTCTGGTTGGACGGGCAGATACTCTTGGGATGATGCGGTCTCTTAGGTAACCTGGCCCACTACCATGAAGGGCATTAAAGGTCAAAACCAGCACCTTGAATTGCACCCAGAGGCAAACTGGTAACCAGTGCAGCTCCTGAAGTAATGGTGAGGCACGGGCATAACGCCCGTGCCCCGTCACCACTCAGGCTGCTGCGTTCTGGACCAACTGCAGCCTCCGAATGGTTGTCAAGGGCAGCCCAATGTAGAGCGCATTGCAATAATCTAGCCTGGAGGTGACCAGAGCATGTGTGACCCTGAGCAAGGAGTCCCGGTCCAGGAGTGAACGCAACTAATGGATGACGCGAATTAAAAAAAAATTAAGCTTGAGAAATTATTTAAATACACTGGACAAAGAACATCATTAAAGGAGTGTGTAGCTGATGAACTCAACCTCCCCTACATCATTTCCCAACCTATTTTGGGCATGCCCCAACTAAGCATCTCTAAAATACTGATGCCTCCCCCCCGGTGACATATAATTCTTGTTATTTAAAAAGTTCACTCTTCTTCACATGGAGGAAGCCTAAAGGCAGTGAGGTACTGTGGCAGGTTCTTACCAGTTCTGGCAAACTGGTCGTAGAAATTCGAGGCCACGTCCACATGGCTGGCCATGTCTACCTTTCGGCCTCCCCCTCCTAGCGCCGCTGGAAACGCATCCCATTTGCCTTGCCCAGGGTTGAAGACACTTTCATCTCCACACTTCCCTTGCACCTTTGGCCCTGGGCAACACAAATGGGATGTGTTTCCAGTGGCACTGGGAGGGGGAGGCCAGCCAGCGCCATCCCACCAACTCACCCCACTCACCTACCAGTTGCACCGCCAGCAGGGACACGTTTCTGGTGACACTGGGCTGGGTGGAGGAGGCCAGCCAGTGCCAGCCCACCAACTCAGCCCGTTCACCTCCCAGCAGTGCCGCTGCTCTGGGACTCCTCGTCATCTCCACGAAGCAAGAGAGCAAGGTAGGTTTCTTTCTTTTCCCCAAAGAGAGAGTTTTTTTTTTGAGGCCATGCCCACAGATAGCCACACCCATAGATAGCCACGCCCACCAAATGGGTAGTAATTTTTTTACAGTGCATCACTGCCTAAAGGCAATTAACTTGGTCTAAACTCATTCTCAAATTGCTCTCCTTAAAAATCAAATTGCCCCCCAGTGTGATGTGGGCCTGACATTGGGAACCATGAGTCTAGAGCTAGTTGTTACTTCCAGTTTTATGGCAGAACCATATAGAGGGTTCAATAGATAAGATCTTATTGGTCTAAACTGTTCATGCAGTGGACATTTTTGCCACTTGCCTAAGGAGGCACTCAATATTTCATTGTGCAAGTGGAAATCATAGTTTCACAATAGGAATGGCTGTGGAGAAAATGACAATGCCTGCAGAAACTGCATATCCTCTGTTTTGCCTGTAGAGTTTCCTGCCCAATAGGCAATTCAGTAAGGGTATGCTTGGCTGCTGGATATTCTCCATTTGGGAATAACGATTAGATTTTGACTTTTGGAAGAATTTGAAAAATTATGATGCTTATACCCTGCTTTTGTTATGTGCTCATTTGTTCATTGTTTTTAAATTAATGCAAACCCCATTCACCCCAATTTTTATTCTTGGCATTTATTTAACAATGACTGAAAAATCTATGGCAATTCCCCCCAGTTTGGCTTATATTGATTACAATACCCACAATATTTTCCATCTTTAGCTTCCTCCTGGTAAATGAGCATAGCATATGAGCTCATTACTACTCAAATTTAAGAAGCAAAACCCATTTCCACTGCTTCTTTCAAGAATGTAGACTTTATTTATTTTTTCCTTTTTAAGAAGGAATGAAGGGGAGGGCCCAAGGGATGGAATTTGTGATAGCAGCACTTTGTACATTTTTTGTATTCCAGAAGATCATTTTCTTTCTTCAGCAAAGGGGAATCAAATGAACAGTTCTACTTTGCAACATAGCATATTATCTGGAAATTAAATAAATCACTATCTGTCCATTGATGAATGGTATGTGAATAGAAATGGAGCAGCAAATAGTAATCCATATGTGTGCGCATGCATATGTGTGCATGAAAAATCTTTGTTGTCTGCAACTTGGATCCAAGAATGCATTTTTCTTGAAGCAGGAAAATGTAATTGGCCTGAATTTGTTTAAGGTGGATCCCAGCTTTCCATGACATGACACACGAAGCCATCTTCTGTGGCACATACGAAATGATACATGCAGGATTTAACACCAGGACAGCAATAGAATGCCGCAGCCTTTAGGATAATATCAAGGTGCACCTTCACTGCCAGTCCATCTGGCATGGGATCTTCTGCCTCCATGACCATTGGGCATCAGAGTTCCTCCTCTGCTCATTTTGCCATTGAGCCCAATATGGCATTTCTTCCAGTGGCATTCCCTCCACTGAGGGGGCCATCAACCCACCTAAAGGGGCTCATCTGCTCCTTTAGGCACCGTTGGCCCCTTTAGGGAGTCAGGTTATTTACCACCGCCCAATATTTGGTGTTGAGTCACCAGCTCTACGGACTACATTATTATCTAAAGCAAAGGAAATAGCATTTAGAGCTAGCATTGAACATTTAATCTATAGGCCAAAAGATGTTGCCCATATTAATTCAGGCAAACCTGTCTCCTAACCAGCTGAAATAACCTAATGTACAATAAAGATTAATTATAGATGTCTGAGACATAGAAAGCCTTCCCATTTGTAGCCACAGTTAACTTTAATTAAAATAAAGAAATAGAAGGAGTTGGGGCAGGTTAGCTAACATATTAGAGTATACTGTTTTCATGGAGCCTTTCCTATCTTGGGTTCTTTTGATGTGTTGGAGTATAGCTCCCACCATGCCAGGTCACTAGCTGACTAAAGTGATGAGAGTTATAATCCCACACATCTGGAAGGTCCCAGGCTGGGGAAGAGCTAGCTTAGCACTACCACCCATGTGCAGAATAAAATAACAAAGAAAGTACCAGTTTGGGATACAGTGATTCATAATAATAATAATTTCGTGTCAGAAACTATTCTGTGTTGTAAAGATATTTGTGGAACAAACTCTGCTCAGGAAATACCCAATTGAGGCTCCTTTCACATCCCCAAGAGCTGGGACAGAGACAGGCACTCAATCCATCATGCAGTACCCGGGTCTCGAACTGCCAACTTGCCAGCCTTCCAGCTAACAAGGCGAGCTTCTTAACCACTGACCCACCACAGCCTCTTACAATGATCCATGAAACCCACAAACCCCAAGAGTACTGTACTGTGCTTTACATAGGACTACCCTTAATGTCAATACTGAAACTTCAGCAGGTGCAAAATGTACCGGTAGCTGCCAGATTGATTTCAGGTACAAGCAGGTATGAACATCTATCCACATTCTTGACAGGCCTTCACTGGCTCCCTGCTAGTTTTCATGCCCAATTGAAAGTGTTGATCCTGACTTATAAAGCTCTCACTAGTTAAGGATTTCAATATTTGTAGGAACATCTATTCCACAAAAAAGCTATCTGTCTCATCTGCAACTTGTTGTCGATGTTAAAAAGTGTGACATCCAAAAGGGCCAAAATTGCCAACACTAGAAATCATGCTTTCCTGATTAGGGTCTCTTCTCTCTGGAATAAGCTTTCTACAGAGGTTCAGCATGCATCATCTCTAGGAGATTAATTAAAATGGAATTATGTAAACCTGCCCTTTATTAGTATTTTTAACCTTTGACCTGAGATGGTCAATAAACAAAAGTTGGTTGCCACAGAAATGAGATGTCTCAGGAAGGCTGATGGAGTGACTAGCATACCTGTCAAGTTTCGGGAAATTCCTGTCAAATAAGGGAAATTTCCCATCCAAAACGGGAAACTGGACAGCTATGCTTATCCTGTGCTGGCCTCCAGTCTAACTCCAGTCTAATTGCAGTCTAACTAATACAGGATGACAGTGGGAAAGAGTGTAAAATACAGGGGTTTGACAGAAATTTCCTGAAACTTGACAGGTATGGTGACTAAAGGGGATAAAATCAGGAATGAAATTATAAGGGAATGAATTGGAATAGATCCAATCTCAAACTATATACAGAGACATGAAAGAAAGTGGTTTGCCCATTTGGACAGAAAGTCTTGGGATTCTGTACCATACAAAGGGTGTGTGAAAAGAAGAGAAGGACAAAGAGCAGACCTAGAGGAAGGTGGAGGGATAACATCAGAGAAATATGACAAGAACACCAAATAACACCAGTGGAGGCTGCTAGAAGCACCAGAGCAAGAAACTTGTATCTCCCTTGATGCCAAAAGAGGTGGAAGACCAAGATCAAGACCAAGAGAAAAACATGAGATATTCAAATTATTTTAAATTCATTTAATTATATTTAAATCCAGGATATTGCTCCTAAAAAGAGAAGCTGAAATTCATTGGTGTTTGATCTGGAATTTTTGGCCTGCATGTTGTAAGTGTATGTGGAGGCTACTGCACCCATTGCATTACCTGAGATTTCAGGGCTAAAACATGAGAAAAAGGGAAGGGCCTTGGTGATATCACAGGAATTGTGACCTTTGTGATGCCATTACAATTCCCCGATTATACAGATGTCATGGACATCTGTACATTAAACAGTGAGGAAGACAATGTGGATTTCTTGCACTCCCTTAAGCAAAGGTAAGCACACAACACACATACAAATGTTTTCATATGCTGCTTAATAACAAACATGTATGGGAATACAAAATCTTGCATGCCTTTTGGGTGCAAGTGAAATAAAGATAGAAGATGTTATGTGGAATATAAATGGTCTATGTAATGCAAAGGCATGCATAAAATGGGTTCAGCCTTGCTCAACCAGGCTGATGTGGCTTGTACAAGCAATTTTCTTTGGTTTGCCTCTAAGGATCCCTTCCCTCTGGAAGGGGCAGCTAATTGACATGGAGAGCCCAAGCAATGACAGGCGACGATCCCAGAATACAAAAGAGGCCATTATGCAAATGTGAAACAGGTAACATACTGTTCTATTAAACCTCCAGATGTCAGTCCCAGCAGAGTAAACCATCGACAATTCATGATTCTGTAAAAACATTTTTTCTTCAGGATCCATTTAAGATGAAATATGAGGCTGCCCTTTGTGACAGGTAATGTGGTATTACATTAAGGATAAATAAATCACCAAAACAGATGGAACAGTCGCTTGCATTACTAGGGCCATTAACGGCCTTTTCATGAGGGAAACTATAACACATTTCAAGGCTGACTAATGCTCTGGCAGCTCTGGTGTGGTATTTCTAATGCCCTTTATTGTCAGGGGCATGAGTGCAACTCATGATAAGTAGCCATTCATCCCTCTATGTGCTAGCTCAGGTGAGGACCTATTGCTATAGTTAGTTGCAAAATATGGGAAGGATGAGGGGTGTTTTTTTCAGGAGTGCACTTCAAAATGGCCATATTGGCTAGAAGTTCTGCATGATGCAGTCAAAAAAAGTAAATTTTTCTCATATCTAATCTATGGTGGGGTCTATGCACCAAATCCAGGACTCCAGAGAGCTTTATTCATTAGCCAAATCAAAAACATTTCAGATCTGGACTAATGCTGTCCATGGTGATTGGAAGAAGGTTGTTTCCCAAAAAGCACAATAGAGTGCATGGAAATTCTCTGAGGCTCAAGACAGAAGTTCTAGCATCGGAATATCGACATAGCTCAGCTCAAAAGGTGACCACATCTCCTCTTTTACATAGGACAACCCATAACTTGAAAGGCTGCCAAATCAGTTCTCCTTTGAGGTCTGTTATCTAATAAAATGGCAGTCCAAGTCTGACTTGAAGATTAAAAAAATACTACAATGTAGGTGAGGGTGTCAGGAACTGTGACATTGTCTATCTACAGCTAGCATCTCAACAGCAGACTCCAGATGAACTTAAGTCAGCTGGTCACAGCCTTCCCCATTCAGGTGAGATGCATTATAATTTTTTTCTATGGAAAGTAACAAGAACAACAACATTTATTATGGCCATAGATCAGTGCAGGGTAAGTTACATATACGATTATAGAATATGACAATAAATATGTATTTAAGCGTTTGTTAAAGATTTGCTTTAAAATTCCTGTGAATTGTTAGCACTGAGGTGCAAAATCTGGCCACCTGAGCCATGACCACACTTTGCTTATTCCTGAGCAGAAACTGAAGGCAATCTTTATCAGAGCAACCATGGAATCCCTTGATCAAGGGAAGAATGAATTTGGATCTAGTGTCTTGATAAAAAGAACATCTAAGGAGGACATGACCTGTGGTTTCACTTTCACCAGAGCCGCAGGGACAAAGTCTTTCAGTGAATGATATCTTTTTATACTTGCCATCTAGAACGGCTATGGGGAGTGTATGGCATCTCACAAGTGACAAGGCTTTTCAATGGCTTGTGACCTCTAACTGCCTTAGATAGGTGGCAGGGGCAACTAGTTGCATCTGTCATGAGGAAAAGTGGTGTTTCTCCTAGCTCCACTTGTCTTCCTATGTCCTCCCCCCGCTGCCTCACCATTGTCCTTGCCTACTCAAAGCCAGACCCTAACAGGGAGCATGGAGATAGACCTAGTTTTGTGAGGTTGGACTCAATAGCCTTGATCCAGGAAGAGACAAATTTGTCCTGTAAGGTTAGGGGTATCAAGCCTTGGGGGAATAAATTAAGTTTAACCAGAAATTTACTGAAACTATACAGATTCTTGCTTGGACTTTTAACAGTCCTGTCTCCAGGCGCAGGTGGGTGTTTGGAATGCATCATGGCTTCTGAAGAATTGCTCTGGTGAACTTGGATTGTTCTCTCTCTAGAGGAGTGTAGCCAGCTGTAGGGGAACCAAGCTGGCACCCATAGAGTATCTGCAATAGGGACTTGGCCAGGAAGAATTTAATTGCGGCAAGAACATAGGACCCTTCTTTTGTATTGGTAAATTTTAGAATGGCGCTGGCGGATTTCCGACCCCAAGTCAGCCGCGTATTCACAATGAGCTTGCCTTGATCCATTGGCCTATATGACCACACCTAAGTATTTAAAAGTGGTCACTTGTTCGATAACATGACCGTTAATGTACCATGGGCACAGTCTTGGCTGTTTAGCAAAGGCCATGATTTTAGTTTTGTGGTAATTCATTTCCAATTTGTCTTCTGTGCAATAATCCTCTGGAAAGTATTTTTTTCTATTTTTGCACCTGAATGTATCCATTAGACTATCTTACAGGGTAAAAGAAAAGGCCAGGAGTTGAGAAAGTGATCCTATGCAAAAGTTAATCTTGATATAACTTTAATATTCATAGAGGGTGAGACAGATCCCAGAGTATGAAAGCCTACTAAAGGCAGACCCAACCAAAACTCACCCAGCACTCCAATTTATTCTCTCTGATTTAGTTTACATTTATTTGCATGTCCTTCAAGAGATTCTTTTGTTTGCCCCCTACTTCTGCTGTATTGCAGCAATAGATCATCGAAAGCAACATTCTTCTGATAACTTATTGCTGTGTTATGCCATTAGCGTGACTTTGTTTGATAATATGCCTGAGCTATACATCTTCTGACAGATGAACAGTAACGACAACACCCTCTGTGACTGTCATGGGAAGAATAAGAAAGATGGAGTGTGCGGGGTGGGAGGAACCGGGTGTGGGTGGCCATATTCCCCAAAGTGGAACACGAAACAGGTGCGGGTGGGGAAACAGATGAGAAACAGAGAATGGGGAAGATCTTAACCATAAATGGCATAAATTGGAAGTTAAAGGGCCCATGGTGTGGGAAGAGAGAAATGTTTTTTGCCCTTTGAAAATGCTTTATTTGAAAAAAGTTTCCAATAAAAAAGGAGCAATACAGTAGCCAAAATTATCCTGAGTAGTCTTGCAAGCACTTCGTTACCGTATATTCTCACCAGAGATCAGGTTCATTCAAAGCAAGGCCAGCCCTACTGTTAGGCAGAAGAAGATCTTCGTTTCCATTAAAAAGAACAGCAAATAATTCTTCTTTTTCAAGTGCTGCATCCAATTCCAAATATTGGCTATTATCATGGTGATCAGCCATGAAGATTGTCCTGGGAGTAATATAATGCAGTAGTCTTGCATTTGCCTTTCACATCACAGCGTGACACCTGTACCACTAGTCCAGTTGCCTTGCAATTCATCTTCTAGGAATGGATTCTTCTTCTTCCTTGTCTAGGCCAGATGTCAAACTGTTAAAATGAAGGCATCCCTTTCTCCTCCTCCTCCTCCTCCTGCCATATCCAAATCCAAATATTGGTGATCATCATGGCGATCAGTCATGAAGACAGTTCTGAGAATATAATGCGGTGACCTTTCATCTACCTTTTGCATCGCAGTGTGACACACACACCACTGATCCAGTTCCACAAGTCACTTTCTGGTCCTGAGCCCTTTTGGCACGCAAAGTCCTCCTCATCCCCAGGTTCCATGAAGCTGCTGCCCTCCATCAAGATGGATTCAAGTGGGATTAAATCCCCTTGGAGACCATCACCCTTCCCTGTGGACTTCACCACTCAAGGCTGTTAGTCCTCAGGGTTGTCAGGTTAGTTAACTGCTGCCTAAAACTCAACGTTGAGTCACTGGCAGTAATGTCTACTCTATTACCATAGCAGACTACAGGCGCCCTTTGGGGAATTCATTCTGCAGTTCCCTTTGCCTGACCTAGTGAGAGAAAGATTAGCTGGCAACACAAAGGAATGGATGTCAGAGATGGATAGTCTCAGATACAGCCAGTGTGGAGCCAAAAAGCAGCTGACCAGGGGCTCCTTCTCTTTCTTTCTCAGAAACATAAACATGCCCCAATTTTCACAAATCCAAATATAGTAAAACCCCAACTTACGAATGCCTCGAGTTACGAAAAACTCAAGTTACGAATGGGTTTTTCTGTAATTTGGGGTCCCGATTTACGAAAAAAAACAAATTATGAGAAAACCCAATATACAAAAATAGTTTTTTAGCGCTCAAAATGGTGGTGCCGCTATTTTGTGTACTAAAAACCACTCCCAGCCACTCACCCACACTGCTGGAAGTGTAAGAAAAGGAAGCAGCAGCAACCAGAAGGTAGGAAATCTCTCCATTTATTATTTATTTATATTTCCTATGCATCTCTATGGGGTGCCTCAAGTTACGAAAAAAATTACAAAATAGGTCATGGAACCGATTTTTTTTTGTAAGTCGGGGTTTCACTGTATAACAAAAACATATGTACAACCATTCTCTCACACAGCACACACTCATTCTTTCATTTCATCTTGGTTCCTGGTCATCATGTCCAGCAGAAGGATCAAGTAGACCAAAGGGAGAGGCTGGTGCATCGACCACATGACCAGCAGAGAGACCAATTAAGGAGCACCCAAAGTTGGAAGCTAGGAAACAAGCCAAGGTCAAACCAAGTCCTATCAAGGTGATCACAAGCAAAATGTGGGGAAGTCTCCAAACATTCCAGGGTCAGACATCAATCAGACAAAATTCGAGGTAGTCCAAGATTATAATGAATCATAACACCCTGAATGTATATCAGTTGCTTTCAGTACCTTCCCTAGCTTAGAAAATAGTTTTAATGAAAGGATTGGACCAGCACTGGGGGTAAAATACCCCCTTGTGTTGGCTTTGGTTGCTTTCCTCAGGAAGAGATGGGCGTGCTCTTGCAGGCCTGCCTACCTGGTATGATAGGGAGGAGCCAAGAAGCCTTTATAGGTGGTGGCTCCTTCCTGCCTCACCCTCTTTAAGTGCTCGGCATTGGAGAAACAATCCTACCCGCAGATGTGGGACAGCTGATCAGGAAGCTTTGCCAGCTTTCTGGTCATATAGCTTGGTCCCACTGTTGGCCACAGTGCTGGCCTGCCTGCAGAACTTTTCTGCTGACCCTATTATTATTATCTTGCACCCGCACTACTTAGTCCCCAGTGCAATGTTTTGCAACAACTTATTTTGGCTTAATAAAGTGGCCCATGTTTGAACCCATGACATGTGTCCGTCTCTTCACTTGTGGGTGGCGGGCAAAGCCAGAGTACCATCCACTGTCTACCTGTCGCATATCATAGACTTTGGGGTACGCAGAAAGAGCCTCCTTGAAAATTATGGTATTTTTGAACCACGATCAGGTGTACTCTGGTAATGGCAACCTTGTGTTGCTGGCAAATCTTTCTCACACTTGGCTGGATGAAAAGAACTGCAGAATGAACTCTCCAAAAGGTGCTTTCTTTTTGGCAGTTTAACATTTGTCCTAGACACGGAAGAAGAAGAAGAATCAGGCTTTGAGAAGTAATTAACTAATTTTAATTTTAATTTTATACTAGCCTACTGTGAACAAATAGTCTTTGAGTTGTGTATGAACAGCAGGTTATCATATTACAAACAACAGCACAATCAGCAATTATAATATTAATAATTAATAAATAAACAAAAACATAGCAAGGAGTCCTCTAATCGTACCAAATCCTCTGCCACAATGGATCACTTCTTTTAGGTTGGGACAGTTTTGCCCATCTTCATTAAGTATCATTGCTTTTGTAGTTTGGGGGAGATTAGCTTTACCCTGGACACTGTTGTGAGCTACTGCCATCAGAATGGATGGATCCTCAGCTCTTCTTCATAAAGATCCAGGTTGTACCAGCTTTACCTCCAACAGCATTGGATCTTTGTCTGTTGAGGAAGACTTTGTAAGCTCAGGCATGACCCGCTTTCTCTTTCAATCTTTGTATCTCACACACATGCATACACATGCACATGCGAACACACATAGCCAGGTGCTCATATGCTGCTAGTGATGGGTGCCAACCGGAAGAGTGGGCACTGTGCAGCTCTGCAAATGTTGAGCCACAACTCCCTCTAGTTCTAGATGGTATTGCTGATGGAAGAGCAGTGTTGCCCAATCTTTGGTTTTTGGACTTCATTTCCCAGAAGCCTAAGCCAATTCGCCAAAACACTGGTCAGCCAATGTACAGAGTTAGGCTTCTGGGAATTGAAGTCCACCAGTGTTCTGCAGAACATAGTTTGGAAACGCTGTGGTAGAGGATGATAGTAACTGTAAACTAAAAACAATCTGAAAGGCCACAAGTTTCCCACCCCAGCTTAAAGGCACAGACAACACATTGGCTTAATAGAACACCACCTGCTATAATAATAATTTAGTGTCAGAAATTATTCTGGGTTGAAATGATTTTTGTGGAAGAAACTCCACTCAGGGAATGTCCAAATGAGGTTCCTTTCATTTGCCCAAGAGCTGGGATAGAGACAGGCGCTCAATCCGTCATGCAGTACCTGGGTCTCAAACTACCAACTTGCCAGCCTTCTGGCTAACAAGGTGAGCTTCTTAACTGCAGAGCCACTACAGCCCCACCCCCTGCTTAAACTATGAAAGATGTAGAGAAGAGAGATCATAACAATCATTGCAAATGAGAAAAAGCCCATGAAAACTAGAGCAAGCGCTTTCCATTCTTACTACTAGTGAACACAGCTTTAGTTAGAAGCAATGAGCTTATAGAAGTGGCCCTTAAATAGTGGAACCATTGATCTATGGATGCATAAATATCACCCTTCTTTGATGGGCCATTATACGCTCCTTTTCGGCAATCTTTTACTTTATTTCCAATGTATTGCTCTATTGTTTTGAAGTTTGACTCCCTTCACACATTGTGGCTTTTATGCTCTTAACGTTGCAATCATTTGGGGGGAAAACAGCAAAAATAATTAATACAGAATAAAATAAGGCATTAAGAGTCTGTTGATGGGAAACAACAGACAGTGATTCAAAAAGAGCTGTCACGTTGCATGACAAAAACAGGCATTGGCTTCGAAATATATCTTGCAGGTAATAGTCAGGGCAGCTTCTGGGTGGAAGAGTCACAAAAATCCAATTTTGAAAAAATGATATGGTGTGTTGGGCCAAGTCCAGTGCGCAATTTATAAGGGCAGAGCTGCATTATGGATGGGAACAAAGGTAGCACTAGGTGTTAATGAGTGTTAGGAGATGATTATGAGAGCCTACCGAAAGCCACAGAAAGACGATTCCCTAGGGTACCATATTCAGCAATTAGATTCATTATGGTGGTTTTTATCACTCTCTCTGCAACATTTGGCAGGCACCTCTTTGAGGTGGATTGGCGGATGTCATTTGATGGGCCATTGGCCCGTCTTGCTGGGCATTCCCCAGGTGAGGACAAATCAATCCTGGCCAGCTGCACCAGCTAATGGGCTGAACCAAAGATAAAATAAAGTCTTTAGGAGAGTAGATTCTGATTTATCAAGGGCATTTGTCTCCATATGGAGAAAAGGATACTGGGAGGTAATTAGAATAACATACCTTGATAATGCTGTGCAGTCTCTTTTACTCACTTATAGTCTTCTATGCATAACTCAAGTGTGCCATCCAGTACATATAAAGTCCTAAACGGCTTTACCCCAGCTTAGCTTGAAGCTATTGTCTCCTGTGTCCCACTGCAGTACTTAAAATGGATCCATAATGTCTTGTTAACACTGTTAACACATTGCCATCTGTGGAACATGTTTAAATGTAAGAGTTCCTTTGCAGTTCTTCTTCGTCTTGTGAAATCTACAGCAAAGGGCCATAGCTTCTGATGTACACAATGTCCAGAAACAGTTTGGTGAGAGCAGGGCGAGCCAAAATAAATCATACAGTCTGAAGTATCCCCCCAGTTATACTGATTGCATAAACACTAGTGTTAACTCATATGAGTAGGGTACACAGAAAGAGCCTCCTTGAAGATTGTGGTATTTTTGCAGCACAATTGGGCATACCCCGGGCAACGGCAAACTCATGCTGGCCAATCTTTTCACACTAGGTCAAGCGAAAGGAACTGTGGAATGAATTCACCAAAAGGTGGCTTCATCATGGCAGTTCCACATCTAGCCTAGAAACAGAAGAAGAAAAATAACTTATATTATTAAAATTGTTAAGGCCAAAGATCAGAAATGCAATAGCTGTATACTAATATTCTGTTTGCAGAAGGTGTTGGACTGTACACTCCAAACATGCTTCACTACTGGTAACACTCTACCATACACAATGCTGGTAATAATTTATCATACAAAAGAGTAACAGGATTATGGGGTGTTGCCATTTGGGACCCATAATTCCACCACCCATTAGTGAAGAATGCCTAGTAAGCTAAGGAAGAATTGCTTGGGGCTCACCAGCATCTGACATCTGCCTAATATATTAGTGCCAGCTCTGCTATTCTGTATATAGTTTTTAGAGTTTTAAAGTTTTTAGAGTTTTTGAGTTTTTAGAGCCTTAGAGTTTTAGAGCTTTTTAGGGGTTAAATGAGTATATGTGGGGTGGGAGTATGTTGATAATTTTGTATAGTTGTATTTTGTTTAGTTTTTTTTGGGTTGATAAGTGTCCCCCCCCCATATCTCGTTCTGTGCAGGACAATGACAATAAAGATCTATCTATCTATCTATCTATCTATCTATCTATCTATCTATCTATCTATCTATCTATCTATCTATCTATCTATCTATCTATCTATCTATCTATCTATCATTGCTCTCCAAGTTGTGCCCAGGATGTACTTGTTTATCACACAACTATGTTCCATCACTGATGTTTTACCATTGGATCAATAAAGTTGACATGGGGAGCAGTCTCATCAACTTTCCTGCTGTGTTTTGTTCTTCTCCCATTGAATGAGAGTATGGGGGTTTGGGTGTACAGAAGGAGCTGCTGCATAATGACCATAACACATAAAATGGTCATTGATATCTATGGTCCTGTAAGTAATTAATTCCCTCCTGAAACATACCGTATTTGCCAGTGTATAAGATGCTTGGGTGCAACCCGTTATTACCAAAATAGGCCACTATAGGCCACTTTATGCAGTACAAGACACACTTCATATGTCCAGTGTATTTTAATGCGGGGAGTGGGTCTTATACACCAGCAAATTTGGTAATTCCTTTCACAAAGTTATGTTCACCAAAGTACAGTATTTATTCCTCTACCCATTAGGGGTTATATTTAAGGTCTTCACTTTAGCAATTTTTCTGTTCCTTTATCAAGGTTCCTGGGAAATGAAAGCACTATAGAAATGTTAGGTGATATGTCTTAACTAAATTGTTTGCTGCTCACCGTATATGTTACAGTATTCTCCTGTCTAATCTTTCTCCAGCGCTCTCTCATTCCCTTTGTCGCTCTGTCTTTTCCCTGCTGTCCTCCAGAGCCGAGCTATTATCTCTTTCGGATGTGGCCCATTAATTCTCCATATGAATTTGTGCACACTCAGCTCTCCACTCCTGATGACTACAGGGAAATAACAAATGCCACCCGTAGAGGAGGTTGCCTATTGTTTTATTGTCATTTGATTGATTGATTGATTGATTGATTGATTAAAATCTCTTGCACATGATCCAAGTGTCTACTTTTGATACAAACAAGTAACTAGCAAGTCTGAGGAAAAACCAGCTTTGGAGCTACATAGGAGATCTTACTCTTTCAGGTGCTGCTTACAAATTATTATCTATTTATATCTACTAACCTGCTGTGTAGTGAGGTGCAATAAATTACATAGTACACTGTGAGTAGGTCCCTTGGAACTGAGTCTTGCTTCTTAGTAGCTATGGAATAGATCAAAGAGTTGCTAGGTACATCAGTGGTCCACTAATCTAACATCTGTAATAGTTGACCTTCAAGCGTGTGCTTCAACAGAAATATTTTAGACCAGTAGTTCTCAACCTTTTTAAGCAGGGGTTAGGTCACACTCCCACAGACAGCTTCAGTGGCCGGATTGCCATTTTGCCCTTCCTATACCACATGAGACTTTCTGGTGTGGTGGAGGTTGTGGGGGGCAGATGAAATGTTGCCATGGGCCACATCCGGCCCACAGGCCACAGGTTGAGAATCCCTGTTTTAGACCCTCTGAGTCATAGCCTATCCTAGAACCCGCAGGGAACCAGATCTACAATGCAGTGATGCCTGGACGTTTGTCAAAAATGTCCCCAATTTTCAGCTATTTGCCTAGTAAGGAGTGGTTTCTTCATTTGGTTGGTTGGTTGGGTTTATTTTTTACAATGAACAAACTAAAATGGGATACTTTCTTGTTCCAGCCAATGTAATATATTGAGACAAAAAAAATTACTGGTGACCTTTTCATGTAGAGAAATGTTGAGATGCTGAGAAAAAGAATATTGGTCCTGCTCCAGAATGCTATTTAGGTTCTGGAAAAACCAAGAAGTTTGCATTATATGTAACTTTGACCCTAATAAGACCCAACTCTCAATACAAGGGAATTTTCATATTAGTCAGAAAATAATTCACAACTCACTTCCAGGGCAGGATTTGTTTTGCTTTGTTTTGATCCTGGTGCATGAGAGTTAAAAACCGACTGTCTGGCCAGGTTATCTTGCTATGGTAAAAGAGTAGACCATACTGTCAGTGACTCAATCGGGCCATTCAACAATTACGTGATCCTCAAAGGGATGGGAGGGGGTCTGCCATCCAAATTACAGAAAAATTATGTGGGGTCGGGGGGGGGGGTTCAGGTCAAAATTACATAATCCATTTGGAGCTGTTTCTAACCAACAGTGGGAAAACAAACCCGTGCATAAAAAGAAAGGGTTTTATTTACCTTTGTGTCTTGCTCCATGTGGTGAAAATGGAGGGGGAAAGCCATGCTTCCTGGTTGCAGGGAGAGCAAGAGGCTAGGCTAGAGCATCACTTTATGCTTCAGTACAATTGGCCTGCCTGCCAATTTCCCCTACAGCGCCACCACTGGTTGTTGGTGCAAAATACAGTACTATTTGGTTCAGATCACGTCATTTTAAAGGGGGGAGGGGTCAAAGCAAAAATTATGGTTGGATTACATAGGGGAGAGGGGGATCAATTTTCCCCAGAAAAAGGACCATGTAATTGTTGAATGGCCCCAATGCTGAGTGTCAGGCAGTGGTTAACTAACCTGACAACCCTGAGGACTAATCGTCTTGGATGCCAGAGTCCACAGGGAAGGGCGATGGTCCCCAAGTGGATTAAATCCCATTTGATTCCTTCTTGATGGAGGGCAGCAGCTTCTTCCATCCTAGCCTGGGGCTGATGAGGACTTTGTGTGCCAAAAGGGCCCAGGACCAGAAAGTAACTCACGGAACTGGATCAGTGGCACTGGTGTCATGCTGCAATGCAGAAGGCAGATGAAGGACCACTGCATTATATTTTCAGGACAGTCTTAATGGTACCGGGTACACAGAAAGAGTGTCCTTGAAGATTGTGTTAAGTTTGAACCACAATCGGGCATACCCTGGTAATGGTGACCTTGTGTTGCCAGCTAATCTTTCTTACACTAGGTCCAGTAAATGGAACTGCAGAATGAACTCACCAAAGGTGGCTTCATTTTGGCAGTTTCACATCTGGCCTAGACATGGAAGAAAAAGAGTTAAAAGCCTGTAATAGAGGACAGCCCTCTACCATGTTTTTGATGCAGTATGTCCTACTGATGGACAGCAGGATCTCTATTCCCATGTTGACTTGAAACCACCTTTCTTGTTATTTGAATCAACTACTTTGGGTATTTTCTTCAGAAGCAAGCGAAATAAGCTCTTGGTTATGAGACAGCCCTTTTAGGGCAACTGTGTATGAAACCTTATATTCTCAGCTTCCTCAGCCTTCCTAATAGGACTGGATGTGTACCTACAGGACCCAGTTAGAGAATTTCATCTCCTTTTAATGGCCATGGCTCCATCCTATAGTATCCAGGGGCAGGTTGGTTGGAAAGCAACTTAAAAGTCTCCTTGTAGTTCAGGAGAGCCACACTAGAGCATTCTGGCATAAAATTATATCCTTTTAAAACTGGACATGATACTTTGTCCAAAGCAGAATACCATTATTTATAGCAAATCTCCCATCTCTGCTGTAAGCCACAAAAGAGCCACCCAAAGTGATCATTTGGGGCATTTTCGAAGCCAATCTTGTTCCATCTCCTTGCCATTCTTCCAAAGTACATGCCCTGCAGCATCAAAGCTTAAGGGGCTGTTCTTGGTCGGCAGTTCTGCCACGACAGCTATTTTGAGCTTGTTATTTCACAGGTTATCATGAACTTGCAAAGATTCATTTTCACTCTCTGTCATCACTTTCTCAAAGCAACGTCTTTTTTTTCTTTAGTAGTTTCATACCTTTCCAAAAGTGCAGGAGTAGAGAAAAATTGGATGATGTTCTGCTCAAGGATAGATGCAGCACAAGAGGGAATGTTCTGCAAGCAGGGTTTCTCTGTTAAAAAATGTGGGGCTTTTGCTATGAGTTTCTAAGGATGGTAGTCACCTTCACAATGTTATCTTAATTGAGAGGCACTCTGGAATTAGGGGCATAGTGGAAATCCCTTGAGTCATACAGCGTGGCATTTCACACCTTAGCGGTCAGAGGTTCAACCATCCACTCAGACATGAAACCCATTGGCCATGGGGCGGGCCTCTGCCTCCAAGGAGTAAAAGAGAGGGTATGTTCACTTCCTAAAATAGAAAACAAAATGGAGAGGCACCCTAGGGCAGTGATGGCGAATCTTGGCACTCCAGTTGTTCTTAGGGATGCCATACATCCTGTTTTTCCATGATTTTCATGGATTGTTCAAAGAAAAACATGTAAAAATCCTGGTTCCAGGGAAAATTCATAAAAAGATTCGGAGGATTCCTTCACACTGCAAAGAGTTAAATGCATACAGTCAGCATTCACAGAGAGGAAGGGAAGTGAGAAAGACAACTATTCACTTCCCTTCCTCTCTAGGAATGCTGACTGTATGCATTTAACCCTTTGCAGTCTGAAGGAATAATCTGTAGCTTTTTACATATTTTTCTGTTCCAGACTTTTTAGAGCTTTCTTCCAAGGGATCCTCATGTGGGGTTTGAAGGTGAGTCCAACTCAATTTGGGGTTTGTGTGTGAAGGGTAGGGTAGGGGTGACCTCAGGGAGAGGAAGGGTCTTAAGAGTTTGCGGTGTCTAGTCATGCCTGCCACATGACCACAGAAACATCTGCAGAAGCAGACAGCGCTGGCTCTTCGGTTTTGAAACAGAGATGAGCACTGAATCCTAGAGTCAGATACGGCTGGCTTTCGAGCAAGGGAGTCCCAGTTTGGGTGGATAGACTTATAGCAGCCCTAGGTGTTCTTGAACTTCAATTACCAGAAGCCCAAGTCAGCACTCCTGTTGATCAGGGCTTCAGGGAATTGAAGTTCAAGAACAGCTAGAGTGCCAAGGTTTGCCATCACTGCCGATGGGTGAGAAACCTCTGCCCAACATAGGCTTCCTGCAAAGATGCTGTTTATTATGAGCTCAGTAAAAACATTAAGGACAGAGCTAGAAGCCTGTTCCTTCTACAACCCAAAGATCTTATTGATGGGCTGGTTTGGTATAGTGATTTGACTGCTTAACTTCAACTTGAGAGATCAAGATTTTGGTCCCCATCCATGAAACTCACTGAGTGACCTTGGGCCAGTTATTTTATAATAACCTAACATATAGTGCTATTGTTGCAAGGTTAACTTAGTGAGGAGAGCCACATATGCCACTTTGAACTCACTGCATGGAAAGTGGGATGTCAATGCAAAACTGTAACAAACATGATCTTTCACGCCCCCCCCCCTCTAACCATATGCCTGTCATTCCTATAACACTGCTGCTCAAATATTCTTGTCCTTATTGGGCATGAGTTGCAATGTATGCATGGCATAGGTTTGCCAGTTCTTACTGCTACATGTTAGGGCTCAAGATGAATAGAGACCTTCTTTCTTTTTCCTTTCTTTCCTTGAGTGGAAAGTTATGGTACTATAATACTGAGGGCTATAACTTTGCTTCCTGCCTCAAATGACAGGAGATCTAGGAAGACCCCATTGGAGAACTTGCTTAAAAGTGGATAGCACCTGGAAGTGTTGCCATATATTTCCCCCAGTAGACAAGTCACCAATAGCAATAACACTTATGAACCACCCCATAGCGCTTAATACACTCTCTTAGTTCACAAGGTAATTAGTATTTTGCCCCCAACATGCTGGGTACTCATTTTACCAACCTCGGAAGGATGAAAGGTGTCAAATCAAACTCCCACCATCAGCAGCTTTGACTGCAGTTTAACTACTGTGCCACAAGGGTTCTATTAATGTTGGTGCTCCCTAAATGTATGTGCCCTGGAAGAAAGCACTATTTGCTGTATCATATTGTCTATGTATAAATGTAGAAAATAAGTAAGTTAGTTGACATAAATAAAGTGCGAATAGGTTGTCCATCTAGCTATCTCACTATCTATCATCTACACACAAACACATACATATGCACACAACACACAGCAAAAGACAGAGCAGCTAATAATTCAACGAATGGAAAATAAGGTTCAAAAAGGAAGAGCCTAACCACAGTACATTAGATTGATGACAAAATTATGCAATGCAGGTTTCAAGAATTTTAATTTATGAAGAAAGCAGCTCTGCCCAAGTTATAAAAAACTAATATTTCTTCTCGCAGCCTCAAGCCTGCCAAGGAAGTTGGGGGTCTGCTCATTACAGGCTGAGCACGAACAAGCTGCTTGCTCTTGTTTAGTTAAAATCAGCTATAATGAGCTTTCATGAAATCAGTGCTCAGGAAAATGACTGTACATCTTCGCATGTTTGCATTTTTAGATTTATTTGTGATGTAGGGGGCTTTCCCATTGAGATCTCCCAGTGTGTGTTGCTCTTCTTCCAGATGTCAGGGGCAGGGAGAAAAATCATATTTAGTTAAAACTGATGAAATGCATATGGTTATGGTAAATATGAGTGCATGTAAGGAAGTGTCTTGTATCACAGACCTACTTGACTTACTTAGGTGTAGTAAGTCTCCGTACACCCCACATGGAGAGAGCTCACGTTTCTTGAGACTCGTGTCAGTGGAGAGCACATCACATTATGGGGAATTTTATTCTCCAAACCTATCAAATTCAACACATTGTCCTTTCCATTGGAGTCTCATTACTCATGTCGAGGTGGTGGTGATTAACCACCAAATTGTAGATGAAATATGACGAGCTATCGAAACTGCCGCATCTACTTTGGACCTGTGGTTCAGAACTTTGGATAGCTCTTGTAACATTTGGGCTACAAGTTGGGTTTACTACTGCCACAGTACGTGGAGCCACCAGATTCCATAAATAAATTTCAGTATTTCACAAGAATGTTGAAAGTTTTTGTGTATCAAATCAGACCATTAATCCATCTGTCTTAGAATTGTCTTTTTCTGAGTAGCAACAGTTCTTCAAGGCTTCAGAAGTCTTTTGAATCAGATATCTTTCACCTCACCTCCTTCCTTCCTTCCTTCCACATTAGATTAATCCATAATGTTGGAATCCCTTGAGAGGTTGTTGAAATAGAACTTCCATCTTTCCCATATAGCATAGAGGGCACTGAGTTATGGAAAACTGTTCTATTATACGGGAAATACGAAATCACACACTTGAGAAGAGAATCCTTGTGGATTAGAACAAAAACATATGCAATCCTGGAACTACAGGCATAACCAGAAATTTTGGCATCCGGGACAAATATTCCCAAATATGAAAATTACACAAGAATAAATTACAGCACTGCTGACCTTGTCAGCATCTTCTCTTCTTCACAGTGCTGTCAGAGCTACAATTCCAAACACAAGACACAACTATACATGCACACCCACAAATATTGATTAGCATACCATATATTAGGGAGTGCAGTGGCTCAAGTGGTTAAGATGCTAAACTTGATGACTGGAAGGTCGGCAGGTCAGCAGTTTGAGACCTGAGTACCATCTCTGTCCCAGCTCCTGCCAACCTAGCAGTTCGAAAGCAAGAAACTGCAAGTACTATAGATTAATAGTTACTGCTTCAGTGGGAAGGTAAAGTGTTCTTTCTATGCACTCTGGTGTCCAGTCATGCCTGCCACATGTCCATGGAAATGTCTGCAGATGCAGACAGTTCTGGCTCTTTGGCTGTAAACAGAGATGAGCACTGAACCATAGAGTTGGATATGACTGGTTTTCGAGCAAGAGCGACCTTTTCCTTTTCCTATACCATATATTAAGAAGCTGATCTTCTAACCTGCCCAGCCTGGAGATATACTCTACCGAGACCCACTCAGGCTTTCAGTCTAATAAGGAAGGCTTGGTCGACTTACTATCAAAATAGGTCAGCTGCCCGTCTGGTTGCTGCTTTCGCCCACACATACTAAGCAAAGTTGTGGTTTACCAAGCCTTAGGTAGACTTGCCCTTCACTGCCTTAGAAAGGCTTCATCTGCTGATCACCAGGCTGTGCAGCTCTCACGTGTAATGATACCTCTCCTGTGCATAGGGTTGCCATAATTATATCCTCCCAAACCGGGACTCCCTTGCTCGAAAGCCAGTCGTATCTGACTCTAGGGTTCAGTGTTCATCTCTGTTTCAAAACTGAAGAGCCAGCCTGTCTGCTTCTGCAGACATTTCCGTGGTCAGGTGGCAGGCATGACTAGACACCGCAAACTCTAAGACTCTTCCTCTTCACCTCCCCCGTTGAGTTGGACTCACCTTCAAACCCCATACGAGGATCCCTTGGAAGAAAGCTCTAAAAAAGTCTGTAACGGAAAAATATGTAAAAAACTATGGATTATTCCTTCAGACTGCAAAGGGTTAAATGCATAGAGTCAGCATTCCTAGATAGGAAGGGAAGTGAAGAGTTGTCTTTCTCACTTCCTATCCATAGAGTTCCCTTCCTCTCTGTGAATGCTGACTGCATGCATTTAACCCTTTGCAGTGTGAAGGAATCCTCCAAATCTTTTTATAAATTTCCCCTGGAACCGGGATTTTTACATGTTTTTCTTTAAACCTGATGGGACAGCTTGAATCTGTGAAAATCACGGGAAAATGGGACGTATAGCATCCCTACTTGTGCAGGATTCACCTAGAAAAGGTTGTAGAAACAACAGACGTGCCCAGCATTTTTACAATTCCTGCACAGAATAGCTTAATTCCTGCATGGGGTTCACCATTAAATTGTGCAGAATTTGACAGTTTGCTTTTTTTAAAAAAGCAATGATGAAAAAGAAGTTGTAAAAAAAAGTGGGTGGTATAAGATTCTCATTCTCATGTGACAATGGGACATCTTGCCGATGAAAGAGAAAGTCTTGGTGGGAATTCTGAGTATGGCAGTGCTCAGAAAACGATGGAAAATGAGAAGTTTTATTAATACTTCTCACTTTGGTATTTTGATGGGGTTGGGGATGCACAAAAAAGGCTTCATTCACCGCTCAGTGGCAGGAGTTCTTTGTGCCAGGAAAGGTGTGCTCTTGTGTATACTGAAATTTGACGCAGAAGAGAAAGTGGAGAAGGAAGAGGAGCCAGTGAAGTATTGGAAACAATGAAACCTGCCATTTGAAGGAGGGAGAGTTAGAAATATAGTTGGGCTCAGGGAATGTCTTAATATCAATTGACTTTAATAATAGAAAAGTGCCTATAAAAGTGATAAGAAAACCTTTACATCACCCCATACAATGCCAGCATTTTACTAGCCCTTGTCCCCAGCTGGACAATTTTTTATCATGTTCCAGGCTTGGTCATAGTGAGCTTTCCCTCATATTTCTATTACACATTACACATCTGGGAAATAAAAGAGACAACTGTGAGATTCATTGGTGCAGATGGCTCAAGATTTCGTACCAGGCTTTAAATTATGGTCACAACAAGCTGAATCTCATTGCTGCAATGAGAAAAACTGTACAACGAATGGCACAAGGGTTTAGTAATAAATGGAGGAACATACCTTACAACCAAGGAACTGGGTTAATTTTTTTAAAGTGAGGAATGAGCATACATTGTGGAGTTGTAGCTACTGGCTGGTAACTTCTGAGAGTCATCTCATGCAATTGTTTCTCTGGGTTGCTTTGGGCCATTAGCTATCTCTCCACTTCATTTTTCTCCTGTGGTTGCAGAAGGTCATTTTAAAGGCAATATGATAAAAGACAAGACAAAGCTTCTCAAGATAAAGATAGTGTAGGAAATGACAAATACACAAAGCAAAATAAAACTTGGAATTATGGTGCATTTTTGGGACTCACACATACCTGTCAAGTTTTGGACATGAAAATAAGGGAAATTTTGGGTCATGCCCCTCTCCCCACCAGGCTACCCCCACCCCTCCCCACCAAGCCAAACCCCCTCTTCCACAAAATCCAGGCACATCCAAGAACCTAGAAGAAGAGGAGCCACCAGAAACAGGGAGGAGTGTTGGGCTCCCCCAGGTGGAGGAAGAACCGCCTCTAGGCACTGCCCTTAGCACCACTGCTGCCCCTCACAGAGAACAAGGCAGCAGGCCAGCCTTACTGTAATAATTCAATTTTAAATCTCTTTCCCCATTCTCTGCTGCGACAGCATTTCATATTATGGTGATTTTTCATGGAACTGTTTTTTTTACACTTATATCAGTTAATTGTCTACTGTCTTAGCCTTGTGTACCTCAATTTCATTTTTAGAACTCTGTGTTTAAGACAAAACCACGGAAATATCCTCTTTATGTTTTATGCAAATATACTTGAAGCCGATTGGCTCATTGTCTCTTCCCTTTAACACCCTCTTTCCCAGCTATGTGTGAGAGGATTTGAGACAGATGAATGATCTTGAGAGGGCAGTCAGGCAACCTTTTCATAAGCTTAATTTTTACCAATTTGCCCATCTCTATCTATAATTAAAGGAGAGGCACTCAGGGTCAATACTGGGGCTCTGATGCTGCCCAGAAATGCAAATACCCGAAATACCTGTAAGAAACCTTGATGAACAATTTTGTCTGTTTGCTTCCCCACTTGTCAAGCAAATCTAAGTCTGTGTCTCAGCAATCCAGTCCAGACAAGTGTGAATAGATACAGCCCCTCCTCTTCTCTTTCCACCGAGCATGAAAGAGAAAGTGTAGGACACATCTAAAATAATTTTCAATCAGAGAAAGGTCAGGACCTGAATCTAGCTAATATAATGAGAAAAACCTTGATTCATACCGAATTTCAGGATGAAACATGACCCAAAAAATGTAAACTAAAAGAAATAAAAAGAACAACCTGCACTTTTTGAGCCGAGTGCTAGCCTGAATCAATAGTGAAGTAGAAGTTGAAAATAGCCAGGTTGAAATTCTCCCCACCCAACTTTCTCCTTGGAATGAAAGACTGAAAATTACCCGGTTACCTGTTGTAATGGCGGAAAAAACTGTGATGCTGCATGAAGCCAATTCATAGGACAACAAAAAGATGGAAAGAGAAGATATGTATTGACTTCTAATTCACAATATTAATGTCCTTTGGTTCCCTGAAGGAGGGGGGGGGACATCACACCAATGTCAAAAAGCACTATGGAAAAATAAATGTCCCCTTATATTCTCAATTGAAATGATATCACCCTCAAGGAATTCATAGGGTTAGATAGATGAAAGCTCAAGTTACTATAGTTCAGTGAATATCCAAAAATATGCCCTATAACAGAAGAAAAGGAAATGCCAAAATGGCAATGACATTTGTGTTTTCCTATATTTTCTTCTTTTGTGTCCAGATCAAACTTTAAACTGCCAAAATGAAGCCATCTTCTTAGAGTTCTCATTGACCAAACTTAAATCCTCATTGGTATATGTTCCCAGTAGTAGTCGGTAGACCAGCAAATGAGCCACATCTCTGTATCTCTTCACATTCACACACTATGTTGTTGTCTGCTAGCATCCCCACTTGAGTATGTTGGCCTTACATTTAGGGATTCTGACCCTCAGCCTATTCAGGGTCCTCCAAGTGACATAGGGGATGTTGAGTTCCTCAGCTATATCCTCCTTTAATGTTATTTCTTGCATAGTGAGCTCCTTCCTATGCCTTCTAATTTGATTTTGCTCATGTGCACACTCAAGGATGTTTGCTCCTGCCGTAAAGGTCTTCCCAGATGTACATGAAGTTCAGCACCAAAGTATTTAAAGAAGGGAGTGAACACCCTAAGTTTAATGCAGCTAACTTCTAGAGCAGTGCTTCTCAACCTTTGGTTTTTGGACTCCAATTCCCAGAAGCCTAAGTCAATTCCCCAAAACACTGATCAGCCTAAGTACTGGCTTAGGCTTCTGGGAATTGGAGTTCAAAAACCAAAGGTTGAGAAGCACTGTTCTAGATTTTCTGTACTAGGCACGTTTAAAATTTGCATTTTAGAAAATGAAATAGAGAAGTCCATTTGTGTTCCATCTGGTTTGATTCCTACTTCATTCAAATTAGGGTAAAGCTGGATGAATGGGTGAGGTGGCTCAAGTGGTTAAGCCACTGAACTTGATGACTGGAAGGTCAGCAGGTCAGCAGTTTGAGACACAAGTACTGCATGATGGAGTGAGCTTCCATCTCTGTGCAGTTCGAAAGCAAGAAATTGCAAGTACTGTAGATAAATTGGTACCGCTTCAGTGGGAAGGTAAAGAGTGTTCCATGCACTCTGGTGTCCAGTCATGCCTGCCACTTGTCCATGGAAATGTCGGCAGATGCGGACAGTGGTGGCTCTTTGGCTGTAAACAGAGATGAGCACTGAACCCTAGAGTTGGATATGACTGGTTTTCGAGTAAGGGCGACCTTTACCTTTACTAATCTGTATTTTGGCCAAAGCAGGTGTGTATCTCCACAAAACTAGCATCCCTTAACTTTGAGAAGTAAAACATGTCTACAAATGGGATCTGGTATTTGTCAACATTTGTCAAAATCCTTCCCACCCTTGCACTGTGTAGATACTTCAATTAGAAGTCACAGTATATCCTAGAACATTGATGGTGAACTTTGGCACTCCAGGTGTTCTTGAACTTCAATTCCCAGAAGCCCTGATCAGAAGGAGTGCTGACTTGGGCTTCTAGTCATTGAAGTCCAAGAACACATGGAGTGCCAAGATTCACCATCACAGTCCTAGATCCCTTACTTCTTAGTGATACACTAGACCAGGAGTGCCCAAACTCCGGCCTGGGGCCTGGATCCAGCCCCCAATGCCCATTCACACAGCCCGCAATGCCCTTGTCACTCCCGGAAGCAGAAGTAAAATGCGCCCGTACAGGCGCATTTTACTTCCGCTTCCGGGAGTGACAAGGGCATTGTAAACCGGATGAATTGGCATTGGGGGCTGGATCCATGCCCCGGGCCATAGTTTGGGCACCTTTGAACCACGTGAACAGCCCGCAGCTCAAAACGTTTGGGCACCATTGTACTAGACAATTTTGCTACACTTTGCTAGTCACCATTCAAGTGGTTTGTTGTGAGGCGGAAAACTAGGGATTACAAACACAATGTTGGGAACATTTCTAGCACCAGCTGGGTAGAGACAAACATGAAGGCATGCTTTCTTCAGAGGAGGGGCAAATGGATCATCCACCTCCAGCTAAAGAAAAGGTGAAAAATGGGTTTGTCGCCTCCATTTGAAGCTTATCAGCGAAAGAAATGCCGCGGAACCTTTTGAACAGCTATGAAAAGCCAGAGGAACAAGCGGTAGATACAAAATTGCTCATTGCTGGGGTTTTCTTCTTTCCCTTGACAGTTGAACCAGGTACAAAGAGTTGCTTGTCCAGTCCTTGAATTGTGGTTTAAAAAGGACAGGATATAAATAGACAAAAACACAAAGCGCTGAGGCCAGGAAACGAGGGGACGAAAACAGAAGTCAGAAGCCTACATGATCTTTTTAGGAACACTGGCAGCCCTTTAAAGTGCTGGGATTTCTTTCTTTCTTTTCCCCCAGCTAATAGAAGAGGCTCAGAAATAATAAAAAAACAAGTTTCAAATTGTAGGAGCTCAAACAAAAGAAGTTTTGAAATCTTTGAGCGTTTGTTTAACAGCCCAAATAGCTTTTGAATCCTTGATTTTTGGGGATGGTGGTGTCTCAAGCCACTGTCTCCACTACATGCAGTACATTTTTTCACATTAGAAGCAAAACACAAGCTATGGATGAAAGCCACCAAACACAAGCTACGGATGAAAGCCAGCTAGCAACAAGATCAAGCACCTTCCTCTGTGAAGCAATTGAGGAAGGATTATAAGAATAGGAAGGGAAGGGAAGAGGAGCGGGAAAGGCAAAGAATAGGGGATAAGAACAGACACACCCTCCACCCAACAGAATATATTAGGAAGGGTATAGAAAATAAGTCAGCAAGTGTCATTGCAGGCGCACCCCCCCAATAACGGACACAGACAACATTGAAAGTGGATAACAGCAAAGGGCCACATTTATTGATTCAATGCCCTAGTCCGAATTATAAATTTGTATTGGTAAAACGACCAATCATAATTCCTAAGGCAAGCAGGCCGAAGTAACACTGGTAAGGTACCACCCCAAAATTGCCAACGGCAATTGGTTACAATGTATCAAATTGTATCAATTTGTTTGTTAACAACAAACAAATTGTTGACCGTAGTCAATAACTAACTCATGACCCCACCCTCTGACGCGTATCCGAGAAATCACAGGGGTGATGCATGCTGGTTAGCAATCATCATCACCCCATCGCCTGGTTCGTCGTTGACCGGACAACGTTTAACTACTTTATTCCTGTCTAGTGTTGTCCAGTCAATTGCGAACCTGCCGGATACTTGTGGGTCATACTGTTTACCTTACCAGTGCTACCCGCCCATGTGACCAAAGTCAACAGTAGGAACGAAGAAAAACCCCTATATCAAACCATAGCAACAGTGTGGGATGGGCAAAAAAGCCAGGACCCTAAGCCAATGTGGGTCCCAACCAAAAATTCCCACCCGGCCCCGAAGCGACCATGATCACACTGTTAACTAGGGAGGGGGTGGAGGGAAAAACTTCTCCGCTCCGTCGCTGAGGCAAAATGGCAGCGCGGCTGCCTCGTGGCCACCCCTTTTATAAGGGAGCTGGCCACGCCCCTAACTACCCGGATTCTCTGTCCTGTGGGGGGGGGCCCGCAAAGTGTGCGGCGGCCATTTTGGCGCCGCGCTTGCATTGCAGGCGCACCCCCCCAATAACGGACACAGACAACATTGAAAGTGGATAACAGCAAAGGGCCACATTTATTGATTCAATGCCCTAGTCCGAATTATAAATTTGTATTGGTAAAACGACCAATCATAATTCCTAAGGCAAGCAGGCCGAAGTAACACTGGTAAGGTACCACCCCAAAATTGCCAACGGCAATTGGTTACAATGTATCAAATTGTATCAATTTGTTTGTTAACAACAAACAAATTGTTGACCGTAGTCAATAACTAACTCATGACCCCACCCTCTGACGCGTATCCGAGAAATCACAGGGGTGATGCATGCTGGTTAGCAATCATCATCACCCCATCGCCTGGTTCGTCGTTGACCGGACAACGTTTAACTACTTTATTCCTGTCTAGTGTTGTCCAGTCAATTGCGAACCTGCCGGATACTTGTGGGTCATACTGTTTACCTTACCAGTGCTACCCGCCACACGGAGGGGCTTCACAGAAGACCTGACGCCCCCCCCCAGACCGTCAGCTCGGTCAACAGGCCTGCTCGCCAGTCACCCAACAGGAGGTCCATACCTCCTCGCGACAGATGGACCCCATCCCCTGCATACAAGTCACAATTTTGCAGACTAATATCGGGGTGATGACTAACCCGTCCCCAAGCCCTGGTGGTGAGAAACCGCGCCACTGCCTTATTGACCGCGCGCCTAGCTCGGTCAAGGGCCAGGAGGTTAACGCCCCCTCTATAAGAGTGGCGCGGAACAATGTCTGACCAAACCAGGGCCGTGGCAGGCCAGACATAATGCAAGTAGGCAAGGTCCTCGCAAATCGCATGCTTGAGCGATAAGCCGGTTACCTGGCCCAAATCATTGCCCCCCAAGTGGATGATTAGAATGTCAGGCGGGTCAGCCCCCAGGCCAGAAAAAAGGAAAGGCCGCAGCTCCCGCCATAACATCCCAGGCTTACCGTGCCATGAGAGACTGGCGTGGTCACCCAGTCCCAGTCGGGGTCCCCACTCTGTCGCCGCAGCGTAACGCGCTGCCCTGAGCACATAGCTGTGGCCCACCAGCCATACTGTCACCGGTGTAATACGACACCCAGGGTCTGTAAGAAAATTGAGAAAAAGGAAGGTAAGGTGACTGGATTGGTACTCATGGCGGGAGTGGGCGCACATAAAACTGAAAACATTGTGAGCCCCACCTCCCCATGCTGCGTATGTCAGCCCCGGAGTACCCAAAAGCAGCTGCTGTAGAGGCTGCGCCAATACGGAACGAATGTGTGCCATAACGGGCACCTGGAAGTCCCACCCTGGTGAGGGCTCTAGCTGTCACCTTCCAAAACTGGAATTTAGTAAGGGGAGACCCATCTTGGTGACAGAAAAACGGGCCATGGTGCCAGCCACGCAGTGCCAGGTATTCCTGTAGGGCACCAACCGGACAGATGTCTGCCAAAGAACACCGTAGCAGTCTTACTCCACTGCCTACGCCGTGCTGATCTGTTTTGGAGGAGCGAATCCTCAACTGGGCCCAGTCTTTGGCAACATATACATCTCCGAGTTCCAGTGCCCTACCACTTGCATCCGCCTTAGACAGCATCACGAGTTCGCTGATGCGGAGCGCTCCAAAAAATGCCACCGTCGTGGCTGCATGAAAAAGGGCTGCCTCATAATGATCAAAACAGAGGCCTGGCCAGCCCCGGGCCAACTGGGTAAGAACCCCTGGGGAAATAGGGTGCCGGTCATCCGGGCAACGCCCGCGCTCGCGCACCCACCCCTCCAAAACGTGTCTCACACGGAAGTCAGAGGTGGTATCCACATGACCCCGTACTTTGGCCATAAAAGCCAACGCCGAGAGCTTGGATGCTATGGTGCGAGGTGCAAGGCCCTGTGCATGCAGGTGAACCATGAACCGCAGAACATGGTCCACCGGGATGGGCCAGGTCTCTGGCCATTGAAATCGAGTAGCAAAAGCCTTATACAAATTGAAAGCTTGTTGATACGCCTTACGCGTGCGTGGCGCTAGTGACAGGCCAATCGCCCGGTTCACCTCTCCTTGCCAATAGTCCACATCTCGTCCGGGAGTGGCGAGGGAAATTCCTCCGCATCCGGGGCCAAGGCGCGGAACCGGGAGATCTGCAGGCGGGACAAAGCGTCAGCAATATCGTTATTAACCCCTGGGACATGCCTGGCCCTGAACATGACGTTGAGGCGCAGGCAGCGCAGCACAAAATGGCGCACTAGGTCCATGACCCTGGGCGATTTGGAAGTCTGTGCACTGACAATGTGCACCACGGCAGCATTGTCACACCAGAAATGCACCACCGAATTAGCCCACTGTTCGCCCCATAGCATCAAAGCCCCCAGAATGGGAAAAAATTCCAGGTATGTGAGATCCCGCAGGCGACCTGTGCCTGCCCATGCCGGTGGCCACCCACCATAGGCCCACTTCCCATTGAAGTACATCCCGTAACCCAGGGATCCTGAGGCATCAGACTGGATCTGAAAATTGGGGGATGCCAGGAGGTCAGACCTCCAAAATGAGACCCCATTAAACTCCCTCAGGAATTGCAACCAGACAAACATGTCTGCCCTGATACCCCGGGTAAGCCTGACTCTGTGGTGGGGCCTGGATAACCCTGCCATGGCGTCACATAAGCGCCGGGCAAAAGCCCTGCCCGGTGCGACCACCCTGCAGGCAAAATTGAGGTGCCCGTGTAGCACCTGCAGCTCCCTCAGGGATGCCTTACGCTTGGCCAGCAATTCCGAGATAAGGGTCACTATCCTAGACACCTTATCACCCGGTAACCTAGAAGCCTGTACTACGGTGTCAATCTCAACCCCCAGGAATACTAATGTGGTCGACGGGCCCTCGGTCTTTTCGGGCGCTAAAGGGACACCCAGTTCCTGCATTAGCGTCTGAAATGTATTGAGGAGACGTGCACACGTGTCCCAGCCCCGTTCACCCCCGAATAAAAAGTCATCCAGGTAATGGGCTACAGACCGGGACCCTGACCTGCGGACGAAAGCCCACTCTAGGAAGGTACTAAAACGCTCGAAAGCCGAGCATGATATAGAGCAGCCAAAAGGCATGGCCTTATCAAAATAATACTCCCCTTTAAATTTAAAACCCAGCAATTCAAAGTCGCCCGGGTGCACCGGCAAGAGGCGAAAAGCCGACTTAATGTCGCACTTGGCCAGCAAGGCACCCGGGCCACACGAGCGCACCATGCGCAGCGCATGGTCGAACGATGTGTACCTGACCGAACAAAGGTCATCAGGTATCGCATCGTTGACCGATCGGCCGGCTGGGTAGGACAAATGATGAATAAGGCGAAACTCACCTAGGGACTTTTTAGGCACCAAACCCAATGGTGAAACCTTTAGGTTGGGAAAAGGGGGTACGGGAAAAGGTCCGGCGACCCTGCCTGCGTCTAACTCCTTTTTAATGCTGGCCTCGGCTACCTCCTCCCTTCCCCTGAGGGATAAAAGGTTGGGAGCATCCTGAGGAGATCTATCACCCATAAAAGGGATACGAAATCCCTTCCTAAAACCTTGGATAAGGTACTCCCTGTCCTCCCCCCTTGGGTACGATGCGAGCCAGCGCTCCAGCATGTCCACATTAATTGGGGAGGGGGCCTTTCGGAGAACTAGTTCCCTCCGTGGCAGGCTTGCCAGCCCACTGTCCACCCTTCCCTCTGCCTCGCACCCCCCCAGGCTTGGGACAAGCAGAGGCTGCATGGGGACCGGAACATGTGGGACACTCGTGCTTATACCTGCAGTTCTTCCGACTGCAGGAACCATTGGACGAGAAAGTCCAGCACAGCAGGCGGGCTGGAACCCCCTGCCCCGCCATTTGGCGGGTAACCTGCGCTGGAGCTGCTCGCTGGACCGCATGTCCACAATGGTATCTATCCCCCGGGGCAGGACGTGTGGGTGTCATGTACAAGAGCCACAGTCTCTGGCACGGCTCATCCCATCTCATCTCGGGGTGCAGGGGAATCCTCATACGGAATTCCTCATCATATGCTAGCCATGAGGGGCCCGGGAAATCTACCATCGCCCTGTATATGTTGTCCAAATATTGGACCATGGGAATAGCTAGGTCCGGCCGCGCCCTCAAATACACCGCCATGTATATCAAATAAGCGGGGAGCCAGTTAGCCCAGGTACGCGGCGGCTTACGGCGGCGTGCCTGCTCCTTGTCCTTCTCATCCTGACCCTCCCTTTCTTCCTTAGTGGGCTCTCTGTTCAGGAGTGAGAAGATATCCACGTACTCCCCTCGCCATATCTTTTCTCTGGTAGCCTGGGCCAAGTGATCACCCAATGGCAGGGAATACCCTGCCGTCGGCAAAGCCGAAAAGGGGATAGCTGGCCTACCCAAAGGGGCATGAGTTAACCCTGCCACCCCAAGGACATTCCCAGCAGTGTAAGAACCCATGCCCACCCCAGCGGGCATGGTGGCAGTAGTTGTCACCGGGTGGGTCGCCAGGGGCATAGCCCCTGCACCACCCGCGCGAGGCCAAGGCCACTGAAAGGTCCCCCCCATATTGGGAATGTGTGTGGATGTACTCGTTTGCACCATATACTCACACGCTGCACCCCCGCGGGCCGCCCCCAACGGGGGTTCCGGCCCACTGGGGGCGTCGGAGCTCACGACCGATGTAGAGCTCATCACCGGGGCTTGACCCGCGCCAGGTTGCTGGCTGGGGAGCTGCGAGGCAGTGGCCGGAGGCGCGCCACCCGCCTGCAGCAGCTCGACCCTCTCCGCCGGCCGTTGTCCTGCTGCCGATAGCGCCTCGAAAGGTACCCCAAAAGGGGCACCTGCCTGACTGGCACGAGCCAAAGACTCCTCCAAGGCCGCAATACGGGCCAGCAAGGCGTCTACAGTAACCATGGGCAAAGAGCCGGCCGGCCCACTTGACCCTTGCATGGGTACAGGTCCCTGCACCCCATGGCCCAGATATGGCCATTGGCCAGGGCCGAAGCCCGGTAGTGCTGGTGAGGAGACCTGCCAAGGCGGGACACCAGGCCACCCCCCGAGGCTAGAGGGCCCCGGGAGAGGCTGGGGTCCAGAAGTAGTCGGCCCAACAGGTTGGGCGGCAGGAGGAGCGGTGTCCACCGCCCGCGGGCCGCGGGCCGGAGCGCCCTCCGTGCCCGGAGGCCACGGAGCCATAGACCCCAAGCCACTAGCCCCGGCCGGGGATGGCAAAGGTGGCTGCTGAGGAGGCGGCACCACGGTCCTCCGACCTGGGTTGCGCCTCCTAACAGCCCGAGCTGAATTCGCAGCAGCCTTCTTTTTGGAAGGCATCTCGAACAAAAAAGGGAAGCTAGCTAGGCAAAATCGACCCAAGAGGCTTCCCGGCAATACCAACGAGCGACGGAGGCGCAGGGAAAAAACTTCTCCGCTCCGTCGCTGAGGCAAAATGGCAGCGCGGCTGCCTCATGGCCACCCCTTTTATAAGGGAGCTGGCCACGCCCCTAACTACCCGGATTCTCTGTCCTGTGGGGGGGGGGCCCGCAAAGTGCGCGGCGGCCATTTTGGCGCCGCGCTTGCATTTTGCCTCTTTATAAATCTAGGGTGAGGCCCCATCTGGAATACTGTGTACAGTTCTGGTCGCCATACCTCCAGAAGGATATTATGGAGTTGGAAAAAGTGCAGAGGAGGGCAACCAGAATGATTAGGGGACTGGAACACCTTCCTTACCATCTGAGGCTGCAACGGTTGGGCCTCTTCACTCTTGAACGACGACGTCTAAGAGGTGACCTGATTGAAGTTTATAAAATCATGCACGGTGTGGACAAAGTAGATAAGGAAAAACTGTTTTCCCTATCGCATAACACTAGAACTAGGGGGCACTCCATGAAACTTGTGGGTGCTAGTTCTCAAACAAATAAGAGAAAGTGCTTTTTCACCCAGAGGATCACTGGTCTATGGAACTCCCTGCCAGAAGAAGTGGTGACAGCTGTCAGTCTTGACAGCTTTAAGAAAGGATTAGACAAGTTCATGGAGGACAAGGGTATCAATGGCTATAATTATGGATACTTAAGGACAACCTCCGGGTTGGAGAGGTAGGCAGGATATCTCTCAATGCCATTTCCAGGGAATCCTAAGCAGGTGAAGGCATCTGCTTGGGAATACCCTGAAGGAAATGGTGAGCCACTGTGTGAGACAGAATGCTGGACTGGATGGGCTGTGGCCTGTTCCAGCAAGGCTGTTCTTATGTTCTTATATAGCAGGGGTTCTCAAACTACAACCCATTGGCCAGACCTGGCCCATGGCACCATTTCATGTGTCTCGTGTCACTGCCACCACCAGAAGCAGAAGCAGCCATGTCTATGACACCCATAAATGTGCCTCTGACTGTCATGAAGGTGTTTGCAACAGCTGCGGACACGTTTTATAGCAGTGTTTATGGTGGGGTGGGGGTGGGGCACCAGTCTGAGGGTGTGTGGTCCAGCTCAGCTTTCTGAGGGTGTGTGGTCCAGCCTGTGGATTAAAAATGTTGAGTATACAGTATCTGGAATATACAGTATCTGAGGGAAGGCTACTACAACATTGGGAAGATGAGCTTTGGAAAGAGATGGCAATTAATGTTTTTGCACTGAAACTTTAGTCAGGGGGACTGTTATAGCTCAAGTGGTTAAGACGCTGGACTTGATGACTGGAAGGTTGGCAGGTCAGCAGTCTGAGACCAGAGTACTGCATGACAAAATGAACTTCCATCTCTGTCCCAGCTTCTGCCAACCTAGCAGTTTGAAAACAAGAAATTGCAAGTAAATAAATAGGTACCACTTTGGTGGGAAGGTAAACAGCATTCCATGCCTGACACATATCCATGGAAACATCTTCAGATGCAGACAGCCCTGGTTCTTTGGTTATAAACAGAGATGAGCATTGAAACCTAGAGTTGGATATGACTGGCTTTCGAACAAGAGCAACCTTTACCTTTTGAGTGAGCAAAACAAAATAAAAATTGGGTTCAGCGATTTCTGGATCTTTTGCTCACTTCATTGGAATTGATGAGAGAGCTGGGGCCATATGCACTCTTATATTTCCTTTTTAATTTTGTTTAAATTTTACATACAAGAACAACAAAACGATTTATACATAACATATAAATACAAATACAGTGTAGACCCATCACCCAGGGGACAATACCTCTTGTCTAAAAGAATTACTTAAACCATTCTACAAATTACATGACTCTTTCCCCCTATTTCCAAAATGTCATACAGTAGAACTCCTGATAACGTCCATACTTGATTCCATAAGTTTGTTCGTTAACTTGATTTGGATGCTATGCGCTCCCTATGGGAGACACTCCAGATAAAGTCACAAAAATGTCCAAAAAATGTCATTATCTAGGATCTCCTATGGGGATCCTCCGCTTAATATCAGTTTTTAGCCCGTTTGTGTCATTATCCGGAGCATCACGTGGTGCATAACGAACGCGACGTTATGTGGATTTTGACGTTATCAGGATCGGACGTTATCAGGAGTTCCACTGTATATTCATTTCCGAGTTTAACTCCTTTAGATTTTCCCAACACAAATTCAATGAATTATCCTCAAATGTCAGCAAACTCATTTTTCTAAATAGTACCATCTTTCAGTTTTAATTCGCACATCAGTTTATCATTAATCACCATATTCCACATTTCTTTATACCATTCCTCCAATCCTAGATATCTATGCATTTTCCAATTTTAAGCTACATGAAACTGCCATCATCATCATCATCATCATCATCATCATCATCATCATCATCATCATCATCATCATCATCATCATCATCATCATCATCATCATCATCATCATCATCATCATCATATCTTTCTTTGTAATCTTATATTTCCAAACCCACTGAATGACAATTCATCAAACCTAACTGGGGGTGGAGCCTTCTGGCAATCAAAGTTTATCACCTAGAAACCTAGGAATCTACCTCACCTTGCATCATTCCCATAAACTCCTGGATGGCAGGAGGTTTCCAAAATCTTAGGATATATTGTTTGCCAGCTTTAGCTGGGGAACCCTCACTAGTATTCCCTGGTGATCCCATTTGAATACTGGCCACCTGATTAGTTTTGGAAATCTTATTTATTTATTTATTTATTTGTTCGAATTTCTAAAGCCTCCCCAATCACGAGGACTCTGGGCAGCTTACACTACGACCCTCCTTAATAAATAGACCCCATTTAAAACAGTAACTCCCGTAAAACCTCGTAGAAAAAAAAACCCACCCGCACATGTTAAAGAAGGAAGGCTGGCTCTTTTTTAACCAGCCAGCAGGCAGGAGTCATTTCATTCATTCATTCATTCATTCATTTCTTCGATTTATACCCCGCCCTACTAGACCAGGGCTGACTCAGGGCAGCTTACAACATTTAAATCAAATACAATATACAAAATTACAAATGATACAATGTTACAATACAGCAGTGAAACAATAAAATATGCAATAACATTTAAGTTCTAACATAACAAAACGGTTACACGGTCCCTCAGCTACTAAACATAAGTAGGGGAAAGGGAAAGGGGAGGGGGAAAGGGGAGGGAAAAGGGGAAATATGACACAATACAGTTCATTATGCAATACAGGACAATAACAACATATCAAGCATAAACACAATATAAACAATTAAATAAAAAATAAACATATACAAAACATAATAACAGTTTACAATGTTACAAGATATAATCAGGGAAAAAAACCAATAATCCAAAGGGGGGGGGGGAGGGTCGGAGCCCAAGGCTCAATGATCTTACACAACTCTTAATGCGAGCCGGGCTCAACAACTATGTTGGAGCTCAGAGTGTACCATAATACACTCTACAAAATACAAAAGAGACAAGACAAATACCGCAATGTCCTCAGCAGCCAAGTCCACAACCATGGTGGGGCCACAGACGGGAACGTCATCGTGCAGCGTCTTCGGCTCCCTCTGGCCACGGGAGCCCTTTTAACCTCCCCACCCGGTGGCAGGGGGCGGGGAGGGATGGCTTCGCACGGCGGCGGCATCTTCGGCTCCCTCTGGCCACGAGGAGCCCTTTTAACCTCCCCACCCAGTGGCAGGGGGCGGGGAGGGATGGCTTCGCACGGTGGCGGCATCTTCGGCTCCCTCTGGCCACGAGGAGCCCTTTTAACCTCCCCGCCCGGTGGCAGGGGGTGGGGAGGGACGGCTTTGCACGGCGGTGGCAGGATCTTTGGTTCCCTCTGGCCACGGGAGCCCTTTAAACCTCCCCACCCGGTGGGGCCAACCCCCCCACACCTGCCCTGCCAGCCAGGTTTTCAGTTCTTTCCTGAAGGGCAGCTGTTCCGTCTGTTGCCTCAGTTCCATTGGCAGGAGATTCCAAAGAGCATGGGGTTGACACAGAGAAGGCCCTTCTTCTTGTGCTAGAGAGGTGGGCCCCTCTAGCTGATGGCTCAATTAGAGAGCCCCTCCGGTTCATCCTGGTTGGTTGGGCAGACAATCTCGGGACGATGTGGTCTGTTAGGTATCCCGGCCCACTACCATGTAGGGCCTTAAAGGTAATTGGGGCCTTTCAGAATGATATGAACATAATGAATAAAATATAAAGTGCTAGCATAGTTTGCCCGGTGGTGCCGGGCTGTTTTAAATTGTGTTGGAAGGTTATTTTTTGTTAATGTTTGTAAAAAATTGCTTAGTTTGTAATTGTCATTTTAAAAATGTTTATTTATACAAATTGTTTTTTGGCTGGGCTATTATAAACTGTGATCAGCTTTTTTTGTGGATTAAAAAAAAGAACAAAGTATGATATAATTTTTTCAAATTGTTTTATTTAACCGAATAATGTTTTAGTTTGTGGTTTTTTTTAATAGTTGTACCATAGGTAATAATTTTGAAAATGTAAAAGTACATGTTTTTTACATTCAATGTTTTTAAACTGTGTTTAGATGTTTTGGGTTTTTATTTGAGTTAAAACTCAACACAGGATTTTAGAAATGTTTTTATTTTATTTTATTGACATATGTTTGTCATTTGTGTAACATTCTGATTTTGTGTTATGTTTTTGACTTGTTTTTACTCTTGTGGCCTTTTGTGTAAAATTATGATTTTGTGTTATGTTTTTGACTTGTTTTTACTCTTGTGGCCTTTTGTTTGGGGTAGTTGTGTCTTTTTGAATTGTTTTTACTATTGTGGCCTGCAGGTGGGGCTGCTAATGGATCTCATTTACTTTGACTGGTTTTTCTCTCCTGGCCTCTGGGTGGTGCTTCTTCTGGTAGGTCGTCTCTTTGTGTCTTCATTTGTGTTCCAGTCGTCATGGAGGGAGGACATGCTGGTGAGTTGGCTGGTTTCCTTTATTTTGGGGGTTTGGTTTATTTTGCTTTTGTGGTTGTTGTCTGGGAGGTTTTTCTGTTTGGTTGTTGTTGTATTGTTTTATTTTTAGGCTTAATTGGTTTGGTTTTTTGTGTTTTTGTTTATTTTTTCTTGTTTCTGTAAGTGGTTTTGTGTTTTTTTTGTGATTTTTGTTTTAAGTAATGGTTGTTTTTAATTATGGTTTTATTTTTGTTAGGTGGTTAGGTGTGTGTGTGTGTATGTATGTGTGTGTCTGAGTGTGTGAGGGAGAGAGAGGAGGCTGCTGCTGGGTGAGTACCTCCGGTAGGCAAAGCACCATTCGCTGCCTTTGCTTTGTGGAGGAATTGTTTCGCTTTCAAGGGGGAAGGGAAGGCACTGATTCTTTCACCCTCCCTTGAAAGCGAAACACTTACTCGTAAAGTAAAGGCAGTGGCTGGAGTGCCGTTCGCTGCCTTTGCTTTGCAGAGGAATTGTTTCGCTTTCAAGGGGAGGGGGGTGAAGGCATCAGTACCTCCCCCCCTGAACCCCCTGTTTTTGTGGTTTTTTCCACCCCGGCTCAACTTTTCTTGAAGCCGGTGGTGGTCTCGCCTTGTCTTCGGCGGGGTAGCGTGGAGGAGAGGGAGTCCCTCTCCTTCCTGTTGCTCCATGAAAGAAGGCCGGTGGGTGTTTGCATGGCTGTGAGGCGCTGCGTCCACCTGTGGCAGACTTGCGTTCCCATGCGAGTGTTTGCATGGCTGTGAGGCGCTGTGTTCGCCTGCAGCGGACTTGCGTTCCCGTTGTGTTTTTTATTTTTATTTTTCACATGCCGGCTTTCTCAGCATTCTGCGCACTTATGGCGCGCAGGACACTGGGGCTTGTAGTTTTGTGTTTGTGGTTCCTGTTTGTGCGGTGGGTTTTTTCTGCGGCTCAATTTTGATTGGCTGCGGCGCATTTCCCAACGTTCTTTTTGCTCGAGCCTCTCAGCCTGATTGGCTGTGGTGCGGTGCAAGGAACGTTGGGTAGTGAAATCCTTTTTATTTGTTCGCGTTCGTGGGTCTCCTGCCCCACTGGGACATTTCTCAACCCGACAGTTACCTGCGGACCCAGTTCGGGCAAGTGCACAAATGCTCAGTATGGGCTAGTAGGGCTGGGTGCGGGATCTTTTGTCACATTCCAATGGGTAACACTTAGATTTATAGGTATAGATAAAACCCTCTGCCCACTCTACAACCATCGCCAGCTACTCGTGTCCGAGCATACATTTTCCCCTGAGAGTAATTATTTTCTCCATTGATGGATGTGTCTCTAGTGACTCAATAAGCAAACATACACATGCAAACATACACATTACATTGTGGAGGGTATGGTTAAACTCAAATCAACAAAGTTTCTGTGCTTGTTGCTTAGCCTCTTCATGTCTGCGGTGTTCTCCTTCGAAGTGATCGGCAGCAGCAGAGATGGTTTGGCGCCAAAGTGGGTGATCTTTGGCCACTGCCTCCCAAGTTTTTGGGTTTATACCAGACACCTTCATTGTTTGTTTCCGCTGGTCCGTATAATGCTTCAGAGGAGCTCCACGAGACCTTGCACCAGAGCTAAGTTCCCCATAATGAATTTGGTGAGGAAGCCTGGAACCATCCATATGGTGGACATGCCCTATCCATCTAAGATGATGGCCTATGATGGAAACTTCAATGCTGTTTAGATTTGCCTTCTAGAGGACTGCAATGTTGGTGACCTAGTCATCTCACTTGATGTTCAAGATGGATCTTAGCTTCTGTTGGTGAAAGCGCTCAAACTTTTTGATGTCTTGGTGATAGAGGGTCCATATTTCACAGCTATACAGTAACGTCAAGATAACAACAGCCCACGCCACCGGCCCCGTTGGGGAGAGACAGGTGGGAGCCATTGCCACCACCGACGCAGCTGCCCTCGCTCTCTGGGACGGTCCGCCCAGAGAGCAGAAAAGGACGACGACGCCCGCCGCCTCAAGCAGCTTCCTGTCTCGCCCCGGGAGCCTACGCCACCAGCCCCGTTGGGGAGAGACAGGTGGGAGCCATTGTCGCAGCTGACACAGCTGCCCTTGCTCTCCGGGACGGCCCGCCTGGAGAGCAGAAAAGGACGACGACGCTTGCCGCCTCGAGCAGCTCTCTGTCTCGCCCCAGGAGCCCACGCCACCGGCCCCATTGGGGAGAGACAGGTGGGAGCCATTGCCGCCGCCGCCGCAGCTGCCCTCGATCTCCGGGACGGCCCGCCTGGAGAGCAGAAAAGGACGATGACACCCGCCACCTCAAGCAGCTCCCTGTCTCACCCCAGGAGCCCACGCCACCGGCCCCATTGGGGAGAGACAGGTGGGAGCCATTGCCACCGCTGACGCAGCTGCCTCACAGACGTTGAACTATAGGGTGCCTTTGTGGCTGCTGGGTGATTGAGGTTGATTTTTTGTGTAATTTCTCATTGTGATATTGCTTAATTATTTATATTTTGTATTGTATTTTTGCATATTCTGATGTTTTGATTGTATTAATTGTGTATTGCCTTTTGTAGTTTATTGTATATTTTGCTCTGTTTATTGTATTTATATATATTGTAAGCCGCTTTGAGTGGCACTTGTGTCAGGAAAGCGGGATAAAAATTAAATTAAACTTTAAAAAACAGCTTGGTATACCCAGCTTAGTCTGGGTTGTTAAATCTTTGTTCATGAAGACCTGGTGTGATAGACATCCAAAAGCAGAATGGGTAGCACCAATTCTCTTCACCACATCATGTTCACAGGTGCAGTTTTTAGACAGGATGCTACCAAGGTAAGAAAACTGGTCTACATGTTCCAGTGTCACATCTGAGATGGTGATACTGAACTCTGGAAGGGCAGTCCTTGGGGCAGGTTGTGCAAATACCTTGGTTTTCTGAGCATTTATGGTGAGGCCAAAACGATCACATGCATTCTTGAAACAATTGACTGATTGTTGCAGCTCCTTAGGTGTGAGAGCAGATGATGCAGCGATCCACAACCATCAAAATACTGTATATTCATTGTACACACACACACAAACAACAACAACACAATGACGTCCTCCCAAAACAACATCCCCCCAAAGACCCATACATGGTAAATCTCCAAACCTCAGAGACACTGGCCAACCAGTGTTGTAAAATACAGCGTGTGTAATAGAGATTGCATGGTTTTCACATCTTCTGGCATTGTCAGAACACGTGATAGCTGTACACACACACACACACACACACACACACACACACACACACACACACACACACACACACACACACACACACACACACACACACACACACACACCATCTACATGAGATCAGACTTATGCTGAGCAGTTCCAATACAATCCTCCTGCTTACTTATAACTCTTTGGGTGGTTTGTCATAGAATACCTATCTCTTAGTTATAGATTTGGAGTAACCAAGATGTTCCTGCCCTTTTAACATCAGAGTTAATTATTATCCTGAAGTGGTACGGTCATTTCTTCATCCAGCTGGATGGGCTGCTCCAGGCCCACTCTAGAAAAAGCCAACAAAAATAAGTGTGAAATAATAATAATTTTGTGTTAGAAATTATTTTGGGTTGACAGAATTTTTGGTGGAGAAACACAGCTCAGGGGATGAGGCTCCTTTCATGTCTCCAAGATCTTTTCCCACAAAAAGTGGACCCTATTTATCTACTTGCAATTTCTTGCTTTTGAACTAGGACAGGCGAATGACATCATGCAGTACCCAGGTCTTGAACTGCTGACTTGCTGGCCTTACAGCTAACAAGGCAAACTTCTTAACCACTGGGCACTGATGGCTGGGAAACCACAATGCTGATAAGTCCTCCAGCTTTCCAGCTGTTCTCACCACTAGCGCTAGAACACCAGTGCTAGGAGTAAATTTAAAGACCCCTTCCATCCATCAGCATTTTAAATAACAGTGTCCAATACCTGTTATTTATGCTTTTCTAATAGATTAATAAACACACATGTACACAGAACAAGTTAGATTTTCCAAAAGTCATTCAAGTTATTCTGTACTAACCACATTATTAAAATCAAATTAATTATTTTGTAGCAACTGTGCAAATCCCTTGTAGATTATAGAGAGCTTCTAGTTCTATTTCACCTTTGGAACATTAATGATCATAGCGTTAGGAGGAATTTTGAGGAGTAATTTGTCAGCTGGTTATTTTCTTATACTAGTTGTTTTGCACAGTGGAGCATAATGAAAGGCTGGTTTTTTTATTTCCATATTACTTTTCTCCAAATACCAAAGCTTATTGAATGACTCAGATCTTGCATATAGCATATCATAAAACTTTTACATGCTCAGTTTTGCAATGATATTATAACAGTATTTTATTGATTTTTTTGCACAACATGTTTTTTATTGACCAATATCTCGCCAAAATTTTCTATCTTGTTCCATTATCTGCAAACATTCAAACCTAAAGTAGTTTTGAGCATTAATTTTATTTTCTATTTCATATCCATTTTGCTAATTGTTTTAAAACAGATCTACTGCCATATATGAATCTTTAAATAGGTAACTATCTTAGACAACGTAAGTGGCTGTAGTTGCATTTAGTGTTTGTTGGGGTTTCCCCCTTGTTCCAATTGATACACTGCACAGAATTCAGGGTGAAATCACTAAGCTAGATCCAGAGTTAATGATATTCAATGTTGACCAGTTAAAATCAGTAACATCCAGTTATTCACCACTACTTTAAACTAACTTGATTTCATTTTGGTCTGCTCTTGACCTTAATAAATTGGGATCCATATTAGTGTTTTGAGATCAATTTTGGTTGTGAGGTTTCAGAGGGCTTATCACTGACAGATTATAAAAAAATCCTAGACCTGGGTTAGATGACAATGTCTATCTAGAACAAATTCTGGATGCCTGAGTGTAGTAGCAATGCTACAGGGTTCAGTAAGACAATTCATATTCATACCACCAAGAAGCACCTGCTTACCCATTATGAATTTTTCTAAAATAAAATGCACCCCACAAGCTGCAGTGGACAATGTAGGAGTCCAGTTTGACTTCAGTTGAGTGAGATGTGACCTCTCTTGCTGTTGAGGTATTGTGGAATGTTTATGAACCATCCAACTTCTCAGAAACATATTAACAGAATCAAACATCCTGTCATTCAAGCTTAAGGGGAGCAAAGGAATTTTCACAGGACTCTAACAAGAAGGGGTTCTAACAGGAAGAGGAGAGATCATAGATACAAAGCGCTAATTAACAATTAAACAGCATGTTGTGTGAATCTTAGCTTTCAGTTCCAAGCCTGGGGCAGTGATATGAACAAAACTTCTCATGGAAATATAGGTGTATAGACAACTGAGGAAGACAAACAGACATCTAATTTCACTACTGAAGACCTTCATGTATAAGGACCACCTGTTGACCTCTTCCAAGCCAAAACAGCATTCAAAGTGGGGCCATTCCAATCCATTACATTCCCATTTCTCTGATGATACCCGTCAAAGTATGGACTTTGTTCTTGGATGCTATTTGCTGAGTGGTAGTCCATTGAAAGCTTTTGTGAGGCAATTGATGGTAATAAACAGAATTTTCTAAAATGTCAAGCCACTATTAAAATGGATTTTCATCCCTTGTTATAGACATCACCCTAATATTGAGAATGTCACAATGCCTCCCCCAGACTGGCTGTTTTTCTTCAGATTTTGATGACTCTCACACAAGGCATGTAGGGGAGGGAGAATAACTAAACTGTTAGCAGTTCAGATTCTTTGCAGTTCAAACCACCCCCCCCCCCCCGGTCCTCGGCCAATACATGCACACAGAAAATGTAAAGCCACATATCCTGTCTCAAATCTGTACCAGGAGCTTGACGTGGAGGTGGGCTTTTCTGGTAGGGGGTCAAGTCTGCTGTGAGCTTAATCTGTATGGGGACCCTTGTTCAAATGGTGAAATTATATCTTGGGGGTGGGGGAGGAGGAGGAAAGTTTTATTTGCCTGCTATATGCAACACACAGTTGGCTCAGGTACTGGAATGTAAATCTGCATTGTACTACTTTCATAAGTGAAAGTGTAACATGTACCTCATTCCTGGCCTATGTGGGTGTAAGTCAGTTTAGGAAAGACACAGGGAAGGCCACTTTTGATGTCGAAGATGAAGTAAGAGTGAGTTATTGCTTTTTTTGGCTTCTTGCCTTATTGTGCCCAATCTTATAAACGGACGAACATAGTCAATGTCATAGAATAATTGAGTTGTAACGAGCCTATGAGACCATTGAGTCCCAACCCCTGCTCAAGGCTGAGATCCAGATGAAAGCAGATCTGACATATGGTGGTCTAAGTCTCTCTTGAATGCATCCATGTTGGAGCACTCACTACTTCCCATGGTCATTGGTTCCATTGTTGTACTACTCTCACAGTTACAAAGTTTTTCTTAATATTCAGCCTATATCTGACTTCCTGTAATTTGAGCCTATTATTACATGTCCTGCACTCTGGAATACAATCTGGCCAGACATCTTGCTATGGTAATGGAGTAGACCGTACAGCCAGTGACTCAACACTGAGTGTTGGATGGTGGTAAATAACCTGACTCCCTAAAGGGGCCAATGGCTATGGGCAGATGAGCCCCTTTAGGTGGGGTGATGGCCCCCTCAGTGGAGAAAATGCCATTGGAAACCATCATATTGGGCTCAACGGCAAAATTTGAGATTTTAAGATTTTAGAGTTTTATGATGTTTTTATTCATGTGTATGGGGTGTCAGATTATTTTATGTTTAGTTGTTGTCTCGTGCACTGTAAGCTGCCCAGGGTCACTTAGGCGAGGGGGTAGCTAAACAAGTCTAAATAAATGAATGAATGAATGAATGAATGAATGAGTGAGTGAGTGAATGAATGAATGAATGAATAAATAACATGAGTGGAGGAGGAACCACATCACTATTCTGATTCCCACTGGTCATGGAGGCAGAAGAGGTCATGCCAGATAGACTGGCTGTGAAGGCGCATCTTGTTGATATCATCAATGGCAGTCCATTGCAGTCCTGGTGTTAAATGCTGCATGTCTCATTTCATATGTGCCACAGGAGATGGCTCTGTGATCACAGCGTGTGGGTCACTTCATGGCAAGCTGGGATCCACCTTAAACAAATTCACACTAGTGGCATTTTGCCTGATTTCCAGGGGAAAAAACTATACTCAGGTACGAGTAGCAGCCACCGATGACAATCTGACTTCCTGTAACTTAAACCTATTATTACATGTCCTGCTCTCTGGAATGATCGAGAATATATCCTGCCCCTCCTCTCTATACATCTTTCAAATACTTGAAAAAATGCTATATCACCTTTTCTCGAGGCTGAGGCCCAGTTTTTTTCCAAGTAGGACTCTGGCTATAAAACAATCAATCAGCAGATAAAATTGAGAATTAGCTATCATTCAAAACAAAGTGATTGTTGTTCATGAAAATAAAAAGGAAACACAGCCTTCAAAATTGTCAGTGAAGTTTTAATAAATAGATAAATATAGGTTTTTTAAAAAAAGAATCCCATGTGTAGAGAAATCTAGTTTCCATAGCCAGTTTCTTTTTAAAAAGAGAGAGCAAGTTTAATTAGCGAATCATTTTATCTGCAAATCATGGCAGTGCTTTGACACTTTTTAGTTTTCATTCTGGCAGTTTTTAGGTTAATTATAGAAAATTCACAGCAGGTGTCTTGCACTGTGCTACAGGCAGGTGCTGGGAACTTGTCTAGCTAAACAGAAACCACTAACAATTTTCATCCATTGCAAATGTCAGATTTTGGAGTACTTCATCCGTTGTTCTGCAATGGCTATGTTGGCTGCAATGTGGTTCAATTCACACTCAGAGTGGGTGAAAAAGGTGGAAGACTAAACATTCCGCTGTGCTGATAAGAAAAGACTAGTACTCTTGTGGGCAAATGCATCCATTTGAATTCTGCACACAGAAATCATCTGATGTCTCCATGGTTCCTTTGAAAAAAGAACCAAATTCTTCATGTGCAGCATTATGATTATTTTCCTACCAGATGGTGTGGCAGCCACTCACATACCAGTGTATCAATTGCATTCATTTCCCAAACCAACTTAAGAAAACTCCGAGAATCTCCTAGCTCAGTGGTGGTGAACCTATGCTACATGCGCCAGAGGGGGCACTCACAGCCCTCTCTGTGGGCATGCATGCCATCAACCCAGTACAGAGTTCACCCCACCCCCTGCCCAGCAACCCAATGAGAGTGCTTTGTCCCTCCCCCAGCACAGAGTTTGCCCTACCTCTCTGCCCAACAGCCCAGTGAGAGTTCCTTCTCCCTCCCCCAGCACAGTGTTTCCCCTGCCCCTCTGCCCATCAACCCAATGAGAGAGCTTCATCCCTTCCCCCAACACAGAGTTCATCCCACCCCTCTGTTTGGGCACTTGATCTCTAAAAAGTTTGCCATCACTGTCCTAGCTGATATAGCCATGGCTGGAGAACTCTCAGAGCTATAGAGGGGGAAGTCACTGACTTTGCCAAGCTATAATCAAGTATATCTGCAGCAAGAGCTAACAATTCCCAAAACTATTTCCACAGCTTGGTGTCCCTGCAAACTTTCAGAGAGCACATTGGCACTACACGTTAATTCTCATGATCCCATTCTGTAGGAAGCTTGTTGTTTGCAGTTGAGTGAGGTTCATCAACTTCTCTTCTAGAGAACTCACTGAACTGCAAATTGCAGGATTCTGTAGGATGAAGCCACGATCATCCATGTATTCTAGCTGTGTCATGTAGTAGACATATGGTTCCTTGACTGAACTATCTTCTCCATTTGACTATTTTTTGCTACCACTGCTCCTAGCAAGCCTCCCCTACTACAGCAAATAAATGTGCAATCTAGCATTTCAAATCTTGCTGTTCTTGTTGTTGCTGTAGCTATTGTTACTTTGTCTGACTGTGGACAGCAAGCATATGGTAACTATAAAGTAGAATTCTCTTCCAAATGAAATTTACAGCAAAAGCAAACAAAGAAACTGCAAGAACTCTTAGAAAGAAATGGCACTCTCAATGAAAGCAAAATCTCATTTGTCAAAATCCTGTTGTGTAATTCCACTGGCAAAAGGGAAATGGTGTAACATGTAGTGACAAATTACCGTATTTTTGGACCATAAGACGCACCCGCCAAAAAAGTGGGGTAAAATGAGGGTGCGTCTTATAGTTCGAATGCTGTCCAACAAGGCTGTTGCAAAATGATATTTTACAACAGTCATGGCTGGCCGAAGACCTCCACTGCCACTGCCACAGCTGTTCCATGGCCAGGGAAAGAAGGGCCGGGGAAAGAAAAGCATATGTTCGGTGGGCCATTACCATGGGTGGCCACAAGAGGGCACAAATCACAATTACCCATTTAAATGCATTGGAAATCAATTTCTTTTAAAGTATTTTAAAGCTTTTCTGTTTGTATGTTCCCAATGCATTTCAGTGGGAAGCCAAACCTGTGCATAAAAAGAAAGGGTTTCATTTACCTTTCTTGCCTTTGTACATGCTCCATGTAGGCAAAATGTAGGGGGAAACCATGCTTCCTGGTTGCAGGGAGAGCAAGAGGCTAAGCTAGAGCATCACTTCCTGCCTCAGTGCAATTGGCTTGTCCACCCATTTCCCCTGCAGTGCCACCACTGGTTGGTGGTGCAAATACAGTACTATTTGGTTCAGAATATTTTTTCTTGTTTTCCTGCTCTTACGGTCAGGTGCGTCTTATGGTCCAAAAAAATATGGTATTGAGTTCTTGCTTGGAATCACCAAGTATGAGATGAGGTGCACATCCAACTGAAGAACACTGCAAGTTGTGTTAATTCCCTTCCGTTGGTGTAACTACGCAACAGGAATTTAGCCTTTTATCATTCCCAATAGACGATTATCTTGAATTTTTTTCTGCTGATTTCCTGAGTGAGGTGAAAATAGGTTTTCTTCATACACAGTATTTTTCTCTGATGAGCTTTTGGCAAGTGTCCATTAAGCTTAAGCCATGCTGGAACATAAACCAATCCAAATTTTATTGAAAGAAGAGACAAACTGGAGAGAAGCCATAAATGACCGTAAAGAGTAAGAACCTACAAAATATATTACATCATAATGTAAATCATAATGTGCAAATCATAATGTGCAAAGCACGGTTGATGAAGCAAGTACAGTATTATTTTTAGGAAAGCAATGATATCTAAAGTATAGCAAGGAAAACAGTTACTAAAATACTAAGAAAATAATAGCAGGATATGAAATGATAGAATATAGAATTAATTGCAGCAAAATATTGATGCATATTGATGAGTAAACCTAGAAACACTGAATGAATGCAAAAATGATGACACAGTTACTTATTCTGTCCAAAATTATTTTATTCTTCTGTCTAATTGCTGATAAATTAATTCTGTGCAGGCTTGCTCAAAAGCAAGTACACATGAAATTGTAAGATAAAGTGTTGAAAGACAACACAGAAAAATATGTATACCAGCCTGAAGTACAGAAAATCCTCACTGTAACGGAAAATTCAGGAATTTTTTTTTAAAAAAGGAAACAAACATATAAAAAGGATTGGACTGATTAATTGCTAAACCCAAAGTCTTAATTATTTTCTTCACATTCTGCTCTTTAATTGGGAATAATTTTTATTTGCTAATGTCTAGAAGTTCTCTCTAACTAGCAAATGAAGTTAAAAACCATAAATCTGTTTTTTTCACGTTTCCACTGATTACTAAAACCATTCTTAAAAGGGACTGTGGTGGCTTAGTGGTTAAGATGCTAAACTTGTCTATGGAAGGCCGGCAGGTCAGTAGTTCAAGACCTGAGTGCTGCATGACAAGAGTGAGCTTCTGTCTGTGTCCTAGCTCCTGCCAACCTAACAGTCCGAAACCAAGAAATTGCAAGTATTTTATTTATTTATTTATAAGTCACATTTGTATATGCCGCCCACTCAGGCAGAACCCGACTCAGGGCGGCATCACAACACTTCTAAAAATACATAAAACATTATAAAAACCTGTAAAATAAATAAATAGGTACCACTTCAGTGGGAAGGTGGGAACATAACAGTGTTCTGTGTGCTCTGGTGTCTAGTAATGCCTGCCACATGTCCAAAATAACATGTCCAACATATTAAAATAATTGTATGGGTTGTTTCATAAGCAATACCTCTGTTTTCATAGAGGTTTAATTGAAACTTTATGTTGGCTGTTAGAGGTGTATTCTTAGGTCCAACCAAAAGCAGAAACATCCACAGTTCTCCTTATACCTTTCCTGCTTCTTCTTCTTCTTTCTTGTCCCAATCAAACCCTGGACTGCCAAACTGAAGCCCCTTTCTTAGCTTTGTCATTAGCCAAACCCAAGTCCTCATTGGTGCAGGTTTCTGGCAGTAATTTGCAGACCAGTAAAAGAACTGGCTTCTGTCTCTCTCCACATTTACACACCGTGTTGTTGTCAGGCCCGTGCTGGCCAGGCGGGGTACCGGGACGGGTTGCCGCACATCCCTACTTACAATTTATAACTAAAAGGGCCATGCCACCTGAGTAGTTTCTGCTTCCGCTCCTCTCACCGGGCTTCCCTCTACCCTGTGGGAGAAAATCTGAAGCGCTTCAGCAGAGGTGTGAAGATAATAATAATAAGGCTTGAATTGAAAAAACAACATGAAATTATTATTATCATCTCTGTGCCACTGCTGAAGTGCTTTGGACTTTCTCCCACAGGGCAGAGGGAAGCCCACGAGAGGAGCCGAAGCGGGAGCAGAAACTGCCAAAGTGGCATGGCCCTTTAAGTTATAAGAAGGGGGCATGGTGACCCATTCAGGTGTCTTGCTGGGCCAGCATGGGCCTGATTGTTGTCTGCCAGCAGCCCCCACCTAAGCATGTTTGTCTTACATTTAGGCACTCCAACCCTCAGCCTATTCTGGGTCCTCCAAGTGATGTAGGGGAGGTTGAGATCCTCAGCTATATCCTCCTTTAATGTTGTCCCTTGTTGTTGCTTCATGGGAGATGAACAAACATGGATTCCAGATTTCTGCTGCATCTAGCAATAGTAATTAGCAATTCCACTTATATACCACCCCATAGCGCTTAGTGCACTCTCTGGTTAGTTCACAAGATAATTGGCATTTTGTCCCCAACATGCTGGGTACTCAGTCAACCTTGATCCCCATCAGGATCGAACTCAGATTGTGGGTAGAGTTTTGTTTGCAGTACACCAGTTCAACCACTGTGCTATGAGGGCTACCATTTCCCAGAGCATCTAAAAGAGGACAAAAGAAGTAGCTGTACCCATCTCTCATAGTCAACTGGTCTTTCAATGTGTGATTGGAATGCCACATGAGCTAAGCTTGCAGAACTTGTTGTAGTTCAAAATAAAATTCTTTTCCCAGTTCTGCATCTCTATTCCTTTTTGTAGCTGCATACATCAAGTACAGCTCTGATGTTCATGGATAAAAATGGCACCCATAAACATACTATGCTCCTCTAGTACATGTTTCAATTGTTAACTGAATATACCACTCAGGAGTTATTCTTTATTGACCACACCATTTCAATTGGCCAAAGAGAAACACATAATTTTAAATTTTATTTTCTTCAACTATTGCATTGTAGCAGGGGGTACACTACTGCGGCAATACGACAACATGATATTTCTTTCCTTTAAAAACAGATTAATTTTATAGCAGCCACTGAAGAAAGCAGAAACCCTGACTTTTCCAACATAACTCTAACTAAAATTCTTCCCTGGTGTAATGTCTTGCTGGTCATGGCCCATTTATTTTTACACAAGTCCATTAATCTAATTTGTCAGGATTAATCGTATGAAAGACCGGCGTCCCTCACTGTATCAATTATAACTCTTGTTTTTCACATTGTCGGCATTTTCAAATCTATTGTCTTCTGTAACCTTGACTAACGGCCTAATTTTTGAGGCGGTTGGTCAGCATAAGTCTCAATGAATGTGGCTTGTTCTAAGGCTTACAGGCTGGAAACCTTCCAGACAATTCCCGGTCTCAGTAGGAAACATCCAGGTCAGGATTCAACCACATGCTTATAGCAGCCATTAAATCCATGTCCAATTTCTGATTGTGGAGGTATCCTTGCCTGCCTTAGGAAGAGTTGGAAGCATTCTTTTATTTTATTTTTTGCACAGAGAACAATATGTATATTTCAAAAATAACAAACAACTGAAAACAGTGTACAGGTACTTTCTGGACCTACATGTTAATTTATAACTGGAAACAAACTGGAATGTGATGAAATGGGGACTTTGAGTGAAGTATATCACTATCTGTTCGACTCTTGAATTGAGTGTATCTGGCCATTGGCTGTAATGGTAAAGATTTGATTTGTGAGGGATCAAATCACCAACTCAAGTTCACCAACTCAGGTCTTGGAAGAGCTTTATGACAAGAGCAAACATCCTTGATGGTACACAAGAGCAAAATCAAATTAGAAGATGGAGGAAGGAACTCACTGGACAAGGGACAACATTAAAGGAAACGATAGCTGAGGAACTTGACTTTCCCTACATCACTTGGGGTAGCCTGAATAGGATGAGAGTCAGGGTACCTAAATGTAAGACCAAAATGTTCATGTGAGGGCTACTGGTGGACAACAACACATGGTGTGAATGTGGAGAGTTACAGAATCCAGTTAATTTGCTAGTCTGCCAGTTACTACTGGAAATTTGTGCCAATGAGGCTTTACATTTGGCTATGACAAAGCCAAGAAAGTGGCTTCATTTTGGCAGTTTAAGGTATGACACAATGTCAATTTGTTTCACATGTACCGATGTGCTCTATACTGAAGCAGCATAATCTGCTGCAGAGACACTCAGGGCCAAATAAAAGTTTGCCCAATAAAAGTTTCCAGAACAGATATTGTTATAAGCAGTCAAAATCTTAGCAGCAAAAGCTACATAATCTAAGAAAGTGTGGTTTCCCTGTAGATGACAGCCTGTGTGAATGCGGAGAAGTACAAACTATCTTCCACATGATAAGATGCACATGATGGCCCTCAACGTTCACTGAGGAGGACTTTATGTTGGCAAGAGGAAATGCTGTTGATGTGGCCCGATATTGGGCAGATGTCATCTAGCTCTTTTTAATTCTACAGTATTTTTTTTTGAGATGTGTTAATTTTAGCTTTGTATGTTATTATATGCTGGTGATTCATCTGACACGAATAAAGTAAAATAACAAAAAAAAACCTTAATATTACTGCTTCTCAAAGTATCCTTACTGTTTTAGCTTTAGACACACTGCTAGGGTACTTGGGACTATTGAAATGCTTCAGGGATATTGCTCAAATTGGAAGGCTAAAATTTGCCTCGAATGCCACCCCCCCAAAAAAAGAAATCTGTAGGCAATTCTAATTCTTATAATAACTGTAGAAGTGACTGTGAAAGGCTGCATGGTGCAGCCAACCAGAACTGCTACCAGTCTAACCCTCGGGATGAATTCCTTTCGAGTTCATTTTTAGCAAAGTCTCTTTGACAAGAAAGGTACTGCATGATTAGCAAGAGAGGTGAGAGAGATGGAGGAGTTTATGTCACTGTTGATGGCTCCAGTCCTTGCCTTAATTTCAAAGCCCTGTCTTTGATGCTGACATTGACTTGAGATGCAGCTGACAATTGCATAAACAGCCCAGCAGACCAAACCAAACCACTCAGCCTGAACGGGTGGACATAATTAGCAACAGTGGAGGGATAATGGGATTGTTTTTGAGTCTGGAGATTTTTGGCTGGAGAAGATCTCCAAAGTTGTGACATTTGTCTCAAAGAAATGCAGATCTGTCTCAAAAGGGGAGGAATAAACCCACTAAAATGAGTGTTGATAATGGGGTCAGCAACAGTGATTATGACCCTGGGCATTACAAGGATGGGAATGAAGTGCCAGCCTGGCAGACCTTTGCCTTTTGGTGAACTTAGGATATTTCCTTCTATATCAGGAGATGCAAAATATCCTCTAACAACCTTGTGCACTTACATTAGTAAGTGCAGAGTGATGCATGTTGGGGCAAAGAACCCCAATTACATTTATAAACTGATGGGGTCTGAACTCTCTGCGACAAACCAGGAGAGGGACCTTGGTGTCCTGGTTTGACAACTCAATGAAGGTGTTTAGTGTAAGGGACCAAAGACAATGAAACAGCCGAAGAGTTGGCTTAACACAGGTTTATTGCATGATGATCCGGAGGAACATGTGGTAATGGCGGATGGGGAGCTCAATATATACAGCTGGCTATACATTTGAAAGTGGCTCATCGACAGACTATTGGTTGCTGCCCGCGTGACGTCGTGGAGGTCACGCCCTTCTTGACCAGGTGAAGAGGTGGCGGGGAATCTTCCCGCGCTGCTGAACCAGGTGAATCTGAGCCATGAGAGCTGGACGCTCGCTACTGCCATCTGGTGGTCACTAGCTCGCGTCCCCTTATCAGGTTTACATTGATACAGCTGAAGGTTATAATGTTGCACACAGAAAGGTTACATTGTTAACACATGGCAATGGTACATTGTTAAAGGCACAGCTTTACAGAACACAACATCCGTCCCCCCTAGGATGAGACGAAGTCTCTCAGCCAAGATGGCTTGTTGCATGTGCGTTTGGGCCGTGACGAGGGCTGCCCCCCCCGGGGGCGTTATTGCTTCTTTGTTCCCTGGTCCCTTGTCCTGAAATGGGAGAGGGAGACTCGTTAGTGGCTTGCCACTGTCGAGCGGCCTTAGGGGAAGGGAAAAACTCCATTGTGGGCAGACCGGGGGCAGTCGGGGCTAACGAAAAACCCCTCTTCTCGCTTGGACGGGTGGGGGACCACTCCGAAACCCCCCCCCGGTTCTGAAAATCAAAATCTAACTTAGTAGGGGTATCCGCATTTGTGGGAACCTTCCGCGAGATATGTATGGGGTCGGGTCCCTCCTCCTCGGAAAGATCCCCCAGGGTATCTATGAGGATATCCTCCTCCCCCCTTGGTGGGGGCCTGCGGTCCCCCTTCCCTCCCCCTTGGGCTGAACGGGTGGGGGAGAACCCTAACACTGACTTATTCTCTGCTTTGTCTGTGCCCTGCTCATCGGAGACCCTGCGTCGGAGCTGGTCCGCGTGCCGCCTCCACAGGAGCCCCATGCTAGTTTCCACGCGGTACGACACGGGGCCGGTTTGCTCCACAACTACGCCCGGTACCCAGGCTGGGCCCGTGCTGGCGTAATTCCTGCAATGCATGGGGGCGCCTACACTGAAACTCTTCGTGGCCTCTAGCCCGATGTTCCTTCCTTTGTCCTCTACCCTCGTGGGGTCTAGCCTAGTAAGGATGGTGGTCAGTTTCCTGTGCATTAAGAGCTCTGTGGGGGAGTATCCTGACGCCAACGGGGTTACCCTGTACTCTAGCAGAAACTGACACACTTGTAGGTTCAGATCCCCTGGGCCCATGTGCCGCAACGCGTCCTTCGTGGTGCGGACGAGGCGCTCTACTTGGCCATTGGTGGCCGGGTGAAACGGGGCGGAGGTGATGTGCCGAACGGCGTTAATCTCCATGAATGCCCTAAACTCGGAGGACGTAAAACAACTAGCGTTGTCGCTAATTAATGTGTCGGGTATGCCGAACGTGGAAAAGAGCCTCCGCAAATGCCTAATGGTTTGGGCCGAGGAGGTGCTCGTGACCGGGATAACCTCCAACCATTTGGAGAAGGCGTCCACTACAAGAAGGAACAGGGTGCCCCTGAACGGGCCCGCGAAATCAACATGCACCCGGGACCACGGCCCCTTAGCCGCGTCCCATTCCCTGTGGGGAAGGCGGGCCTCCTCTGGTCTGGAGCATTGGCAACTTTCACAAGTGCCGACCATGTGCTCGATGTCGGCGTCTAGCTGGGGCCACCAGAAGTAACTCCGGGCCAGCGCCTTGGATCGCACGATGCCGGGGTGGCTGACGTGCAGCAGTTTGAGCACCCGCGGCCGAAGGGAAGTGGGAATCACCACCCGCTGCCCCCACAAGAGGCACCCCCTCTCTAGGGACAGTTCTAGCTTTTTTCTGAAAAATGGAGCGAACTCCTCCGCTGGGGAGGACGCGGGCCACCCTTTCTGCACCCAGGAGCTTACTGCCGCTAACGTCTTGTCCTTCTCTGTCGCTTTGGCAATGTCGGCGGGCATTACGGGGGCCGAATCCAGCACCTCTATCATGAGGACCGATGGTCCCGCTCCCCCTTGCTCACCTGGCTGGGCGTTAGGGGGAGGGGATACCTTGATAGGGCGTCCGCATGGCTGATCTCTTTCCCGGGCCGGTAGACCAACGCGTGCTGATACGCGTTGAGAAAAATGGCCCACCTGAGCATCCCTGGGGACAGGATCTGTGGGGTGGGCTTATCTGCGGTAAAGATGCCTAGCAGGGGCTTGTGGTCCGTCACAATGGTGAAGGGGCGGCCATACAGAAAATCGTGAAATTTTTTCGTCCCCGCGACTATTGCTAGTGCCTCCCTGTCTGTCTGTGCGTAGTTTCTCTCCGCTTGGGACAGGGACCTGGAGTAAAATGCTATCGGGGCCTCCCTTCCGTTTTCCAACACGTGGCACAGCGCCGCCCCCACCCCCACTGGAGATGCATCACAGGTCAGAACTACTGGGCATTTGGGGTTGAAGTGGGTCAGTATGGCGTCGGACGCCAGGAGGCTTTTTAGCTCGCTAAATGCCCTTTCTTGGTCATCGCCCCACTTCCATGCCTGGTCTTTCTTTAGCAGTTTGTGTAGCGGCTCAGCCACCGCTGCCTTTCGGGGGAGGAAGGAGTGGTAAAAGTTGAGCAGCCCTAGGAACGACTGCAACTCGGGCTTGGAGGTGGGGCGGGGGGCTTTCTTAATGGCTGCCACCTTGGACTTGGATGGTTTTATTCCCTCAGGAGTCACACAAAACCCTAGGAACTCAACCTCGGTTGCGAAGAAGACGCATTTGTCCTTTCGCAGCCTCAGCCCCGCCTTTTCGAATATTGTCAGGACCTTCCCCAACCTCTTGGCCAATTCGGCCCGACTCCCCCCCATTATTAACACGTCATCAAAATAAGGCAACACCCCCTCCAGTCCCTTCAGGAGGCGTTCCACGAGTGACTGGAAAATTCCTGGCGCCGAATTCATGCCGTATTGGAGGCGCATCACCTGGAACGCCCCCTTATGGGTGACTATGGTCTGCGCAGCAGCTGCGGCAGGGGACACCGTAAGCTGCTGGTAGGCCTGTGCTAAGTCGAGCTTAGCGAAACACTTCCCCCCGTGTAACCTGGCCAGCAGATGGCTGACTACCGGCACCGGATATGCATTCGGGCGGATCGCCTTGTTGATGGTGCACTTGTAGTCGGCGCATATGCGGACCTCCCCATTGGCTTTTAGTGCGGTTACAATTGGAGTTTCCCACTCCGCAGAATCAACAGGCACAAGGATTCCCTGACCCACCAATTTGTCCAGTTCCGCCTCTATCTTGTCCTTGAGTGCGAACGGCACCCGGCGTGGTTTTAGGCGAATTGGGCGGACCTCCGGGTCCAGGTCGAAAGTCACTGGGGGCCCCTTGAATTTCCCCAGTCCCTTTTTGAAAACTTCGGGGTGCGCCTCGCGCACCTCTTGGATCGGGTCAGACCCAACGGCGTGCATCCCAACGGCGTGCACCCCCCAATAAACAAACCCAGGGGCTGGAACCATTGAGTCCCGAGGAGGCTGCAATCTCCCCCTTTGAGCACGACTAGGGGAAGGGACGCGGCGTGTTTCTTGAATTGGACCTGAAATTCTCCAACCCACAACACTGGAATGCTGTTCCCTTGTACGTCCCGTAGTGTGGACCTCAACGCTTTGAGCTTGGGTCGCTTGTGGGGGGCAATTCCCAAAAACTCCCTCTGGGAAATGATAGAATATGAGGACCCCGAGTCAATTTCCATCCTAATGGGAACCCCTTGGACTAGTACCTCAACAAAGTAGCGGGGGTGTCCTGTAGACACGCTGAACACTGGGGCGTCGTCCTCGCTGCCGTCGGAGATGCGGCCCACGCCGTCCAGTTTCCGCGTGGCCTGGGCGCCGTCCTTGGGTCTCGTTGCGCAGTCTTGTCCCGCGGAGCGGTCTGCGGAGCTCCTCCGGGTCTCACGCTTCGTCCTGCACACCTTGGCGATGTGCCCGTGGCGGCCGCAGTTGTGGCACTCGGCCTTCCGGAACAGGCACTTTACGCGGTCGTGGGCCGCTCCACAGCCGTCGCATCGCCGGCTCTCCTTCCGGACCCTCCGTACGTCCTCGCTGCTCTCTGTGGACGACCTCGAAGTTCACCGGGCCGCCTGTACCGGAGCCTCTGCCTTGCTCGACTTTGGCCGCCAGTCCTGGAGTTCTTGGACCCCGGCCTTCGTAGCTTCTGCGGCCTGGGCCGCTCTGACGACCTCCTGCAACGTGGGAGGCGGCTCTTGGTTCATTAATGTGTGCTGGGTTTCGGCGTCATTCAGGCCGCACAGCACACAGTCCCGGAGGGTGATTTCGGCATTCTCCCATTTGCACGGGCCGGCCGCCAGCCGCAGGGCCGCCACGAATGCGGCGACCGTCTCCCCGGGCGCTTGGACTCGCCTCCAGAACGCACTCCGAGCGGGAAACATCGCCGTGGCGGGCCGGACGTGCTCACGCAGCATCTGCATGAGTTCCTTGGCCTTGAATTCGCTCACCCTCCTCGGTGCAATCAGGTCCACCAAGGTCCTTTTGGTTTCTTGTCCGAGCATCCTGGTGAAGATGGCCCTTTTCTTCGCCTCTTCCGTGACTTCGGACTCGATCAGCGCGGCCTGGAAGTCCATCTCGAAGATCTCCCAGTCGCCCGGTTTCCTGATTTCGAAACCGGCGCATGTCTTGGTCCCGTGGGCTGCCATATCCCACCTTCGTCGCCAATTTAGTGTAAGGGACCAAAGACAATGAAACAGCCGAAGAGTTGGCTTAACACAAGTTTATTGCATGATGATCCGGAGGAACATGTGGTAATGGCGGATGGGGAGCTCAATATATACAGCTGGCTATACATTTGAAAGTGGCTCGTCGACAGACTATTGGTTGCTGCCCGCGTGACGTCGTGGAGGTCACGCCCTTCTTGACCAGGTGAAGAGGTGGTGGGGAATCTTCCCGCGCTGCTGAACCAGGTGAATCTGAGCCATGAGAGCTGGACGCTCGCTACTGCCATCTGGTGGTCACTAGCTCGCGTCCCCTTATCAGGTTTACATTGATACAGCTGAAGGTTATAATGTTGTACACAGAAAGGTTACATTGTTAACACATGGCAATGGTACATTGTTAAAGGCACAGCTTTACAGAACACAACAAGGTGTCAACCCAGTGTGCCTCAGCAGTGAAAAAAGCAAACTCAATGCTAGGGATCATTAGGAAGGGTATCATTTCCAGGGAATCCTAAGCAGGTGAAGGCATCTGCTTGGGAATACCCTGAAGGAAATGGTGAGCCACTGTGTGAGACAGAATGCTGGACTGGATGGGCTGTGGCCTGTTCCAGCAAGGCTGTTCTTATGTTCTCCCCTCCTCAACAATTCCTTTTCCACTTGCCATACAAGTATTCAAACTGTCTGCCAGGGATGAAAATCCTGACCTGCCTTCTCCTTCAAGGCAAAGGTGAAGAATGTCAATCTTATTCTACTGGTGAACATGTATGGTGAGGATCTTCCTGGGACCTTCTCTTGATTTTTTGCAGTGGTAAGAACCACATTTTGCATACAAAAAAGGAGGAGCATATTTTGCCCAAAAATCCTTCCTCTTACATAACACTCCTTGAGCTTCAACTTGGGTGATTTATTTAAACAAAGGAAACACTAGATGCATTGCTTGTGATTTCCTGCTCTACAGTTAGCTCAGGGTGTGTGTCCATAACTGGTTTGCTTTCAGAAGGGAAAGGACACTTGACACATTTTAGAGAGTGGTGGAGACAACAGTGTGGTACAGTAGTTAGAATATTAGATTAGGACTCAGGAAATCTGGGTTTAAATCTCCACTCATCCACGAGACTCACTGGGTAACCTTAGGCCAATTATGTACTCTCAGCCTGAGCCACCTTATAAAAAGGTAAAGGTAAATGTTGTCCTTGCTTGAAAGCCAGTCGTATCTATGTTTATAGCTAAAGAACCAGTGCTGTCTGCATCTGCAGACGTTTCCGTGGACATTTGGCAGGCATGACTATACACCGCAGTGCATGGAATGCTGCTTATCTTCCCACTGAAGTGGTACCTATTTATCTACTTGACATTTCTTGCTTTCAAACTGCTAGGTTCGCAGGAGCTGTGACAGATACTGAAGCTCATTCCATCAAGCAGCAGTTGGGTCTCAAACTGCTGACCTGCTGCCCTTCCAGTCATCAAGTACAGTGTGTTAACCACTAGCACCGTAGTCCCTTGAGCCACCTAATAGGGGTGTTCTAAGAATAAAATATGGTGGAATCGATCCATCTACTCTACCCTGGGCTCACTGAAGGAAAGAAGAGGCACACAGCTAATTAAGGAATAATCATCATCACTTTGCTGGTGTGACATATCATAAGGATGCCAGTATTCACTCCCTCTCCATGATTGTTGTTGTTCAGTCACAAAGTCGAGTCTGACCCTTTTTGACCCCATGGACTACAGCACACCAGGCTCCTATGTCATCTGCCATCTTCTGGAGTCTGCCCAAATCCATGCCCATCGTGTCAACAATGCTGATTAACCATCCCATCCTGTGCCACCACTTTCTCCTTTTGCCTTCAGTCTTTACTAGCATCAGGGCCTTCTCCATAGAGTCCTCTATTCTCATTTGATTACAAAAAATATTTGAGCTTTGGATCCAGTATCTGTCATTCCAAGGAGCATTATGAGTTGATTTCCTTCAGGGTTGACTGATTTGATCACCTTACAGTCCAGGGGACTCTCAAAAGTCTTCTCCAGGAACGTACTTTGAAGGCATCTATTATTCTGTGTTAAGCCTTCCTTATGGTCCAGCTTTTAGAGCCATACATTGCTACTGGGAAGACCATCGCTGTAACTATGTAACTCTACATTATATTATTCATCAAATCTCAGGATCAAATCTCAAGTGATACCTGTAGCACATTTTTAGTAGAGGTGTTAGTTCATGTGGCAAAACATGTGTTAGCCATATCACATATGTTTTGAGATGTATCATGCATTCCAGCATATTTTGCTTTGTGACTGGTGACTGTAAGGTAACAGTGGGCTTGATTAGGCAGCCTGATTGGCAAGGCATGTCACTCTGAAGAAATCAGAAGCTAATTGCCTCTTGGAGGAAAAAGAGGCTAATTGCAGGGAAGGCACAATTGCCTTAATGTCTAGTTTAACCAACAGATGAGACGTTTTATAATCCTGGTGTCTGAAATTCATTGGATTGGTTCCAGGCTGAGCTAGACTGATGGTAGATGTAGCCATGACTATCTAGAGTTCCATCCATTTCAATAAGTCTGCTTTAAGTAGGTCCAAATGTATGGGTTATTAATGTATCTTCTTGCTACTCCTGACTAAAAGTAGACTCATTAACTCAGTTGCTGAATGATAAGTTCATCACGGAGTCAATGAGCCTTCTCTAGTTGGCATGAGCAATAGAACACTGACCATGGATTTTAACATTTTAACTTGTGTTTATTGCAGATATCTAAAGCACCTTTCTATTCCTTTGGTTATATCAGAAGCTGTTTCTTTCCCTAAGAAAGCTGAAAAATAAATATTGAAATTAAGAACCATGAATAAATCAGGGAAACTGACAAAAAATAACTCTATATACACACTGTCTTGGAGACTAGGGAGAGAGGTTGTGGAAACCATAGGGAGTTGGATGGGGAAGGCTGAGATGTGTATAGAGAATTAAAAATTGGGGAAGCTAGTGGAATGAGCCTGCCTGAGTCAAAAATGTGGAAATAGGCAATGGAGTATTTTTAGTGTAGGGTACAGGGACCACGGTGGCTTAGTGGTTAAGACGCTGAGCTTGATGACCAGAAAGTTGGTAGGTCAGCACTAGCTCAAGACCTGAATGCTGCAGGATTTATTTATCTGTTAACATCTACATGAAGCTGCTGGGTGAGATCATCCATTCCCACAGGGTGTGGTACCATCAGTACGCGGATGATACACAGTTGTACATCTCGGCCAGTGGGGACCCAAGTGATGCTGTCAATGTCCTGTTTGAGTGTCTGGAGGCTATGGGGGTCTGGATGGGGGCCAACGGGTTACAGCTGAACCCTAGCAAGACTGAGTGGCTGTGGGTTCGGGGTCCCGCGTTATCCCAGGAGCTGCCATCCTTGGTCTTGGATGGGGCTACTCTGCCCCAGAGTGTGCAACTTGGGGGTCTTCCTGGATGCACGTCTGCTGCTAGAAAAATAGGTGGCGGCCGTGGCCAGGAGGGCCTTTGTACAGCTATGTGTAATTTGCCAGTTGCACCCACTCCTGAATAGGGATTCCTTGCTCATGGTCACAAATGCGCTGGTTACGTCAAGACTTGATTATTGTAATGTGCTCTACATGGGGCTGCCCTTGACGACCATTTGGAGGCTGCAGCTGGTCCAGAATGCGGCAGCCCTGGTAGTGATGGGTTGCAGGCGTTATGTCCGTGCATCGCCTCTGCTCCAGGAGCTGCACTGGTTACCAGTTTGTCTCTGGGTGCAATTCAAGATGCTGGTAATGACCTTTAAAGCCCTTCATGGTAGTGGGTCAGGTTACCTAAGAGATCGCATCACCCCAAGAGAGTCTGCCCACCCTACTAGGGTGGACCGGAGGGGCGTTCTCAGTCTCCCATTGGCTAGAGGGGCCCGCCTCTCTAGCACAAGGAGAAGGGCCTTCTCCGTGTCTGCCCCAACCCTGTGGAACTTCCTGCCAACAGACCTATGGCTTCAGACGGAATTGCTGCCCTTTAGGAAAGGGCTGAAAACCTGGATGGCAGGGCAAGTATGGGGGGCTGACGGGGTGTTGACTCCCGCTCGTTGGCTCTGTTAGAATTATAGGTCCCTTTTTACTGAGGGGTGGGGAAGGGAGGGTCGTTTTAAATCCGGGATGGTTTTTAATAGTTTCTTATTTCATTTTCTTATTTTTTATTACATTTTTAAGGGTGTGTGCCTTGGGCAAGAGGGCGGGATATAAATCCAAATAAATAAATAAATAAATAAATATAGTTTATTTATACCCCACCCATCAACACCACTCAGGATGGATTGAGCTCACATTATCCGTCCCAGCTTCTGCCAACCTAGCAGGTTGAAAGCAAGAAATTTCAAGTAGATAAATAGGTACCACTTCTGTGGGAAAGGTAATAGCATTCCGTGCACTTTGGTATCTAGTCTTGCCTGCCGCAAGACAATGGAAAAATCTGCAGACCATAACAGCACTAACTCTTTGGCTGTAAATGGAGATGCGCACCAAACTGTAGAGTTGGACACAACTAGCTTTTGAGCAAGGAGAACTTTACCTTTACTATGGAGCTTAGGAATAGGGCTTTTTTAGGGGGAAGGGGCAAGTACTTCTCAGATAAACCATACGCTGTATGATCTAGTCATGCTGGATAGGATTTCTTGGAAGCTAGACTCCAAGACAAACAAACAAAGATTAAGCATTTTAAGAATTACTCTTTCCAGCTTTGGGCAGAGAAAGGATGTAACAGCAAAAGGAAATATATAACCCTGACTGCCACTGGAGGAGATCTATTCACACACATTTTAGGCCACACTTTGTATAGTGCAAAGAATTTAATTACAGTCATTTATTGCATGCTGCTAAGTTACCTCTGATTTATGGCAACTCTTTCCTTGGTTTTCCAAGAACAAAGTATACAGAAGTAGTTTACTGTTTTTTTGTGATGGCACTCTAGGCGGAATAGCTTGGCCAAGGTTACAGGTGAAACTTGGAAAATTAGAATATTGTGCAAATGTCCATTCATTTCACTTAAAAGGTGAAACAAATATATGAGATAGACTCACTACATGCAAAGTGAGAGATGTCATGCCTTAATTTGTTATAATTGTGATGATCATGGCGTACAGCGTACATGAGATTATGTGATGATTATGGGGTGCATGAGATTGGGGGTTGGGGTTTTCATAAGCTGTAAACTATAAGCATCAATATTATAACAAAGTAAGCCTTGAACTATCTTGCTTTGCGTGTAATGAGTCTATCTCATATATTTGTTTCACCTTTTAAGTTGCATTACTGAACTGAATGAACATTTGCACGGTATTCTAATTTTCCGAGTTTCACCTGTATATAGCCCAGTTCATTTCCTGGAAGAAGGACTGTGGTGGCTCAGTAGTTAAGAAGTTTGCCTTGTTAGCTGGAAGGCCGGCAAGTCAGCAGTTTGAAACCCAGGTACTGCATGACAAAATGAGTGTCCGTCTCTGTCCCAGCTCCTGCCAATCTAGCAGATCGAAAACAAGAAATAGGGACCATTTTGGTGGGGAAAGATCTTGGGGGCATAAAAAGGAGCCTCATTCGGGCATCCGCTGAGCGAAGTTTCTCCAACAAAAATCCTTTCAACCAATAATAATAATAATAATAATAATAATAATAATAATAATAATAATAATAATAATAATAATAATAATAATAATAATAATAATAATAATAATAATAATAATAATAATAATAATAATAATAACAACAACAACAACAACAACAACAACAATTATTATTATTATTATTATTATTATTATTATTATTATTATTATTATTATTATTATTATTATTATTATTATTATTATTATTATTATTATTATTATTATTATTATTATTATTATTATTTCCTTGAAGGCACAGGAGAGAATCAAACTACCAACCCCAGGTTCTTCAGCCAGATGCCTAACAGAGAACAACAGAGCCCAGCTAACAATCTTTCCATCAGTCAGCTCCTGATATCATCATCATCATCATCATCATCATCATCATCATCATCATCATCATCATCATCATCATCATCATCATCATCATCATCATCATCAGTTTTTATTTGTATCCCGCTTCCCTCAGCCCGAAGGCGAGTCGAAGCAGCAGAACAACAGCAAAAGTAATACAAAATAACATAAATACAAATTCAAATAGCAATACAATAATCCAAGGAGTAAATACATCATACAATATCTACAATACAAATCAAGAATATCAGAAAGGGAAAGGGGGTCAGAGCCGAAGCCTCAACGACCACAAACGAGCCTTAAACTAGGGTCAGGATTCAACCATAACCCTAGCCAGGACAATCTCCATGACCTCTGCTGGATCGCCAGGGCAAGATAGCAAAAGAGGTGCTATAAGCTCAAATTGGGCCACAAAGGAAGGAAGGAAGCCCCCGGACCAGGAGGGCTCGAGCGAGATGTTTGGAGATGTTTTTAACCAACAACTCCCTCCTGTTCAGTCTATTTTGTATGCAGAAGTAGAATTGTGTCTGTATTTTGCTCCTGCCTGTTTTTTTTAAAAAAAACATTCCTCCGATGTCGAAACAAACAACTTTGTTAACCACTTAGAAAACACCTATTAGAGTGAACAAACTCCCAAACAGCCATTTTTTCAGCAACAAAAGAACCTTAAAACTTTAACCCACTTACACAATAAAAAAGGTAAAGACTTTAAATGTGCTAAAAGTATTCAAATAAAACACTTAACTGGCAACCAAGCAAGTCAGAGCTAATAAGCTAAACACCTTTGACGAAAGGAAATTAATGTTGAGACAGAGCAAAAACCTGTTTTATTGGGTGGTGGTGGGGTATGTGTTATATGACAATTTAATTAAACACCAAGGTAAGCCAGGCAAATAATTCCCTTGTGAAATAAACCAAGAATGACCAACTTCCTTTCACTGAAAAAAGACCAAGGAAGGCAAATACTTTGACAATTTACATTTTATGAGGCCATTGTCTACATTTATAACATGGAATTAATGAGATAAATCCAGTCCTCTAGAGCTATGTTTCCTTAATGCAAATGTGTGTCTGGTTGACTCCTGCTGAGAGATGCACTCAGGGAGTAGAGACAGATTTGACTGATAAATGAGCCAAAATAAGCATCTACAGATGATAAATGGAAAGGCAGATATTTTATTTTTCTTATAGTCTGGAAACTATAAATGGGGAACTGGACCATCCATGTTGCGCACATCAGCTTTGGCCCTGAGCATCTCTGCAGCAGAGTGTGCTGCTCCAGTATGGTGCACATCCACACATGCAAAATAAGTTGGCATTGCTGTTATTGAACCCATGTGTATAGTGGCAGGATTCCTCAAACTTACACCAGTTGAGAAAATATATCCTCTTGTTGGTATCCCTCCACCTAAGATCAGGAGAGAAGTAGCAGCAGACGCTGAGAGAACTAAGCAAGAGAATGACTCTGGACACCCTCTGAATGGATATTAGTCTCAAGTCCACCAGCTCAGATCCAGGAAGAACTTTATGGCAAGAACAAACATTCTTGAAGGTACACAAGAGCAAAACCAAATTAGAAGTTGGAGGAAGGAGCTTGCTGGACAAGGAACATTAAAGAAGAATATAGCTAAAGATCTCAATCTCCCTTACATCACATGTAGGACCCTGAATAGGCGGAGGGTTGGAGTTACTAAATGCAAGAACAACATGCTCAAGTAGAGGCTGCTGGTGGACAACAGCACATGGTGTGAATGTGGAGAGAGACAAGAGTCCAGCTCATTTACTTACCTGCTCATTGCTGCCAGAGACATGCTGTCAGGGCAGGATATGTGCCCTGGTTCGACCTTGTCCAAGATGGAGATTTCCATGCATGGGAGAACCTTTAACACATACCTTGGAGGGATTGGAATGTGTAAACATGCTGGCTCAGGCCTCGTGAGTTGGAGGAAATGAAACCTAATGTATGATGGACAGGTTATGCTGTATGGTCATTGGCTGGATTCCTTCAGGGGAATGGCAAGGGGGTGGACCGTGTGTGAGAAGATAAAATCCAGAAGGTGGGGCCAAGATGCTTTCTTTATTATCTGATACTTTGTACTGAGGGTGAGCTGTGAAATTAGACAACATGTAGGAGCTTAAAAGCCAGAAAAAAAGGGGTGGGTGGGCTTGCTCAAGTAGAGAAACTCTGTGCTTTCTGAACTTTTGATAAACTTTTTCCTGTAACTTACTCTGATTACAATATACTTTTAAACTACCTGAAGATGACTGGAGTGTTTACTTGGCTATGCGCTGCCTAATTTACACTAATCTAATATCCTGGGTTGCTTAGCTAGGAGGGCAGTAGCTCAGAAGCAGGAACGAAACACCTGTGGGCAAGAAGTCCTACTCATGAGTAAAAATTTTTCCTGACATATGCACCAATGAAAACTTGGGTTTGGGCAATGACAAATCAAAGAAAGTTGCTTCATTTTGGCAGTCCAGGGCAGTGACCCAAGTGGCTAAGATGCTGACTGGGAGGCGGGAGGTCAGTAGTTTGATTCCCGAGTACTGCAGGACGGAATGAGCTCCCGTATTTGTCCCAGCCAACCTAGCAGTTTGAAAGCAAGACATTGCAAGTAGATCAATAGGGACCACTTCAGTGGGAAGGTAAACAGTGTTCCATGTGCTCTGGTGTCTGGTTATGCCTGCCACATGACCACGGAAACATCTGCAGAAGCAGACAGCATTGGATCTTTGGATTTGAAACAGAGGTGAGCACTGAACCCTAGAGTTGGATACGACTAGCTTTCAAGCAAGGGAAACCTTTACCTACTAGGGTTTGATTGGGACATGAAAGAAGAAGAATAGTCATTGTAGGACAGTGGCTTCCTTTATTTGGAGACATTTTGGAGGTCAATCCACTAGCCTGCTGAGTCAGCAGTAGGTCAGCTGAAATTGCATGGAATTGAAACTTTTCCTGGTTTGTTTGCCTTGACATCAGACCTGTGCCCCTGGGCTGAAAGGATTTTGGATTTAGAAGAACTCAGCTTTCATCTCCTCTTCTCTTCTCTCTCTCTCATTTAGATTGATCTGGATCCAGGTACAAACTGAATTGGGTGTGACTCAGATGACTATGAACCAAATCAAGAACATAAGAACATAAGAACAGCCTTTCTGGAACAGGCCACAGGAGCCCATCCAGTCCAGCATTCTGTCTCACACAGTGGCTCACCATTTCCTTCAGGGTATTCCCAAGCAGATGCCTTCACCTGCTTAGGATTCCCTGGAAATGATATTGAGAGATATCCTGCCTATCTCTCCAACCCGGAGGTTGTCCTTAAGTATCCATTATTATAGCCATTGATACTCTTGTCCTCCATGAACTTGTCTAATCCTTTCTTAAAGCTGTCAAGACTGACAGCTGTCACCACTTCTTCTGGCAGAGAGTTCCATAGACCAGTGATCCTCTGGGTGAAAAAGTACTTTCTCTTATTTGTTTGAGAACTAGTACCCAAAAGTTTCATGGAGTGTCCCCTAGTTCTAGTGTTATGCGATAGGGAAAACAGTTTTTCCTTATCTACTTTGCAGGCGCACCCCCCCAATAAAGGACTCAGACACCAATGAAAGTGGATAACGGCATTGGGCCACATTTATTGATTCATGCCCTAGTCCGAATTATAAATTTCTATTGGTAATAACCAATCATAATTCTTAAGGCAAGCAGGCCGAAGTAACACTGGTAAGGTACCACCCAAATTGATACAAATGTATCCATTTGTATCAATTTGTTTGTTGACAACAAACAAATTGTTGACCGTAGTCAATATCTAACTAATGACCCCACCCTCTGACGCGTATCCGTAAAATCACGGGGTGATGCATGCTGTCTAGCTATAGCCATCACCCCGTCGCCTAGTTCGTCGTTGACCGGACAACGTTTAACCAACTTATGCCTGTCTAGTGTTGTCCAGTCAATTGCGAACTTGCCGGATACCTGTGGGTCATAATGTTTACCTTACCAGTGCTACCCACCACACGGAGGGGCTTCAAAGAAGGCTCGACGCCCCCCCCAGACCGTCAGCTCGGTCAACAGGCCTGCTCGCCAATCACCCAACAGGAGGTCCATACCTCCTCGCGACAGATGGACCCCATCCCCTGCATACAAGTCATAACTTTGGAGGCTAATAGCGGGGTGACGACTGACCCTCCCCCAAGCCCTGTTGACAAGGAAACGCGCCACTGCCCTATTCACCATGCGTCTAGCGCGGTCAAGGGCCAGGAGGTCAACGCCCCCTCTGTAGGAATGGCACGGGACCATGTCCGACCAAACAAGGGTTGTGGCGGGCCAGACGTAATGCAGGTAGGCGAGGTCCTCGCAAATCGCATGCTTCAGCGACAAGCCGGTGACCTGGCCCAAATCATTGCCCCCCAGGTGTATGATCAGAATATCAGGCGGGTCAGCATTCAGGCCTGAAAAAAGGAAAGGCAGCAGCTCCCGCCATAACATCCCAGGCTTACCATGCCATGTGAGACTTGTGTATGCACCCAGTCCCAGTTGGGGTCCCCACTCTGTCGCCGCAGCATAACGCGCTGCCCTGTGCACGTAGCTATGGCCCATCAGCCATACTGTCACCGGTGTAATACGACACCCCGGGTCTGTAAAGGAAAAAATGAGGGAAAATAGGTAAGGTGACCGGGTCGGTACTCACGGGGGGTGTGGGCGCACATAAAATTGAAAACATTGCGATCCCCACCGTCCCATGCTACGTATGTCAGCCCCTGAGTACCCAAAAGCCGCAGCGGTCGAGGCCGCCCCTATACGGAATGAATGAGTGCCATAGCGGGCGCCTGGGAGGCCCACACTGGCCAGCGCTTTGCCCGTCACCCTCCAAAATTGAAATTTAGTAAGGGGAGACCCATCTTGGTGACAGAAAAACGGGCCATGGTGCGTGCCACGCAGTGCCAGGAATTCCTGTAGGGCACCAACCGGACAGATGTCTGCCAAAGAACACCATAGCAGTCACACACCACTGCCGACGCCATGCTGATCGGTCTTAGAGGAACGTATCCTCAACTGAGCCCAGTCTTTGGCTACACAGACATCCTCGAGTTCCAGTGCCCTACGACTTGCATCCGCCTTAGACAGCATCACAAGCTCGCTGATGCGGAGCGCTCCAAAAAATGCCACTGTTGTGGCTGCATGGAACAGGGCTGCCTCATATGCTCAAAACAGAGGCAAGGCCAGCCCCGAGCCAACTGGGTAAGGACCCCTGGGGAAATCGGGTGGCGGTCGTCCGGGCAATGCCCGCGCTCGCGCACCCACCCCTCCAAAACATGTCTCACACGGAAGTCAGAGGTGCTGTCCACATGATCCCCCACCTTGGCCATAAAAGCCAACGCTGAAAGCCTGGATGCTATGGTGCGAGGTGCAAGGCCCTGAGAATGCAGGTAAACCATGAACCGCAGAACATGGGTTACCGGGATTGGCCAGGTTACTGGCAATTGAAATTGAGTACAAAATGCCCTGAAAGAATTAATTGCGTGGTGATACGCCTTACGGGTGCGTGGGGCTAGTGACAGGCCAATCGCCCGGTTCACCTCTCCTTGCCAATGGTCCATATCTCCTCCGGGAGTGGCGAGGGAAATTCCTCCGCATCCGGGGCCAAGGCACGGAACCGGGAGATCTGTAGGCGGGACAAAGCGTCAGCAATATCATTATTAACCCCTGGGACGTGCCTGGCCCTGAACAGTACGTTGAGGCGCAGGCTGCGCAACACAAATTGGCGCACTAGATCCATAATCCTGGGCGATTTAGAAGTCTGTGCATTTACAATGTGGACCACGGCCGCATTGTCACACCAGAAATGCACGACCGAGTTGGACCACTCCTGGCCCCATAGCATCAAAGCACCCAGGATAGGGAAAAATTCCAGATACGTGAGATCACGCAGGCGACCCGTGCCTGCCCAGGCCGGTGGCCACCCACCATAGGCCCACTTCCCATTGAAGTACATCCCATAACCCAGGGATCCTGAGGCATCAGACTGAATCTGAAATTGAGGGGAAGCCAGGAGGTCATGCCTCCAAAATGAGACCCCATTGAAGTCTCTCAGGAACTGTAACCAGACAAGCATGTCTGCCCTGATACCCTGGGTAAGCCTAACCCTATGGTGAGGCCTGGATAATCCTGCCATAGCGTCGCACAAGCGCCGGGCAAAAGCCCTGCCCGGTGCAACCACTCTGCAGGCAAAATTAAGGTGACCATGCAGCACCTGCAGTTCCCTCAGTGATGCCCTGCGCTTGGCCAACAAGTCCGAGATAAGGGCCACTATCCTCGACACCTTATCCCGCGGTAACCTAGATGCCTGCGCTATCGTGTCAATCTCCACCCCCAGGAAGACTAGCTGTGTAGATGGGCCCTCGGTCTTTTCGGGCGCTAAAGGGACACCGAGTTCCTCCATTAGCGTCTGAAATGTGTTGAGGAGACGTGTACACGTGTCCCAGCCCCGTTCACCCCCCAATAAAAAGTCATCCAGGTAATGGGCTACAGACCGGGACCCTGACCTGCGGACGAAAGCCCACTCTAGGAAGGTACTGAAACGCTCGAAAGCCGAGCATGATATGGAACAGCCAAAAGGCATGGCCTTATCAAAATAATATTCGCCCCGAAATTTGAAACCCAGCAATTCAAAGTCGCCCGGGTGCACTGGCAAGAGGCGAAAAGCCGACTTAATGTCGCACTTAGCCAGCAGCGCACCCGGGCCACATGAGCGCACCATGCGCAGCGCGTGGTCAAAAGATGTATACCTGACTGAGCAAAGGTCATCAGGGATAGCATCATTGACCGATCGGCTGGCTGGGTAGGACAAGTGATGGATAAGGCGAAACTCACCTGGAGACTTCTTGGGAACCAAGCCCAGGGGCGATAGCTTGAGGTTAGTGAACGGGGGTGCAGGGAAAGGGCCAGCGACCCTGCCCGCATTGACCTCCTTATTAATGCTGGCGGCAGCCACTTCCTCCCTCCCCCTAAGGGACAAAAGGTTGGGGGCATCCTGAGGGGACCTATCACCCATGAAAGGAATACGGAACCCCTGTCTAAAGCCCTGAAGTAGATAATCTGCATCCTCCCCCTTCGGGTACAATGCGAGCCAACGCTCCAGCATGTCCACATTAATTGGGGAGGGAGCCTTTCGGTGAACCAGCTCCATCTGCGGCAGTCTTGCCAGCCCACTGTCCGCCCCTCCCTCTGCCCCGCGTCCCTCCAGGCCTGGGACAGGCAGAGGCTGCATGGGGGCCCGCACAGGTGGGACACTCATGTCTGTACTTGCAATTCTTCTTACTGCATGAACCATTAGACGAGAAAGCCCAGCACAGCAGTCGGGCTGGAACCCCCTGCCCCGCCACTTGGCGGGGAACCTGTGCTGGAGCCACTCGCTGGACCGCATGTCCACAATGGTATCTCTCCCCTGGTGCGGGGCGCGTGGGCGTCATGTACAGCAGCCAAAGTCTCTGACATGGCTCATCCCACCTCATCTCAGGGTGCAGGGGAATTCTCATACGGAATTCCTCGTCATAAGCCAACCACGACGGGCCCGGAAAATCAACCATTGCCCGGTAGATATTGTCCAAATACTGGACCATCGGAATTGCCAGATCCGGCCGGGCCCTCAGGTACACTGCCATGTAGATGAGGTAAGCCGGCAGCCAGTTGGCCCACGTCCGTGGCGGCTTGCGACGACGTGCCTGTTCCTTATCCTTCTCATCCTGCCCCCCCCCCTCTCTTCCTTGGTGGGCTCCCTGTTTAGGAGTGAGAAGATATCAACATACTCCCCTCGCCATATTTTCTCTCTGGTGGCCTGTGCCAAATGGTCACCCAGTGGCAAGGAATAGCCCGCTGTTGGCAAGGCCGAGACAGGCACAGCAGAAACTGCGGGCATCTGGAAAGGGGCTTGAACTAACCCAGCCACCCCCAAAACATTCCCCACAGGGTAGGAAATGCTACCCACCCCGGGGCCCTGGGTGGTGGTTGACGTCGCTTGCTGTTGCGTCGGCGGCTGTACCCCCGGACCACCCATGCGAGGCCAAGGCCATTGGAAAGCCCCCCCCCCAACGTAGCCACATGTGTAGGTGCACTAGTTTGTACCGCATACTCACATGCTGCACCCCCGCGGGCCGCCCCCACCGGGGGTTCCGGCCCACTGGGGGCGTCGGAGCTCACGACCGCCGTAGAGCTCGCTGCCGGAGCTTGACCCGCGCCGGCCTGTTGGTCGGGGAGCTGCGAGGCAGTGGCCGAAGTCGCGCCACGCGCCTCAAGCTGCTCGACCCGTCCCGTCGCCTGCCGCTGCCCAGCAGACGACGCGTCCAAGCGCACCCCAAAAGGAGCGCCAGCGTGGCTGGCCCGAGCGAGGGAAGCCTCAAGTGCCGCCACGCGGGCCAGCAAGGCCTCGACACTGGCCTGGGGCCACGGGCCAGCCAGCCCGCCCGTTACGGGCGTGGGTACAGGCCCTTGCACCCCGGGGCCCGAATAAGGCCATGACCCCACACCCAGGCCCGGCAGGGCCGGCGTGGGCATCTGCCAAGGGAGGGGACCGCACCACCCCCCAAGGCTGGAAGGCCCCGGAGTGAGCTGGGCCCCAATGGAGGAAGGCCCAGAATGAGCACCAGGAGCGGCGTCCGCCGCTTGCGGGACGCGGGCCGCAGCCCATACTGGACCCCTGCTCGGGTCCCCGGCCTCCGGCCAGGGGGTAATAGACCCCATCCCACCGGTCCCGGTGGGAGCCGGCAAAGGCGGCTGGTGGGAAGGCGCAGCCGCGGTCCTCCGACCCGGATTGCGCCGCCGCACCGCACGAGCCGCGCTCGCGGCCGCCTTCTTCTTCGAAGGCATCTCAGTCGACCTAAGGGAAGCCGAAACGAGGAAAATAAGCAGCCAAAAGGCTTCCCGCTCGAGGTAAAAAGCGACGGAGTAAGAGGAAAAACTTCTCCGTTCCGTCGCTTCGCAAAATGGCAGCTCGGCTGCCTCGTGGCCACCCCTTTTATAAGGGAGCTGGCCACGCCCCTAACTACCCGGATGCCTTCGTCCTGTGGGGGGGCTCCCGCAAAGAGCGCGGCGGCCATTTTGGCGCCGCGCTTGCATTGTCCACACCGTGCATGATTTTATAAACTTCAAGACATCTCAAGACATCTCAAAGTTCCGAATTGTCCTCCAAAGTGAACTGGGGGAAATCTGTGCACAGCCTTAGCTTTAAACAGCTCCCAGAAAACTTCAGACTTCAGTTTTTGTTCAACTATGTGGAATGGGGAGTGGAAAACCCGATGGTGAGCCGTTTGTTTTCTTACTTCTTGGTGCTGGCCCTCTTTTCCACATCATGATTTCAGCTCAAATCCTTAGAATCATCAGCCTATTCTTTCAGAATAAAGCACGTTGCACATGTGCTTCATTTTTTTCTGGAGCTTGACCAGCTCCAGTAAAATGGATCAGGATCTTTGGGTCCCTGCTTCCATACTTCAAAAATTATGGAGCTGCTCTTTCTTCTCATAGAATTATGTAACCCTGTTCTTGTTCTTAGGAAGTTGATTGTTGGCTTAGCGTCCTCCACCTCCTCCCCTCCCCTCTCATTTATGTCTCTTTCCTTCTTTTTTGCATTCCTTTTAGATTCCTTTGGCTTTCTCTTGTACACTTTAGGTGACTTTGATCTAGTTATGTCTACTGGATTCTTATCTCAGTTATTCTCTTTGGCTTTGATACTGGGACGATCCTAGATCTCTCATCATTAATCTTGGTACCTAATTCTTATCTACCTTTAAGACAAATCTCTAGCCAGCTTCCCTTCTTGATATCTTGATTTCCCATTCCTGACATCTTTCTGTTCAAGCGATGCCCCATGTGTGGCCTTGAACAAGCTACACAGCCACAGGGTACGCCCATAAAAAGGGGCTAGAAAACGACTTCTTAGCACTTTATACCTTTAAAAACCTGGAAATGGTCAACATACATCAGAATGGAGTTGACTGCAAACAGTTGTTTGTTATTACTGATGTGTGATGTTGAAAGCAAGGAGATGTACCTTTACCATCACTGTCATTAGAAGTGTTCTATTTCTTTGGCACCTTTTTCTAAAAGAAAGAAAGGTAGGTAGGTAGGTAGGTAGGTAGGTATGGATCCCCCTCTCCACTCTTCTAAATAACACAATGTTAAATTGTTTGTAAAGGGCACTGCATCTACATTTGAGTTTGTCTCCCTTTTTCTATAACTTTCCCTTAGAAGAAAGCCGAAGAAGTGCACATTAACCAACAACTTGAAACTAGCTCAAGAGGAGTGGCCATGAATAGAGGGATTATGATGAATAGCTTCCTGAAACGAATGTCCCGGTCATTTGCAAGAAAGCTGTCCAAATCCGGAAGACTTTTACTACCTTTGCAAGAATAATAGCCGCCAGATTTTCACTGAGGAGTAAAGCTCAAGACAAAAATGTATCTCAAAAGGTCCTTTTATTAGCCTAGATGTTATACAAGGAAAGGGAAATGGCAAAACACAGCAAGAATGGGTATTACAAGTGGGCAAGAGTCTGTCACATCTGGGGAAAGTAATGAAGACTGATCCCATGGGAAAACTTGTTAGATCTGTAGAAAGAAGCTGGAAATAACAGCAGGCGGAGATTTTGCTGCATTAGTGAAAAATGTTCCACTAAAAATAGTCAAAAGTGTATGGGAAGAATTCAGGACTTACTAGTATCTTCAGCAAATAAAACAGGGGCTCTTAGGGAAAAGAAGGCACTTGCTATCCTTAATCGTATAACGACTTCACTTACTTCTGTATTAATTACACTTATATCCAATCTCTTCTCCACAGAACTCATGGTGGCACTTAGGGTTCTTTCCCCTTTCTTCTCACAACAACCTTGCAAGGCGGACCAGTTGGGGAGAGAGGACACCTTGGACATTACTCACAGTGTCTGGTAATCTGAGATATGTTGGCTGACACATTGATGCCTATTCTTCTCTGATAGCCACTAATAGGTGGAAAGTGTCTATTTGAAATTTGTTTATTACTCGAAGCCACTGTGGAAGCTTCTGCTAAATTGCATATTATAGTTGTATATTATATGAATAATTAGCATCTTATTTTTATAAACAAGGTAGATGCTAGACCAGGGGTACCCAACCTAAGGCCCACAGGCCAGTTCCAGCCCAAGGTGCCATTTCATGTGGTCCCCACCCCTCCAAAGGCATTTGAGAAACAAAATGGCTGCTCCTTTGAAGCTGTTGGAGCAAAATGGCCACCCCCATCATGCAGTCAGGGCAAAATGGCCATTGGGCCCTCGAAGCTGACTGAGAGAGCATGACCCAGCCCCTGGCTTGAAAAGGTTGGGAACCCCTGTGCTAGACTATGGTTGGCAGTTGTAGTGCATTAGTTTTAATCTTAACTCCAAGCCATCCTGGGCCACAAATCCTCCTGCAAAGATCTTGATCCATCTGAAGAAACTGAAGTATAAACCCTATGAATCTAGGTTGTCACTTGTTGCCCTTCTTATTTCCCCTTGTATTGCCTTCAACACATCATTGACCACTCAAACTGATTCCAAGAACTCTTTGGGAGGGGATATTCATGCCAACCTTGCTGGTTACTTTTGATGGCCTTGTTGACCTGTGAAGGAATAGGTTACATTTAGCACTGAAATAGTGGGTCCCTTTTTCACAAGTTGTCCCACTGTTATTCATTAGATGAGTAAAGAAGCCAACTGTCAGGAGCACGGAGCATTCCTAAAAAGAAAATTAAGTTATGAATTGGTAGCATAGTGACAGTCTTAATTCTCAAAATCGAATGGCACATCAGCTTGATGCAGAGAGCAAGAGAATGAAAGCGCGGCGCCAAAATGGCCGCCGTGCTCTTTGCAGGCCCCCCACCCACCCGGACTCAGACATCCGGGTGAGTTAGGGGGCATGGCCACCCCTCTATAAAAGGCGAGCTGCCATTGTAAAAATAGCGACGGAGAGGAGAAGTTTTCTCCGTCGCTGTTCCTTCGGCTCTTTAGCCCTTGGCTTTCCCGGCTGGGAAGGAAGGAGTTGCACAGAGCCTTTGGCTTGCTGGCTGCTCTGTGCTTTTTGGCGCTGATCCCCGGACAGGGATCCTGCTCTTTCTACAGATATGCCTCCCAAACGGAAGGCCCCGGCGACGAAACCGCGGCCAACGGGGAGGACTTTTGCGGGCCCTGCGCAGCGCGGGGGGCAGCCCTCAGGTTGGAGGACCAGGGCTGCGCCCACGCGGCAGGGCACTACCCCAGCTTTACCCACCAATACCGGTGGGGCGATGCAGGCTGTTGCTTGGCCCTCGGCTAGCCAGCGTCCGACCGGCCCTTCAGGGGCTTCGGCCCTCGGCCCGCAGTTGCCAGCCATGGGTCAGGCCAGCGGGGGAGGGCCCGGTGCTGGTACATGGCACGTTTCCCCTCCGGCCCCTCATGGGCCGGAGTTTTGGGCATGGCCCTATTCGGGCCCAGACTCCCACTTTGGGGTTCCTGGTCAAATGCCTGGTGGGCCATCCGGCCCACCCGGCCCTTCTCTCTCTGCTGGGGGCCCTTCGTGTTCACCGGCTGCCTCGACGGCTGCCACACTGCAACAAGCGGCCAGCCGGGTTGAGCTGCTGGAGACGCTCCGGCCTGCGCCTGCCGGTGTCTCGCAGCTCCCTGTTCATCCAGAGCTACAGCCAGGGAGTGGTCAAGTGTGGCCCCAGAGCTCGATTACGGTCGCGAGCTCCGACGCCCGCCGTGGGCCAGAACCCCCAGTGGGGGCGGCTCACGGGGGTGCACCTAGTGAGTATCAGGTTCAAGTTAATGCACCCACATCACAGTCCACTTCCAGTGGTGGGGTTCAGTGGCCATGGCCTCGTCAAGTCAAGGCGAGTAGGCATCAGTTGCCAGCCTATCCCAGTGCCCCTTGGTTCCATACTGGCACAACATTGTGGTGGGGGTTTCCGCCCCCGGGGCAGTGCCAGGCATCGCAGGGGCTGTCCAGGTTCCGCTGCGTATGCCCCGTGTACCTAATGTGCCAGTGACGGCCTTGCCGACGGCTGGTTATTCATTGCCCCCTGGTGATCATTTGTCCCAGGTCACGAGGGAAAAGATTTGGCGGGGGGAGTACAGTTGATGCGAGTGGGCATCAGTTACCGTCTTATCCCAGTATCCCATGGTGCTAAATGGTCCCTCGTTAAGGGTGGGGGTGTCCGCCCCCGGGGCAGTGCCGAGCATCGCAGGGGCTGTCCGGGTCCTGCTGCGTATGCCCTTGATACAGAACGTGCCGTCGATGGCTTTGCCGACGGCTGGTTATTCCTTGCCCCTGGGTGATCATTTACCGCAGGTCACGAGGGGTAAGGTCTGGAGGGGGATATGTGGATATTCTCCATATTGAACTGTGAGCCCACTGAGGAGGAGAGAGAGGGGCAGGACGACAGAGACAAAGAGCTGTCCCATCGTCGTAAGCCACCGTGCACCTAGGGCCAACTGGTTGTCGGCATACCTTATATATATGGGGGTATGCCGCAGGGCCTGGCCTGATTGGGCAATCCCGATGGTTCCATCCATTGCTAATATTTACAGGGCAATGGTTGATTTGATGGGCCCATCGCAGTTGGCTTACGACGAGGAAGGTGGATGAGGGTGGCCCTACACCCTGAGAGGAGGTGGGATGAGCCCTGTCAGCAATTGTGCTCGTGTACATGACTCCTACGTGACTGGCGCCTGGTGATAGGTACCATGGTGGTCATGCTGTGCAGCGGGCTGCTCAGACACAGGCTCCACGCTAACTGGTCGGGCAGGGGGTTCCTGCCCGCCTGCCGTGTTCGACCTGCTCAGCTGGCGACGTGTGTACTAAGCGCCAGTGTTGTTACTGACTTGGTGTCCCCTTTTGCGCTGGCCCTTATGCCGCCTCCGCGTGCCCGCGCGTTGGTGGGTTACGGGGCAGAGGTAGGGGTGCACAGGGGGCGATCAGAGCTCCGTCTGAAAGAACTAGCCTTTTCAAAGCCCCCCTCCCCTCCCCAATTAGTGTACTCAGGCTGAGTGATGGCACTCAGCTCATCCAAGAAGGGAGGATGCAGGGTACCTGCTGGAGGGTTTTCAATGGGGCTTTTGTATTCCATTCAGGGGTGTTAGGGGTCCCAGGATGCTACTAATCTGGTTACCTTGAAAGGTAACGAAGAGGTTACTCCACTGTGCACAGCTACGGGAGTTGGGGCTATGAGAGTAGTGGGTCCCTTCTTGGAACCACCTTTCCTAAGTTGAACGTCTCCCCTATGAGGCTAGTACCGAGGTAGAACCAGGGTGGATGTCATTTAATCCTCCATTTAGCTCACCCTGTGGGTTATCCGGTTAGGGATGCCATTCCTGATGACCTTCTTCAGTCAGGTACTCGTAGTTGGTTCAGCCCCTATGGGTGGCTCGCTCATGCAGTCCCGGTGCTTTCCTGGCACAGTGTGATATGCACTCAGCTTTCAGATTACTGCCACTACACCCAATGGATTTAGAGCTATTGGGTTTTTAGGTTCCAGGGTGAATTTTACTTAGATAAGTCCAACCCCTTCTGACTGAGTTAATTCATGTTCAGCGTTCGAAAGATTCGGGACTTTCATTCAGTGGGCCTGTGCTCGCAGGTCGGGGTCTCGGTCTCTAGCCCATTACCCCGATGACTTTTGGTTCGGGGGTGAACGGGGCTCGGACACGTGCACGCGTCTCCTCACTATATTTCAGACACTCAGGTGGGAACTGGGTGTCCCCTTGGTGCCTGAAAAGACCGAGGGCCCAGCTACTAAGCTCACATTTCTAAATCGACTCTGTCGCACGGGCATCCAGGTTACCCATGAATAAGGTGGCTCGGATCTCTGCGGCGATTTTGGCATTGATTGCCAAACATAAAGTGTTCCCTTGTGACCTGCCGTTACTTCATGGCCACCTTAATTTTGCCTGCAGGGTGGTTCCACCCGGCAGAGCATTGGCCAGGCGCCTGTGTGACGCCATGGCTGGCCTGTTAAAACGTCAACACAGGGTCCGGCTGATCAGGGGCATACGGGTAGACCTTCCGGTCTGGCTCAAATTACTCCTGGGTTTTAACGGGGTCTCTTCCTGGAGATCAGACCTGATGGTCTGCCCTAGATTTCAAGTACGGTCGGATGCCTCCGGCTCCCTGACTTATGGGGGTTTACTCTGAGGGTAGGTGGACTTACGGCCAATGGCAGCACCCATGGCTTGGCACGGATCGCTTCTGCGATCTTACCTTCCTTGAGTTTCTTCCCATTTTGGGGAGCACTGATGCTATGGGGTGATGAGTGGGCCTACTCAGTGGTCCATTTTTGGTGTGATAATGCGGCAGTGGTGCACATTGTCAACACCCAGACATGCAAATCCCCCAGGGTCATGACATTAGTTTGTCTATTCTTTTTGAGATGCCTACGCCTAAATGTGCTGTTCTGGGCCAGACATGTTCCAGGTATTAATAACGACATTGCTGCTGCTTTATCCCGCCTGCAGATCCCCGGTTCCGTGCCTTACTCCAGAAGCAGATGAATTCCACTCGCCGCTCCCGGCCGATATTTGGACATTTGGCGAGGAGAGGTGAACCGGGCATGTCATTGGCACCTTGCACGCGTAAGGCGTATCACTATGCGTTCATGCGTCGTGTTTTGGAGGGGTGGACACGGGAACGTGTCCGCCGCCCGGACACGCGTCATCCCAGTTCCCAGAGTTTCTGACCCACCTTGCACGAGGCTGGCATTACTTATGTTCGGATAGGTGTGAAGTGGCTCTTGGTCACGCAGCTACCACGGTAGCCTTTTTGGAGTGCTCCGCATCAGTGAGTGGGTGCCAGAGTTGGTACCATCTGTGTAAGGCGGATGTGTCTCATAGGGCACTGGAACTCGACGATGTCTCTGTCACACGTGAGTGGGCTCAAGTGAGGATACGGTCCTCACAGGTTGTTCAGCACGGCGTAGGCAGTGGAGTCAGACTGCTACGAAGTTTTATTGGAGACATCTGTCCGGTTGGTGCCCTACATGAATTTTCGACAGTGCCTGCTGCACGCCCCAGCCTGTTTTTCTGCCACCAGGATAGGTCTACCCTTGCCGGAGTAATGTTATTGAGGGTGACCGGTGCCGCGCTTCGTGGTGTGGGGGCCCGTTTTGGCACCCATTTATTTAGGATAGGCGTCGCGTTGATCGCGGCTACGTTTGGAGTACTCAGAGGCAGACATGCGTGTACGCGCAATTTCTTATATGTACGTGCCCTCACTGTACGAGTACCTGATTTTGTCCTTAACCTCTTCTCCTCTTTTACAGATCCTGTGTGTCTATACACACCGGTGGCAGTGGGGCTGGTGGGCTGCAGCTATGTACACTGGGCAGCAGTGTATGCTGCGGCGACAGAGAGTGGACCCCGACTTTGGCTGTGTGCATCCGCACGTATGCGATGGTATGGTATGCGCGGCACCAGGGGGCGGGAACTGTTGCCATTCCTGATGTCCATCGGGGATGCTGGACCGCCCGATGTTCTTAATAGGCACCTCGGCGGCAACGATCTCATACGGATCACTGCTGTTACTAAACTGTTGAGGGGCTGTGACCTGCCGTTTTATATCACGTATGGCTTACACATGGTCGCTATGGTCTAACATCGTGCCGAGACACCAATTTAAGGGAGACGTGGATCTCCGTGGTTCGGACTGTTCCGGCAGTCAGTGGACAGGGCTGTTGCTCAGTCCCTTGCTGAGCATGGCTGGGAGACAGCCATTGGACACCTGAGGATAGGCTTACAAAAGTTTTGCCGGTAGGCAGGGGAAGGGGTCCACCTGTCGGCTGGAGGTATGTACCTCGTTCTGGGCGTGGTGCAAGCAGGCCTGGTGACCGAGCTGACGGTCTTGGGGGGGGGCGGTGAGTCATCATGGACGCCTCCCCGTGTGGTGGGTAGCACTGGTAAGGTAAATATTTATGACCCATAGGTATCCGGCAGGTTCGCAATTGACTGGCCAACACTTAGACAGGTACAGGTGTAATAACGTTGACCGGTCAACGACGAACCAGGCAAGGGGTGATGGCAGGAGCTTTTCAGCATGCATCACCCCGTGATTTGACGGATACACGTCAGAGGGTGGGGTCAGTAGATAGTTTATCGACTACGGTCAACAATTTGTTTGTGTCAACAAACAAATTGATACAAATGGATACATTGTAGCCAATTGCCATTGGCAATTTTGGGAAGAACCTTACCAGTGTTACTGCGGCCTGCTTGCCTTAAGAATTATAATTGGATGAGTACCAATTGAAAGTTATAATTCGGACTAGGGCATTATTCAATAAAAGTGGTCCAATGCCTTTATCCATATACCGGTGTCTGAGTCTTTCTTTGGGGGTGCGCCTGCAATGAAAGCGCGGCGCCAAAATGGCCACCGCGCTCTTTGCAGCCCCCACCCACCCGGACTCAGACATCCGGGTGAGTTAGGGGGCGTGACCACCCCTCTATAAAAGGGGTGGCCACGAGGCAGCCGAGCTGCCATTGTAAAAATACCGACGGAGAGGAGAAGTTTTCCCTCCACCCCCTCCCTAGTGAACAGTGTGATATTTTGGTCACTTCGGGGCCAGGTGGGAATTTTTGGCCTGAACCTACAATTGGCCCTTGGGTTCTGGCTTTTTTGCCCATCCCACACTGTTGCTAAGGTTTGACATAGGGTTTTTTGCTCTTGACTTTGGTCACTTAGGCGGGTAGCACTGGTAAGGTAAATATTTATGACCCATAGGTATCCGGCAGGTTCGCAATTGACTGGCCAACACTTAGACAGGTACAGGTGTAATAACGTTGACCGGTGAACGACGAACCAGGCAAGGGGTGATGGCAGGAGCTTTTCAGCATGCATCACCCCGTGATTTGACGGATACACGTCAGAGGGTGGGGTCAGTAGATAGTTTATTGACTACGGTCAACAATTTGTTTGTGTCAACAAACAAATGGATACAAATGGATACATTGTAGCCAATTGCCATTGGCAATTTTGGGAGGAACCTTACCAGTGTTACTGCGGCCTGCTTGCCTTAAGAATTATAATTGGATGAGTACCAATTGAAAGTTATAATTCGGACTAGGGCATTATTCAATAAAAGTGGCCCAATGCCTTTATCCATATACCGGTGTCTGAGTCTTTCTTGGGGGGTGCGCCTGCAAAGTATATTCTGGCAATGGATGCTTCACAGTAATGATCACCTCTTAAGGACAAAACCTTTCAGAGTTGAAGACACGCTGGAAAAACTAGCTAATTATCAAGGAACTGGATTGCTGCAGCCTTCTGTCAAGGATAATCTGATTTCACAAGTTGTCCCACTGAATCAAATTAATTCCTGTGATTTATTGATGCAAGCTATAAATATTGACCAAGGTGGACAGAAATATGCTAATTAACTGAAAGGACTCTCAACTCCCCCAGCTTCAGCCAGACACATAATCAGATGGTAGAAATAAGCCTTTGGTTTCAAGCTTTCTTGAAGTGTGTATATACTTTAGTTATCAAAGCTTAGTATCAATGCTTGAAATTTAGGGGAGCCACTCTTCTAAAATATTTATCACCTACATTTTGTTTTGGATTTCTTCATGAATTGCTGAATTCTGTCTTGGGTCAAATTTCTTCTTCAGTCTTTCTGTTTGATTTGCCTGATCTTATTCCTGAGGGCAAACTGATCCATTAAGCATCTTCTAGTTTCCCCTTCAGGGACTGTGGTGGCTTAGTGGTTAAGACGCTGAACTGGATGACTGGAAGGTTGGCAGATCGGCAGTTCAAGACCCAAGTACTACACAACGGAGTGAGCTCCCATCTCTGACCCAACTCCTGCCAACCTAGCAGTTTGAAAGCAAGAAATTGCAAGTAAATAAATAGGTACCACTTTGGTGGGAAGGGAAACAGTGTTTTGTGCACCCTGGTGTCTAGGCTCTTTGGCTATAAACAAGGAAGAGCACTGAACCCTAGAGTCAGATACGACTGGCTTTCGAGCAAGGGTGACCTTTACCTTAGTTTTTCCTTCTTAATTTTTTTGTGGTGCTTGCTGTTTGTGCACATTTTGCTGTGCTTCTCACTTCTTTCATGTAGAAGCACTGAGAAAAGTCTGCAATGTTATAATGTGATTTTTGTTTGTATTTTAGCAGTGTTCAGGCACACGTGGGCATTTAGAAACCTCTCTACTTGAGAATCTTAAGTATTTCAACAAACTGTAAAGATGGAATCACATCTACAAAAGTGACAGCAAATGAATATAACTGTGTATTGCATAATCACCTGTACTCTAAAGTTATAGGAGTTTATTGCTCTTGTTTTTCAAACAAGTCACCTTCCCTAGATGACTATGCATTGCAGAACACAACCATCTTTTGGAATCTAAATAACTTCATACTATGCACTGTAGTTCTTGGCTCAAAAATTTGATGGGAAAATATAGAGGCAGTTACATTTAAAAACACACATTTTAAGGGAAAATGCATACTGTGTTATGTTAGGGAAACTTACAGTGTGGCAAAATGAATTTACAAAAGTAAGTTTGCTCCCAATTTCTTCACAGGTAAGGGAACATCAAAATGTCTCATGGAGGCTGATAGGAATTTGGGGTAAATGCTCACAAGACACCAAACTTTACTTCATAAAAACAAAAAAAGAACAATTCTCACAGTATTCCACCTCTTATAGTCCTTCACATCTTCCAGTGCATCTGAAGTCCTTTATCCAACCCAACCCAACCCAACCCAACCCAACCCAACCCAATCTCAATTTGTCTTTGCTTATATATTTAAGTACAATTCAACTGAACTCCAAAATGTTATATCCTTAGCATTCTGTTTCCATCTCTGGCCAAACAGGTTTAACATCAGCTCACCCCATCATTTTCAGGGTCTGCCTAGTGATCTTTTGTGTTCCCTTGGTAGCCAGTTCTTTATTCCTGATCAAAATGGCTAACTGCATCCCTAAGAAAAGATTGTCCAAGTAAGCATACCCAAAGCTCTGAGTCTCAGGACTAAGGTGGTTGTTGTCACTTCCTGCATCTTTCCAAATTCATGTGCTAGGGTGCCACAGCTTGTTAGTGAAGTTCAAGAAAAAGAGTCTTACTTGGAATCTCAGAAAGTTCCTTGTGCTCTTAGAATCTTCCCTAGCATATGGAAGTGCTGAAATTGTCATTGATTTCCCCAACATTGCAATGAAGTTGGGGTTGGCATGGGTAGTAATGGCAGCAGGTCCAACCTTAGGCTCTAATTCCATGACTGTTGGCACCACCATCCCTTGAGCTCCACTGTATCAACATGGCTTAGGTTCTGGAGTGAGATACAGGCATCCCAAGTTTGCTTTACTAAGGTATGTGGGATCCCCCTCTTACTAGGGTTTAACCAACCAGTCCACTCTATACTTCCACAACATTTCCTCCTCCCTGTCTTTGAGGCGTTCCTTCCTTGATGCTTCTCCCAATTCTCAAAGGTTCCAGGACGTTCCCAACCTCTGATTCCTGTTCTAGCTCTTCATCCTTCTCCCTGTCTTCTGTCTTCCACTCTGATGAAGGTGGAATCCCTACTATTTCCAGGTCAGTGGCCTCCCTACTGTCACAAAGGTGACCTTGTTCCTTTAATCCTGTAGAAACAGAGCAATGAGCAATGAACACCAGGACAACAGGATGCATTCGGAATACCAGATCTGGTTTTAAAACACTATTCATGTAACATTTATTTTATACATTAATTCAGTATCAAGAGGCCTCAAACACACACCATTCATTCTATGCTCACATACAGAGCCCCTTCCCTGATGGATGATCACACCTTTGGCAAGGGACAACAGGTGACCAAGTTACAGTGCAGTTCTGGCACATTGAGGGTCTCTCAAAACGAGATCTTTATAGTGTCTTTCTTTCATGTGGTGTGTCATGCAAGTCCAGGCTTATCAGCCACATTCTGGTCCATGCTATGTGCATGTCTTACAAGCATACCTCAGTGTCTGTTCTCCATTCCAGCTGAGTACATATCATACATGTTATCACAATCTTTGCTTATCTCATTCTGTAAGAACATCTTGGTTTTCAGCTGTCCTGTGTTCCTTTCTCAGGCGATGCTGCTGCTTCTTCACTTCACTTTGCCAAGACTGCCTGACTTTGCAAGTTTCTTCAATTCCATAAATCAATTCGTATTCTCCATTTTACATGGCACAGATCTGGAACCCACACATCCATCACATAACCACCAGAAATGAGGCCCTTTTGAGATGGGCTGTGAACCTCAGGGCTGTTTTGTTGGCATGGTAATTTCTTCCCCCTGGGTGAAATTTATTGGAGCTGTGGATTGTGCTCTCCCACTCACAAAGAAATAAAGAATTTCTCTCCCCCACTTTCTTTCTCTCTGTATCTGTGTGTGATAGAATGAAGGAGATAAGGATAGAATAGACTAGTGATGGTGAACCTTTTAGAGACCGTGTGCCCAAACTGCAACCCAAAACCCACTCATTTATCACAAAGTGCCAGCACGGCAACAGGGAAGGGAGGAAACTCTCCCATTGGTCTGCTGTACAGAGGGGTGGGGCAAATTTTGTGCTGGGGGAGTAAGCACTCCCATTGGACTGCTGGGCAGAGGGGCGCAGCAAATGCTGTGCTGTTGCAACTGCATGTGCCCACAGAGAGGGCTCTGAGTGCCACCTCTAGCATGCATGCCATAGGTTCACCACCACTGGAACAGACCATAGGTCTTACATTACCACACATGATTTTGAGGGGGAAATGCTATTAATAATCCTTTGCCTGAAGAGATTGCTTGCTTGCTTGAGTAATACCTAGAAAGCTGTAGTGATGAAATCTATCTCACAACCGCTGAAGTAGAAGAAACTGAAATGGGCAGTTTCTATGTTCAGAAAAAACCCATGCCAAAGAGTAAAGAGGCATTGAAAGAAGAGAGTGCAAAAGCTGGCTTGAGACTCAACATTAAGAAAACCAAGATAATGGCAATAGGCCCTATCAGTCTCTGGAAAGTAGATGGGGAAGAAGTAGAAGCAGTGACGGACTTTACTTTCTCGGGATCCAAGATCACTGCAACTGGTGATTGTAGCCATGAAATAAAAAGGTGACTGATTCTTGGGAGACAAGCTATAAGAAACCTGGGGAACATAGTTAAAAGCAGAGACATCACATTGCAATCAAAAATTCACATAGTCAAAGCAATGGTATTCCCGGTGGTAATGATTGGTTGTAAGAGCTAGACCATAAAGAAAGCTGAGCTCAGAAGAATAGATGCCTTTGAAATGTGGAGTTGGAGAAGAGTTATGAAAGTATCCTGGACAGCAAGGAGAAGAAATAAGTCGATCTTAGAAGAAATCAACCCTGACTGCTCCTTGGAAAGTCAAATAGTGAAGATGAAGCTACTTTGGACATCAAATGAGAAGAGAGGATTCATTTGAGAAAGCCTTGATTCTGGGAATGGTTGAGGGCAAGAGAAGAAGGGGGCAGCAGAAAATGAGATGGCTAGATGGCATTGTTGATGCAATGGGCAAAGAGCTGGTCGTGTTGAGGAGAATGGTGGAGGATAGAGATGCCTGGTGGGCAATGATCCATGGGGTCACAAAGGGTTGGAATTGACTGTGTGACTGAACAACAACAAAAAGAAAAGAAAGAAAAGGGAAATGGCAGTGTTGACTCTATAATTGAAACTGTTCTGCACTGAAAAGTCAATGTTTATTGATCTGCATTATGAACTATTTTGGTTTATATCACCAATTCTGTGAGAGATTTTGATCTAATAGGCAATCAGAAGCAATCTAGCCCTCCCACTGTTTTAACACCACCACCGCTGTCACAACACCATTATACCATTGCTACAACCACCAGCACTGCTGCACCTACACTTCTGTGTTGGTTTAAACAATCATACCACCTGAACTGATGCATACGAATCGAGTGTCAAAAAAAGTGGAAGTTCCAGTTGCGGAGTCAAAAAACAACAACTTTGTATGGGGATAAGGAAAAGTCCAGTCTCATTCATGTCAGATTTTACATCCTGTGGTCAATGGGGAATAAATGCAAATCAGACCATCTCAATCCTGTAGCATTTCCAACATTATGTCTCAGTGTAGTCACATTTGCTGGCCACCCTCAATATGTAAATGTTCACCTAGTGACATCGTGATCTCTCCAGTCTCATTTGTTGCCTACACCATCTAGTCCATGCAGTTTTCACTCAGGCTGTGTAACTGTTCTGGTCCCCATTTTGTTGGTTTGGACTTATTCAGATCTAATATGAAGAAGTCTCAATTTGTTCAGATTGACCCCAAAACAGAGCTAGGTCAGCTTGAATGGCTGCATTCTGATTTGGCAGTTCAGGCACTAAAGGGAAGTCAGAACTTGTTACAAAACAGCATTATATAATCATAATATGAGGGTGTTATGACAAGGAGAGGAAGGGAGATAGAAGTTACCGGAGTGACAGCTCTACCTTGCAATCTCAGACAAGTATCTCATCAAGACTTTATTTATTCGTTTCATTTCTATCCTGCATTTCTCCCAGTGCAGAGAACCAAATACTTTCAGGCAGTTCTTAACTCTTCAGCTTTTCTTTCACTGTTGGTAATGGATAATTTTTAAAAAAGTTTCAGTGCGTGCTTTGGTAATTGATTGCCTTGGTCAATGTGGGCCTTTGTTGCTTTACCTCCAAGATTTGTTAACTTGCTAATTTGAACAGCTGGGCTCAATCCTTGTTTTGCCTTTCTTGATTTGTTTGTTTGAAGAGTAAACAAATAACGTATGTCTGGCTGGACATCCTGCTACAGTAATGAAGTAGACTGTACAGCCAGTGACTCAATGCCGAGTGTTGGGCAGTGGTAAATGACCTGACTCCCTAAAGGGGCCAATGGCTATGGGTGGAGGAAATGCCACTGGAAAACATCATATTGAACCCAATGGCAAAATGAGCAGAGGATTCTGATTCCCAATGGTCATGGAGGCAGAAGAGGCCATGCCAAGTGGACTGGCTGTGAAGGTGCACCTTGTTAATATACTCAAGTCTGTGGTAGTTAAATTTTGCATGTCTCATTCATTTGCGCCCCCAGGAGATGGCTCCATGATCACAGTGTGTGGGTCACTTCATGGCAAGCTGCAATCCACCTTAAACAAATTCACACTAGTGGCATTTTCCTGTTTGTTGTGAAAAAGATTTCCAGGAAAAATGTATACTTGGATACGAGTAGCCTCCGCTGCCGAATCAAATAATCCTGTTCCCATCTCTGACAACTTACTCAGCTTTGCTTTTGCTAAAAACAGGTTCTACCCATCTTATCTTTTTCATATCTGGAAGTGAAATTTCAGTTCCTTCAGTTTCCAGAAATAATAAGTATGAAGAAAAAAACTAGAACTTATGTAGCTTACCTGTTTAAGACCATTAATTTAATTTAATTTTAATTTAACTAAGTGGGATTTCTAGCAAGTTTTCCACTGTCATTTAGAGATGGGACATATCACTAACTGTTTCATTATATTAACAATACATGCCTTATCTCCTAAAAATGACAGCTTCATGTCATTTACCAACTGCGCCTGCTCCTTGCTCACAGTCAGTCACGCTCTGGTCACCTCCAGATTGGATAATTGTAATGCGCTCTACATGGGGCTACCCTTGGTGACCATTCGGAGGCTTCAGCTGGTCCAGAATGCAGCTGCCCGTGTTGTGATGAGGTGCGGGCGCTATGTTCGCGCCTCACCGCTTCTCCGGGAGCTGCACTGGTTGTCGGTGTGCCTCCGGGTGCAATTCAAGGTGCTGGTTTTGACCTTTAAAGCCCTTCATGGCATTGGACCAGGCTACTTAAGAGGCTGCATCGCCACAAGGAATTTAACCCGTCCTACTAGGGCAGACAGGAGAGGCTCACTGGTGGTCCCATCAGTGAAAGAAGTACATCTTATTCGGACCAGGAAAAGAGCCTTTTCCATGTCTTCCCCTGCCCTGTGGAACCTCTTACCACCTGAGTTGCATCTCCAGATGGAACTACTCCCCTTTAGAAAGATGCTGAAGACATGGCTCTTCCAGCAGGTTTGGGGCACACTTGACTCTACCAGTCAAGCCCGGTGGCTGATTTAGCCTGAGGGGCTGCCCCTCGGGCTTGGTGATTCTGTTTTAATGGGGGTAGGGTGGGGTGGGTTGTTTTTTTAATGATGATTTGTTTGTGTTTTTAATGCTAGTTTTAATTGGGGTTGTTAGGTTTGTTTTAACTATTGTTGTTTAATTGTTTTTATTGTAATTTTTATTATATTGTTAGCCACTCTGAGTGGTGTACTCACCAGGAGGGTGGGATATAAACGCGCAAAAATAAATAAATAAATAAACATCTGGGAAATTCTATGCATTAGTGGGGGGGGAGTCTATGCTTCAGCAGCGCTATCAAAATGCATACTTTGAGAGGGAAGTTGATTGGATTCCATTGCAGTTCATCAATGAACAGTAGCATTGAGATGAATGTGCCCCCTCACCCTGCCTCTGTTTTTAGTGCAATTCTCTAAAAACAAAACCAATGATTGAAAATCTTTAATGCCAAGAGTATAGTTCTTTCTAGATTTCAGTTTTTCCTCTTCTATGCACTTGCTTCTCGACTCCCTGCATTTTTTTTAAAAAAAACTAGACTGTGTTTAGCTTGGGGTTTTATGCAGACCGCATCTTGTCTGACTATCTGCACATAATCTGGATCTTCCTAATAGTATCCGAGGGCCATGTGCTGCCCTACATCCCTGTGCACAATTCTTTTTTGACATGAGTAGGTGTTCCATGTGCCAAATGAAAGAACTAGGGCAGCCCTTGAACAATGGGCTCTGCCTGGATCAGAGCTCTTGACTGTCAGGAAAGTTTCATGATCTTCTCCTTGTCCTATTGACATTAATTATGCAGCAAGGTCCCTAATGCTGAGAATTAAGATCAGTTGTCCCCAAAGTTGGCAATTAAATTTGAAGTGAAATGCCTAGACAAAAAATATAATTAATTAACCCTATGAATAATTCTCTAGTGGAATGCAACACTCACTCAAGGCTTTGACAATGTGAGATCATGGTGTTCACTGGGATGCAAAAGTCATTGAAACTGGCAAGTCTCATAATACCCTAGCCACCATGTCCCTGGTGGCACAGTGCTTAAACTGCTGTACTGCAGTCAAAACGTTGAGAGTTCGATCCTGACAGTGATCAAAGTTGACTAAGCCTTCCATCCTTCCAAGGTTGGTAAAATGATTCCCCAGCGTGTTGAGGGCAAAATGCTAATTACCTTGTGAATCACCCAGAGAGTGCATTAAGTGCTATGGGGCAGTATATAAACATGCTTATTCTACAATATTAATGGATTAGTAAGGAATCATGGCAAATTGTAGCAACTGCAGAAAAAAATATCAGCCATCTGGGGGCTCAACCATCCTGAAGGATATCATGTGCATAAAACAGTTTCCAATTCATCTCACCTTTTAAAACGCCTGGAGCAATGCACAGTTTGGAAAACTGGCCAACCTGCCTCCTTTCTTGGAGTTGAACATGATTTTCTTGCCTTAACACTTTTCTGTGGGGTTGCAATGATAGACATGTTTTCCATCTTTGCGCTCCCCCCCTTCCTGGGGCCTGGTTCCTCTTAGCCGCTTTGAATTCCACTAAATCCCCTTTCTCCTAATCATCCTTCTCTCTTCAGAGATACATACTGGCTGCTGCAATTTGGAAACAAGAATTGGAAAAAAATTTAGCAACCCACTTGTCAGAAAGATGGCTCGGAAGAATATTTTGACAGCCAAAATGTTCTCCCATTTCGGTGGTTAACAAGGCTCTTTTGACATCTGTGCAAACATCTTTCCAGATTCTCCACCCTCCTCTTTATGTTCCCTTTCCCTTGTGTTAATTAAATTCTTGATGACCAGTGATGGATAGATTTCAGCTAAGTCATAACATGTCAAGCTGATTTATAGGAGGTAGACTAGTATTTACTATTCTTGGCCTCCACCACAATTAATATTGAAAAGAAAAGGGTGCTATTTAAATAAGCAAGGCTGATAATTCATCTGAGTTGTGGTGACATATTGCCCACCCCTTCAATATGCAATTTCCCCGTCTTAAAGGAATTTTAAGGTTGTGAATGTGTTTCTGGGATGGGGGTTTATGGCATAATGTTTCTCACTGGTGCTTTTGTGCCATAACATAAGAATGAATCCTCTATATGAGAAAGTATTCACACGACACACAAAATCTTACGTATGTGTGCTTCAGAAGTCAAGATAGTCTCTAAACCCAAGTTTGGTCTGAAATTGAACCTAAGTACTTTTTACAGAGGAACACAGTGGGACAAACCTCCATCTCCTTCATCCTCACATACAATTTTCAAGGAGGCACTTCCCTGATAACGACAAACTTGTGTTGCCAGCTAATCTGTCTCACACTAGGTCAGGCAACTGCAGAATGAACTCACCAAAAGGTGCCTTCATTTTGGCAGTTTCACGTCTGGCCTAGACATGGAAGAAGAAGAAGAATCTTCAGCTACCACAATCTGAAGTTTATGAAGGTGAGGATACATTATGTAAACCTGAGCAAGTTGTCCAAGCAGCAATATAAAGACAGAAAATGGTGGTGGTGGTGGTGGTGGTGGTGGGGTGACTACAGACTTGACATTTTATAAATGAATTCATTAGTGCTCTTTTCCAAATGTATATGTTATATGGATAATAGTATGTTGTATACCTTAGAGTCGCAATTCAGCAAGGAGTCAGTTCACTGGCAGACCGACATTCCACTCATTTATTTATTTACAGAAATCAAGTCCATTTGTATGCTTTTTTAAAAAATGATTTGGATTTTAGCCAATGTTGCCTATCACTTGTCAAAGATGTTAGGCCCGGGACTAAAACTCACCAAAGCGTCTTCTGTCAAATCCCTTGACCAAGGTGAAAGCAGAGGGCACACGTCATGGTCCGTGATATCCAACTGGCTAATAGTACAATTCTTTTTTCTTAAACCCTCTAGATTCTGCATAGGGTATATTTCCCTTTTCTGTCCATGGTTCAGAATATTAAAAAATGACCCAACACTGCTATGCAATTATTGTGCCCACATTGTCAGCAGGAAAATGAATGCCAAAATTTACATAGCACAGGGCAGCCTGAATGTTATAACACCAATGTTGCCTTCAAGAAGGTCTACAGCAGGGGTGCCCAAACTACGGCATGAACGGGCGTGTTTTACTTCTACTTCCAGAAGAGATCAGGGTGGAGTAGGCTGGATGAATTGGTGTCAGGAGCCGTATCCACCCCACGGGCCATACTTTGGGCACCCCTGGTTTAAGCAGGGAAAATGGTAGCTTAAAATCTATCATCCTGTTGCAAAACAGATCGCAAGGCATGTTTTGCTTCAGCTCCTGGTAGGAGGAAGCACGTGACTGGCTCACTGAACCATGTGACCAGCCTGCATCCTGAAAAGTTTGGGCACCCCTGGTCTACAGGACACTACAAAGAGACAACAATCAGGGCGAAATCCCAGAAGCTGACTCCTCCCCCCCATCAGTTAGCCACTCCTCACCTGAATACAAAGCAATTGTCATGGCTATTTTTAATATGTTATAGAGACATTTTTTCTGGCCTGTCATCCCACTATGGTAATGGAGGAGACCATACAGCCAGCGACTCAATGCTGAGTGTCAGGCGGTGGTTACCTAACCTGACTCCCTAAAGGGGCCAACAGCTATGGGCAGATGAGCGCCTTTAGGTGGGATGATGGTCCTCCCCAGTGGAGGAAATGCTACTAGAAACCATCATATTGGGTCCAATGGCAAAATAAGCAGAGAAGGAACTACTTTCTGATTCTCTACAGTCATGGAGACAGAAGAGGCCATGCCAGATGGATTGGCTGTGAAGGCACACCTTGGTAATATCCTCCAGGCTGTGGCAATCCATTGCAGTCCTGGTGTTAAATCCTGCATTCTCATTTCATATGTGCCACAGGAGAAGGATCCATGATCACAGTGTGTGGGTCACTTCATGGCAGGCTGGGATCAACATTTAACAAATTCGCCCCAATGGCATTTTTCCTGCTTCAGGAAAAAAAATATGTATTCTTGGATATGAGTTTCAGTCCACGACGATGAGAGACATTTATTGCTTGGGGGCACGGAGTAATACAATTGTTGAAATGTTGAATCATAACTCAAAACTGTTTGAGTAAACATCTCTAAATTTGGCACAGAGCAAAAACAGACTGTTTGTTACTACTGTGCCAATTTCGTGCTGATCTGAAGCCTAGTTTAAAAGTTATAATTTCTTGTTTGGGCTACCTCATTTTTAGAATTGCTGTGTAGAATGATGACTCACTCTGCACTGGTGCGAGTAAGGCAGGGTACAAATAAATCTATAATAATAATAATAATAATAATAATAATAATAATAATAATAATAATAATAATAATAATAATAATAATAATAATAATAATAATAATAATAATAATAATAATAATAATAATAATAATAATAATAATAATAATAATAATAATAATAATAATAATAATAATAATAATACCATTGTTGCACTCTTGTGCAGCAATAATTTAACTAAAATAGACATTGTGGGTTAATCCCCACCCCTGGGTTAGAGTCAGGTTTAACCTTGTTTTGAGTAGACCGAGTGACATCAATGGAACTGGCTAGTAGTAGTTTGTGTGTGTAAGTAAGTAAGTAAGTAAGTAAGTAAGTAAGTAAGTAAGTAAGTAAGTAAGTAAGTAAAATTCATGCTATGGCCAGTGCTTAATTTTAATCTAGTGCCCATTCTCACACCTCACCCGTCCCTGTCGTTTTTTCTCATTTTCCAAGCTTGATGGGTGTTGAAAGTATATTTATAGTTCGATGCTGCTGATGGAAAGAAAGAAATGTGGTATTGGGTGGGGAACGATGCTTTTGTTGTGCGTCTGGACAAGCCATACATTTTAAGTTCTCAATTTCAGAATCAGAGAAAACATTACAGGGAGCCTAAATGACTTCTTAATAGTGTTGGGCCATTTGGAAGCACTTAGACATGACATTGCCCACTTTGTCAGGCCAGTTGAAGGAAAAATATCATTTATCAAAATGGCTTCCAAAGCACTGTGTTTCAGAAGTGTTTCATTTCACTAACCTACCTATCAGTGTCAATCCCGGATGTTTATTTCTCCACCTCCCCAACTATTTAAAACATAGGCATTGAAAATGGCTGGTCTTCTTAGATAATATCCATCTATTTGTACATTGGAAACAACAGGGCATGCCAGTGATAGAAAAACAGCATTCTTTGTGATTAATTCCCTCCTCAAATCTTTTTTTGGTTGTGAGGGGAGGGCGAAAGATGGGAATATGATGTGCTCTTTCATCCCAACCTCCTACGTACTTTAGCGGGTGACTGTCAACTGCCAGATTGTGGCAGCTTTTGAAATCTGTTAAGCTGTACGTCGCCTTTGTAAATAAAGCAATCTATAGCAGTGTATCAGCAACACAAGCAAGAAATAGAGGACCAGATGATTTGATGGAGGCTGGACGTCAGATTATTGCAGGAGAATAATTTCAGAGGACAATGTGAGCGCGATGAATACATTAACAGATTACCAGGAGGATTAAGAAGAGAAACGTAATAATGAACTAAAAAAAAATTTGTGAAATCCGCAACCTGTTTTTATTCTATTAATATTAATATTTTAGTTCATTATTCCTGCAGACAAATGGATTTGTTTCCACTGATTATAGGAAAAGAGATGCGAAGAACAATGACACTTATTCAGCAGTCCAAGCATTGCTTATAGAACATAATGCATTTTATTTGTTTATTTATATAATAATCATAATAACCATGTGCCACTAAGTCATATCTGAGCGATGGTGATTCTTTCAGGATTTTCTAATTAGAGCCTTAGTTCTCAACCTTTTTATGGCCATGCCCCTCCTAAGCATCTCTAAAATCCTGATGCCTCATTCCCTATTTGCTCCCCTGTGGGGCATGTACCCCACATTAGGAACCAAGGATATAGAGGCTACTCAAAAATGGTTTACCATTCTCTTATTTTGGGTGCCTCTGGGACTATGCAGCATGCCCAAAGCCACATAGACTGGCTGTTCTCCCAACAGCATTCTGGCTCCACAGCCAGATACCTAACTCATGGAGGTATTAAACCATTCGTTCCCATGGGGTAAGGTATCATCAGTATGCTGATGATACCCAACTGTACATCTCAGCCTGTGGGGACCTGGATGATGCAGCCAAAGTCCTAGCCAGGTGTCTGGAGGCTGTTTGGGTCTGGATGGGGGACAACGGGCTTCAGCTGAATCCCGGGAAGACTGAGTGGCTGTGGGTACAGGGTCTGATGCTGTCCCGGGAACTACCGCCTTTGGTTCTGGATGGGGCAGTGCTGCCTCAGACAGATCCCATGCACAATTTGGGGGTCCTCTTGGACTTGTGGCTACTGCTTAAAGAGCAGGTGGCAGCCATGGCCAGGAGGGCCTTTGCACAGCTTCGAGTCATTCACCAATTGCACATGCTCATGGACTGGGATGCCTTGCTTATGGTCACTCACGCTCTGGTCACCTCCAGATTGGATTATTGCAATGCAGTCTACATGGGGCTGTCCTTGGAGACCATTCGGAGGCTTCAGCTGGTCCAGAATGCAGCTGCCCGGGGGGTGATGGGTTGCAGACGGTATGCCCGTGCCTCGCCTCTGCTACGGGAGCTGCACTGGTTACCGGTATGTCTCCGGGTGCAATTCAAAGTGCTGGTCTTGACTTTTAAAGCCCTTCATGGTATTGGACCTGGGTACTTAAGAGACCGCATCGCCCCAAGGTTTTCAGCCCATCCTACGAGGGCAGACAGGAGGGGCACATTGGTGGTCCCATCAGCAAAAGAAGCCTCTCTTATGGGGACCAGAAGGAGAGCCTTCTCCGTGTCTGCCCCAGCCTGCTGAAACCTCCTTCCATCAGAATTGCGTCTCCAGTTGTAGCTACTCCCCTTCAGGAAGATGCTGAAAACGTGGCTCTGCCAATGGGTGTGGGGAACATTAGGCTCCACTTCTCAAGCCCGTTGGCTTGTTTAGCCTGCCTGTTGTGGGATTGAGACCCTCCCATTCTTTGATAAATGCTTTATTGTGGGTGAAGGAAGGGTTAGGGTAGTTTTTAATGATGATGTTGCTAGTTTTTTTATGTGTTTTAATTCTGCTTTTAGCTGAGGTTTTTATGTAATGTTTTTATTGGTAATGGTTTTACCTTTCTTGTATTGTATATATTTTTTTGTTGTTGCCACCCTGAGTGGTGCATTGCACTAGGAGGGCAGGGTAAAAATAAATAAATAAATAAATAAATAAAATATGTCACCTGCTATCTTCCATAGCCTTCCCAGATCTACAACCACTGTGTCAATGGTGCCATCTAACCATCTCTGATTAAATAAATAAATAAATTAAAAAAAAACAAACAATCAACCAAACTCTATGATGTGGTGTTCATCTCCATTTACAACCAAAGAGCCAGTTGTTGTGTTCTGATGGTTTTATTGTACACATGGATTAAAATGTATCTGAGCCAATGTAACCTTGCCTATAGCAACAATGTAACCTTCAGCTGTATCATATAAACCCTGTAATAGGACGCGAGCTAATGACCACCAGCTGGCAGCAGCGAGCGTCCAAGCTCTCTTGGTCCGAACTCATCAAAGGCAACAGCGCGGGAAGTTTTCCCGCCACCACCTACACCTGGACAAGAAGGGCGTGACCTGCAATGACGTCACGCAGACAGTAGCCAATGGGCTACCATGGCACCACGTTCAAATGTATTACTGCTGTATATAAAGAGCTATCGATCCGCCATTACCTCATGTTCCCTCTGTCCACGATGCAATAAACCTGAGTTAACCCAGCCCGAGGCTGTGTCCTGTGTCTTGGTTTGCATACACCAAATTGGCGACGAAGGTGGGATGATGGATCCCCACGGAACAGCCAGGGCACAGAGCGGTTTCAACATCACCAAACCGCAAGACTGGGAGCTGCTTGAGATGGATTTCCAGGCGGCCCTGGTGGAACTCAGAGTCAAAGGAGAAGACGAGGAGAGGAAGAGGGCCATCCTCACCAGAATGCTCGGGATGGAAACCAAGCGGACGCTGGTGGGCATAATCGCTCCGAAGAAGGTGAGCGACTTTAAGGCGAGCGACATCATGAAACTGCTGCGAGAGCGGTTCTGCCCCACGAGAGCAATGTTTCCCGCTCGGAGCGCGTTTTGGAGGCGAGTCCAAGCGCCGGATGAGTCGGTTGAGGCATTCGTGGCCGCCATGAGGATAGCCGCCGCCCCCTGTAAATGGGGCGATATCCTGGAGTTGGTCCTCAGGGACGGCGTGTTGTGTGGCCTGAAAGACAAGGAGGTACAGCGCAGCTTGATGAATAAGGAGCCGCCACCCACGCTGGCAGAGGTCATAGAGGCCGCGGAAGCCGCAGAGTCCACGAATGCCGGAGTGGACGAGATGCACCAGTGGCGTGAGTGCCGTCCTAGAGCCGGCAAGGCGGAAAATTCGGTGCACGGGAAGACCGGACAGTCGGTGCACGCGACTCGACGGGCCTCAAAGTCGTCTACGGAAGGCAGCGACGGCGAGGAGGTCCAGAAGGTCCGGAAGGGTGGTCGACGCTGCGAGGGTTGCGGAGCGGCCCACGAGCGCGCGAGATGCCCGTTCAGGAAGGCCGAGTGTTACACCTGCGGCCGTCGGGGGCACATCGCCAAGGCGTGCCGAAAGCGGAAAGAGGGCCGGAGGCAGTCACAAGACCGCGCGGCCAGACCGGACCGTCCAGCGAGGCCCAAAGATGGCGCCCAGACCACGAGGAAGCAGGACGGCGTGGGCCGCGTCTCGGACGGCAGCGAGGACGACGCCTCAGTGTTCAGCGTGTCCGCGGGACAGTCCCATTACTTCGTTGAGGTATTAGTACAAGGGGCCCCTATTAAGATGGAAATTGACTCGGGGTCCTCCTATTCCATAATTCCCCAGAAAGAGTTCCTGAAAATCGACCCCCACGTGCGGCCCAAGCTTAAAGCGTTGAGGTCCACACTACGGGACGTACAGGGAAACAGCATTCCGGTGTTGGGGGTCGGGAAATTTCGGGTCAAGTTTAAGAGACATTCTGCGGAACTGCCCCTAGTTGTCCTCAAAGGGGGAAGCTGTAGCCTCCTAGGGACACAGTGGTTTCAGCCCTTAGGTTTGTTCATAGGGGGGTGCATACCGTGGGGGGGGACCCAATACAAGCGGTTTGCGATGCGCATCCCGCCGTTTTTAAGAAAGGACTCGGAAAGTTCAAGGGACCCCCTGTAGCTTTCGACATAGACCCGGAGGTCCGCCCGATAAGACTCAAACCACGCAGGGTGCCGTTCGCACTCAAGGACAAGATAGAGGCGGAACTGGACAAACTGGTGGGCCAGGGGATTCTTATTCCTGTTGATTCCGCGGAGTGGGAAACTCCAATTGTAACGGCTCTAAAGGCTAACGGGGAGGTGCGCATTTGCGCTGATTATAAGTGTACAATTAACAAGGCGATCCGCCCTAATGCATACCCGGTGCCAGTGATCAGCCACCTTTTGGCCAGGCTAAATGGGGGAAAGTGTTTCGCTAAACTCGATTTGGCACAAGCCTATCAGCAACTTCCAGTGACCCCCGCCACGGCCGCGGCACAAACGATAGTTACACATAAGGGAGCGTTCCAGGTGTCGCGGTTACAGTTCGGCGTGAACTCGGCACCCGGCCTTTTTCAATCGCTCGTGGAACGCCTCCTAAAGGGCCTGGAGGGGGTGTTGCCTTATTTTGATGACGTGTTGATAACAGGGGGGAGTGAGGCTGAACTGGCTAAAAGGTTGGACAAGGTACTGACCGTGTTCGAGAAAGCGGGGCTGAGATTGAGGAAGGATAAATGTGTCTTTTTCGAAACCGAGGTCGAGTTTTTAGGGTTCCGGATCACACCCGAGGGGATTAAGCCGTCTAAATCCAAGGTAGCAGCCATTAAAAAGGCCCCTCGCCCCACATCCAAAACCGAGCTGCAGTCTTTCCTGGGGCTCCTCAATTTTTACCATACATTCCTCCCGCGGAAGGCGTCCGTGGCCGAACCGCTCCATCGGTTACTTAAAAAGGAGGAGCCATGGATGTGGGGTGACGAGCACGAGAGGGCGTTCAAAGAGCTAAAGCAACTCCTAACATCTGAGGCAATCCTGACGCACTTCGACCCCAAATGGCCTGTGGTCCTAGTTTGTGATGCATCCCCGGTGGGGGTGGGGGCGGTGCTTTGCCACGTGTTGGAGGACGGAAGGGAGGCCCCGGTAGCGTTTTACTCAAGGTCCTTGTCCCAAGCGGAGCGAAATTACGCACAAACCGACAGGGAAGCGTTAGCAATAGTAGCGGGGACCAAAAAATTTCACGATTTTTTGTATGGCCGCCCGTTCAAAATCGTGACCGATCACAAGCCGCTGTTAGGGATTTTCACGGCAAGCAAGCCCACGCCGCAGATCCTGTCCCCGAGAATGCTGCGATGGGCTATTTTCCTCAACGCGTACCAACATGAGTTGGAGTACAGGCCCGGAAAGGAGATCAGCCATGCTGATGCGCTTTCGAGATCCCCTCTGCCCTTGTCGGACGACCAAAAGGCGAGAGCAGAAAGAGACCGCCAGGTGTTGCTAATTGAGGTTTTAGACGCACCCCCAATAGTACCAGCCGACATTGCTAGGGCGACAGGCAAGGACAGGACGCTGGAGAAAGTTAGTTCATGGGTGCAGAAGGGGTGGCCGGCTTCGTCCCCGAGTACAGAGTTCGACCCGTTCTTTAGGAAAAGGCTAGAGTTGTCCCTAGAGAGGGGGTGCCTTCTGTGGGGCCAACGGGTGGTGGTCCCTGCGCCCCTGCGGACGAGGGTGCTCGAACTGCTGCACGTCAGCCACCCGGGCATAGTTCGTTCAAAGGCGCTGGCCCGGAGTTACTTCTGGTGGCCACAGCTGGACGCGGACATTGAGCACATGGTCGGCACTTGCGAGGCTTGCCAGGGATCCCGACCTGAGGCGGCCCGTCTCCCACATAGGGAGTGGGACACAGCAAGGGGGCCGTGGTCCAGAGTGCACGTGGATTTCGCTGGCCCATTCCGAGGAACCATGTTTCTCCTGGTGGTAGATGCGTTCTCCAAGTGGCTGGAGGTTATCCCAGTAAAGAGCACGTCCTCCGCCACGACAATTAGCCAGCTAAGGAGAGTCTTTTCCACGTTCGGTTTACCCGACACTTTGGTCAGCGATAACGCTAGTTGTTTCACCTCCGCCGAGTTCGGGGCGTTCATGGAGGCAAACGCCATTCGGCATGTCACGTCCGCACCGTTTCACCCGGCCACGAATGGCCAAGTGGAACGGCTGGTGCGGACAACGAAGGAGGCGCTGCGGCGCATGGGCCCGGGGGACCTGAATCACCAAGTATGCCAGTTCCTCTTAGCGTATAGGGTAACCCCCTTAGCGTCAGGCTACTCGCCGGCGGAGCTCTTGATGCGGCGAAAACTGACCACGATCCTGTCTAGGCTAGACCCGACGAGAGCCGAGGATAAAGGGAAAAACATAGGGTTGGCAGTCTCGAAAGGTTTCGCCGCCGGGGACCCTGTTCACTGCAGGAACTACTCCAGCGCAGGGCCAGCCTGGGTGCCAGGGACGGTTGTAGAGCAGACGGGGCCTGTGTCGTACCGGGTCAAGACTAACACCGGCCTCCTTTGGAGGAGGCACGCAGACCAACTGAGGCACCGAGTGAGTGGGCCAGTCAGTGGAGCTCAGCAACAGGATTCAGCGTTAGGGTTCTCCCCCACCCGCGTAACCCAAGGGGGAGACAGCAGGGGACAACAGTCCCAAGCAAGGGGGGAAGGAAGCAGTAGCAGCGGCCCCGACTCATATCCTTTTGATACGCCAGTCCTATCAGGGGCCGGGGAAGGGGGAGAGGAGTTCGCGACCGCTGCCCCCGATTGTGGTGATTTTGATTTTGATTTTGCGAGCCGGGGGGGTTTTCAGGAGTGTTCCCCCACCCATCCAAGCGAGAAGAGGGGTTTTTCGTTAGCCCCCAGTGCCCCCGGTTCCTCCCTAAGAAAGAGCACACCTCCCAACAACGCCGCGGAGCCGCGGCAAGTCACTAACGAGTCTCCCTCTCATATTACAGGACAGGAAACCAGGGGACAAAGAGAAGGTAGCAAACCCGGGGAGAGGCAGCCCGCATCGAGACCCCAGCGTGTTCGAAATAAGCCATCTTGGCTGAGAGACTTTGTCTCCTAAGGGGGGGGAGTGTGTTTAAGTGTGGGCTCGAGACTTTGTCTCGTCCTAGGGGGGAGGGGTGTTGTGTTCTGATGGTTTTATTGTACACATGGATTACAATGTATCTGAGCCAATGTAACCTTGCCTATAGCAACAATGTAACCTTCAGCTGTATCATATAAACCCTGTAATAGGACGCGAGCTAATGACCACCAGCTGGCAGCAGCGAGCGTCCAAGCTCTCTTGGTCCGAACTCATCAAAGGCAACAGCGCGGGAAGTTTTCCCGCCACCACCTACACCTGGACAAGAAGGGCGTGACCTGCAATGACGTCACGCAGACAGTAGCCAATGGGCTACCATGGCACCACGTTCAAATGTATTACTGCTGTATATAAAGAGCTATCGATCCGCCATTACCTCATGTTCCCTCTGTCCACGATGCAATAAACCTGAGTTAACCCAGCCCGAGGCTGTGTCCTGTGTCTTGGTTTGCATACACCAAACCAGTCAAGTGCTGTCTGCATCTGTAGATGTTTCTGTGGTGCATGGAACACTGTTACCTTTCCCACCGAAGTGGCACCTATTTATCTAATTGAAATTTCTTGATTCCGAACTGCTAGGTTGCCAGGAGCTGGGACAGTCAACAGGAGCTCACTCCATCACACAGCACACAGGTCTCAAACTGCTGACCTGCTGACTTTCCAGTGATCAAGCTTAGCATCTTAACCAATAAGTCACTGTGACCCCTTAACACACATATAAATGTCTATAAATTCATAAAGTTATGTTTACTTATATAAAAATAAGCACTGCAGTCTATTTATTTATTTAGAATTTATTTTTCATCCAAAAAAATCTTCAGTTTAAAATAAAGGGTTTTTTTTTTTTACATTGCTATCAAACGGATTCAATTCTAAGATTGCTTGGACTAAAAACCATAATACTGTGGCCAAGCTGGTTTCATGATTCCAAGATTTCTGGTCCGGGAAAGTAATTCCTCAAAATTTTGCAGCAGGACCCAGACGTACTTTGTCACCGTATTCTTCAAATATACTTCTCAACTGATTGGTAAAAGTGAGGATAATAGGGAACTTGTGGAAATGAGAGAAAAAATAGGAGAGGAAAAATTCTCAAGGAGTGTGGGCTGGATTTATGAACAGTTGATGGTGCAGACATGTGGGAGGACAGACAAAAGCATCCAATAGAAAGGAAACACAATGGAAAGCAATGTGGAGGAAAGTGTTCTTTAAAAGTACTAGACTTTGGAAAGTCACTTTTAAGAAGCAATTCTTTCCTGCTGATTGTTATTGAACAATTCATTGTTGTTACCCAGTATTATGTTTTTCTAAAGTTCCTTGTCACAAAACTCGGTACTTTCCCATTCTGCTAGGCCTGATCTGTATTTTAATCTGTTTTGCTTTAATTGTCTTGTAAACCACTTTGAGTTCTAACTCTCTCTGGGAGAAAGGCAACTTTTAAATTAAATTAATGAATAAACTGAAGGATGCTTCAAAATAAATTTAGAAAACAACTAGAAAAGCTACTTGTCACACAAACAAGGTAACTTCTTTACCACTTATCTCCCTTTTGAAATTCAACTTCATTGTTCTTGTTACAGAAAGAACTAGCAGATCATTACTGGTCACTATGGAAATCATTAGTTCCAACTTTTAAAAACCACTACAGTAACTATACATGTAATGTAAATGAAATTTATACAGACATGGCCAGCCAGTTAGTTTCATAAAAAGAAATATAATATGTTGTTGCTGAAGTGTTAGAATTAAAGCATCAATGCATACAGCTACGTTATGTTTCCTTTCTCTGTCTTCTCTCTTCTAAATCTACATGCAGATTGGCATTCTTAGACTTTCTCTTTTCTCTGTCTGAGATAATTTCCTGTTTCTTTTTGTTCAACCATCTCAGCCAGAGAAGCAGAACTGTGGACAGGGAAGTCAGATATACAGGTATCTATAAATACATATTGAGATATTTTTCAGTATCATGTGCTATGCATTTAACAAATATCCTGGAGAACAAATGTTAAATTGTGCCTGATAATTGGTCTCTGAAGCAATTATTCTTCACAGGTCTCCTAAAATGATTCTTCTTCTTCAATAGTCAAATAGTTTAAGTAAAGCTCTCCCTTGTTCGAAAGCCAGTTGTGTCCGACTCGAGGGGGTGGTGCCAATTTCCGTTTACAGCCACTATCTCCATCTGCAGTTGTTTCCTGGTCATGTGGCAGGCATGACTAGATGCTGGAGCACGTGGAATGCTGTTACCTTTCCTGCCAAAGAAGTACCTATTTATCTACAGCAGTGGTGCCCAAATTTTTTTTGGTGTGGGCCTGTCCCACCCCCGACACGCAGCTGCGGGGGCCAGAGGAGGGCTGCTTCCGCTGCTGACCATTTTGACGTCAGCGACAGTGGTAGTGGCAATTATGCTTTGTCCCCACTGCTCCGAGCAGCCTCTGGCTCATTCCCATCACTGCAGCCGCCTCTGGCATCGTGGATCGCTGCCTTGGGGAAATTTCCGGAGCCTTCCCCATTTCAAAATCCGCGGTGCTAGGAGAGCTAGGAAGACGTCTGCCTTGGTGCGCCAAAGGGCTCTCCCAGTCCCATGGATTTTTAAATGGGGAAGGCTCCAAAAATTTCCCCAAGGCAGCAATCCATGTTGTCAAAGGTGGCTGCAGTGATGGGACTGAGCCAGGGGCTGCTCGGAGAAGCGGGGACAAAGCACAATCGCTGTTGCTGCCTCCGCCATGGGTGGGGGCAGTCCAGAGAGGGCCTGGGTTCTCACACTGGGCCACATTAATGAGATGCATGGGTCTAATTTGGGCACTGCTGATCAACAGTAAAACCTCTGGTTACAATGGAGGTCCATTCCAACAGCTCCGTCGTAACCCAAAGCAAACATAACCCGTAGCATGTTTTCCCATAGGAATGCATTGAAATTTTTTTTAAAGTACCAACTGGAAAAATATATATACTGAAAATACAAAAAGCACAAAAAATGCCAGATACAATCGTCCCCCACCACCACAAAAGCAAAGGAGCACTCTCCCTACCTTTTCCACACTGTTTGGAGACCTTATCCGATGACAACAACAGCACCCCTGGAGAAGTAAACAATGCATTCTGAATTTGGGTGGAGGGGGTGGTGGCCATTTTGATTTCTGAAATGGTTGTGTTGGCCATTTTGTGGGTAGGGACTACATCTCCCAGAAATCTTGGCAGTTCAAAATGGCCGATGCAACCATTTCAGAAAACAAAATGGCCTTCCCCCTCCGCCTGAATTCAGAATGCATTTTTACTGCTCTGGAGGTGCTGTTCTTGTCATTGGATAAGGTCCCCAAATGGCGTGGAAAAGGTAGGGAGAGTGCCTCCTTGCTTTTGTGGGGATGGGGGACGATCATAACCCAAAAATCAGTCGTAAGCTGGGTTTTGAATTAAATGTCAGGTCGTAACCTGTGTCAAAAGTAACCCAGGGCAGTCGTATGCTGGGGTTTTACTGTACTTGCATTTTTTTTCTTTTGAACTGGAGCTGGGACAGACAATAAGAGCTCACTCCATCGCGCATAACTCAGGTCTCGAACTGCTGAACTGCTGACCTTCTGGTTGTCAACCTTAGTGTCTTAACAATTAAGCCACTGTGGTCCTAGCCAAAAGTTTATTATATTGTTGTTACATTGTATGTGTATAATAATAATGACCCACGATGAAGTCAATGCTGATTTGTGGCATTCTTTGAATATTCTTAGAATTGCTTTAGCATTTCATGAGATTGTGCAGCTTGTCTAAAGCTACACAAGCTGGCTCTTCTCTTGAGCCTCATGGTGGGGAATCAAACTCCCAGCCTTTGACTTGGAAGCCAGGTACCCCACTCATTGAGTTGTCTAGCCAATCCTGCAAGCATAGGTGCCAAATAATCCAACAGGAAGAACTTTTAACATCTAAGGACTCCTCTTCCATACATGATGAAATTGTTCATATGATCACACTATTTTAAAAGGGTGTGCTTCAACATTTCCCAGATATCTCTCTGGGCAATTAGTGCTGCAATAGTGATGAAAATAACAAACATCTTCTTCATAAGGATCTCATGCAATTTTTATTAGCAGCAGCTAAACAAAAGATTTCTAGATACTAGAAAACAGCAGCAGGTTCCACTATAAATGTGGGGTTATTAAGGGTATAGAGAAAGACAAATTCTTCAAGGTTGATTGAACATTGAGGTTACACAGAGTGATTTATTTGTGAGGGAAAATATATTATCTTATATAAAATATAATATAAAATATAATATTATCTTATTATCTTATATTATCTTATATTTCTAATGTCAATATACAACGTTGATTGAGTTTGCAAGGCATCAGTGGGCCGGGCATGTGTGCCACTTCAAAGATGGCAGGTGGACGAAAGCTATCACAGTGGCTCAAGTGGCTAAGGCTCTAACTGGGAGGTGGAAGGTCAGCAGTTCAATTCCCGAGTACTGCAGGATGGAATGAGCTCCCATCTTTGTCCCAGCTCCTGCCAACCTAGCAGTTCGAAAGCAAGAAATTGCAAGTAGATAAATAGGGACCACTGTGGTTGGAAGGCAAACAGCGTTCTGTGCACTCTGGTGTCTAGTCATGCCTGCCACATGACCACAGAAATGTCTGCAGAAGCAGACAGTGCTGGCTCTTCGGCTTTGAAACAGAGATGAGCACTGAACCCTAGAGTTTTCTGTTGTTTTTAGATTGTATAGGTTTTTATATTCTTCTGTAAGTCGCCTTGAGTTATCTATGGATAAGGAAGGCGGGGTATTAATGCCACAAATAAATAAATAGAGTTGGATATGACTGGCTTTTGAGCAAGAGAAACCTTTACTTTTACTAGGAATGCCAGCAACCAGATGGGAAGACCAGTTCAGGCAAAGTTCCCGAGGCCCTGGATGAGACTAGCACAGGATTGGAAACAGTGGAAGACAATGCTTCGATCCACCAGGTCAACCTGATGTGTTGACCAAGTAACCCAGTAGTATACAACAGCATTCTCTGTTTGTTTGTTTTTTGAAAAGGGTAGTATCAGTTGCAAAGAGAAACAGAGAATGGGAACAAATAAGCCATGGTGGAGGAGGAAGATGAAAAGCATAACAAAGGTATTCACATCACCACATTTATTGGCTTTGGGGCCAGGATTGGGAGAGATTCAATACCCATCTGGTCCTGGTGCTGACATTTTTTGGCTGGCATTTGATGTGGAAGGGGGCTAAGCACCAAAGCAGCAAGGAGGGGCACAGCTTATTGGGGGACTTCTGTACCCTTGGTGCCCAGTTGGGCATGGTGCTTCTTCACCAGTCTCCTGAGGTGGTTGGCTTGACCTTCTGATATCATAGAACAGTGATGGTCAACCTTGACACTCAAGATGTTCTTGGACTTCAATTCCCAGAAGCCCTGATCATCAGGAGTGCTGTCTTGGGCTTCTGGTAATTGAAGTCCAAGAACACCTGGAGTGCCAAGATTGGCCATCAAATGTCATAGAATCATAGAATCACTGAGTTGGAAGGGGTCTTTTAGGCGATCGAGTCCAACCCCTGCTCAAGCAGATGCAAAAGATGGTCGTCCAATTCTCTCTTGCATGATTCCAGTGTTAGAGCGCTCATCACCTCCCAAGGCAATTGGTTCCACTGTCATACTGCTCTAACCGTTAAGAGTTTTTCCTGCTATTTTGCATGTATCTGGCTTCCTTTAGTTTGAACCTGTTATTATGCATCCACCACTTTGTTATGGTTGGACTGAATTTGGTTCAACAGTACCAAAATTCTGCTAAGCAGAATTTTCTTTCCACCAGACCTATCATTCTATGCAACTGTAAAATTCATATCCACCCCTTCATACTGAATTTTTCTCCTTGACATTTCTTCACTCTTTGCATGCTTTGAAAAACTGACACTCTGTAGGTGTAGGCTGATGTGAACATACTCAGCATTCACATCTGACTCTGGAGTATTCTTTGCGTGCAATCAAGTGTTACCATCTGGACCTGCTTAGAACACAGAGATGAAAGCTTTCTTCAGCATACTCTGATGAATAGCAGGGGTGTTAGACTATTTCAAGGGGCTCCCTGGAGCTTAGGTACCTTATGGAACAGTCCATTTATATCAGTTCATTTGTGCGTATATGTGATTTTGAATACAAACAAATGAGCAAACCAGCATGGAATGGATCTCATGTCACTCTGAAAACAGCCTGTAAATGAGGTTGCACTAAACAAGCAGCAAACATACCCAATAAATGAAACGATCAAACATTTGATATTCCACACCAGAGCACAATAGATTCTGTTGTAAGGGCAACATTCTCTATCACAAGAATTGCCAGTGTCTTGGGAATAATGCATGCATTATGCCAACATGTGCCAGTCACTCGCATCACATTATATCATGTGCCAGCTGTCTCGCTAGTTTCCATAAAGATACTGTCAGTTCTGTTGACCCTGCTGGAAATGCAATCTTCAATTCAAGAATTGGAGGTGGAATACGTGGGGCTGTGTATGCATGATAAAAATGACAACATTGATCAGGCCTTAGAAGACAAAAAAGTGTGATATATAAAAATATCACATGACACATGCATTATAAACTATGTAATTAACTTACCTTAGATCAGAATGTGAGAGGCAGAGGTCAGAGATTGTTTCCTTTGTCCCAGAAATACCATTTTCCCACTCGGTATATCTCAAGCCAGTTGCCTACTACATTTCAGATTCAGATATCATAATGGAGTCTACAAGATTTGTGTTTGGTCAGCTGTTTTGAGTGAGCAACTAAACAACAGAGGTGAAACCAATTTATTCTGAAATGCCATGCAGCTGTGTGTGTCCCCCCTTTAGAATTTCACAACTTTTGCAAATATGTGTATATTATACAGTGGATTGTTGTGACTTGGTGTTCCCTCGCAGATCATGTCTGGTATACAGTTAGTCAATTAATAGATTCTATGAAAGCTTCCAGCAGTGGAATGGAGAAAGAATGCATTTTCCAGTTCTTTTATAGCCTCAGACAGCATCCCCATTCTCCATCCTGTTGTATAAAACTGGGGGTAGATAATAGTGGAGAATCTGTTTTAGCTAGTGTTTTCATTAAAAAAGCCCATTCAAACAACTAATGAGACAGACACAGAGAGACTAATACATAGACAGATGTGCAAGCACTCAAACAAGCAATGGTACAATCAAAGTATGATTTAGTCCTGAATATATGTCCATAGTTTCCCAGGGAAGCCTGGGTGAATCTGCTTCAAATTTTGAGTTTTGAGTACCCTGACTACATGTCCTCTTTTATAGGACTGAACTCTTTATTTTAATTGTTGTCAGCATCCCCCCCCCCCTTTATGATCTGAAATAGGCATGCTTGCACAGGCAGGCTTTCCGGCAGTAGCAGTAAAATAAAAAAAACATTTTTTTAAAGAGGAAAACCACCTGCAAAAATCAAAGAAAATGTTTCCAAGGTACTGGCAAGGAAACAGTGCAAGATGGAAGGTGTCAGGGACTATTACACCCACAAAGAATGAGTGACATGGAGAATGAGTCTCCATTTGGATTCCAAAGAAATCCAGGCTCTTTTACACCTTTAGGGAGTAAACACAAGAGGGCATCCTGTAAACTGTATTGACATTGTTGTCATTGACATTCAGCTGGCTCTTTTTTGAGCTTAATACAGTTTTCAAGTTGTTTTTCAAATGGCGACTTTGAAGTATACTAATATTAATATTAATATCCCTTCGTGACCACATCCCAATGCCCAGATAAGAAAACAAAGCAGAATCAATGAAGCTGTTGTCAGATATCATAAAGGGAAACTGCACTGGGCTGGTGTTGTGTATATAATAAAATGATTCGCCATTTTGGGTTCTCCTGAGTCTTAAAGTATCGTGAGATTGAGGTTTGTGCCATTTTACTTTGAGAAGCGCAAGTGGTATCCAGTCCAGGATCTCCCCATTCTCTCTTGAGTTCCGTCAACCAATCCTGTTAATTCCTGCTTAAATGTATCATTCCTCACCTGTATATAAGTCGCTGTGGCGCAGTAAAAATTGTGTTCTCATCCCCGAATACAGTTATGTATTTGGCCCGTTATACTGGCTGCTGTTTATTATTTCAAGAACATTAAAGCTGGACACATTTTTTCAAATGTCAGATGGGCACTGGACAGCAGCAGTCACTGAGTGGTATCCCAAAGGAGTAAAAAGACCCCTTGGCAGCCCCTCGCCAAAGGATGGGAAGACTCAATCGTGAAAAGTTTTGGTCACACCTGGAGAAGAAGAGTGCACCAGTGAAAGGAATGGAAATTGAGTTGTGACCAGCGGGAATTCATCCCTTGATAGCCTAGCCCTAGACAATTGAGGTATTGAGAATCGAGGAATATTAATAAACATAGGGCAGAGACCTATTTGCTCCTTTCAATTGTGTAGTGGCCCATTGTACAACTGCTGGACAATTTTCCAAGTACTGTATGCCAAAGGTGCTCCATCTTTCCACAAGCTCTGAAACTACCAATCTGGTCGCAGAACAAAGGTGGAAGGAAAGAATAAGTGCAAAGGTAGAAGGAAAGAACAGCATTGTGTCCATAATCAACTTGAGTTCTACTGATGAGCCAAATGCGATAGTGAAACAGATTGTAATTCAGCAGCATTAAAATTAAGGACATCGAGCTGAGATCAAAATAGAATCATGTCAGGTGGATCAACACTACTCTCTTCCATCATTCATTTCATTTCTAAAGCAGGTGTCTGTAATGAGATCCATGTGGGTGCACATGTGAAAAATGTATTTATATTTGAGGCCATTCATAAGTGCTCTTTCCTTAATAGCTGTGCTCAGAGGTTGGCCCTGGCGCAGATGGGTACATTGGTATAGACATAAGAGGCATCTCCAGGGAAAAGCATTGATATGCAAATGCTCATGGCTTCTGGTGAATGGGATAATACATTTGAAGGAGAAAGCTGCTAATTATCTTTCTGCAGATATTAAGGTGCTTAGCAGCAGTGCGAAGTCACTGTGTCCTAGCAATTCATCACCTACCAGCTGAATTTTGCCTCTTAGGCTCTCTGTTTGTTATTATTGCTGTCTAGGGCTTAGCAGGAAGATATAAGAGGAATAAAAAGCGGCCAAGAAAGAATGCACTCCATCCTGCTTTACAACAGCAAGGCATCCATGCTTGACAAGGAAGAGTTATTTTATCCCCCATTTTTGTGACCTACAGAAGAGGGAGGAGGAAGACGTTGAAACAATTCCCTAAGGCCAGAATTCAGCCTTCATGGTGAGCCCCGGGACCACTTTTCTTCTTAGTAAGACAGAAATGTGTGGGACACAAGACCACTCAAACCTTTTCAAAGGCTACACCACTTTCTCATTCACATGTATTGTCATGATAGGGGTCTTACCCTTGAGTAAGCCCTTTCATGCTTCTGAGCTGTAGCCCCCTGGCTGAACAACCCAGGCCTCCAAATTAGTGTAAATAAGGCTACTTGTCGTAGCCAAGTAATCACTCCAGGTCTCAAAAATGTATTGAAGTCAAAATAGAGTACAGATCAAGTACAGAGCAAAGTCCAAACAAAGGTTCAAAAAAGCAATCCAAAGTAAAGAAAGCTGATCTCCAGGGAAAGTTCAGCCCCCCCCCCTTTTTCCGGCTAAAGCGACTAGATGATGGCCGTTCAAAATCCAAGTGTGTCTCTCCGGCCCACTTTGGGGTTTTTATTCTCTTTGATTTGTTTCCCCCTCTGCTGAGGAATCTCATCCAATTGGAGTTAGTGTGAGTTAGCACGTGGGAAACGTCACACGGAAAAATATTCTTGTGACATAGCTAGCTGATTCCAGCAGCTACCATGGGTTCTATCTCCTCCTCCTGGGTCCACCTCCTTGCCGTCCCCCTAAAAGAAGTTCAACCAATGATCTTACATCACACATTAGGATTCGTTTCTCCTAGTTCACGAGGCTAGCATGTTTACATTCCAATCACTCTCCCCCTGATTGAAGTCGCCATCTTAGACAGTAATTCAGTCGGCAAAAGATCATGAAAAAGTACAGTTCAGAATGGGGTTTATTTCATAATATGTATTACCAAGTGGCTAGTACTCAGTGGTGGGCTCCAAAAATCTTTACTACCACACTGTGGGTGTGGTATGGTGGGCATGGCCAGGGGGAAGGCTCTGTGTTGCACCCGAAATAGGACTACTTTATTTCAAAACTTGGATAGGCGGGTGTTATGTAGTTTCAAAATTCATGGCACTGGAAGGGTAAACTTGGCGCGCTGTGGTGACATCATCCTGGGTGCACCAGGGGGGTCTCCTAGTGTGCAAATTTTGAAACACTGGAGGCTCCAAATTTTTTCCATATGCAGCAATCAGTTTTGGCAAAGGCTGCAGAGGGGATGGGACTGAGCCAGAGGCTCCTTGGAGCAGCCTAGACAAAGCATGATTGCTGCTGCCACCGCTGCTGATGTCAGGTGGTGGGGACGGGTGGGGGGCGGTCCGCGGTGCTCACCATGGGCCACATTATTGATTTGCAGGGGCCTAATTTGGCCTGTGGGCCGTAGTTTGGGTGCCCCTGCTTTAGCCTATATAAGGTTCATTTCTCCACACTATTTGTGAATCCCCCCCTCACTTCTTACTAGCCCCTTCTTCTCTTTGAATCTCCAGGAAAATTTTCTTCATCCATATTATGTACTTTCAGAACAGCCTTACTAGGTACAAGTTAATTTATTACCCTCAGTTGCAATATAGTAGATCCTCTTGAATCAATGAGACTTATGGAGGAGCTGATTCACCAAATCCCCACAGATTCAATTGGCCCATTTTGGTGCGACTTACTATGTTGAGCAACAGGATCTCAACCACTATAAGGCAACTTTCTGTGCTCCACTCTCAGATCTAGTATCGCTATCCTCTGGTAATGTTCACAGGTAACTATGTAATAACACCATAATCTTACTTGCACAATATTAATGTAATAAATAAACAGGTATGCTCCTCCTTCCCAGCCCCGGTAGTATAGACATGGGGTGCCTCACATTACCTCATGTATAGATTGCCCTTCAGAACATCCTAAGTGGAGAACAACTACATGGACAACAAAGTGAGTCCCTGGGTGCTGTTTCTTAAATTGTTTTTTAAGTATTTTTTTTTACCATGGCTTAATAGAGACTGCAGTGGCTCAAGTGGCTAAGTTGCTGACTGAAAGGTGGGAGGTCAGCAGTTCAATTCCCGAGTACTGCAGGACGGCATGAGCTCCCGTCTTTGTCCCAGCTCCTGCCAACCTAGCAGTTCGAAAGCAAGAAATTGCAAGTAGATAAATAGGGACCACTTCAGTGGGAAGGTAACAGCATTCCATATGCTCTGGTGTCTAGCCATGCCTGCCACATGACCATGGAAACATCTGCAGAAGCAGACACTTCGGCTTTGAAACAGAGATGAGCACTGAACTCTAGAGTCGGATACGACTAGCTTTTGAGCAAGGTAAATAGTTAAGAAGCTAAGATTGATGACCAGAAGGTCAGAAGGTCAGCAGTTTGGGACCCGAGTACTGGGCGATGAAGTGAGCTCCCGTCATCTGTCCCAGCTACTGCCAACTTAGCAGTTCAAAAGCAAGAAATTGCAAGTAGATAAATAGGTACCACCTTGGTAGGAAAGATAACAGCATTCTGTGTGCTCTGACATCTAGTCATGTCTGCCACATGACCACTAAAACATCTGCAGATGCAGACAGCACTGGCTATTTGGCTGTCAACGGAGATGAATGCCACACTCTAGAGTCGGACACAACTGGCTTTGGAGTAAGTATGCCTTTGAAGTTTTTAATTGTTCAATAGATGTTTAATTATTGTGGACCTTTAATTGCCATTTAATCACCTCACCAGGAGAATGGTGGCCTGCAAATTATACTAAACAAAGAGAAATCCAGACTTTATTTCTCATAGGAGCCTGCCCTGATTTTAAGATCTTCAAGGGAGACCAGTCCATCAGTCTCATCAGCTTCGCAGGCACCAAGGGACTAAAGAGGTAGGCTTCTGAGTGGCTGTTCTCAGAGGCTGGAACATCTTTGCAAGGAAAGTTGAGGAGATGCAAAGCTATATTTTGACCCAAAGAGGATTTCTGCAACTGAGGAGCTGATGAGGGAAGGGCATTTTATCAGGGTAGGGATATACCATTCCCTTTTCATTCATTCATTTGTTCGTTGGTTGTTTGGTTGGTCAGTCGGTTGGTTGGTATAGCCAGTGACTCAAGGCCGAGTGTTGGGTGGTGGTAAACATCCTGACTTCCTAAAGGGGCCAATGGCTACGGGTGGATGAGCTCCCTCAGTGGAGGAAATGCCACTAGAAACCATCATATTGGGCAAAAGGCAAAATGAGTGGAGTAGGAACTCTGATTCCCAATGGTCATGGAGGTGGAATTCCAATTCCAATTTATTTTATATCCCGCCTTTCTCAAGCCGAAGCTGACTCAAGGCGGTAAACAACATATTAAGTCATATAATAATACATATCAGTCAAACATAGAATACAATATAAAAATTTCAGTACAATCAATATAAATTAAGTGATACAATAATCAAGTTCAAAAACATATATCAATAAACTCAACAACAGTCCCAATAGAGAAAGAGACCGTCGCCTTTTAAGTCCAAGGGCGAGGGGGGAGGGCGGGGCCCAGGCACGCCGGCCGATGGTGTGGCCATGAAAACATCTGCCTGTAAACAGAATTTGCCAATTGCTTAAGACACAACCATCACACTACATTAAGGTGGAAAGCAGCCCTCTAAAGTGTCCACGTTTTCCATCATTAATATAGATGTGTTCAAATAATAATATAATCAAGGTTTCCTCGCAGAAGAAAAGAATTCTCTTTCAAATTCCCCACAGTTCCAATTTGGATTTAATTAACCCGCTAGTACTTCCCTGCTTTTCCTAATAAACTTTTCAAAAGAGATGCCTCCCTGGTGCCTACCAGCCTTCCTTTCATCTTGTCAAATAGAAATTTGCTCATTTCCCCATGCCAGAGGGAGCTTGGAGAGAAATGGAAGGAGAACGAGGCTGTTGGATATTGACGTCCCAGATTGAATGGCAGACTGAAAACGAGGCAAGAAATGATGCAGATAAAACAGATCAGATTGTTTGTATTTCTTGAGCAAATGTAATTGACCTGGCTGTAGAGGCTGAGAATACACCCTCCTCAAACCTTTCAATGGTTATAATGCAGAAAGTAGGTTTGTGGGGCTCATCTTTATGTCACGTTGGGTGCTTATCAAGCGAGAAGCCTGCATAAAATAGTTCTCAAACTGAGAAGCCACTGAAGCCTGTGAAAATTCTCACATCTGGTGGGAATGAGACAAAGAGCCTGTCCATTTCAGTTGTTACAATTTTCCAAAATTGCCTCTCCAGAAAAGCAAAATGCACACGTAGAAGGCACCAGAAAACTGGGAGATTGTTCAAAATACACAATGAAGAGGAAAATATTTCTCTGATTGCTCAACAATGCCCCACAGAATATGGGAAAAGCATTGTTTAATTTTGTCAGGGGCAAAATAAATAAGTTTAGTACCTGTCTGTGACTATATCAGTTGTACCAGAGGTAGGAAACAATACTTTCTGAAACAAGTTGGGTATTGCTGAACAATATCTATGCACATTTTGAGAAATACATGTGTGTATGTTTTTATTGTTCGACTATACTAAATATATATTTACTCTTGGTTTTGTTATTTTCCTTTAAGGCCTTCTCTTCTTCTTCCTGATGATTATTCAAAGGGATCCAAATAACCCATCTGATGCTTCTAATTATTAAATGTCAATTAAAAAACAGAATCTGTAGCAGTTTTGCATAAGTTGTGGTAGCTGCTTAATTTGCCCAAAATATTTCTCACAGATGGGAGAAATTTAATTGAAACATCTTATATCTGACCGCCTTGTCAGTGAAAACAGAAGTTTCCTCACACAAGAAAAAGACATATGAAGATTTACATTCTTACCTACATTTCAAACTTGGGGACACTGTGCAACTCTTTCCATGATTACCAAAGACTACAGGTCAAACTGGACATTAAAAAATTAAGTCTGTGTCTTACAACTAAACATGTTTGGTGGGGGGAGGAGCATCATGGCAGACTGAGCACATCGTTTCTCTCACCACTGCCTGGAAAGGGGAGCCACAAATGTGGATATATAATGCTAAACTGTTACGTTTTTGAAGAAAAATGTTTCTGGAAGGAATGTGAAGTTGATGGATTGTAATTGGAGGTATTTGGAGCCTGGAGGACAACGGAAAGGAGTAAAACTGTTGCAGCTGTTTCTCAAGTGCCGAGAGCTGAGTTAGTGGTGCTGTTGGAGAATGGAGTTTATGAGCAGAGGTGACAGCAAAGAGAAGTGCTTCCTTGGGAGCTGGCAATAGCTGTGTTCGAGAGAAGTGAATTTTGGCAAAGTCTGGGGTTCGGCAGTGCTTGGAGGAGACTCGAGTGGCGGAGTGGAGCAGAGGAGAAAGGAGGAGAGTCGAGCACGATCTCGCGTGCAGAGTTCCAGGGTGGAAGGAAGTGGCGATTTTGGTCTCGGCTGGAGTGGCGCTGCCGGAGGACAGAGGACGGAGTTTAGGAGGGAGGTCTCGGCAAGGAGAAGCGCTTTTGTGGGCGGCTGAAGTCTCGGCGCCACTTGGAGTTTGGGGACGCTGGAACGCAAAGTGGTCAGGAGAGTGCTCTGGTTGTGTCGGGCGGAGAAGGAGTCGTTACTCTGTGGGGATAGGGGTCTGAGGGGAGTCAATTGGGGGGTGCGGAAGTGAGTCCCAATTGATCCCAAAGGGCCCTAATCCGGAGCAGGAGTCTGGGCAGCCCGTGTTGACCAGTGCATTGGTTGGATGTGCGTCCCCTGAAATACTACTGAACGTTGGCTGAAAGTGTGGAAGTCTTTAAGGAGCTGTTATTTCTTCTACCCTTGGAACTTGGACTTGGATTGTGTTGAACTTGTTTTACAAGTGGTGTGCTGGAAGGGCAGAGGATATTCTGTTTGATTGATTGTCGGGCAGGGTCCTTCCATGAGCCCTGATCATTGGACCATTGTGGGGGTGTAAAATAGAGCTGGTGCTTAGGTGGTGGAGGGCAATTTGTGACTGTGATTTTGACTGCGGCAGAAAGAAGAGAGAAAGTGAAGAAAAAAAAAGAAAATTAGTTTTCACAGCTGCTGTGCCAAGGACAGTGATAAAATCAAGGCTAGCCCTGGAGTTGCTTTATCATCAAGTGCAGCTGTGTACTGCTCAACTGGTTGGACTATAGGAACAATTATTTTTTTCTTTCTTCAAGATCTGTGTTTTGTATATATGCCTTGTGTAGAGTAATGAGCTGGATTAACTTGAAAGTCCATAGTGGTTGAAGTTAATTATAAAAGGGATTGTAAGCTATGGTTGTTTATGTATTGGGGCATAAGGAGATAATTGTATAGGGTATTGGCTAAAAGCGTGGATAAAGTTGTATAGACCTGGTTAGACTATTTTAGAATAGAGTGAATGAGTCGAAAAGAAAAAAGAAAGCAGCTGAGAGAAGAGATAGAAATAGATCCAATTTGGCTAAGAACAGGTAGATTAGTAAGAGCAGGCGGTGAGGAACGAAGGAAGTCCTTAAAGGAAGAAATTTTGGAAGCTGAGCAGCTGGATAGGCTTAGAGCAGGCATGGCAGCAAAGAAGAAAGTACAAGAGAAACAGCAATTACAACGGTTAGATATAAATCAAGAAGATCAGCAAATTGAATTTAAAGAGGCCAATGCTCGGGGAGCTATAAAAAAGAAAGTAATAGAAGGAGATGTAGAGGAAAGTGTGGAAGGGGATAGCCCTGATGTGAATGAATGTAGAGGCTCTATCGAAATGAGATTAGATAGTCTTGAGAAGTATCTTCAGACCAAGTTTCAAAATTTAGAAGAGCAGCGAGCGAGGGATAATCAAGAATTTATTAAACTGCAGCAAGAGAGTTTTGAGGCTTTTCAGCAAAAAATGCTGTCAGTGGTGACAGGTTTGATGGAATCAGCTAAAGTTGAAATTGCCAAGATAATGGAAGAGGTGAATGATGTAAAAGAAGGAATGGGTTCAATTTCAAAGGAGGTTGAAAATGTAAAGAGACATGTCCAAGAGGTGCAGGAAAAAGCTAAAGGGAGAGAAGTAAAAGTGGATGATCATGAAGTGAGACTGGAGTTACTTGAAGACCAATCTAGAAAAAGAAATATTATAATTAGGCATGTTTCTGAGGCCCGCCCTGATCAGCTGAAAGCCAGAATAATGAGTTGGTTAAATGATTTAGGTATGGATAGGAAGTTTGAGGCTGAGGATGTATTAAGTGTGCATAGATTAGGGTCTAAGAAACATAATACAGCAGACAGAAATGTGCTATTGAGGTTTGCTAGTGAAGGTTTGAAGGTGATGTTAATGCGACATATCAGGAAATCTGGGTCAAGTATATTGAAAATGGAAGGGAGTAGTATAGAGATCTATAATGATATTTCTATTGGCGAGAGAACATGGAGAACACAAATCAAACCAGTAACCAGGAAGTTGAGGGAAAAAGGAATTGTTTATTTTTGGCTTGCCTTAAAAAAGCTAAAATTCATAGTATCTGGAAAATCATACGTGTTGAGGGATGGGTCATATGTCTTAGACATACTTGCAGAGGCAAAGATAATCGACCGAAACTCCAAGGAATGGGAAGATCTTAAAGAGGAGCTGATAATAGCAGGGGTTTATACAACATATGACAGGGAAGAGGAAGAACGGATGAAGGATATGAGGGTGGCGTTGTCTAGCCAGGATGAACTAGGTAGTGTGGAATGATATAACGGTGTAAAAATTGTAATTGAAGTAACTGTAAGGCACAATATAAAGCGATGATAGAATCCTCATGTGGAAATGGTGGCATGAAAAATTAAATAGTATTTAGAATGGGTAATTAGGCAGGAGAAGTGGTGGTTTGGTTTGTGAGTGTTGTCTCCCCTCCCCCCTCCCCCCCTTGTTTGGCAGGGGTGTTTTTCTTTTTCGTTTCGAAATGGCGGGGAGGGTGATGATTTATTGTTTTATGTTTTGTGTTCAGCTGTTTGCTTATGTTTTGTGGGTTGGATTAGCACATGCTTGTAGGAGATGGAATTGTAGCAAGCGAAAAATAATAAAGAATTATGAAATCGATTAGGGTGTTATCATGGAATGTGAAAGGCACGGGCAGTATTATTAAGAGGAAACGTTTGGAAGTGGTAATTAGGAAAGATAGGCCAGATGTGATATGCTTACAAGAAACGCATCAAAAAAGTGAGGATGTAAATAAATTGTATATAAAGGGGATAGAATATTATGAGAAGGCATTGGGTACGTCTAAGGCAAGAGGGGTTGCCATATTAATATCAAAAAAGTTAGGATTTACAAAAGTAAAGACAGTTGTAGATCCAGAAGGGAGATTTCTTATAACAAGGGGATTTATTAATAATGAGGATATAACCTTTGTTAATGTATACGCGCCAAACGAAAAACAGGAGGAATTTTTAGATAAGGTGTATCAAAGTATAGAATCAGAAAGGGTGTCCAAGTTAATAATGGTTGGAGATTTTAATTTGATCAGATCAGGTTTAGATACTACAAATGTGGCTAAGCGTACATGTACTAATAGGGTGATGGATAGGTGGTTAAAAATAACGAGATTACAGGATGTTTGGAGGAAAATTAGAGGCTCAGAACGGGGATATACATTTTTTTCGCACGTGCACAATTCTTATTCACGAATTGACTATGTTTTGGCTTCAGAAAGTATGATAGATAAGGTTGAAAATATTGAAATTGGTATGATTAAGGAATCTGATCACGCTAAAATAATTACAGAATTTAAACTAAGTGATGACAAACAAAAAAGGGGTACATGGAGCTATGATACAAGTTTATATAGAGATCAAAAGAGTAAGGAAACGATAATAAAAAGATGGGAAGAGTGCTGGGAAATTAATGATACAAAGGATGTAAATGATGGAATATTATGGGATACCATGAAGGCAATATTCAGGGGAGAAAGCATTAGGCTCTCTTGTATTAATAATAGGCAAAATAAGGAAAAGGAAAAAGAGTTAGAGGACGAAATAAAGAAGTTGCAGGATATTCATGCAAGAACGGGAGATAGGGACATATTCGATAAAATGCAAAAATTAAAAAGAGAATTTATTGAAAAAGATATTGAAAAGGTAAAGAAGAATTTAATTTATTTGAAAAGAGATTACTTCGAGTACAGTAATAAAAATTCTAAGCTATTAGCTAGAGCCGCTGAAGAAAAGAAAGATAAAAGAGGAATTTCAGTTTTGATAGATACGTATGGCAGAAGGTGTAATAAGTTAGTAGATAAAATTCAAATTGTCAAGGCTTTTTATCAGGAATTGTATTCGAGGAAGGACGTAAATACGGATGAATTAGAGCGATATTTAGATAAGTGGTCAAGAATAAATTTAAGCTTGGAGCATAGGAGTTACATGGATGAAAAGATAACACAAAAGGAAATAAAGGAGGTCATAAAAAGGTTAAGGATAGGCAAGGCTCCAGGCGAGGATGGTTTATCGGTGGAGTTTTATAAAGATTTTAAAGAGATGCTGTTACCAAAAATGGAAAGGATTTTTAATTATATTTTGGAGGGAGGGAGAGTTCCTAAATCGTGGTATAGTACAATTATAATTTTAATTCCAAAGGTAGGGAAAAATCTGGAAAAAATTGAATCCTATAGACCGATTTCCCTGATGAATCAGGACGCAAAAATTTTTACGGCCATTTTAGCTAATAGATTGAATAATTTTAGTGGTAAATACATTAATAAGGATCAAGTGGGATTTATGAGAGATCGGTATATGTCGGATTTGACGAGAAGGATGGTTGACTTGACAATTATCGCTCAGGAACAAGAGGAGCATGTGGGTTTCTTCTCCCTGGATATATTCAAAGCTTTTGACTTGATCCAATGGATAACTATAAAGGAAATTATAAAGAAATATGGATTCGGACAAAAATTTTGTGGGGTAATTGAGCAGTTGTATCAGCAAGGCTCGGCTAGGGTTAAATTAAATGAGGAATTAACAGGGGAGATTAAATTGGAAGCGGGCACAAGGCAAGGAGATCCATTGTCGGCATCTTTATTTATAATGGCCATGGAATTGTTAGCTAATGTAATAAGGGAAGATAAGGAATTAATTGGAATTGAAGGTATAAAAATTAGCCAATATGCTGATGACACCCTAATAACAATAAAAAATCCACAGAATACACTAGGGAAGATATATGGGCATTTAGAGGAATTTCAAAGGGTGACGGGACTTAAGGTAAACTGGGATAAGTCAGAAGCAATTCTTTTTAATGTGGATTTGGACATACAAGAAAGTTTAAAAGCTAAATTTAAAATACAAATTAGAGATAATATAAAATACCTGGGGATAAACATTTCAAATAAATATGATGATTTAAAAAGGTTAAATTATGATAAATTGGAAAAAGAATTAAAAGAAATGATTTTACGGTATAAGAAGCTAAATTTGTCGTGGTTTGGACGCGTTTCGCTATGTAAAATGAAGCTTTTACCCAAATTAAATTTCTTATTTGATACCCTGCAAATATATATGAAAGAGAAGGAATTAAAGGTTTTTCAAACTATATTAAATAATTTTTGTAACGGTGGAAAAAGGGCCAGGATACCAAAGTTTTTATGGTATTCATCACAAAAAAAGGGCGGGTTAGGAATTCCAAATATTAAAAATTATTATTGGGCATTTCAACTGAAGAATATTTGTAAAATTTTAGTGAAAGAAGAATTGATTTGGGGAAAAATTGAATTGCGAGAGAAACTGGGTGAAGAAATATTAATGTTTTTGGGCAAAGGGAAAGCAAAAATTAATGCTACAAATAAATTGTTAAAAGCTCTTTTAAAAACTTGGACATTACTGAAAAATAAATTGGCACCAGGGTTGTCCCCAATATTAGGCCTGAGTGATATGAAATCATTCCCACTGAGAATGGATAAGAGCGTAGTAGAAGTATTGAATAAGAATAATATAACTCTATTAAAGGATTGGATAACAGCATGTAGAGACAAGGAAAGAAAGTTAGATATAGGTAGACAACTTAAATTGAATTGGCTTCAATTGATGTCTATTGACAGTTGGAATAAAAGATATTTAGATGAAATGAGCTTGGATAGGGAGCGGACGAAATTTGAAGAGTTGGTACTTAGTCTAAAAAGTGGGCAGGTAAAAGTTAAGGGGTTAGTAAGCAAAATATATAAGGTTTTAGATGACTCAGATCAGCATCAGAAAGCTTTAAAAGAAACATGGGAGCTAGATTTGAATATCATAATTACAGACGAGCAGTGGAATGCTAAATGGAAAAGGAGAATAATGAGGTCTTTGTCTGTAAGAATAAAAGAGCACAATTATAAATTATTGTGGAAGTGGTACTTGACTCCGGTACGACTATACCAAATTGACAATACAAAGTCGAAATTTTGTTGGAGGTGTAAGGGGGAAATTGGAACATATGAGCATATGTGGTGGGGGTGTAAAGAGACGAAGTCATTCTGGTTGAAGGTGGAACACGAAATTGGGAGAATTCTAGATGTAAGAATGAAATTGGATGTAATTTTAATTTTGTTAACAGATGTGGAGGTGGTAGAGCAACAAAAAAGGGAATTGTTAGCAATTATGTTATCCAGTGCTAGACAGTGTATAGCGCGATATTGGAAATGTGATGTTACCCCAAAAATAGAGGATTGGTATAAGGAGTTGTGGAATACTGCGCTGAATGATAAGCTCACCTGGGAGTTAAATTTAAGAAAAGGGTTAATTAAAGAAAGCAAATTTCAGGAAATTTGGAAATGTTTGATAGATTATACCTTGATTAATGGTCATGGGCAACTGCCGGTGCCAGATTACATTGCATTTTTGAGATGATAATAGATAAAAGGGGAAATTCTGTCTCCGTAGCATTGTATATAGCACGTGGTGATATTTTGTTCTGTTTCTTTTTTTTCTTGTTCTCTCTTTCTTTGCTTATTTATATTACTGTGTATTTTGTCTTTTATTTTCTTATATTGTTCTGTTTGTTATCTCTTGTTTTTTTAATTATTGGACGTGTATCGAGAAATAAATTTTTGAAAATTAAAAAAAAAACAACTAAACATGTTTTCTCTCACGCCATGTATTTCCTCAGAAATCATGTTCCTTACATTAAGATTTGCCAGTTAAATCCACATTATTAGCTAATCATGAAACAAAGCACACTAAATGCAACATATCTTGAGAAAGAAAATCAAGAACTTTGATTAACAAGCTTCTTTTCAACACTTGGGAGTGGACAGCTCCACAAAACTGGTAAGTGTACCCCAGGGCCAAACAATTAGTGACTTCTGAATTGTTGTGCATTCAACTTAAATTGATCAAGAATCCCAAGGTGCCTTAGGTTTCTTTGGGGGAGAAAGATGATACAGAAATAAAGGGAAGGAAGGAATGTTACTTTCTGTTATATCAGATAGGGATATGAGTATACTTTCAGTTTCCAGTTGTGCTCCTCGGATCCTTCTATTCATAATTCTGCACACTCATATGTGCAATATATACATATACTGAGGAGTTTTTTTGGCACTAAAATCATTTCAGAAATCACCACACTGCATTTCCAGTCATCTGTTAGGCCAAAAGGTCCTGAAAAGCCTCCACCAATGTGCTCTTTGAAAGCTGTCATCTTAATTTCACACAGTGTTCCTATGTAATGTTATGTCAGGACTTTATAACACCAAAAAGAGGAGATTCACCGCTGTGAGGCAAGCACTTCAGAGGTAAAGCATGGACACATGAGAACATGTTGCTGACAATCTCATCCTCTTTGACAAAGATTGTGAGAAATATCCTGACATCCTCAATGAAGTTCATGCATTGGTGAAACTGATATTATGTCATTTTTTTCTCTTTTTTGTGCACTCACAAATTCCTACACTTCTGTGAATTGTGCAAATTGACCAAAACCAGGATGAGTGGGGTTTTACATGAGGATCTGAAATGCTAAGTTCATTGTGTGAATGCTTCCAAGCAGCCAGCCTGCTATCACACATTTTGCAGAAATTCATCACTTTCATCATCATCACTTTGTATTTGTATACCGCATTTTCTCAGCCTGAAGGTGACTCAAAGCAGTTTAACAACAAAGTGTCCGCAGCACACAACAGCTGGAAAAGGAATACAATAAATGTCAATATACAACAATAATAATTCATATTAATACAAAAATACAGTAATACAATAATATAACGTAATCCATATAATATCAGCAATACAAATACAATACAATACAATGTATCAGCAAAACAGTGTATAAACATATCAATCTAAACAGTCACAGAAAACACTTCAAAACCCAACCTAGCGGATGGCATGGGCCTCGGGAGAGGCTCACAATGAAAGCGCGGCACCAAAATGGCCGCCACGCTCTTTGCGCCCCCCCCCCACCCGGACTCAGACATCCGGGTGAGTTAGGGGACAAGGCCACCCCTCTATAAAAGGGGTGGCCACGAGGCAGCTGAGCTGCCATTTTAAAAGAGCGACGGAGAGGAGAAGTTTTCTCCGTCGCTGTTGTTCTTTCCCCCCTTGGTCCTTCCCGGCTGGGAAGGAAGGTTTTTGCACGGAGCCTTTGGCTGCTGGCTCCTCTGTGCCTTTTTGCGCTCTTCGATCCCTGGAAAGGGATCCTGCTCCTTCTTTGAGATATGCCTCCCAAACGGAGGGCCTAGGCGACGAAGCCGCGGCCGGCGGGGAGGACCTTTGGCCCTACGCAACGTGGGGGGCAGCCCTCGGGTCAGAGGACCAGGGCTGCGCCCACACAGCAGGGCTCTACCCCCACCAATACCGGTGGGGCGATGCAGGCTGCTTGGCCCTTGCCTGGTCAGCCTTCGTCCGGCCCTTCTGGGGCTTCGGCCCTCGGCCCGCAGCTGCCGGCCATGGGCCCAGGCAGCGGGGGTGGGCCCGGTGCTGGTGCACAGCACATCCCACCTCCGGCCCCTCATGGGCCGGAGTTTGGGGCATGGCCCTATTCGGGCCCAGGCTCCCATACTGGGGTTCCTGGTCCAATGCCTGGTGGACCGTCCGGCCCACCCGGCCCACTTTATACTGGGGGATCTGTGGCAGTTGATGCATTGCTAACGCGTTTAGCTATGCTTGAGGCTTCCTTAGGGATGGCACACAACCCCATGCCTGGTGGCCCTTCATTTGCTGCGGGGGGCCCTTTGGGTCCACCGGCTACCTCAATGGCCACCACACTTCAGCAAGCGGCCAGCCGGGTTGAGCTGCTGGAGACGCTCCGGCCTACCCCTGCCGGTGTCTCGCAGCTCCCTGTTTGGCCAGAGCTACAGCAGGAGAGTGGTCAGGTGCGGCTCCAGAACTCGATTCCGGTCGCGAGCTCCGACGCCCGCCGTGGGCCGGAACCCCCAGTGGGGGCGGCTCACGGGGGTGCACCTAGTGAGTATCAGGTTCAAGTTAATGCACCCACATCACAGCCCGCTTCCAATGGTGGGGTTCAGTGGCCATGGCCTCGTCATGTCGAGGCGAGTGGGCATCAGTTGCCACCCTATCCCAGTGCCCCTTGGTTCCATACTGGTGCAGCGTTGGTGGTGGGGGTTTCCGCCCCCAGGCCAGTGCCGGGCATCGCAGGGACTGTCCAGGTTCTGCTGCATATGCCCCGGGTACCCAATGTGCCGTTGACGGCTTTGCCGACGGCTGGTTATTCGTTGCCCCTTGGTGATCATTTGTCCCAGCTCACGAGGGAAAAGATTTGGCGGGGGGAGTACGTGGATATATTCTCCCTATTGAACCGTGAGCCCACTAAGGAGGAGAGAGAGGGACAGGATGACAAAGACAAAGAGCTGTCCCGCCGTAGTAAGCCACCATGCACCTGGGCCAACGCGTGGGGGTCATGTACAATAGCCACAATTTCTGACAGGGCTCATCCCATCTCATCTCCGGGTGCAAGGGCACCCTCATTCTGAATTCCTCATCGTAAGCCAACCACGATTGGCCAGGAAAATCCACCATTGCCCTATAAATATTGTCCAAATATTGGACCATAGGAATGGCCAGGTCTGGCCGGGCCCTGAGGTACACCGCCATATAAAGCTGCTCCAACGCAGGCTTCCCGCCAGCTGGCGGGGCAGGGGGTTCCAGCCCGCTTGCTGTGTTGGAGCTTCTCGGCTAGCGGTGTGTGCAATAAGCGGCAGTGCCGATACAAACATGAGTGTCCCTCTTGCGCTGGCCCCCATGCCGCCGCTGCGTGTCCACGGGCCGGCGGGTCACGGGGCAGAGGTAGAGGTGGACAGGGAGCGGGCAGAGCTGCTGCTGAGGGAGCTAGCCAGGCAAAAGGCCCCCTCCCCAGTTAATGTGTATATGTTGGAGCGATGGCTCTCAACTTATCCACGGAAAGAGGATACGAAGTACCTCCTTGAGGGTTTCCAGTGGGGCTTCCGAATCCCATTCAAAGGAGTGCGGGAACCCCAAGATGCACCCAATTTACTGTCCCTGAAGGGTAGAGAAGGGGTGGCTGCCCTGAGTATCGCTAAGGAGGTTGGGGCCAAGAGGGTGGCAGGCCCCTTTTCTGTGCCACCCTTTCCCAACCTGAAGGTCTCCCCTCTGGGGTTGGTACCCAAAAAGGCCCCGGGGGAATTTCGCTTAATCCACCATTTATCGTACCCGGCGGGTTATTCTGTCAATTATGCTATCCCTGATGACCTTTGTTCAGTCAGGTATACGTCCTTTGACCAAGCCCTGCGAATGGCGCGCTCTTGTGGTCCTGGTGCCCTCTTGGTGAAATGCGACATCAAATCGGCATTCTGATTGTTGCCAGTGCACCCTGAGGACTTTGAGCTATTGGGTTTTAGATTCCAAGGGAAGTTCTATGTAGATAAGGCCATGCCTTTTGGCTGCTCTATATCCTGTTCAGCATTTGAACGTTTTAGCACCTTCCTTCAGTGGGCCTTTGTTCGCAGGTCCGGGTCTCGATCTGTAGCCCATTACCTTGATGATTTTTTGTTTGGGGGTGAACGGGGCTTGGACACGTGCACGCGTCTCCTCACCACATTTCAGACGCTAATGCAGGAACTGGGTGTCCCTTTAGCGCCCGAAAAGACCGAGGGCCCATCCACTACCCTCACATTTCTGGGTATTGAAATTGATACGGTCGCACAGGCATCTCGGTTACCCATTGACAAGGTCACCCGGATCTCTGCGATGATCTTGGCCTTGCTGGCCAAACGTAAGGTGTCACTTTGGGAGCTTCAGGTACTGCATGGCCATCTTAACTTTGCCTGCAGGGTGGTTATGCCTGGCAGGGCATTTGCTCGGCGCCTATGCGATGCCATGTCTGGCCTGACAAGGTGCCATTATAGGGTCCGACTAACCAGGGGCATGCGGGCTGACCTGTTGGTTTGGCTCTCATTCCTGCGGGACTTCAATGGGGTATCCTTTTGGAGGTCCGACCTTTTAGTTTCACCTAGGTTTCAAGTGCAGTCAGATGCCTCCGGATCCCTGGGATATGGGATTTACTTCCAGGGGAGGTGGGCTTATGGCCAATGGCCTCCAGAATGGCGGGGCACGGATCGCCTCCGCGATCTTACATTCCTTGAGTTTTTTCCAATCCTGGGAGCTTTGATGCTGTGGGGCAAGGAGTGGGCCGACTCTGTGGTCCACTTTTGGTGTGACAATGCTGCAGTAGTGCACATTGTCAATGCTCAGACCTCTAAATCACCCAGGGTGATGGCTTTAGTTCGCCAATTCGTGTTACGCAGCCTATGCCTCAACATGCTTTTCAGGGCCAGACACGTACCAGGCATTAATAATGATATTGCTGATGCTTTATCTCGCCTGCAGATCCCCCGGTTCCGCGCCTTGGCTCCGGACGCAGAGGAATTCCCCTCGCCACTCCCGGCCGAGATTTGGACATTTGGCGAGGAGAGGTGAACCGGGCGATTGGCATGTCCTTGGCGCCCCGCACGCGCAAGGCGTATCATTATGCTTTCGTTCAATTTAATAGCTTTCGTGTGCAACTTCTGTTGCCAGAAATGTGGCCCATTCCAGTGGAACAGGTTTTACAATTCATGGTTTATTTACACAGTCAGGGCCTCGCTCCCCGCACTATAGCATCAAGGCTGTCAGCATTGGCATTTGTTGCCAAGGTGGGGGTTTTTGCTGACAGCATGAACGATTTTCGCATACGGCATGTTTTGGAGGGGTGGACACGGGAACGTGGCCGCCGCCCGGACACTCGGCACCCGATTTCCCCAGGGGTGCTCACACACCTTGCACGAGGCTGGCCTAACCTATGTTTTGACAGGTATGAGGCAGCTCTTTTTCATGCCGCTACCACGGTGGCCTTCTTTGGAGCGCTCCGCATCAGTGAGTTGGTACTACTGTCTAAGGCGGATGCGACTCGTAGGGCACTGGAACTCGACGATGTCTATGTTTCTAATGTGTGGGCTCAGTTGAGGATACGGTCCTCAACAGTTGATCAGCACGGCGTAGGCAGTGGAGTTAGACTGCTACGATGTTCCATTTCAGACATCTGTCCGGTTGGTGCCCTAAAGGAGTTCTTGGCAGTGCTTGGCACGCACCCTGGCCCGTTTTTCTGCCACCAGGATGGGTCTCCCCTTACTAAATTTCAATTTTGGAAGGTGACCGGTATGGCACTTTCCAGTGTTGGCCTCCCAGGGGCTCGTTACGGCACCCATTCATTTAGGATAGGCACTGCTTCAACTGCAGCTGCATTTGGGTACTCTGAGGCTGATATGCGCCGTATGGGAAGATGGGGATCTATGCGTTTTGCATTATATGTTCGTCCTCTTCAGACATGAGTACCATTTAAGTCACTGTTCTCTTTTTTCTCTTACAGACCCTGTGTGTCCCCGCACACCGGTGGCAGCATGGCTGGTGGGCTACAGTTACGTGCACTGGGCAGCGCAGTATGCTGCGGCGACAGAGTGGGGACCACAGCTTGGACTGCGTGCGGCCGCATGCATACGTTGGTACGGTAAGCGTGGAACGAGATGGCGGGAACTGTTGCCATTCCTTTTCTCCATTAGGGATGCTGAACCGCCTGATGTCCTTGTACTGCACCTCGGGGGCAATGACCTAGGCCAGGTCACTGGCCTTTCTTTTAAATTCGCGATTTGCAGAGACCTAGTTTATTTGCACTATGTGTGGCCGTTCACCAGGCTGCTATGGTCGGACATCATACCACGTCACGCTTACAGGGGAGGTATTGACCTCCGTGCCCTTGACCGCGCTCGTCGCTCGGTGAACAGGGCAGTTGCCTGGTTCGTGGCAGACAAGGGTTTGGGGATGGTCATCCGACACCCCACCATTAGTTTACAAAATTACGATCTGTATGCAGGGGATGGGGTCCACCTGTCGGATAGAGGTTTGAACCTCTTTTTGGAATATTTGCAAGCAGGCCTGTTGACCGAGCTGACGGTCTGGGGGGGGGGCGGTGAGTCTTCATTGAAGCCTCCCCGTGTGGCGGGTAGCACTGGTAAGGTAAAGATTTATGACCCATAGGTATCCGGCAGGTTCGCAATTGACTGGCCAACACTTAGATAGGTACAGGTGTAATAACGTTGACCGGTCAACGACGAACCAGGCAAGGGGTGATGGCAGGAGCTTTTCAGCATGCATCACCCGTGATTTGATGGATACACGTCAGAGGGTGGGGTCAGTAGATAGTTTATTGACTACGGTCAACAATTTGTTTGTGTCAACAAACAAATTGATACAAAATGGATACATTGTAGCCAATTGCCGTTGGCAATTTTGGGAGGAACCTTACCAGTGTTACTGCGGCCTGCTTGCCTTAAGAATTATAATTGGATGAGTACCAATTGAAAGTTATAATTCGGACTAGGGCATTATTCAATAAAAGTGGCCCAATGCCTTTATCCATATACCGGTGTCTGAGTCTTTCTTTGGGGGGTGCGCCTGCAAAGTCCGGCTGCTGCTGCTGCTGCTGTGGAAGCTCCAATGCCTTTTCAGCTCCCTGCCTGGATGGAGTTTGATCCTGGCCATGGATCAAGATTGACTCAGCCTTCCATCCTTCTGAGGTCAGTAAAGTGATTAACCAGCATGTTGGGAGCAAAATACTAATTAACTTGTGAACTGCCCAAAGAGTGGACTAAGCACTATGTGGTGGTCAGTATATAAGTGTGATTGTGTTATGCCATTTTTGCTTTAAGGAAGAGTTCAGGTTCGTTTCAATCTAATGCACATTTGATTGTTTTTTCTGGTGGCCCATGGTATCTGTAAAGCTATATTCCAACACTGTGCTTTGAATAAATACATTTTTTCTTGCCATCTTTCCTCACTGCCCAACTTTCACAACTGCACATAATCACCTTGATCTCCGGTGGCACTTAAAGATCTTTACAGCTACATTTCCAAGTCTCAGTCTACTAATTTCTTAGTTCCAGTTTGATTGTTAATAACACATCTTCATACTGCACACAGTGAACTGCAGGTAGCAATTTTATGTTTAAAAATGTTTATTTCCAATAACTCTTCTTTCTGTCCTGCCATTCTTTGATCTACTACTGTCTACCTGTACTTGAATCTGCTTTTCCTTCCAATTTCAAACATCTCCCATCCTTGCATATGTTTTGCCAAGATTTTCTTTGTTTTTGCAACAATTCACAAATCAGCTAGGTGAGAGCTTGGTTGGGGAATGGGAGTTTGAGAGGTCTAACTAGGCAGTGTTACCCATCTCTTGTCAATGATGTTAGGCTGGGACTAAGACTCACCAAAGCATCCTCTGTTGGATCACTTGGGCAAGGTGAAAACGGAGAGCACACGTCATGGTCTGCCTAGCCAGCGGGTGACGTGATAACCAAATGGCTAAAAAACACACGCGCAGATGGACTTTATTTCCAGGTCAATTTGCATGTGTGGAATGTCATTGCAGAAATGTCTACCATTGCACTGACTCCTTGCTGAATAACGACTCCAAGGTATCCAAGGTGTCAAAACAGGTCCTGCAATTCAAACAGTAATCCAGGCTCCCTGTTTCTGTGTCAGAAAGAGCAAAACGAAATATACAACATTTTGTTCATTTATAGATCATATTTCTGTTACTGAGCCCTTTGTTAAATCTGATTCCTCTTATATATCTTGCTTTGTTCCCAACTGAATATATTATGATTTGACTTCATTTGAACTGACCTTGCAATTTCAAATTTTGTACTTCAAGAACTTTTCTGTGTGTCCAGCCTGGGGGCAACTCCACGCTCCTCTGCTTGAAATACTTTGTTTTCTCTCTGTGTAGAAGGATCACCAATTGCAATTATTATTTTTAAAGAAAACACTCTGGGTGCATACCTCAAAATATTCCATAAAGCGAAAGATACACTTCATCTCTCTGAAAGAGAGAAAAGGTACAATAAGCTGAACTCATATTTAAGGTAAAAGGTAAAGTTCACCCTTGCTCGAAAGCCAGTCGTATCTGACTCTAGGGTTCAGTGCTCATTTCTGTTTACAACCAAAGAGCCAGCGCTGTCTGCATCTGCAGGCGTTTCCATGGAAATGTGGCAGGCATGCCTAGAGAGTGCTTTAAGTGCTATGGGGTGGTATATAAGTGATATTCCTATTGCTAATCTTTTTACCCTTGTGCAGGAACAACAACAAAAACGCAGTAATTGATAATTTTTTCAATGTCTTAACATGTGGAGGCCTCCTTTTGCATCAAGGACAGGAAAATTGCAGCTCATCTCTCTTGCAAAAAGGCAATATCCACAACACAAAATACACAAAGCAAATGTACGATGTAAATGGATTAAGCACAACTTTAGCATGAAGTTGCAATATACCATTGCATCTGAAGTCTACATTTTATTGCAGACAACAACTGGTTAGGGATATGCATTTATGTTTTGGGTGCCTCTCTATTTTAGTTTCTTCCTGCACCATTCCTTCCATTGACCACAAAAAAGGTGCCTCTTTTTTGCTCAGTTCTGCCAGTTTCCCCCCCTTTCACCAAGTTGGGGAGAGGGAAGGAGAAAATGAGGTAGGAAGATGAGCCATTTGATATATGTTCACTGGACAAAGGGTGGTAATCCAGAAGAGGAAATCTCATTGTAATCCAATCATTTGTATGATCTTCTCTTTTGGAAAACTCGAACAAAGAAATTAATGAAAGTATCCAATAATGAATGGTAGGAGCCCATTTCATATTTTTCACCATTAGTGTTAACCCAAAAGTTCCATCTCTCTTGTTAACTGGCAATCAGGCTCTCATACAGACATCTGGTTAAAACAAAAATGGAAATCTTCACCTCGTTTATCAAAACTTCACAGTGATTAGACTTGAATCAGAGAACACAAGACGAGGCAATGGGAGTGGTTTTTTAGTGCAAATTCAGCAAAATTGCACAAGCAACACTTTTAAGGTAACTAGTGTAAACTGAACAAATTGATGAGAGCAGCTGCTTCTTTGCATGGACTCTTAAAGATCAGAAGCATCAGCAAAATTGTTTGCATAAAAAAATAACAATTATCCAGTAATTCTGTTCTTGCTGTGTTGTCTGTCTGTCTGTGCTTTGATTCTTCAGCAGAAAGGCCACTAAGTTTGTGCGGAAGACAGATTGTGCAAATTACATGAATGCTGAAGAAAAGAAAAGCTCTCTCTATAGCTATACATCTATCTATCACCTGAAGGTCAAGAATTATGCAGAATTCAGTGGCTCAAGTGGCTAAGACGCTGACTGGGAGGCAGAAGGTCAGCAGTTTGATTCCCAAGTACTGCAGGATGGAATGAGCTCCTGTCCCAGCTCCTGCCAACCTAGCACTTCGAAAGCAAGAAATTGCAAGTAGATAAATAGGGACCACTTCGGTGGGAAAGTAAACAGTGTTCCGTGCACTCCAGTGTCTAGTCATGCCTGCCACATGACCACGGAAATGTCTGCAGAAGCAGACATCGCTGGCTCTTTGGCTTTGAAACAGTGATGAGCACTGAACTCTAGAGTTGGATATGACTGGCTTTCAAGCAAGTGAAACCTTTACCTTTACCTTACAGCTCTTTGGCTAAAAATTCTTGAAGTTTACAGCTCTTTAGCTATAAATGGGGCACACCAGCAATGTGGTGAGCCCTGCCTGCTGGCTGATTTAGTAAGAATGCACTCTATCTCTTTTAATCTCTCTTAATCTGTAGGGGTCGGAGTAATTTTTGGTGGCAGTTTTAATGGTTTTTTTTATTGGTTTGTAAAATGTGATTGGTTTTATTTTCTGTGAGCCACCCAGAGTCTTCGGAGTTGGGCTGCAATATAAATCAGGGAAATAAATAAATAAATAATGGAGATGAGTACCACACTCTAGAGTTGGACATGACTGGCTTTAGACTCTAGAGCTGTGGTTCCCAATATGTGGCTCAGGCACCACAGGGGGTTTTCAATTCCCACAAGCCTAAATCAGTACATTGGCTGATCAGTGCCTTGGGGAATTGACTTAGGCTTCTGGGAATTGAAGTCCAGTGTTTGGGAAACACTGCTCTAGAGCAAGGGAGACCTTTACCTTACTTCTTTTTAACATTCAGTAAATTAGAGATGACTGGATATTTTAGTGAGCTAGGTTTGGAGATCAATTCTCTATTGTCCCTCCTGGGAAAAGAGCCATCCTGTGTGACTTTGGGCAAGCTGCACAGTCTCAGGCTGGCCCTAGAAGAAGAGACTAGTAAATCTTTTCTGAGTAATCTTTACCTAGAAAACCCTGAAAATGATTGCAATGAGTCAGAATTGACTTGAGGCATAAGTATTATTTTCTGTCTTATTAGACATGGAAGAACAGCGCACTTAACACCCACCTTCCTGGGCATCTTGGTTTTCACATGTTCACCTTTACTGCAGATGGTGGTTCCCAACTGTCCACTGTCTCCAATATCTGCAATTCTCTGTTTGCTGTAGAGTGTGTGTGTTTTGATTCCTCAACAGAAATACATAAATAAAAATAAACATGAAATGCTATGTTATGTGTCATCAAGTTACTTGCAACATATGGCAATCCTGCTAAGGTTTTAAGGTATGTGAGATGTTTAGGAGATTAGTTTCCATGGACAAGAGGGAAACATTGAGTTTCCATGGCCAAGAGGGGTTTTCATCCAAGATCCGTCAAATTCTAGTCAGATGCCCTGTTCATTGCACTGCATTGGCTCTCAAAAACATGAAACAGACTACTTGATTCTCAAAACTTAGATTAGTTTACTTAATACAGTGATACCTCATACAATGTCCAAACTTGGTTCCACAAGTTTGGACTTTATACAGATTTGGACTTTGTATGAGACATGCAAAATCCTAGCTGCAATGCCTCATACAACGTCCAAATCCTTGCCGTGATGCCTCGTACAACGTCATTTCCATAGAGATACATTGTACTGTAACAGCACAGATTTCAGGGCAAAGTCAAGGAAACAGATAGGAAACTGACAGAACTTTAATAAATCATTGTCTAAAGGCTAAATACATTGCAAAAACATGTCAAACAACCCTGATTGTCCAAGAACCTGAAGAATGCTGCAAAAATCCTAGGAATGCTTCTAAAAATTCTGACGAGAAAATTCAAAAACATCCAAAATCGCGCTCAAAACCACTCCTAAACACTCTTCACCTCATGCAAAACCCACAAGAGCAATGCACACATGTGTCCTGACTTTTATCCTGCCCAGGCACAATGCAACCTGGGAAAAACCCCAATGCCTCATACAAAGTCGCACAACTTTGTATGAGGCAACTTTTTTCAAGGAATTAGGCGATGTTGTATGAATCCAATGTTGTAAGAAGCGTACTTTGTATGAGGTATTACTGTAGTAAAAAAAAGCGTTCTTATTACAAGCCTTTGGGTTCAAACATGTAACATGTAAACTGTTTTATAATCTCTCTGAGTAAGTATTCTTGATCTTCCTGATTTCTTTCTTTAATGAGATTGTGAATGAAAAAGAATCTAAGCTCTAACCGACACTAGGTTAGATCGGGTGACCTGGGAAATCCATCCTTTTCTAAAATTCTCCAGTCACTGCATTCTCCAGTTGGCATTCCGCATGAAGGTATATGATACCCGATCAACGATGCCATCTGACTGCAAAATATATTGCTCTTTTTGAAATCCCATCTAGCAAATTCCAAGCAAAAGGGGCAAGCAAGCCGGTGGTCAGATTCTAAGCAGCAGAGGTCAACACAACATCTGCTCTACACATCCTTCTTATTACGAATGTGCTCATTCTCAGCTTTCTGTTGTTCCAGAAATCTTTCAAGCATATAATAGGTAAAGTTCCAATGCATCAGACCCTCCAGCTTTAGCTGACATCTTGGTAATTTGTTTCCCATGGCAACTCATTCAGTATCCTTGACCTTGATAGAGTGGTTAATGCGACCACTCCTAACATATTTTCTACACTGCAGTTAGATCACAGGAAGACAATGACAAGTACAATTTACTTACCAGCTCAATTATGTGTGGGTCCCACTGTTTTCTCTCATTTTGTTTTCTAATCCTAACCTGTCATGCTGCCCAGATAGCTGCGTATTTTAAGAAGAATAGAGCCATGACTTACGCAGCGGACGTGCTTTGTTCTTGCTTGTAATGTTCAGAACTCAGTGCTGTCCCTTGATGTCATTGCATTTAGTGGCTTTGTGTCCTCGCTAGTGGCAGGCAGTAACCCCAGAATGTTGAAAGGCCCTATAAAATGGCATCTAGGAACTGAATAAATAAATTAGATTGTGTTACAGAAGTATGGAAGAAGAAGGCTCTATATAAGGGCCATTTCCTTGTTAAACCATATCTTGTTTGCAAAGCTGCTTATTTGATTCAACTGTTATAGCATGCATGTGTATGCACACCTAGTAAAGTTAATTTTGGACAAAAGCTTCCAGAATCATGTGCAGAACACTCTAGTGCAGGGGTCAGCAAACTTAGCTCTTAAGATGTTCTTAGACTTCAATTCTCAAAAGTCTTGATCAGCAGGTCTACTGACATGGGCTTCTAGTAATTGAAGTCCAAGAACACCTGGAGAGCCAAGTTTGCTGAGCCCTGCACTAGTGAATGGAGATTCTGGGTAGTATAATTCAAGACACAGCATTTCTGAATGCACTCTCTCCATCTTTCCTCTCAAACATACATAGCCCCAAAACAATTAGCAATATATTATATGGCCTCAATTTCATTGAGTAGTATCCTCTGACCTGAAAGATCTGAAGTTCCATCCAGATGTTTCTGTTATCTGATTTCCAGTGAAGAGAAAGGACAGAAGATACACAGGATTGTGGAAGTTGTTGTCCAAAGCAGAACATTATAGACCTCCAGGAAAGAAGATAGAAGCCTGTATAAATAACAAAATAAAAAGTGAAAAAAGTGAAAATGAAGAAGGCAAAAATATTGCGGCACCATAAAACTAACTGCTATACTGTATTATAATATTACTAGCATATTTGTACCTGGCCAGCTGGGCAGTTTTTTTGTGTGTGTATTTTTAGTTAGGGTTCATTTTGGTGGTTGTGATTTGAATTTGTGGTTTTTAAATTTATTTGTTTTTGTTTATTTTATTTATTTTTTAAATATTTTTTGTCTGTTTTGTACTCTTCCAGCCTCTAGGTGGGGCTGTGATTAAGAGTACTGCTATTGTCTTTGCAGGCGCACCCCCCAATAAAGGACTCAGACACCAATGAAAGTGGATAACGGCATTGGGCCACATTTATTGATTCATGCCCTAGTCCGAATTATAAATTTCTATTGGTAATTGACCAATCATAATTCTTAAGGCAAGCAGGCCGAAGTAACACTGGTAAGGTACCACCCAAAATTGCCAACGGCAATTGCTACAATGTATCTATTTGTATCAATTTGTTTGTTGACCACAAACAAATTGTTGACCGTAGTCAATATCTAACTAATGACCCCACCCTCTGACGCGTATCCGTAAAATCACGGGGTGATGCATGCTGTCTAGCTATAGCCATCACCCCGTCGCCTAGTTCATCATTGACCGGACAACGTTTAACCAACTTATGCCTGTCTAGTGTTGTCCAGTCAATTGCGAACTTGCCGGATACCTGTGGGTCATAATGTTTACCTTACCAGTGCTACCCGCCACATGGAGGGGCTTCAAAGAAGGCTCGACGCCCCCCCCAGACCGTCAGCTCGGTCGACAGGCCTGCTCGCCAATCACCCAACAGGAGGTCCACACCTCCTCGCGACAGATGGGCCCCATCCCCTGCATACAAGTCATAACTTTGGAGGCTAATAGCGGGGTGACGACTGACCCTCCCCCAAGCCCTGTAGACAAGGAAACGCGCCACTGCCCTATTCACCATGCGTCTAGCACGGTCAAGGGCCAGGAGGTCAACACCCCCTCTGTAGGAATGGCGCGGGACCATGTCCGACCAAACAAGGGTTGTGGCGGGCCAGACGTAATGCAGGTAGGCGAGGTCCTCGCATGTTTCAGCGACAAGCCGGTGACCTGGCCCAAATCATTGCCCCCCAGGTGTATGATCAGAATGCCAGGCGGGTCAGCATTCTGGCCTGAAAAGGAAAGGCAGCAGCTCCCGCCACAACATCCCGGGCTTACCATGCCATGTGAGACTTGCGTATGCACCAAGTCCCAGTCGGGGTCCCCACTCTGTCGCCGCAGCATAACGCGCTGCCCTGTGCACGTATCTATGGCCCACCAGCCATACTGTCACCGGTGTAATACGACACCCCGGGTCTGTAAGGAAAAATGAGGGAAAGTAGGTAAGGTGACTGGGTTGGTACTCACGGCGGGAGTGGGTGCACATAAAACTGAAAACATTGCGAATCCCACCGTCCCATGCTACGTATGTCAGCCCCTGAGTACCCAAAAGCAGCTGCGGTTGAGGCCGCCCCTATACGGAATGAATGAGTGCCATAGCGGGCGCCTGGGAGGCCCACACTGGCCAGCGCTTTGCCCGTCACCTTCCAAAATTGAAATTTAGTAAGGGGAGACCCATCTTGGTGACAGAAAAACGGGCCATGGTGCGTGCCATACAGTGCAAGGAAATCCTGTAGGGCACCAACCGGACAGATGTCTGCCGAGGACATCGTAGCAGTCTACTCCACTGCCTACGCCGTGCTGATACGTTTTAGAGGAGCGTATCCCCAACTGAGCCGAAAATTGTTCACTCAGACATCTTCGAGTTCCAGTGCCCTACGACTTGCATCCGCCTTATACAGCATCTCAAGCTCGCCGATGCGGAGCACTCCAAAAAAGGCCACCGTTGTAGCTGCATGAAATGGGCTGCCTCATCTTATCAAAACAGAGGCAAGGCCAGCCCTGGGCCAATTGGGTAAAAACCCCTGGGGAAATCGGGTGGCGGTCGTCCGGGCAACGCCCACGCGCGCGCACCCACCCCTCCAAAACATGTCTCACACGGAAGTGAGTGGTGCTGTCCACGACTTGCATCCGCCTTATACAGCATCTCAAGCTCGCTGATGCGGAGCGCTCCAAAAAAGGCGACCGTTGTAGCTGCATAAAATGGGCTGCCTCATCTTATCAAAACAGAGGCCAGGCCAGCCCCGGGCCAATTGGGTAAAAACCCCTGGGGAAATCGGGTGGCGGTCATCCGGGCAACGCCCACGCGCGCGCACCCACCCCTCCAAAACATGTCTCACACGGAAGTCAGTGGTGCTGTCCACATGACCTCCCACTTTGGCCATAAAAGCCAACGCTGACAGCTTAGATGCTATGGTGCGAGGTGCAAAGCCCTGGGCATGCAGGTAAACCATGAACCGCAGAACATGGGTTACCGGGATCGGCCAGGTTCCTGGCATTTGGCATTGGGTACAGAATGCTCTGAAAGAATTAAATGTGTGGTGATACACCTTATGCGTGCGTGGCGCTAGCGACAGGCCAATCGCCCGGTTCACCTCTCCTTGCCGATGTTCCATATCCCGTCCGGGAGTGGCGAGGGAAATTCCTCCGCATCCGGGGCCAAGGCACGGAACCGGGAGATCTGCAGGCGGGACAAAGCATCAGCAATATCATTAGTAACCCCTGGGACATGCCTAGCCCTGAAAAGAACGTTGAGGCGCAGGCTGCGCAACGCAAACTGGCGCACTGGGTCCATAACCCTGGGCGATTTAGAGCTCTGTGCATTGACAAAGTGGACAACAGCCGCATTGTCACACCAAAGTGGACAACCGAGTTGGCCTCCTCCTCGCCCCATAGCATCAAAGCACCCAGTATAGGGAAAATTCCAGATACGTGAGACCACGCAGGCGACCCGTGCCTGCCCAGGATGGTGGCCACCCACCATAGGCCCACTTCCAATTGAAGTACATCCCATAACTCAGGGATCCCGGGCATCGGGCTGTATCTTAAAGCAAGGGGAAGCCAGGAGCTCAGACCTCCAAAATGACACCCCATTGAAATCCCTCAGGATCTGTAGCCAGACAAGCACGTCTGCCCTGATACCCCGGGTAAGTCTAACCCTATGGTGGGGCCTGGATAGTCCTGCCATGGCGTCGCACAAGCGCCGCGCAAATGCCCTGCCCGGTGCGACGACCCTGCCAGCGAAATTGAGGTGACCATGTAGCACCAGCAGGTCCCTCGGTAATGCCATGTGCTTGGCCAGCAAGTCCAAGATAAGGGCCACTAGCTTTGACACCTTATCCCGCTGCGACCTAGAAGCCTGTGCTACTGTGTCAATCTCCACCCCCAGGAATACTAGCTGTGTAGGCGGGCCCTCGGTCTTTTCGGGCGCTAAAGGGACACCAAGTTCCTCCATTAGCGTCTGAAATGTGTTGAGGAGACGTGTGGACGTGTCCCAGCCCCGTTCAGCCCCGAATAATATCATCCAGGGAATGGGCTACAGACCGGGACCCTGATCTGCGAACAAAAGCCCACTCCAGGAAGATGGAGTAACGCTCGAATGCCGAGCCCGAATTGGAACAGCCAAAAGGCATGGCATCAGTGCAATAATATGCTCCCCGGAACGGGGGCGCAGGGACAGGGCCAATGACCCTGCCCGCATAGACCCCCTTATCATTGCTGGCAGGAGCCACCTCCTCCCTCCCCCTAAGGGATAAAGATTGTGGGCATCCTGAGGGGACCTATCACCCATGAAAGGGATACGTAACCCCTGCCTAAAACCCTGAAGGAGATCTCCGCATCCTCTCCCTTTGGGAACAATGTGAGCCAGCGCTCCAACATGTCCACATTAATTGGGGAGGGAGCCCTTTGGTGAACTAGATCCATCTGCGGCAGTCTTGCCAGCCCCCTGTCCACCCCTCCCTCTGCCCCGCATCCCTCCAGGCCTGGGACAGCCAGAGGCCGCATGGGGGCCAGCACAGGGGGGACACTAATGTCTGTATTTGCCATTCTTCCTATTGCAGGAACCATTGGACGAGAAAGTCCAGCACAGCAGGCGGGCTGAAACCCCCCGCCCCGCCCCCTGGCAGTGGACCTGTGCTGGGGCCGCGCGCTGGACCGCATGTCCACAATGGTATCTCTCCCCGGGCGCGGGGCGCGTGGGCGTCATGTACAAAAGCCACAGCCTCTGGCATGGCTCAACCCACCTAATGTCGGGGTGCCGGGGAATCCGCATATGGAATTACACGTCATAAGCCAACCACGATGGGCCCGGAAAGTCAACCATCGCCCGGTAGATGTTGTCCAAATACTGGACCATCGAAATTGCCAAATCCGGCCGGGCCCTAAGGTACACCGCCATGTATATGAGGTAGGCCGGCAACCAGTCGGCCCACGTACGTGGTGGCTTGCTACGACGTGCCTGCTCCTTATCCTTCTCATCCTGCCCCCCCTACTCCTTGGTGGGCCCTCTGTTGAGGAGTGAGAAGGTATCCACGTAATCCCCCCGCCAGATCTTCTCTTTGGTGGTCTGTGCCAAATGGACACCCAGCGGTAAGGAATACCCCGCCGTCAGCAAGGCCGACACGGGCACAACAGGAACTGCTGGCATCTGAAAGGGGGCCAGTACTAACCCAGCCACCCCCAAAACATTCCCCACAGGGTAGAAAACACCCCCCACCACGGGGCCCTGAGTGGTAGTTATCGTCACCAGGTGTGGCGTCAGCGGCTGGACCGCTGCCCCACCCGCGCGAGGCCAGGCCATTGGAAACCCCCCCAACGTGGCCACGTGTGTAGGTGCACTAGCTTGGACCGCATACTCACGTGCTGCACCCCCGTAGGCCGCCCCCACCGGGGGTTCCGGCCCACTGGGGGCGTCGGAGCTCACAACCACCGTCGAGCTCGTCGATGGGGCCTGACCCGCACCGGTCTGTTGAATGGGGAGCTGCGAGGCAGTGGCCCAGGTCGTGCCACGTGCCTCAAGCAGCTCGACCCGTCCCGTCGCCTGCCGCTGCCCAGCAGATGACGCGTCAAAACGAACCCCAAATGGAGACCAAGAGTGGCTAGCCCGGGCCAGGGATGTCTCGAGGGCCGCAACGCGGGCCAATAAGGCTTCCACGCTGACATGGGGCAAAGGACCAGCCGGCCCGCCTACTACAGGCATGGGTACAGGTCCCTGCACCCCGGGGCCCGAATAGGGCAACAACCCCACACCCGGGCCCATTAGGGCCGATGTAGCAACCTGCCAGGGAAGGGGACCGGACCACCCCCCAAGGCTGGAAGGCCTCGGAGCGAGCTACGCTCCTATAAAGGGAGGCCCAGCGGAATGGGCAACACCATGAGAGGTGTCCACCGCTTGTGGGCCGAGGGCCGCAGCCCCTACTGGCCCCGTGCGTGGGCCACCATCCTCCAGCCAGGGGGAATAGACCCCATTCCACCGGTCCCGGTGGGTGCAAGCAAATGCGGCTGCTGGGGAGGCGCAGCCGCGGTCTTCCAACCCAGATTGCGCCTCCGAACCGCACGAGCCGCGCTCGCAGCCGCCTTCTTCTTCGCGGGCCTCTCAGCCAATCGATGGGAAGCCGAAACGAGAGAATTCAGCAGCCAAAAGGCTTCCCGGTAAAAGCCAAAAGCGACAGAGGTAAGAGGGAAAAACTTCTCCGCTCTGTCGCTTCGCAAAATGGCAGCTCGGCTGCCTCGTGGCCACCCCTTTTATAAGGGAGCTGGCCACGCCCCTAACTACCCGGATGCCTTCGTCCTGTGGGGGGGGGCCCGCAAAGAGCGCGGCGGCCATTTTGGCGCCGCGCTTGCATTCTTTGTTCGGTTCTGTTCCGGAGGCATGGAGGTAGGACGTGTTTGGCAAGTGCTCTTGATTTTTTATTGTTTTTATTTTGTTTTGATTTTGGGGTGTTGGGCTGGGGGGGTTAAGTAGAGAGTTTCTACTTAAACCCCCCTAAAGTGTTTCTGCTTGTTCTTATGTTTCTATTTTGGATTTTAGATGTGTTTGATTGTTTTTGGTATTTCCGGTTGTTATTTTTTTTTTTAAAAAAAATCCATGCTTATTTTTTTAAAATTGTGATATTATTGTTGGTTGAGTTAGGTATTTTTGTGTTGTAGGTGTTTTTAGTGAGTTTTCATGGTTTTGGTTAGTCTTTCGTATTTTGGGTGTTTTTTGTTGATTTTTTTGTTGTTGTGTTGTTTACTTGGTTTATTGTAATTATTTGTTTGTTTATTTGTGTTTTATTATTTTTGATGCTTGGCATTCTGGTTAACTGTTTTGTTTTGTTGTTGTTTTTTGTGGGGTGTTTGTCGTTTCTTCTTTTCCTCATTGCTGTTTCAAAATTAGGTTTCGATACAGCGATGGGGAAAAGGAAGAGCCAGCAGTCAGCTCGCTCTTCGTCTGGTAAGGTTCATTAGGTCGGTTGTGGGAGAAGGAGGCAGAGAAGAACTATCTGCTTGACGATGGTTCTCTCCTCTCGGCCTTCTTTTTCCCAGGCTTACCTAATGGGAGATCGGCAGGCAACGACCTGTATGGGGTGGTGCTCTTCCTTGCGGATTGCTAGCTGCTGCTTTTCTATTACCTCCACCACTGTTTCGTGCTAGTTTTTGAAATAGCGGTGTGGGTACTACAAAGGCAGCTTCCAGTCATTCGCCAGGGAAGGTGCTTCCCCTGACAAATTGAGTGCCTGCTGTTTTTTTTCCACCCCGGCTCAACTTACCTTGAGGTTGGCAGTGGTTTCACCGTGTCTTTGGCGGGGTAGCATGGAGGAGAGGGAGTCCCTCTTCTCCCCATTGCTCCGGGAAAGAAGGTCGGCGGTTGTCTCACCTTCCAGTCTCCAAGCTCAGTGTTTTACCACTTAGCTACCAGGGGAGCTGCACTCTATACTGATATAGGTAAATTATGTTTATAACCCAGTATTGTCATTTTGAATGGCAATTCCCCGTAGAGTCTGAATGTGAGATCCTTTCCATTCCCAAACTCTTTAGCTAATTCTGTTAGAAACTGGGCCCAGGACTTTCTATTCAGAAAGTACATGGCATGGCTGTGAACTATGTCCCTCTCCAAAGAGGGCCAATTTAAACAAAATGGATGGTGAAACAAAAAGTAAACTAGATGGCATATCAGGATGGATAAGCAGCTTCTCTCCAGATTTTTGTAGACTGAAACCCTCATAACTGCTCATTATTTTTCAAGATGTTGGAAAATATGAGAGACACAGAGTCCAAAATATATTGATAGAGGACAGTTAACTACATTTACTCTAAAAACAGCTACTGCAAATCAAGTTCCCTACCTGAGCCCCTTAAAACATAACTTATCTGATGTTACAAAGTTATTATATCTGGCTTTTCTCCAGCTCACTATATATCATTTGTTGGATATTATAGGGAATGTGAAAATCGAAATCCATAATATTTAGTTTGACCTGTACACAAGTGAGAAAGGAATGTTCTCTGATATCTTTAATGGCATCCCAACACTATCATATAGTTAAGCACCTAGAAAGAGGAGCCCTCTGGGAAACTATAATTTATATGGAAACTATGAACTATGGCACTACTTTAAAAAAAAGATGAAGAAGTCTCATCCACCAAGTGCAAATGTTAATTGTGCTACAAATCCCAAGCAAGCTACTCCACTATGACAAATCTAATAAAACATAATAGAGATAAGAGAGAGGGGTGGTTTAATTAAGTTAAGGGCAACTCATCCATCCTCAATGTAACTGCAATGTAACTCTAAAAAAGGAAACTGTAGTATTTGTTTTAGGTAAGGTAAAGGTTTCCCTTGCTCAAAAGCCAATCGTATCCGACTCTATGGTTCAGTGCTCATCTCTGTTTCAAAACTGAAGAGCCAGCGCTGTCTGCTTCTGCAGACATTTCCATAGTCATGTGGCAGGCATGACTAGACCCCGGAGCGCATGGAACGCTGTTACCTTCCCATCAAAGTGATCCCTATTTATTTACTTGCAATTTCTTGCTTTCAAACTGCTAGGTTGGCAGGAGCTGGGATAAAGATGGGAGCTCACTTCGTCCTGCAGTACTCGGGAATCAAACTGTTGACCTTCCGCCTCCCAGTCAACGTCTTAGCCACTGCAGTCCTTTTGTTTTAGGTAGTTTAGTGTTCCTGAAATAATGAGCAGCAGCCAGCAATACCGGCCAAACACATAACTTTATTACAGGGTTAAGAACACAATTTTCACTGTGCCACAGCGACTTATATACAGGTGCGGAGAGATACATTTTGGCAGGCTTTAACAGGATTGGTTGAAGGAGAGTGGGGTGATCAAGGACCTGATCTCAATCGCGCTTCTTGGAGTAAAATGGCGTGAACTCCAATCTCGCGTTACTTAAAAAACTGAGGAGAACATAAAATGGTAGACAATTTCATGCAATACACAACAGGTAGAGAGTAAAAATTATTTTGGCTGGAGTTTCTCTCCAGTTTTGGAACCTTCTCCATTGCCTTGTTTGCGGATTGGTCCTTGTACATTAAGCAAGATGTGCATTAAGTCCATTTCTGGACTTGCTCATGCTTTCCACAGACTGCCTTTGGTTTGTATTACATTGTTATTTTTAACATATGTGTGTTAAGTAGTACTTGAAAAAAATGCATTGAAATGGGGAAAAATGCTCTCCAAAATTATCTGCCCCCTAAAAAACAAAGTTTTAGAAGCAATTTGTAAAGCTATGTATTATAGTGAAAGGTAAAATTACCAGTCATTAAATTGGTTTTCAAAAGCAATGGATTGCTGCTCTATCAAAAAGTAATGGATTACATGCAGCACTGCTACTTGTTGTCATTCTACCTGTAGTGCAGTAACCATTCATCTGATTTCTGGTCTCTGGAGACAACATATGCAAATGCATCCATGAGTAGTGGGGGTGATGCTAACCAAGGCTCTTAACAGTCCCTTTCCTTGAAGTCGGTCAAAAGTTTACCCAAAGGAACTTTAAGCTGGACATGTAGATACTTGGACAGGAAGGTCTAGCAGCTAAGACCATTTTGCTTCTGTTTTTTGTTTTGTACCCCCAACTGGGGTTTATCAACTTGATACAGCCAGAATAAACAAGAACTAAGAAGTCAGTGACTACTCTTTACACTATTAGCTCATCCTCCACTACCACCCCTCCTGCTGCCTTTTTGACTGTTGAGTGAAATCAGAAAGGGTTCCCTCCCTCTGACATGGCTTCCTGACAGGTTGCCCTCATACCTGTCAACCTTCCCTGATTGGCCGGGATTTCCCGTTTTTCGCCATTTCCCGCCCGGAGCTGCCAAAACCCTGAAATTTGGCAGCGGGGGGGGGGGGGGGAGTGTTACTGTGCATCCCTTCTGTGCAGCTCGCTTCTACACATGCATAGAAGGCTTTTACACATGCATAGAACCCTTCTACGCATGCGTAGTACCCTTCTATGCTTGTGTAGAACCCTTCTACGCATGCGTAGAAGTGAGCTGCACAGAACGGTTCTGCGCAAGTCACTTTTACGCATGTGTAGAAGGCTTTTATGCATGCATAAAAAGCAACCTGTGCAGAACTGTTCTGCGCAAGTCCCGGATTGTCCGGAGCCGCGGTTGACAGGTATGGTTGCCCTATAGCAGTGAGGGTGAACTTTTTAGAGACCGAGTGCTCAAACTGCAACCCAAAACCCACTTATTTATCACAAAGTGCCAACACAGCAACAGGGGAGGAAGGAAACACTCCTAGTGGGCTGCTGGGCAGAGGGGTGGGGTAAACTCTGTGCTGGGGGGAGGGAGAAAGTGTTCTCATTGGGTTACTGGGCAGGAGGATGGGGTGAACTCTGTTCTGAGGAAGGGAGGAAGTGCTCCCATTGGGCAGCTGGGCAGAGGGGTGGGGCAAACTCTGTACTGGGGTGACTGCATGGGTGCCCACAGAGAGGGCTCTGAGCGCCTCCTCTGGCACACGTGCCATAGGTTCACCACCACTGCCCTATAGCAGTGGTTCCCAAAGTGGTGCCTACGCTGTACAGGAGGACTTCAATTCCCAGAAGTCAAAGCCAGTGCATTGGCTGATCAGTGCTTTGGTGAATTGACTTAGGCTTCTGGGAATTGAAGTCCAAAAACCAAAGGTTGGAAAACACTTCCCTATAGAATGAAGTCATGTCATTAGGAAGCCAGGTCAGAGGGAGGGCAATGGTTGTTGTTTTTTTTTTTTCATTTACCATAGCAAGAAGTCCTGGGCGAAGGGGATGACAGACACCAACAGCCAAGGCTCCTGAAAGCATCAGTGCCAGTAACACCCCTCTCTTTGCTAGTTCAAGAGCAGCTTTGCTTACTCTTACACTCCCATGAAAATTGACAAAATTGCCTTTGACTTCACAACCTCACAAAGGAGCATGATGAAATTGCATCTTTCTCATTGTGTCACATAATAATTTACTTGCGCTTTCATGCAAACATTTTGATTCTGGTCTGATTTGCACCCCAGTCTGTTAGGATTGCATTGGTACCTCGCTTAAAAAGCATAATGCATTCCACGGGATTGCTCTTTAAGCGAGTTTGCTCTTTAAGTGAAACTCCATTGTAAGTGACCAATTGTGACTTCTGGCAGGGAGTGATTGCGAACCCTGATTTAGTTGCTAAGCGAGTTTTTGGGTGGTTTTAGTTGTTAAGCGAGGCGACCATTCCGAGAAAATTCTGCTCTTTAAGCGAGTTAGTCTCTAAGCGAGGCGCTCTTTATGCAAGGTTTTACTGTACCTGGAAATGCTTTGTGGCAGGAATAATACCTGGCATCTTTAAAATTCAGCAAGAGTGTCAACATGATAAATACAAAGCCTTGTTAAGCGTGAAGACTCGGTGCCCGACTTTGCTGCTAATCTTTCAACACTGTAGGCTGGCTGTGCATTATCTAGCTTGTGTTTGTTTATGAGTGCCTAGATTATTGTGGTGTTGTTTTTTGACAATCCCATTTTTGAAACATTGCATGTGTTTGGAAAAGTCCTACACAATTTACACAAATCAAGTGCAGGCAGGTGAGCCTTAAACAAATAGCACCAAAACGCAGTTCTCCCGGGCTTTTCACACTGTTAGCAGATGGGCTTCTGATTTGCAGGCAGGCTTTGTCACTTACTAATCTCGTTGTGGTTTAGGAAACTGTGGTTCTCTCATCTAACACTGATAAAACATTAATTGTTGATCCCACAAAGCCGCCTTTCTATGGTCACTACACAGAAACAATGCGTGCTGGAGTGGCCATAATCTTTTTCTGTTACATATTTGGAACTGCTGTTTCGTTCTCGCTTTAGGAGCTAAAGAATATTCATTGTTAAATGTCTTTCTTCATTCACAGGAGTGAGCAGGAGACAGGGGGTAAACATAACCAAACAGATTCAATTTGATGTATCCTCAGAGAACTTTCAAACATATATGCCTCCAATCTTTTAAGTAAAGGTAATGGTCTCTCTTGGGACTGCGGTGGCTCAAATGGTTAAGATGCTGAACTCAACAACTGGAAGGTCAGAGTGTGATTTCCGAGGACTGCATGACGGAGTGAGCTCCCGTCTCTGTCCCAGCTCCTGCCAACCTAGCAGTTCAAAAGCAAGAAATTGCAAGCAGATAAATAGGTACCACTTCGGTGGAAAGGTAAACAGTGTTCCATGCACTCCAGTGTTGAGGTATGCCTGCCACATGTCCACAGAAATGTCTGCAGATGCAGACAGCGCTGGCTCTTTGGCTATAAACAGAGATGAGCATTGAACCCTAGAGTCAGATACAACAGGCTTTCGAGCAAGGGCGACTTTTACCTTTAACTAAAAGGTCTCCCTTGCTCAAAAGCCTGTTGTGTCCGACTCTTGGGGGGTGATGCTCATCATCATTTACAGACAATGAGCCAGCACTGTTTGCATCTGCAGATCTTTCTGTGGTCATGTGCAGGCATTACCAGATGCATGGAATGCTGTTACCTTTTCTGCCAAAGTGGTACCTATTTATCTACTTGCAATTTCTTGCTTTCCGCATTCCAGTATTACAATGTATGGTTCAGACCTTCTGCAATGAAATAGGACACTCTGAGAGGAAGACCAGGGAGGAGGAAGTCCTGGTCAGCAGGCCATTACTCATGGCTCCAGACTACCATGAGTTTTCCATTTCCAACTCCCCAGTAGAACAGAGAAGCAATACTATCTGAGAAGAGGATTGAGGGGAGGGGGGAAAGAGAGGTAATGGATCCATTCCAGGAAGAGGCAGTAGAGGTGTAGTGGTGGAGGCTGGAGGAGGCTGGGAGCTAGGGGAGAGGAATAGAGGTGGATGATGGCAGGAACAAAATTGGGAGGATGCCCCCAATCCAATGGAGGTGGCTGATTGTGCAAAGACTCCTACACAGAAGTATCCTGAACCTCAAGAAAGTTGGGACTACATGTGGAGAGGTTATGTGACTCCGTCTGCCAGCTGAAGACACTCAATGGACCCAAGAGGCCAAGCCCTTGATTAAACCTTTCATATCGAGGGCAAAGCAAATGGCATGAGAGACACAAGCCATGGGACTAAGTCTAAATTTGCAATCCTGCCAATCTTAGCCATGCCAAGCCAACAGCTACCAGGTACCAGCCAGGCCAGGTATCTGCAGAGGATCCCTTACTTTTACTGTCATCTTACTTCCATCTGGAACTGAGACTCTGACTGTTGTGTTCTCAATTCTATGCCTTTAAACAACCACCAACTGTATCAATGTAACCCGTTGTAATTAGGACGCGAGCTAATGACCACCTGGTGGCAATAGCGAGCGCCCAGCTCACAAGGTTCCAATCCCCAAAGAACTGCAGCGCGGGAAGATTCCCGCCACTACCTCACCTGGACAAGAAGGGCGTGACCTGAAATGACGTCACGCCGGCAGTAGCCAATGGGCTATCGTGGAGCCACATTCAAATGTATAGCAACTGTATATATTGAGCTGTTCGTCCGCCATTACCACATGTTCCCCAGACCACCATGCAATAAAGATGTGTTAAGCCAATACTTCGGCTGTTCCTGTGTCTTGGTTCTCATACACTAAAGACTCCCTCACTGAAGACAACTGGAGAGACTTAAATACTGATTGCTATATTTTAATGTGGTAGGGCAGCGGTGGCTCATTCGTTAAGAAGCATGTCTTGTTAGCCAGAAGGCTGACAAGTTGGCAGTTCAAGACATGGATACTGCATGACGGTTTGAGCACCCATCCCTGTCCCATTCCTTCCACCCTAGAAGTTTGAAAGCAAGAAATTGCAAGTAAATAAATAGGGACCACTTTTCGGTGGGAAAAGATCTTGGGGACATGAAGGGAGCCTCATTCGGGCATGCCCTGAATGGAGTTTCTCAAGCAAAAATCCTTTCAACCCAGAATAATTTCTGACATGAAGTTATAATTATTAGTTATTTTTGAAGTGACCTAGTGCTACACCATTGTTACCTTTTTTTGGTAATAATTTTTTATTGAAAATTTTCAAATGTCCATAAAGAAAAAAAAAAGAAAATACATATCTTAACAGACAAAAATAATAAAAATAAAAATATTACTTTTGGTATTAATTCAATCTCTCTATTTTCAAAAATCACTTTATCAGTATATAATACAAATAACCAAACAAAGTAATTCGCATGGTGATACAGCATATTAGATTGCCAAAGGGGGATGCAGCCTGTCTCACTGTTATTCAATATTTCCAGTAATTCGGTTGATCTGAACCTCCTCTATTCCTTAATGTATACTCGACTTAATGTATATGGTTTCCAAATCTTCCAAAATCTATTTTCTTTGATTATCCCTTTTTTTCATTTAATTCCCATGTTAATTTATCCTTCAAGGACAGCTGCTAAATTTCCCTATACCAATCTTCCAGTTTTTATTTTCATTGGGTCCTTCCAGTTTCTTGCTATACACTGTCTTCCCACAGACATAAAAATCGCAATCAATTCCTGTTCATCCTTATCTAGTTTTAACCCTCTAAATCGGTAAGCATGGCTGCCCTTGGTCTGATCTTAACCCTTTCTCCCATCATTCCGACTATCTCTTTCTCAATCTCTGTCCAAAAATCTTTAACCGCCCTGAGTCGGGTTTGCCTGAATGGGTGGGATAAAAATTGAAGAATTAAATTAAATTAAATTAAATTAAATTAAATTAAATTAAATTAAATTAACAACTTTGCAATTCCACCACATATGATTATAAATTCAGACAGATTTATCACATCTCCAACACAAGCTATTTCTAGTCCTATCAATCTGATTCAATCTCGCTGGGGTCAGATACCACCTCCATATATTGTTACCTTTTTTTAAAAAGGAAATCATTATAGGTAACTGTATTACTATAATACACTTCTTCATGTCTCTGACTATTGTACGTCTAATGCACTGTAGAAATGTTGTCTAGGATGTCTCATTCCAAAGACATTGGTCAGGACCTTCTTGGGACATGACACTTGTCCAGCCTCCAGTTGAGCAACTGGTTTTACCTTTTGGAAGTTCTCCCAATAGGATATTTGGTCCCTTCCTATACATAGGTCGCCCTTGCTCGAAAACCAGTTGTATCAATCTCTAGGGTTCAGTGCTCATCTCTGTTTATAGCCAAAGAACCAGTATTGCCTGTGCCTGCAGATGTTTCCATGGACATGTAGCAGGCATGACTAGATACCACAGTGCATGGAATGCTGTTTACATCTCCACCAAAGTGGTACCTGTTTATCTACTTGCAATTTCTTGCTTTCGAACTGCTAGGTTGTCAGGAGCTGGGAGAGAGTTCGAATCTCACTCTGTCATGCAGCACTCGGGTCTCGAACTGCTGACCTTCTGACCTTCCACTTGTAAAGTTCACCCAGATGCAACTTTTAGGCCCACCCATATCACGTTAGGCATCTAACCCTTCAACATACTACCAATTGGGCTAAATTGAATTACCAGGAAAATGTTTGAGTTGAACTTTCTGCCTGTATGCAAATAGTGTTAGGACTCTGTGGCCGGGAGGTTGATTTTTTAAAATGCCTTCTTTCATGCAAACAATGAAGCAATTTTAGCCTGCATTTTGTTACACCTTAGCTATGTAACTGGTCCCCCCCCCGCCCAATCCTTTCCTTCTTTCTTTTATTTTCTTGTTTTCTACGTTTTTTTTTTTTAAAAATGATGGATAGGAGGACAAAAGTTTTAAACAAAAGCAATGCAGAACAAATTAGAGGAGCTGTTTTTAATAAAAGCGCACCTGTCTTGTAGGTGCAAATATATCTAAAGGGGGATAATTGGAGTGTGAAGAATATAGCTGTTACTATAAAGTCTAACACAGAGAAGTTATAAGGCCAGCATATTCCACAGGGAAATCATCATTATTGAGCAGAGGAAAGGAGAGATTTTACAAAGCTTTCTGGACTTGAGGCCAGACACAAAATGCTGGCGTCTTTCGGTTTGAAGCGCTGGTTTCTAGCTGCCCTGCCTGAGCCAACCTTTCAATGATGGCAAATACAGACACGCTGTTAACAACCTATTCAAGCAATGATGAGCTCTCTTGTTCCCACTTACAGCTGCTGGAGATGAAAAGGCCATCTCCTTTGGTGAGTCATGATGTAATGGATGCTACAAATGATTGTCGTTTAGACAAAGAGAAAGAGCACACATCTCCCTGTTGAGTTAGATGAGCATTTTTGCAGGAACAAGTCTGTTCCTAGGATATCAGCGTGGATTCTTCTTCTGTCATATCTGAATCCAAGTATTGATGATCATCATGGTGATCAGACATGAAGACTGTCCTGAGAATACAATACAGTGGCCTTTCTTCTGCCTTCCACATTGCAGCATGACACCCATACCACTGATCCAGTTCCACGAGTCACTTTCTGGTCCAGAGCCCTTTTGGCACAAAAAGTCCTCATCAGCCACCCAGTATTGATGAAGCTGCTACCCTCAGTCAAGATGGATTCAAGTTGGATTTAATCTACTTGGGGACCATCGCCCTTCCCTGTGAACTTTGTCACCCAAGGCCATTAGTCCATCGCCGCCGCCGCCGATGCTCCAGACTTCTTCCATCAGCCTGTCTGGCCTGGAGGGAAGTGGACTCAGTTGTGGGGGTTTGAGTTTTTGAGTTTTTTCTAATATTATATACATTGTTTCTGATTTTTTTTTACTGTTGCATTATTGTATTATTTTAAGGTGATAAATAGGTCACAATAAGTTGGCATGTAGTGTCAGGGCCATAGCCAGGATTCTAGATTTGGGGGGGGGGGGGTGTTTCAAGAGGGACAACAAATTTTTTTCAAGAGGGACAATAATGTCACACTCACATATATGACATTGGCATCACTGGTGTGGGTTGGGGTGGGGGCTGTTAGCTCAGGAGAGTATTTCCCCCTGGGGCCCCCTCTGGCTATGGCCCTGCAGGTAGTGCTGGGTGGATGGGGTTAGCGGTGAATCCTCAGGGCATCTATTGATGATGTGGCACTGTTTGCTTGGCAGAATTTGTGCAAATTTGTTGGGCATTCAGGGCACACCATGAAATAGTTTTGGGGGACATCCAGTTTATGTTTGTGTGAAGAGAGTTGGAAATGAACACAAAGTCATTTTCCTGAATAACAGCTGGCCTGGACAGTAGCTGACAAGGATCAGCACTACACAGGGGCAAGGATTTGCCTATCCGGTATGGAGAGGGGCAGATTAGGTTCTCCTGCTCTGGTATCAGGTATAGCGCTACCAGGCCCCCCACAGGTTAGGGGCTAATAAATTTAAATAAAATTGTGGCCCAGGCCTTTTCACCATATTGAATGTGTCTCATCTATTTATTTCATGGATGGGGAGGGGGGAATCCTTCCACAAATCATTTGATAAATTTTCAACATTTATGCTTTGAAGAGATGGAAACAATATAATTCTTGGGGGAGGTCATTTTTAAGGGGAGAAATAATACTGTTTCCACTTCCTTAAAATTAAAGCAATTTCTTTGTTTTCACTGGGTAGATTAGATGAGGGAGACTGACAAGGAAAAGGGAATCTTGTTTATCCCTGGCATAGTTTTTTTGGATACCATTCTCATTGCCATAAAAGCTAGAAAGTCAGAGCAATTTTATGAGCAATTAAATGAGGCCTATCCAAAGGTAATTAATTTTACAGCAGAGGTTGAGCAAGGTGATAGTATAATATTTTTAAATGTATTTGTGATAGGAAGGATTCCTGCCTTACTAACTACTGAATGGTTTTGATAATTCCCATACAGGTCATTATTTATATTTTAGGAGCATTCAAACCTCCACTTTAAAAATAAAATATATATATATGATTTGTTCTGGACAAGTAATTTGTTTCCTGGAACAGTTATGGAACTCATTTGTGGAAGCATAAATGTATGATGTGAATTTCTTCTTCTTTCATATCAGAATCATAATATAGTAGAATCCCACATAAGAAAAAAAAAGTTGGTTCCATGATGTCTTTCGCTATACATTTTTTTTTCATTATGTGAAGCATGCCTCATATAACGAAAATCCCTATGGGATTCATTGTACAATGAAAATCTCTATGGGAAAAACCATACAACTTTTTTTGGTTGTATGATGCATCCCAAAGGGATTTTCATTGTACAATTTTTCCCATAGAGATGCATTGCTTCATATAACGAAAACATTTGTTATACAGAGTATAGCGGTTAGCGCAAATCCCCTTCGTTGTACAAATTTTTCGTTATACAACACGTTCATTATGCAGGGTTCTGCTGTATATGTGATCATCATGGTGATCAGCCATGTGGACTGTCCTGAGACTATAATGCAGTAGCCTTTCATCTTCCTTCCACATCACAGCAAGACATCCATACCACTGATTCAGGTCTGTGGGGTCACTTTCTGGTTCTGAGCCCTTTTGGCATGCAAAGTCCTCCTCAACCCCCAGGCCAGTATTGATAAAGCTGCTGCCTTCCATCAAGTGGGATTCAAGTGGGATTTAATCCACTTGGGGAACATCACCCTTCCTTGTGGAAGCCTTTTTTTCTGCTCCACTACATCTGTAAGTAAACAGCAGTTTGAGTCTCTTCTTTCACCACAGGTACTAATTTCCACTGATATTCTATAGAGACATGCATTGAACAGAAATCTGATCTATAAATAAACACCTCATTTGCCAGGAGGAGGTGCCTCCCCCCACAGCCCAAAATAGCAACATTCATCAAAATAAAGTCCAATGAAATAAAATGAAAATGAAATATTCTCTCTGGCACAGAAAGGGAAAAGGTGTAATGAGCAAAAATTTGCACAGCAGGAGTATCTGTGAGTACAGAGAGTGCTTGAGGCAAATTGTGGTGGATTTAGAATATTTTCTGTGGCATGGAGTTTTTTTCAGTCTTGACTGAAGCCACAGAAGAAGCAGCAAAGCCAGGAGGCATGACTGGACCATCATGTGCAGACTGCAATATCAAGTGACCATTGGCAGGTATGAAAGGGCCAGTTACAGCTATGTACTTGGGGCTGCCAGATCTCAGGCAATAGCACTCATATTGGGGGGTGGGAGTCCATTCTATAGATCTCTGGTTTTGGATGGGAAATCTCAGGTAACAGGCTACTATCAGCATGGCAACTCAGGAGTTTGAATTCATTTTTATGGCTTCAGTACATGCCATGTCAGACATGTTCAGAAGCAATGCTTTTTCCCAATCTTGTTTTTTCTAGAACGGTTGTTACAGGAATTCCCATGCTGACCTTTGAATTAATTATAGCCTTTATGTTGTGTGACTATCAGGAAAGGACAAGACTATGGATATAAACAACAGCCCTTAGTGAGGAAAATTATTCTCCAGGACTGTTTGTACAGCAAAATCTTAAAACTTAGAGCAAGGAGAACCAGCAAATATTTCCTTCCTGCTGACTCTAAAGTAATACTTCTAATAATACACAATTCCTTCTACAGGTATCTTAGTGGGATGCCTTTGTCTCAAAGAAATTAAATAGTACTACCAAAGGTGTAAATAAGTCTTAAATCTCATTGAAATCAATAAGGCACCTGGTGCAGAGATTATGTACCCGTGACTTCAGTAAGGCAGATTGAGAAAAGTAGTAGTTGTAGTTGTAGTTGTAGGATTGTTGCATTGCAAATTAAATTAAGAAATTTGCTATTTAAAATGCTTTTGTGGAAATCCATCCAGATGTTTCTTAATTTTAGCTATCTGTTTGCTATATTGCTGCTACTTTCTTGTTGTTTATTATTGTTCACCAATTGGTGTCTATGTATTTAACCTATGTACACTGCTCGGAGTAGCCATTGTGCTAGATGGGTGGTATAAAGGCTTAAGAAACAAACAAACAAACAGAATTGTTTCCACATTTGACCCAGAAATTATCCAGCTAAGGAACTTCCTTTTTGTGAACATCCAGGGCAAATGGTCTGTAAGTGTGCCGACCTCTTCCTCCAAAGGGAACCGCTTCTCTGAGAAAGTACCGTCCAGCTTGAAGTTAATACAGATCACTTGCAGAGGTTCCTAGTCATCAGATGGCAAACTGTGCCCTCTCCCTAAAGCCAATGAACCAATCTGGTTGCAGGTTATTCCAAGCCAGATGTCTTCCCCCGAGCTCAGAAGAACTTGATGGACCTTCAATGGTGACAGCGGCTGGTCACAAACAGAGTTGTTTGTGCTGGTCACCTAGTTTAGCCAGGAAGCCTGAAGTTTGAGATCTAAGTCATCTGGTCAGGAGTCAGAAAGAAACTCCAGTGGGAAAATTAATTATTTTTGACAGCAGTCTTACCTGTACCTAGGCTTTAAAACAAATCCCTGGAGGAGAGTGCATGATTGGAGGGTTGTTTTGCTTGTTCCACATTTCACAAATCTCTCCAGGGGATGAACTTTTACTCTCTTGAAGACGTGAGTCCCATCTGAAAGCGACCAAGTTCCTTCTCTTCGTGTCCCTTCCAATCATGAAGAAAAATAGTCTCCAAAACAAAAAGGACCAGCCAGGTGATGTCTTCTTCCAAACTGTTCTCCAGAGTGCAATCTTTCTTCAGCTTAATTAGCAGGTACAACAGCTACTGAGCAAGCCTGAAAAGTGCAATTCATGTTATCCTGATCTTAATTGATGCCTACAATAAATTATGAGTTTACCTAACTGCAGCTGCCTTCTGCCAGGAGTTGGGGGGGGGGGAGAGAATGACGACAGGATTCCAAAAATAAATACGGCATGTCTTTGCAGTGTGTTTAAATGCATATTTATGTAGTACCTTGTCAATACCCTGAGATGATGCATGTGATATTAAAACTGCATAATTAATCAACTTATTTCTAGGCAGCTCAGTGTATAATAGTGTTTCTTTCACAGATCGTCTCTGCACAGAGAGGTCAGGAATAAGAAACCAAGCTCTATCTCCCTCACCAGAGACAGCTATAGAAATTTTGTTCCCTGAGTTGGCAAAAGATAGGAAAACATATTAGGGAAGGCACCTAAATCTTACTTCAGCACTGGTGATGGGCCTCCTTCACTGCACATGAGACTTACTTACACGAGGTTACTTTTGATGGCGGAAGACAAGGGGTCTGTTGCTATAACACAGTGATGGTGAATCTTTTAGAGACCGAGTGCCCAAAAGGAGGAGCGGGGTGAATTCTGTGCTTGGGGGAGGGAAGAAGCATTCCCATTGGGTCGCTGGGCAGAGGGGCAGGGCGAACTCTGTGCTGGGGGGAGGGAGAAAGTGCTCCCATTGGACTGCTGGGCAGAGGGGTGGGGCAAACAATGTGTTGAGGAGGGAGGAAGTGCTTCCATTGGGCTGCTGGGCAGAGGGGCTGGGCAAACTCTGTGCTAGGAGAGGGAGGAAGCTCTCTCATTGGGCTGGTGGGCAGAGGGGCGGGATGAACTCTGTGATGGGGCAACAGTGTGCGTGCCCACAGAGAAGGCTCTGAGTGCCCAATCTGCCATGCATGCCATAGAGTCACCACCACTACCATAGCACATCCCCCAAGCATCTGCTGCTTCACTCTGCATAATTAAGGGCTCCATCATTTCAACCTCAAAAAGAGCTGCTTGCCTTTTTGACTCTTCAATGAGTGATCTATAATGCTCAAGGGAACTCCAGTAGACAACAACTCCAGTGAATTTCCCGCTTCGTCAGCCTTCTGATGAAGTGGGAAATTCACAAGCATCACAGACCTCCAGTGAAGATGAGTTTATGACCTTTTCCACCACTGATCAGACCTTACTGCCAAGTTCTTTCTACTATCTAGGCAAATTCTTTTCTGTGGGTTATCCCCTCTGGAGCTACTAAAACCATCTTCCACACAACAGCCATTCCAATAATTAAAGAAGGCCATCATATCACCGTTCAGCTTTCTCTTTTTGAGGCTAAACATATCTCTTTTTGGGGAACTGAGCCCCATCCCTCAAAAAATAATAATAATCCCAAACTGCCCCCCCCCCCAATGGCTGAGATAAATGTGAAAATGTATCCCAGTCCTTCTGGATTTTGAAGTCTGTATCTTTCAGTTCTGTATCACCTTTAGAATATCACTGGATGCTGCTTAGCTTCAGTGAAATCAGTCAAGGGATCTAACAGCATTTTATTTACAAAGAGAAGCAGAGCCATTAATAGATAAGGAAAGAGATGGGAAATTAAAGGCTGTTTGTTAAAATATCGCCTCTTTTTGAGGCTTGAAGGCTTTATAGTAATCATCATTGAACCATGTAGGGGGAAACGTTTGAAATTTGAGCATGCCCAATTTAGTAAGCATCACGAATAGGCATCCCATGGATCTGCAAGAAATTAGCTAACAGCCACACAGAGCTATTGACACTTGTGTTGCAAAAGGTCAGGGAGACCAGCAGAAGAAGCAGAGAGCTCCGAGCATCATTTGCCTTTAAAACTGCAAGGCCAACAGTTGGATTCTGATTGTGCTCAGTCTCATAAATCAGATTGGAGATTTTCCCTCTCCTCCTGCATAAATGGAAAATGAAAGGACAATGGGCTTTTAAAGATATGGGAGGGGTGTTTAGGCAACCTATTTTTATTGTCAGATGGTTATAATGGTAAATTATGTACTCGAGATAGTTGTGGCAGACGTGATTCAGTGTTGAGAAAAGCTCTAACTGATCTGAAGTAACTGTGATAGCTACCATTTTTTTTAGTATTCTTTCTGCCAAACTAGCAGTTCGAAAGCAAGAAATTGCATGTAGATAAATAGGTATGTTACCCCAAATCTAAAAAATGCCCTTTTTATTATTATTTTATACTTTTATTTTCAAATAAAATTGCTTTTGTTAGGTATTGGGGTACACAGGGGGTACACCAATGTGGTTTGTCTGTGTGTACTTGAAGCAGAGAAAAGCAGCAAAGCTGTGAGCACGCAGCGTCAGCTGGAGTTGTATTTCACACAAGCAGCCGGCAGTATAAGGCAAAAGAAATATGCTTTACTTCAGCTTGGCAAACAAAGGAGAAAAACACAGGCTTGAGATATCAGCTCTCAGCAATACTGGCAGAAGTCCAAAGCAGATAAGAATAGTCCAAGCAGAGCAGAATGCAAACAAGCAACCCGCAAGCAAGCATTTAAAGCAAATAGTATTTTGCAGGTATTACCTCCGTAGTAGTAGTTAGCTGTAACTTGGTGGCATGGGCAAAAGCTACCAGTCCTCTCCTCAGGAACAACGGAGACAATGATGATCCACACAAGTAGGTTTGCTGTGTGTGTTCTTGGACTTCAGTTCCCAGAAGCCCAAGTCTCTGTGAATCCACACAAATGGATTTACTACATGTACATGCAGTAAACCCATTTGCATGGATTCACAGAGACTTGGGCTTCTGGGAATTGAAGCCCAAAACACCTGGAGTGCCATGGTTTGCCATAAGGGAGCTAGGGTCTTAGTCTTCATTATTTATTCCCCATTTCTTTTTATGTCAGTCATACTCGTATAATCTGTAGAACAGACTGAAACTGATACTGAAATTGCTGTACAACCAAGGTTTAAAATCAGTTCTTAGCCCCGCCCTGACAGTCATCATCTTCACCATTATTATCTATTTATCATCCCACCTTCTCTGACAAAAGACAGGCAGATAGTCATATAATCACTTGTTATAACCATCAAAAAGCTCAGATCTAGAAATAATCCTAACATTTTAAACATTGGCTCTTTGTATCTAAAATTACAAACCCTGGAGCATAACAAAGAATTTCAGAAGACAAGCAGCCTATGCTTTATTGATCACAGCAAAACCTTTGACTGCATGGATTATGATTTCTATAGAGAAACCTGTGTGCCTCAATGCCTGGTTGGTGTGATGCATAACCCATACTCAGACAAGAAGTTACTATTCTGACAGAAGATGGAGGAAGAATGGTTTCCAATTGGCAAAGGTGCCAAACAAGGCTTTATTTTCTTTCTCGGCTGTTAAATCTATGAGCAAGCCACACATTAAAACAGGTAGTTTATATACAGGTGGAGGAGTGAAGATTGAACAATAGATCCCTCCCCTTGGTGCAAAGTCACCTGAGGTGGGATTCTTTGTCTCCCCCACCCAGAAGTGGTATGATTTGGTGAGCACTAATTAGCCCTTATCAACTGGCTAGGGCAGGGTTCCTCAAAGTTGTCCCTGATGTTCTTGGTCTTCAAATTTCCAGAAGCCCTGATCAGCAGGTGTGCTGACTTGGACTCCTGGTAATTGAAGTCCAAAAACACATGGAGAGCCATGTTGTGAGGAACCCTGGGCTAGGGGTTGAGGGATCCAGGACCCCATTTAACTGGGGTCCTCTCTCCCAACAGTCTATTTTCAAGGCACAAACAAGAGACATGGTGGTGCAGTGGTTAAACTGCTGTACTGCAGCCAAAACATTGTGAGTTTGATCTTGACAGGACACAAGGTTGACTCAGCTTTCCATCCTTCCATGGTTGGTAAAATGAGTACCTAGCATGTTGGGTGCAAAATGCTAATCAACTTGTGAACTGCCCAGAGAGTGCACTAAGTGCTATGGGGCGGTATAGAAGTATAATTGCTAATTCTTTGCTAATTGCTCTGTCTGGGAGATGAAGCAGAGCCTCATTCTCAGAGATTTCAAGCTCGGAGCCTCAGACCGGGAGCATGTTTCCAAAATCCTAGGAGCTGATAACTCTGTGGTACTATGAAGCAGACAGCCATTTTAGCAGATTTCTGGGAACAAATGTCACATACATCATAAATCTTTGCATATTTCAGTCTTGTATTTCAAACATTTTCCACTCAGATAGATGAGATTATGACATTTTGTGTGTGGGGTGGGAGGGTTGTTTCAAGATAAATGGTATTTATTTTGTACAATACCGACAATGTATTTTGCAGGGGATAGACTCCTGTTGTTGTTTTACATGTATTTCTGCAGAAAACCTAAGGGGTTTATGCAAAATGTAAAGTTTTCAGTGCAAAATATAAATACATTTAGTTGCAAAATATGTAACCAAAATGTTTTGTTAATATTGCTGTTGGTTAAATGATGCTGATCCTTTTGCTCTTGTGCAGGAAGGGGGGAATCTTAGAGCAACTAAAGATGGCTCAGTGACACTTCCTTTTTCATCTGGGAAGAGAGAATTGGCAAATATTCATTACTGCATCCTTATTCTCCTTCAACATTAATTTTCATATAGCCCAAGAGGTCTCTGTACAATCTCATTATTGTTCAGAAGGTCAAAAGAAATGTATTTTAGGTAACAAATGATGAGGACAAAGTAACAGTGACCAAAGCAAGACAGTTATGGTGCAAAACTACTTGCATTAAAATCCCAAAGAACCAACAGGGATACATTCAAAGGAATCATATTTATAAACTCATGAAGAACTCCAAAGGCTCAGCTCTGGAGCTGTTTAAACAGTATCTCTATTAGCAATAACTAATATAACATCATTTGCAAAATAGGCAATTTGGAATGTATTCATGTGTTTTCCCACAAGCTAGATATTAACCTATAGCTTCCAAAGGTTTAATTAGCTCCAGATTGTTGTCTAGTAACACAATTAACCAAAACAACAACATGCCCATGCTAGTTAATGTATAAAGAGAGATGTGTGAGGAAGCTAGAGGAACAAATGAGGTGAATTAATAATGTGATTTACATAAATCTGGTTATTTTTCTGAGCTCTTTTGACATTTGTGCCCTTTGCAGTCCTAGTGCACTCTTGGAATACATCAGTGCCACCTTGTTTATGCAAAGCATCAGTCTTCTCAACAATCTGCAGGAGGTCCACAGCAACAATAGCAGCATTGTTTACACATGCCGAAGCATGCAAAATCTTGCTTCCAGCAGGGTTGGCTAATTATCACCTAATGATTTAAAAGTGTACGGTGTCCCTATTCTTAATTCCAGATATAGAAAAGAACAAAGAAGTCTCACCCTTGTTCTAATATACTTTTCAATAGAAAGGAAGAAGGATAAATGGGATGTTTTTAACCCTACAATTTACAATTCCACCACTCAATCCACTGTAATTTGATTGATTGATTGATTGAAACAACATTGTCATCACTGTCGGGTACAACTCATATTCGAGAATGCATTTTTTCCTGAAGCAGGAAAAGATGCCATTTGCTTGAATTTGTTTAAGGTGGATCCCAGTTTGCCGTGAAGTGACCCACATACTATGATCTCGGAGCCATCTCCTGTGACACATATGAAATGAGACATGCAGGATTTAACACCGGGACTGCAATGGACTGCCACAGCCTTAAGACTATTATCTAGGTGCGCCTTCACAACCAGTCCATCTGTCATGGCCTCTTCTGGCATGGTGGACTCGCTGGAGAGCTTTGGAACCTTGTTTCCCCGGGAAAGGCGAGTCACGAGCACAGAATGCCCGGGCCGCAGCTGCTGATTGGCTGGAACCATGCAAGAGGCAAGGAAAGCCGCTGGTCCTCTCGATTGCCGCCTACAGGAGCATAAGAAGAACCCTTCCTGAAAAAAACAGAATGCATGTTAATTCCATCCTCTGGTTCATGGCCCCCAAGAACTCAAACTGGGTTTGGTGGTAAAAGGCGAGGGGGTGTTGGACGAGCTACAGACGCCGCGCTCCTGGCCCCAGTGGGGGCGAAGAAAAACCTATTGCCTGTAAAAACCTAGGTTTTTACCTATTGCCTGTAAAGATGTATGAATGTTTGAGATGGAGGCCAAGTCATCATATTAAATCCCGGATCTTGTCTTATTGATTTCCTTCTTTGAAAAATATAAATTTCAGTTTATACTGGCAGATTCCCAAGGTAATATATAATTGGAATATCCAGAAATTATATGTTTCTGTCAGTACTTTGCTTGGATTCCATAAATCTCTGTGATTTTTTTCCTCCTCAACACATTAAGGAAAATGCAGTTCTATACCACGAATTCCTATGTTCTCGATGTAACCATTCTCTGTAATCTTCCAATTTTTGGATCTCCTTAGTGGGAAAAAGTTGCCATTAAACACAGAAAACATGCACACTTTAGGACCAACAGAAATAACCTTTCCTACTGTCACTGCTAACGATGAGCCTGTTAGTTTGAGTGAGCGTTGTAGCAGTCTGAGTTGCAATAGGTCCAAGAAAGAAGACTATACACCAAGTTTAGTTTAAATCAAACTGGCATATTAACAACATTTACCAAGTAAATTAACATTACATCCAGCACTGTTCAGCTCTGCTCTGCTCTGCTCTGTTCTGCTCTGCTAAACAAGCTCTGTAAGCAACTTCTAGTTCTACAGCCAGCAAAACACTTAAGGTTACAATGTATCTTATTAACTGTCAATCACAGCCGAGCCGAGCCATGATGATTGCTTGCACCTGTTCCTTGTTAACTGACCTCAGCCTGTCCTTGACATTATCTCTGCACTTTGCCTCACTCTATGGATATTATTGACAGAGCCTTCTCCCTGAAGAATTAGTCTACGAATGTGCCTTTCATACTCTTAGAGACATATAATGAAATGTTTCCCCCCTCATTTTTCTTCATAGATAGGATGAACAAAATTTGGGGGAAAAATTTGCCCACAGCTGAAGGTTGAAGTGGCCCTTAACTAATTTGATTTTGCTGAAATCTCACTAGTAGCAGTGTGACACGTATGTGCAATACAGCAAGAGGTAGTAAGGTAAAAGATGTGGAAATCATGCGGAGGCCTGAAAATAATTCCAAATTAATTGCTTTTTCTCAAACATTCTTTCATGCTGGCAATGTCTCAACAGCAACAGACGGAAATAGAAAATAAACTGCATTCATAAGAATGGCTGGACAGAGGAAAATGATTATTATTATTGTGTTTATAGCAAGAAAGCAAGCGAAGAAAAAGAAAGGGCATGCTGCAACTTGTTATATAAATGAAACAGCCAGCAATAGGTAGATAATTTATTTCTCAGGTCCTGCTGCAGATTGCTGGGCTATCTACGCTCCCTGCTATCTCCCTCACCTTGCAATACAATTCATTTTAGCTTTGTCTGGGGAACGTAAAGCAATAAACACCTCTTTTCAAATGGAAAAGCTGCACTTCATTCTTTATTGTAGTCAACCCCCCCCCAGCTAAATTGATCTATTGGATGACTGACATGACAATTCGGAGCACAGGGAGTGTTCAAGGCTTCAATCTTTTGGTGTGAACATATGTATTAAATCATGCACAATAAATGGTCAATCCTTCTGTCCTTAAAATATATGCCCCCCTCCCCCAAGAAGCAGAAGCAAAAATATTTTAAAAATTTAAAAATCATCCAAGCAAAAAGAAAGATCGGGTCTATTCAGAAATAAGCACCCTAAAGTACAATGGTGCTTACTCCTGGGTAAGTGAGTCTAAGATGGCTGCTGTAGCATTGGTGCAATGTATAGTGACAATGAAAGTAGAGGTAACTCTGATTTAATTTCTCTGTGGGGATGCGCTTAAAATTCATCATTGTGTCTTCTGTTTTACGACATCAATAGAAGCGTGTTCTTTGCAGATTCACGCAGAGGGATTGAAGTAGAAGGACATCAATTCTATCCTGCAGAACTTTAGGTAGTTTTGAGCAAGGAATATAGAGAAATACATTTCTATTAATAATGTGACTTTGTTTTGAACATGGAATAAGATTTGGTGCTGCATGCCATGTGGGGTGAAAAATGCCTTTTTAAAGTATAAACAACCATACCTAGACAGATTAGACAGACACACAGAGCTACACATACCTAGACAGACATATCTAGGGTTGCAGTGGCTCAATAGTTGAGAAGCACACCTTGTTAGTTGGAAGGCTGGCAAGTCGGCAGTTCGAGACCTAGGCACTGCAGCACCCATCTCTGTCCCAGCTCTTGCGGACATGAAAGGAGCCTCATTTTGCCGTTCCTTGAGTGGAGTCTCTTCTGCAAAAATCCTTTCAACCCAGAATAATTTCTGATACTAAATCACTATTATTACCTAGACAGACAGGTGACTTCTTCGTCTGCTGGTTCTTTTCCCCATCAGAGAAGATCTAACACACTTCCCCCTGTACCTGCCAATAGACAGAGCAAAAATCTTGTTCCATACAGGTGGAATCCTGACGAAACCACAAATATGCTGAAAACATTATTCATAGTCAATGAGCAGAAGCAGAATTCTCTTTCAGAACTTGCTGCAGGAACATCAAAAGTAACTTCATTCCCTGCTTTCATGCTAAGCACCTGAACCAGACAAATAGCTTATACCCGTGATGGCAAACCTATGGTACATGTGCCAGAGGGGGCACTAAAATCTCTCTTTGTGGGCACACGCGCCATCGCCCCAGCACAGAGTTCACACTGCTCCTCTGCCCAGAAGCCCAATAGGAGTGCTTCCCCCCCCACACACACAATTTGTCCGGCCCCTCTGCCCAGAATCTCAATGGGAGAGTTTCCTCCCTCTCCCATCACAGAGTTCACCCCGCCCCTCTGTGGTGCAGACGGCATCCTGTTGAGTTTGGGGACTTGGTCTCTAAAAGGTACACCATCACTGGCTTATACTAAATGTGGTATAAGATGTCACCTTAAGCAATGAACAGAACAGAACAGAACAGAACAGAACAGAACAGAACAGAACAGAATAGAATAGAATAGAATAGAATAGAATAGAATAGAATAGAATCCTTTATTGGCCAGGTGTGCTAAAACACCAGGAATCTGTCTTTGGTACTTATGCTTTGGTACATATGGCTACATCATCACAGCTGGGCTAGTATTGCCAAACAGTTAGTGTGAATGTCTCTGACCAGAGTTCTTATATCTTTAATAGTTGCATGGAAGAGGACATTTCAAGAGATATAGACTGCACTAAAAGCTGTAATATCTGATGTTCCTCCTTTCATCTGGTAACTCTACTTATGACGCATCCCTGCATCTGCCAGTTTTCCCTTTGAAGAGTGGCAACACTTCAATAATTTCTTCACTCCCATCACCCACTCAGTTGGTGGCTTAGTGGTTAAGACACTGAACTTGACGCCTATTCATGCTTGCCACATGTCCAACATCTGCAGATGCGGACAGCATTGGCTCTTTGGCTGTAAATGGAGGTGAGCACCGAACCCACTGGAACACATTTCTATGTGGCTAACATTTTCATAGACAACAGCAGTGACACTCAGAGTAACCCTTGTTAGCAACATACAAAAGATGGCTATGCTAAATCACTTTGTAATATACAGGGAAATAATTTGTGGTCTATGGTTACACGTGACTCAGGATATATATGTGTCTCTATGTGTGTTTTAAATCTAGAAGATTTTCCCCCCAATGCAGGGTTTTAAACACATCAGAAGGCTAACACCTTCCAGCCAAACATGTATGGTTTGTAGGCTTCAGGTTCTGATGATGGACAGGAAATCATTTCTACATTGCGGCTTGGAAGCCTTTAAAATGTGTAGTAGTCAGCATAGTTGCTCCACAAGGATATATTATCTTGCTGTCAGTCTGTCATTTTGGATTGTCTCATCATGGGGTTTCTGAGACACCACATATTAAAAAAAGAGGAAAGGATGATATAATTTTTTACAATTGTTTTATTTAACCAAATAATGTTTTAGTATGTTAGTTTTTTTAAATAGTTGTACCTTGGATAATAATTTTAAAAATGTGAAAGTACATTTTTTTTACATTCAATGTTTTTAAACTGTGTTTAGATGTTTTGGTTTTTTTTTAGTGAAAACTCTACACAGGATTTTAGAAATGTTTTTATTTTATTATTTTGTGATTTGTTTGTGATTTGTGTGAATGTGTGATGTAATGTTATGCTTTTGACTGTTTAATCTCTTGTGGTCTCTGGGTGGGGCTGTTGAGTATTTCTTTTACTTTGACTGTCTTTTCTCTACTGGCCTCTGGGTGGCGCTTCTTCTGGAAAGTAGTCTCTTTCTTTCCTCATTTCAGTTCCGGCTGTCGTGGAGTTAGGACATGCTGGTAAATTGGCTGGTTTAATTTCTTTTGCGGGTTTGGCTTGTTTTTATTTTGTAGTGTTAGCGAGTTTTTTCTGTTTGTGTGTTTTTTTGGTTCACTTTAATGTTTGTTTATTTGGTGTGTTTTGTAGGTGTTTTGTAATTGGTTTGAGTTAATTTTGGATGTTTTGGTTTGTGTGTGTGTTTTTTTAAAAAATTAATGGTTTATTTTAATTATTTTGGTGTTTGTTTTTGTTGTTAAGTTAGAGAGGAGGCTGTGGGCGGGTGTGTATCTCCGGAAGGTGAAGCCAGTGGCCAGAGCACCGTTTGCTGGCTTTGCTTCCTGGTGAATTGGTTGGGAAAACCCAATTGGGGTTTCCCCTTTAATATCAGTGGGTGGGGGGTTGTGATCCCCCTCTCCACTGGCTCCCCTGGGTTTGGGAGGGTTGGGGGGACAAAAGGAGTCTGTCTCCCCAATCCTTCTGGACCCAGGGGAGCCAGCGGAGAGGGGGATTCCCCCCCAAAACTCCATTTTTAAAGAGAAGAAACCACTTGGTTTCTTCTCTTTAATAACGGGGTGTCAAAGGGAGGAATCCCATCTCTGCTGGGTCCCCTGGCTCTGGAAGGGTTGGGGGGACAGACCCCTTTTGTCCCCCCAAACCTCCCAGACTCATGGGACTCAGGAGAGGGGATCGAATCCAGCCCACCCTCTGATATTAAAAGGGAAAAGCCAATTGGGGTTTCCCCTTTAATATCAGTGGGTGGGGGGTTGTGAGCCCCCTCTCTGCTGGCTCCCCTGTGTTTGGGAGGGTTGGGGGGACAAAAGGGGTCTGTCTCCCCAACCCTTCTGGAGCCAGGGGAGCCAGCGGAGCCAGCGGAGAGGGGAAATCCCCCAAAACACTCCGTTTTTAAAGAGAAGAAACTGCTTGCTTTCTTCTCTTTAATAATGGGGTGTCCTGCAGGGGGGGGAGGATCCCCTCTCTGCCGGGTCCCCTGGCTCTGAAAGGGTTGGGGGGGACAGACTCCTTTTGTCCCCCCAAATCTCCAAACCCCAGGGGAGCCAGTAGAGAGGGGAATCGCAACCCCCCACCTACTGATATTAAAGGGGAAACTCCGATCGGGAGCTTCAGGCGCTGTTGGTGAGGGGGGCGAAATACTTTTGCGGTAAGTAAAGTCAGCAGGGCGGAGCGCTGTCCACTGGCTTAGCTTACCTGGGAATGGGTTCACTTTCAAGGGGGGGGGGCAAGGCACCAGTGCCTTTCCCCCACTTGACCCCCCCATTTTTGTGGCTTTTTTCTGTGAGGCGCTGTGTCCGGCTGCAGCGGACTTGCGCTCCCAGCGTGTTTTTTATTTTTATTTTTCGCGCGCCGGCTTCCTCACCATTCTGCACGCTCATGGCATGCAGGATGCTAGGACTTGTAGTTTGGTGTTTGCGTTTTTGGCTTGTGCGTCATTTTTTCCTGCGGTTTGATTTTGATTGGCCATGGCGCATTTCTGAACATTCCTTTTGCTCGTGCCTCTCAGCCTGATTGGCTCTGGTGCAGCATGGCGCAAGGAACATTGGGAATAGAAGTCTTTTCTTTTTGTTTGCATTTGTGGGTCTCCTGCCCCACTGGCACATTTCTCAACCCGACAGTTACCTGCGAACCCCGGTCGGGCAAGTGCACGAATGCTCGGTCAGGTCTAGTGGGGCCTGGTGCATGATCCTTTGTCACATTCCAATGGTTAACACACAGATTTATAGGTATAGATATATTTGTGTTGTTATTTCTGGACCCTCCTTTTAGACTCACGGCATGTTTGTGTTTACAGCATGATGGCTTGTCTGAAATAATTCTCTTCAGAACCCAAAGAAGTACCTCACGTCATAACTTTTTAATGCTATGGTGGCCTTGTTTGAATTCATTCTGGCAGCCAACCATCAGTTTGGGCTGGAGATTAAATGACAAGACTTACATTCACCTGGCGCAGCGTCTGATGGAATCATTCACCAGCAACCTTTGGATCAACTGCACTTAAATAGGAATATGTTTTATATGCTGTGATCCAGAGCCAGAATTCTATGCATCCTCAGCCTGTGAAGACATCAGAGTGACAGATGAGATGGAGAAGCACAGAGCACAAGAAAAACAAGCAGCAGTGGAACATCAAAAAGGAAACGGGGCTCTGATTGAAAGGATGGGAAGGTAATGCTTCTCAAGAGTATTTTGCCAGGTAATCATCGCCAGAGGTGCTTTGTGTTGGAATAAAACTTGGTGAAAAACAAATCAAAGAAGTGGAAAGCTATGTTTATTTGGGTCAAGAAGTCAGGATTGACAAAAAAGAAGAAATATCTAGAAGGCATAGAGCCATTTGGGGTAAATTCAGAGAAGTGTCAGCTATCTTGAAGTAAAAAGCTAAACCAGAAACAAAGGGAAATATATTCAATTCTATGGTCTCGAAAGCAATGACATGCACTAGTGGATCAAGGGCTTTAACAGCTGCAGAAGAAAAACAGCTGCAAGTGACACAACAGCCAATAGAGAGAGCAATGCTCAGAATCTCACTTCACAATAAAGTACAAAATGAGGATATCAGGCAAAGATCACTATTAAAAGACATTGTAACAGAATACCTGATGAACAAATGGCCATGTTGCATGCATAAGTGACAATAGATGGAGTGCCAGAATAATGCCCATGCCTCACCTCTACTGCAGGAGCTGCGTTGGTTGCCAGTGTACCTCCAGGTGCAATTCAAGGTGCTGGTAATGACCTTTAAAGCCCTACATGGTAGTGGTCCAGGGTACTTAAGAGATTGTGTCACCCCAAGAACTTCTGTCCATCCCACTAGAGCATACCGGATAGGCTCTCTGATAGTCCCATCTGCTAGAGAGGCTCGCCTCTATAGCACGAGAAGGAGGGCCTTTTCAGTCTCTGCCCTGACCCTGTGGAACTTCCTCCCAATCGAGCTTCATCTCCAGACAGAGCTAATGCCCTTCAGAAAAGATCTAAAGACCTGGCTGGCACAGCAGGTGTGGGGCACGGAGAATGTGGTTAAACCACCCCTCCCTGCTTTGCTGGCTGATATAACATGGCAGATTACGGTTTTAGTTATGTTTTAATGCTGGGTGTATTTTTAAATACTTTTAAATATTTTTAATGTTTTAGTGGTTTTTGGGGATAGTTTTTATGATGGAATGATGTTGTGATTCGCCCGGAGTCGCCTGTCGATTGGGTGGTGATACAAATTGAATTAATAAATAAAATTCATAAATAATAAGATAATCATCACATTCCAGATCAGGCTCTTCATTCTGCACCTCTCTGTTTCCTACAAGATGCTGGCTCACTTTGGCAGCAATGAACATGTCTGCGGAATTAACTGCAATACCTATTGACCACCTTACGTGATTCCTTCTGAAAAATCACACTGAAAATATGATGCACAGTTGAGAGGAGTGAAAAGCTGGCTTGAAGAAGCTCTTTGAAAAACAGAAGAAACAGAGGATGGGAAGTGGGAAGAAGAGGTGGTAGGATACAATCCTTTCCCCACCATTGTTCTTCTTTGTTTTTAAAGTCCAAGATATTTTAACATCTGTCACCTCTCTCGGTTGATTCTGTCACCCTTACTTCTATATTATTTGTCAAAGACTCATCTAGTTAACATGGGACAGTAGATCAGGACAAACTACAGCCCATGGGCCAGATCTAGCCCCTGACACCAATTCATCCAGTCCACAATGCCCTCATCACTCCTGGAAGTGGAAGCAAAACATGTCCATATGGGCGCGGAATGGCCACATTTTACTTCCACTTCCAGGAGCAACGAGGGTGGTATGGGCCGGATGAGTTAGTGTCGGGTGGCTGGATTCAGCCCATGGGCTGTAGTTTCCTCCAAACTTAATTCCCAACCCTCTTTATTATTGGATTGTGGTGATCATTTTCCCACTTAAATCAGCAGCAATTTAGGGATGGGTGGACCTCTCCCAAGATTTCCCTCCTAGGATATTCCAAATCTCCTGGACCATATTTTTGAATTGGGAATGTGCAACTTTATTTTCTTCACATTCAAGAAATGTCTCTGCTCTTAATTTTGTCAAGATCCCTTGAACTTTTCCAGAATTACAGATTTACCTGGAATTCATGTTGACTATTTAAAGAGAACATTATGCCAGTATTCAAATAGAAGCAGCTAATTTTTTTAGCTTGAGTTATCTGTTCAAGATCGAGTTACTGGAAATGTGTAAGGAAAGAGAACCACTTGGTCATTCTTTTCTTAGTTTTCCTTCTCTTTGCTCAGAATCCCTCTCAGTAGGCAAAAATTTCTCAGCCTGAAGAGCAGAGTCATGTAAGGAAAGTTGCTATGCAATCCAGTTCTTGGCAAAGTAGAGCTCCTCTGCACATGAGTGATGCTATTCAGTTCAGATTGCCTTTATCCATGCACAGAGCATGATGAAGAAATGCCAGGTCTCACCTGCTTTCTCTCATTATTCATTTTGTTTAATCCTATGATGAATGCCCGAGTAGAGCTAACATTTGAGCTCCGAGGAATCAGAGCTGATTTGTGTATGCTCCCTTCTGTGTTAGGAGAGCATATTCAACCCCATGCTACCTACGAAGCTACTTTTGAAACTGGAAAGAGATTCAAAATTATTTTTTTATATTACTCTGAGGACAACTATTAATGGAACATGTATTTGATCTCAAAAATACCTTTATTTCTATCTTGACAGTGTTTCACAATTTTATATTTTACTTTATAAGATTGTTCTCCATAAGTGGGTGCTGTTTGTTTTAATTCTCTCCCCTGATGTAGCATTTTTTACTGTTAGATCACATCTGTGTTATGTTTTCAGCTTCTTATTCAGCTTAATAATATTTGACAGAGCCATTCTTTAGTCCTTCCACTCCCACAATGCCTGAGTGTTGGCCCTGCAGGTGTGTGGGTGGGTGTGAATCAACTGACGTGCAGAACACTTGGAGAGCCAAGGCCCAGTAGGCTAAAGCCTTTTGGTCACTAGGCAGCCAAGCTATAAATAATAATGGCTGGAAGATAATTAAGAAATTATGCTGGCAAAAGTTCATTGTTGTATATTTCAGTGTTGAATTTCATGAGTGAATTGGTGTTTATTGGGGTGTATGGGAATTGTTGAATATTTGTATTGTGTGATATTATAATACATATATTATTGTTGGATAGTTTTTACTGTGAACTACCTAGAGTAGTGATTTTATGCTAAATATTTGTTGTTGTTGTTGTTGATCAGTCGCACAGTCGATTCCGACCCTTTGTGACCCTATTAACCATTGTCCTCCAGGCACCTCTGTCCTCCACCATTCTCCTCAACCCGCCCAGCTCTGTGCCCATTGTGTCTACAATACCATTTAGCCATCTCATTTTTGGCCGCCCCCTTCTTCTCTTGCCCTCCACCTTTCCCAGCATCAAGGCCTTCTCAAGTCAATCCTCCCTTCTCATTTGATGTACTTCAACTTCATCTTTACTATTTGACCTTCCAATGAGCAGTCAGGGTTGATTTCTTCTAAGATTGACCTATTTGTTCTCCTCGCTGTCCAGGGGACTCTCAAAACTCTCCTCCAACACCACATTTCAAAGGCATCTATTCTTCTGCACTCAGCTTTCCTAATGGTCGACCTCTCACAGCCATACATTACCACCGGGAATACCATTGCTTTGACTATACAGATTTTTGTTTGCAAGGTGATGTCTCTACTTTTCACTATCTTCCCCAGGTTTCTCATAGCTTGTCTCCCAAGAATCAGTCGCATTTTTATTTCATGGCTGCAGTCACCATCTGCAGTGATCTGAGATGCTAAATATGACAGGTTATAAATCAAATAAACATGTAAGTAAGTTGGAATTTTTGCTATTGTGTAGCTATACAAACACAACTAGCAAGCAACAACAAAATATATTGAATGAGTTCTTAACTTGTGGCAACTTATTTCGGAGACTAATGCCAGTGGATTTGCATTGGTGGTTGTAATAAATAGGAGTGTGGCCAACACAATACACCGTGAAAATTACTTGACACTTGTGAATCTAATTCCCTGTCTTTAAGAACTCAACCAGGATTAGTAGCAAAATATAAATTTGAAGAGGGAGATAACTGATTCGTTCAGAACTGGGCAGACTCCCTACCATGGTATTTCTGTTATGTGGATTGATTCTGGTTTCTTGATGGGCTTTGTTGTGGTTGTTGAAACTGTTCCACAACCCCTTAAGATGTTTGTCTCTGTGCTTCTTGCATTATTAGATTTGGATGATTTCAGAAGCAGTCCAGCATCATTCCCTTCAGACAGAAGCAGGGCATGCATAATAATTGATGGATGTGTCTGCATATTGGGGGCTTCTCCCCACCTTTTGAAAGAGACTGTCCTTGAAATTATTGAATTGTCAGACAGAAAGATCTCTTCCTGCCTATGGTCCAAGTTCTGTTGCCGTTTGTCATATTTTGACCTCAGGTGGCCTTCTGATCTTTTCTGCCAGGCACATTAATCAGGTGACATCATGCTGCAAAAGAATACTGTCAAAATTGAACCCTCTTACTCAAGAGGACACATTATTTTTCTTTAAAAAGAGTCAGCTTGCTTGCCATTATATTTAATACCCTTATGTGCTGAAACAACTCATGAGGAGGTTGTGAGAGCGTGCTATACACCCACCTCTCCCTAATGCTACATGTAATTTCTGTGCTTTCCAACAGCCCTGTTACAGGACCCTGTGCATATACTGATCACCACTTGTATCATTCATTCAGGTGAGCTGGGTTGTGTTGTTAGTGCTGCAAAACATATATATCTGACAGGGTCTTTAAATGCAATGTCAGGTACGTGGGATATGCACAGAATGTGTGGATGTAAATGTGGCAATGGTTGACTGCACGTGTTTACCTAATATGGAAATGAGCAGACATCTGATAAGTTCAAGTAATTGTGAGGGGACACATTTACAAGGACAGCCCTTTACAGATGTGCTTCAGCTTCTGTTTTTGAAATGCCCCTGCTAATAGTTGTAAGTTATGACAAATGGATTTCATGGCTGGAATCTTGTTGCTCCAAGTCAAAGTAGAGTAGGTCTATTGAATTAGTGAAGATTTGGTGAATTAGACCCTCCTTTGCTTCAAATGGGCTTGGTTTATTTGCAACTTACTTCAGCATAGTAAGTAAAAATTTACCCTGCTAAACTAAGCCTTTGGGGCACAGTGATTAAACTTCACTACTGAGTACCCAGCTGTTGGTGGCAAAATGCTACCTTGTGAGCTGCACAAAGAGTGATCAAAACACTACGGGGCAGTACATAAGTGTAATTGTTACACCCATTACTAGATTAGGGCCAATTGCAAAATTCTCACTGATTCAATGTGCCTACCCAAATGCCACTTGCTATGCTAAGCAGCTGGATTTCTGCCAATGGATCATTTCTTGCACACGAGATGTTCCATTGCCAAATTTGTTCCACATGCTGCACACTGCTTTTTGCAACCAGGCTCATAGAAGCTGATAAAATGCAGTACTTCATTCTGACAGTGATATGCCATTCTAAACAAGTATTATTTTCTCCTAGATCTGAGATCTTTTTAGCTGCCAGGGAGAAAGACAGAATTTTGGGAAGTGAGCTTTTCACAGCACCAAGAACGGAGGCAAGAGTAAATAGGAGTGATAGAATCTGTGACCCATTTCAGAAAGAGGAAGTTTAGCGTGGGTTATTTTAGAGCACTGGTAAATTTTGACACTGCTGTTCTTTCAATGGTGGGAAATGGAGTGGTGGTAGAGGATGCAGAATTGGGAAATCCTGGGGTCACCAGTCAGACTGCTGTTTTCTAATATTTGCCTCCAATAGGAGTTTGAGAGAAAAGAATCAATTAGAGAAGTGTTTCCTAAACTTTAGTTTTCGGACTTCAATCCCCAGAAGCCTAAATCAATTCCCCAAGCCACTGATCAGCCAATGTACTGACTTAAGCTTCTGGGAATTGAAGCCCCCCTGTGGGGCCTGTGCCCCACATTGGGAACCACTGAACTAGAGACTTGAGCTGCATCTGACCAAAAGATGCCAGAAATGAAGAATTGAGGACAAATTTGAAATAGCTTATTTTTCTGTTTTATTTTTAATGGATAAGAGCTGAAGTTATAATGGTCACAATGTGACTTTTGCTTTCACGAGGGCTCTCCAATACTCTGCAGAAGGCCAATGATTTTGTCGACTGCAGTGTGGATCTGATGCATTGGGGAGTGAAATCAATGTGAGTGAGATCGTTCATGGATCAGCAATGGCAGATATATTTCTCATAAATTGTTCAAACATCCAGGACTTGGGGAATAAATATTTTGCCAGTATCAGGGACACAACACTTTCCACACAATGGAAACTGATGAAGTGTGGCTTGTGATGCAGTACGTAGATGAAAACAACAACAACAACAACAACACCCCCTGACTCATGCCCTGCTTTTTAGAAAGTGAATTCAACAGCATATACTATAAATGCACAGCAAATGGCTGCAGTAGGGATCTGCCTTGGCTCCTGCTCCACCTGAACTGGGGCAAAGAAACTGATGCCCTTCATGAAACACTCCAACTTGATCATCGTCAAGATCCATGCCAGTATTTGTGAATTTCACATTATCTGAGAAACTCATTCCCAGCAATAAGGAAATAAACAGGTCAAGGCCATGTCCTTGGCCAGTGATGGCCAACCTTGGCACTCCAGATGTTCTTGAACTTCAATTCACAGAAGCCCTGATCCACAGGAGTGCTGACTTGAGCTTCTGGTAATTGAAGTCCAAGAACACCTTGGATTTCAATTACCAGACTCCGGCCGGCTCACACTTTATTTGTGAGCCACCCAGAATCGCTTCGGCGAGGGGGCGGCAATACAAATGTGAGCAATAAATAAATAATAAATAAATAAACAAACACCTGGAGTGCCAAGGTTAGCCATCACTGTCCTAGGCTGAATGATGCAGAGGTAGGTGCTGTTTTTGGTGGTGTTGTTTCCCCAGCTACTAGCAGAATACCCTCATTTGCTTCCTAAGACACTGAGTGAGCTACTTTAAAAACAACAACAACAACATGCCCAGCCCTTTTTGATTCATTTTTAAAAAGAGCCAAGGGCAGAGTCTTGCTGACCTTTCTTCCCTGCCTTCCCCAGATTTGAAAGTTGTGATGCTCTGGCCACAGTATAGACTTTGATGATTTAATCAATGACTTTGCAGTAGGAAAGTTGATTCACAAAGTAGATAGCAGACTTTCCTCCTTGGGTGCCTCCAACTCAGTATCTCCCTGATTTTTCTTTGCTCTTTCCCCACTTCTAGTGGTTACCCATGAGTGATGGATTTAACATAAAAGACCCAAGGAGATGCAGCTCCACCTTGTTAATTCCTCTGGTCTCTTTGCCCCAGAAGTTCACAAATGCCTGTGATCCATTTAGTCTTCACAACTTTATCAGAAGGTAGTACACAGCCACAGTTTACAGATTTAATCTATGCAAACATATACAAGAGGTAGTGTATGTTTATCGGATGTATTTATTGTAACCCAAGTTTCTTGGCCACTGGGATAACTAAGGGACATAAATTATATACACTAATGTATCTCTTTCAAAGATCTTGCTGCTTTTGAGATGAGTAGAGGGGAAATGGCTTTCCTACTAGCTCAAAACAGGGGAAACGGTTTGGCATCACAGGTTGAAAGGGTGGTACAGACAATGGGACTCTGTCAGCATGGACTCTCTAGGAGAGAGGTGAACAACCTCAAAAGGCATCAGGTTTCTCAGTTCAGTTTATTTAGAAAATAATATTAATAATGTTGTGTCAGAAATTATTCTGGGTTGAAAGGATTTTTGCAGGAGAAACTCCACTTAGGGGATTCTCAAATGAGGCTGCTTTCATGTCCCCAAGAGCTGGGACAGAGACAGGTGCTCATCAGTCCATCATGCAGTACCTGGGTCTTGAACTGCCAACTTGCTGACCTTCCAGCTAACAAGGTTAGCTTCTTTGATAGAGAAGACATTCCTAAATTAGATAGAAGACCATTTTCGAGGCCTGAGGACATAACCAGAGAATTATAAAAGAGCAGTCAGGAAGCGCCAAAGCTTCAACAGTTTAGGATGACCAACCAATCATTGAGAGTTAGTTAGTAAAATGAAAATATGTCTCTTTTTAGTATATTTGAGGAGAGGTGTCCGTTGTTCTAGAAGATCCCCCCCTCCCCGAAACAGATAACATTCACAGGCTAGGCCCTGGCTTTTCACCACTACAGATAATCTGTACCTCATAATAGGGCATTATGCCATTTCCACCATTGGGCAGGGCTAACTAACTGCTGGATTCTGTGATAACTCTAAAACCTAGAAATATGGTTTACCATCCAACAAATGAGGCCACCTCATCTACCTCCCTCTGGAGAAGTCTAGAAACTCTTCCTTGTCTTGTTGGGTTGGCTGAACTTTGTAAATTTCCTTTCCTTTCCTGTCTTATCAGATTTATGCCTTCCATTCTTCCCCACTCAAATGTTCCTGAATAGAACAATGCCCACTCAAAAATTTTGTCCTCATTTAGCCTTAATGTCCCCCTTTACATCTCTTTCCCCCAGCTGCAAGTCTGACATAACAGCAGAAGCGCAAAAGCGAAAAGCACATTGTATACAATATGACTCTAATCCAGCTTGATTACTCTCTCACTCTCTCTCTCTCTGTCAGCCATGGCTTACCTCCCCTTCTGAAAGGAAAAGAGAGGGTATGAAAAATGAACAAATGAAATTTTGCTACATCTGTTTGCCATAAAGTTTAATTGAGAGTACTTTACAAATTATGAAAAGCTGAGCAAACAAAATTGCCAGATACCAACCTCAAAAGCTGCTTCCAATTAATGCAGGTGGAAAACCTTCTTTATGTAAACCAAGATGAGATGAACAAAGCATTCAGCAGGCCATGCCAGCTGAATAAAAGGCCCATAAAGGACCATCCCTATTGGTTGGTCACTAGTAAACTTGGAAGTATGAATGGCCAGCACGACAATCCCCATAACTACAGTCACATCCCTTTTCTAAGCTCTACCTGAAGGAGCTATAAATATCTGAAGGGATTATACATTCCTGTTAAAGTCTGCTATACACATGCCATTAGTAATATCTGATTAACATCTCCACCCCCACCACTATCACCATCCCTATCCCCACTATCACCTTAACACAGGGGTTTGCAACCTTTGTCCCATGGGCTGGATCTAGCCCCTGATGCTGTTCCATCCAGCCTGTGGCGGTAACCCCACAAGCAGATGCACCCGCACGTGCATGCACAAACACACCCGCCACCATTGTGTCTTGCCCTACAGCGCAGTCTGAGGGGGAGTTGTCCATCTTGTGGCACGGTCAGGTTGAGAACCCCTGTCTTAACAGATGTGCATCAACATAGACACTATGTGAGGTCTTACACTATTCTTACTTTCAAAGTGTCACAAGCCTCTCTTTTGTGTTTTTTTGAAAAAGCCAAACACAAGTACATCCTTATAAAGAGATGGGAGTTTCACACTAAGAATCCGGGCTGTATGTAACATACAGCTGGAAAGTTGTAACATGCAGTTGGAAAGTTGGCAAAGAACTGATAATACAGCAGCTGGCTCTTCTTTTCCTTGGTGTCACAAGGGAGACAGCTGTATTCAAAACTCTAGATGGACCTTCTTATGATATGTTGTTTGATTGAAGGCCGTTTGCTTTTAGATTGAGATGGGTAAACTTAGTGGGAAAATGGTAGGGATGATAGAAAATAAATACTCAGCAAATGTCAGTTTCTTGCCAATGACACTCCCTTTTATACCAAAGGATTTTCGTGACTTCTCAGGAGGACAGCCCTCACAGTTCATCTTGTTTTTCCCTTATTATTATTTTATTATTTTGTTTCAAAACCCATCAAAGTTGGTCACATCTTGATGCCTTTGCCAGGAAATCTTTTGCAAGGAAGATTTCTCTACTTTCCTGACTGACACATGAACAGCAGAGACCCAAATCATAGCACTATACACAACTGTCAGAGTCAGGGCGTGGGGGTTGCAAGTAACACAAGCAACAGGACTCAGGTGAATCAGGCAACAGGTCAAAAAGTAACCATAGCATGGTCCAGAGTCCAACTTCAAATTCAAATCTGTGGTGGACAGGTAATGTATACAAGGTTGGTCCAGACAGTAGGCTGTATTCCAAGCAAATTGAATGTCAGGTGGCTGAGCCAGCAGGTGAGGCAGAGTACTTTGAGGGCTAGAGAAGGGCAAGGATAGAGTTCAAGGAACAAGGATCTGGGCAATGCACAAAAACAGTCCACAGGAACCAGTTTTAAGGCAGAAAACTTCAGGAGCATGAAACAGGCAGGAGATTTTCCGAGGCAGACACCAGCAATAATTCAGAAGCCAAGTCGCCCCAAGTCCGGTAACCTTAAATGTTGAAATAGTTTCTGGGAGGCTGGGCAGGTTCTAATATAGCCCAGCTTCCCAAGGCTTCCGGGTGGAGCTGATAATGATCCAGAACCAGTGGTGGGCTCCAAAAAAAATTACTACCACACTGTGGGCGTGGTATGGTGGGCGTGGCTGGGGGAAAGCCCTGCGTTGCACCTGAATTAAGACTTTATTTCAAAACTTGGATGGGCAGGGCCAGTCAGAATTTCTGGTGAACTGGTTGGAACCTGCTGATGCCCACCACTGTCCAGAACCTTCCCTAGGGATCTCAAATGAGGCTTAGCAGCTGCAACAGGGTGAACATCTAACCCTACAAGTACTAAAGCTGACCTCCAGCTGGGGATCTAATCCTGCAAGCATCAAAGCTACCTCTGGAGAACTCATCATGCAAATACTGGAGCTATCCCAGATCCTGGCATCAACTATCCAAGATGAACAGAGACTTCAGGTCAAAGGTAGAACACAGGTTAGGCCTGTAGAAGATCCTGTGGACAGTGCTTGGCATCTCCAGAGAAGGCTTACAAATTTCCTACCCAAATCTTTGGAGAGACACTGCTAGTTTTTGTCAACCATGCCAGATTGACTTATTCAATATAAGGCTGTTGTTCCACTGCTCCTGCATTTATTCTGGGATAGAAATGAAAATATCATATCATGAAGAACAACATAAAGTATAGAATACTCCAACTTGCTCTGCAAGGAAAGATCCCTGGGAAGAGAGGCCCTGGATGGAGATGGACTTCATGGCTGAAGAACCTGAGAGACTGGTGTGGCATGTCCTCGGAAGAACTGTTCCGAGGAGTTAAGAACAGGAAGACTATCACCATGATGATAGCTAATATCCGGAATGGATTTAGCACCGGAAGATCTAACTTTCCTATCACTTCTGTTTCTGTTGTCCCATTTTTCAGTGTGTGTGAACTAGTGTGAATGTGAATGTGTTCTACTTCTTATCAGAAGTAGATAGGTTATTGCCCATTTCCCTATCTCAGCTCCAGGGCACCCCCTGGGCTCTGTGTTAAATAAATCACCACTTAAGAGCTTGATAACCTAGTTTGGTTCGAAAGGGAGAGGGAGAGGAAGGAAGATCAAAATTAATCTACTATCTCTGTATAGTTGTGCTCCACTTCTTGCCTCCTTTAACAACATCTATCTGTACATCTGTAGCTATCTATGATTTCTAGGATCGCTTCCAGCCTTGCAGTTCTATGACGATGATAGAGTAACAGATAATTAACATTAAAATTGTACGTGGTAGGCAAACGTGAGAAGTCTTAGCAGAAAGTGTGCAATTCAAATGAAAAATAAAGATGACCTCACTTAACTTGACATTTCTGAAAGATTGCTCATTTGAAATTTGCATTTCTTCATCATAAAATATCACAAAAAATGGGCAGAAGGAGATTGGTAGAATCACAGTTGTTCATCCAGAATGCTCAAAGTTGCATTTGAATGCTGTGCTTCTATCATAGGGTGGATGTAGCATAGTGCAGGTCAGGTGACCAATGCAACAATATGGTGATTGTTTGGTCCACTGGCTCTCAACTGTCCCCTATCAGTTTTTAAATAAATAAATAAATATTATAAAATTGGAAAGAAAGAAAAATGAATTGCAACTTCAAGACTCTTGCATTGCTTTCTAAACAGGGCATTACTGTCCATCACCATTTAACACTTCAGAAAAGCAGTTTTCAAAACTACTGTACTATGTGTTTCTAGACTTTCTAGTTTCATATTTTTTCCTTTTTTTATTTTTCAAAATCTTAGTGTGTTTTCCCTATGTTTAAAAATCTTAACTTGGGCTCACCAAGGTTGCCCACCTGTTGTACAGGGTGGAGAGATTCGCCAGAATGAGGGGAAATTGCAAAGGATAATTGAAAACACAGTTTACCACAAGTGTTTATGTGGTTAAGATTGGAACAACTGTTGTATCTTCTGGTGATCTTGCACTAATCCTCAGTTCAATTATTGGTCCTACTAAAGTAATATTTATTGAGATTATTGTTATGGTTGGTCTTGACAAAGACCTTTCTGGTGGATTCATTCTTCAGTTCCTTTGGCTCATTTATTGCTCTGCCAATTACTGCCAGAAACATGCGCTGATGAGGACTTATGTTTGGCCAATGACAAAGTCAAGAAAGTGGCTTCATTTTGGCAGTCTGGTTTGATCTGAACACGAAGAAGAAGATGGAGTTAAAGTAAACCAATTGAATTAATTACTGAAAAGAAAATCGACACATGCAAATCCTACTTATTTAGTGTATCGATTCTAATTGAAGCTTGATTTATGTATTACTGGCAAAATTGTCTGACCACCGAACGGTGGATGGTAAATTTTTACGCTGTGAACTCAGAATTCAATTAATCCTTTTAACCTAGGATTAAAAATCAAGCATATTGATTTGGGGAATAAGGCAATATTAATTTCATTTTTTTTGTCTGTGGTCTTTATTTATTTATTCATATTTATTTATATTTAAAATCATCCCAATAATCATCAGAAAGATACAAGAAGTCGGTCACTTGTTTCACTACTCTAAATTTTTTTGTGATTAGTGAAAAGTTCCTCAGTCTGTTTCCCGCACCAGACCTCCATACATTCTGTGCATTTTGGAAGGAAATCTTCTCATATTCTGGAACACATCTGAAAATGGCACAGTTATTTTCCCCTTTTGCTTTGCTACGGTCAGTAACATTTCCATCAGCACAAGACTTTTTTTAATATGATGACAGATTATTTTGTGGAACAGAGGAATTTTTCACCTTTGATCCATCTGTCTCTTTCTCTGGATCTTCCTTTTCCTTCTCAACAAATAAAAACAAAACAATATATTCCCCCCCCCCCAATAATTTATTTGGATTTACAACTCACTGTATCCAAAGGGTGGAAGCTGGCAATAAGTAAAGAGATCAACAAATAAACCTTGTTGCAATGAGACATGGGAGGCGGCCATGTGGCAAAGTCCAGCCCCAACCAGAGTCGGGAGAAGGTATTTATTCCCTGCCTAGGGGCAAAATGCGTATCTAAGACAATCACGCCATCCCCTGTACAGAAGGCTTGCGTACATGGCATTCTCATGAAACCCGTGTCTGGGAGGCTACTGTGAGGCTACCCCGAGGTTAATGGAAAACCCGCACTTAATTGCCTCAGGCTGGCAAGACCCATTGTTCCTGCCCTAATCTCGGGGCCTATGTGGATTGACTCCGGGCACCTAATCTTGGCCCTTGTTTGCCCCTGTCTGCCTGCCTAACTCTATTTGCCCCCAGCCTGAGCGTTTGTTTATTCCTAGCCTATCCGTTTCCTCTCCTGCCGAGCATGGCCCCAAGTAACTTGGGGACTGGCTTCCGAGTCTGTGGACATCGGGCACACCTCTCGGGAGAGATTTAATATCTAATTAATGTGGGCAACCCACATTTCCCCCTTTTTTACTGTTTAAATCAGCTTAGCTGATGGCTCGATAGATGTAAGGCATGATCTGCTTGGGCGTCAATTTCTCTTTGGGCTTCCACCATGAGATGCACATTGATATGAGCAATGGGATGCACTGCGCGAAGCAGCAAAGTGTAATCCCAACAACTATGATTATAGCTATGGTCTGCAGCACTGTTTGCATCCACCCCCAGGGCACCCAAGACAACAATGTGTCCCACCAAGCCCAATTTGTGTCCTCCTTGATGTTTTTGACTAAGGTGTCTAGTTCAGCTATTCGGCTCTGGAACTTGCGAGAGTTGTCTGTCAGGTTGAAGCAACACATGTCGCGGACCGACTCGCAACCCAAATGGTGTAACAGCAGCAGATAATCAATAGCTGCACGGTTGTCTAAAACCGCATGTCTAAGTTCAGCCTGCTCCAGGTTTAACATCGCAATGGCTGATGAGGTGTAATTAATTGCTTTGACTAACACACATGCTAGTTGGCTGATTCGGTGAGCATTGCCAACTGTTAACCCCAGCAGCCCCACCAAGCTGACAGCCAGGGAAACATACTCTGCCTTGCTGAGCAGAGAGATATCGCTATCACATGTCTCATCTAGCTGGACCGCTCTCCGCTTAGTAATTATACCTGACCATTGCATTAGCACAATGTCATAGAAATTGTGGGAAAGAAGCATATCTTTATTAGGGGAATCATGTTTTCACTTCCAGTCGTCAAGTTCAGCATTTTAACCACTAAGCCACAGCAGTCCCTGGTACCTATTTATCTACTTGCAATTTCTTGATTTCGAACTGCTTGGTTGGCAGGACCTGGGAAAGATGACGGGAGCTCACTCCATCACAAACCAATCAGGTCTTCTACTTCTGACCCACTGACCTTCTGTTCATCGAGCTCAGTGTCTTAACTACTAAGCCACCATGTCCCTACTTATGCTATTAGAACCTTGAAAATTAATTTCCTGTGAAGGCTAGCTTATATTTTGACTTTGGACTCCCGGCAAGGCCATTCAGGGTAGAACAGTCAAAGGTGAGACACCCATCCTCACAACTGAAATGAGCTTCCCTCATAAGACAGGATTTTCAGAGGTATAGCGTTGGACCATTAGGAAAGCTGAGTGCAGAAGAACAGACGCCTTTGAAATGTGGTGTTGGAGGAGAGTTTTGAGAGTCTCCTGGACAGCGATGAGAACAAATAGGTCGATCTTAGAAGAAATCAACCCCGACTGCTCCTTGGAAGGTCAAAGAGTAAAGATGAAGCTGAAGTACTTTGGACATCAAATGAGAGGAGAGGATTCACTTGAGAAAGCCTTGATGCTGGGAAAGGTGGATGGCAAAAGAAGAAGAGGGTGGCCAAAAAATGAGATGACTAGATGGTATTGTAGATACAATGGGCACAGAACTGGGCGGGTTGAGGAAGATGGTGGAGGACAGAGGTGCCTGTCGGGCAATGGTCCATGGGATCACAAAGGGTCGGAATCAACTGTGTGACTGAACGATAACAAAATAAATTTTGAGAGGTGGGACAAGAATACTGGAGGCCCTAAAATGTGGCATCATTGTCCCCCACTGCGCATCCTTGAGGGTAATTTATAAAATTGTTGTCCTTCTTTTAAAAGCAGTGGCCACTTCAAGATATGAAGAATGTTTCCAATTTTCTTTTTTCAAAATTTGTAAAAAGAAAGATATTTGGAGAGGGTGTGCAGCTGTGGACAGCTGTCAGACCTAAGGTCTCGTCCCCTCCTATTAAAGATTCATTTCCCCATGTGATTGGGCTCAATCCTAATTACTCCTCTCTCCACTAGTAATTTTGTGTGGGCTGAGGAAATCTGCACTGAAGACCAGAACTTTGCAGTTATTATGGTCCTGTGCAATTCTGCTCCTTTGAAGATGATGACTGTACTATGAAGGTTTACAGAACAATGGTGAAGCCAATGCACTCTACAAAGTCAGTCTTCTTTGATGTTTAGTCTATTTCTCCTCATTGCCATTTAGGTTCATTTCACATCTGAGATGCAATTAAAATTAAGGATTTCAGCTACCGTAGTATTAGCTGTACAAAGCACTTGTGATTGTCCTGAACCGACAGGCCAAATGCACGGTTACTTTTCTAAAAGGGCACACATTCAAAAAGAACCCTGCATTTAGAGGGAAGAAGATGGCACAAGGGGAGAGGAGACACACTTAAATCTCCGTCTCTAATAGGGGGAACACTGAATCAAAAAACTCATCTTTCTCTGAAGTAGATTTCTGTTCCGCATTTTAATATCACCTGGAGTCCATTTATTTGGCAGCCTGCAAAGGGGTGGGGTGGTATTGAGAAAATAAGGCAGAAGGAGGAAAAGAGCCAGGAGCCGAGTTGCACAACTCTTGAGAATAAGTGGCATTTCTTCATGACACAATATTAGCAAACCGACAGTAATCTAAAATATTATTACTATGGAAATTACTTCTAACAGAGATTACTGAGGGAGTGGGAGAGGGTTTGATGGCTCTTGCCACCTCTCCTGCATTTGGTTATTCTTTCACAGTTACAAGAAGGAAGCCTGACTGTTGATATATATTATATTTTGAAATATTTTTCTGAGACAAAAGATGGAATTTAAAACAGGAGACAGATGGGGCAAATCTGGCCAAGTTATCCTGCTATGGTAATTGAGTAGACTATATTGCCAGACACTCAATGCCGAGTGTCAGGCGGTGGTTAACTAACATGAGAACCCTGAAGACTAACTGCCTTGGGTGCCAAGGTCCACAGGGAAGGGTGATGGTCCCAAAGTGGATTAAATCCCACTTGAATCCATCTTGATGGAGAGCAGCAGTTTCATCAATACTGGCCTAGGATTGAGGAGGACTTTGCGTGCCAAAAAGGGCTCAGGACTAGAATGTGACTCGTGGAACTTGATCAGTGGTACGGGTGCCACACTGCAATGCAACAGACAGATGAAAGGACACAGCATTATATTCTCAGGACAGTCTTCATGGCTGATCGCCATGAGGATCGCCAATGCTCAGAATTGGATACAGCAGAAGAAGAAGAAGAAGACGACAGATGGAACCATTTGGTCCACCTTCTTTTTCTCCCTCCCTCCTTCCCATCAAACCCTCTCATCCTGTGCTATTTCTGATTTATTTTGTTCCCCCAAAAAGGAGGGAAAGGTATATATTGCCAGAGCACAGACTACCTTGAGTAAAATCAATACGTAAAAATAGCCAGCACACAAATCAATTGTGCATCTTGCCTGCATGGATGTGATACAATTTGTGGGGAGGAGGTCAGTTTGAAACCAAAGGGGTTGTTTTTTGTAACAGATTGCAAGAAGCCTTCTTCCACCACCGCATGGAAACTGGAGGTTCCCTTGTGGCGCTTGTAGTGATTTATTTTGCTCATCTTTCTGGGTAAAAAAAAAAAAAGTTTAGCTAACCTGAGAGCATTTCTTCTAATCCCTTAGAATATTTTGTCATTTTTTTAAAAAAAAATCCTGCATAGAATCTTCCAAGATAGTGTTGAAAATCCATGGAAGAGAAAATCTCCATAATGAATTTATATAAGGTATCCTGAAATGTGTCTCCTTTCTCTATAAATTCCAGTTACTTTTATTTGAATGTTAATGCAAGCATTATTTCAAATGTGAATCTAGCCTCCCAGCAATGATTTACAGATGCCTCTTTGCTATTTTCACCTTGGAGAATATCCTCTTGGCAGCAGATTTTCCTTTTCCTGACCAAGATCTACAGAAGAAGCCCTGAACGTTGCTATTTTTTCTACTCTAGGCTTGTTGGAAACTCTTCACCAATGTCAGATAATATTCTGTACAGCAGTGGTGGTGAACCTGTAGCTCCTTCATGCATTGGTTCAGCTACAACTCTCATCATTCTTGCCTATGCAGGTTGGGATTGATGAGAGTTGAAGTATTATACCCAAGTACATATCAAACTTAACGACTTAGCTTCCAAATCCCATCTCAATATAGGCTAATTTTAGGAGGGCCAAATGAGTGGGAGTGGGGAATGTATGCCACCTCGAGTAGGGGGAAATGAGCCATCAAGTATGGCCTCCATATTTCTGTGTACCACAGGAATTTCATTGAGATCTCCTCAAGCTCTTTTGGTCACCACAGATTTTATTTTTTAGTTATTTTAAAATAAAAGTTGAAAAACATGAAATGGCCAAAATCCTGCGAGTGTTTGGAGAAGGTTTGTGTAGTTTGCTGCAGCTAATTGTGACAAGTTGAGAAGGTGCTGAGGAATAGCGCAAGTATTCAATCAAACAAGTGACCAGGCATATGACTTGTTTTACAGCATTCCATCAATTAGCCGCAATTAGCTGCATCCAGTTGTGTGAATCTTACACAAACACCAATATGTTTCTCATCAATTGATATTACTTAAAGGGTTCTGGGGAGGCACAGAATGTAATACTTTAGAGAAGATGGTCCTTCATTTGAAGCTGTACCCATCTTTTTGGTAATGTATAAGTGCCCCCCTCCCCCAGTCAGTTTCCCTGTAAGAGTAGGAAAAATAGAGACTTTGATAGATAAATATATCAATTCCTTTTTTAAAAAAAAAAGAAAAAAGAGAGAGAGAGCCCCTCCAGGTTATAAATTTGGGATACAGTAGTATGCTTCTCTATCCATTTTTCAAAATGCCAGGCAAGTGTTGGATATGGCTGCAAAATATTGCGTCCACATTGCCAGAAGGAAAAAGGATGCCAAGCTTTTCGTAGTAAAGGGCAGCCTGAATGATGGCAAGACCAAGGACATCAGGCAAGATGGTTTATGGGTTCCCCTTTTGTGCTCGCTACCATTCACACAGAGACACTAAGCAAAGGAAAAATTCCAGAAACTGACTCCTTTTTCCATCAGTTAACCATTCCTTACCCAAGCACAAATCAATTGTCATGGCTACTTTTTGACAAGTGAATGAAAATTCTGAAATTACTTTTCATATAAGTACAGTACTCTTAAATAACTGATTGTAGTCTAGCTAGTTATTTCAACACAGTTATAAGGATCTCTGCTTATTTAATATTTCAGTAAATATCTACTCATCTTCAGTAAGATGCAGAAAATATGAGGCACAGAACATTTCTAGAAACTATTAAACACTAACCCTGATTGATTGGTATCCCAGGTTTCTCTAAATGCTGTGTCCCTTATGCAATATTATGAGCAGTAATATATTTCTGCTTAAAGTATCATCATTTGGAATACCTAGTGTAGGGGTTTTCAACGTTTTAAAGCTGAGGGCCAGGCCATACCCCATCAGACAGCTGAGCGGGCCAGACTGGTGGTTCTCTTCACTGTAAAGGTTTCCCTTGCTTGAAAGCCAGTCGTATCCGACTCTAGGGTGCAGTACTCATCTCTGTTTCTAAGCCAAAGAGCCAGCGCTGTCTGCTTCTGCAGACATTTCCGTGGTCATGTGGCAGGTATGACTAGACACCGGAGTGCACGGAAAGCTGTTTCCTTCCCACCAAAGTGGTCCCTATTTATCTACTTGCAATTTCTTGCTTTCAAACTGCTATTTATTTTTATTTATTTTTCACGCTTATATACTGCCCACTCAGGTACAACCCAACTCAGGGCGGTTTACATAGCGGACAGTAAATACATAAAAAGACACATGATAAAACAAAGTTAAAAGTTAAAAATTAAAAACCCACTGCTAGGTTGGCAGGAGCTGGGACAAAGATGGGAGCTCATTCCGTCCTGCTGCCATAAACCACAAACCGTACATGCTGCCATAAACCATGTCTGCAGCTGTTTGTAAACATGTTTACTACAACCACAGGTGCATTTACGGCTGTTGTAAATATGCCCATTTCTGGTGGTAACAACAGCGTGGGCCGCATGAAATGGGTCTGCAGGCGGAGCCTGGCCCACAGTCTGTAGGTTGAGAACCCCTGATCTAGTGCATCTAGAGTCAAAACCAAAAGTAGGATTATCTCTGAGGAAATGAGATATATCCACTCTTTGCATGTTCACCCTCCATTTCCCTCTTCTGAAGCAGGAAGGTGAAAACTTGTCTGCCTCATTGCGTTTCCCAAAATCCTGTTGGGGTACTTGTATCATTCTGCTTCTGTACTGGGTAGCAAGTTTCCACCTCCTCCCCCATATTCACATTTGTTATCCTCTCCTCTCCTACCCCTTTTAAATGTACACATCTTAATCTATTCTTCCTGCTAAACAAAACGTGATAATGTATGCATTTCAATTCTATACACTTTTTTGCTTTTTCTTCTTTTTTTGCATAATATGTAGATTGCCAAAGCATATTGCAGTTTTTTCAATTTTTTTGTGTGATATACAGAATGCAAGCGTGGCGCCAAAATGGCCGCCGCGCTCTTTGCGGGCCCCCCCACAGGACGAATGATCCGGGTAGTTTAGGGCGTGGCCAGCTCCCTCATAAAAGGGGTGGCCACGAGGCAGCCGAGCTGCCATTTTAGCTAAGCGATGGAGCGGAGAAGTTTTTCTTTCTGTGTCTCCGTCGCTCCTTACCTAGTGTGGAAGCCTTTTTTTTGGCGGCGAATCTTCACTTTCGGCTTCCTTTTGCCTTGAGTAAGATGCCTTCGAAGAAGAAGGCGCTATCGGGTGCGGCTCGCACGAGCAGGAGGCGCAATCCGGGTCGTAGGACCACGGTGGCGCCTCCCCAGCAGCTGCCTTTGCCGGCACCCGCCGGGACCGGCGGGATGGGGTCGATCACCCTTGGCCGGAAGCGGGAGACCGGAGCATGGGCTCGGTGAGGGCTGCGCCCCGCGCCCAACATGCAGTGGATACCGCTCCTGGATCTGCTCATTCTGCTGGGCCTGCACCAGCGGTGGCGCAGCTCCCCCCGGGGCCTTCTAGCCTCGGGGGGTGGTGTGGCCCCCTGCCTTGGCAGGTGCCGGCACCGACCCTTCCGGGCTTCGGTGCGGGACAATGGCCCTACTCGGGTCCTGGGGTACAGGGCCCTGTACCCGCGCCTCTCACAGGCGGGCCGCCCGGCCCTTGGCCCCAGGTTAGTGTGGAGGCCTTACTGGCCCGTGTGGCGGCCCTCGAGGCCTCCTTGGCTCGGGCCAGCCATGCTGGGGCTACTTGTGGGGTTAGTTTTGAGGCGCCGTCGGTCGGGCAGCAGCAGGCGACGGGACGGGTCGAGCTGCTGCAGGCACGTGGCGCAACTTCAGCCACTGCCTCGCAGCTCCCCAGCCAGCAAGCAGGTGTGGGTCAGGCCCCGATGATGAGCTCTACGGCGGTCGTGAGCTCCGACGCCCCTGGTGGGCCGGAACCCCCGGTGGGGGCGGCCTGCGGGGGTGCGACATGTGAGTATGCGGTACAAGCCAATACACCTACACACATTGCCACTACGGGGGGGGCTTTCAATGGCCTTGGCCTCGCGCGGGTGGTGCGGTGGCCCAGTCGCCGGCGCCCAACTCGGCGATGACGACTGCTACCCAGCTCGCTGGGGTTGCAGGTGTTCCCTACCCTGCCGGGAATGTATTGGGGGTGGCGGGGCCAGCACAGGCCCCTTTTCAGATGCCTGCGTTGGCTGCGGTTCCGGTTTCGGCCTTGCCAACGGCGGGATATTCTTTGCCACTGGGTGACCACCTGGCGCAAGCCACCAGAGAAAAGATATGGCGGGGGGAGTATGTAGATATCTTCTCACTCTTAAACAGAGAGCCCACCAAGGAGGAGAGGGAGGGGCAGGATGAGAAGGATAAGGAGCAGGCACGTCGTCGCAAGCCACCACGTACCTGGGCCAACTGGCTGCCGGCTTATTTAATCTACATGGCAGTGTACTTGAGAGCGCGGCCAGATTTGGCTATTCCGATGGTCCAATATTTGGACAACATCTATAGGGCGATGGTCGACTTTCCGGGCCCCTCGTGGTTGGCTTATGACGAGGAATTTCGCATGCGGATTCCCCTGCACCCCGAGATGCGGTGGGACGAGCCGTGCCAGAGGCTTTGGCTTCTGTACATGACGCCCACGCGCCCAGCGCCAGGGGAGAGATACCATTGTGGACATGCGGTCCAGCGAGCGGCTCCAGCTCAGGTTCCCCGCCAGGTGGCGGGGCAGGGGGTTCCAGCCCGCCTGCTGTGCTGGACTTTCTCGTCCAATGGTTCCTGCAATAGGAAAAATTGCAAGTACAGGCATGAGTGTCCCACCTGTTCGGGCCCCCACGCAGCCTCTGCCTGTCCCAGGCCTGGAGGGACGCGGGGCAGAGGGAGGGGCGGACAGTGGAATGGCAAGCCTGCCGCAGATGGAGCTGGTTCACCGAAAGGCTCCCTCCCCAATTAATGTGGACATGTTGGAGCGTTGGCTCACATTGTACCCGAAGGGGGAGGATGCAGATTATCTACTTCAGGGCTTTAGACAGGGGTTCCGTATCCCTTTCATGGGTATTAGGTCCCCTCAGCATGCCCCCAATCTTTTGTCCCTTAGGGGAAGGGAGGAAGTGGCGGCCGCCAGCATTAATAAGGAGGTCACTGCGGGTAGGGTCGCTGGCCCTTTCCCTCTGCCCCCGTTCACTAACCTTAAGGTATCGCCCCTGGGCTTGGTTCCCAAGAAATCTCCAGGCGAGTTTCGCCTTATCCATCACTTGTCCTACCCAGCCGGCCGATCGGTCAATGATGCTATCCCTGATGACCTTTGCTCAGTCAGGTATACATCTTTTGACCATGCGCTGCGCATGGTGCGCTCATGTGGCCCGGGTGCGCTGCTGGCTAAGTGCGACATTAAGTCGGCTTTTCGCCTCTTGCCAGTGCACCCGGCCGACTTTGAATTGCTGGGTTTCAAATTCCGGGGTGAATATTATTTTGATAAGGCCATGCCTTTTGGCTGTTCCATATCATGCTCTGCATTCGAGCGTTTCAGTACCTTCCTGGAGTGGGCTTTCGTCCGCAGGTCAGGGTCCCGGTCTGTAGCCCATTACCTGGATGACTTTTTATTCGGGGGTGAATGGGGCTGGGACACGTGCACACGTCTCCTCAACACATTTCAGACGCTAATGGAGGAACTCGGTGTCCCTTTAGCGCCCGAAAAGACCGAGGGCCCATCTAACAAGCTAGTATTCCTGGGGGTGGAGATCGACACAGTAGCGCAGGCTTCTAGGTTACCGGGGGATAAGGTGTCCCGGTTAGTGGCCCTCATCTCGGATTTGCTGGCCAAGCGCAAGGCATCGTTGAGGGAACTCCAAGTGTTACATGGTCACCTCAATTTTGCCTGCAGGGTGGTCGCACCGGGCAGGGCTTTTGCTCGGCGCTTATGCGACGCCATGGCAGGGTTATCCAGGCCCCACCATAGAGTCAGGATTACCCGGGGTATCAGGGCAGACATGTTAGTCTGGTTACAGTTCCTGAGGGAGTTCAATGGGGTCTCATTTTGGAGGTCTGACCTCCTGGCTTCCCCAAATTTTCAGGTCCAGTCTGATGCCTCAGGATCCCTGGGTTATGGGATGTACTTCAATGGGAAGTGGGCCTATGGTGGGTGGCCACCGGCATGGGCAGGCACTGGTCGCCTGCGTGATCTCACATACCTTGAATTTTTTCCTATCCTGGGGGCTTTGATGCTGTGGGGCAAGGAATGGGCCAACTCGGTCGTGCATTTCTGGTGTGACAACGCTGTGGTTGTCCACATTGTCAATGCAAAGACTTCCAAATCACCCAGGGTTATGGACCTAGTGCGCCAGTTTGTGCTGTGCTGCCTGCGCCTCAACGTTTTGTTCAGGGCTAGGCACGTCCCAGGGGTTAATAATGATATTGCCGACGCTTTGTCCCGCCTGCAGATCTCCCGGTTCCGTGCCTTGGCCCCGGATGCGGAGGAATTTCCCTCGCCACTCCCGGACGAGATATGGACCATTGGCAGGGAGAGGTGAACCGGGCGATCGGCCTGTCACTGGCGCCCCGCACGCGTAAGGCGTATCAACAAGCTTTTAATTCTTATAGGGCATTTTCGGCCCAGTTTCACCTGCCAGAGACCTGGCCTATCCCGGTGGATCATGTGCTGCGGTTCATGGTTCACCTGCATTCCCAGGGCCTCGCACCTCGCACCATAGCATCTAAGCTGTCAGCGTTGGCTTTTATGGCCAAGGTGGGGGGTCATGTGGACAGCACCTCTGACTTCCGCGTGAGACATGTTTTGGAGGGGTGGGTGCGCGAGCGCGGGCGTTGCCCGGACGACCGGCACCCTATTTCCCCAGGGGTTCTTACCCAGTTGGCCCGGGGCTGGCCAGGCCTCTGTTTTGATCATTATGAGGCAGCCCTTTTCCATGCAGCCACAACGGTGGCATTTTTTGGAGCGCTCCGCATCAGCGAACTTGTGATGCTGTCTAAGGCGGATGCAAGTTGTAGGGCACTGGAACTCGAAGATGTCTATGTTGCCAAAGACTGGGCCCAGTTGAGGATACGCTCCTCTAAGACTGATCAGCAGGGCGTAGGCAGTGGTGTAAGACTGCTACGGTGTTCTTTGGCAGACATCTGTCCGGTTGGTGCCCTACAGGAGTTTCTTGCACTGCGTGGCACGCACCATGGCCCGTTTTTCTGTCACCAGGATGGGTCTCCCCTCACTAAATTTCAGTTTTGAAAGGTGACAGGCAGAGCCCTCGCCAGGGTGGGCCTACCAGGTGCCCGTTATGGCACACATTCCTTCCGTATTGGGGCAGCCTCTACGGCAGCTGCTTTTGGGTACTCCGGGGCTGACATACGCAGCATGGGAAGGTGGGGTTCACAATGTTTTCAGTTTTATGTGCGCCCGCTCCCGCCGTGAGTACCAACCCAGTCACCTTACATCATTTCCCTCAATTTTTCTTACAGACCCTGGGTGTCGTATTACACCGGTGACAGTATGGCTGGTGGGCCACAGCTACGTGCAAAGGGCAGCGCGTTACGCTGCGGCGACAGAGTGGGGACCCCGACTGGGACTGGGTGAACACGCCAGTCTCACATGGCATGGTAAGCCTGGGATGTTGTGGCGGGAGCTGCTGCCTTTTCTGTTTTCAGGCAGAAGTGCTGCCCCGCCTGACATTCTCATCCTGCACCTGGGGGGCAACGATTTGGGTCAGGTCACCGGCTTGTCGCTCAAGCATGCGATTTGCGAGGACCTCGCCTACTTGCACTACGTCTGGCCTCCCGCAACCCTGGTTTGGTCGGACATTGTCCCGCGCCATTCTTACAGAGGAGGATTTGACCTCATGGCCATTGACCGCGCTAGGCGTGCGGTCAATAAGGCGGTGGCGCAGTTCCTTGCCGACAAGGCTTGGGGACGGGTCAGTCATCACCCCGCTATTGGACTAGAAAATTATGATTTGTATGCAGGGGATGGGGTCCATCTGTCGCGAGGAGGTATGGATCTCCTGTTGGGTGATTGGCGAGCAGGCCTGTTGACCGAGCTGACGGTCTGGGGGGGGGCGTCAGGCCTTCTTTGAAGCCCCTCCGTGTGGCGGGTAGCACTGGTAAGGTAAACAGTTATGACCCACAGGTATCCGGCAGGTTCGCAATTGACTGGACAACACTAGATAGGAATAAATTAGTTAAACGTTGTCCGGTCAACGACGAACCAGGCGATGGGGTGATGGCGATAGCTAGCCAGCATGCATCACCCCGTGATTTCACGGATACGTGTCAGAGGGTGGGGTCATGAGTTAGATATTGACTACGGTCAACAATTTGTTTGTTGTCAACAAACAAATTGATACAAATTGATACATTGTAACCAATTGCCGTTGGCAATTTTGGGTGGTACCTTACCAGTGTTACTTCGGCCTGCTTGCCTTAAGAATTATGATTGGTCGTTTTACCAATACAAATTTATAATTCGGACTAGGGCATGAATCAATAAATGTGGCCCAATGCCGTTATCCACTTTCAATGGTGTCTGAGTCCGTTATTGGGGGGTGCGCCTGCAAAGAGCTGTCATGAAATTTTGCATGGCCACTGGTTTGGAAAATTCGGGGACTATGGGTTTTTTGCTTCACACCCTTATTTTGAAAGAAAAGCTTGCTGTTGACCTTGGACTTATTCACTAAGCAGAGAAAGAGCCTCCACAAAGATTGTGGTAGTTTTGAACCACAATTGGGTGTACCTTGGTAATGGCAACCTTGTTGTGCTGGCTAATCTTTCTCATACTAGGTCAGGTTGAAAGAACTACAGAATGAAATCACCTAAGGTGGCTTCGTTCTGGCAGTTTAACATCTGGCTTAGACACGGAAGAAGAGAAAGAATAAGAATATTTTTCTGTGCTTTTTGTAAAATTCTTTTTCATCCCTGTTAGAAAGAATGAAAGTAGCTTATACAATCCTCCTTCCCTGTGCATTTTCCTCAAAGCCATTGTAGCCCAGTAGGTTAGGCTCAGACACAACAATTGGTCGGAGGCCATCCAGCACTCATGGTTGGGATTCAGTCTTGGGTAAGATTTGAACCTGGGTCATGACAATCCTATTCTGATTGTCAAGATAGTCCAGAATTTGAATGTGCGGCATTTGTCTTATTATTGTCAGCATGAAAATATAATTTTAAAAAGCAGAATTGTCTTCTAACATCTCCCCTTTTATTTCATGGACACTGCTTTTCTTAATTAAAAATAAATAGAGCTTTTTATATTTACTCTGATAGTGCTGATTAAAAACAGCAACAGAAAAATGACAAAGACAGCTTCCTCATGAAAAAGACTTTTAAAAAGAAAAAAGAGGTTCCATTTTTCTTGGTCTTTGAACTGGGCACAAAAGAATGACAATCTAATAGCTGTTACTTGCATAATTACTGTTTTCTTCCATGCAACAACTTACTCTTGCAGATTTCAGTAAGATAAGCCCTGACTTTTTTCTGCAGAAGTAGACAAATGAAAGCAAGTTTTGTCACACTATATTACTATGTAACTATTCATCCTCCATTTATATCTAGCAATGTGACAGAGTGCCTGAAATCCTATTCCATAAAGTCTCTATAGGTCATCAGCTTTTTTTAAAGATAATTTTTTCTGTCCACTCATCTAAGGTCCCAGGGCTTCCATGAAATCCCTTTTTCATGGGGAAGCCATTCGGGCGGGGAGATTTTATTTCAAAAAATAATACATATATTGCTACCACCAAGATAACTTTGCTGGTGGCTGTGATTTTTGAGAATCAAAGTCTCACCCCTCTGTCCTGCAGTTTCCCACAGATTCCCTGTAACAATGACCCTCACTATGGGGTGGGGAATTTGAGATTTTTAATTTTAAAAAAATCAAGGTGGTCAACATTGTCATCAGCCATATGTTGTGTAGCTGTGTGAACAGGTGTTTAGCCCATGGGCTTACTCTACTGGGAGGATCAGTGAGCAGGTCCCCATAAGGAAGAGAAAATCGGGAACTCAGGGAACTTGGCACATTATGAAAGTTCGGCAATGTCACATTTCATCAAGATCCAAGGGTATCCAATGTTCTGTCCACATTTTAAACAAATCTTTTGGTTTTTCCTTCTTAGTCTAAGCATGGCTTAAATGTAGTGTAGTTACCCTGAGAGTCAGTTTTTGCTTAGAGGGCTTGGACGAGTGGAAGGTAAGCCATTTCTTGGTCTTTTGACTTGGAGTGTAGATGATGAGTCATCCTTGCCATCAAATGCTGGTGGAAGAGTCATATTCTAGGGACATAAATCTACTTGTATTTCATTCTCACAAGTGAGAATGAGTCTCTCTGTGGATGATATTATAAGAATGTTTGTGCACATGAAAATCCTATTTTTGGAGATATTTGGAATTTGTTTTAGTTCCTTTTTGGATCTCGATCTCTCTCTCTCTCTCTCACACACACACACACACACACGCAGGCAGGCAGGCAGGCAGATAGATATAGATATAGATATAGATATAGATATAGATATAGATATAGATATAGATATAGATATAGATATAGATATAGATATAGATATAGATATAGATATAGATATAGATATAGATATAGATATAGATATAGATATAGATATAGATATAGATATAGATATAGATATAGATATAGATATAGATATAGATAGGGAGATAGGGAGATCTTCCAGGCACATCCCCTCCCATGGCAAAGTTTGATGTTTGCAGATTGATATGCAGTAGGCAGCAGTTATGGGGCCAAACACATCTTTATTGCAAGGTATGCAATCTGAACATGAGGTAATGGTGAGGGCGCAGCTCCTTTTATACAGAGTTGTACATTTGAATCTAGCCACACAGTTCCCCATTGGTTCCTGTATTCATGATATCATGGTGATGCCCCTCATTCTTTACCTGGTTTACCTGTGGCGGGAATGTTTCCTGTGGTAGGCTGTGATTGGATGATTAATACCATGTGGACACGAGTCACTGCCATCTAGTGGCAGGTGAATCATGTTCCATCCAGCTGACTTACATTGAGTTACATTGTATTCAATTGAGGTTACATTCTTTCATTCTTCCTGTTACAGTTTCTCTTAAAGGCATATACTTTCATACACAACATTCCTCCCCCCTAGGATGGGACGAAGTCCCTCAGCCAATGTGGCTTTCCGCAATTACGCTTGGGTCGGGCGGCTGCCCGGCCGAGGTCAGGGTACTAAGGGTCCTGTGTTCCACAGTTCCTCGTCCTGCAATGGGAAGACGAGGAGACTTGTTAGCGGAATTCTTCAACTAAAAATCCTGCCCGTTTCTGGGAGTGACGGGTGACTCAACGGAAGGACGCCTCACTCTCCGGGGGCTGGGGGTGAATTCCAAATTAATGGGACCAGGGGTACCTGGGGCTAAATCAAAACCCCGCTTCTTGCTTGGACGGGTGGGGGACCACTCCGCAACCCCCCCGTCCGTTAAATCAAAATCAAAGTCATCAGGCACCTCAGGCTCTTCCCCTCCTGACAAACACACATTCTTGTGGGAGGAATCGATACTGCCCCCCCCCTTGGAAGAAGGTTCTCTGTGTCTCTTTGGAGATTTCCTGACGGTGACTGCCCTGTTTCTCCCCCTTGGAATGAGTAGGTGGGGGAGGACCCTAATGTTGATTCATCGTCTTCCTGGGTATCCGTGACCCTGCGCCTGAGGTGGTCGGCGTGACGCCACCATAATAACCCCGTATTCGTTTCCACCTGATATGATACTGGACCCATCTGCTCAAGTACAACCCCTGGCACCCAGTTTGGTCTGGTCACGTAATTTCTACAGTACACCATATCTCCTTCCGAAAAAACCTTTGAGTGGTCAATTCCTATATTTCTCCCCCTATCCTCCACCCTGGCTGGATCCAGGTGGTCGAGAAGCGTGACTGGCCTCCGTCGAATGAGGAGCTCCGCCGGTGAGTGTCCGGATGCGAGGAGGGTTACCCTATAGCAGAGTAGAAACTGGCACAATTGTAGGTTGAGATCCCCTGGGCCCATTCACTGAAGTGCCTCTTTAATCGTTCGCACTTGGCGCTCGACGTGCCCATTTGTTGCTGGGTGGAACGGGGCTGAGGTAATGTGCCGAATCGCGTTCCTCTCTAGGAACGCATGGAATTCGAAAGAGGTAAAAGAGCTGGCGTTGTTGGTGACCAGTATGTCGGGCAACCCGAAACAACTAAATAGATTCCACAATCACTTGATGGTTGCACCCGAGAAGGTGTTAGTCATTGGGAAAACCTCCAACCATTTTGAGAATGAGTCGACCACCAGGAGGAAGTACAATCCCCTGAACGGCCCCGCAAAGTCGATGTGCAACCTGGACCAATGTCCACAGGCCATGTCCCATTCTCCATGAGGAAGTCGGGACTCTTTGAGTCGGGAGTTCTGGCAACTTTCGCAAGTGCCTACCATGTGTTCAATGTCTATTTGGGGCCACCAGAAATAGCTTCTGCCCAGCGCTTTTGAGTGCACAATCCCCAGGTGGCTTACATGGAGTAACTTAAGTATCTTTGAGCACATTGTTTCGGGGATAACTACCCTCTCCCCCCAGAGAAGGCAACCCCTTTCAATGGACAATTCTACTCTCCTCTTAAAGAATATTTGAAATTCTGTGCTCGGTGGAGTTGCGGGCCACCCCTTTTTAACCCAGGAGCTAAATAGTGACAGGACTTTATCCTTTGCTGTTGCCTTGGTGAGGTCTGGGGGTACGATTGGTGCTGAGTCAAGAGACTCAATCAGTAGCACCTGGTGGTCCTGTTCTACCTCACATTCCGGCTCCCCTAACACTGGCAGGGGCGAACAGGAAAGTGCATCTGCATGGCTGATTTCCTTCCCCCGGCAGTGCACCAGTGTGAACTGGTATGCGTTGAGGAATATTGCCCACCGGAGCATCCTGGGGGACAAAATTTGGGGTGTGGGTTTGCCCATGGTGAATATACCCAATAACGGTTTGTGATCCGTTATGATTGTGAATGGCCGGCCATATAGGAAGTCATGAAACTTCTTTGTCCCAGCGATTATGGCCAGGGCCTCTCTGTCTGTTTGCATGTAATTGCGCTCTGCCTTGGAGAGGGACCTAGAGTAGAAGGCTACTGGGGCTTCCCGCCTGTTCCCAAGTACGTGGCACAGTACTGCACCCACCCCCACTGGTGAAGCATTGCACACTAACACTACGTTTTTTTTTTTGGGTCGAAGTGCGTGAGGATTGCCTCTGAGGAGAGGAGCTGTTTGAGTTCCTTGAATGCCTTCTCCTAGCTGTTGTCCCACCACCAAACTGTGTCCTTCTTTAACAGCCGGTGTAATGCCTCTGCTACAGATGCTTTCCCTGGCAAAAATGAGTGGTAGAAGTTTAGAAGTCCTAGGAAGGACTGTAATCCCGATGTCGCGGTGGGGCGAGGGGCATTCCTAACAGCCGCAACCTTTGTATCTGAGGGCTTAATGCCTTCTGGGGTAATCCTAAACCCAAGGAAGTCTACCTCCCTTGCCTGGAACACACATTTGTCTCGCCTAAGTCTCAAACCCGCTTTCTCAAAAACCATCAGAACTGGATCCAATCTCTTGGCTAGCTCTCCCTCGCTCCCTGTAGTTATTAATACATCATCAAAATAGGGGAGGACCCTGGGGAGCCCTTTAAGGAGGTGTTCCACAAGAGATTGGAATATCCCTGGGGCTGAATTTACGCCGAACTGCAGGCGAGTTACCTTAAATGCCCCCTTGTGCATGACTATTGTTTGGGCAGCTGCAGTAGCCGGCGAGACTGTGAGCTGCTGGTAGGCCTGTGCCAAGTCTAGTTTGGTGAAACATTTACCCCCATGTAAAGTAGCAAGCAAATGGCTAACAACCGGCACCGGATATGCATTAGGGCGAATGGCCTTGTTAATGGTGCATTTGTAGTCCGCACAAATCCTGACCTCACCGTTTGCCTTTAACGCCGTAACAATTGGCATTTCCCATTCTGCAGAGTCCACTGGAACCAATATCCCCTGACCCACCAGTTTGTCCAATTCCACCTCAATCTTGTCTTTGAGGGCAAACGGTACTCAGCGAGGCTTGAGCCGGATGGGTCGAACCTCAGGGTCCAGGTCGAATGAGACTGGGGGCCCCTTATACCTCCCGAGCCCCTTCTCAAAAACCGCCAGATGTGCGTCACACGCATCTCGCACTGGGTCAGAGTCTATGGCGTGAATGCTGGACAGACTGAATGCTAAAGGAGCAAACCACTGACTCCCCAGGAGGCAACTCATCCCTTGTTTAAGGACCACGAGGGGCAGCTTCTCCCTGAAACCCTTGAACCTCACCTGGCAATCCCCCACCCCCAAAACTGGAATTTGGTTTCCCTGTACGTCCCGTAAGGTGGTTTTTAAAGTCTTAAGTTTTGGGCGCTCATTTGGGGGAATGCACAAAAATTCTTTGTGGGAAATGATGGAGTACGATGACCCTGAGTCCACGTCCACCTGAACAGGGATGCCATGTAACAGTACTTCCACAAAGAAACGTTGGTGAGTTGACATGTGGCCCACAATGGCCTCGTCCTCACTGATCCATCCGATGTCTCCGCTTTGATGCGGCCACTCGGTTGGCTCCTGGTCTCCCCCTTTTCGCTGTCTGCAGACCCTGGCGATGTGTCCCTGCCATCCGCAGTGGTGGCACTCGGCTTTCTGGAATGGATACTTCTTCCTGTCGTGGGTGCCCCCACACCCGTCGCACCGTCGGTTCCGTTGGCGGTGTCTCGCTTGCCGTCTCCAGACCTTTTGGATGTCCGGCTCCCCATCACTCTCACTACAGTCCAATGAGGACGTGGCGGCAGCTGCCACGGCTCCCGGTTCCCACCCTTTGTGCGATGAGCAGCTGTGAACTGGAGCCCCAGGCGTCGAGTGTCCTGAAGTGGGGGTCTTAGTCCTGCACGACCACACCCCATCTTTGACCGACACAGCGGCCTGGGTGGCCCTCAGTACCTGCTCAAAGGTAATGTCCTCTTCTCGGGCCAGGAGCCTTCTCTGGGCCTCCTAATCTCACAACCCGAGCAACAGTTGGTCCCGCAAGGCCTCGCTGAGGGACGTGCCCCACCGGCATCGGATGGCAGCCACCCGAAGGGCAGCAACAAACTCGGCCACGGACTCTCTGACCCGCTGGTCATGCCGGTGGACCGCCAGCCTCGCTGGAAACACCGATACCTTTGGGCGGAAATGTCCCCTTAGTGCTGCGAGGATTTCTGCAAGAGGTACCAATCGGAGTGGCTTCAGCATCAGAAGGTTCTTTGCCAGCTCCAGGGTCAGCAGCCCGCACCGAGCCAGTAGGCAGGCTTATCGCTTTGTTTCGTTATCAACGCCCTCGGCATCCACAGCGTATAGGAACTGCTCTTCGTAGAGGTCCCATGTCTCTGGCTTTGAGGTGTCGAATGGGGCGAGGGTGATCTGGGACGCCATTATCCCACCTTTATCACCAATTTGATGTTTGCAGATTGATACGCAGTAGGCAGCAGTTATGGGGCAAAACACATCTTTATTGCAAGGTATGCAATCTGAACATGAGGTAATGGTGGGGGCGTAGCTCCTTTTATACAGAGTTGTACATTTGAATCTAGCCACACGGTTCCCCATTGGTTCCTGTATTCATGATGCCATGGTGACGCCCCTCATTCTTTACCTGGTTTACCTGTGGTGGGAATGTTTCCCGCGGTAGGCTGTGATTGGATGATTAATACCATGTGGACGTGAGTCACTACCATCTAGTGGCAGGTGAATCGCATTCCATCCAGCTGACTTACATTGATTTACATTGTATTCAATTGAGGTTACATTCTTTCATTCTTCTTGTTACAATTTCTCTTAAAGGCATATACTTTCATACACAACACAAAGGCAAAACTGTTCATCTGGTTATTTCTTTTTATAGACATATTTTATAGACATGGAGGGGGAACCAAAAACTTTGAATACTTATATCCTTTCCCTTTATATATTGTGGCATTAAAGGTAAAGGTAAAGGTCACCCTTGTTCAAAAGCCAGTCATATCAGACTCTGTGTTCAGTGCTCATCTGTTTCTAGTCAAAGAGCCAGCACCGTCTGAGTTTTCAGACACTTCCGTGGACATGTGGCAGGCATGACTAGACACCTGAGTGCATGTAACATTGTTTACCTTCCCACTGAAGTGGTACCTATTTATCTACTTGCAATTTCTTGCTTTCAAACTGCTAGGTTGGCAGGAATTGGAATGGAGATGGAAACTCACTCCATCATGCAGTACTCAGGTCTTGACCTGCTGACCTTCCAGTTGTCCAGTTTAGCGTCTTAACCACTAAGCCACATTACCTTTCCACATATCTTTAAAGAGCAGAAAATGGAGGAGAGAGGGAAAGTAGCAAAAAAAAAAATGGGGGAACAATAAGAAGGATGAGCAATCTCAAGGACTCTAAAGCATAGGGGGAAATCCTCTAAGTTAGTACCAAGTGCAGATCCTGTTCCCCAATTACACCAAGTATTAAAGGAGAAGCATGTATAATTGTAACCTTCCAACTCATATCTTGAACAAAATCCCCTTGTGCTGTTGGAAGTACACAAAATACAAGTTTTGTTTTTTATATATACATGTTTGTAAGACACACAGAGACACATGTTGCTACTGATCAACAAAAAGGCACTATATTTTTTCTGTCATAAACCAAATTGTGGTAGCTGACAATTTTTCAAATTAGTTTTTGATGTGTTCAGATATCCTATTTTTTTCATTAAGAATAAGAAAAATCATTTAGTACGTTCTCAGCCCAAGAAGACATGGCAAAAGACCTGAGGTCTCACTCACCCTCAAATGTGATACTCTTTAATTCATATATTCTCTCCCCAATGAGCATTCAGGGCCTCAGATGGTGGAGGAATGACATCACTCTCATTCACATTAAAAAATGAACAAAAATAGAATGTACATAGCAAGGCCTTCAGTTAGCAGAAGTGCATGTCCCTTTGGTTGTCTTTGTTAAAAGACACCTCAGCTCATTCATTTGTAGTCTGGGAAATAATGTCACAGGGTGCAACTTACTCTGAGATGTATAAAAGCCTGGTGGCATTTCTCTACATGAGAGCACTAGAAAATGTTTTGTTCCTCAATTGGCGAAGTTACTGTATGTTGGATCTGTTTATGCCTACTAAATCTGTCCTGTATTGATTTCCTTTAGAGCAGATGCCCTTTCTTGTTTCCAGAGTGAAGTCAATGTGGTTGAGTGATAAAACCAACATACTTCTGATAGAGAACATTTTTTAAAGGAAACAGAATATCTCAAGGGACATATTACACCTACTATAAGAACTATGGCTCCCCCTTCTTCTCTTTTCATTTTAGTGCAAACTCTTTATATTATCTTCTCCTTTTATTTTTCAGTCTCATTTACAAGAATAAAATATATTTCATTATTAGGAATGCTGTCAAATATGATACAGCAGCATTGTTTCTGTGATGTCTCAAAAGAGTTGAGAATTTAAGATTGCATTAGAACAGGGGTTCTCAACCTTTTAAAACCATGGGCCAGACCATGCCCCCACAGACAGCTGAGTGGGCCAGACTGGTGGTTCCCCCTGCCATAAAACACATCAACAGTGTGAATGTGGAGAGATACAGAATCCAACTCATTTACTGGTCTGCCAATTGCTGCAAGAGACATGCACTGATGAGGACTTGGGTTTGGGCAATGACAAAGCAAAGAAAGTGGCTTCATTTTGGCAGTCCAGGGTTTCATTGAGACATGGAAGAAGAAGGGGAAGAATAATCCCATCAAGGTATGGCAAGGTGATGCAAAACCTATCAGGTGACCCTCCCAATAGCAGGATTTCTATCTTTTCTAGATAAAATCTCAACCTGTTAGCCTTTGTCCATTCTAGTATCATGACTGGGCACCTGAACAGCATCCATGATGTAAAGGAGAGATACAGTTGCATGTCACCAGCATATATTGATGCCCAATGAATTTTCCACACATCCTCACATTGGTCAACATTATTGACCAGATTCTTATAATGTGTATATATACTGGTGTAAGTATAATTATATAAATTTCAGTGCCAAAATGCGTCTTGTCAAGGAATCAACACTTGCATTTCATTCTGCATTTCAGACATGTGAAGTGGCATTCATCAACTTGTAAACTAACAGGAATTAAGCACTACAATTTATGTGGTGGCACCTATACCAGGATATGTAAGTAACATGTTTGTGACCATTAAATGATTATGACTTATTGAGAAAGGAGGAGGGCCTTAAGCACCTAATTTGATCAGAAAGAAGAGATATTTGATCCTATAGAAGCACTGATAGGATACTACCAACTGATAGAACAGCAACTTGTGATGAGAAAAAATACTTTGTTATGTATAGAGCTGGGGATGTTAATGTTATATTTTCTATACTTGCCTAGCTGTTTTCCTTTTCAGAAAATGCAAAGGATCCAAAAATGGCCAAACGGTAGAGATGCACAACAGGGGAAAAACCGTTTGTTGAATTAAATACAATATATCCAAATGCTTTTAAAAATATACTTCTTCTTTATTCCAAACCGAGTCTTGTATGAGTCTTGTATAAGTCTTATATTAGCTTATTAAAGTCCTTAACATCAATAAATAAAATGTAGGTCTTATGTTGCCTAGTTGAAGGCTTCAGTATACAAAAATGTGTATGTTCTTTAAACAAAAAACGTAGGTCTTATATATGAAGTTATGACGTGGTCCCGAAACCCTTCTAGTAACAGGTTTTTTGTCTTTCTTCCTCTAGGAAACACTCATAACATGTTCTAATATGCACGTCTAATGGCCTTTCATGTGTATTCTTTTGTGCCTACCATTAGACACGCAAATTAGAGCGTGTTGTGAGTGTTTCCTAGAGGAAGAAAGATGAAAAACCTGTTACCAGAAGGGTTTTGGGACCACATCATAACTTCATATTTGTACAAGGCATATATAAGACCTACATTTTTTGTTTAAAGAACATACACGTTTTTGTATACTGAAGACTTTAACTAGGCAACATAAGACCTACATTTTATTTATTGATGTTAAGGACTTTAATAAGCTAATACAAGACTTATACAAGACTTGGTTTGGAATAAAGAAGTATATTTTTGAAACATTTGGATATATTGTATTTCATTCAACAAATGGTTTTTCCTCTGTTGTGCATTCCTTTTCAGAAAGACAGGCTGATTATTTTAAAGTTCAGCCTTGTTTTATTTAATTAAAGTTTTAACATCTCTATTAATTTTCTCAAAACTTTAACCAGCTAACTCACTTTTAGACTTTATAACTCTGTGAATTAGGTCACCACTGTTTTTACAATGCCACCGTTCCCGTCTGTGCTACTCCCGTCAAATACGTCTAGGGTTCTGTGCTGCAAGCCTTTAATCTTGGAGGAAATGAATATAACAAAAGGCATCAGCTGAGCTTTACTTTGTATTCACCTGACTTGTGGCCTTTATTTTCAGACACCACCTAAGATCAGCCAGGGCAAACATGGATGACAAGCAATACAATTTGATGTATGTGCTGCACGCTTGGTGGTCTGGATATGGCCCATTTTACTTAGCAATGAAGCAAGTGGGCCTGAACGTCTACACACTCATTTCTGGTAATTGCTTTTTCTTTGCCTCATGATGCTGGAATGAGATACTTGATAGGTTTGTTTGTCTTTGTTTCCGGTAGAAACGCAGGATGGGGTGGGGGCTGCTTGCTCCGGGACATGTTCTTATTTTTGTTTTCCAAATCTAAAGTGAAGTGTGACTGCTAGAGTTTCTCATCTTTACAATGTGAGCTCACCATCTATGGCTAAAAGGGCATCTTCCCATATAACACAATGTTTTGGTAACAAATATGTTGTAGCTTTCAGATATCCACTTTCCTCCCTAGAGAAAAACTAAGGAATTAATTTTATTCATTAATTCATTAATTAATTCATTCACTTACTTACTTACTTACCTTATTTATTTATATTGCTGTATTTAGGTGGCTATTGTTGTTGATTGTGTTTCCACCTTGCCTTTCCACTACTAGATAGTATACAAAGTGGATTATGCCCAAGACATGATAAGGACTCCCTGTAGGGGGTGGTGTTAATCTCTGTTTACAGCCAAAGAGGCAGTGCAGTCTGTATCTGCAGACATTTCTGTGGTCATGTGGTAGGTATGACTAGCTGCCAAAGCACATGGAATGCTATTACCTTTCCTGTCAAAGCGGTACCTATTTATCTACTTGAAAATTCTTTCTTTTGAACTCCTAGGTTGGCAGGAGCTGGGTCAGATGACGGGCTCTCACTTCGTTGCACAGCACTCTGGTTTTGAACTGCTGTCTGTCTGACCTTCTTGTCATCAAGTTCAGCATCTAAACCACTAAGCCACCATAGCCCCCAAGACATAATAAAGCAATAGGTAACAAATTCAAAAATAAAAAAAGCATTAAAATCTAAAGTCATCACAACAAGTAGTATCAAAGGCCAACTCTGTGCCCGCATGGGCACATTTTACTTCCACTTCCAGGAGTGATGGGGGTGGCGTGGGCTGGATGAATCGCAGCAAACTCATTCATGTGGATTCATGGGGGCTTGGGCTTCTGGGAATTGAAGTCCAAGAACATCTGGAGTGCCAAGGGTCACCATCACGGCTCTAGGGTCTCAATTATGGTTGTGACTTGACTCCTTTAACTGGTCTATACCTGCATAAAGATGTACAGATGGAGCTATTTCCATTCTCTGTTTGCAGGCTAATACAATCCTTGTCAGGGCCTGGGATGGCATTCATGCATTTTCAAATCCACATTAAAAAAACAGCATCCTCACACATGTGGAGAATGCAAGCAACTATGGTTTGAGGGCCATCAACTGCTGTGACAGGATATGTTTTAAATACTGAAAGAGCAAAAGAGAGAAGGAAGGAAGAACAATTTCACATCTGCTCCCTTCACAAAGGTCAACTGGCAGTGGTATTTACAGCATTAACCTGACAAGTTAAAATGAAGAAAAGATATAATGCAAGGAAAGGACAGATTAAAGCACACTAATTACAGCTGCAATTGTAGACTAGGAGTTAAAGTTGGATGCCCAGAATGAAGCCAATTTCTTGGCTTTGTCATTGGCCAAAATTAAGTCTTCACTGCTGCATGTTTCTGGTGTAGTCTGCGGACCACTAAATGAGCTGGGTTCTGTATGTCTCCACATTCACACAGCATGTTGTTGTCCACCAGCAGCTCCCACTTGAGCATGTTGGTTTTGCATTTAGGCACTGAAACCCTCAGCCTGTTTAGGTTTCTCCAAGTGATGTAGGGGAGGTTGAATTTCTCAGCTATATCCTCCTTTGATGTTATTCCATGTCCAGTGAGCTCCTTCCTCCATCTTCTTTTGTTGCCAGCTAAACAAAGATGAAATGATAAACATGGTTAGTGGATAGGATTAACTTCTTGTTGTTCAGTCGCACAGTCGATTCAGACCCCCTGAGACCCCATGGACCATTGCATGCCAGGCACCCCATCCTCCGCCATCCCCCTCAACCCACCCAACTCTGTGCCCATTGCATCAACAATACCATCTAGCCATCTCGTTTTCTGCCACCCCCTTCTTTTTTTGCCCTTTTTTTGCCCTTGACCTTTCCCAGCACCAAGGTTTTCTCAAGTGAGTCCTCTCTTCTCATTTGATGTCCAAAGTACTTTAGCTTCATCTTTACTATTTGACCTTCTAAGGAACAGTCAGGGTTGATTTCTTCTAGGATAACCTATTTGTTCTCCTCGCTGTCCAGGGGACTCTCAAAATTCTCCTCCAGCACCACATCTCAAAGGCATCTATTCTTCTGTGCTCAGCTTTCCTTATGGTCCAGCTGTCACAACCATACATTACTACCGGAAATAACATTGCTTTCATTTAGTGTATATTCTGATTAAATCTGAGTCCAACTACTGAAAAAGGAAGCACATGAAGACATTAGTGGCAGAGAAGTCTAAAGTTCCTTCAACTCAAAAAGTCTGTTGCATAGAGACCAACAAAAAGCTCATGCTATCTTTGGATAGTTATATTTTGGCCCTTTACTTCAATGGAATGGGCCTTGCCTGAATAGATCTTGCCACTTAATAGCCACAAAATAGAGCTGAGGTTGGGAACGTCTGGACTGTAATTCTCATTTTACAAATTGTTCTATTGGGATGATGAGAGTTGCACCCTGAAAACATTTATTTATAATTTTATTTTATTTTATTAAATTTATATACTGCCAATGGGAGAAACACGTTCCCCACTGTTGGTGGTTCACAACATATTAAATACATCCATAGACATTAAAATACAATAAACAGTAATACCTTGCATAAAGAACGCATCGCATAGTGAAAAATTCGCATAACAAAGCGTTCGTTATGCAAAGGCATACCCCACATAATGAAAAAGTTCGTTATCTGGAGTTTTTGGTACGGGAACCCCAGATAATGAACATTTTTTGTTCGTTATCCAGGGCATCTCCCATTAGCTTTGCATAACAAAAAAACCGAATAGCGAAGTAACTCGCAGAATGGAGTTTTTTCGTTATGTAAGGTATTACTATAGTAAAATCAAACATACATAATTAAAGAACAGGAGTAAAATTAAAAATATATACAAAAAGTACTAAAATACATTGGTGGTGGTCGGATGCGAACCACAGACCAATTGACTGGATTTAAAAAACATCTGGAGGACCGCCTGCTTGTCCCCTTTATCTAGAAGACAATGAGTGCAATTCTTGCATATTTTGTTAAAATAACTGCAGTATAAACCCTAGAGGTTTCATTCACTGCTTGTCTTTTCAGGAGAAAAAGAGAGATCATTGTTAATTGATTAACTGTTTAAAGAAGCTGATGAGTGAATTTTAATTCATTTACATTCTGAACTCAAACAATTCCAAATGACTCAGACTCAAATAGCCGTGTCATTAAGAATAAAATAAATGAGCCTTGATCGAGATGTATATTGCACAAATATTTAGAAACAATTATAACACATATGACTGTTTATTAATGTGAATTAATTTCAATATTGAATAACTAATTCAATTGAGAAATGTTATGTATTGCAGTCTTATGGCTACGTATTCCAGTCTGTGTGCATGAATTGGGAAATTGGAATTGTCTCCATCTTCTCAGTTTACATACTGTGAGTTATGCACACATGCAATCAACTTATTTGACAATCCATCTGGCACAAAAAAAGATTAAGTTTTCTCTTCAAATCTCTGTCATCAATTACTGCAAAACATGAGTTACTGTATCTGTAAATGTTTGAAGTGGTAGTCGCGTATGTCTTTGTAAGCATATCTGAGAGTAAATAAAACAGATCAGAAAAAAGACAAAAAATGTTGTGGCACCTTACATCTCTTATGTCTGATGAAGTGGACTTGGTCCACAAAAGATCACAGTTAAATACAGGAGTTAGTCTTTAAGGTGCCACAACATTTTTTGTCTTTTTTCTGATGTTTTGTTTACTCTCAGATATGCTTGCACAGACTAACCAGGCTACCACTTCATACCTATCCATACATTCTCAAGTGTGGGCTGTTCTGATTGATCCTCTGGATAAGAGGAGACAGAAGAAATTCTAAACGCAATTAGAGAGTGATCTATTTGTGACAAAGAAGTTACTTTATCACCCAACATAGAAATCACTTGCTCCCAGTCCAGAAAACAGAAGATCCAGAGGGTGCCCTGGAGACAGCGCTGGTTCTTTGGCTATAAACAGAGATGAACACTGAACTCTAGAGTCAAATACAACAGGCTTTTGAGCAAGGGTGACTTTTACCTTACTTTAGTTACATAGAAGAGAAGGCGCTGCTAAAGGAGAGCCAACATGGCTTTTGCAAGGGCAAATCATGCCTCACTAATCTGTTGGAATTTTTTGAGAGTGTCAACAAGCATGTGGATAAGGGGGATCCAGTTGACATTGTTTATCTGGACTTTCAGAAGGCTTTTGACAAGGTCCCACACCAAAGGCTCTTGAATAAACTTACCAGTCATGGAATAAAGGGACAGGTCTTGTCCTGGATCAGCAACTGGCTAAGGGACAGGAAACAGAGGGTAGCACTAAATGGACACTTCTCCAAGTGGAGGGAAGTCAAGAGTGGGGTCCCCCAAGGTTCAGTACTGGGACCCCTGCTTTTCAACCTCTTCATAAATGATCTAGAGGTAGGAGTAAAAAGCAAGGTAGCCAAATTTGCTGACGACACTAAATTATACAGAGTAGTGAAAACTGTGAGAGATTGTGAGGAGCTCCAGAGGGATCTCTTGACACTGGGGGAGTGGGCAAAACAGTGGCAAATGAGTTTCAACATTAGTAAGTGCAGAGTGATGCATGTTGGGGCAAAGAACCCCAATTACATTTATAAACTGATGGGGTCTGAACTCTCTGCGACAAACCAGGAAAGGGACCTTGGTGTCCTGGTGGACAACTCAATGAAGGTGTGCCTCAGCAGTGAAAAAAGCAAACTCAATGCTAGGGATCATTAGGAAGGGTATAGAAAATAAGTCAGCAAGTGTCATTTTGCCTCTTTATAAATCTATGGTGAGGCCCCATCTGGAATACTGTGTACAGTTCTGGTCGCCATACCTCCAGAAGGATATTATGGAGCTGGAAAAAGTGCAGAGGAGGGCAACCAGAATGATTAGGGGACTGGAACACCTTCCTTACCATCTGAGGCTGCAACGGTTGGGCCTCTTGAACTACGACGTCTAAGAGGTGACCTGATTGAAGTTTATAAAATCATGCACAGTGTGGACAAAGTAGATAAGGAAAAACTGTTTTCCCTATCGCATAACACTAGATCTAGGGGACACTCCATGAAACTTTTGGGTACTAGTTCTCAAACAAATAAGAGAAAGTACTTTTTCACCCAGAGGATTACTGGTCTATGGAACTCCCTGCCAGAAGAAGTGGTGACTGCTGTCAGTCTTGACAGCTTTAAGAAAGGATTAGACAAGTTCATGGAGGACAAGGGTATCCATGGCTATAATTATGGATACTTAAGGACAACCTCCGGGTTGGAGAGATAGGCAGGATATCTCTCAATATCATTTCCAGGGAATCCTAAGCAGGTGAAGGCATCTGCTTGGGAATACCCTGAAGGAAATGGTGAGCCACTGTGTGAGACAGAATGCTGGACTGGATGGGCTGTGGCCTGTTCCAGCAAGGCTGTTCTTATGTTCTTATGTACCTTTACCATTAACCCTTTTCTTTTACTCTTGTTCTCTATATTTTAAAGCATTCTTTTTTAGTCTTTCTTTACTGCCCCCTCCATCTTCCTTGTAGCCAGCCAGAAAGAGAGAGGGCTAAGAAGTGAGAAGACTGAATTTGGCCTAGCTTCAAAATGAAATTATCTTGTTCATTGGGATACAGGTGGAGCTTTTTCCTAACTTGATTTGGTCATTAACAACCCTCTATCTGCTTCAATACTTTCTCCCGGAGGCCCATATCAGGAGTCTCTTCTCCAGTGATTAGAATGCAGCCGATTGGCCTTCTGAACTTATTACAACCCTTTGTCTAATGATCTGGTAATGACTGCCGGCCTAAGCCAAGCAAGCTGACAGATAATGATGTCAATTATGCAAAACAGAAATGATGGCTTCAAACTTAATAGACTCTGTTTGCAATGAGAGAAGCAGGGTGGGGGAAGAAAGTGAGGGGTGTTTATTTATAGTTTCCTTTATTAGCTCCATCATCTTTTTAGAAAATTGGGGGGAAGATAATGGAAACTGGAAAGGAGAAATGAGACAAAGCTGCACAAGGAAGGTGGTTTATAATGACAATGCTGCTGATGCTGAAAGACCATAATATGCACTACCTTTCTTGTCTAGAAAGAATGCTTCTTTTTAGTTAGGGATATTATTAATGTTAATGAAGCCATGCATATAGTGACAGGATGCCTCGAACCTACACCAGTTGAGATAATGTACCCTCTTGTTGGTATCACTCCACTTAAGATAAGTAGAGATGTAGCAGTGGACGCTGAGAGAACTAAGCAAGAGAAGGACCCTCGACATCTTCTGAATGACTATGAGCCTCAAGTCCACCAGCTCAAATCCAGGAAGAGATTTATGGCAAGAACAAACATTCTTGAGGGGACACAAGAGCAAAACTAAATTAGAAGATGGAGGAAGGAGCTCACTGGACAAGGAATAATGTTAAGGGAGGATATGGCTGCGGAACTCAACCTCCCCTACATCACTTGGAGGACCCTGAATATAAGGCCAACATGTTCAAGTGGGGGCTGCTGTCAAACAACAACACATGGTGTGAATGTGGAGAGATACAGAATCTCGCTCATTTGCTGGTCTGCCGATTACTGCAAGAAATATGCACCAATTAGGACTTAATCTTGGACAATGACAAAGCCAAGAAAGTGGCTTCATTTTGGCAGTCCACAGTTCGACCAAGACATGAAAGAAGAAGACGACGACTCTGGCAATGTGGGGCTTTATGGTGTTAGTGGGCCATTTAAATAGGAGACATTTAGTGGTGGGTAGTGCTGGGTTAGGGTGGTTGCAGTGATTCTCTTAGTGCACCGTTGGACAAGGTGGGGTCTGTATGCTTGGCACGATTTGTGAGAATCAGTTGGGTATGCAGGACTCACCATGAGGCAGATATGAAGTATGACCAATATCTATTGCTGGGAATAGAACTGGAAATGCTTGCATTCATGTGTCCCCAAATCATCCATCCTGTCAGTAGTCATGCGTGTCATATGACCACAGAAATGTCTGCAGACACAGAAAACATTGGCTCTTTGGCTGTAAATGGAGATGTAGCTCATTGTTGGGGATGTAAGTCTTTGCCTAGTACCCCAACTGGGTTGCAAGGCATATTATGCCTGTGGTGCTTTAAGACTTTGCTGTAGCAGCACACAGGTGTTGTGGTGTTTCTTGAGAGATCTGTGGCCAGTGTATTTATGCCTGAGCAAAGTCACAGACCTCAGCTACAATGCTCAACTTGGCCCTCGTGCTAAAACTGGCTTCAATGCTGTACCTGGGCTACCAGGCTTGCTGTGCCAGAACTCTGATGCCCAGCTTCTGCTGCTTTCTGCCAACAGCCTGGACCAGGACTTCTGCTGGACTTCTACAAGGACTAAACCTCCAAACATCCCCGTGGGAAGGCTCTTGCTTGACTTGTCTGTTTGGCTGCAGAGAAAGACTACTCGGGGGTAAGCTGCAGGGTTGTTTGCTTTACTGCTGACCACAGCTTCTTTTTGGACTGCCTCTAAGCTGTATAGAGACTTGTAATATCTTTTGCATGACTGTAGTTTCCCATTGGAGCCAACTGGGAAACACGAGAGACTGTATTTGCCTTTTGTTTCTGCACTGTTTATACCTCTGTACCACCTGCTTCCAAGTAAACCTATTTGAGTTGTTCACCAAAGCCAAGACCTACTTGCCTGTTTTTCATTCTCACAAGAAAGGGAGACATCTCCCCAGGTGCGAACCCTCTACCAGGCCACTATGTGCCGCTCTGCTGCCCACGGCTCTCCCTACGGGCACTGTCAATCATCCCCTATAGTAGGACACAATTGGCTTATGAGTGAGGGAGACATTTACATTTACCCTTTACTAACCATTATGGGCACCAGCCTCAAGAACACATGATTTTTTAAAAAATGTGGCCAAGCATGCCCACACACAGAGGGAGCAAACAAATGGTTTTAATCATATTAAAAGCAAAACAAAGGAAAACAGCTGGGCATAATGCAAAAGCATGATGGAACCAGGCATGGTGAAGTTAAAGGTCACCCTTGCTCAAAAGCCAGTCGTATTTGACTCTAGGGTTTAGTGGTCATCTCTGTTTATAGCCAAAGTGCCAGTGCTGTCTGTGTCTTGCAGACATTTCCGTAGTCATGTGGCATGCATGCCTAGACACCAGAGTGCACAGAATGCTGTTTATCTTCCCACCGAAGTGGTACCTATTTATCTACTTGCAATTACTTGCTTTCCAACTGCTAGATTGGCAGGAGCTGGCACAGAAACGGGAGCTCACTTTGTCGTGCAGAACCTGGGTTTTGAACTGCTGACCTGCTGACCTTCCAGTCGTCAAGTTCTGCATCTTAACCACTAAACCACCACAGTCCGTAATAATGCAAAAGCATTATGGAATCAGGCATGAACCAAATACAAACGTAAGAGGAGGCTTCCACTGATGCTAATTCTATAGATTTGCAACATTCTTCTTTTTAAAAGGTCTATGGATGAGGCCCTCCAAAAGCAGTGGATTATTGTACTTGGTTCGAGACCCTTGAAAGCACCCATGAAAAGCTAAAATAAAATATACAGCTGTGGGAAAACTGACTGCGCGGTTCGACCGCTGGCTGGCCTGAGATGAGGAACACCTGAGGGCTGCCCAACGCCCTGAAATACCTCTCCCCACCATTGCCGAGACCAGTGCGGTTCAACCGGCGGCTGGCTGGAGGGAGACGAGGAACACCTGAGGGCTGCCCAACGCCCTCAAAAGCCGCTCCCCGCCACCGCCGAGACCAGCGTGATTCAATCCGCCAGCCGGCCAGAGGAAGACCCGTCTTCACTTTGCAGCTGGAGGCCTGAACATCGCAGTTGGTCAATCCCAGGTGCTCTGCGCTCCCTGTCTCGCCCCGGAAGCCGACACCAGCAGCCCCATTTGGAAGAGACAGGTGGGAGCCATTGCTGCCGACGACGCAGCTGCCCTCACTCTCCGGGATGGCCCACCCAGAGAGCAGAAAAGGGTGCCATCACCCGCCGCCTTGAGCAGCTCCCTGTCTCGCCCTGGGAGCCCATGCCACCGGCCCCGCTGGGGAGAGACAGTGGGAGCTATTGCCAATGACAACACAGCTGCCCTCACAAACGTTGAACCATGGGGTTGAGGTTGATTTTTTGTGTAACTTCTCATTGTGACATTGCTTAATTCTTATTTATATTTTGTATTGTATTTTTGCATATTCTGATGTTTTGATTGTATTAATTGTGCATTGCCTTTTGTATTTTATTGTATATTTTGCTCTGTTTATGGTATTTATATATGTTGTAAGCCGCTTTGAGTGGCACCTGTGTCAGGAAAGCGGGATAGAAATAAAACATAATGATAATGATAATGATAATGATAATGATAATGATAATAATAATAATAATCATCATCATCATCATCATCTCCCTACTACCTGTGGGCAAAGATGGCTGGGAGCTCAGATTATTTCACTGAATTTTCCCAGGGAAGAGAAATTGTCCATATACCTCTAGGGAGTTAGGCTTTCCATTAGCAGCATTAGCAGCAAAAATTCTTTGTCACCAGATACAATGTCTGTTTGTTTTATACAACTGAATCTCTTCAGTGGCAAAATACCATTTTAGTTCTTCTACAACAGTGCAGAACCTAGTATTGTACCCGGACATTGTGATATCAGGGGATTAAGTGGCAGTTGGGGGAAAAACATCTGGGAAACATTTAGAGAAATGCTGGACTGGATGGGCTGTGGCCTGTTCCAGCAAGGCTGTTCTTATGTTATGTTCTAAAACTCTGCACAGCATCTGTGAGATGAAGCAAGCCCTAAAGACATTAATGAGCCAATATCGTGTTTTATTAATGATATAATGCCACCACTGCCACAGATAAGTCAGCTGTACAGAAAAAGTGCTCCTTCCTGCTTCATTACAAATCCACCTCCCCCCCCCCAAAGATCATTAGATATTTGCCCCATGAAGAAAGGCAAGAGTGGTGTCTAGCAGTGGAACCACAAAAATTAGAAATGGGCGAAAAAGTGATTAAGAAGTGTAATTGATTCTGAGCTCACAAAGGATAGCGTCTTGCAATATTAATGGTAGTTCTTCCAACTGAAGCTTCAAAATGTGATAAGTTTTCCATCTCAAATGAGACTTTGTATGTGCAGCTGCACACATGCGCTTGCTCCCATTTTCTTCGTACAATCATCTCAGCCTTCCAACTCTGCACACCTACGACTTTAAAATAGTGGTAAGTTGCACTGGATCATAGAAGCCATTTGCTCATGAGACAGAGGGACACTTTCACACAAGACTCATGTTGGGCAAGCCACAGGCATACATTCTGTTTATCATTGCAGGCTTCAAGTGCTAATGAAAACTGGGATTGACACATACATGTTACATTAAATTCTATTTTACTCTAAATGGTACCCTTGAAATATGTTGTTGACACATTATTTAAATGATCTTGTTATCTTAAAGTATGGATTTATCATATTAAAATCAAAGTCTAGCACTCTAACTCTCCTTGGGAAGGACTATGATCTTCATAAATGGCGAAGAATGATATTAAATTCATAAAGGAAACTTTGGTGGACATGTCATGATTGTGATCACAGGTTTGATCAATTAGTATAGATCCATTTCAAGCAGAATTTAAGCCACACCACAGCATCAAGATGACACTGGTCACTCTACATAATGACCTCTTAGGAGAAGCAGATGGGTGTGGGGAGTGTAACCCTGTTGATACCCCTGAATCTCTCAGTGGCTTTTCATGCCATCGGCTATGGTATCCTTCTGAATAGACTATCAGGTATAAGGATTGGAGGCCTTACTCTTTGTTGGTTCCTTTAATACAGGGATGGCCAGCCTTGGTGACTAGGTGTTCTTGTACTTCAATTCCCAGAAGCCCTGATCAGCAGAAGTGCTGACTTGGGCTTCTGGTAATTGAAGTCCAAGAACGCCTGGAGCACCAATGTTGGCCATCGCTGCTTTAATACATCTGCAGTGGATGCTGTCCAGATCATTGATTGTTGCTTGTCAATGACAATTGTTGCTTGTTGAAGGGTTTGCCTGACCAATCAGCTGGAACTTTGCTTGCTCTGCATGGGGTTAGATTCCCTCTAAAGGACCAGGTCCACACCTTGGGACTGCTCCTGTCACTTTCAATCAAACAACAAGTATCTCCTTTTCCCACCTTTGAGAGACTGCTCAGTTCCACAGCTACTTGGACAGGAGATCACTGACAACATTGATTTATATGCTGGTAATCTGAAGAATCAACTGCTGCAACTCTCTAAATGTGGGGCTGCCTTTGACAAATCTGTATATGAGTCAAGAAGCCACAGTTATGATAGAATACGGAATGACGGAGTGGTTTGGAATAGGAAAAGGAGTAAGAAAAGTTTGCATTTTGTCAACCTGCTTATTCAACTTATACACAGAGCATATAATGTGCAATGCAGGATTGGATGAATCACAAATTGGGATCAAAATTGCTGGGGAAAACATCAACAATTTGAGATATACATATGATAGTACCCTAATGGCAGAAAGTGAGGAAGACCTAAAGAAAATCCTGCTTAGGTTGAAAGAGGAGAGTGCAAAAGCTGGCTTGAGACTCAACATCAAGAAAACCAAGATAATGGCAACTGGTCCTATCAGTCCCTGGAAAATAGATAGGGATGAAGTCGAAGCAGTGACAGATTTTACTTTCTCAGGATCAAAGATCACTGCAGATGGTGATTGCAGCCATGAAATAAAAAGGCGACTAAATTTGATCATATCTGCATTCAGCACCAGAAGGACTATTTACAGGTAAGGTGTCAGACCTGAGAGCAGATGTTCATCAGACACTGCCTGAGTGACCTCAACAAATGAGGAATCAATAGCAAGATGGTGTGAGCAATGACAACTATTAAACAGGTTGGTACTGGATGAAGTAATCCCTTATATTGCATACATGGTATAGTGTGTGCACATATGTATCTCTGTGTGTGTAGCTGACCTATTATTCTCTGCCTGACTGGATAAATAAAAAGTCCACGTATGGCAAGCGTGGTATAAACCGAGGGAATAAATTTATCCCCTTAACTGGATAAATATGCTAGAATGCAAGGCCATGTTCACTCTGTCCCAGAATCTTCCAGAATTATTGTCCATTCCATCAAATTTAAGAACTGAATGCTGAGAATGACCATGGTACCATGTCTAACAAGGAGTTGTGCAGGCCCCGTCCTGACTAACAACAATAGGAACACAGATATGGTTGCAACTGTCTCATCTGTTTTGAGCTATAGGTTTCAAAACTTTGTAGAAAAGATAATTCTTGGGACATCATACCAAATACTACAGAAGAGATTTGATGCCTGGGTGAGAAAACCCTGGATATACTTGTTTTAGCTAGCTGTACAGTCTTGCTTCAATATGGGACAAAGCAAGTAGCGCCTGAAACAACTCTATGGCACAAAGAAGTTTCATCGCTATGCCATTGGCCTAAGAATTAGTTGAGAGACACTATCCAGAACATTGAAATAAAACAAGCAAATCAGAAACGTTCCTTTTGTTAGTTGTCTATAAATCCAACCCTGTAAACAGTGACATATGGATATCTATATCTATCTATCTATCTATCTATCTATCTATCTATCTATCTATCTATAGTTTTTTGGTACTCAGAATTTTTCAGAAATAAGTATGACTCACCTTTCTTTGGTGCATAAAGATATAGCGATGTCACATAACAAATCCTAGACTAAGATCATTAACTTATAATAATATACGTGCAGGTGGTAGACTTGTAAGAGCAGATGGTCTCCAATTACCCTCCAAACACATTATTAATTTTATTATTTATTAATGACATTTATATTCCACCGATAGCATAATGTTCTCTGAGAGATGAAGTTTTTTTATTTTATTTTTTAAAAATCACACCAAATATTCATATGTGAATATCTGATCATCATCTCTCTCTAGGTAGGAGAGATGTGTAAAAATGTATTTCTTTAGCATTTCAATGCACATGTTCTAAGTCTACACTTCCTAAAACTAAACACAACTAAGAACATAGTGTGCCACTGATAATTCATACGTTTCTTAAATTGGCAATGCAGTTCACAGAATTAAATAAATAAATGTCACATGAGAAATACATACATTTCAAAAATGCACAGAAAATGCATTTTTTTAAATAAAAAATGTACTTCTTTTTATTGAAAAATCTCTTAGCACTAAATCTCTTCAGAAGTATCATAGCACTACATTCTATCGCTGGTATAAAGCAGTAAAAATAAATCAATAAACCCATGTCTTTTGAGAGGGGCATAAAGATGCAGTGTTATTAAGCATAAACATGCAATGTTTTTCAATATGTTGCCAATTTAAGAAGAGTGTGAATTATCAGTGGCACACTCTGTTCTTAGCTGTGTTTAGTTTTAGGAAGTGCAGCTTTAGAACAAGTGTAGAGTAGATTTAGAACATATAGAACCAGTAGAATGCAGGGGAAGAGGAACATTGTCTGGAAGTTGCTAAACATTCCAATAAGCTCGGTGATCATGATCACAGATCAAAGATTATTTTTAAAAAAATGTAAATAAGGTACCATACTTTGCAGTTCAAGAGTCAACAGGAAACCCCCAAACTAACCTATGTTTTTTATTCTTGGTTTTATTATAGCCATAGTAAAAACCCACTAGGTGAGAGCCTTGTTGGGGCATGGGGGTCTAACTAGGCAGTGCTGCCCATCACTTGCATACCTGTCAAGTTTTGGGAAATTTCTGTCAAATAAGGGAAATTTTCCAGCCAAAACGGGAAACTGGACAGCTATGCTTATCCTGTGCTGGCCTCCAGTCTAACTCCAGTCCAATTGCAGTCTAACTAATATGGGATGATGGTGGGAAAGAGTGTAAAATACAAGGGTTTGACAGAAATTTCTTGAAACTTGACAGGTATGCACTTGTCAATGATGTTAGGCCAGGACTAAGACTCTCCAAAGCATCCTCTGTTGGATCCCTTGGGCAAGGTGAAAGCGGAGGTTGCACATCATGGTCCGCCTAGCCAGTGGGTTACATGATATCCAAATGGCTAAAAAACCACATGGAGATGGACTTGATTTCCCAGGTCCATTTGCATGCACAGAATGTCATTGTGGAGATGTCTACCATTGCGCAGACTCCTTGCTGAATAATGAATCCAATGTATAATAAGACCAGCATCCATACTAACAAAGCTGATTACATTCAGAGAGAAGACAAGCATTAGGATTTTTCCTGTAATTTATCCCAGAAAGAAAAGTTGAGGTTGTCTTACTCTGTTCCTTGTCCTTCTTTACCACTTTCTTTCCTCAGCCTTTGGGATACATGTAACCTTTGTCTTTTCTTCACACACAGCTCTTGCCAATGCTTTTGGACATTGAACTCCATTTGCTCCTTCATTAAAAACAGTAAATATAGATCGACACTTTGTCTGGTGAGCTGTCAGGAAGCATCAGTGGCCGGAATGGCTGTTGATCTAAAGTTAAACCTGGTTTCAGGCAAATCTTTGTTCTGTTCAAATTCTCTCAGCTCTTAGAAATCATGTGTTTCCTCAAAGGCAAATATTGGGACCACAGTTCCACACATGGTAGTAAAAAAAAAGTTTTGCTAAAATATCTGGAGTATATCTAGCATTTTACATGAGAAAGGTATCTAGCTTTGGACACCGACAATACATCTATTGGTTAAATTTGATAGTACATGGTTTGCTGCCTCTGTGAATTAGTCACATAAAAGGAACTGAAGCGGGTAAATGTGGCATTAAACAGAATGAAAAACTATTAGGACATTGATCAACTCTCCTGTGGAAAGCACTACCTTATCAATGCTTATTAGATAAGAGTTGAGTTTCTCCATTAAAAACTCATGACATTCTTATTTAAGGATGCTTTGAGTAGTCATGAACATATTTCCCCCTGAAAGGAAGAGTCAAGTTTGAATATTCAGTAAATCAGGGAAGGGTTAGAAACTTGTGTATATATCCATGCATAATCAACCACTCAATTTTATTAAATAAAATACATTTATAGGAAGATATTGCCTTCCTCCTGCATTTATTTTATTTTATGTATGGATCACACAGCTGTCTTTACTTATTAATCAATTTTACTATTCCTTCAGTTCTTTAATTTAATTTAATTTAATTTAATTTAATTTAATTTAATTACACTTGTATTGGGTATTTCTTCTAAGATGTTCATAGCAGTATGCCTAATACTTTCCCATTAATTTCAGCCTCACAATAACCCCGTGAGGTAGATTAATGTATATAATATTGCTTGGTCTCAAGCTACACTCGTTGGCAGCTACTCATGTCTAAGCATACATATTCTCCTGAAAGTCATTATTTTCCCCATTGATGGATGTGTCTCTGGTGACACAATAAGCCAATCCTGGCATGAAACATGCGACCACACCCATTACACTGAATTAATGGTGGAGGGTGTGGTTGAGTTTGACAAAGCTTCCGTGCTTGTTGCTTGGCCTCTTCATGTCTGTGGCGTTCCCCTTTGAAGTGATCGGTAGTAGCAGAGATGGTTTGGCGCCAAATTGGGTGATCTTCAGCCACCGCCTCCCAGGTTTGTGGGTTTATACCTGACACCATCATGGTTTGTTTCAGCTGGTCCTTATAATGCTTCAACACCGCCACAGCTGCCGGGACTCCTCACCCTTCTTTCCCCTTGCAGGGAGGGATAAAGAGCCAATGCAGGCCACTGGGCCAAACACCACCACAGCTGCTGGGACTCCCCACCTTTTCTTTCTCCCCCTGCGGGAAGAGACAAAGCTGTAGACATTAAGCCTTTGGCCCCCTTATAGACGTTGACAGCTGCTCCAAGGGCTGCCTTCCCCTCCAAGTATAGGAGGGGAGAAGAAGCTGATGGGATGCGGTTGGCTGAAGACCTGCCACCGCTGCCACAGCTGCTCCTGGGGCTGCCCCACATCTTGTCTGGGACGCTGATCCTTGGGTGCCATTGGGAATGATGAGTCTTGGGCTCCGTTCATGGATGTTGATCCCTGGGCTCTGTTTCCTGGGCCCTATGGACTGGGGAAGGTGTTTTGTTTTGTTGCCTAACTGTGATCACTGTATTTTGGTGTATTTATTATGTATTATGTATAATTTCATTGTATTTGATGTTTTGATGTCAGGTATATTTTATATTGTGATAGATTTTATGTTTATTATCAAGCATTGATTATTTACTGAATATACTTTTGTGCTCCTTTATTGTTCTATTATTATACTGTATGTTGTGGACATGTTGTAATTGCTGCCTTAAATCAGCTTCGGCCGAGAAAGTGCGGGATATAAATAAAATTTTATTTATTTATTTTATTATTTCAAAGGAGCTCTGTGAGGTCTTGTACCGGTGCTAAGTTCCCCATAAAGAATTTGGTGAGGCAGCCTGGAACCATCCATACAGTGGACATGCTCTTTCCATCTAAGACAATGGCCTATGATGGAAGTTTTAATGCTGTTTAGATTTGACTTCTCGAGGGCTGCGATGTTAGTGGCATGGTCATCTCACTTGATGTTCAAGATGGAGCTTAGCTTCCATTATGCAGTGGTCAGAAGATCTCACAACGTTAGCTACTTGTGAAGCTCTGGTCTACCACTGTCACATCTGAATGACATCTTTTTTTGGATAACTCAGTTTACATTAATATACAGAATATGCCTAGATTATGATTATATTTTGTATAGTCCCACTATACAATTTGCAGAAGTTTGCAACAAGATCATGTGTTTTCTCCAACACTGTTTAATATATATTTGGAGAGGTTTTTTCCCCCCCAGAAGCACTATCAGGTTTAAAAATGGGCAGTAAAATTAATGGAGAAGGCCTGAAGAACATCCAATACATTGATGACACAGTGTTGTTGGCCACTAACCTTGCAGATCTTCAGTTGATGCTGGATCGAGTTAGAGCTTCAAGCGTAGAGTATGGTTTGGATCTCAACACCAAGAAGACAAAATATCTGGTTATAAGCTGAACATCAACTCAGGGCAAGCTAATAACAGGAACATAAGAAATCTAAAGAGTGGATAAAATTGTCTATTTGGGGAGTATGTTAAATGAAAATTGGGATCCCGAGGTAGAGATTAAAATACGAATAGAAAAATGCAACATTTGTTATGCAGTAGACATCTAACTCTCACTACAAAGATCTGAATAATGTTACATATTCCCAGTGTTGCTATATGGTGTCAAAGCTTGGACCTTGACAAAAGAATCTGAAAAGAGAATCAAAGCTTTTGAAATGCAGATCTACAGATGGCTGCTAAGGATATCATGGATTGATCATGTGACTAATGTAGAATTAGCAGCTCCCCCGGTGGCTTAGTGGTAAGACACTGAGCTGGATACTGGAAGGCCAGGTTTCGATACCCGAGAGCTGCACTTGGGGACATGAAAGAAGGCTCATTCGGGAATCCCCTAAAAATCCTTTCAACCCAGAGTAATCTCTGACATGAAATTATTATATGTGGAATTATTGTGCCGAATGGATAAAGAACAAGAACTTTTTAAGACCATTAAGCAAAGAAAGCTCCAATACGTTAGCTATATCATGAGGAACAACATAAAGTATAGAATACTCCAACTCGCTCTGCAAGGAAAGATCCCTGGGAAGAGAGGCCTTGGATGCAGATGGACTTCATGGCTGAAGAACCTGAGAGACTGGTGTGGCATGTCCTCAGAAGAACTATTCTGAGGAGTTAAGAACAGGAAGACTATCGCCATGATGATAGCCAATGAATGGATATGGCATCTGAAGAAGAAGAATAGTCCTCTTTTCCTTTCCTCAATCTGTTCTTTCTATCAGATTGAAATGATTGAAATTAATTTAATTGTTTTAACATCACCCACTGAATCTCATGGCCTGGGTGGAACTGAGCCATGGTCCCTCCAGTCTTGTATTTGGCCACTGCTACACACTTATCCCAGTTGAGGTATTAAGTCAACCACAACTACAATACATAGCATTAACTCAGGTGGTTAGTGGTTAAGATACTGATGTCAGCAGGTCAGCAGTTCAAGACCTGAGCACCAGTGGTGGGATTCAGCAGGTTTTCATCAGTTCATCAGAAAAGGTAGCAGAAATTCTGGCTGGCCCTGCCCATCCAAGTTTTGAAATACAGTAGTCCTAATTCGGGTGCAATGCAGGACTTTCCCCCTGGCCACACCCACCATACCACACCCACAGAGTAGGTAGTAAACCTTTTTTGAATCTCACCACTGCTGAGCGCTGCATGACAGAGTGAGCTGCTGTCCTTGCCCCAGCTCCTGCCATCCTAGCAGTTCAGAAGCAAGAAATTGCAAGTAGGTATACCCAAAGTGGACTCCCCATTCCTGTCAAATTGGAGTGGCCAACCTCCACAGCAAGATGCAGAACAACAACACAGATCTCTAGTTTTTTTCTGTAGTCTAGAATGATGTCTACAATGGACAACTGTGGGTAATGGGGCATCGACTATGCAAAACAATGATTTTATTTTCCATGTCTGCCTTTGCTGAGCTGATTTCCAATTATCCTGCTTTGCTCTATGGGCAGGCAGAAACTGCCTAATATCATAATTAGGACTTTCACACCCGTCATTGCATTCATTTCACATCTTAGCATACAAGAACTGCCAAATGCTTTCCTGACAAAATAGGGCATCCTTAGAAAAAGAAAATAGGAAAAAGCTGAACACTGTGGTCCCTAAATTTTCTGCTTTTGTTGTAGCAGACCATTTAAGGATTTAGAACAGGTGTCTCCAACCACAGACTGTCCCAAACCAGGCCACGGAGGTGGGGGTGGAAGTGATGGAAGCCCCAAAGGCAGCCTTCTGCCCTCAATGTGCTCTGCCAGGTCTGCCCATGAATGGAACAAGAGCACAGGCTTCAGGCAAAACAGATAGGCAGGTGGCCAGGCCCCTCCTCCATGTTGCATAATTACGGTGGGGGCTATGCTCCCCACCTGTGTGCATGCACCGTCCAACACCACCACCCTCACTTACTGTTCCATGGGAAAAATGTTTAGCATTAAACTGTTTGGTGGTGCAAAACAGATTGGGTACCCTCTGCTTTAGAAGACAGAATTACAAGAGTTCTCTACTAGGTAAAATCCCTTCTGCCACAAGCAAAGTGTGTGTATGTTTATATCCCTCCCATCAGTCAGATGAAATGCGCGCGCATGCATGCACGCACACACACACACACGGAATTGTCAGCCCAAGGCTAGTTAGTGTCTCTCAGTCTTCTCTAGGGCAGAAAGTTTTTCAATGGTCTACAGGGTTGCAAAGGGTCGAAATCGACTGTGCAACTGAACAACAATTTCACCTTTATTTCAAAGCCCAAGGTCAGAGCAGTTCCCTTCATAATTCAGAAGAAAAGACTGTGCACTCATTTGCAGGGACACACATAGCCAAGGCCTCTTAAGTGTCCTTTGTGAGTTTTCTGCTAATCTTTCAAACATCAAACGACTCAGGTGTTATTTGCCAAATCTACAAGGGCAGAAGCAAAAACAGGGAAGAAGAGCTGAGGAGGATGCTATCTGATGGGAAGCAACTCCACTAAGAAATTAACTTGGTGTAACTTTGAAGACAGGCCATAGTGGCTTAGTTGTTAAGATGCTGAGCTTAACAACTGGACAGACAGTAGGTCAGCAGTTCAAGACCTGAGTGCAGCATGATGGAGTGAGCCCCTGTCATCTGTCCCAGCTCCAACCTAGAAGTTGAAATTACAAGTAGATAAAAAGGTACCGCTTTGGTGGGGAAGGTAACAGCATTCCATGTGCTCTGGCATCTGGGCATGCCTGCCACATGACCATGGAAATGTTTGCAGATGCAGATAGCACTGGCTCTTTAGCTGTAAACTGAAATGAGCATCGTCCTCTAGAATCAGAAACAACTGGCTTTCAAGCAAAGGAGATATTTACCCTTTACTTACCTGTTTACTATGAATATTGTTATGGTTTTAAGATTTTCTGATGCTATCTGGTTTTGTCTCTTGTGTTTGGTTATCACTAGATGATTTTATTCTGATTTTAAAAAATATATTGTGGTGTGTATTTTTATATACAGTATATTGTAGGCCACCCTGATTGGTGCTTGCATGAAAAAGGTGGGGTATAAATGTGCATAGATAATTTTGAACGCATAGCTCTGTCATTCCTCATCAGAAACAGGATGTTAAACAGTTCTGAAAAATGCCAGACAACTAGTGTGTTTTAATGCTTAATAATAATTGTGTGTCATCAAGTCAATTCTAAGGTATTTTTGTTGTTCAGTCGCATAGTCGAGTCCGACCCTTTGCGACCCCATGGACCATCGCACACCAGGCACCTCTATCTTCCACCATCCTATTCAAGGTTTTCTAGATAGTGAGTACTCAGAAGTGGTTTACAATTTCCTTCTCTGGCGCGAGGGAGCAAGGAGGGGGTTTATCCTGAGACTGTGTAGCTTGCCCAAGGCCACACAAATGGCCTGTTTTGGGATGCACAGTGGGAATTTGAACACCATACCACTGGATCCACTGCCACATACCTAGACCAATGAGTTATCCAGCCAGTATTGTTTCCCTGTGGAGGAAAATTGTGCATAGCAAATGGTCCAACCAAACCCTTCTCTCTTGCAAAACTACTAAAGTCAGAGAGCCTCATTTTACCCTATATCTGATCAGTTTAATGAGGGCTGTAATCTCTCTTGAGTTGGATCATAATCAGCTTGCTGAGTGTAAATATTAGTTGCAAATGCTAAAGGCAGGGGGCGTATACAAATCAGATTTTTGAGAGTTTTATAATTGGCTCCTTGTAAGCCTGCAGATGAATGTTAAGGAGAGAAAAAAATGATTTCAAAACAACGATACAAATTGACAGTAAAGAAACTGAAATTTTGTACATCTTGTAGTACTGCAGCCAGGAAATGAGTAGAAGGCTGAAACATGGAAGGGAAACAATGAAGGAATTAGAAAAGATTATCAAATGCAAGAATGCGTCACTGGAAACCAAAGTGAAGATCATCCACACTGTGTTGTTCCTTAGTATATGGGTGTGTGAAAACTGGACAGTGAAGAAAGCTGACAGACAAATATGATTCGAAAAATGGAGCTGGAGGAGAGCTTCTTCTTCTTCCTTCTCCTCCTCCTCCTCCTCTTCTTCTTCTCTCCCCCCCCCCCCATCCCCAGGATTACCAAAAAGATGGATCAGAAAGAGTCTTCTTCCACTTTCATTCAAACTTAAAGTCACCTCAAATCATTGCTGGCTTCTGTCAGTAAGATGGAACCATCTGCATATCTTACATTTTTGGAGTTTGTTCTTCCAGCATTCTTTCCTCTTCATCTGAATCTATTATATTTTGGCTCTCCACATTATGTGTTCTGTGTACAGACTGACTAGGTAAGGAAATAACATGCACCCTTGCCTGACACCTATGTTTATAGGAAGCCATTTTGTCTCTCCATATTCCGTCCCAATGGTAACTTCTTATTTAAAATATAGGTTATAAATCAGGACAATCAAGTGTTGTGACGCCCTAATTTCTTTCAGAATCACCAATAGTTTCTCAATATCCCCAGATAGTCAAAGATTTTGCATTAGTCTATAAAGCACAGTCTGATTCATTAAGTTATTGTAATGGAAATTGTATAGCTCAGTCATAAATGGAAAGCTAGTAGACAGCATACAGCAACATGGAACATGTTTACCTTTCCTGGTGAAGTGGTACTTGTTTATCTACTTGCAATTTCTGGCTTTTGAACTGCTAGGTTGGCAGGAACTGGGACAGACAATGGGAGCTCACTCCGTCATGCAGCACTTGGACCTTGAGCTGCTGACCTCTGGTCCTCAAGCTCAGCAACTTAACCACTAAAGCTACCATGGCCCATACTGTAAAATATCTGTTACCAAAACTTAATAACTCTTCTTCCACTCCTCCTCCTTTGTTCTCTCTGTACTCCAGTCCAGATCACTAGTGACAGTATTAGAATCTCCTTTACATACATACATAGGTCATCAGAAGCATCCCTTTCCCTGAGATTTCAGACCCAAAATCTGAGACCCTGGAACAGGTCAGTCTACTATCATAGGGGTCTGACTTTATTATTCTATCTTCTGGAAAAAGCCTTTCAGGGACAATTGAAAAAGGTGTCTGCTTGTGTTTGTGTGTGTTTGGTGTCTTGCACGGAAGACAAGAAGGAGCCGCAGTAAGGGCAAAAACACAACTTTATTGCATGGTAGTCAGAGTGAACGTGAGATCATGGTGGACCAAACAGCTCTATTTATATCACACAGTACATTTTGAATAACCCGGGTGAAAGTTCATTGGTTTCTGTCCATGTGACATCATGGATCGTCACACCCATCTTCTCTAGGTGTGGTGCGGCGGGAAGGTTTCCCGCCCTTCAGGTATTCAGGGAAATCTGTATCATGTGAGCTGGATGCTGCTACTGGCACGAGCAGTATTATCCTTAACAGCTTGATACAATGTGTCTCTGATTAGTTACAATGGATACAATTGCCGGATACAATCGGTTAAAGGGTACTTGTCACATTCTATTCAGTACATAACATCCCTCCCCCCCTAGGTGAGGACGAAGTTCTTTAGCCATTGAGGCTTCCCGCACGTTCGCTTTGGGCGAGGGGTGGCCGCACTTTGGGCCGGAGTTCCTGCATTGGAGGAGCGTGACTCATTAGCAGTTGGCTGCGAGTCGTAAGCCGGGGATTGGGAAGGTCTAGGTGTGGGAGTAAACTCCAGAGATGTGAGACCGGGGGCTCCAGGGACTAAAGAAAAACCCCGCTCTTCGCTTGGATGGGTGGGGGACCATTCTGAAAAATCTCCCCGGTCTCCTAACTCAAAATCTAACAATTCTTTGGGATCTCTCTCTTCCAAGTTGTCCTTGTTACCCGGGGAGTCAAGAGGATATGGGTTTGTCTCATTTCCCTCCCCCCTGTGATCTGTGTCTCCCCCTTGGAATAAGCGGGTGGGGGAGAACCCTAATGCTGACTGCTCCATTTGGTCACTCACATCTTGCCTTCCCACTACTCTACTTCGGAGTTGGTCGGCGTGCCTCCTCCAGAGGAGTCCTGTGCCTGTCTCGACATTGTAGGAGACTGGCCCCGTCTGTACCACTATTCCAGGTACCCAAGTGAGGCCGCCAGCCGCATAGTTTCAGCAATGTACTGGCTGGCCGATCTCGAAACTCTTGGTGCCCCCCGTTTCTATGTTTCTACCCATGTCCTCCACCCTGGTTGGGTCTAATCTCGAGAGGATCATGGCGGGTTTCCTCCGCATGAGGAGCTCGGCGGGTGAGAGCCCTGACGCTAAGGGGGTTATACGGTACCTTAATAGGAATTGGCAGAGCTGCAAGTTCAATTCCCTGGGGGCCATCCTACGCAGTGCGTCCTTTGTTGTTTGCACCAGGCGTTCCGCTTGACCATTTGTAGCGGGGTGAAAGGGGGCCGTAGTTATTTGGTGAATTTTGTTAATCTCTATGAAACCCTGGAACTCCGCTGACACGAAAGTTGTGGCATTATTGCTCACAAGTACATCAGGTAAACCAAAGCAGCTGAATACTTTGCGTAATTGCTTAATCGTCGCAGCTGACGATGTACTGGCCATCGGGATTACCTCCAACCACTTGGAGTAGGAGTCCACTATTATAAGGAAAAGGGTACCCCTGAAAGGACCCGTGAAGTCCACGTGTAGACGTGACCATGGACCTCGGGCCGTGTCCCATTCTCTGTGCAGAAGTCGGGACTCCTTGGGTCGGGTGCTCTGGCAGCTCTCACAAGTGCCTACCATGTGCTCTATATCTGTGTCCAGTTTGGGCCACCAGACATAACTCCTAGCTAGCGCCTTGGAGCGCACGATCCCTAGGTGGCTGATATGCAGCATCTTGAGCACCCGGGACCTCAGAACTTTGAGGATTACTACCCGCTGCCCCCAGAGTAGGCAGCCCCTTTCTAGGGAGAGCTCGTCTCTCCGCCTACCATAAATCCTGAATTCCTCCATAGGGGAGCTTGCCAGCCAGCCTTTCTGTACCCATGAACTGACGAAGGCCAATGACTTGTCTTTCGCCGTAGCCTTGGCGATCTCAGCTTGCAGAATTAGGGGCGACTCTAGGGCTTCAATCAGGAGCACCTGGTGGTCCTGTTCCACCTCGCACTCAGGGTCCCCTGCCTGTGGGAGGGGTGACCTGGAAAGGGCATCGGCATGGCTGATCTCCTTGCCGGGGCAGTATGTCAACACGTACTGGTACACATTGAGGAAAATCGCCCATCGCAGCATCCTTGGGGACAAGATCTGCGGGGTTGGCTTATCTGTAGTGAAGATTCCTAAGAGTGGCTTGTGGTCAGTCATGACTTTGAATGGTCTGCCATAGAGAAAATCGTGGAACTTCTTGGTTCCTGCAACAATCGCTAGGGCTTCCCTGTCTGTTTGTGTGTAGTTGCGCTCTGCCTTGGACAGGGATCTCGAATAGTATGCCACCGGGGCTTCTCGCCTGCTCTCTAGCACGTGGCAGAGGACTGCCCCCACACCCACCGGTGAGGCATCACAGACCAACACAACGGGTTTCTTTGGGTCGAAGTGGGTCAACACAGCCTCGGAAGATAGAAGCTGTTTGAGCCCCTGGAATGCCCGTTCCTGGCTGTCCCCCCACTGCCAAGCCACATCCTTTTTGAGTAATCTATGCAGCGGTTCTGCTACCGACACCTTTCCTGGGAGGAAAGAGTGGTAGAAGTTTAGGAGTCCTAGGAAGGACTGTGGCTCGGCCTTGGTGGTGGGGCGAGGAGCATCTTTCACTGCCACTACCTTGGACTCTGCCGGTTTTATGCCCTCAGGAGTTATTCAGAAACCCAGAAACTCTACCTCCTCAGCGAAAAACACACACTTATCCTTTCTCAACCTGAGCCCCGCTTTCTCGAACACTGTAAGTATCCGGTCCAACCTCTTGGCCAATTCCTGTTCCCCTCCCGCTGTTATCAGAATGTCATCAAAGTAGGGGAAAACACCTGGGAGTTCTTTCAACAATCTTTCTATGAGAGACTGAAAGATCCCCGGAGCCAAATTTATGCCGAATTGGAGGCGTGTCACTTTAAAGGATCCCTTGTGGGTAACAATTGTCTGAGTGGTGGCTGTAGCTGGGGTTACTGACAATTGCTGGTGTGCCTGGGCCAAGTCTAGCTTGGCGAAACACCTCCCCCCATGCAAGGTTGCTAGCAGGTGGCTTACTACCGGCACCGGATACGCATTTGGGCGAATTGCCTGGTTAATCGTGCACTTGTAGTCAGTGCAGATTCTGACCTCCCCATTAGCCTTGAGTGCCATAACAATGGGGGTTTCCCACTCGGCGGAGTCCACCGGCACCAAAATCCCCTGACCCACCAGTTTGTCCAGTTCAGTCTCTATTTTGTCCTTTAGTGCGAAAGGCACTCTTCTTGGCTTCATCCTGATGGGTCGAATGTCGGGGTCCAATTCGAAGGAAACTGGGGGCCCTTTGAACTTCCCTAGCCGCTTCTCAAAAACAGCAGGGTGTGTGTTACACACCTCCGTGATCGGGTTAGCCTGTACCATGTGTATGCCTCCAATGAAAACCCCCAGGGGCCCGAACCACTGTGTACCCAGGAGACAGCAGGACCCTTCCTTTAGAACTACTAGGGGCAACTGCACGGAGCGCCTTTTAAACTGAACCTTGAACTCTCCCACCCCCAACACTGGTATACTCTTGCCCTGAACGTCCAACAAATTAGTCCTAAGGGCCTTCAGCTTGGGGCGTGACTTTGGGGGAATGCGCAGAAATTCCCTGTGGGAGACGATGGAGTACAACAAACCTGAATCGATCTCCATCCTTATTGGGATCCCCTGTACCAGTACCTCAACAAAAAATTGGGGGTGCCGCAACTGCACGCTGTGGACCACCTGGTCGCTATCATCGAGAACCCGTCAAGACACGTGGTGCTCCTGGGGCTCATCGTCGTCGAGAATGTGCCCGACCCCGTCTGCCTTTCGTTGGGGCCGTTCTGCCTGGCCCTTGCCATCATCTTGACACCACCTGCAGACCCTTGCAATGTGCCCGCGCCGCCCGCAGTTGTGGCACTCCGCCTTCCGGAATGGGCATCAGCTCCGGTCATGGGATGCCCCGCATCTGTCGCAGCGGCGATCCTCTCTGGTGCGGTCTCGAACCTTAGGCCTCCTCTGCACCCACTGCATGTCCTCGTCCTCACTGAAGTTGGAGGTGGATGTGGTGGACTCGGAGGGCCCCTGCTCTCCGTGGGAGGAACAGCTGTGGACTGGGACCACTGGCGGGGAGCCCCCAACTGCGGCGGTCCTGGCCCGGCACACCCGTTCATCTTGTTGCACTGACTCAGCAGCTTGGGCGATGCACAGGACATGCTCAAACAAGATGCTCTCGTCTTTGGCCAGTAGCTTTTTCCTGGCCCCCTCATCTCAGAGGCCCAGCAGGAGCCTGTCTCTCAGCACCTCGCTCAGGGATGCTCCCCACCGGCAAGGCATGGCAGCCACCCGCAGGGCTGCCACGAAGTCTGCCACAGACTCACCGGCCCACTGGCACCGCTGCTGAAATGGCAACTTTGCCGGGAACACCGACACTTTTGGGCGAAAGTGTTTCCTCAGCTCGGCGAGGATCTCATCTAGAGGCACGGCCCTGAGCGGTCTCGGCATCAGGAGGTTGGTGGCCAGTTCCAAAGTCTCTAGACCGCACTGGGCCAGTAGGAATGCCTGGCTCTGGACTTCCTCCTCGATGCCTTCGAGGTCCATAGCGTAGAGGAACTGCTGCTCGTAGAGTTCCCTTTTTTCTGGCTTCGTGGTGTCGAAGGGCGCGATGTTCACTTTTCGGGATGCCATCCCATCCTCGTCGCCAATTTGGTGTCTTGCACGGAAGACAAGAAGGAGCTGCATGGTAGTCAGAGTGAACATGAGATAATGGTGGACCAAACAGCTCTATTTATAGCACACTGTACATTTTGAATAACCCGGGTGATAGTTCATTGGTTACTGTCCATGTGACGTCATGGATCGTCACGCCCATCTTCTCCAGGTGCAGTGCAGCGGGAAGGTTTCCCGCCCTTCAGGTATTCATGGGAATGTGTATCATGTGAGCTGGATGCTGCTACTGGCACGAGCAGTATTATCCTTAACAGCTTGATACAATGTGTCTCTGATTAGTTACAATGGATACAATTGCCGGATATAATCGGTTAAAGGGTACTTGTCACATTCTATTCAGTACATAACAGTGTGGCAGACAGATAATGAGGAGACCCAACAATGAATTCAAATGGCACTACCATGAGTATGCCTTGCAGAGTCAACTAGAGGAGATTCATGGTCTTAAGGCCATAATTGAAGTACCTGGTTGAAGAAATTACCGTAGTTTTCCAAAGTTGACCATATGCACTTTCTGTAATCCATTGCAGAGACTGAATGTTTAGAAAGATACATGTGAGAGCGACCCACCAACTATATTATGAGAATTTTAATTCACACGATAAGACTGCTGTTGAGTCTGGTGCTAAGAAGTACTCTGACCAGTAGTAGGATTGGGTCAAATGCAAGTGATTTATTATCAGCTCAGGAAATCAGACTGGGGAATATGCACCAGGTGGCTTGCTTATATACAGTGAGAATGGCAGTTACACAAATTGATACATTTCAGCGGGCCTCCAGAGAGGCGGCAAAATACGAAATGATGAATCAGTTTTGTTACAGACAGTTATTTGAATTTGGCGCCTCCTGAAAAAGGTGCACTCCTGGTTTTGCTGCTTGGTGAGGCTTGGGCTTAAACACTAAGAAAAACATATTATTAATAAATAATACTTGGACACAACAACTGCTAAGACTAGTAAACCACTGGGAAGAACCAATCATGAAAAGTTTTGGTTGAACCTGGAGAAGAAGAGTGCGGCAGCAAATGGAATGGAAAGTGAGTTGCGACCAGCAGGAACTTACCCCCTGATAGCCTAGTCTGGGGTGCCCAAACTTAGATCTGGTCCGGCCCCACCCTTGTTTACTCGTGGGGCTTATATAGTGTCTCACCGGTGGTGGCTCCTTGTTACAAAGTAGCGACCTGCCGGATAACCATAACTAACTAATCATAACAGGGAATATATGTATTTAACCAATGGAGAAGAGGATCCAAAACTGTATCCAATCACAGGACTTTGATTATCGTAATCAGCGCACCCTGTGCAGGGGTTTTTGCACCACTTTGTGTTACTAATTTGGATGGCGGAAAACCACCATTTTCCTCTTGCAAGGCGCTGCCTGTGTTACTTGCAATGTGCCTGAATACACAACATTTCTCCCCCCTATGTTTTCTGTAGGGACCCCCAGGTAAACTAACAACCCCATCTGAGGAGTGAACTATCTTGTGTCCATGAAAACGCTCTGCACCCTCCCAGCTTGTGTTTGATTTGATTTGATGTTCTGTGGCTTATGAGTTTTACTGGTGCTCCGTGACACTAACAAGGGATTTTGCATCTGTGGGGGTTGTGTGTGTGTGTGTAACCCAAGGCAAACCAATTCGGCGAATGGCGAAGCTCCTTTTCTTCTTGAGCCAAGTTGACTGTAGATGACCCCAAATGTGATGCATGTAAAGAGCTCTCATGTTCCAAACCCTTAACCCATTTCCCTACAAGCAAACCAGGACTCCTTGCTTAGGATCTTTGCAGACTTTCTGCTGCGTCTGAGGATTCTTGAGAGCTGCCCGCTCCAGAACTAGCTTCCTCAGCTGCCTGCAATAAAGGGCTTGATGAACGCTCTCCAGTACCACCCGAGTAAAGCTCCCCTTTCCTTGGCATACAGAGATCTTGCTTTCCTTGCACCTGTCCCTCTAACCTTGAAACTGAGAGTGCTCCCGTGACCCTTCTTTTTCCTCCCAGGGAAGCGAGACTACACCCATGCACTCCTTCTCATGCCAGTCGACGTTCAGGGGTGATCGTGATGCTTGCATCCCCCCTTCAACCCCAGGGTACGGCAAGCCCCTACCCACCGCTGGGGAAACTGAAAACCTTCCAGAATCTTGTTTGCTTACAGTACAATGTTGAAGCCCCCAAATCTCAATGGCGTGTTCGATTCCCAGCCAACAGAAATAGCTACATATGACTGTTTGTGAGTGGGAAAAATCCTGGGACCCGCTTAACATGTGCTGTAACAGTTTGGCCCACAACCCCGATCGAACCATTGTTTTGTAAAACCTATATAAGCACCCTCCCAACACTGAGAGTTTTTCTCGGTCCCGGTAGTACACACATGAGTCCACATTGTATGGAGGAGGAGGAGGAGGCCACCCAATGTCCACCCACACAATAACATCAGACAACAACGGGTCAGTCTTAGAAACTGTGGAAATGTCCAGGGACATTTTGAGTGAAGCAATGGCCAAATTGTCCCAATTGTCAGGATTTTCAAAGTCTAGGGCATCAGGTGGCAAAAGTTCTTGCAACTCAAAAATATCTGACTGTCCAGTCTTTATGGCAAAGTCACTGTCCTTGTGCGCAACATGCGCTTGTTGGGCAAACAATGCATTTAGTTCTTCAGTGGAGGAATCACTTTCTGGGGGCCCAGGGGACAAACCCTCCCTGGGTAGTACCAACGCTTGTGGCTCATCCCCGATACGAAGGACTGGTTTTCCCTCCCCCAATTGGATTCCCGTGAAACAAATGCCCTGGGGCCCAAACCATTTGGACCCCAAAATGTTTATCTTACCTGCTTTCACAACAACAAAAGGCAGGCTTGCGTAGACACAGTTATAATATACTTCAAAGTTCCCTATTTCCTGAACTGGAACATTGCAACCCCGTAAGTCCACTAACTTGCCTGGAAGATTCTTGAGCTTGGGCCGCAGGCCAGGAGAAATTCAATGGTACTCTTCCTTGGTCACGATGGAGAGGAAAGTACCGGAGTCCACTAGAAGATGGAAAGGTACCCCTTTGATGCGGAGGTCTATGCTGTACCCATCCTTCAGGTCTCGCCACTCATCACCGAACCCGTAGCTTGTAAAGATCTTGGCTATGCAGAACTGAAGTTTTGGCTGGAGTTTCAGCGAACTTTTGATGTGTTGCCTACAGACCTTGGAGATGTGTCCTGTTTTCCCACAGCAGTGACACTGGGCACTCTTCAAGGGACACTCAGTGCGAAGATGGTGCTTCCCGCATCCTCGGCATGGCACAACTGATCTTGGCGTTGGCGTTGGCACATGTGTTCCTTGTGATGAGCTGTCGCAGTCTTTGTGGACATGGCTGGAGATTTCGGAAAATGTGGTCGTGGTTATGGCTGGACCCGGCGACTCTTTATCTTCAAGGGCTGACCTGCGCTGGAAATGCTTGCACAGGGTGTGCAGTAAGGCCGGTAAGGAAACTTGCTGGATCACGTCGGGCGGCAGAAGCTTCGAAACAACATCGAGAGTCTCTAGCCCACAGTGGGCCAAGAACGTTGCCTTCCATACTTTGAAGTAGCTTTCCAGCTGGATTTCATAGTACGTCCATAGGCAAGGCTTGCTGATGTTGAACTGACGCAGCCAAAGGGGGACCTGGTCAGTCATCTCACCCTTCTTCAATCCCATCCTCGTCGCCAATGTTATGTCCGGTGTTTGCAAGCACTAGTCTAAACAATGATGAACAGAACAGCAACAAGTCTTTAATTAACAGTATATTCAAGATGAGCTTACAAGGCATTCCAGACACAGAGATGGCTATACAGTCCCATAGAATCAGTCCCTCCTGACTCTTGCCATAGCGAGGCAATAAACTACCTAGCATAGGAGCATAGCATAATGGAGACCCAGGCTGGCACGTTCCTGGCCACCTGTACGGAGAGGGAAGTATAGATCTGGTCCGGCCCTACCCTTGTTTACTCGTGGGGCTTATATAGTATCTCCCTGGTGGTGGCTCCTTGTTACAAAGTAGCGACCTGCCAGATAACCATAACTAACCAATCATAACAGGGAATATATGTATTTAACCAATGGAGAACAAGATCCAAAACTGTAGCCAATCACAGGACTTTGATTAGCCTAATAAGCACACCCTGTGCAGGGGTTTTCATGCCACTTTGTGTTCCTAATTTGGATGGCAGAAAACCGCCATTTTCCTCTTGCGTGGCGCTGCCCGCGTTACTTGCAATGTGCCTGAAGACACAACACCTACGCTACAGCGTGGCTGGCATTACCTCTGGTGTCACATTTTGAAAATGTGTGGAGTTGTTTTCTGTTTTTTTTTCATCTCAAGCATTTGCAAGGACTGTGACTAAAGGAACATATTTATGGAATGGCATATGCTTGAAGCCATTGCCAGAGAAAAAGCTTAAGAACAAGTGACATCTGTAGTTGAGAACAAGATGGAAGTTTGGAGAGACATTGGCTAGGAACTTAAATCTGCTTCTTCTTGGTTTTATATTTGATTTTTTAAAAAATGAATTAAGGATAGCTTTGCCTATATTTAGAACTCACCCGGCCTAAGGGCAGTTCAAGCCCCACACAGCCAGGAAAGCACCAGATTGCTTCTGTCTTTGATGTTTGAGTCAGATGTCTATGAGTACTAATTACAGGATGGTGAGTGTTAACTGTGGGGCATGTAGTAGTAAATCCCTGTTTAAGGTCTGTATCTGGTCCAAAACTTTGTACAAATAGTCTGGCACAGGTCCTAGCAGATCCAAAGCTATTTTGATCTTCCAATTTTTACACCAGGCCCAATGCAATGTGCAGGTGATGGTCTGGAGGGACACAATTCTTGCCAATCTTCCATATCAGCCTCATCCAGCTATGCTTCTGGTTTAATACCCGGACTTTGGAATTTCCATCAAAATGAGAGCAAAACCTTTGGTCAGCGCCTTATCTTTGAAAACCAGAAATGGTCATCATGGAACGATTAACCTGAAAGTGGAATGAAATCAAGACTTGCTTCAGCTGCTCTGGAAATGGGATGATGACTGATGCCAATTTAGTTTTCCATGAAAAAACTGATCTTAGCATCCCAGGGACCTTCGTACAAATAATGAAGATGAAGCTGTTGGCTAGTCATTCAATAGGACTGCATTCTCCAATCTCTGTGTCCTCCAGACATGTTGAAGTACATCTCTGACTACTTCCAGGCATCATACCAACCCAAAACATCTGGAGGGACACAAGGTAGTTTGGTGGCCCCACTTCATTGGCTTCTTTCAGGATAAGATCATTAAGCAAAGAAAGTTCCAATACCTTGCCCATATCAAGAGGAGCAACATAAACTAAAGAATAATCCTACTTGTTCTGCAAGAGAAGAGCCCTGGGAATAGAGACCCTGGATGTATATGGACTTCATGGATGAAGAACTTGAGAGACTGGTGTGGAACGTCCTCAGAAGAACCTTTCCGAGTAGTTAAGAACAGAAAAACTATCACCATGATGATAGCCAATATACGGAATGGATATGGCACCTGATCAAGAAGGATAAGGATCTGTTCTCTGGGATTTTCTGTTCCTTCCTGTGACCTGCCACAGCAGAAAGCATTGCAGTCTTAGCAACAGAGCAGAACTACAGCTACCATGTCTTTGGCTGTGCCCCAGTGATTCACGTTGACATGGAGAGAGCAAACATCTCACATTGCTTGCCAAGCTCCATTTACAATGAAAACGAGCCAATAACTCGGTTCTAGTTTTCATCCCTAGACTGTCACCATGGCCACCTGCTGAGCACTCTGGGGATCCCTTTGGGAAGGGAAAATGTCATGACAGCGATCAGCAGTCTGATTCAATCTGATCAGCTTTGCTTCTTCGAAACACATCTCTCCCAAGTGTCCTGTGATGACCACGGCTGGAAGAAAATGTTCATGGACCACCAGATTTTGATAGAAGGAATGAAAGAAAAGAAAGCTTCATTTCTTGTTGTAGAGAAAGGTGTGTGTGTGTGTGTGTGTGTGTAATTTTACTAAATGAATACTCTCTTCTCTCTCTCTCACTCTTTCTCAGCATTGATTATCTATTTCCCCCCCCAAACAAAAATTAATAATAATTAATAGTTCTTCTAAAGATAAAAGAAAACAACCCTTTTCACAATGTATAATTAACAGGCAGGTCCACAACATGGAAGATGAGTGCATTAACCCCAATCTTTTCATCATCACATCTTTATATACAGAATAAATGTCATTTTACTTCCACTGTTTTGGGTGGTCTCCACATCAAATGAACATTTGGACAATGGAGGCTTTCAACTATAGGTAACATGATTGGGACAGATGAGAACCTCCTTTAATTTAGGGTCGGGACATTTATATATATAAACATAAAAACTTTGAAGTACTCAATAGTATACAATATAAAATGCAGAATGTGAAATATATAAAATCCTGACATGAAATAAAACAGCAACACTTCCCCCTACTCAGTCCATAGGTCATCTCTGACAACTGCTTACATGGATAGTCTCCAAAGTAGACAAATATTTTTTCAGGTCAAATGTCCTTTGCTAATGCATAGGGAGTAAATGGAACTCAGGGTGGATGGGTAGGTGGGTTTTAGAATATAGTACTTGAATTTGACTTAGCATTTCTTGATTGCTTCTAATTGTCATGGATGTAAGCAAATTGGGAAGAACAATGGGGGAGAATTCTTGCCTCCATAGTTTGGCTCTTAGCTTCCCAAATGTGACTAGTTGGTTCCAGGTAGGTCTTCAGCTGAAACAAAATTTAGTCTTTTTCTATGCTTTTGTCATGCACAGGAGATTTTTCCTCTTGTAATGTAGCATCAAGTCACTCTAATGCATGGTGACCCAATGAATGAGCACTCTATGAGATATCCTGCCTTCAAAAGCCCTTTTCAGCTCCTGTTAAAAAATCCTGTGGCTTTCTTTAGGGCAGTGATGGTGAACCTTGGCACTCCAGTTGTTCTTGAACTTCAATTCCCAGAAGCCCTGATCAGCAGGAATGCTGACTGGGGCTTCTGGTAATCGAAGTCCAAGAACACCTAGAGTGTCAAGGTTTGCCATCATGGAGTGTCAAGGTTTGCCCCTGGCCAAATATTGTGCTTCTGTGTTGATCATTCAACATTCCTATTCTAGTTTGATTTTCCCTTTGATTTATTGGATCTTCTTGAAGAAACCTCTTATTTTCCCCCTTTTGTTGTTCTCCTCTATTTCTTTGCACTGGGTATCATAATAGTTCTTTTTATCTCTACATGCCAGTTACTGAAAAACTGCATTAATGGTTCTGACCCTATTTCTGTCAACTTTTACTTTTGCTTTTCATCTGTCCTTTACAATGTTACATATTTCTTAATGGTACAAAGAAGTCAACAAATCAAGAAGTAACAGAATTTCTATTTCATTAAAGGCTTATAGACCCATGGTTCCCAATATGGGGCACACACACCACTGGGGGTCAATTTGATTTTGAAGAGGAGCCATTAGAGAATGAGTTATTAACAATGAATAGCCTTTTAGGCTTCATCCACCTGAATAGGAGTTCACTTTTTGAATAATAAGAATTATATGTTGTGTGTGGGTGTGGGGGGGAGGGGAGAGATAAGGATTATAGAGATGCTTAGGTGGGGCAATCCCCCCCCCAAAAGCTTTGAAACCACTGTTATAGACAAATTTCAGAAATTTGAGAAAGATCAAATTATTGATGCCTTTAACCAGGAGTGCCCAAACTACAGCCCAGGGGCTGAATCTGGCCCCCGATGCCAATTCATCCAGCCCGTGAAGCCCTCAGCACTCCTGGAAGTGGAAGTAAAATGCACCCATACTTCCATGCATTTTACTTCTGCTTCCGGGAGCAATGTGGGTTTCGTGGGCCGGAAGAATTGGTGTCGGGAGCTGGATCCGGCCCCAAGGCCATAGTGACCAGCTCCGTGAACCACGTGACCGGCCTGCAGACTGAAAAGGTTGGGCACCCCTGCCTTAAACCCAACAGTTAACAAGATTTTGACAGCCCCAGTTGCTTCATGTGCAGTATTCCATTAAAAGCATCACAGGACTGTTTAGCATTCTGCATGTTTAGTGTATGGGACCAAAGACACCAGTACAGCCGAAGAGCTGGCTTAACACAACTTTATTACATGCTGGTCAGAGGGAACATGAGGTAATGGCGGACGAACAGCTCAATATATACAGTGGCTATACATTTGAATGTGGCTCCTTGATAGCCTATTGGCTACAGGCTGCGTGACGTCATTGCAGGTCACGCCCTTCTTGTCCAGGTGAAGGTAGTGGCGGGAATCTTCCCGCGCTGTTGTTCTAGGCGAGTCTTGGACCAATGAGCTTGGACGCTCGCTATTGCCATCTAGTGGTCACTAGCTCGCGTCCTATTAAGGTTACAGTGATTCAGCTGGAGGTTACAATGTTACACATAGAAAAGGTTACATTGGATACACATGGATAGGCACATTGTTTAAAGGCACAGGCTTTAGGACACAACACCCCTCCCCCCTAGGATGAGACGAAGTCTCTTAGCCAAGATGGTTTATTGCACTCGCGTTTGGGTCGCGATGTGGGTTGGCCCACCCGGGGCCCGCTCCCGCTTCCTTGTTCCCTGGATCCTTGTCCTGTAATGGGAGAGGGAGACTTGTTAGTGGCTTGCTGCGGTTTTGCAGTTTTAGGGGAAAGGGTAGATTCCGTTGTGGTTGAACCGGGGGCACCAGGGGCTAACGTAAAACCCCTCTTCTCGCTTGGATGGGTGGGGGACCACTCCGAACCCCCCCCCCGGTTCTGAAAATCAAACTCAAACTCTGTTGGGGGATCCCGCGGGATATCTACGAGGACAAATTCCTTCTCCTCTCCCCTTGGTGGGGACTCTGGACCCCCCTCTCCTCCCCCTTGGGCTAAACGGGTGGGGGAGAACCCTAACGCTGAATTTGTATCCGTTTTTTCGGCGCCCTGATTTCCTGGGACCCGGCTCCGGAGCTGGTCCGCGTGCCGCCGCCACAGTAGACCCGTGTTGGTCTCCACGCGGTACGAAACGGGACCGGTTTGTTCCATGACCACCCCCGGCACCCAGGCTGGCCCCGAGCTGGCGTAGTTCCTGCAATGTACCGGGGCACCCACGCCGAAACTCTTGGTGACTTCTAACCCTATGTTCCTCCCCTTGTCCTCAACTCTCGTGGGATCTAGTCTAGTGAGTATGGTGGTCAGCTTCCTGCGCATTAAAAGCTCCGCAGGGGAGTAGCCTGACGCTAGCGGGGTCACCCTGTACCCTAGCAGAAACTGACACACTTGCAGGTTGAGGTCCCCGGGGCCCATGCGCCGCAGCGCGTCCTTCGTGGTGCGTATGAGGCACTCCACTTGGCCATTGGTGGCCAGGTGGAAAGGGGCGGAGGTGATGTGCCGGATGGCGTTTATCTCTGTGAATGCCCTGAACTCAGCGGACGTGAAGCAACTAGCGTTATCGCTAATTAGGGTGTCGGGTATGCCGAACGTGGAAAAAATTCTCCGCAAATGCTTAATTGTCGCGGCCGAGGAGGTGCTCGTGACTGGGATGACCTCCAACCACTTGGAGAAGGCGTCCACAACAAGGAGAAACAGGGTTCCTCGGAACGGGCCCGCGAAGGCTATGTGTATCCGGGACCACGGCCCCTTAGCCGCGTCCCACTCCCTGTGGGGAAGACGGGCCTCCTCTGGTCTGGAGCATTGGCAACTCTCACAAGTGCCGACCATGTGCTCGATGTCGGCGTCTAACTGGGGCCACCAAAAGTAGCTTCGGGCCAGCGCTTTGGAGCGCACGATTCCGGGGTGGCTGACGTGCAGCAGTTTAAGCACCCACGGTCGAAGGGATGTGGGGACCACCACCCGCTGCCCCCACAAGAGGCACCCCCTCTCTAGGGACAGTTCCAGCTTCTTCCTAAAAAATGGGGCGAATTCCTCTGCTGGGGAAGACGCCGGCCACCCTTTCTGTACCCAGGAGCAAACCGCCGCCAACGTCTTGTCCTTTCTTGTCGCTGTGGCAATGTCGGCGGGCACTACGGGGGGCGAATCCAGCACCTCTATCATGAGAACCTGATGGTCCCGCTCCCCCTTGCTCACCTGGCTGGGCGTCAGGGGGAGGGGGGACCTCGATAGAGCGTCCGCATGGCTGATCTCTTTCCCGGGCCGGTACACCAACGCGTGCTGGTAGGCGTTGAGAAAAATGGCCCACCTAAGCATTCTCGGGGACAGGATCTGTGGCGTGGGCTTGTCTGCGGTAAAAATGCCTAGTAGGGGCTTGTGGTCAGTCACGATGGTGAAGGGGCGGCCATACAGAAAATCGTGAAATTTTTTTGGTCCCCGCAGCTATCGCCAGCGCCTCCCTGTCTGTCTGGGCGTAGTTTCTCTCCGCTTGGGACAGGGACCTGGAGTAAAACGCTATCGGGGCCTCCCTCCCGTTTTCCAACACGCGGCATAACACTGCCCCCACCCCCACCGGGGATGCATCACAGACCAGTACCACTGGCCGTTTGGGGTCGAAATGGGTCAGAATGGCGTCAGACGCCAGAAGTTGTTTCAGTTCCGTGAATGCCCTCTCCTGGTCATCGCCCCACATCCATGCCGCATCCTTCTTGAGCAACTTGTGAAGCGGCTCAGCCACCGCAGCCTTCCGTGGAAGGAAGGAGTGGTAGAAATTTAAGAGCCCTAGGAACGACTGCAACTCGGGCTTGGATGTGGGGCGAGGGGCTTTCTTGATGGCGGGCACCTTGGATTTGGACGGTTTGATCCCCTCGGGTGTTACTCGGAACCCTAAGAACTCAACCTCTTTCGCGAAGAAGACGCATTTGTCTTTTCGCAACCTCAACCCCGCCCGTTCGAACGCCGCCAGGACCTTGTTTAGCCTTTCAGCCAACTCAACCTCACTCCCCCCCGTTATCAATACGTCATCAAAATATGGTAAAACGCCATCCAGCCCTTTGAGGAGGCGTTCCACGAGCGACTGGAAAATTCCAGGCGCCGAGTTCACGCCGAATTGGAGGCGCGTCACCTGGAACGCCCCCTTATGCGTGATTATGGTCTGTGCAGCAGCTGCAGCAGGGGTTACCATGAGTTGCTGATAGGCCTGTGCCAGGTCGAGCTTAGCGAAACACTTTCCCCCATGTAACTTGGCTAGCAAATGGCTGACCACCGGCACCGGGTACGCATTAGGGCGGATTGCCTTATTAATGGTGCACTTATAATCGGCGCAAATGCGAACCTCCCCATTGGCCTTCAATGCTGTGACAATTGGAGTTTCCCACTCCGCGGAATCAACAGGAACAAGAATCCCCTGGCCCACTAATTTGTCCAGTTCCGCCTCTATTTTGTCCTTGAGTGCAAAAGGCACCCTGCGTGGTTTAAGTCTGATTGGGCGGACCTCCGGGTCCAGGTCGAACGTTACTGGGGGTCCATTGAATTTCCCAAGTCCCTTCTTGAAGACTTCGGGGTGCGCGTCGCACACCTCCTGTATCGGGTCAGACCCAACGGCGTGCACCCCCCAATGAACAGACCCAGGGGCTGAAACCATTGAGTCCCGAGGAGGCTGCAATTACCTCCCTTAAGAATGACTAGGGGGAGTTCCGCGGCGTGCCGCTTGTACTGAACCTGGAAATTCCCAACCCCCAACACCGGGATACTGTTCCCTTGCACGTCCCGAAGCGTGGACCTCAATGCTTTGAGCTTGGGCCGTACGCGGGGGGCAATTCTCAAAAACTCCCTCTGGGAAATAATGGAGTAAGAGGAGCCAGAGTCAATCTCCATCCTAACAGGGGCCCCTTGCACCAGTACCTCAACAAAGTAACGGGGGTGTCCCATGGACACGCTGAAAACCGGGGCGTCGTCGTCGCTGTTGTCGGAGATGCGGCCCACGCCGTCCTACTTCCTCGTGGGCTGGGCGCCATCCTTTAGTCTCGTCGAGCGGTCTGGCCTCGTTGGGCGGTCGGGCGAGCTCCTCCGGTCCCTCACTGGGCAGTCGGGCGAGCTCCTCCGGTCCTTGCGCCGTTGTCTGCAGACTTTGGCTATGTGCCCGCATCGCCCGCAGTTGTGGCACTTGGCCTTTCTGAACGGGCAGCTGGCACGGTCGTGAGCCGCCCCGCAGCCGTCGCAACGCCGGCCCTCCTTTCGGACCCTCCGGACATCCTCGTCGTCGCTGCTTTCGGCGGACGATTTCGAAATTCGCCGGGCTGCGTGCACCGAACTCTCTGCTTTGTCGGCCTTCGGCCGCCAGTCCTGGAGCTCTTGCACCCCTGCCTTCGTGGCTTCCGCGGCCTGTGCCGCTTTCAGGACCTCCTGCAATGTGGGGGGCGGCTCCTGATTCATTAGCGTGCACTGACTCTCGGCGTCCTTCAGGCCGCATAGCACGCAGTCCCTGAGGGTGACTTCCAAATTCTCCCATTTGCACGGGCCGGCAGCCAGGCGCAGGGCCGCTACGAAAGCGGCGACCGACTCATCAGGCGCTTGGACTCGCCTCCAAAACGCGCTCCGAGTGGGAAACATCGCTACCGAGGGCCGGAAATGGTCTCGCAGCACCATCAGGAGCTCCTTTGCCTTGAATTCAGCTGCCTTTTTGGGTGCGATGAGGTCAATCAATACCCTCTTGCCGTCGTGCCCGAGCATTCTGGTGAGGATGGCTCTCTTCTTCGCCTCGTCCGTCACCTCGAACTCCACCAGCGCACCTTGGAAGTCCATTTCGAAGAGTTCCCAGTCTTGCGGTTTCTTGATGTCGAAACCGGCGTATGTCTTGGTCCCGTGGGCAGCCATGATCCCACCTTCGTCGCCAATTTAGTGTATGGGACCAAAGACACCAGTACAGCCGAAGAGCTGGCTTAACACAACTTTATTACATGCTGGTCAGAGGGAACATGAGGTAATGGCGGACGAACAGCTCAATATATACAGTGGCTATACATTTGAATGTGGCTCCTTGATAGCCTATTGGCTACAGGCTGCGTGACGTCATTGCAGGTCACGCCCTTCTTGTCCAGGTGAAGGTAGTAGCGGGAATCTTCCCGCGCTGTTGTTCTAGGCGAGTCTTGGACCAATGAGCTTGGACGCTCGCTATTGCCATCTAGTGGTCACTAGCTCGCGTCCTATTAAGATTACAGTGATTCAGCTGGAGGTTACAATGTTACACATAGAAAAGGTTACATTGGATACACATGGATAGGTACATTGTTTAAAGGCACAGGCTTTAGGACACAACAGCATGGAACCAGTATGTTTAAATTTGTCTAAAGTTCTTTGTGGGACTGCAGCGGCTTAGTAGTTAAGATGTTGAACTTGATGACTGGAAGGTTGGCAGATCAGCAGTTCGAGATGTGAGTGCTGCATGACGGAAAGAGCTCCCGTCTTTGTCCCAGCTCCTGCCAACCTAGCAGTTCAAAAGCAAGAAATAGCAAGTAGATAAATAGGTACCAGTTCAGTAGGGAGGTAAACAGCATTCCGTGCACATGCCTGCCACATGTCCATGGAAATGTCTGCAGCGTTGGCTCTTTGGCTATAAACAGAGCTGAGCACTGAACCCTAGAGGCAGATATGACTGACTTTTGAGCAAGGGTGACCTTTACCTCACTGTACCTTTACTAAAGTTCTTTGCAACTGGGATAACCTTCCCTCACCTTTACTGTTTGATATAAAAAAAATTATAAACTTCATGATGGAGAAATGAAACAGGGCTTGCCTCTTTTGTCAACTCTGAGTATTCATGACATAAGTGAGCAGGCTGTGAGAGACACCTGCCATGTGGAACAGCTTGCTGGAGGAGTTGCGATAAGCTCCCTACTCGCCTGCCTTTACAAAGGCATTGACATTGAGCCAATTTAGGGAGGCAGTTAAGGACATCCTTCCACAGACTAATCAGCCTTAGTGAACCCAAAGTTTTGACGTTTGGATTTGTTCTTAGAGTCACTGCTGTGGGCTATGTTATTATTGTTATGCCCTTTTCTTTTCTTCTTTGTTTTAAAATTGCTTTATTGTATTATTTAATTCCATACACTGCCCAGAGTGAGGGACATGTTTCTCCAGAGGGGTAGTATATAAATGTATTAAATAAATAAAATAATGAATGCCTGAAGGAGTGATCCTGAAACACAAAAGTTCTCATAATGTTTTTTTAAAAAAATGATCCAATAAAGGTATCGCCTTGCTCCTGAATTTCTATTGTGTAAGGATCACACAGCTGTCTTTGTTTATAACAAATAGTGAATCTTAGTAACAAACAGCAAATATTATTAGCCTGTAAAAGCAGAGAGTCACATGAACACAGAATTGTGCTAAGAGGGGCTCATTCAGGATAAGGTCAGTTACTCCTTTATAGTATAGAGTGGAGTTTTCCAAGCAATAGCTGAGCAGACACAGGGATGGGTAGATCAAAATATATGCTGTAAAGCAATATTAAAACAAGGACATTGCTATGCACTTAAGAAATGCATTTTGTAACACATCTGCTTGACCTAACCACATACTTTCCTATACAGAGGGTGCCAAAAATGTATACACATTTTAAGAGATATTATCTATGTCTTACTTTTCTTACTTTTCATTTTTCAAAAATGAGATGGCTAGATGGTATTGTAGATGCAATGGGCACAGAGCTGGGCGGATTGAGGATGATGATGGAGGACAGAGGCGCTTGGTGGGCAATGGTCCATGGGGTCACAAAGGGTCAGAACAACAAAACTTTGAATTGAATTATCTTAGCAATGTGTAGCGTGGCGTTTTCTCTGAAGAATTAGTGCTAGCATCACCATGCGACAGGCAAAGCAGTCAAAGAAAATGATGTAAGCATGTTTGACATTCATGGAGCACGAGACCATTTTGAAGAGGTGTGGTTGAGTTTCTCCCATGTTCACCTGACTTAACACTGCTTGACCTCTACTTATGGGGACCTTAAAGGATTTGGAGGTACCATAGAAAAGTGGCTACACTGGCAGTACTTCAGGAAGGAATTGAAACAGCATATGCAGTGATACAAGTTAATGTTGCTCAAGCAGTTAACACAGTGGTGGGCTCAAAAAAAAATTACTACCACACTGTGGGCATGGTATGGTGGCCGTGGCCAGAGGGAAAGCTCTGTGTTGCATCTGAATTAAGACTAATTTTTTTCAAAACTTGGATGGGAGGGGCCAGCAGAATTTCTGCTACCGGTTCTGGCGAACTGGTGTGAACCTGCTGATGCCAACCACTGAGATAAGGATTATAGAGATGCTTAGGTGGGGTATGGCCCCCCAAAAGCTTGGAAACCACTGTTATAGACAAATTTCAGAAATTTGAGAAAGATCAAATTATTGATGCCTTAAACCAGGAGTGCCCAAACTACAGCCCAGGGGCTGAATCTGGCCCCTGATGCCAATTCATCCAGCCCATGAAGCCCTCAGCACTCCTGGAAGTGGAAGTAAAATGCACCCATACTTCCATGCATTTTACTTCTGCTTTGATCACCTCTGAAAATTGCAAAAGTCAAACATGACTTGTATTCATCTTTTGTTATTGGTATATATTATTAGAATTTTAATATAGTTTTATCCTTTCTTAAAATGTACATACATATATATGCCAACCTCTGGATAGTCTAATGACCATGGTCACTTCCACCCCTTCATTTTTATTTCTCTGTTCCTTCCCTTATCTCTCTCTCTCCTTCTCTCTTTCCCCACAAAGGGAAAATCTCTTTGAAAGGCAAAGGACAATACACTGAATTCTATACACATATGTACTTCCATGTAATCTAGAACTTTGGTCACACAGGCCTCTAGATTGCAGGAAAAACAGGGAATGTACAACTGCACGCATCCATCATCGGAGATCCATGCTTAACATAAAGATGCCATGAAGCGGGTGAGAGCCAGAATATTATTACTGTATCTCCTTATACGTATAAAAGTGGTGATTGAATATGTAATGAGACTGATTAGTCTAGGCATATTAGCAACACCTGTAAAGCATACAGCAGTTGGCATCTATGCTGCCAACACCACTTTCCTCCTGTTGACAGCATGTGAAGCAATAGGAATATTTATCACGTTAAGAAATAGAAAATGAAACCTACATGATATGGTTCTTAAGAAAATGCGGTGGCAATGGGTGTTAAAAGATTATAAACTGTGCGTCAAATTTCAACTGTTTATCCAGAGACATTTTTACCATTTCCTCCACTGCTCATGTACACCAGGATACTTGCACTTCGGCTAAGGTGTAAGACGGAAATGAAAATGTAAAATATACAACTGTATAAAATGATGTTCTTAAAACATTTCTCCCACAAAATGCCAAGATAAATCAGGCAGTGTAGCAAGGAGTTGGTAGCCCTGATAAGAATGTGACATTTGTAATAATTCAAAGAAGGCATTACCCAAATAACAGGGTGGAATCAGGCAAGCCAGCGCCTGCATCATTAAGAAAATAATGAGCCTCTATTTCCAAGGAAAGTAGAGAAAAAATTGGAGAAATCCTTCCTTGTCAGATGTTTTTAATATAGTTCTAAAATGCCAAGCAAATGTTTCCTGAACCAAAGAAAAAGGACTGGAATCATTATACTTACATGGCAAGAATTTCCATTGAACTCACCAAGACCTACATCCAATTAAGTGATGAGGTTGCATTGACCAAGACCTGAGTACTGCATGATGGATTGAGTGCCTGTCTCTGTCCCAGCTCTTGGGGACATGAAAGGAGCCTCATTTGGGCATTCCCCTGAGCAAAGTTTCTTCTGCAAAAATCCTTTCAACCCAGAATAATTTCTGACACAAAATTATTATTATTCACCATCTCTTGTATTTTAAGGTAGTTCCTTCTTTGCACCTGGGGTGCACACTTGCACTCAAAATTGTTTGCTGTCATTCTAGCAGTACTCTTGGGAATTGGCAGAGAACATGTAGCAGATCCCAGTTTGAATACCTGACATGACCCACTCCAGATGGTCCTCCTCTGAAGAACTAGAGAGCCACTGTCAATCAAAGTAGGCAACACTGATTTAAGTTGGCTACCAATGATTTAGCTCCATATTCCTTCATCTCTTCTTTCCCTAAGTATGCTAATGACCTAACCTCAACCAGTGAAGCCCCAGAGACTAAAATACCTAGTTACAGCTCTGCTTATGTGGGCTAATTCTTCTTCCCACATGAGGCTGCAGTGGCTCAGTGGTTAAGAAGCTCACCTTCTTAGCTGGAAGGCTGGCAAGTTTGAGACCTGGGTACTGCATGCTGGATTGAGTGTCCATCTCTGTCCCAGCTCTTGGGGACATGAAAGGATAATCCCCTGAGCGGAGTTTCTTCTGCAAAAATCCTTTCAACCCAGAATAATTTCTGACATGAAATTATTATTATTCCCCTGCCTCAACAATGGAAAAATCCACTTGCTACCACATTTGAATCTGTTTAGTCTCAAGTTCTTACTATCCATTGTCAAGTTTTAAAGTTAACAATGAAGAAGTTGAGCTAGTGAAAAAAATTGTTCAATCATCAACCCAAATTGGGACTCCAAAAACAGAACTACAAAGGGAAGCAGTGAAGGAGTTAGAAAGGATCATCATGTAAAGATATAGAATGTCACTGGAGACCAAGAACTAGATCATTCACACTTTTGTATTCCTGACCACCTTTGTATGAATTCAAAAGCTGAGTGGTAAAAGAGTTGGCAGGAAAGATATGGATTCATTTGAAATATGGTGCTGAAGGAGAATGCTGCAAATACTGTACCCTGGACTGTCAGAAAGACAAGTCAGTGATTCCTAGAGCAAGTCAAGCCTGATCTGTCTCTGGAGGCAACAATGATGAAGTTGAGGCTATCTCTTCATGTCATGAGAAGGCAGGATTTACTAGAAAAGTCAATAATGGTAGGAAAGGTGGGAGGTAGCAAGAAAATTTGAGATGAATTCACTCTCTAAAACAGGGGTGGATAGTATTGGTGTTCCAGCTGTCATTCAACTTCAATTACCAGAAGCCCAAGTCAGCACACCTGCAGGATCAAGGCTTCTGGGAATTAAAGTCCAATAACACTTAGAGCACCAGGGATGGCCAGCCTTGCTCTAAACTAAAGGGATCCATGGGCTTGAATTTGCAGGAGTTGAGAACAAGACATTTTGGAGATCTCTCATTAATAGGGTCCCCATAAGTTGGAAACAACTTGACAACATGTAACAAATGTATTATTGTATTTTGTAAATACATCTGTGTATGTCATGCAAGTGTCTTGGTGGCTGTTAAGTAAGATTGAGCTCCACTGCAACCCTTGAAAGCATAACTATTCATACTCTAAAAGTATGTGTTGATCAAATATACTCTGTCAAACACAACGTATGGATGATTTTATTCATATCAGTACAAATTACCCAGGGGCTATTTGGCTTATCACAGAATGCATTTGCTAACCTGTTCAGCCTTTCATCGTGCAAAATAAATAAATAAAATAATTACCAGAAGAGGGCATTCCTCAAGTATTGGAAATGTCTGATTGTCATAAGAGGTCTCTACTTCCTCTTCTGTAGTTTACAGTCAGCTGGCTTTGCTCTGTGATTGGTTGTTGAGAGATCAACTTAGGTTTTGTTTACAAGCAAGACTGAAGGTCTTTATGAGACATCTGTTTAAAATACTAAGGCATGGGTCGCATAACCATCAAGCAGAAAATACGGAAAATATGGGAACTGCTCCGGCCTGGGTGCTCATGTGCTTTGCACATGTGCAGAACCCCTTTGTGCATGCGCAGAACTGCCTCTGATGGGCATGCATGCGCAGTAACCCCTTTCCCTGCCATTCAAAATATGGGACGGCAGCGGGAAAGGGTAGGAACGATTGCTGAAATAAGGGAAATCCCGGCCAATACGGGATACTTCACAGGTATGATGGGTCAGAAACCTTTTTAAGTCAGGGGCTGGGTCACACTCCCTCAGACAGCTGAGGGAGCATGATTGGTGGGCCCCGCTAGCTGTAAGCACTGCCATAAAACACATCTGCAACTGTTTTAAATGTATTTACAACAGCAGTGTACATGTTTATGACAGCTGCAGATGCATTTACGGCTGTTTCCGCTGCTTCTGGTAATGGCGATGGCAGAGAGAGCGAGGGTGGTGGGCCAGATTATTTGGCACCATGGGCCAAACCTTGCCCATGGTCCATAGGTTACCGACCCCTGTTTGTTGTTGTTGTTCAGTCACACAGTCGATTCCGACCCTTTGCGACCCCATGGACCATTTCCCTCCAGGCACATCTGTCCTCCACCATCCTCCTCAGCCCACCAAGCTCTGTGCCCATTGTGTCCACAATACCATCTATCCATCTCATCTTTGGACACCCCCTTCTTCTCTTTCCCTCCACCTTTCCCAGCATCAAGGCCTTCTCAAGTGAGTCCTCCCTTCTCATTTGATGTTCAAAGTACTTTAGCTTCATCTTCATTATGTGTCCCTCCAATGAACAGTCAGGATTGATTTCTTCCAGTATTGACCTATTTGTTCTCTTTGCTGTCCAAGGGACTCTCAGGACTCTCCTCCAACACCACATTTCAAAGGAATCTATTCTTCTGCGCTCAGCCTTCCTAATGGTCCAGCTCTCACACCCATACATTACCACTGGGAATACCATTGCTTTGACTATGCAAAGTTTTGTTTTCAAGGTGATGTCTCTGCTTTTTACTATATTCCCCAGGTTTTTCATTGCTTGTCTCCCCATAATCAGTCGTCTTTTTATTTAATGTATTTTAGGTTTTAAGGATGGGTTACCTGTCATATATACAGTGGTACCTCGGTTTACTAATTTAATGCATTCTCTGTGACATTTTGTATTGCAAAAAAATCATAAACCAAAACACATGTGGCCAGTGCTATAAACCTCCCAGGTGCAATGCATCCTGGGGAAACTTGCTTTGTATTGTGAAAAAAAAAACTGTAAACCGAGGCATTATTTTCAATGGATTTTCATTTATAAACTGAAAATTATGTTAACCCAGGCATTCGTAAACCAAGTTACCACTGTAGTTTGGCATGAATATAGCATTTTAGTTGGAAATATCAAAAGGTATGCCTTGTTATTCTCCTCATTTCTGCATCCAGTGCTGTTTTACAATGAACTACTATTGTTATCCTCCAATCTATTCCAGATGATTATGGCATAGACTTGCTGCAGCTTGCCAGGTTTAATAAGAATTTAAAGCAATTAGAAAGCAAAGCTCAACCTGCATTTCTTCAGTAATGGCAGTGTTATCAAATGGACACCATATCTTGATCACATACATGCTATTAAATCATCTTGGTTTATATTTCAAGAGATATTTATTTATTTAAACTTACATACCATACTCTCTGGATGGTTCACTGCAAATAAATTTAAATCAAAAATGTAAATAAATAGATATCGACAATAAATAAGCTGCTCTTGATAGCTACAATAAACAGAGTTAAACAAATTAATACCACTTTGAGAAGCTCACATAAAACATTTAAAAATAGCAGGTTTAAATAATTCTGTTTTTAATAGATTCTTTTAAACTAAGACGGGAAAAACCTGGTGAACCTTTGTTGAAAACTTATTCCAAAGAGACAGGGTCACAACAGAGAAAGTGGAGTTCTCTTTTGGCCTCCTTATATGTCACAATTCCTAGATCATGGACTTTAAGGAGCATTTCATTACATAGATATGTATGGTCTACTTGGGGGTCTTATGAATGCTTGATCTGAAAATGTGCCTTCAATAAATAAATACATTTTTAATTGGAAGAGATGTGAATATCACATCTTCTTGGTTGTTCCTTATATCCTTTGGTTTAATCTAGTGTAAAAATGGTTAGCCCAGGGTATGCACAATTATGGTTTTAAAAAATGTAAAATGTACCCACAATCTTCATGGCTCTTTCTGAGTACCCAAGGTGCCATACCCAGTACAACCAGGGCCTGACTGATTATATCATACCTCTTCTGGATAGATATCAGGCACTCTACAACCAGGATCCTTTTTGGGAAGATACAATTGAAACAGAGGAAGAACTGATGCAGTCTCTAGCTGAAAATTGAAAATTACGATGGTGTGCATGAGTTGAGAAACGGGATATGAAGCAAAACAGTAGACAAGTTTGGAAATTCCATAATAATTTAGGTGGAGATTTAACCAAACCAAACCATACCAAACCGCAGCAAAACTATATGAGAATAAGAGCAGACCAAGTAGCTAGTCATTAGCTGAAGAGTGGAAAAACACAAGGCAAACGCATGTGGGGACAAACCATCCAAGCAGAGGAACAAGAGGGAGGATTATTTAATATCCCCTTTGTAGCACCAGAAAAAATTGAAATAGTGAAACATTTTGTATACGTTGGTTCAATCATCAACCCAAATGGGGATTGCAGTCAAGAAATCAGAAGACTGAGACTGGGAAGGGTAGCAATGAAGGAATTTAAAAAAGATAATAAAGTGTAGGGCTGTGTCACTGGAGACCAAGAACTAAATCATCCACACTATTGTATTCCTGATCATGATGTATGAATGTGAAAGCTGTATTGTAAAACAACAACGCAAGTTGATAGGAAACAATTGTGATTTGTTTGAAATATGGCACTAGAGGATTACTTTGCAGATACCTTGGCCTTCCAGAAAGACAAACAAATGGCTGATAGAGCAAATCAATTCTGAATTACCTCTGGAGGCAAAAATGATGAAAATTAAGGTTGATGTACATCAAACATATCATAGGAAGATAAGATTCTCTGGAAAAGACAACAATGCCAAGAAAACTGGAAGGCAGATGGAAAAGAGAAAGGCCAAATACAAGATGGATTGACTTCCTTAAAGAAAGCCGCAGGGTTGAGTTTACAAGAGGTGATCAGGGCTGTTGAATACAGGACAATTTGGAGTGTCACCATATGTTAGGGGCGACCTGATGGCATGTGACACCTAGGAACTCTTATGGTTCCGATATTATTCTTTTAAAATATCTAAAGCGCTGCTAGTTCTGCATCAAGTTAAAGAGTAGACGTGGTAATTGCATAGCTGTTGAATTAACAAATGTAAACAGCCAAGCAAACAGCTGGCAGAAAGAGACTGATGCAATATACCGCTGTGCTGGTTCAGTGGAAATAACAATCAGCTGACTTCATTTACCAACTGCTCCTTCGAAGTTCTCCCTGCAACACTTCTTGAAAAGTCTCAAGACTCAGTGGCTCACCAGACCTGAGCAGCCACTTTTTCATGTTGAGCACATTGGAAAGGCCCAAAATTAGCTCTGTTTTTTTTTTTTTTACATGAGTCATCAGAAAGCAGAAAGACATATAGCTCAGGAAAATTATCAGGACAGCTGATAAAGTTGGAGTCAGCAAGTGTTATCTCCCCTCCTTCTCATCCTCGTCAGTAATGTTGCAATGGGCTGCTGATTTCACTTCCTTATCTCATTAATCTCTTTGTCATGGAAATAAGGCATCAGCACACAGACACTTAAGGAGGCTCTCAGCCAGCTGTTTCCATGGTTTAGCTAGCTAATGAGTGTAGCATAGATCTAAATTATTATTTATCTGGAAGAACAGGAAGCCGCCTGAAATGCCACCTCTAGCTGAGACCAAGATAAGGAATGTCTGTACATGTATGTGTGTTTACCTAAGACCTTCATAGCTTGTGCACAATATAGCTGCACAAACTTAATGTCTTTTCCCTTTGAGAAATATAGCACAACATTCATAAGAGGACTGGTTCAATGTTAAAAAAAGAAGCAAACAACCCATCCAATGCTTCAGATCTCTTTTTTGTTGTTGTTCAGTCACACAGTCGATTCCAACCCTTTGCAACCCTATGGACCATTGTCCTCCAGGCACCTCTGTCCTCCACCATCCTCCTCAGCCCGACCAGCTCTGTGCCCATTGTGTCTACAATACCATCTAGCCATCTCATTTTAACCGCCCCTTCTTCTTTTGCCCTCTACCTTTCCCAGCATCAAGGCTTTCTGAAGTGAATCCTCTCTTCTCATTTGATGTCCAAAGTACTTTAGCTTCATCTTTACTATTTGACCTTCTAAGGAGCAGTCAGGGTTGATTTCTTCTAAGATTGACCTATTTGTTCTCCTCGCTGTCCAGGGGACTCTCAAAACTTTCCTCCAACACCACATTTCAAAGGCATCTATTCTTCTGCGCTCACCTTTCCTAATGGTTCAGCTCTCACAACCATATAACAAAGCTGCTGTTGCATGCAGAACATTCTATAAGAGCATCCTGCTTCTTTCAGTTGTCTCAAAGAACTTCTCACAGTCCTTCTTTATCAAAACTGTACCAATTTGCTCAAAGGAGAAACTTAGTTAATTGGATTGCATATGTAAAACATTGCTCAAAATTTAGCTTGTCTGGTGTAGTGGATGAGAGGGACAGATTACAACTCAAATCACTTGAGTCCAAATCATTGATTGGCCCTGGAAACTCACAAGTGTTTCTCAACCTTTGGTTTTTGGACCTTCAATTCCCAGAAGCCTAAATCAATCCCCCAAAGCACTGATCAGCCAATGTACTGGCTTAGGCTTCTGGGAATTGAAGTTCCCCTGTTGGGCATGGGCACCACATTGGGAACCACTGTGCTAGACGAAGGAATTGGTAATGCTGTAAATATCTCACATTGTATCTTAGGATCACAGGGAGATCCTGTTAGGGAAAAAGGTGAGGAAGAAGCTCAGATACAATATATTACAGCAGCAAGCACTGTGGAAAAAATACATCCAGTTTTCACACCTCTGTGGAGGGAGTTCCATAAGACAGTGATGGTAAATGGCTTGGATTTTATAATCAAATGAATGATAGAAGCCTCCAGCCAAATATTTTGTTGCTGCTTTCAAATCAATATGTGAACTTCAGTTTTCCTTGCTCCTGTTCCTTATGGTTACATGTGCTTGTACAGACGTGGCCCAAAACATTTTTATGCCTGAAGCAGGTCTGTATCTGTTTCATCACTTTAGAAAACAGCTCCTGCAATTATTTAACTCCTTTCTTTTGACACAACTTGAAATAGCTCACTTCAGCATGCTGAAAACGCATCTCAGGCCCTAGTCTTGCCTTTATTCATCCTCTCTTTCAGTTCTCTTTCCAATGTTAGGGAAGGAAAAGAGTTTTGCCAGATTCAAATGTCCTGAGGAAAGCCACTATTCCGAATCTCCTATGAATGGTTGCAAAGAGGAAGGCCACCTTGCTTTGAGAATTCCTTCATTTGAAGGTTGACAGGAAGTGTTTCAGAGAAAGGAAATACATTCCAAGCATTGCATGTGTCACGAATTAGGAAGGGCTAACATGCATAAAACAAATAAAATTAAAGAAAGAAGTAAAATAAAAAAAATACAAATGCTTTAGTCCAGGGGTTCCCAATTTACAGCCCGTGGGCTGGAATTGGCGCATGGCACTGTGACCCATGCTGCTGCCTCCACACCAGAAGCAGAAGTGGAAGTGGATGCATTTACGGCTGTCGCAAATTTAATGTAATTTAATTTAATAGATTTAGATCATACCTGTCAAGTATCCCGGATTGGCCAGGAAAATCTCGTAATCTAGCACTCCTTCCCCCTCCTTCCTGCCATCAACCCATAATTTGACTGGGCAGGAAAGGGGTTACTGATCATGCGCGCAGGGGTTGCTGGGTTACTGCACATGTGCAGTAACCCCTGCGTGCATGCACAGTAACCCCTTTCCTGGCCAAAGGGGTTACTGCACATGTGCGCAGGGATTGCTGTGAATGCATGCCGCTGCCTCTGACAGCTGTACATGCACAGTAACCCCTTTCCTGCCCAGCGCCTGGAAACTTACTGCACATGCGTGCCCGGCTCCCAGATTTTGAAAACCGCAGATTGACAGGTATGATTTATATACCGCCCTATCCAATGGACTCTGCATTTTTATGAATTTATGGCTGTCATAAATGCATTTACAAAACCTGCAAATGCACCCGCATCTGTTGTAAACACGTATACGACAGCCTCAGATGCATTTTATGGCAGCATTTAAATCAGGGGAAAACATGTGACTAGCCCACTCAGCTGTCTGCAGAGCATGGTCCAGCCCATGGTGTAAAAACGTTGGGAACTCCTGCTTTAGTCAGTAGGAAAAACATCATGAATTGGGTTAGATGCATGATCTAGTGCACATAGTAGAGAAAATGCACAACATGTGTGTTTGAATGTAAGTGTGGTTTCATGGAAACACACACACACACACACACATATACACGTTTCATATTTGGGGCACAATTATCAATTGTCCTCTCTCTGCCAAGACCCTGTTGTGCAACCAGTCATGAAACCATGTCTACAACCAGTCTTGAAATAATGCAAAAATGGGCCTGACAGAACAATGGTAGGGCAGCATGAGAGATCACGAGCTTTCAAACAAATATGAAGCAAGAACAATGGGATGGATGATGGTAAGGGCAATGCAGTGGGAACAGGCTAATTTCTCACTTTGCTTAGGGATGCCTCATCAAAAACAAAAACTACCTATCTATTGAGCATCCAGAACAATGTGGTGTCAGGATCTATTGGGAAAGAAGGAATGGATCACAACTATTTTTTTGAAAGGCATCAAGGTACACTACCCATAAATAAATTGTGGCCCTCACACATGGTCTATGGCAGGAGGACATTTTCTACCTTTGTCCCTGCCACTGAGCCCCCTTAGCTCCTCCCCTCAGCCGGTTGCAGGGGAATGGAAGCAGCTGTTACCCATGACATGGGCCTTAAGTTTTATGTAATTTACCATCTTTGTCTGTAAACCGCTTTGGGTCACCAATAGGTGAGGAAAGCGGTATAAAAATATACTAAAATAAAATAAAATCATGCGGCCACATTGTGTCTGTTGTTTGGCTGGTTGTCTGCAACATTTCACAAAAAGGTACATGCCATTACTCTGCTACCTTCCACTTGAGAATAATTCAAGTGTCATTCAAGGAAATAGTTGGTGTCCAACCTTGTCCAGTTTTGAAACCCTCTTGCTTCTTTGTCTCCCTAACACAGCATGGTGTATCTCTAGTGGCTTCTTTCTCTTCATTTAAGAGCAAAGGACCTCCTGTGCGCCATCTGATTCTGGCATTTAAACCGAAAAGGCAGAAAGGGAAACAAATCATCATCTGGGCTGGAGTATGAACATCTGTCAATGAGTGTAAGTGCTTGATCGCAAGTTGTTGAAGCATTCATTAATAAAACATCAGCCAGGTATAGGGCAGCATGAGAAAAAAAAAACACTTTGATCTCCTCCCTTTGAACTGACTTTGGAAACTGTTGCCACTAATAGTTTTGCATCTGAAAAGGAGACTCTTCTAAGCAGCTCACTTTTGCAAAGGGAGAAGTGGAGGAGTAGAAGAAAAGAAAGAGGTAAAAACATCCAACTACCTCAAGATGTGATCAGATGGGTATTTAGCCTGATGTTTTGGTCCACTGCAGAAATGGGTTTTTTCAATCTTTTTCTGGAGATCACATTACTTAATAATAATAATTTTGTGTTAGAAATTATTCTGGATTGAAAGGATTTTTTGCTAAGAAACTCTGCTCAGGGGACACCTGAATGAGGCTCCTTTCATGTCCCCAAGATATTTTCCCACCAAAGTGGTCCCTGTTTATCTACTTGCAACTTCTTGCTTTCAATCTGCTAGATTAGCAGGAGCTGGGACAGAGACGGGTATTCATTCTGTCATGCAGTACTCAGGTCTTGAACTGCCTACTTGCTGACCTTCCAGTTAACAAGGCAAGCATTTTAACCACTGAGCCACCACAGTCCCACATTAATCACTGGAGCAAACCAAATCATTCCCAGGGCATTCCTACCTGCACCTTTCTGAGTCACAGTCAGGATTTTATTTTTATTTTTTTGGTACAGGTAGAATTGTTTTTGTTTGATCTGTTTCTAGGGAGCATGATTGCTAAAAACAAAACAAAAACAAGCTTTTCACTACTCAAAACTTTTAAGGCTATTTTGGCTGTCAATTTGCTACATTTTAAATAGACAGATAGATAGATAGATTAGATAGATAGATAGATAGATAAGATAGATTAGATAGATAGATAGATAGATAGATAGAATCCTTTATTGGCCAAGTGTGCTAACACACCAGGAATTTGTCTTTGGCACATATGCCCCCCCCCCATGGATCAATAATGTAATAAAATCACATAATTTAGTTATTCAGCAAATTGATGGCATTTGGAAAGAAACTGTCCTTGTATCTGGTTGTTCTGGTATGTAATGCTTTGAAGCATCGTTTCAATGGTAAAAGCTGGAGCAGATTATTACCGGGATGAGTGGAGTCTTTATATATTTTCTCTGCTCTCTTTTTGGCTCGTGTAATATATAGATCTTCAATAGAAGGTAGATTAACAGCAATAATTTTTTCTGCAGTCCTAATTATTCATTGGAGTCTGTGTTTCTCTTGTTTAGATGCAGAACCAAACCAGACAATTATAGAGGTGCAGATGACAGACTCTATAATCCCTCTGTAAAATTGAATCAACAGCTCTTTAGGCAACCTAAGCTTCCTGAGTTGATGCAGAAAGAACTGTCTCTGTTGCGCTTTCTTAATGATGTTCCTAATGTTAGATGACCATTTTAAATCTTGAGATATGACAGTACCTAGAAACTTGAAGGACTCCACTATTAATACTGGATTATTTAATATTATAAAGTCCACTATCATTTCTATGGTTTTACCTGCATTCAGTTCAAGATTATTTCGACTACACCATAGGACTAGTTGTTCAATCTCTTTTCTGTATACGGACTCATCGCTGTCTCGAATGAGACCAATTACTGTGGTGTCATCTGCAAACTTAACTATTTTAACCGAAGAGTCTTTTGAGACGCAATTGATGGTGTACAGGGGAAAGAGAAGTGGAGAGAGCACACAGCCCTGAGGAGCTCCTGTACTGATTGTCCTGATTTCTGATCTAGTTGTACTCAGCTTCACCTGCTGCTTCCTGTCCGTTAGGAAATTTATAATCCATTTACAAATATGGTCCGGTACCGCCAGCTGTCTTAATTTAGCTATGAGGATGTCCAGAAGGATGGTGTTGAATGCTGAACTAAAGTCGACAAAAAGGACCCTTGCATAGGATTTTGGAGATTCAAGATGGTTTGATATGTAATATAAAGTCATATTTACAGCATCTTCCGTTGATCTGTTTGTACGGTAAGCAAATTGCAGCGGCTCCAATAGTGGATCTATGATGGTTTTCAGGTGTGCCAGCACAAGTCTCTCCAAAGTTTTCATACCCACAGGTGTCAAGGCAACCGGTCTAAAATCATTTAGTTCCTTAGTAGAAGGTTTCTTTGGTACTGGAATAATAGTAGAATATTTAAAGTTTAAGAAGAGGGCCATTTCAGGATATTAGCAAATTTGACACTTCCTCTGCTCCTCTGTGGAAGAGGACAGGGGAAGTGAATATTTTTGAAAGACTCTTTTATCCCAGGGCAGAAATGCAGAAAGCTTCCTCTCAGAAGTGGGAGTGGACACGAGGTGACAACTAGGGGCATCCCCCCTTTCTTGCACTTATTTTAAAGGTCTTGTGGAAAATCTGCCCACAATCAAACACAAGTCTTGACAATCTCAACAAAAGCAAGCCTTCCAATGGATTTGGCTGTGGGCTAGCTTTGGCTGACAACTGCCTGTTTTGACGTAGACTCAAGTAGATCTTACTGCCAGGTAAACTGAAGACATACATTTGCAGTTCTAACTGCTTAAAACAATTTTTGCCAGTAAAAGGCAACATTTTAAATAATTAAAAAGCTGAGATTCCTCATTGTGCAGCAGAATATGAATAAAGATACCCCTAGATTGAATCAATCTTTTTAAGCAAATATATATTTAGCACCATTTAAAGAGGCATATTCTCTTCTTTAACTGCCCTTTTGCTCTGTTTTTTGTACTGTGATGAATGAAGGGACACGAGAGCAAAACCAAATTAGAAGATGGAGGAAGGAACTCACTAGACAAAGAACAACATTAAAGGAGGATATAGATGCCATCACTTGGAGGACTCTGAATAGACTGAGTGTTGGAGTCCTTAAAGGCAAGACCAACATGTTCAAGTGAGGGCTACTGGCAGACAACAACACACACTGTGAAAGTGGGGAGATATAGAATCTAGCTCATTTACTGGTCTGCTTATTATTGCCAGAAACATGCACCAATGAGGAATTAAGTTTGGCCCATGACAAAGCCAAGCAAGTGGCTTCATTTTTGCATTCCAGGGTTTGATCAGGACATAAAAAAAAGAAGAAGTAACAAATTTTGGCTTCGAATTGAGATGGTGCATTATTTATGCCACCCAAGAAGAAGGAATAAGGGAAAATGGGCAAAATAGCAGGATTGTTCTGAAATGAGGTCTTAGATGAGTTAAATTTTGGCCTATTAACTTTCGTAGTCTCCATGGTAGTTTTGGCTTATGGAAGCTGCAACCCCCAAGTAAGTGGAAATAACTTATTCAAGCTCTGGTCGAGAGAGAGAGAAATGGTTAGTCTTCTCTTGTATTAAATGTGGAAAGACAGCTTTTGGAAAGATGGCAACATAATGACTTCTGTAACTTTGCCGTATTATAGTGGACAATGTAGAAAGCATTGTAAAGGTAAAGATCCCCCCTTGCTTGAAAGCCAGCCATATCCTACTCTAGGGTGTGGTGTTCATCTCCATTTACAACCAAAGAGCCAGCACTGTCTGCATCTGCAGGCATTTCCATGGTCATGTGGCGTGCATGACTAGATGCCAGAGTGCACAGAATGCTGTTTCCTTTCCCACTGAAGCATGACTTATTTTTTTACTTACAATTTCTTGCTTTCACATTGCTAGGTTGGCAGGAGCTGGGACAGACAACAGGAGCTCACTCCATCATGCAAGCACTCAGGTCTCGAACTTGCTGACATGCCAACCTTCTGGTCTCAAGCTCAGGATCTTAACCACTAAGCCACTGCAGCCCTTTTTAAAAGAATATAGGTGATTTAAGGCACATGGCTTGCTGTTTTTCCCCAACCATGCTATTTCTAAATTCTATATTTGTAATATTCTGTGGTACTGATACCATCCAGAATCTAAGACATTGCATGGAAATTGGGAACCTTGTAGTACTTTTTAGTTTAATGGACAATGTATGCAGGAATGGTTAGGTGAGCAAAGGGCATTCCTTTATAAAGAGGATGAAAGCTGAGAACAGCTGGACTATTCATTCCTAAATAAATGGATAGGAAGAATGGGTTTTTCTTGGGCTGATAACTTTGGGTGCCTGGTCTGTTGACTCTGTTAATCCTTCCCAGGATGAAAAGACATAAAACAGATAAAGAAGAGTTTTCATTATCCTGTTAATCCAGATTGCTTCTGAACAGAGAACAAAGAGAGCAAATGTTACAGGGTGAGTCACAATATATACACAAAATTAAAGTAGTTATATATATATATATATATATATATATATATATATATATATATATATATATATATATATATATATATATATATATATATATATATATATATATATATATATATATATATATATATATATATATATATATATATATATATATATATATATATATATATATATAATAATCTAGAGGAAAATTGTAATATATTCTGTTTGAGGTCTTAAAGTTTCTGCCTGTCCTGAATTTGTTGCAAAGTTCAGGCCAACAGACAATATTCTCTGAATTTTTTCCACTAATGCACCCATCTTCCCTGTGGTCAGAAAGCATGAGATTAGTAGTTCAAAATCTTTGGAGGACATCAGGTTGCTTCAATTTGCACTAGAGCTGATCATAACTAGTTTCACAGCATCCTTCTCTGTTATTTCTTCCAGAGGTATCTCTGCATTTCTGTCAAATAAAAAACACACACACTCAAAAATGAATTGATCTTTAGCAGTTGTCTCCAAAGGTAAAGTATATTCTCATTCTCTCTGAGACAAAGAACCATTGAGTTGGTGATGCCTTCATCCGGGTCTTGCATCTCCTGTTGCTGATTTTCTTCCAAGTCACTGAAACAAGAATCCAAAGCGCAACAGCCAACTTGACAACTTAAATAGGAGTTGCTTGGCTGAACTTGCAAGAAGTTCACTTTGATGATTGTGGCTGAGACATTCTATTGACTTGGTAATGGTTTCTGGACCAGCAGCACATCAATTCTAGCATTCACATGGAACATTTCTCTCAATCCATTGTGTTGAGATACCTGTATTGAAAACATGCCAGGTTGAATACCTCCAATCCCAATACACATTAATATATATAAAAAATACCAACCAGGGAAAAACTTTGTCACTGGGAAAAAGAGAGAAAAAATCTAGAGGAGATTTCACTAGCCCTGACTTTCCATGCACTCAGAAGCAGCAAGGGCTTTAGGTTAGCTTTAGGAGGAAGGGTGGTGGGAGCATGGATTGTGTAGTCCTTTTCTAGTTGAATTCAGAGGATTAACTCCCTGGATTCGTAGCAGTGGTCATTTATTGCAAGCACTCCTTTGTTTCACTAAGCAGTGTGATGTCATCTGCATAGCAAAAAATCTGTTAGATGAATTGTTTCCTGTGGAATATCAAAATTAGTGTTATCTATTGCTTCATGCATAACAAAGTCCATGGAAAGGAGAAAGAAGAATTGTGACAAAATACATCCCTGTCTTACCCTTGTGTTTGATGTTGAAGATGACTGTGTTACCAGATTTGCCCATACCTGTCAAGCGCAGCTCCAGAAAATATGGGAACTGCTCTGGCCCGGGCGTGCATGTGCAGCAACAACTCCTTTGCAATGTGCAGAACCCCTTTGTGCATGTGCAGAAACCCTTTGTGCATGCACACCACTGCCTCTGATGGGCGTGCATGTATAGTAACCCCTTTCCCCACCATTCAAAGTATGGGATGGCGGCAGGAAAGGGGAGGAACAAGCGCTGGAATATGGGAAATCCTGGCCAATATGGGATACTTGACAGGTATGGATTTGCCTGGTGTTCCTCAGGACCTAATATTGGCCTCCTCCCTGCTGCCCTTTCACCAATAGTTGAAGACCTGCCTCTTCAAGCAGGCTTTAAAAAAATATACCTTAGTCCTGAAAGCTAGTCTTTTGCTTTTTTAAAGTTTGATTTTACAGTCTTAAATGCTTTTAAAACAACTACGGTAATAAATTTTCAATCAGTAGTATGGTTTAACAGTTTTTTATTCAATGATTTGTTGTGTTTTTAGTCTTATGTGTTTCAGAATCATGAGCCTCCTTGGGCCCTCCACCTGAAGATGAGTCAGTACTAATAAATTAACAAGTAAATAAATAATGTAATCTCCATGTATTTTAATGAGTTTATTCTTGTTGTGTTTAAAATTTGATTTGTTCCTTGGATATCACATACTTTCTTTGAATGTTAGATCCGGATTTTACACAAACAAGGTCCCTTTCCTTATATTTCCATATGCCGAGAAATGTTCTGACATCTTAACCCTGTTCTTAAGCCTTGTTATAAGGGTATTAGAGGACAGCTCTTCCTAGTTAGTTGATATTGGAAGTGGAATATGGCATCGTCCCATGAAAGAAAGAATGAAATGCTAGCAAGTACCATGGGGTTTTATATTATGAAATATTATGCTTCAGAAGATTTGACTCAAAATGTCCATGTTTTTGTTGCCTTTCACTAATGGATGCATGGAATATGATTTGCTTTTAGTATAGAGCTTGTGTCTGAAATGGAAATTTAAGCATTTATCTTTTACTCCTCTTGTCATACTGTTGTTGACAAGGATTGAAATATTTATGCTCTGTAGTTTTTTACAGTAAATAATTGATCTTGTTGTACTGTGTGCTTTGTGTAGTATAGGAGATGCATTTAAAACCATCTCCCTTTCAATTTATTTTCAAGACTAGCCTACAGTCAAGCAACCACTTTTCATTAGCATTTCCTGAAGGAACTTTTGAAAGAAATTTCCTCCTTCCAGGGAGGGGAGTGTAGAAGAGGGCAAGAACATCATCATCAACAACATCAACAACAACCCTGAGCAATTCTAGTAAATAAGGTAAGGTTTCCCTTGCTCGAAAGCCAGTCGTATCCGACTCTATGGTTCAGTGCTAATCTCTGTTTCAAAGCCAAAGAACCAGTGCTGTCTGCTGCTGCAGACATTTCCATGGTCATGTGACAGGCATGACTAGACACCGGAGTGCACGGAACGTTGTTACCTTCCCACCAAAGTAGTCCCTATTTATCTACTTGCAATTTCTTGCTTTCAAACTGCTAGGTTGGAAGGAGCTGGGACAAAGACGGGAGCTCATTCTGTCCTGCAGTACTCAGGAATCGAACTGCTGACTTTCTGCCTCCCAGTCAGCATCTTAGCCACTTGAGTCACTGCAGGCAAATTAACTTTAAGAAGACAGTTTAACATGTATTTGCATTTCCCAGGAGGCAGCCATGTTAGATGGTTGCAACAATCACAAGGAAGAGCTCTTGTGGTTCCCTAAAGTTGCATCTGTCACTGTTAAATACAGCCAACTTCTTCTGGGAGAGTATTTATCTATTTCTGAACCGATTCAAAGCAAAGCAAGGCAGCTGACAGAAGCCTGTAGGGCAGCAGATACACTTTTGGGTTCTTACCAGAATGATGGTATCTCACAGCTGAAGCTTGTCTGGCATGCTTAGTGGAGAACTATAGAAAATACTGTATATACTCGAGTATAAGACAATCTGAATATAAGCCGAGGTTTTTCGTATCTCAAAAAAATTGTATCTCGAAAGGCAGTTTCCCATAAGAATGCATTGAAAAGCAAATAATCCATTCTAGAGCTCAGAAAACCCCCAAAACATTTTTTTCTGTTCAAAACTCTTCATAAAGTGCACTTTGGAATTGTTCGCTGCATTTTGGCTATTTTATAAGGAGGTTTGAACAAAGACTTGTTTTGCTTTATTCTGAACTCTGGGATGGATTATTTTGCTTTTCAATGCATATTCAGCACATTTTTGACAGCGCCCTCAGCTGGCCAGCTGTGGTAATAGTTGGCTCAGTACTCGATGATCAGCTGTTGCAGAGAGGAGGAATTTTTGGCACTTCTAGCAGTGCCAAAATGCGACAAAAATTCAGAAAATGGAGCAGGAATGCTCCAAACACCCTCCCACCACTATGGGAAGCATCGGAAGACCCAAAACAACTTTTCATATATTGAAAAATTCATATCTCAAAACAATTTTTCCAAGATTTCATTTCATATTGTAGGTTTTTCATAAGTTGAGCCCTTTGTAACTCAAGGTTTTACTGTAAATGAAAATAAAATTACAATAATTGAGACATCAATTGGTCCAAGATTATCCATTTCTAACAGGAGAGGCACAGGAGAGCCCGGTAAGTGCTGCAGGTACCTGAGCTGGGGGGGAGGGGAGGGAGGGTGTTTTTCCCACTGTAGAAGTGATCAAGGCGGCTTTTCAGCTGCCCAGATCACTTTTACATGAATGCCCATTGCTGGCAGAAAAAAAAAGATCATGGCTGCAGCAATGATCCAAATATAATCATTTCCTGTCCAGGATGTTTATCTATGTTCAGCAGTTAGGAATGACAGAATGTTGCTGCTTCTCCATAATGAGCTGTGGTGATACGACCCAGGGTAAAAATGTCAATTTATTAAGGAAAACATTAAAAGGCATGCTCTCATTCTGCTAGCGCTCATCAACTCTATGAATCACAGCATCAGATGGTTTCAAATTCAAATGTGCACAGTCAGGAAAATAGAGCATATGATTTGAGTATAAGCTGAGTGCTTTTTTCAGCACCTTTTCGGTGTTGAAAATTTTGGCTTATACTCAAGTATATTATTATTATTATTATTATTATTATTATTATTATTATTATTATTATTATTATTATTATTATTATTATTATTATTATTATTATTATTATTATTATTATTATTATTATTATTATTATTATTATTATTATTATTATTATTATTATTATTATTATTATTATTATTATTATTATTATTGCAGGCGCACCCCCCAATAACGGACTCAGACACTGATGAAAGTGGATAACGGCATTGGGCCACATTTATTGATTCATGCCCTAGTCCAAATTATAAATTTCTATTGGTATTCAACCAATTATAATTCTTAAGGCAAGCAGGCCGAAGTAACACTGGTAAGGTACCACCCAAAATTGCAAACGGCAATTGGTTACAATGTATCCATTTGTATCAATTTGTTTGTTGACAACAAACAAATTGTTGACCGTAGTCAATACCTAACTATTGACCCCACCCTCTGACGCGTATCCGTAAAATAACGGGGTGATGCATGCTGCATAGCTCTTGCCATCACCCCATCGCCTGGTTCGTCATTGACCGGACAACGTGTAATCAACTTGTGCCTGTCTAGTGTTGTCCAGTCAATTGCAAACCTGCCGGATACCTGTGGGTCATAACTGTTTACCTTACCAGTGCTACCCGCCACACGGAGAGGCTCAGTAAAGACTCGACGCCCCCTCCCATACCGTCAGCTCGGTCAATAGGCCTGCTCACCAATCTCCTAACAGGAGGTCCATACCTCCCTGCGACAGATGGACCCCATCCCCTGAATAAAGCTCATAATTTTGTAGGCTGATTGCAGGGTGCCTAATGACGCGCCCCCAACCCTTGTGGATAAGGAATCGGGCAATAGCCCTGTTCAACGAGCGACAAGCTCGATCAAGGGCCTGGAGGTCGAACCCACCCCTGTAAGCATGCCGCGGTACCATGTCTGACCAAATGAGGGTTGTGGCAGGCCACACATAATGTAAGTAAGCCAGGTCACCGCAAATCGCATGCTTCAGCGATAGTCCAGTGACCTGTCCCAAATCATTGCCCCCAAGGTGTATGATCAGAATATCTGGCGGGTCAGCATTCCTGCTGGATAACAGGAATGGCAACAGTTCCCGCCATAACATGCCGCACTTACCATACCATCTGAGACTTGCAGACGCACCCAGTCCCAGTCAGGGTCCCCACTCTGTCGCCGCAGCGTACGACGCTGCCCTATGCACGTAGCTGTGGCCCACCAGCCATACTGCCACCGGTGTAATACGACACCCAGGGTCTGTCAAGGAAAAAGAGGGGGGAAAACAATACAATGACTAAACTGGTACTCACGGTTGAAGAGGGCGAACATAAAACTGAAAACAACGTGATCCCCATCTCCCCATGTGGCGTATTTCCGCCCCGGAGTACCCAAAAGCCGCTGCGGTAGAAGCCGCCCCTATCCTAAATGAATGGGTACCGTAACGAGCACCAGGGAGGCCAACACTGGCCAGCGCCTTGCCGGTCACCTTCCAAAATTGAAATTTAGTAAGGGGAGACCGATCTTGGTGGCAGAAAAACGGGCCGTGGTGCGTGCCACGCAGTGCAAGAAACTCCTGCAGGGCACCAACCGGACAGATGTCAGCCAATGAACATCGTAGCAGTCGCACACCACTGCCTATGCCGTGCTGATCAACTTTAGAGGAGCGTATCCTCAACTGAGCCCAATCATTACAAACATAGACATCGTCGAGTTCCAGTGCCCTGCGACTTGCATCCGCCTTAGACAGCATCACCAGCTCGCTGATGCGGAGCGCTCCAAAAAAGGCCACCGTAGTAGCCGCATGAAACAGGGCCGCCTCATACCTGTCAAAACAGAGGTCATGCCAGCCCCGTGCTAGGTGGGTAAGTACCCCTGGGGAAATTGGGTGGCAGTCATCCGGGCTACGCCCATGCTCCCGCACCCACCCCTCCAAAACATGCCGTATGCGGAAATCGGTGGTACTGTCCGCATAACCCCCAACTTTGGCCATGAATGCCAACGCTGACAGCCTGGATGCTATGGTGCGGGGAGCTAGGCCCTGGGCATGTAGGTGAACCATGAATTGTAGAATGTGGGCGACTGGGATAGGCCAAGCCTCAGGTAGTCGACACTGGGCACAAAAGGCCTGGAAAGTAATGAACGTGTGGTGATACGCCTTACGCGCACGGGGCGCCAGCGACATGCCGATCGCCCGGTTCACCTCTCCTTGCCAAGTGTCCATATCTCTTCCGGGAGCGGCGAGGGAAATTCCTCTGCGTTCGGGGCCAAGGCATGGAACCGGGAGATCTGCAGGTGGGACAAAGCGTCAGCAATATCGTTATTAACACCAGGAACATGCCTAGCCCTGAATAGCACATTGAGGCGCAGGCTACGCAACACAAACTGTCGCACCAGCTCCATGACCCTGGGAGATTTAGACGTCTGTGAGTTGACAATGTGGACAACTGCCGCATTGTCACACCAGAAGTGTACTACCTAATTGGCCCACTCCCCACCCCATAACATCAAGGCTCCTAGAATGGGAAAAAAATCCAGATATGTGAGGTCGCGCAAGCGATCCGTGCCAGACCAGGCTGGCGGCCATCTGCCGTAGGCCCACCTCCCATTGAAGTACATCCCATAACCCAGGGACCCCGATGCATCGGACTGGACCTGGAAAAGAGGGTAAGCCAGAAGGTCGGACCTCCAGAAGGACACCCCATTGAACTCCCTCAGGAACTGAAGCCAGATGAGCATATCCGCCTTAAGGCCCCTGCTGAGACGCACCCTATGGTGAGGCTTGGTTAATCCTACCATGGCGTCGCACAAGCGTCGAGCAAAGGCTCTGCCAGGTGCGATCACCCTGCAAGCAAAATTGAGGTGACCATGCAGCACCTGTAGCTCATGAAGAGACGCCTTGCGTTTTGCCAGCAAGTCGACTATGAGTGCAACGATCCGTGAAACCTTATCAGACGGTAACCTGGATGCTTGCACTACCGTGTCAATCTCCACCCCCAGGAATGTGAGCTTGGTAGATGGGCCCTCGGTCTTTTCGGGCGCTAAAGGGACACCGAGTTCAATCATTAGCGTCTGAAATGTATTGAGGAGATGCGCACACGTGTCCCAGCCCCGTTCACCCCCGAATAAGAAATCATCAGGTAATGGGCTACAGACCGAGATCCCGACCTGCGGACGAACGCCCACTGCAGGAAGGTGCTAAAACGCTCGAAAGCTGAGCAGGAGATGGAACAACCAAAAGGCATGGCCTTATCGAAGTAATATTCGCCCCTGAACTTGAAACCCAGCAACTCAAAATCGCCCGGGTGCACTGGCGGGAGACGGAAGGCCGACTTGATGTCGCACTTAGCCAACAGTGCACCCGGGCCACATGAGCGCACCATGCGCAGAGCCTGGTCAAAAGATGTGTACCGGACTGAACAAAGGTCATCCGGGATAGCATCATTGACCGACCGGCCGGCTGGGTAGGACAAGTGATGTATTAAGCGGAATTCACCCGGGGACTTTTTGGGCACTAGCCCCAAGGGGGAAACATTTAAATTAGGAAACGGGGGGGGGGGGGCAGGGAAAGGGCCGGCGACCCTGCCAGCATCCACCTCCTTAATAATGCTCAAGGCGGCCACCTCCTCCCTTCCCTTAAGTGACAACAGGTTGGGTGCATCTTGAGGAGCCCTGACCCCCGTGAAAGGAATGTGAAACCCCTGCTGGAAACCCTCAAGCAGGTAAGCTGCATCTGCCCTCCTCGGGTACATCGTGAGCCAACGCTCCAACATGTCCACATCAATTGGTGAGGGGGCCTTTTGCCTGACCAGCTCCCTCTGCGGCAGTCTTGCCCGCCCCCTGTCCACCTCTACCTCTGCCCCGCACTCCTCCCGGCCTGGGACAGGCGGAGGCAGCGTGGGGGCCAGCACAAGAGGGACACTCATGCCTATATCGGCAATTTCTTCTGCTACAGGTACCATTAGCCGAGAAGGTCCAGCACAGCAGGCGGGCTGGAACCCCCTGCCCCGCCAACTGGCGGGGTGTCTGTGCCGGAGCAGCTCGCTGGACCGCATGTCCACAATGGTACCTCTCCCCAGGCACCGGGCGCGTGGGGGTCATATACAGAAGCCACGGCTTCTGGCAGAGCTCATCCCACCTCATCTCCGGGTGTAGGGGCACTCTCATACGAAATTCTTCGTCGTAAGCCAACCACGACGGGCCCGGGAAGTCAACCATCGCCCGGTATATGTTGTCCAAGTACTGGACCATCGGAATTGCCAGATCCGGCCGGGCCCTGAGGTACACAGCCATGTATATGAGGTACGCTGGCAGCCAGTTGGCCCACGTGCGTGGCGGCTTATGACGACGTGCTTGTTCCTTATCTTTCTCATCCTGCCCCTCCCTCTCCTCCTTGGTGGGTTCTCTATTCAGAAGGGAGAAAATGTCCACATACTCCCCCCGCCAAATTTTTTCTTTGGTGGCCTGGGCAAGATGATCCCCGAGGGGCAGAGAATACCCCGCCGTAGGCAACGCCGACGACGGCACAGAGGCCGCAGTGGGCACGGTGAAAGGAGCCTGCACCAAGCCCGCCACCCCAAGGAAGTTCCCAATGGGGCAGGGGGCACTGCCCCCGGTGGTGCCCTGGATTGATGGTGCCGCACCCGTATGGCCCGGCGGCAGCTGAACCACCGCGCCAGCCATACGGGGCCACGGCCACTGGACGGCCCCCGCCAATGTAGGTAGTGGTGTGGATGCACTAGTTTGAACCACATACTCACCCGCTGCACCCCCACGGGCCGCCCCTACCAGGGGTTCCGGCCCACTGCGTGGGAGCTCGCGACCGCAACCGAGCTCGTGGACGAGGCCTGGTCCGTACCGGACGGCAGCAACTGTTGCACAGGGAGCTGCGAGGCCGTGGCTGACGCCGACCCACGGGCCTCAAGCAGCTCTACCCTTCCGGCCACCTGCCGATGACTGGCAGCCGATGGGTCGACCTGTGGTCCCAAAAGTGCCCTGGGTGGGTTAACCACCCCCAAAGAAGCCTCAAGGGCCGCTACGCGGGCCAGAAGGGCGTCAACATTCACGTAGCCCCCAACATTGATGGGGGACATAGAGCCGGCTGGCCCACCGGCAAGAGGCGCCGGGTCAGGTCTCTGGACCCCGGGTCCCGAATATGGCCATGGACCCATCGCTGTCCCTTGGGGGGGCGGAGGCATGCCCTGCCAGGGGAGGGAACCCAACCACCCCCCGTGGTTAAAGCCCACCGCAGGTAGCTGCGGGGTAAAGGCCGAAGGCCCCGAAGCATAAGCCGGGCCAGAGCCGGGCGCCACCGCTTGAGAGACGGAGGCCCCGGCCCCCGCCTGGCCGGTCTGAGGGTGCCCGTTCCCGGGCCACGGGGCAACCGACCCCATCCCACTGGTCCCGGTGGGCGCCGGCAAAGTGGACTGTTGGGAGGGCGCAGTCGCGGTCCTCCGACCCGGCTGGCGCCTCCTCGAGGTGCGAACCGCGTTCGCCAATGCCTTCTTTTTGGAAGGCATTCTTGCAAGTGCTGGGAAGCCGAAGAAAAGGAACGAAAAGGACCGCTGCCCGAAGTAGCTTCCCGGCTAAGGTAAGAGCGACAGAGCAATGGGAGGAAAAACTTCTCCTCTCCGTCGCTTCGCAAAATGGCAGCTCGGCTGCCTCGTGGCCGCCCCTTTTATAAGGGTGCTGGCCACGCCCCCTAACTACCCGGATACTCTTCGTCCGGTGGGGGGGGCCGCAAAGAGCGCGGCGGCCATTTTGGCGCCGCGCTTGCATTATTATTATTATTATTATTATTATTATTATTATTATTATTATTATTATTATTATTATTATTATTATTATTATTATTATTATTATTATTATTATTATTATTATATTACACCCACTCGGCAACACTGCCCAACACTCAGCATTGAGTTGCTGGCTGTACAGTCTACTCCATTACCATAGCGGGCTTTCCGGCTTATATAATGCGACTCTGGGCCGCTCACAGAAACAACAAAGCATAACAGGAAATAAATCAGAATACAAATTTTTTTATTTTATTTATTTATAGTCATATTTGTATATGCCGCCCACTCAGGCAGAACCCGACTCAGGGCGGCATTACAACAATTCTAAAAATACATAAAAACATTATAAAACCCACATCCCACCCCATTTAAAAACCCATATCCCACCCAACCCCATCCACCTACTATACAAAAGGAAAGAAGAGAGAGTTCTTATAAAAGCCAGCAGGCGGGCACCATAGTCCCATTCGGGCCCCACACCTGCCCTGCCAGCCAGGTCTTCACTCCTTTCCTGAAGGGCAGCAGTTCACTTTGGAGTCTTAGGTCTATTGGCAGGAGGTTCCAGAGAGTTGGTGCGGACACGGAGAAGGCCCTCCTTCGGGTGCTAGACAGATGTGCACCCCTAGTTGATGGCACTATTAGAGAGCCCCTCCGGTCCGCTCTGGTTGGACGGGCAGACACTCTTTGGACGATGCGGTCTCTAAGGTATCCTGGCCCCCTGCCATATAGGGCTTTAAAGGTCAAAACCAGCACCTTAAATTGCACCCGGAGACAAACTGGTAACCAGTGCAGCTCCCGAAGTAGCGGTGAGGCATGGGCATATCGCCCACACCCCATCACCACCCGGGCCGCCGCATTCTGGACCAGCTGCAGCCTCCGAATGGTCGTCAAGGGCAGCCCCATGTAGAGCGCATTACAGTAATCTAGTCGGGAAGTAACCAGAGCATGGGTGACCATAAGCAAGGAGCCCCGGTCAAGGAGCGTGCGCAATTGGCGAATCACCCGAAGTTGGGCAAAAGCCCTCCTGGCCACAGCCGCTACTTGTTCTTCTAGCAGCAGCCGTGAGTCCAGAAGGACCCCCAAGTTGTGCACTGGGTCTGTCTGGGGCAAAACAGCCCCATCCAGTACCAAAGGTGGTAACTCCCTGGATAACACGGGGCCCCCTATCCACAGCCACTCTGTCTTGCTGGGATTCAGCCGAAGCCCATTGACCCCCATCCAGACCCCAATGGCCTCCAGGCATCCGGATAGGATTTCAACAGCATCACTGGGGTCCCCACGGGCCGAGATGTACAGCTGAGTATCATCCGCGTACTGATGGTACCGCACCCCGTGGGAACGAATGATCTCACCCAGTGGCTTCATGTAGATGTTAAATAAGAGAGGAGAGAGCACAGAGCCCTGAGGCACCCCATACTTGAGGGGCCTAGGGCTGGACCTCTCACTCTCTAACCACACCGACTGGGTACGGCCCTCCAGAAAAGAGGAAAACCAGGACAACACAGTGCCCTGGATCCCCAGTCCTTCGAGCCGTTCCAGAAGGATACCGTGGTCGACGGTATCGAAGGCCGCTGAGAGGTCAAGAAGAGCAAGGACGGATGGACAACCCCCGTCCCGCTCCCGCCAGAGATCATCCATCAGTGCGACCAATGCCGTCTCCGTTCCATACCCGGGCCTGCACCCTGATTGAAAGGGGTCTAGATAATCCGCTTCCTCCAGGACACTCTGCAGCTGGCGCGCCACCGCCTTCTCCAAAACCTTACCCAGAAAGGGCAGGTTGGAAACCGGCCTGTAGTTGTTAAGGACAGCTGGGTCGAGGGACATTTTCTTCAGGAGGGGTCGCACCAAAGCATGTTTTAGCTGTGCAGGAAATACCCCCTCCCGTAAAGAAGCATTTATTATCCCCCCAACCCAGCCACCTGTTACCTCCTTGGAGGCTTTCACCAACCAAGTGGGACAGGGGTCCAAAGGACATGTAGTGGCACGAACAGCTGCAAGGAGCCTGTCCACTTCATCAGGGACAACAGGATCAAACTGATCCCAGATCGTACTGCAAGACTGTGCCCCGGCACCTCCCCGACTCTCCCCATCCATGCCAGGGTTCAATCCTGAACGAATCCGATCGATTTTCTCCACCAGATGGTCAGCAAAGTCCCCAGCCGAACCCTGCCAACCGGGCACCGATCTCCCCCTACCGAGGAGGGACCTGGTTACCCGGAACAGGGCGGCTGGGCGATTATCAGCGGAGGCAATAAGGGCGGTGAAGTATTGCCGTCTCACCACCCCCATCACCACTAGGTAGGCCCTAATAGCAGCTCTAGCTAGTGTCCAATCGGAGTCATCCTGGGTCTTCACCCAGTGGCGCTCTAGGCGTCTCTTTGCCCGTTTGAGTTCGCGCAGTTCATCTGTGAACCACGGAGATGACCTAATCCCCCGGGCGCGGAGAGGCCGCAGTGGCGCGATTTCATCCAAGGCTACTATTGTCGTCCTATTCCACAGGTCGATGAGTGCCTCGGGTGAATCGTGTAGTCGATCCAGAGGAACATCCCCCAGTTCCCTCTGGAATCCGTCTGGATCCATTAGTCGCCGAGGGCGGACCATTTTAATAGGCCCTGCCTCCCTACGATGAAGTGTCACCCCCAGAAAGTCAAGAGTCACCAGATAGTGATCTGACCATGGCACAGGTGAGATGACTAAATCCTGTAATCTCAGATCACTCTGCCACTGCTCCGACAAGAAAACTAGGTCTGGCATGTGACCACTGCCCCTGGTCGGACCCCGAACTACCTGAGTCAGGCCCATGGCTGCCATGGAAGCCATGAACTCCCTTGCCACCTCAGAAGCCATCCCCAGCGATGGAAAATTGAAGTCCCCCAGAACCATAAGCCTCGGGAACTCCAACGCCAGCATCGAGGCGGCCTCGAGGAGCTCAGGCAGGGCATCCCTTACCCTGCAAGGGGGCAGGTACAGGAGTAAGATCCCCAACTGACCCTTGGGGCCCAGCCGTAGAAGCAGGGCCTCACAACCAGCCACTTGTGGAGCAGTGGCCCTAGCAACTCCCAAAGACTCCCTGGCAACAATGGCAACACCACCGCCCCTCCCCTCCCCTCTAGGCTGGTGCCAGATACCGAACCCAGCTGGACACATGTCCGCAAGAGGTACTCCATCTTCAGGAGTCAGCCAGGTTTCGGTGATGCATGCCAGGTCGGCCAGCCCTTCCTGGATGGCATCCTGAATCAGGGGGGCCTTATTACAAACCGATCTGGCATTCACCAGCAGCAGCCTAAGGGCGGGGTCACTCCGGATCTGCTGCTCAGGGCCCAGAGATGTACCTGCAGGGCTGGACTGAGGGACCGCATTTAAACATCGGACCCGCATTCCCCGAGTGCGGCCCGCCCCACGGTACCCGCCATACCGCCCCATGCCCGTCACAACACCTATATGATTCTCCGGAACCTCCCTAGATAGAATGTTGCCCCTCCTTCCTGGCTGGCAAGACCAACATTCTCTCTTCCCTCCCCATCCGCCATCCCCCCCAATTCCAGCAACAAGCATGGGCTCCCAAAACGCACAGGGAGCGCTAGCGAGTCCTGTCGTCGACATCTCCTTTTTCTTCCCCCCAGGTAGGGAGGACGGAGGCAGGGAGCTGGGGGGGACGTCTGTGCGCTGAAGCAGCCTCCACGGCGGCGTCTTCGGCTCCCCAATGCCACGGGGAGCCCTCCTAAACTCCCGGCCTGATGGCAGGGGGCGGGGAGGGGCGGCCTTGCGCGGCGGCGGCGGCGGCAGCGTCGTCGTCGTCGTCTTTGGGTCCCTTGACCCGTGAGCCCTTTAAACCTCCCCGCCTGGTGGCAGGGGGCGGGGAGGGACAACTTCGCACAATGACTGCGGCGTCTTCGGCTCCCTCGGCCCGGGAGTCCTTTCAACCTCCCCGCCCGGTGGTAGGGGGCGGGGAGGGACGACTTCGCGCAATGGCTATGGCGTCTCTGGCTCCCTTGGCCCGAGGGCCCCTCCAACCTCCCCACCTGGTGGCAGGGGGCGGGGAGGGACAGCCCTGCGTGGCAGCTGTGGTGGCGGCGACGTCGTCTTCGGTTCCAGCGTTGTCTGCTTCTGCCTCCCATTCCCGGGCCGAATGGCGTGGGCCCCGGGAAGAGGCAGCGCGGTGGCCTCGGCGGGGCTCCAGCGACGCCTCCTCTTTGAGGTCTCCCGGCAGGCAGGGCTCGGAGGGCGGGGAGACGCACCTGCCTCCCATTCCCGGGCCGAATGGCGTGGGCCCCGGGAAGAGGCAGCGCGGCGGCTTCGGCGGGGCTCCAGCGACGCCTCCTCTTGAGCTCTCCCGGCAGGCAGGGCTAGGAGGACAGGGAGACGCACCTGCCTCCCATTCCCGGGCCGAATGGCATGGGCCCCGGGAAGAGGCAGCGCGGCGGCTTCGGCGGAGCTCCAGTGACGCCTCCTCTTTGAGCCCTCCCGGCAGGCAGGGCTCGGAGGGCGGGGAGACGCACCTGCCTCCCATTCCCGGGCCGAAAGGCGTGGGCCCCGGGAAGAGGCAGCGTGGCGGCTTCGGCGGGGCTCCAGCGATGCCTCCTCTTGAGCTCTCCCGGCAGGCAGGGCTCGGAGGACAGGGAGACGCACCTGCCTCCCATTCCCGGGCCGAATGGCGTGGGCCCCGGGAAGAGGCAGCGCGGCGGCTTCGGCGGAGCTCCAGCGACTTCTCCTCTTTGAGCTCTCCCGGCAGGCAGGGCTCGGAGGGCGGGGAGACGCACCTGCCTCCCATTCCCGGGCCGAATGGCGTGGGCCCCGGGAAGAGGCAGCGCGGCGGCTTCAGCGGGGCTCCAGCGACGCCTCCTCTTGAGCTCTCCCGGCAGGCAGGGCTCGGAGGACAGGGAGACGCACCTGCCTCCCATTCCCGGGCCGAATGGCGTGGGCCCCGGGAAGAGGCAGCGCGGCGGCTTCAGCGGAGCTCCAGCGACGCCTCCTCTAATAAAACATCATAAAATATTACAAAAAAGAAGGGGGAAATCATTCATTTAAAAGTCCCATAGCAGCAAAAATAACAGTCCCAACAGTCCCAGAATGAACCGCAACTATGGCCATGGTGGCTTTTATCCCTCAGCTACAGTATTGGTGGGGGCTGTGTCAGTGGCGGAGTCTTCAGCTGCCCGTGGAGCTTCAGCGGCTTTTATCCTTCAGCCAGTGGTGGGGGCTGGGTCAGTGTCATTGTCTTATACGATACCTATGGTAAAATGCTATTAAAGGCTGTTCCTAGTAAGGATTCTAAATGAATGCATTCCAGGATAAAATCTAATCACTTTTAAAGTCGAGCTATCAGTAGTATCCATGCAGAAATTTGTGCTTGTAGCTCTTCCCAGTTTGAAGATCATTTAGGAGGACAAAAACAAACATACATTTGAAAATATTTATAAGACTATTGTCAACAAGTTCATGGAGTGATACTTCAATAGGGAGACATTTACACAAAAGTGGGGTGGTGGTGAATGGAAGTTACAAGATTATAGCATGGCAATGATCTTGATAGCAGTTATTAGTGACTATTCAAGACATTGGGAAGTGTGAAGTATAAGAAAGTAATATGACTAAAGATTGGCTACAAAGATGTATAAGAGGAGAGTTCCAGGATATAGACCAATCATGGAGAATTGACAGAAACCAGAGGAGTGGGTTTGTAGAAAATTCAATGAGTGATTTGGGAGGCTATTATGTGGACACTAATGTCTGGCCGGATATCCCATTATGGTAATGGAGTAGACCGTACAGCCAGCGACTCAATGCTGAGTGTTGGGCAGCAGTAAATAACCTGACTCCCTAAAGGGGCCAATGGCTATGTGCGGATAAGCCCCTTTGGGTGGGTTGATGGTCCATTCAGTGGAGGAAATGCCACTAGAAACCATCATATTGGGCCCAAATGCAAAATGAGTGGAGGAGGATGTCTGATTCCCAACGGTCATGGAGATAGAAGAGAACATGGCAGATGAACTGGCTGTGAAGGTACACCTTGATCACTCTCATTGTTCTGTGCAGGACAATGACAATAAAAATTTATCTTTATCTCTTTATCTTTCTTTACCCTCATGGGTATGGCATGCCATTGCAGTCCAGGTGTTAAATCCTGCATGTCTCATTTCATGTGTGCTGCAGGAGATGGCTCCATGATCATAGTGTGTGGGTCACTTCATGGCAAGCTGGAATCCACCTTAAACAAATCCATGCCAATGACATTTTTCTTGCTTCAGGAAAAAACGCATTCTTGGATATGAAGTGCAGCCGACAACGATGTGGACACCCAAATTCCAAACTTCACCAAATATGGAGATGGTTGAGGAGAAATTCAGCACAAGGATCTCTCCAATCCTGTTGTGTCTATGTGGCTTCAGGGATGAATTATGTGTCTCTCCCCCCCCCCCCCCCCGCCCCAAATCACTCACTGAATTTTCCAGAAACCAGCTGCTGGTGGCCTAAGACTTTTGCACAGTGCTGTATATTGTTGTTATGTTTTGTCGCATCACATCCAGTTTATGGCAATCCTAATAGAGTTTCCGAGATATGTGAGGTGTTCAAAGAGATGTTTACCACTCCCATCGGTATGTTTCCATGCTCAAACAGGGATTGGAACCTGATCACTTTAATGATGTATGAGTCCAGATTTCTCTAATGAAGTATGGAGATCAATGATGCAACATACTATCAGAAATGAATTGGGCTGTAAGCTTTTAGAACTGCAATGGTACCTTCTGTTGCTATATGCAATTACCTTAATGATAAGCACATCTACCACTGCCAACTGCCCAATCAAGGAGAAGATGTGGAAAAACAAACAGCAAGAATTTCAAAGAGACACAGGGAAGCAATAATGGGAGATTTTAATTATCCCAATATCTGTTTGGAGGCAAATTCTGCCAAATAAGTCCCTTCTAAGAAACTTCTATCGTAATGTTCCAACTGTCAGCAGGCTCCGCTCCCCTCCATTAGAGGTTCCGCAGGCAGAAGCCACAAATTGGCTAGCGGGCCAAAAGGGTGGCTTCCTCGAGGCTTGGCAGAGGAAGGCTCAGTCCAGATAATCTGGCTCATAGGTTCGTAGAGAAATGGCGATCCAGGACAAACTACACAGGGGAAATTTAGGTGCAAAGACCCCTGGGAAGGAAACACCACTTTCCCATATGAAAACCACCCATATCTTGCTTCTGAGAAACTTCTAGACTTGACAGTGTGAAGATGTGTGGGAGTAAACCTCTGTTACCTTTGTAGCAGCAACTTGCTGATCGCAGGGTGTGGAGCAAGGTTTCTTCTCCAAGATAACAGGCCCCATGGAGTTGGTAAAAATAGACCCCCTCCTCAATTTGCTCCATTGGCAGTAGGAGCAAAAAAGGAGTAAGCTTGACAATTGAAGTCCATTTTGTCAGTTTATTGAGAAAATAGCAAAGTTCCAATAAATGCAGAAGATGAAGAATATTTCTAACTAAACTAAGACATTACTGCCCTAGGAAAGAAATAAAACAATTATCTAACACTTGCCTAAAGTAAGCAGCGGCAGTCTTTGCCGCCCCATACGAGATGGTATGGATCAAGGCCCATCAAGATGACAAGCAATACGGGTCCACGTAGCATTGGATATCGGACCTTCCAATGAAGAAATTGGCTAAGTTTTTATACCTTTCTCCATGAGAAACTGTCTCAAAAAAGTGCTAATTGACTTGTCAAAGTGACAGTTTCGTGCGTAAATCAAAGATACCAGATGGCTGGTTATCGGAGATCTCATCTCTTCTCATGAAAGAAGTCCACCTCATGGGACACTTCCCAGACCTTGGCATTGAGAAAAGAACAAGAGGTGCTTTCCCATTGTCTTAGGAAAATGGTGGAGTGTGTTTCTTAAAATGGCTTCACTTAGGCTAAGTGACATAACTCATAGAAAGAAAAGAAAAGCAGTGCTAGCATTTCTACTTAAGATCCTGCTTAACTAACAGGTAAATAATATAAAAAGATGTCATCCCACATGGAATCTTTACAACTTCTAACTTGTATAGCTGATAATTTTCTCCTACAAAAAGTGGAGGAGGAAACTAGAGGAGTAGCTATTCTTGACTTGATTCTTACCAATAGAGATGGCTTGGTGGAAGAAGTAGAAGCAAGAGGAAATCTGGGGGAAAGTGACCATATTCCAATTGAGTTCTTGATCCCAAAGGAAAGCAAAGCAAAGTGTAGCCACACACATATATGCTAGACTTTTTATGAAAGCCCATTTTAAAATACCGAGAACAATTATAAGTAATGTCCCATGGCAGATGCTGCTAATAAGAAAAATATTATAAGATGGGTGAAAATTTCTTAAAAAGGAAATTCTAAGGCAGAACTATAAACTACTTCAATAAGAAGAAAGGAGGAAGACCAAGAAAGACCAATCTAGTTTCACAAATACTCAGAGAGGACCTAAACATGAAAAAGGACAACAGTTAGAAGTGGAAGGAGAGTCACAAAAGAAGAATACAGACAAGAAGCAAATAATTGCAGAGATGGTGTTAGGAAAAAGCTGAAAAAGAGCTGAAGTTATCAAAAGACACTAAAGACAATAAAAAAGCATTCTTCGGGTACATGTGTAGCATGAGACATGGAGGGGTGGGGAGTAGCTTAGCTACTCAGTAGGAATGGAAAATAATAACAGACAATGAAGAAAAGGTAGACATGGTCAATTCCTACTTTAGCTTGGTCTGTTCTGAAAAGACAATCTATGACCCTCCATGAAAAGGTGACATACAATGAGAGGAAACAGGTTGCGATTGATGAACAAATCATCAAGGAATACCTTATAACTTCGAATGTGCTCAAATTTCCAGAGCCTGATCAACTGCATCCAAGAGCATTGAAGGAGCTGACTGATAAACTCTCTGTGCATTTATTTATTTATTTCACCCATCAGGGATATTTCCCACTTTAGGTGGTGTACAGACAAATAAAAAACAGCAACATAATAGAATAAAACTTTCTTAAAGTCATGGAGGTTGAATGAAATGCTGGATGGTTGGAAGATGAGTAAAATCTTCCCTATCTTCAAAAAGGAGGAAGTGCAGACCAGTCAGCCTGACATCAATCCCAGGGAAAATTCCAGAGCAGATTGTAAGTGGTCAGTCTACAAGGACCTTGAAAACATTGCAAGAATAACAAGAAGCCAACAAAGATTTGTCAAATCCTGCCAGGCTGATTTTATCTCTATTTTTGATTAGGTAATCTTCTTAGTGGACAATGGGAATGTCATAGATTTAATATATCTTGACTTCAGAAAAGCTTTTGGCAAAGATTTTAATGATACTCTGATTAGCAAACTAACTAGTCATGCGCTGGATAGCAAAGTATCAGATGGGTACATAGTTGGTCATAGAATTGTATTCAGAGCATGCTTATCAATGACTTCTTCTTGCACTAGGAGGTCTAACAAGTGGGGTATCAAAAGGCTTCATCCTGGGCCTGATGGTTCTCAACAATTACATTAATGGCTAATCAATTTATCATGACATTTGATACAGAAAAGCTCACAGGTATCTATTTTACATGTCCTACCCCTAAAAATACAATGACTAGGCTCCTGTTGGTGTTTGTGGAGGGACTGAATAGCTTCCTATAGCTAATTGCAGCTAATTGACAAGGTTCTATGCCCATGTGAATTGTGTGCTGAGTTGCACTCTCCAGTTAGCTGCAACAAATTGTGGCATATTATACAGTCCCGCTGCCAACCTCTATAGAATTCTGTTCCCAAAATAGGAAACCAACAGAATTAACAACTCCTGGCTCTTTGGAGTACACAAAAATCAGCTCCCTGAGTTTGTCAGCTCAATCTATTATATCTAGCTGTTTCACAGTGTTAAAAATATAGCTCAGATACCTGACTGTAGAGCCAGAGTTTGGGAGTTCATTTCCCCACAGTGCCTCTAGGGAGAAGCATCAGCCTCTGTGGTGTTTAACACAGTCCCGGGGCAACCCAAGGAGAAGGCAATATCAAACCACTAGGTATTCTTTAACTAGAAAGCCCTAGAAAGGTTGCCAAAAGTCAATATCAACTTGACAACCCATAATTATTATAAGAATAGCGAGTGCTTATGTTATCCAAATCGTGCTTCTGGACTGAAATGGAATGGGCTTATCACATCACTTGGTGGCATCCAGCCAAGTGAGAATCCCACTTTAATTGCCTACAAGATAAAATATTCTCTGTCAGGGGATCCTACCTTTATTAGAGCCACATCACTCAAGATCAAGCCGTATGTTAGCCATTCCATCACAGGTTTCAATTTCTAAGGCATAATATCTTGGTCATTTCCAATTGTACTGGCATGAAACTTGAAGCACACAAAGTCAGCCTGGGTGAAACTTCATTTAGTCAATCAAAACTGGGTTATATTTATATTTGGAATATAATGGGTGACATAGTTTTGTCTCCAGTGCTTCATATATGCAAGAGGTCTCCCCTTCTGCCTGTTACTCCCTCTTCACAATTTGCTAAGTAAAACCACGAAGAGCTATTTTGGAATGAACTAGAGTTGAATTGTTTAAGTTCCCATTTTTAATTTTCTGGTAAAAGTTAACAACATCAGTGGCCCTTAAATTCATATGCAGTGCCATTGCTTCAGTAACTTTACAGCCATTTTCCAGTCACCATTGTGAGTTTTCTGAGAAATGCCTGCATGTGTAAGGTAGCATGATGTGATGTTGGACAATTACATGGGATCACCAGGTTCTAATCTCCATGTGGAGATGAACATCCCACTGATCTTGACCTCCCTAGTCAAGAGCTCTGCAATTTGTGTAAAATGTCTCTAATACCACTTATGTTTTGGAAACAAGTAAATACAAAAGCACATTAGGAAGCACAGAAAGCCTGCCTTTATTTATTGCATTTAAATCCTGCCCATCTGGGATATTCTCCCATTCTTGGCGTCATACAACAGGTTAAGAGATTTTTTTACAAATAACAATATGAAATTAAACATAATTTAATACACAAAATCAACAAACAATAAACCAAGCAGAATAAGTTATGGACAATAACTTGTCTGGTATTTCAAATTCTTAAATAAATCTGCAGTTATCCTATGTCTGGGCAATGTATGGCATTGCACAAATTCTACAATCTTGTACCCCAAAAGGCCAACTATTTTTGTGTATGCAAAACCCCATTCTCATTAAAGCAAGAGCATGTTGGTGAACAGAAGAATCTGGTAGTTAAACAAGGATTTGTGTTTATTTATTTCCTTTATTGTATTCCCATTTCATCCATGGAATGGAGGAGGGCACCATCTTGAATTTTCTCTCATGAAGCAAAATGTCTTAGAGCAGGCCTAATTGCAAGATAGGTGTGAAGTAACTTTAAATAGCAGTAAGACAATAGTTGAGTTTGGTGCAGTGGTAGGCTCCAAAAAATTTTGCTACCACACTGTGGCCATGGTATGGTGGGCATGGCTAGTGGAAAGCCCTGCATTGCACCCGAATTAGGACTACTTTATTTCGAAACTTGGATGGGCGGGGCCAGCCAGAATTTCTGCTACCAGTTCTGGTGAACTGGTGTGAACCTGCTGATGCCCACCACTGGTTTGGTGTATCTAGCGCAGGGGTTCCCAAACTTTTCACATGCAGGCTAGTCACGTGGTTGAGCGGGGCAGTCACATGGTTCCTCCCACTGTAACCATTGCCGCAAAATGCATCCATGGTCGTCATAAATGCATTTATGACAGGTGTGGGTGCATTTGTGCATGTGTGAGCATGTTTCACGGCGGTCGTAAATGCACCCACTTCCACTTCCGGTAGTGGCAAGAGCAGCAGCAGGCCACATGAATTGGAGCTGTGGGTCCAGTCTGGCCTATGGGCCATAGTTTGGCCTCCCCTGATCTAGAGCAATGTACACATGGAAATCTATCTTGCAAAACTTAAGATTCTGCCCAAGACTGGTATAAATGTTTTTAAATAAATAAATAAATACATCCTGCTTTCTTACAAGAGAAGAAAAAGAAAAACTTGCTCTTTATTATTTGGAACACAGGGAAAAGAGATACAAAGATTTATATCCACAGTCAGTGGCAGTATGTGTCTATTTGAAAAATCTCCAAAAACATATACACAGATTACTCCCCTGCCACACACCCATAGGAAATCAAAATCTGATGCAGAACAGCCTTCAAAGTAGGATAGAGGTTAAAAAAATCCATTCCTAGTCAAAACTTGCCTTTCAGTCCTGAAATTGGACTTTCTGACAGCCAAGTGATGATCCATGCATAGATGAGATTTCCTTCTGAATCCTCCTTACACTGTCATAATGAAGACATTTTGCTAGTGTAAGTGGATGGAACTATTGCTGCTGGATGAAGCTGATGTATTTCTTTGATGGCAAATTCATACATAATGATTACTATCCAACTTTTTTTAAAAAAATCATAGATCTTTCCACAAGGTACTTTACTGGTTGACAATTGTGGAGAAAATGCATATGATTAGACAATCACACCTTCCTCTCATTTCATTGTCTCCTCTGAGTAGGTGATCAGCCTTACCATATGCTTCACCAAAATAATCAAGGTTAAGGGTTGGGATCATCAGATATCAATCAAGCTTTGATTTTCAACTTTTCCCCATGTAATGACTTAATGTGACTTCGTTCTTCAGTAATTTATTACACATTGCTGTGACATCTCTCCAGAGGTACTGTGACCGCATTCAAAACATTCAATGGGTGAGTGAGTGGGGGGTTGGATCCTCTACTGATTGTGATTCTTGAAGAATGAGCAATTTGTGAGTTCTGAGACAAACTGAACCAAACCAAGCCTTCCAAACTCAGATGCAGATCAGAAGTCACTGACCTGCTCATTCTCGTAGTGCAGGGATTCCCGACCTTTTCCCGCCATGTGCCGTCCCCGACCCCAACTCACAGCTGTGTGGGCCAGAGGTGTAGTTCCTCCCACTGCTTCCGGTGCTTCCAGTGTCCACAGCGATGGTGACAATGTGTTTTTTCAGCTGCTTTGGCTGCCTCCACCACTTCCTGTTGCAGTGGGAAGGTGTGCGGAGCATTTTCTCAGCAAAAATGGGGTGTTTTGGTACTTCCGGTGTCTAAAGTGGTGGTAGTATGGCATTTATTTATTTTTTGTTGCTTTGGCAGCCTCCGCCGCTTCCCTTGGTGGCGGGAGGATATGTGGAGCATTATTGCTCTGTTTTTGTCATTTTTCACCAACATGGAAGTGCTGAAAACATTAAACATGTATTAAAGTGCATTCTAAAATGTGCATTACAAAGAAAGCAATTTTTGGTGGGGTAAATTGTATTTTTTTTTCTCAACCAGGGGATTATCTCTGTTCTGGGGTTTGATCCTCCTATTGTAAGAAATAAAAGAACTCGCTAAAGTAATTTTCGAAGTAGCAGCCGTGTTAGTCCTTGCATGCATATCAGAGAGTAAACAAAACAAAAAAAGACAAAAATAATGTTGTGGCACCTTAAAGACTAACTCCTGTATTTTAATGTTACCTTTCCTGGATCAAGTATTTCTGTCAACGTGGAAGTTAATCTTTAAGATGCCACAACATTTTTTGTCTTTTGTTTTGTTTACTTTCTGATATCACTAATTTAACAGATTGAAAGAAGCCACAATTAAAATGTACAATATTAAGCTATGAAACAAGTGGAGGACAAATATCAGTTCCCCTTTCATTATTCGTGTCAGAGGCACTGCCAGCATATAATAACATACAAAGCTAAATTAAAGGATTAGATGACATCTGGCTGGAGGGGTGAAAAGAGCCGCCGCCACCACTGCGCAGAGAGGCCCCCGCTCGCCCCTGCAGCTGCACCATCGCTGGGAGATCGAGCACACCTGCGCCCACCGCCGCCCCCTCCGAGCTACGCCTGGCTGGAGGGGTGAAAAGAGCCGCCGCCATCACCGAGCAGAGAGGCCCCCGCTCACCCCTGCAGCCACACTGCCACCCCCCCCGAGCCTCCTTGCGGCTGCCTCTCTCTGGCCCCCTTCACCGGCCAAGGGGATCCAAGGCACCTGGGCTGCTCTCCTCCGACCCCTGCCTCCACGGCTGGGGTCCTCATTATGCTAAAGGACTCCGTCTCCCAGATTCTATTTTTTATGTAAGCGCGGGTTCTTCTCTTACTTAATTGTGTATTTGGGGCTCTTGACTATATGTATTTTGAACATTGTATTTTGTACTTGATTATGCTTTTATTGTATTGTGTTCTGATGTAATTTCTATATCTCTATTATTGTATACTTTTTTGCTGCTGTCTGCTTTCAGATAGCATGCACCTATGTAAACCGCTCTGAGTCTCCTTCGGGCAGAGTGGAGCGGTATACAAAAATAAAGTGGAATGGAATGGAATGGAATCTCCCCTTGATAACTAGTCAGAGAAGGTAGAGATGGGCAAACCTGCTCATATTTGTTCCACTCAGGCTAGAAATCCACATTACAAGTAGCCAGAGACTGCAAAAAGGAAATTGGATTGTCTGAGAGTCTTAACAAGAACTTCTTTTGTCTGCAACATTATGTAGATTAGCTTTCTTTGTTTGGTGTTTGTCACAGTCACTTTCTCTTCAATGTTAATGTGATTTCAATTCTAATTATGGGCCATATGTGTCAAGTTTTGGGGAATTCCTGTCAAATAAGGGAAATTTCCTGTCCAAAATGGGAAACTGGACAGCTATGCTTATCCTGTGTTGGCCTCCAGTCTAACTCCAGTCAAATTGTAGTCTAACTAATATGGGATGACAGCGGGAAAGCGTGTAAAATACAGGGGTTTGACAGAAATTTCCTGAAACTTGACAGGTATGTTATGGGCTACCACTAATGTCTGTGTCTGGCCTTGGTTTCTCTTCATTTCTCCTCTAATTTAAATCTATTTCTGCTTTATTCAGTATCGTTTTTAACAAGACCCATGCCCACCCACCTGGAGGGGAGAAGTGCTGCCTCCTCATCCCCGCCACCAAAGACTTCCACCTGCGGCAGGGCGAGGGTTTCAAAGGGCGAGAGCCCTGGCTGGACTTCTGCAGACCCGCACCCACCCACCTGGAGGGGAGAAGTGCTGCCTCCTCATCCCCGCCGCCAAAGACTTCCACCTGCGGCGGGGTGAGGGCTTCAAAGAATGAGAGCCTGGCTGGACTTCTGCAGACCCACGCCCACCCACATGGAGGGGAGAAGTGCTGCCTCCTCGTCCCCACTGCCAAAGACTTCCACCTGCGGTGGGGCGAGGGCTTCAAAGGGTGAGAGCCCTGGCTGTTCTGCAGACCCACACCCACCCACCTGCAGGGGAGAAGTGCTGCCTCCTCGTCTCTACTGCCAAAGACTTCCACCTGCAGCGGGGCGAGGATTTCAAAGACCAGCTTCGCCTCCCCGCCCTGGGACAGGTTCTGAGGCAGCAACAGCTGTGGCAGGGCACACCCTGATGACCTTGCTGTAGTATCCCCCTTCATCTGTAGTTGGGTGGGAGATTGAGGTTTGTTGAGGATGTTGAGCTTTGCTCCATCAGGACTCATTGAATGATTATAGTATGTTTTCTTGTGGATATTGTTAATTTACTTAGTATATTGTATATTGTATTGTATTTTGGTTCTTGTATTTTCTAACATTGTTATTTTTGAAATGTGATTTGTAAATGTTTTATGTCATTTATATTGCTTTGTATTATTTATACTGTATCATTATATTGCTTTGTATTATTGTAAACCAGAGCGGACCGGAGGGGCTCTCTAATTGTTCCATCAGCCAGAGGGGCTCGCCTCTCTGGCACAAGGAGGAGAGCCTTCTCCGTGTCTGCACCGGCCCTCTGGAACCTCCTGCCAACAGAGCTACGTCTCCGGACGGAATTGCTGCCTTTCAGAAAAGAACTTAAAACCTGGCTGGCGGGTCAAGTGTGGGGTGCAGGTGGAAGGGTAACCTCCATTGGGTGGTTGGTGTAGAAGAACTCCTCCCCATGATGCCTTTGGATCCTGCACCCCTTGTTTTTAGGGGGTGGGTAGTTTTAACTGTTTTTAACATGTTTTTTAAAAAAATTTCATTGTGAACCACCCTGAGTTGGCTTTGGCCAAGTGAGCAGTATATAAATGTGACAATTAAATTAAATTAATTAAATTAAACCACTTTGAGTTCCCTTTATGGGAAGGAAAGCAGTATAGAAATCTAAGCAATAAAATAAATAAATAAATAAAAAACTGTGAGCATTTCTTTATGAAGGAATTAAAAATGGGTATTTTTACAAGCAGTTTTTCTTTATATTGCACCTTTTTGATGCATCGTACACATACCTGTCAACCTTCCCAGATTGGCCAGGATTTCCCGGTTTTCGGCGTCGATTTTTGCCCTTTCCCGCTCCACGCTGCCAAAACCCCGGATTTCAGCAGCGGAGGAAAGGAGGCACTGAGCAGCCCATCTGTGCAGGTCGTGTTGCATGCATGCGTGGAAGGGCTCTACACTTCTGTAGCTCCCTTCCACGCATGCACAGAAGGCTACACCGCGTGCGTAGAAGGCTACGCAAGCGGTGTAGCCCTCCATACACATGCGTACAACGCGACCTGCACAAACCCGGCCCACGCAGATCCCGGATTCGCTGGAGCCGCGGTTGACAGGTATGATCGTACATTAAGTGCTATCACATTGCATTCCCCATATAGTGACCTTAACAGGGAGACTTCAATTCCCAGAAGCCTAAATCAATACATTGGCTGAGCAGTGCTTTGGCGGCCATTTGAACTGAGAGAGTGCCTCACCCTTAGGAATTATACCTATTCATCCCACATGCCCAAAGTTTGTGTAGTCACCCCAAAAGAAGTGTGAAAGTCATGGACTAGATTTAGAGCAGTGTTTTCCAACCTTTGGTTTTTGGACTTCAATTCCCAGAAGCCTCAGTCAAATCCCCAAAGCCAATGTATTGATTTAGGCTTCTGGGAATTGAAGTCTCCCTGTGCTGCATGCCCCCCCCCCCAAATTGGGAACTACTGATCTTGGCCATTGTTCCCAATCTCTGGAATGATTTGCCAGTAGAAATTAGATCAGCACCAACCTTGATGGTACTTCAGAAATTAGTAAAAACATTTCTGTTCTAACAAACCTTCTCCTTTTAATTCATCAATTTTGTATGTTTTTTTTTAAAAAAATGTTTGTTTTGATTAATATGGTGTGCCTTGTGAGAGAGGGGAAAATGACACATATGCATACACGTGTGCACACACACATACACAACAATCAAAAATGAAAGAGAAGCCCAATGAAAGAAGCCAAACAAAAGAATTATGGACATTATTGCTATGCATATCTTTGTTGACATGAATGACAGCAAGAAAACCCCATTTAAAGTTAGGGCAATGGTTTCCTTCCAGGTAAAGATTTTCATCCCTTTTCAAAGCAATCCAGAAAATTGCCCAGGAGATGAGAATTCTTCATTAAAACATTTGCAAATCTCACTTGCATGCTCTTTTAACACATGGAAGTGGTATTCACAAATACCTATTATGTCTAAGTATATTTTCATTTCCAACTGGGAAAAATGAATTATCTCAAGGAGATCATGCAGTAAAGTTGGCTTTCCCTCCAAAAGAAAAAAAAACCTACTTGATCATTTGATCTGGTCTGACAAGTAAGCATCCCTTGCCATTTGCAAGATGTCAAGAATCTTCTCAAAGTATATCTGATAAGCTCCATTTTCATGCCATAAAATTCTGCTATATCCATTACTAAGGCAATAAATTTCTGAGCATTGTAAAGATCTTACTCCAATTGTTCATCGTGTCTGACAAAAGAAAGTCAAGAATATAATCCACTAACAGATCTGGGCAGTAGGAAGTTATGTGAAGTACAATCAGGTCCCAGTGAGACAGGAAATGCAATCATGCAATCATTTTGTTCTGTGTGAAACAAGCAAAATGATCTCTACCAAATATGATGTCAGGGACCAATGGCCTGATGTAGTGGAAGGCAGTTTCTCCAAATATTATTTATACATTCAGGGTCTAAAATGCAATTTGTTCCAGTGAAATAAATTTGTATGTGAAAATTCTAGATTCATATCCTAGCACTGAGGCAGACAAATTATACATTTTCTTCTTCAGGGGTTGTATCCATTCCGGATATTTGCTAGCATCATGGTGATAGTCTTCCAGTTCTTAACTCCTCAGAGCAGTTATTTTATAAATATATATATTATGTATTGTAGACACAATGGGCACAGAGCTGGGCGGGCTGATGAGGATGGTGGAGGACAGAGGTGCCTGGAGGGCAATAGTCCACAGGGTTGCAAAGGGCCGGAATCGACTGTGTGACTGAACAACAACAACAAATACTTTTGGAAAAATATTCATTTAGTAGAATCTGTGCTAGATAGCGTAGTGGCTTAAGTAACTGGCTGTGGAGCTAGAGCAGGGGTGACCAAATCTTTTGGGCCATGGGCTGTTCATGAGGTTCAGTGGGCTGTTCACGTGGTTCAGTCACGTGGTTCCTCCCACCAGAAGCAAAAGCAAAATGTGCATGTGTGGGCACATTTTAGTTCTGCTTCTGGAAGTGGCATGGGTGGAGTGGGCTGGATGATTTGGTGGCATGGGCCAGATCCAGCCCATGGGCCATAGTTTAGCCACCCCTGAATTAGAGGTTGGGAGTTTGATTCCTCACTATACCTCCTAAAAGAAGGGCCTTGGGCAAATTGGACAGTCCCATGGTTTCCTCCAGAAAATGGGCATGATAAGCCACTTCTGTGGATTCTATACCTAGTTATCCCTGGAAAAGATCACCATAAGTCAGAACTCACTTGATGGGATGCACACCACATGAGATGTAGAACTACAACCACCAAATCTCATCAAAATAAAATCTGAGTTGGATTTCTAAGCCTCTGTTATAATGAAGAATGGGACTGTGGTGGATTAGTAGTTAAGATGCTGAACTTGACGACTGGAAAGTTGGCATGTCAGCAGTTCGCAAGCCAAGTACTGCACAACTGAGTGAGCACCCGTCTCTGTCCCAACTCCTGCCAGCCTAGCAGTTTGAAAGGAAGAAATTACAGGTAGATAAATAGAGACCACTTTGGTGGGAATGTAAACAGCATTCCATGCACTCTGGTATCTAGTCATGCCTGCCATATGTCCACAGAAACATTTGCAGATGCAGACAGCACTGGCTCATTGCCTATAAACAGAGATAAGCATGAAACCTTAGAGTTGGATACAATTGGCTTTTGAACAAGGGCAACCTTTACCTATTATGATGAAGAACCCTTAGTAATTTTCAGGTTAAGTAAAATACTGTGGGGGGAAATAAGCAAACCAAATTGATGTATAAATCTGGAATGGTAGTATTCGACCTGTGTGCATTAGCAAACCAAAATGGTGCTTCCATATCTATGCTTTCAAAATCAGGCTGTAGTGTATATGGGACCACATGTTTTCATTCCTACACTCTTTCTGTCAACATGGAAAACATAACACCAAACTAGAACACATAGTAACTATTAGTTGTTTTATTGTGATTGTGATGATGATTATTAGGGGGATGGGGAAGAAGCAGCAGGAATCTCCTCTACTTAGGTGGCAATTTACCTACCCTTATCTCACAAATAGGGCCATGGTGGCAAAGCACAGCACAGCACTTAGTAAACTCTCTGGGTGGTTCACAGAGTAACTAGCATTTTGCCTCCAACATGTTGGGTATTCATTTTACTGACCTTGGAAGGATGGAAGACTGCCTCTTTATAAATCTATGGTGAGGCCCCATCTTGAATACTGTGTACAGTTCTGGTCGCCATACCTCCAGAAGGATATTATGGAGTTGGAGAAAGTGCAGAGGAGGGCAACCAGAATGATTAGGGGCCTGGAACACCTTCCTTACCATCTGAGGCTGCAACGGTTGGACCTTTTCACTCTTGAACGACGGCGCCTAAGAGGTGACCTGATTGAAGTTTATAAAATCATGCACGGTGTGGACAAAGTAGATAAGGAAAAACTGTTTTCCCTATCGCACAACACTAGAACTAGGGGACACTCGATGAAACTTTTGGGTACTAGTTCTCAAACAAATAAGATAAAGTACTTTTTCACCCAGAGGATCACTGGTCTATGGAACTCCCTGCCAGAAGAAGTGGTGACAGCTGTCAGTCTTGACAGCTTTAAGAAAGGATTAGACAAGTTCATGGAGGACAAGGGTATCCATGGCTATAATTATGGATACCTAAAGACAACCTCCGGGTTGGAGAGATAGGCAGGATATCTCTCAATGCAATTTTCAGGGAATCCCAAGCAGGTGAAGGCAAAACATGAAGTTGAGTTTATGGCAAAAAAAAGTGTCACAATTTGACACTCTCAGTCAGTTGAAAGGAGACAGCAATATGGAAGTATGGTCCTTATGGTATAATTGGTAAGTGTTGTGAGTAGCAGCAGCTGCATAGATTTCCCTCCCATCACCTGTAAGTTTTTGTTTGCTTGCTTGCTGGTTCTAAACTGGTTGATGCTAGAAAAGGAAGCTGGGGCTTTCTACAGGCAAACATATAGCACTCCTTATCTATCATCATCTACGTCTTGTTTTAACTCCCAGCTTCCAATCATTTATGGAAACCTTCTGGCTTTCACAGACAGCCGTCCTAATCAAACATGAGGAGAAAAAGGAAAACACACTCACCCACATGCACACACAAAATTTCACAGCCAACTAGCACTTAAGGCTTATTGCGGTATGCCGGACTAAACGCCAATTAAGCACAATGCTAAATCAGTGCAAATCATACTATGGAATTCATCTACATCATAATGAATATACACTTTGTGGCTGAGGAAAGGGGGGATTTAGAGTGAATGAAATAACCAGATGCATTGACAAGTTGAGCTTCCTCTCCTTGTGTCCTAAGCCGTCATTATTTCAAAAATCCTCAAGCTAATCTTTCATTGTAAGAGACTTATCACAACATCTCAATGTATTAAGTGGCTTCTTCCTCCTTGTTATGACCTCCCTTCCTCTTAAGAGGTTTTTCTTTCTTTCCCAATACAGAAGCCACAATCCAAACAGGATTCATCTCAATAACTTTCCAATGAAAGACTCTTGGATTAGATCTCAGAAAATATCAGAAAGGCAATTTGTGGGCTGTGGCTTACATTTTGGTTTTCCCTAAAACCCTCTAGAAACCTAATGATCTTAATAGTATTGACAGCATGCTGCACCGTTTCTATTCATGATTATTGAAGCTGTCAGGAATACATGGAAAGAAGTCCACCTATATGGTTATTCTCAAGCAAACCAGGACTTAAAACAACAAGGGTGTTTCCTAAATTTTCCTCAGGTTCTTGAGTTATGATTTACCTTGCCTAAAGGGAAATAAATGCACTAAAATTTATTAGGGCGTGCTGCAAATAGCAAACTTGATATAATTGTTGGCAGGCCTGTGCTGGCCCAGCGGAATACCTGGACATGTCGCCTTGCACCCCTACTTATAACTTAAAGGGCCATGCCACCTCGGCAGTTTCGGCTTCGGCAGTGGTGCAGAGATAATAATAATAATTTCATGGTTTTAAAAAAATCCAAGCATAATTATTATCTACAAAATGTGTATTTTGTAAAACACGTTGTATATTGAGGCACTATTGCAAGTTGCGTGGGTAGCACCTTGCAAGGAAGAAAATGGTGGTTTCCCGCCATCCAAATTAGGAGCCAAAAAGGGCACGAAATCCCCATTCCAGGGCATGCTCATTATGCTAATCCTAGCACTGTGATTGGTTAGTTTTGGATCCTGTTCCCCATTGGTTAATTACATATATACCCTGTTATGATTGGTTAGTTACAGTTATCCAGCAGGTCGCCACTTTGTATCAAGGGGTCACCACCGGGGAAACACTATATAAGCCCCACGAGTAAACAAGGGTGGGGCCGGACTGGATCTATACTACCCATTCTGCACAGGTAGCCAGCAATGTGCTAAGCCTGGGTCTCCTACACTATGCTACCACTCCTGGTGTAGCTAGTCATTGCCTCCTACACGACAGATTCCGGAGGGACTGATTTCATGGTATTTGTCAGAACAATGGGCATTGTAGTCCTGCCTGGTATTGTGCCGGAGCACATTGTCCCTTTAAGGGTGACTCCCTGCTGAGTTACAGGTGCTTCCACTAGCCATCAGACTCAGCAACTTTCAGCTATTTAGCCAGAATCTTTTGAGGTAGAGGTGTGGCAACATAGAGAAGTGGCATAGAGGAGAGGAGTTGTAGCAAAGGCTTGTGTATACTGACTCTGTTGCTGTGGACACACTGTTCCATTGGACTCTGTTGCTGTTTGCATTCTCTCTGTTGACCTCCATCCCTGGTGTTTGGACACACCACTGAAGACCTCTGCTGTTGCTGACACTGCAGCCTGGAGGAGGAACAGACTATCTCTCACTGATACATTACTGGCCGTAAGCATAGCTATCTGTAATCTTGTGTTCGGCCAGTGTGCCTGCATTTGCTTTGAACTTCACTGTTTTGTGTTCTCTATGCCTTGGACTTTGTCCAGCTTCATTTGCTACTGGAAAGCTATTTTGTTTGGGACTCAGTTTATCTCAACCAGTTGTGTCTGCTGAAGTAAAGCTCTTTCTGTTCTTTACAACTGCCTGTCTGTGCATAGAGGTTTGTGAACCACATCCAGCTTCTGCTGTGCTTTGGCTCAACAGTCTGCTCTGCTGCAACACACACAGACTCAATACTAGCAGGTGATTTAATACACCCCTAACAGGATTGCATAGCCATCTCTGTGTCTGGAGCACCTTGTTAGCATAACCTAAAAGACTGTTGAATAAATACTTATTGCTGTTCTGCTCATCGTTGTCTGGACTATTGCTTATAAGGGCAGGATACAACAGGGAGGGATTTGCAACATGATGATATCAAAACATGTCTTTTGCCTTTTTAAATAGAGAGAAAAATGAAGAGAAGAACAGAGTTTTTGCTTTTGATGGCCGCACAATGGCCATACACGATAAGGCTTCTTGAGACATTCATAAATGGATTAATCTGATGGGAGAGGGAGAGATTATTAGCTTCATTGCTTTGTTGTTGTTGTCCATGAGTGGATCATGTCCATCTGAAGACAAGGCCTTATGCTACACATGGAGGATCTCCATATGACTGAATATCCTGGTGACTCATGAAGAGCAAATAGTATAGGACTAGCACTCTCCTTGCCTATTTAAACACAAATTTTTTGTGTTTGCCACAGATTTGTTGTTTCTTAACAATTATGCTTAACATTTTCCGATAACAAAAATACAATAAGCACCTTTACAGTCAAAAGATTATCATCAACAGAGATTTAGGCAAGAGGGGCTTACTGTATTTGGTGCAGAAATGCTACAGCTTTATAATACAGCTCATGTGATTTATACATATACCTTTAGGAGAGAGAGCATTTTAATTTTACCAAGGCAAGATAATTACTGACAAAACTGTTTTGGTTGAAGACCATAAAAACCAGCCAAGGATACCAAATTGTTTATAGGTGGCTATTTGTTTTACTTTCTTCCCTTCCCTTTGTGCTTTTAAAAAGAGACAGAGCAAACAATCTCACGCTAGTTTTAATAGATGTTTTCCCTGGAGTCATGGTTAAAAATCCAGACTAAGTTTATTCCAATGAACTGAAAAGTAAAGTATTTTTCTTTAATTTTACCTCCAATTATATCCAAGAAGAGAAATGTAGCTGGGCAAATCCATGATCAGAGCCAAAAGGGAGTCATAAATCATTCACTTAGATGATCAGATAATTTACAAACTCTGTTGGGTATTGTGGAAATGGACAAGAATAGTTCAAACCTGTCTCTTTGCTACTGAATTAGGAGTCTGTAATAAATTAGAAACTGTCTTTTTCTCCTCTCCAGTGAGCATCTTGAATATAGTGGATATGTCCAGACATAATTGCCAGTGGAACTCTCTCTTGCCTCGAGTCAATTCCCATCTTTTCTCAGAACATAGTGACGTCTCAGTAAGATTCATTTCATCTTAAATAGTGAGCAGTTTTTCCACCCCAGGTCAACAATAGTACAGCCACTGGTACATACACACCAAAAGTGTAATGCAGGCTGTATACCATATTGTTGCTCTCCTCAATTGCAAGTAAACCTATCTAGACTGCACCAACATGCACCAAAAAGCACAGTATGATGTCAACCTAAGTGAGATATTTAAGAAGTGTTTTTACTAGTTCCGCATCTCCACTAAACTTCAATGGCTAAATCAAGGGTTTCCAACCTTTTTATGCCATGGTCCTGACCATGCCCCCCCCCCAGAAGCAGAAATAAATGCATGCGCCTCCGCATTTACAACAGCTGTGGGTGCATTTATGGTTGGTGTAACCATATTTACACATGCATGGGTGCATTCTATGGCTGTTGTAAACACGCCTGCTAACACTTCCGGGTGCAGTGGAGGCGGTGGCAGGCCACATGGCCCATGGGTCATAGGTTGGGAACCCCTGCGCAAACAGTGATTCAGATCTAGGGCTCCTGAGTCCGAGTTTGTCACTCTTTCTACTACTCAACCCTGGGTGATAGAGGGAGGCCTATTGGATTGCACTTGGTTACAGATCTTGCTCCTGAAATTTCAAAGAATAGTGATGTTACCACATTGGCAACCCTAGAAACTCTCCTCGTTATTGATATACAATGGTACCTCATACAACAATTTTAATCTGTTCCACGGGGCTTGTTGTTGTATGAAACAATTACTATACGATGCATGCACGTATAGTGATTTTCCCTATGGGATGCATTGTACAACGATTTTTATTTTGCTAAGTGTTTTTCCCATTGGGGTCGCAAAGGGTCAGACTCAACTGTGCAATTGAACAACAACAAAAGCTTCAAAGTCTTCTACTACAGGCCTTTTTCCTAGGTACATTGCATTCAAGTGTTTGTAAACAGCCTACACCTTAGATAAAACTCCTAGAATGGAAAATTATTATTTTTGTAGTCTAGAAATGCTAAAATCCTATTCACAGGGTTCAGACTATGTTATGTATGTGTGCATGTTCATTCTACTGTAAAGGCAAGAATGTAACCACTCCAAATACCAACGATCTCAGCTGTAAAGGAACGCGAGCAGACAGCCCATAGAGGGCAGCTGCGAGCGTTCAGTCTCACATGGTCCACATTGCTCAATTACAAACAGCTGCGGGAAAACCTTCCCCGCATTCAGCAGCAGAAGAAAGAGGCGTGCCTGGGCGAGGCCACGCCGGTAGCAGCCAATGAGCTACCGTGCTACAAGATTCAAATGTAGAGTGCTACTGTATATATTGAGATGTATCACCGCCATTACCTCATGCTTCACCGGAACACTATGCAATAAACCTGCGTTAAACCAACCCTTCGGTTGTCCTGTTGTCTTTGGTCCCATACACTAAATTGGCGACGAAGGTGGGATATGGCTGCCCACGGGACCAAGACATGCGCCGGCTACGAGATCAGGAAGCCGGGAGACTTGGAGCTGTTTGAGATAGACTTCAACGCAGCGCTGGTGGAGCTCGAAGTCTCAGATGAGGCCAAGAAGAGGGCCATTTTCGTCCGCATGCTCGGACACGAGACCAAGAGGACCTTGGTGGACCTGATCGCGCCGAGGAAGGTGGGCGACCTCAAAGCCACAGAGCTCCTGGCGGCGCTGCGCGCCCATCTCCGGCCAGCGATAGTGATGTTCCCCGCTCGGAGCGCGTTCTGGAGGCGAGTCCAGGCGCCCGGGGAGTCGGTCGCTGAGTTCGCCGCGGCCCTGCGGCTGGCCGCTGGCCCATGCAAGTGGGAGATCCCAGAAGTCACCCTCCGGGACTGCCTGCTCTGCGGTCTGAGGGACACAGAGACTCAGCGCGTGCTGATGAAAAGGGAGCCGCCTCCCACGTGGCAACAAGTCCTCGACACGGCGCAGGCCGCGGAGGCCACGACTGCCGGGGTGCAAGAGCTCCAGGACTGGCGCCCGAAGCCCGCCAAGGCAGAGAGCTCGGTGCGCGCGGCCCGGCGGGCCTCGGACTCGTCTGCGGAGAGTGGCGATGATGAGGACGTCCGGAGGGTCCAGAGAGAGGGCCGGCGCTGCGACGGCTGCGGCGGCGCCCACGCCCGCGCCAAATGCCCATTCCGCAAGGCCGAGTGCCACAACTGCGGCCGGCGCGGGCACATCGCCAAGGTCTGCCGGAAGCGGCGCGAGGCCACAAGGAGTTCTCCAGACCGCTCGGCGAGGCAGGACCGCACCACGAGGCCAAAGGACGGCACGAGGCCAAAGGACGGCACCCGGACCACGAGGACGCGGGACGGCGTAGGGCGCATCTCCGACGACAGCGAGGACGACGCTCCGGTTTGCAGCGTTTCCACGGAGCACCCCCGATACTTCGTTGAGGTAGTAATACAAGGGGCCCCTGTTAGAATGGAGGTGGACTCGGGTTCGTCATACTCTATTATTTCCCAGGGGGAGTTCATGAAAATCGCCCCCCGAGTGCGGCCCAAGCTCAAAGCGTTGAGGGCCACACTGAAGGACGTGCAAGGGAACCGCATCCCAGTGTTGGGGATTGGGAAGTTCCAGGTCCAGTTTAAAAAGCACACCGCAACGCTTCCCCTAGTCGTCCTCAAGGGAGGAAAATGCAGCCTCCTCGGGACTCAATGGTTCCAGTCCCTGGGGTTGTTCATTGGGGGGGTGCACGCCGTGGGAGCACACGCCACCGGGACTGATCCAATACAGAGCGTGTGCGATGCGCACCCCGAGGTTTTCAAAAAGGGGCTCGGAAAATTCAAGGGGCCCCCAGTGACTTTCGACCTGGACCCTGGAGTACGTCCAATCAGACTTAAACCGCGCAGAGTGCCTTTCGCACTAAAGGACAAAATAGAGGCGGAGTTGGACAAATTGGTGGGCCAGGGGATTCTTGTTCCTGTTGATTCTGCAGAGTGGGAAACTCCAATTGTAACAGCGCTCAAGGCCAACGGGGAGGTCCGCATATGCGCTGATTACAAGTGCACCATCAATAAGGCGATCCGCCCTAATGCGTATCCGGTGCCGGTAGTCAGCCACTTGTTGGCCAGGTTACACGGGGGGAGGTGTTTCGCTAAACTCGACCTGGCCCAAGCCTACCAGCAACTCCCGGTGACCCCCGCCGCAGCTGCTGCACAGACCATAGTCACCCACAAAGGGGCGTTCCAGGTATCGCGCCTCCAATTCGGCGTGAATTCGGCGCCCGGGATTTTCCAGTCACTCGTGGAACGCCTCCTGAAGGGGTTAGAGGGGGTGTTACCCTACTTTGATGACGTATTGATTACAGGGGGGAGCCGGGCCGAATTAGCAACAAGGTTGGGAAAGGTCCTGGCAATATTCGAAAAGGCGGGGTTGCGGTTGCGAAAAGACAAATGCGTTTTCTTCGCAACTGAGGTTGAGTTCCTAGGGTTCCGTGTTACTCCCGAGGGAATCAGGCCATCCCAATCCAAGGTGGCCGCCATCAAGAAGGCCCCTCGCCCCACCTCCAAGCCCGAATTGCAGTCGTTCCTGGGACTGCTCAATTTTTACCACTCCTTCCTTCCGCGGAAGGCAGCAGTGGCGGAACCGCTACACAAATTGTTAAAAAGGGACGAGGCATGGAAGTGGGGCGACGTCCAGGAGAAGGCTTTCAATTACCTGAAGCGACTCCTGGCATCAGATGCTGTACTGACCCACTTCAATCCCAAACGCCCAGTGGTCCTAATATGTGATGCATCCCCGGTGGGGGTGGGGGCAGTGTTATGCCACGTACTGGAGAACGGGAGGGAGGCCCCGATAGCGTTCTACTCTAGGTCCTTGTCCCAAGCGGAGAGAAACTATGCCCAGACAGACAGGGAAGCACTAGCGATAATTGCGGGGACCAAGAAATTTCATGATTTTGTGTACGGCCGCCCCTTCACCATAGTGACTGACCACAAGCCCCTGCTAGGCATTTTCACCGCAGATAAGCCCACACCCCAAATCCAGTCCCCGAGAATGCTCAGGTGGGCCATTTTTCTCAACGCGTATCAGCACGCGTTGGTATACCGGCCCGGGAAGGAGATCAGCCATGCGGATGCCCTGTCGAGGTCCCCCATTCCCCGGGATGGCTGCCACGTGGGCGTGGTAGAGAGGGACCACCAGGTCTTAATGATAGAGGTCCTAGACTCCCCTCCAGTAGTACCGGCCGACATCGCTAAAGCGACCGGCAAGGACAAAACGCTGGCCACAGTTTGCTCCTGGGTACAGAAAGGGTGGCCCGTGTCTTCCCCAGCAGCGGAATTCGACACATTTTTCAAAAAGAAACTAGAGTTGTCCCTAGAGAGGGGTTGCCTTTTGTGGGGACAGCGGGTAGTGATCCCCACGTGTCTCCGGCCGAGGGTGCTTAAACTGCTGCACGTCAGCCACCCGGGGATCGTCCGCTCTAAGGCACTGGCCCGCAGTTACTTTTGGTGGCCCCAGCTAGACGCCGACATCGAACACATGGTCGGCACTTGCGAAGCGTGCCAAAGCTCCAGGCCAGAAGAGGCCCGCTCGCCACATAGGGAGTGGGACGCAGCAAGGGGGCCCTGGTCCCGGGTACACGTAGATTTTGCTGGCCCGTTCAGGGGAACGCTCTTCCTCCTTGTAGTGGACGCGTTCTCCAAGTGGTTAGAGGTCATCCCAGTCTCGAGCACCTCCTCGGCCACAACAATTAAACAGTTACGGAGGGTCTATTCCACGTTCGGTTTACCCGACACCCTCGTCAGCGATAATGCTAGCTGTTTCACATCTGCCGAGTTCGGGGCATTCATGGAGCGCAACGCCATTCGGCACGTCACCTCCGCCCCTTTTCACCCGGCCACCAACGGCCAAGTAGAGCGCCTCGTGCGCACCACGAAAGACGCGCTGCTGCGCATGGGCCACGGAGACCTCGACCTGAAATTGTGCCAATTCCTGCTAAGGTACAGGGTCACCCCATTGGCGTCAGGGTACTCCCCCGCAGAGCTGTTGATGCGCAGGAAGCTGGCCACGGGAATCTCCAAGCTAGACCCCACGAGAGTAGAGGACAAAGGGTGGAACATAGGGGTGGAACCCACAAAGAGTTTCAGCGTAGGCGCCCCGGTGCACTGCAGGAACTACGCCAACACGGGGCCATCCTGGGTACCGGGCACCGTAGTAGAACAAACCGGCCCCGTCTCATACCGCGTGGAGACCAGTACAGGTTTCCTGTGGAGGCGACACGTGGACCAGCTCAGGCGCAGGGTCCCCGGAGAGCAGGACGGAGACAAAAATAGCATCGAATCAGCGTTAGGGTACTCCCCCACCCGTTTAGCCCAAGGGGGAGGAAAGGGGGAGCATGGGTCCCCACCAAGGGGGGAGGAAAGGGAATCGATCCACAGAGATCTTTTGCGGGAGGCCGCGGCAGAATGGAAGAGCCCCGACCACACACATACCCCTCGGAAGTTCCCCCGAAACACAGATGCCCATAGAGGTTTAGACGTTGATTTACAGTACCAGGGGGAGTTAGCGGAGTGGTCCCCCACCCGTCCTAGCGAAAAGAGGGGTTTCAGTTCAGCCCCTGGTACTTCCAGTCCCAGTAGCCCCTGTGAGTTAGAATGCAATATAGCGCCAATTCCCCGGAGACCGACACCCCCAAGACGGGAGGCAACGGCGAGTCTGCCCACCACAGTCTCAAGATCCCCCGAGCGGGGATCAGAAGGTAGCAGAACCACAAGGGCGACCTCATCGGTTCCACGGTTCACAATGGGAGGGTCCCCGGGGTCCGAGAGCAACAGGCAGGGATTCACCTCCCAACTGTTCATTCCATTCCCATCCCCGGGCGCAGGGCAGGCACGGACGCCCCACAGAGCCACTAACGAATCCCCGTTTCCCGTTGCAGGACAAGCACCCGCGGAGTCAGGGATCACAGGCTCTCCAGTACTAGGGCAGACGCAGGCACGCCCCAAGCGCACATGCGGCAAGCCACAATGGTTGCGGGACTTCGTCCCATCCTAGGGGGGAGGGATGTTATGTATGTGTGCATGTTCATTATACTGTAAAGGCAAGAATGTAACCACTCCAAATACCAACGATCTCAGCTGTAAAGGAACGCGAGCAGACAGCCCATAGAGGGCAGCTGCGAGCGTTCAGTCTCACATGGTCCACATTGCTCAATTACAAACAGCCGCGGGAAAACCTTCCCCGCATTCAGCAGCAGAAGAAAGAGGCGTGCCTGGGCGAGGCCACGCCGGTAGCAGCCAATGAGCTACCGTGCTACAAGATTCAAATGTAGAGTGCTACTGTATATATTGAGATGTATCACCGCCATTACCTCATGCTTCACCGGAACACTATGCAATAAACCTGCGTTAAACCAACCCTTCGGTTGTCCTGTTGTCTTTGGTCCCATACACTAAAGACTATGAGATCAGGAAAAGGAGAAGAAGATAAAAGACAAAAAAGGACCTGAAAAATACAAATGTTTAACATAACTGGTTCCTGGCTGTCTTTTGCTAAAGAAATTAGCAGAAGACAGAATGTCAGATGATTCTTTGCTGAGGGCCAGATTTCGGAGACATTCGAAACTCTGAGCTTCCTGTTATTCATAAGGCTACATAAACAGTTGCCTCAAGCAGCCAACATTGATAATCTTTGGAGATCAAAGCAGCATGGAACATCCTGACAATTACATGGCGCAGATGGAAGCAAGATTTCACTTGGAGAAAACAGCACTCGGGTTTTGAACTGCTGACCTGCTGACCTTCCAGGTTTCAAGCTCAGCATCTTAACTGCTAAGCACCACAGTCATGCATTTTTATATTGGCAAATTTATAACAAATTCTTATTTTTTTAAAAAACTATGAAGAATCTTCTCCACCACCTCTAATAATAAAAATTGTGTACCATAAATGCAATTGGATTTATGGCAACCCCTTTTTGGGGTTCTCTAGGTCGAGAGTACTCAACAGTGGTTTACCAAACCCTTCTTCTGGGGATGGCCTGGGACTGAGTAGCTTGCCTGCACAAACTGGATCTTCTAGGATGTGAATTGTGGAACAGAATTCCCAACAGTACCCATATCTCTAAGCTAGGTTCTCAGGACCATAGCCAGAGGGGGGCCAGGGGTCAAAAGCTCTCCTAAGCTAACAGCCCCCTCACAACCCACCCCATGATGTCAATGTTATATACAGTAAAACCTCAGATAACAACCACATAGCATAACACTAAAATCGGATAATGACCTGGTATTTGGGGAGGGGGAGGGGATTGCATCGCATAACGTTAATATCCTATAGGATGCATCGGATAACGTTCGCTAAAGCCTGTGTCTGTTACAATGCATCTTTATGGAGTTTTAATGTTATGTGATTCATCCCATAGGATTTTAGCGTTATCCGATGCATGCATTGGATAACACTAAAAATCGAATAACATTGAGACTTGTGGAACCAAGTTTTAGCGTTATCCGACGTATTACTGTATGTGAGTGTGACATTGTTGCCCCTCCAGATATATTTTTTTGCCCCTCCTGAAAAAAAATTCGCCTTCCCCCCAAATCTAGAATCATGGCTACGACCCTGCAGGTTCTTCTTCTTTTTCCATGTCAAGGCCAGATGTGAAATTGTCAAAATGAAGGCACCCTTTGGTGAGTTCATTCTGCAGTTCTCTTCATCTGACCTAGTGTGAGAAAGATTAACTGGCAACACAAGGTTGCTGTTACCAGGGTAAGCCCAACTGTGGTTCAAAAATACCACAATGTTCAAGAAGGCTCTTTCTGTGTACCCTGCTAAGCCTGGTAGATAAATAGGAATAATGAAAGGGACTGTGGTGGCTCAGTGGTTTTGGTGTATGCAAACCAAGACACAGGACACAGCCTCGGGCTGGGTTAACTCAGGTTTATTGCATCGTGGACAGAGGGAACATGAGGTAATGGCGGATCGATAGCTCTTTATATACAGCAGTAACACATTTGAACGTGGTGCCATGGTAGCCCATTGGCTACTGTCTGCGTGACGTCATTGCAGGTCACGCCCTTCTTGTCCAGGTGTAGGTGGTGGCGGGAAAACTTCCCGCGCTGTTGCCTTTGATGAGTTTGGACCAAGAGAGCTTGGACGCTCGCTGCTGCCAGCTGGTGGTCATTAGCTCGCGTCCTATTACAGGGTTTATATGATACAGCTGAAGGTTACATTATTGCTATAGGTAAGGTTACATTGGCTCAGATACATTGTAATCCGTGTGTACAATAAAACCAACAGAACACAACACCCCTCCCCCCTAGGACGAGACAAAGTCTCGAGCCCACACTTAAACACACTCCCCCCCCCTTAGGAGACAAAGTCTCTCAGCCAAGATGGCTTATTTCGAACACGCTGGGGTCTCGATGCGGGCTGCCTCTCCCCGGGTTTGCTACCTTCTCTTTGTCCCCTGGTTTCCTGTCCTGTAATATGAGAGGGAGACTCGTTAGTGACTTTCCGCGGCTCCGCGGCGTTGTTGGGAGGTGTGCTCTTTCTTAGGGAGGAACCGGGGGCACTGGGGGCTAACGAAAAACCCCTCTTCTCGCTTGGATGGGTGGGGGAACACTCCTGAAAACCCCCCCGGCTCGCAAAATCAAACTCAAAATTACTATCGGGGGCAGCGGTCGCGAACTCCTCTCCCCCTTCCCCGGCCCCTGATAAAACTGGCGTATCAAAAGGATATGAGTCGGGGTCGCTGCTATCAAAATGATATGAGTCGGGGCCGCTGCTTCTGCTTCCTCCCCCCCTTGGTTGGGACTGTGGTCCATTGCTGTCTCCCCCTTGGGTTAAGCGGGTGGGGGAGAACCCTAACGCTGAATCCTGTTGCTGAGCTCCACTGACTGGCCCACTCACTCGGTGCCTCAGTTGGTCTGCGTGCCTCCTCCAGAGGAGGCCGGTGTTAGTCTCGACCCGGTACGATACTGGCCCCGTCTGTTCTACAACCTTCCCTGGTACCCAGGCCGGCCCTGCGCTGGAATAGTTCCTGCAGTGAACAGGGTCCCCGGCGGCGAAACCTTTCGAGACTGCCAACCCTATGTTTTTCCCTTTATCCTCGACCCTCGTCGGGTCCAGCCTGGACAGGATCGTGGTCAATTTTCGCCGCATCAAGAGCTCCGCCGGCGAGTAGCCTGACGCTAAAGGGGTCACCCTATACGCTAAAAGGAACTGGCATACCTGGTGATTCAGGTCCCCCGGGCCCATGCGCCGCAGCGTGTCCTTTGTTGTACGCACTAGGCGTTCCACTTGGCCATTCGTGGCCGGGTGAAACGGTGCGGATGTGACATGCCGAATGGCGTTTGCCTCCATGAATGCTCCGAATTCGGCGGAGGTGAAACAACTAGCGTTATCGCTGACTAAAGTGTCGGGTAAACCGAACGTGGAAAAGACTCTCCTTAGCCGGCTAATTGTCGTGGCGGAGGACGTGCTCTTTACTGGGATAACCTCCAGCCACTTGGAGAACGCATCTACCACCAGGAGAAACATGGTTCCTCGGAACGGGCCAGCGAAATCCACGTGCACCCTGGACCACGGCCCCCTTGCCGTGTCCCACTCTCTATGCGGCAGACGGGCCGCCTCAGGTCGGGATTCCTGGCAAGCCTCGCAAGTGCCGACCATGTGCTCAATGTCCGCGTCCAGCTGTGGCCACCAGAAGTAACTCCGGGCTAGCGCCTTTGAACGAACTATGCCCGGGTGGCTGACGTGCAGCAGTTCGAGCACCCTCGTCCGCAGGGGCGCAGGGACCACCACCCATTGGCCCCACAGGAGGCACCCCCTCTCTAGGGACAACTCAAGCTTTTTCCTAAAGAATGGGTCGAACTCTGTACTCGGGGACGAAGCCGGCCACCCCTTCTGCACCCATGCACTGACTTTCTCCAGCGTCCTGTCCTTGCCCGTCGCCCTAGCAATGTCGGCTGGTACTAGTGGGGGTGCGTCTAAAACCTCAATTAGCAACACCTGGCGGTCTCTTTCTGCTCTCGCCTTTTGGTCCGCCGACAAGGGCAGAGGGGATCTCGAGAGCGCATCAGCATGGCTGATCTCCTTTCCGGGCCTGTACTCCAACTCATGTTGGTACGCGTTGAGAAAAATAGCCCATCGCAGCATCCTCGGGGACAGGATCTGTGGCGTGGGCTTGCTTGCCGTGAAAATTCCTAACAGCGGCTTGTGATCGGTCACGATTTTGAACGGGCGGCCATACAAAAAATCGTGAAATTTTTTGGTCCCCGCTACTATTGCTAACGCTTCTCTGTCGGTTTGTGCGTAATTTCGCTCCGCTTGGGACAGGGACCTTGAGTAAAACGCTACCGGGGCCTCCCTTCCGTCCTCCAACACGTGGCAAAGCACCGCCCCCACCCCCACCGGGGATGCGTCACAGACTAGGACCACTGGCCGTTTGGGGTCGAAATGCGTCAGGATTGCCTCAGATGTTAGGAGTTGCTTTAGCTCCTTGAACGCCCTCTCGTGCTCGTCACCCCACATCCATGGCTCCTCCTTTTTAAGTAACCGATGGAGCGGTTCGGCCACGGACGCCTTCCGCGGGAGGAATGTATGGTAAAAATTGAGGAGCCCCAGGAAAGACTGCAGCTCGGTTTTGGATGTGGGGCGAGGGGCCTTTTTAATGGCTGCTACTTTGGATTTAGACGGCTTAATCCCCTCGGGTGTGATCCGGAAACCTAAAAATTCGACCTCGGTCTCGAAAAACACACATTTGTCCTTCCTCAATCTCAGCCCCGCTTTCTCGAACACGGTCAGTACTTTGTCCAACCTTTCCGCCAGTTCAGCCTCACTCCCCCCTGTTATCAACACGTCATCAAAATAAGGCAACACCCCCTCCAGGCCCTTTAGGAGGCGTTCCACGAGCGATTGAAAAAGGCCGGGTGCCGAGTTCACGCCGAACTGTAACCGCGACGCCTGGAACGCTCCCTTATGTGTAACTATCGTTTGTGCCGCGGCCGTGGCGGGGGTCACTGGAAGTTGCTGATAGGCTTGTGCCAAATCGAGTTTAGCGAAACACTTCCCCCCATTTAGTCTGGCCAAAAGGTGGCTGATCACTGGCACCGGGTATGCATTAGGGCGGATCGCCTTGTTAATGGTACACTTATAATCAGCGCAGATGCGCACCTCCCCGTTAGCCTTTAGAGCTGTTACAATTGGAGTTTCCCACTCCGCGGAATCAACAGGAATAAGAATCCCCTGGCCCACCAGTTTGTCCAGTTCCGCCTCTATCTTGTCCTTGAGTGCGAACGGCACCCTGCGTGGTTTGAGTCTAATCGGGCGGACCTCCGGGTCTATGTCGAAAGCTACAGGGGGTCCCTTGAACCTTCCGAGTCCTTTCTTAAAAACGTCGGGATGCGCATCGCAAACCGCTTGTATTGGGTCCCCCCCCACGGTATGCACTCCCCCTATGAACAAACCTAAGGGCTGAAACCACTGTGTCCCTAGGAGGCTACAGCTTCCCCCTTTGAGGACAACTAGGGGCAGTTCCGCAGAATGTCTCTTAAAATTAACCCGAAATTTCCCGACCCCCAACACCGGAATGCTGTTTCCCTGTACGTCCCGTAGTGTGGACCTCAACGCTTTAAGCTTGGGCCGCACGTGGGGGTCGATTTTCAGGAACTCTTTCTGGGGGATTATGGAATAGGAGGACCCCGAGTCAATTTCCATCTTAATAGGGGCCCCTTGTACTAATACCTCAACGAAGTAATGGGACTGTCCCGCGGACACGCTGAACACTGAGGCGTCGTCCTCGCTGCCGTCCGAGACGCGGCCCACGCCGTCCTGCTTCCTCGTGGTCTGGGCGCCATCTTTGGGCCTCGCTGGACGGTCCGGTCTGGCTGCGCGGTCTTGTGACTGCCTCCGGCCCTCTTTCCTCTTTCTGCACGCCTTGGCGATGTGCCCCCGACGGCCGCAGGTGTAACACTCGGCCTTCCTGAACGGGCATCTCGCGCGCTCGTGGGCCGCCCCGCAACCCTCGCAGCGTCGACCACCCTTCCGGACCTTCTGGACCTCCTCGCCGTCGCTGCCTTCCGTAGACGACTTTGAGGCCCGTCGAGTCGCGTGCACCGACTGCCCGGTCTTCCCGTGCACCGAATTTTCCGCCTTGCCGGCTCTAGGACGCCACTCACGCCACTGGTGCATCTCGTCCACTCAGGCATTCGTGGACTCTGCGGCTTCCGCGGCCTCTATGACCTCTGCCAGCGTGGGTGGCGGCTCCTTATTCATCAAGCTGCGCTGTACCTCCTTGTCTTTCAGGCCACACAACACGCCGTCCCTGAGGACCAACTCCAGGATATCGCCCCATTTACAGGGGGCGGCGGCTACCCTCATGGCGGCCACGAATGCCTCAACCGACTCATCCGGCGCTTGGACTCGCCTCCAAAACGCGCTCCGAGCGGGAAACATTGCCCTCGAGGGGCAGAACCGCTCTCGCAGCAGTTTCATGATGTCGCTCGCCTTAAAGTCGCTCACCTTCTTCGGAGCAATTATGCCCACCAGCGTCCGCTTGGTTTCCATCCCGAGCATTCTGGTGAGGATGGCCCTCTTCCTCTCCTCGTCTTCTCCTTTGACTCTGAGTTCCACCAGGGCCGCCTGGAAATCCATCTCAAGCAGCTCCCAGTCTTGCGGTTTGGTGATGTTGAAACCGCTCTGTGCCCTGGCTGTTCCGTGGGGATCCATCATCCCACCTTCGTCGCCAATTTGGTGTATGCAAACCAAGACACAGGACACAGCCTCGGGCTGGGTTAACTCAGGTTTATTGCATCGTGGACAGAGGGAACATGAGGTAATGGCGGATCGATAGCTCTTTATATACAGCAGTAACACATTTGAACGTGGTGCCATGGTAGCCCATTGGCTACTGTCTGCGTGACGTCATTGCAGGTCACGCCCTTCTTGTCCAGGTGTAGGTGGTGGCGGGAAAACTTCCCGCGCTGTTGCCTTTGATGAGTTTGGACCAAGAGAGCTTGGACGCTCGCTGCTGCCAGCTGGTGGTCATTAGCTCGCGTCCTATTACAGGGTTTATATGATACAGCTGAAGGTTACATTATTGCTATAGGTAAGGTTACATTGGCTCAGATACATTGTAATCCGTGTGTACAATAAAACCAACAGAACACAACAGTGGTTAAGAAGCTTGTCTTGTTAGCTGGAAGGCTGGCAAGTTGGCAGTTTAAGACCCGAGTACTCCATGATGCTCCTTTCAACCTAGCAGTTCAAAAGCAAGAAATTGCAAGCAGATAAATAGGGACCACTTCAGTGGGAATAGATCTTGGGGACATGAAAGGAGCCTCATTCGGGCATCCCCTGAGCAGAGTTCTTCCTGCAAAAATCCTCTCAACCCAGAAAGCAATTTTTTGTTCTTCTGACATGATTAAGAAAAATGAGAGACATGTCCTTCCAGTTTTTAAACCATCTTTTTATTTTCCCCAATAATAAAAATCATATTTTTTTCCAACTGGAATAATAACCCAGGGAGCCACTTACAGCATCAGCCAGTTTAGGAAAATTTAAATGGGAAGCAGGGTGACATTAATTGAGGCTTCTTATCTTGTTTAAAAACAGCTCGTCAAAATTCATTGTTTTTAAAGCAAAGAGATTGAAAAAGGGAAAGAGTGAGGGATTGAGAGAGCATTTGTTGCTGAAGGCTGGGTTGAAAACTAAGCTGGGATCACAGTCTAATTTGCATTTCATTAGCATAATCAGGGAGTGTGATAGTAAGCATGTTTGGGAATGGTAACAGATCTCTTGCCCGTGTAATCTTTAGGCCAGCTGAATGACCAGAAAGGCTAAAATTGCCAGGCCTAAAATGTTTAGGAATTATACATTCCCAAACCTACTACACTAACAGGCAATAAATATGGTAGTTCTTTTTATTTGCCTTCTGTTTCCTGGAGTTTTAGGGTTCACAGTTGTCATACATAAACAGCACATGTTGCGGATTCTTTCTCTGACATTTTCTTCTTAAAGGAAATTAAGAATCTGCTTTTCAGTTTGGCAGGAGTTTGACACGATCCAGTTTCAAAAGTCTCTAGTGCTTCCTACCCAGGAGGATAGCTAGAGAGTTGAAGAAAGAGCCTCCTCAAAGGCTGTGGTATTTTTGAACCACAATTGGGTGTATCCTGGTAACAGCTAATATTTCTCATACTAGGTCAGATGAAAGGAACTATGGCAGTGGTAGCAAACCTATGGCACACATGCCAGAGGTAGCACTTGGAGCCCTCTCTGTGGGCACCAATTTTGTTGCCCCAGCACAGATTTTGTCCTGCCCTTCTGCCCAGCAGCCCATAAGAACATAAGAACAGCCTTGCTGGAAGAGGCCACAGGAGCCCATCCAGTCCAGCATTCTGTCTCACACAGTGGCTCACCATTTGCTTCAGGGTATTCCCAAGGAGATGCCTTCACCTGCTTAGGATTCCCTGGAAATGGCATTGAGAGATATCCTGCCTATCTCTCCAACCCGGAGGTTGTCCTTAAGTATCCATAATTATAGCCATTGATACCCTTGTCCTCCATGAACTTGTCTAATCCTTTCTTAAACCTGTCAAGACTGACAGCTGTCACCACTTCTTCTGGCAGGGAGTTTCATAGACCAGTGATCCTCTGGGTGAAAAAGTACTTTCTCTTATTTGTTTGTCCATATCTCCTCCGGGAGTGGCGAGGGAAATTCCTCCGCATCCGGGGCCAAGGCACGGAACCGGGAGATCTGTAGGCGGGACAAAGCATCAGCAATATCATTATTAACCCCTGGGACATGCCTGGCCCTGAACAGTACGTTGAGGCGCAGGCTGCGCAACACAAATTGGCGCACTAGGTCCATAACCCTGGGCGATTTAGAAGTCTGTGCATTGACAATGTGGACCACAGCCGCATTGTCACACCAGAAATGCACGACCGAGTTGGACCACTCCTCGCCCCATAGCATCAAAGTACCCAGGATAGGGAAAAATTCCAGATATGTGAGATCACGCAGGCGACCCGTGCCTGCCCAGGCTGGTGGCCACCCACCATAGGCCCACTTCCCATTGAAGTACATCCCATAACCGAGGGATCCCGAGGCATCAGACTGAATCTGAAATTGAGGGGAAGCCAGGAGGTCATACCTCCAAAATGAGACCCCATTGAACTCCCTCAGGAACTGTAACCAGACAAGCATGTCTGCCCTGATACCCCGGGTAAGCCGAACCCTATGGTAAGGCCTGGATAATCCTGCCATGGCGTCGCACAGGCGCCGGGCAAAAGCCCTGCCCGGTGCGACCACCCTGCAAGCGAAATTAAGGTGACCATGTAGCACCTGCAGTTCTCTCAGTGATGCCTTGCGCTTGGCCAGCAAGTCCGAGATAAGGGCCACTATGCTTGACACCTTATCCCGCGGTAACCTAGACGCCTGCGCTATCGTGTCAATCTCCACCCCCAGGAAGACTAGCTGGGTAGATGGGCCCTCGGTCTTTTCGGGCGCTAAAGGGACACCGAGTTCCTCCATTAGCGTCTGAAATGTGTTGAGGAGACGTGTACACGTGTCCCAGCCCCGTTCACCCCCGAATAAAAAGTCATCCAGGTAATGGGCTACAGACCGGGACCCTGACCTGTGGACGAAAGCCCACTCTAGGAAGGTACTGAAACGCTCGAAAGCCGAGCATGATATGGAACAGCCAAAAGGCATGGCCTTATCAAAGTAATATTCGCCCCGAAATTTGAAACCCAGCAATTCAAAATCGCCCGGGTGCACCGGCAAGAGGCGAAAAGCCGACTTAATGTCGCACTTAGCCAGCAGCGCACCCGGGCCACATGAACACACCATGCGCAGCGCGTGGTCAAAAGATGTATACCTGACTGAGCAAAGGTCATCAGGGATAGCATCGTTGACCGATCGGCCGGCTGGGTAGGACAAGTGATGGATAAGGCAAAACTCGCCTGGAGACTTCTTGGGAACCAAGCCCAGGGGCGATACCTTAAGGTTAGTGAACGGGGGTGCAGGGAAAGGGCCAGCGACCCTGCCCGCATTGACCTCCTTATTAATGCTGGCGGCAGCCACCTCCTCCCTCCCCCTAAGGGACAAAAGGTTGGGGGCATCCTGAGGGGACCTATCACCCATGAAAGGAATACGGAACCCCTGCCTAAAGCCCTGAAGTAGATAATCCGCATCCTCCCCCTTCGGGTACAATGCGAGCCAACGCTCCAACATGTCCACATTAATTGGGGAGGGAGCCTTTCGGTGAACCAGCTCCATCTGCGGCAGTCTTGCCAGCCCACTGTCCGCCCCTCCCTCTGCCCCGCGTCCCTCCAGGCCTGGGACAGGCAGAGGCTGCATGGGGGCCCGCACAGGTGGGACACTCATGTCTGTACTTGCAATTCTTCTTATTGCAGGAACGATTAGACGAGAAAGTCCAGCACAGCAGGCGGGCTGGAACCCCCTGCCCCGCCACCTGGCGGGGAACCTGTGCTGGAGCCGCTCGCTGGACCGCATGTCCACAATGGTATCTTTCCCCGGGCGCGGGGCGCGTGGGCGTCATGTACAGAAGCCAAAGCCTCTGGCATGGCTCATCCCACCTCATCTCAGGGTGCAGGGGAATTCGCATACGGAATTCCTCGTCATAAGCCAACCACGACGGGCCCGGAAAGTCAACCATCGCCCGATAGATGTTGTCCAAATACTGGACCATCGGAATTGCCAAATCCGGCCGGGCCCTCAGGTACACCGCCATGTAGATGAGGTAAGCCGGCAGCCAGTTGGCCCACGTCCGTGGTGGCTTGCGACGACGTGCCTGTTCCTTATCCTTCTCATCCTGCCCCTCCCTCTCTTCCTTGGTGGGCTCCCTGTTTAGGAGTGAGAAGATATCTACATACTCCCCCCGCCATATTTTCTCTTTGGTGGCCTGTGCCAAGTGGTCACCCAGTGGCAAGGAATACCCCGCTGTCGGCAAGGCCGAGACAGGCACCGCAGAAACTGCGGGCATCTGGAAAGGGGCTTGGACTAGCCCAGCCACCCCCAAAACATTCCCCACAGGGTAGGAAACACCCCCCACCCCGGGGCCCTGGGTGGTAGTTGTCGTCGCCGGGTGGGGCGACAGCGGCTGTACCGCCGCACCATCCACGCGAGGCCAAGGCCATTGGAAAGCCCCCCCCCAACGTGGCCACATGTGTAGGCGCACTAGTTTGGACCGCATACTCACATGCTGCACCCCCGCGGGCCGCCCCCACCGGGGGTTCCGGCCCACTGGGGGTGTCGGAGCTCACGACCGCCGTAGAGCTCGTCGCTGGGGCCTGACCCGCACTGGCCTGTTGGTTGGGGAGCTGCGAGGCAGTGGCCGAAGTCGCGCCACGCGCCTCAAGCTGCTCGACCCGTCCCGTCGCCTGCCGCTGCCCAGCAGACGATGCATCAAAATGAACCCCAAAGGGAGCCCCAGCGTGGCTGGCCCGAGCCAGGGAAGCCTCGAGGGCCGCAACGCGGGCCAGTAAGGCCTCCACACTGACGTGGGGCCAAGGGCCAGCCGGCCCGCCTGCTACAGGCGTGGGTACAGGTCCTTGTACCCCGGGGCCCGAATAGGGCCATGACCCCACACCCAGGCCCGGTAGGGCCGATGTAGGCACCGGCCAGGGAAGGGGACCACACCACCCCCCAAGGCTGGAAGGCCTCGGAGTGAGCTGCGCCCCTATAGATGAAGGCCCAGTAGAATGGGCACCAGGAGCGGTGTCCACCGCTTGCGGGCTGCGGGCCGCAGCCTATGCTGGACCCATGCTTGGGTCCCCAGCCTCCGGCCAAGGGGGAATAGACCCTATCCCACCGGTCCCGGTGGGTGCAGGCAAAGGCGGCTGCTGGGGAGGCGCAGCCGCGGTCCTCCGACCCGGATTGCGCCTCCAAACCGCGTGAACCGCGCTCGCGGCCGCCTTCTTCTTCTTCGAAGGCATCTCAGTCCAACCTATGGGAAGCTGAAGGAAGAAAATCAGCAGCCAAAAGGCTTCCCAGTCAAGGCAAAAGCGACGGGGGTAAGAGGGAAAAACTTCTCCACTCCGTCGCTTCGCAAAATGGCAGCTCGGCTGCCTCGTGGCCACCCCTTTTATAAGGGAGCTGGCCACGCCCCTAACTACCCGGATGCCTTCGTCCAGTGGGGGGGCCCCCGCAAAGAGTGCGGTGGCCATTTTGGCGCCGCGCTTGCATTTGGCACTTTGTGATAAATAAGTCATTTTGGGGTTGCTATTTGGGCACTTGGTCTCTAAAAGGTTTGCCATCAGTGAACTATGGAATGAATTCACCAAAATGTGGTTTCATTTTGGCAGTTTCACATCTGGCCTAGAAGAAGAAGACACCGCTGCTGCCGCCGAAGTGGCTAGTTGTTCACTGTTGACTCTACCAAACTGCTCGCACAATTTGGTGTGAAACTGTGGTTGTATTTTTTTAAAATAAGAAGCATCCTAATCTTTGAGACTTTGCATTGGACTTGGCTCACCTTTCCTTTATATAGCTGACTATATGCTCCAGAGATGTATGGTTTGGTGCAACATGAGGTGGGGTTGGCCATGCATTTTCTCATTTTTGTTTCTATTCAAAGCCCACCTTTATTTCCAAATTGAGAGAGAGAGAAGGGAGAGAGAGAAGGGAGGGGACAGGGAGAAGGAAAAGATGTTTCTAAAACCCATGGATGTGGATCAATATTTTCCATGACCTCTCTTCCCTGGAAGTGGTCGATTTAATTGCAATTGTTTAGTTTTGTGTAATTTTGATGTTGTTTTTCTATGCTAATATCAGCTAATGGATTTTCTCTTAAAATAAAATTTCTCCAATTGCTTCTGAGTGTATCAGACAAAAGATCAGACAGGCCCTGCCTTCACTGGGCCCCAATGCAGCTGCTCCTGTGAACAGAATGTTAAATCTTCTGCTGGAGAAAAGTTCCCGCAGAGGTTATTTTGTGACTGCCAATTAAGAGGAAGCTAATTCGTGTAATCTCAGTGGAATTAGCAATAGACTTTAATAAAGGTGGTTAAAGGGTTCTTTGTCTGATTCCAAGCCATTCTTCTGACTTTTGCTGTGCACCAGGTGCTGTTCCGCTTTGAGTCTCCGGTTATTATAAGTGGTGCTAAATAACATACATAGAAAGACGTGCTGCAGGGTCAAAATAGCCTTTTAGCTTTCTTTTTTTAGAACACAGCCAATCATACACATTAATTTCCCTCCACCTTTTAAAAATCCACTTAGAGTGCAGACAGACGACTTGATGCTGAAGTTGCCTGCATGGCTTTCCCACTCATTGAAGAGTTTATAACCAAGGGTGTTGAAGAGACATGGAACCAGCGGTACTGTTACAATGAGTGAACAAAAGACCCGTAAGAAAGCATATTCAATTGCTTCCAGTGGAACGTCCCTGCTATTTTAAAATATCCTTTCAACTATATTTCCATTCCTTATTTATTGAATGCATGTCTTTCTTACCTTTCTGCCCAGCAGGTAGCACTATAAGGCCATCATGCTCCATTTACTTTCACAACAACTGTGTGAGGTGGTTGGCGTAGTGGCTGAGTGGAATTTTGACACCACCACCCCCAACTAATTCCCACTGCAGATGAAGACTTTACCTGAGCTTGTAAGTAGTGAGCTATTATTAATGAGACACTTGTTATCGTATCATGGAATAACCACTTTACATTATTGTTGGATTATTTCTGGAGGTCTGTCTTTTAATATTCATATTTTAAAGAAAAGAGTAAAGCATTGGCTATTTCTTCCTGTCAGATAGTGGGGAAGTTTGACATTGCTCTCCCATCTCATATCAAAGGCCAAGGATCCCATTGTTACCACTGGTACTTAACTCATTCATATGTAAAGGGAATGATGCCCCTAGGTGTGATTTCCAATGGAACTAATTGTGAATTTCAATACAAACACAGTATTCTACAATGCTGGTAGTGGGCTAGGTTGGGATGTAGATTCACCCTAGGCCTTTCTTGGGATGTGTATTTCTGCCTCATAAAATGGGCTGCCTGGGAGGGACTTAGGTTGAAGGTTTTAGTGTTAGATTTATGGCCTATGCAATTGAGTTTTCTTCATTGTGTATGTGCTGTTTTGGGCATCTTACTTCTCATGGGAGGAGGGGGCATGTCCACCAATAATTTGCCATGTGACCCCTCTTGATCCAATCTGGGGGTCGCCTGGACTTTTGGTTGCCTCAGCTATAAAAGGAGAGGTTTTTCAAATCTTCAGGGCTGCTAGGTTTGGCTAGGAACAGCCAGCAGCCCTGGGCCTTAATTCCTGCCACACAATGGGGTCCCTTGTGTGGCCTGGGACCCAGGACCCAGAATATTTTCATATTGTTATTATATCATGTAATGTTGTTCAATCTGTTTTGCTGACTATCATAGTTTTCTCCCTATCCTGTATTCTCAATGTCTTTACTCCTTGAAACTCTTTGCATCTCTCATTTATTCTTCACAAGATTCCATTCAGTCCTCTGACACCTAGATCCTGCTTTTAAATAAATGCAACTATTATTGGAATGTTCTTTTCTGATGTATTTTATACAATGCACCCCCTTACTTTGGGGCACTCCAAAGCTTTGGGCATTCGGGTAATAAAGGTGATGGGGCACCCCTGTGTGCCCCCACAGGAACCCCAGGATTTCAGGTAACATTATGATTGTGCCTTAGTGGGGGAAGAGTGTCATTCTATTTGCAGAGAACGAGTTAATGTTTTCTTTCAAGAGTGTATGAAGTTTACTTTATATTACAAGCAAACAGCATACTAATATTTCTCTAAGTAACAGTTTCTTTGGGCAACTGTTTGACAGAGTTTGGAAAATATTTCCAGATCACAGTCCCTGGAATCACCAAGCAATACAGTTGCAAATACAGAAAAACCTCAAAGAGCGCCTTGCTTAGAGACTAACTTGCTTATAGAGCAGAATTTTCTCTGAATGGTCGCCTCGCTTAACAACTAAAACCAACCAAAAACTCACTTAACAACTAAATGAGGGTTCACAATCCCCCCCGCCAGAAGTCACAATTGGTCACTTACAATAGTGTTTTGCTTAAAGAGCAAACTCGCTTAAAGAACAATCCCGTAGAAAGCATTATGCACTTTAAGCGAGGTACCACTGTAGTAATGTTATGCCCACCAGCGTCCGCTTGGTTTCCATCCCGAGCATTCTGGTGAGGATGGCCCTCTTCCTCTCCTCGTCTTCTCCTTTGACTCTGAGCTCCACCAGGGCCGCCTGGAAATCCATCTCAAGCAGCTCCCAGTCTTGCGGTTTGGTGATGTTGAAACCGCTCTGTGCCCTGGCTGTTCCGTGGGGATCCATTATCCCACCTTCGTCGCCAATTTGGTGTATGCAAACCAAGACACGGGACACAGCCTCGGGCTGGGTTAACTCAGGTTTATTGCATCGTGGGCAGAGGGAACATGAGGTAATGGCGGATCGATAGCTCTTTATATACAGCAGTAACACATTTGAACGTGGTGCCATGGTAGCCCATTGGCTACTGTCTGCGTGACGTCATTGCAGGTCACGCCCTTCTTGTCCAGGTGTAGGTGGTGGCGGGAAAACTTCCCGCGCTGTTGCCTTTGATGAGTTTGGACCAAGAGAGCTTGGACGCTCGCTGCTGCCAGCTGGTGGTCATTAGCTCGCGTCCTATTACAGGGTTTATATGATACAGCTGAAGGTTACATTGTTGCTATAGGCAAGGTTACATTGGCTCAGATACATTGTAATCCGTGTGTACAATAAAACCAACAGAACACAACAAGTACCCATTTCTTCATCTTATCTTGGGGACCTGAGAGCTTGCTAAACTGTACGTATGTACATCCGTGTGTGCATGTGCGCAAGCGAACGAACGAACAAGCGAACTAACGAGTGAGCGAGCAAGCAAGCAAACAAGCAAACAAACACTCTGCTCACCCAGGACAAGCTGTATAAAGAAACATCTTGGGAGAGTGGCTTTGTTGCGAAATGTGAGTATGTGTTTGTTTGTGCATTACAACATGAACATTCTCCTCATCCCCCATATGCAGCAATAGGTGAGGAAAAAGATGCTTTGCCAAAGCACTTCATTTATATGTTTGTTTGTGTGTGCATATGCATATGAACCAAAAGCAAAAGGTTTTTAACTTTTTAAAAACTAGAAAGTTCTCTTGTGAAGAAGAAAATCTACAGAGTGGGGTTTGTGTAACTCTGGACTGATTCACATTTGCCATTGCATCATGTGATCAATGGGAAAACATGCAAATCAGCCTAATCCACATTATTTCCCACATTTCCCCCTATATAGTCAGGCTTTGGATTTCTTTTGGAATTTGACATTCCATGCTTTCTTCCACTTAAGAAATAAATGTCCACAGCCCTGTTGAGCCCCCACATCAAATGAAATTGGTATGTTCAGGGTTGCATGGCATATAATGATTAAATGTTATTTATGTAAAAGATTAATCGTCTTAAATTTCACTGGTTAGCAGTTCCAATAAAACAGAGCCAAACCCAAAATAGAAAACTTGTGTGATGAATCGTGAACATTGCAGTTGAAATTTTGTTTTGGATCAGAGAAATAGTACACTCCTAATAGAACATTTACTGTTCATAATTGTATAAGAACAGCCATGCTAAATCGAGCCAAAGACTTCTGTAATCATTTATATTATATTTCTCACCCTGAAATGGGCTCAATCAAGGATATGATACCTTATGCTTAAGGCAGAAAGTCTTGTGGAACTTCTAGCAACTGCTGCATTGCTTCCCCTAAGCGACAGTATACAAATCACTCTCTGGATGAAATAAAATGATTAACTGTAGAATCATTCTAAGGAAAACAATGCTGAGATTATGTTAACCCAATGATGGCGAACCTTTTAGAGATTAAGTGCCCAAACAGAGGGGCAAGGTGAATCCTGTGCTGTGGGGAAGGAGGAAGCACCCCCATTGGGCTGTTGGGCAGAGGGGTGAGGTGAACTCTGTGCTGGGGGAGGAAAGAAGCACTCCCATTGGGCTGTGCTAGTGGGAGGGAGGAAGCAACAGTGTACATGCCAACAGAGTGAGCTCTGAGTGCCCTCTCTGGCATGTGTGCCATATGTTCACCACCACTGTGTTATCCAATCAGCAAACTGTAAGAATTTTGCATCAATTAGTATTGCATTTAGTTTATCTCCTCCATGACTCTTGTCTTTGAGGCTGACATTGCCTTTCCAGTTCTTGCTAAGCACTGCTAGTTTAGGATGGGATTGGGTTAGCTGAGGTGAGCAAGAGTAGGGCTGCCATAATTTCCTCCCACAAAAATAGGACAAAAGTAAAGGTTGCCCTTGCAAAAAAGCCAGTCATATCGACTCTAGGGTTCAGTGCTCATCTCTGTTTTAAAGCTGAAGAGCCAATGCTGTCTGCTTCTGCAGACGTATTCCGTGGTCATGTGGCAGGCATGACTAGACACCAGAGCACATGGAATGCTGTTTATCTTCTCCTCGAAGCGGTCTCTATTTATCTGCTTGCAATTTCTTGCCTTCGAACTGCTAGGTTTGCAGGAGACGGGAGCTCATTGCAGGCGCACCCCCCCAATAACGGACACAGACAACATTGAAAGTGGATAACAGCATAGGGCCACATTTATTGATTCAATGCCCTAGTCCGAATTATAAAGTTGCATTGGTAAAACGACCAATCGTAATTCCTAAGGCAAGCAGGCTGAAGTAACACTGGTAAGGTACCACCCCAAAATTGCCAACGGCAATTGGTTACAATGTATCAATTTGTATCAATTTGTTTGTTGACAACAAACAAATTGTTGACCGTAGTCAATAACTAACTTATGACCCCACCCTCTGACGCGTATCCGTGAAATCACAGGGGTGATGCATGCTGGTTAGCAATCGTCATCACCCCATCGCCTGGTTCGTCGTTGACCGGACAACGTTTAACTAATTTATTCCTGTCTAGTGTTGTCCAGTCAATTGCGAACCTGCCGGATACTTGTGGGTCATACTGTTTACCTTATCAGTGCTACCCGCCACACGGAGGGGCTTCAAAGAAGACCTGACGCCCCCCCCAGACCGTCAGCTCGGTCAACAGGCCTGCTCGCCAATCACCCAACAGGAGGTCCATACCTCCTCGCGACAGATGGACCCCATCCCCTGCGTACAAGTCATAATTTTGTAGACTAATATCGGGGTGATGACTAACCCGTCCCCAAGCCCTGTTGGCAAGAAACCGCGCCATTGCCTTATTGACCGCGCGCCTAGCGCGGTCAAGGGCCAGGAGGTTAACGCCCCCTCTGTAAGAATGGCGCGGGACAATGTCCGACCAAACCAGGGTTGTGGCAGGCCAGACATAATGCAAGTAGGCGAGGTCCTCGCAAATCGCATGCTTAAGCGATAAGCCGGTGACCTGGCCCAAATCATTGCCCCCCAGGTGGATGATTAGAATGTCAGGCGGGCCAGCACCCAGGCCAGAAAAAAGGAAAGGCCGCAGCTCCCGCCATAACATCCCAGGCTTACCATGCCATGCGAGACTGGCGTGGTCACCCAGTCCCAGTCGGGGTCCCCATTCTGTCGCCGCAGCGTAACGCGCTGCCCTGTGCACATAGCTGTGGCCCACCAGCCATACTGTCACTGGTGTAATACGACACCCAGGGTCTGTAAGAAAATTGAGAAAAAAGGCGGTAAGGTGACTGGATTGGTACTCATGGCGGGAGTGGGCGCACATAAAACTGAAAACATTGCGAGCCCCACCTTCCCATGCTGCGTATGTCAGCCCCAGAGTACCCAAAAGCAGCTGCTGTAGAGGCTGCACCAATCCGGAACGAATGTGTGCCATAACGGGCACCTGGTAGGCCCACCCTGGTGAGGGCTCTGGCTGTCACCTTCCAAAACTGAAATTTAGTAAGGGGAGACCCATCTTGGTGACAGAAAAACGGGCCGTGGTGCATGCCACGCAGTGCCAGGAATTCCTGTAGGGCACCAACCGGACAGATGTCTGCCAAAGAACAACGTAGCAGTCTTACACCACTGCCTACGCCATGCTGATCTGTTTTAGAGGAGCGTATCCTCAACTGGGCCCAGTCTTTGGCTACGTAGACATCTTCGAGTTCCAGTGCCCTACCACTTGCATCCGCCTTAGACAGCATCACGAGTTCGCTGACGCGGAGCGCTCCAAAAAATGCCACCGTTGTGGCTGCGTGAAAAAGGGCTGCCTCATAATGATCAAAACAGAGGCCTGGCCAGCCCCGGGCCAACTGGGTAAGAACCCCTGGGGAAATAGGGTGCCGGTCATCCGGGCAACGCCCGCGCTCGCGCACCCACCCCTCCAAAACATGTCGCACACGGAAGTCAGAGGTGGTATCCACATGACCTCCCACTTTGGCCATAAAAGCCAACGCCGAGAGCTTGGATGCTATGGTGCGAGGTGCAAGGCCCTGTGCATGCAGGTGAACCATGAACCGCAGAACATGGTCCACCGGGAGAGGCCAGGTCTCTGGCAAGAGAAATTGAGTAGCAAATGCCCTGTAAGAATTGAATGCTTGTTGATACGCCTTACGCGTGCGTGGCGCTAGTGACAGGCCAATTGCCCGGTTCACCTCTCCTTGCCAATAGTCCACATCTCGTCCGGGAGTGGCGAGGGAAATTCATCCGCATCCGGGGCCAAGGCGCGGAACCGGGAGATCTGCAGGCGGGACAAAGCGTCAGCAATATCATTATTAATCCCTGGGACATGCCTGGCCCTGAACAAAACGTTGAGGCGCAGGCAGCGCAGCACAAAATGGCGCACTAGGTCCATGACCCTGGGCGATTTGGAAGTCTGTGCATTGACAATGTGGACAACAGCAGCATTGTCACACCAGAAATGCACCACCGAATTAGCCCACTGTTCGCCCCATAGCATCAAAGCCCCCAGAATGGGGAAAAATTCCAGGTATGTGAGATCCCGCAGGCGACCTGTGCCTGCCCATGCCGGTGGCCACCCACCACAGGCCCACTTCCCATTGAAGTACATCCCATAACCCAGGGATCCTGAGGCATCAGACTGGATCTGGAAATTGGGGGACGCCAGGAGGTCAGACCTCCAAAATGAGACCCCATTAAACTCCCTCAGGAATTGCAACCAGACGAACATGTCTGCCCTGATACCCCGGGTGAGCCTAACTCTGTGGTGGGGCCTGGATAACCCTGCCATGGCGTCGCATAAGCGCCGGGCAAAAGCCCTGCCCGGTGCGACCACCCTGCAAGCAAAATTAAGGTGCCCATGTAGCACCTGAAGTTCTCTCAGTGATGCCTTACGCTTGGCCAGCAATTCCGAGATAAGGGCCACGATCCTGGACACCTTATCACCCGGCAACCTAGAAGCCTGCACTACTGTGTCAATCTCAACCCCCAGGAAAACTAGCTTGGTCGATGGGCCCTCGGTCTTTTCGGGCGCTAAAGGGACACCAAGTTCCTCCATTAGCGTCTGAAATGTGTTGAGGAGACGTGCGCACGTGTCCCAGCCCCGTTCACCCCCGAATAAAAAGTCATCCAGGTAATGGGCTACAGACCGGGACCCTGACCTGCGGGCGAAAGCCCACTCTAGGAAGGTACTAAAACGCTCGAAAGCCGAGCATGATATGGAGCAGCCAAAAGGCATGGCCTTATCAAAATAATATTCCCCCTTAAATTTAAAACCCAGCAACTCAAAGTCGCCCGGATGCACTGGCAAGAGGCGAAAAGCTGACTTAATGTCACACTTGGCCAGCAGGGCACCCGGGCCACACGAGCGCACCATGCGCAACGCATGGTCAAACGATGTATACCTGACTGAACAAAGGTCATCAGGGATAGCATCATTGACCGATCGGCCGGCTGGGTAGGACAAATGATGAATAAGGCGAAACTCACCTAGGGACTTTTTGGGGACCAAACCCAGTGGCGAGACCTTAAGATTGGGAAACGGGGGTACGGGGAAAGGTCCAGCGACCCTGCCCGCGACTAACTCCTTTTGAATGCTGGCCGCAGCCACCTCCTCCCTTCCTCTAAGGGATAAAAGGTTGGGAGCATCCTGAGGGGACCTATCACCCACAAAAGGGATACGAAATCCCTGCTTAAAACCTTGAAGAATATACTCCCTGTCCTCCCCCTTCGGGTACGATGCGAGCCAGCGCTCCAGCATGTCCACCTTAATTGGGGAGGGAGCCTTTTGGAGAACTAGCTCCATCCGTGGCAGCCTTGCCAGCCCACTGTCCACCCTTCCCTCTGCCTCGCGCCCCCCCAGGCTTGGGGCAAACAGAGGCTGCGTGCGGGCCAGAGCATGTGGGACACTCATGCTTATACCTGCAGTTCTTTCGATTGCAGGAACCAATTGACGAGAAAGTCCAGCACAGCAGGCGGGCTGGAACCCCCTGCCCCGCCGCCTGGCGGGTAACCTGCGCTGGAGCCGCTCGCTGGACCGCATGTCCGCAATGGTATCTATCCCCCGGGGCAGGGCGTGTGGGTGTCATATACAAAAGCCAAAGCCTCTGGCACGGCTCATCCCATCTCATCTCGGGGTGAAGGGGAATCCTCATACGGAATTCCTCGTCATATGCTAGCCATGAGGGGCCCGGAAAATCGACCATCGCCCTATATATGTTGTCCAAATATTGGACCATGGGAATAGCTAAATCCGGCCGCGCCCTCAAATATACCACCATGTATATTAAATAAGCGGGGAGCCAGTTGGCCCAGGTACGCGGCGGCTTACGGCGGCGTGCCTGCTCCTTGTCCTTCTCATCCTGACCCTCCCTTTCCTCCTTGGTGGGCTCTCTGTTCAGGAGTGAGAAGATATCTACGTACTCCCCTCGCCATATCTTTTCCCTAGTAGCCTGTGCCAGGTGATCACCCAATGGCAAGGAATACCCTGCCGTCGGCAAGGCCGAAAAAGGGACAGCCGGCCTGGTAAAAGGGGTCTGAACTAATCCAGCCACCCCCAGAACATTCCCTGTAGTGTAGGGACCAATGCCCACCCCAGTGCCCAAGGTGGTAGTCGTCGTCGCCGGGTGGGTCGCCGACAGCGTGGCCCCCGCACCACCCGCGCGAGGCCAAGGCCATTGAAAGGCCCCCCCTAGATTGGGAATGTGTGTGGATGTACTCGCTTGCACCGTATACTCACACGCTGCACCCCCGTGGGCCGCCCCCACCGGGGGTTCCGGCCCACTGGGGGCGTCGGAGCTCACGACCGACGTAGAGCTCATCACCGGGGCTTGACCCGCACCTGGTTGCTGGCTGGGGAGCTGCGAGGCAGTGGCCGAAACCGCGCCACACGCCTGCAGCAGCTCGACCCTCCCCGCCGGCTGTTGTCCTCCAGCCGACAGCGTCTCAAAAGGAACCCCGAAAGGGGCGCCCGCCTGACTGGCCCGCGCCAACGACGCCTCCAGGGCCGCAATGCGGGCCAGCAAGGTGTCCACGTTGACCATGGGCAAAGGGCCGGCCGGCCCGCCTGGCCCAGGCATGGGTACAGGTCCCTGTACCCCGGGACCCACATATGGCCATTGGCCAGCACCGAAGCCCGGCAGGGTTGGTGGAGAAACCTGCCAAGGCAGGGGGCCGCACCACCCCCCAAGGCTAGAGGGCCCCAGGAGAGGCTGGAGCCCAAGAGGAGTAGGCCCGACAGAGTGGGCAGGAGCAGGAGCGGTGTCCACCGCTCGTGGGCCGCGGGCCGGAACCCCTTCCGCGCCCGCCCTCTGATCGCCCACCCCGGGCCAAGGGGCAATAGACCCCATTCCGCCGGCCCCGGCCGGGGTTGGCAAAGGTGGCTGCTGAGGAGGCGGCACCGCGGTCCTCCGACCTGGGTTGCGCCTCCTAACAACGCGAGCTGAACTCGAAGCCGCCTTCTTCTTCGAAGGCATCTCCACCGGAGCAAAAAGGGAAGCCGGAAAGGCAGAACCGCTACCAAAAGGCTTCCCGGTAAGCTAACGAGCGACGGAGACGCAGGGGAAAAAACTTCTCCACTCCGTCGCTGAGGTAAAATGGCAGCTTGGCTGCCTCGTGGCCACCCCTTTTATAAGGGAGCTGGCCACGCCCCTAACTACCCGGATTCTCTGTCCTGTGGGGGGGGGGCCCGCAAAGGGCGCGGCGGCCATTTTGGCGCCGCGCTTGCATTCTGCAAGTTGTTGCTGCCACGACTTCAATAGAGGCAATAAAATGGCGCAATTTTTTTCTTTGTCTTCCTTGGCCACCAAGCTGCTACTGCTGCGCCACCTGATGGTGGTTCAATAGAAGCATTGATCTATTGTAAGTAAGAAAAAGCACAATCTTTTTCTTCAGACCTCCTTGGTCTGAAAAGCGGGAATTTTAAATGATTTTTTGAAACCGGGCCAGGACAGGTTCAACCCATGAAATTCCCAGTTTTCCAGTATGTATGGCATCCCTAAGTGAGAGGAGGAGATAGAAGATAATTTCTCCAGCATCCTCTTGGCTTGGCTGATACAGGTTGTTCATAGCAGCCAAGGAAGTTTAAGAGTAGATATCCTGCTAAATGAATTAATAATTCCTCTAGTACTTTAGGCAGGAAAAGGAGATTTATCTATTTCAGTCTGAATTTAAAGTTTCTATCAGGACCTGAACATTTCTCAGTGAAAAGGACAAACCAAACCGACAAAATAAAACCATATTTTTCTGCTTTGAATTCTGCAGGGTGCTCAATTTGAAGTAGTTGACAAGGGACCGATGGAACAAAAATTGATGTATTCTGGCCAGGTGACATGCTAGTAGTCACCCACATGGAATATCATCCTGAGATATGAATGAATGTACAGATCTAGAAGACACAATGGGGACATATGGAGAGGGTTAAATGCACCAAAAGGGTATCTGCAGTAGCATTTCCTAGCCTGGTGTTATATGTTTTATATTACAACTTCCATCATCTCAAAACATCAAACATGTTGTCTCCAGGCTGCTAATGTAATATTTGGATTTTTCCATGACATGAAGACAACATAATTCAATAGCTGAGCAACTAATCAATTAGAGTCATGGAAACTATGAGTTTTGATAATTGGACTATTGGATGAGAAGTGCCACGAAGGCTATGCAGTTTGCCAGTCCATCCACTCCAGTTTTTGGTCTGGACTTTTATAGGAGTCATCCAAGGTGCAGAAGCCTGCCTTCAGAATAGGGTTAGATGATAGGGATGTTGAATGCTACAAACTTGGGTGATTTAATCATTAGATAGAATGACAGTCGTGAAGCCAGTTGTGATGGGTGGGGTGGATGGCATAGCATCAAAAGTACAGGAGAAGCCAAGGATGAAAGACAGACTTGGGTGAAAAGTAGGAAATTGTGCATACCTAGCATGGAATGTATGTAATTTATTTATAAAGGTGAAGGTCTCCCTTGCTTGAAAGCCAGTTGTGTCCGACGCTAGGGGGAGGTGCTCATATCCATTTACAGCCAAAGACCCAGAACTGTCTGTATCTGCAGATGCTTCCATGGTCATTTGTCAGGCATAACTAAATGCCAGAACACACAGAACACAGAACACTGTTACCTTTCCTACCTAAGTGCTGCCTATTTATCTACTTGCCATTTCTGGCTTTTGAACCGCTAGGTTGGCAGGAGTTGGGACAGACAACAGGAGCTCATTCTGTCATGCAGCACTCGGGCCTCAAACTGATGACCTGGTGACCTTCTGGTCATCAAGTCTTAACCATTAAGCCATTGCAGCCCCTTAATTCATTTATAGACTCACACAGATGCAGATAGACAGTCTGAAATTGCTTCTGTCCCCCACTCTTTTCTTTTATTCCACAATTTAACTAAGGAAGAGAAAATACAACTAGTCCCTAAATTAGAAATTCATATCTATATTGCTACCCCTCCTCCCAGCCACCCCCAGATTGTGAGGGTGGGAGTTTAGCAGAAGGGAGAACAACCATAGTTGGTTAATGTGGCAGACAAGAGCAGATTCATTAAGAGTTGTACAATATGGGGTGGCTCCCTTTTTGCCCCGATAGACTATCCTCCCTTGGCAAGATACCAAGTGCTAGCAACATTACTTACTTTGATGTTTGAAACATTTAACAGCTGACACCTGTTTTTACCAAAAGGTTGCGACATTAAAAATAAATCACCTGTGTAGAACTATCTGAGATTCCCAAACTTCCATGTGGAAGGTACGTTGATGACAGGAAACAGTGCTAGCAGGGAAGAATGAGGAGAAAGAGTACTCTCGGTAGGCATTCAAAGACTTTTTCTTCTTTTTGTGTCCAGATCAAACCCTGGACTGCCAAAATGAAGCCACTTTGTTTGCTTTGTCATTGCCCAAACCCAAGTCTTTATCGGCAGCCATTGGCAGACCAGTAAATAAGCCAGATTCTGTGTGTCTCCACATTCACACTGCATGTTGCTGTCAGCCAGCAGCCCTCATTTGACCATGTTGGTTTAGGGACTCCAACCCTTAGCCTATTCAGGGTCCTCCAAGTGATTTAGGGGAGGCTGAGATCTTTGGCTATATCCACTTTTAATGATGTTCCTTCCTCATCTTCTAATTTGGTTTTCCTCTTATGTACCTTCAAAAATGTTTGTGTTTGCCATAAAGCTCTTTCTGGATCTGAGCTGGCAAATGACTGGCACAGCATCAGTCTTATGGGGGAAGCCTAGGTGAAACAGCTGTACTGCAGCCAAAACTGCTGACATTGTGATTTTGTCCCTGATGGGGCTCAAGTTTGGCTCAACCTTCCATGCTTCTGAGGTCAGTAAAATGGGTACTCAGCATGCTGGGCAAAATGGTAATTACCTTGTAAACTGCTCAGAGAGTACACTAAGTGGTATGGTGCAGCATATAAGTGTAATGGCTTGAAAGTGTGGAGTCCATGGGGGAGAAAAGAGCATCAAAGAATTCTCTTCATCCCCATCAGCCAGAGCAAACATGAAGAAATGCACACTTGTTTCTCCCTTAGAATGCACTTATACAAGCTGGTATGGAAATAAGGTGTGCTGCTAGTGTTATAGGGATTTTAAATGCAGAGTACAAATGAGCATTTCTTCATGCAGAAATCATGGACCAGCCTCATACAGATAGATGGATAGATAGATCTTTATTGTCATTGTCCTGCAGAGAACAACGAGATTGGGGAAAAACAAAACACTTAACAACCCAACAAAACCTAAACAAAATACAACTATACAAAATTATCAACATACTCCCACCCCACATATACACATTTAACCCATAAAAGCTCTAAAACTCTAAAAACTCTAAAACCCTATACAGAAGCTTCCTCATAGACTGCATTGCACTGTATTCAAAGCCAGAACCTTTTGGGTAGAAACTATTTCTCAAGCGGCTGGTCCTGGTCTTTATGACCCTAGACCTTCTTCTAGAAGGCAGAAGCTGAAAGAGATCATTCCCGGGGTGCGTACAATCTTGTGCAATCTCTACAGCTTTCTTATAACACCTGGTGGTGTAGATTTGATCTAGAGTGGGAAGAGTACGCCCGATTATCCGCTCCGCAGTCTTTATGACCCTGGACAGCATTGTTCTTTCCCTAGCTGTACAACTCCCAAACCATACACACAGACCATAGGTTAACACACTCTCTGTGGTACAGTGGTAGAATGCCAACAGCAGTCCTTTGAAATATTGTTCTTCCTGAGGATTCTCAAGAAGTATAACCTCTGCTGTGCTCTCTTCATCAGAGCTTTGGTGTTTGCAGCGTCCCCGTACTTATACTGAGATCTGCAGAGACACGAGAGCCCATCCTGACCCATTGGGAACGATCTGATAGAAAATCTAGTATCCACCTGCATAAGCATGGTGGAAGCCCCAGATCTAATGATTTGGGCACCAGTCTATGCGGAATAATAGTATTAAAAGCAGAACTAAAATCTACAAATAACAGTCTCGCATAAGTCCCTTGTTTCTCCAAATGGGTCAGAACAGCATGTAGGGCCATAGCCACAGCATCGTCCGTGGATCTATTTCTCTTACATGCAAATTGACAAGGGTCAAGTCCAACTGCTAAAGAAGCCATAATACGGTTCCACACCAACTTTTCAAAGCATTTCATTATGACAGGTGTAAGCGCCACAGGGCGGATGTCATTCCAATCGGTCTCCTGGAATCAGTCCTGTAGCTGTTGAGAGGCTCCATCAGGCCACACAGTAACAGTCCGTGTTTGTATTGGGGCTTGTTTCCTAAGGGGTGTGTATGCTGGTGTCAAAAGCAGGGACACATGATCTGACCTACCAAGGTGTGCCAGGGGCTTAACCTCATATGCCCGTTTAATGTTCGTATACACCTTGTCAAAAGTATTCTCCCCCCTAGTTGCAAATTTAATGTGCTGATGAAATTTTGGGAATACTGCCTTCAAGTCTGTATGATTGAAGTCTCCTGTGATGATCAGCACGGCCTCTGGGTATTTGCTCAGTTTAGTATTGATGTTTTCATACAAAATATCCATGGCCATTCGTGCATTTGCAGTTGGTGCCACATACACCACCATTAATACTACTGCTGTAAATTCGTTGGCAACGATCAAGGAGAGAGCACATGAGGATATGGCAGAAGACTGGGTTTTATCAGCCCTGGTTGATTAAGCACCACCTTATAATCAGGGATGCTTTGAGGTCTTTGTGAGGCAAGGAGTTTTGCCATGATATACAGCAGGGGTATCCAAACACCAGGCCATGGACTGGTGCTAGCCTGCGGGCTGTTCTGAACTGGGCCATGGTGGAGTGTCACACATTGTAGACAGACAGATTGATCAAATATTTCTTCTGCCTTGTCATCACTAGCAGTTGCTGTGGGAGAAACTAGCCGAGTTAGGGTTCCACGAGATCCATATTTTATAAACCTAGGGATTTGCCAACAACTGCTCCGATGGTCAAAATTAGAAAACAGATTTGGGAGAGGCCCAAGATCCCGCTCTCTTTTTGCAGAAATTGTATCTGGGGGTGCCAAACACTGCAGCTGGTTCTTCGTGACCCATTTTAAAAGGAAACTCACTAGTCATGGAGCTTTCCCAGGGTAGAAATTTGACTTCTCTTCCTCCCCAAAGGAAACCCTTTATTTAGTAAAAGGGAGGTGGGGTACGGAGGTGGGGTACACAGAAAGAGCCTCCTCAAAGATTGTAGTATACAGTACTTGAATCACAATTGGGTGTACCCTGGTAGGCAACCTTGTGTTGCCAGTTAATCTTTCTCACACTTGGTCAGGCGAAGGGAACTGCAGAATGAACTCGCCCAAAGGTGTCTTCATTTTGGCAGTTTCATGTCTGGCATAGACACAGCAGAAGAAAGAAGAAGAAGAAGTAGTAGTAGTAGTAGTAGTAGTAGTAGTAGTAGTAGTAGTAGTAGTAGTAGTAGTAGTAGTAGTAGTAGCAGTAGCAGTAGTAGTAGTAGTAGTAAAGGGAGGCAAAGTCCAATGGAGTCAAGGGTGGGAAAACACACACCTCAAAAAAGCAGGGAAGTTTCTCTTTACCTTTACCTTACTCTTATTATTATTATTTTTAATCCCAATCGTCCAGTTGACACCTCCTACCAACCCGGCCTCCATGTTCCCTTGACATATGGGATTAAACCTGCATATTTGAATGATTCCTTTGCATGCTGTGACTCTGTCTTCTGGAGCAGCCGCACATCTTGATCTGAAGCTTTCCATTCTGACACTTATTAGAATATCATCCCACAGTTCTGTTTAACCTTTACGGAAGCTTAGCTGGCTTCGTGTTGGTGGTGCCAACAAGGATTGATTTGCATTTGTCTGACAGTTGTCATTTCCTGGAGCCATGCACTGTTCACGTCCTACATGGAAGAGTTGTTTGTGGGAAATTTTCTCCTCCCCATTTCCACAACCCACACACTTTTTGGCTAACAGCTTCATCTTTTTAGCTCAAATGGAAAATTGACACAACGACAGCAATGCAACAGAACTTTGCTTGTCTGTCATGCCATGGCTTTACACTGTAAATGGATGAGGGTTGGATTTTTGTTTACATATTTGGGTGCCCTTTGATAAATAGTTCAGATAAGAAGGGAAGAAAAAACTGTCTCTAGATGTAAAAAAGAAAAAAACATAAAAATAGTAATTAGATAGTCTCTTGTATCTGTTTTTTTCCATTTTAGGTGAAGGTATAATAATAATTTTGTGTCAGAAATTATTCTAGGCTGAAAGGATTTTTTGCGGAAGAAACTCCGCTCAGGTGAAATAGAATGAGGCTCCCTAAAAGCTGGGGCAAAGATGGTCACTCAATCTGCCATGCAGTACCTGGGTCTCGAACTGCTGACTTGCCAGCCTTCCAGCTAACAAGGCGAGCTTCTTAACCACTGAGCCATTGCAGCCCCTTTAGGTGAAGGTAAAGGTCTCCCTTGCTCGAAAGCCAGTTGTATCTGACTCCAGGGTTCAGTGCTCATCTCTATTTATATCCAAAGAGCCACTGCTGTCTGAATCTGCAGACATTTACGTGGACATGTGGCAGGCATGCCTTGACACCGGAGTGCATGGAATGCTGTTTACCTTCCCACCAAAGTGGTTCTCATTTAGCTACTTGCAATTTCTTGCTTCCGAACTACTAGGTTGGCAGGAGCAGGGACAGAGGCGGGAGCTCACTCCATCGTGCAGCACTCGGGTCTGAAACTGCTGACCTGCTGAACTTTGGGTCATAAAGTTCAGTGTCTTAACCACCAAGCCATTTAATGTTAGGGATGGTTTTATATCAGAAACAAGCAATGCATCGTCGTTGAGTTGCTAAACTACAACTACCAGCATTCTACATCGTTGGCAAGGGTTGATGGGACCTGCAGTCCTATGAGGTCTAGAGGCTTGGACTTTGTCAGCTCCTCCTTTACATAAAGTAGCAATTGATAAAAATTGAATATATAAATAAACTATAAATACATTAAAATACTGTGGCATGGCATTGAGTGAAGCTGAACTTTCAGTGGCCTTCCTCCTTTTGCGGGGAGCAGGTTTACATCAACTTTGTGGTCCCTTCTTGATCTCCAGCTCTATAATTCTGTGAAACCACGGTGTGTACCCAGCGTGGGGTAGTGAATTGAGTAATAAACTAGAACTCAGGAGTTCTGGGTTCAAATCCCTGCTTAGCTGTGGAAACACATTGGGTGGGGTTGGAATTGGCAAAGACACTCCTTAAATATCTCCCCTAGGAAGTCCTATTATGGTTACTACCAAACAAGTCAGACTTGATGGAACATACTCGTATAAAAACACTGGATCTAATTTCTGCCAGAGCTCATTAGGTGGCCCTTTCCCTATCTCCCGCCATTTTTAGTATCAGGATTAGTAATACTTACCTGCCGTTTTGGCAGGGCCAAGGCGGCTTAGTGGTCAAGACACTGAGTTTGAGACCCAAGTGCTGAGTGTTGGAGTCAGCTCCCATTGTTTGCCCCAGCTCCTACCAACCTAGCAGTTCAAAAGCAAGAAACTGCAAGTAGATACATAGGTACTACTTTTGCAGGAAAATTAATAGAATTCTGTGCACATCAGCATCTAGTCATGCCTGCCATATGGCCATGTAAAAATCTCCAGATGCAGATAGCACTGGCTCTTTGGCTGTAAACAGAGAAGAGCACCGCTTCCCTAGAGTCAGACACAACTGGCTTTTGAGGCCTTTACCTTACCTGCCTTTTTAAGATCCATACACAAGGCTAAATATTAGAAATGTGGGAGCTTTCAGCAGGTTTTCTCAAGTTACGTTTGAGAGGTATGAGGCCAGAAAGAGAACAAATCTTGCTCAGAAACAGGATTATCTTGGCCAAGGGTTCTACTGTGAGGGTCTCGAAAAGTAATATCCCTGGATGGACCCTCCAAGCTTACTGCAGAAGCTTGTGATACCTAGTTTCATCTCAAGAAATGCAGGATGAATTATCTTTCTCCATCTCTGTAGACATGTCAAATTAGCCACCTACTGCATAATGTCTTGGAACATGACTGTCATAGAGATCATAACAATAACTCTATGCAAAATTAGACTATTCTGTTTCTCCCTGGACACCTTCAAGATCTTGCAATGTCCAGCCTGGGGAAGGCTTCTATTTAACTTGAACATTTAGCTGTTTTATTATAGCAGTTGTCCAGTAAAAGTATTACTTTTGACTTGTTTTGGATTTTGTACAAGGACCACATGGCTTCTTTCCTGCATTTTTTGGTCTACTATCCAAGAGCTTGAGCCATTTCTGCAAAGAACATGCACATACTTATCCATCAGAACTATTTTGAGTGTCCAAGGTCCTACTATGGTCTGGTCTACCAGAAGGGCCTGCCAGCCATAAGCTGCTAGGAAGAATTTATGTGGTGCTTTGCAGACAAAAATGACTGGGAATCTGCTCTGTTTTGGAGGACGCCATTCACATTGGTTGTGCCAGAAGCCAAAGTTTTCTGGGTTATGTAAAGCCTGTTAAAATTTGAACAACAATGAGAGGGGGAAATATGTGAAAATCATCCATGCTTCCAAGATAAAACTGGCTACAGAGGTTAAAACATTTCACTGTATAAAACCAAATTACAACCATCAGTAGAGTAATAGGAATAATAAAAAAAGATGTTTGGACAGGGTGAAGCAACTGACCACTTGAAGTGACACACACTAGGACAGGCATTCACACAACCTATGGCCAACAGGCCGGCCCCGGCCAATGCCAATTCATCCGGACTGCACCGCGCTCACTGCTCCCACAAGCAGAAGTGAAATGTGCCTGCACAAAACACATTTATGGCAGTGTTCTGTGCATGTATGGGTACATTTTACTTCCACTTCTGGTGGAAGGAATCACGTGACCACCCCGATCAACTGTCCAGGGAACATGGTCAGGACTGCAACCTGAAAACATTGAGAACCTCCTGCACTAGGAGGTAGCACACTGGTAACCTGACTACACTACTTCTTGACTGTCCAGGCTGAGGACAGATTATAGATTGCGACAATGAGCACACTTCTTTCCAGAACTGAGGGTGGAGGTACAAAACTGTCTACACTGCATGCTGATTCTCTGTCTGGAGTGATACCATGCCTCACAGTCCAACCCTATACTCAGAAATAGCTGCTATCTTCAGATAGTAAAGGTAAAAGACTCTCTTGTTTGAAAGCCAGTTATATCCGACTCTAGTGGGTGGTGTCATCTCCGCTTACAGCCAAAGAGCCAGTGCTATCTGCATCTGCAGACATTTCTGGGGTCATGTGGCAGGCATAATGCTGTTACATTTCCTGCCAAAGTGGTACCTATTTATCTACTTGCAATTTCTTGGTTTAGAACTGCTAGGTTGGCAGGAGGTGGGAAGGATGACAGGAGCTCACTCCATCATGCATCACTTGGGTCTTTAGCTGCTGATCTTCCCGTAATTAAGCTCAGAATCTTAACCGCTAAAACACCTGCTATCATGATACTGTTAATGCATTAGTATCCATCTGGCTTTCTAGATGGAGATTGTGCCACATTGCCCTTCACCGCAGGTACCAAAAATCCTTGGGTCAGTGGTGAGTTAGACCTATAGGGTCTCTGGGAGAAAGGAAGCCCACTGGAACATTTTGCCCAGGAATCCCTCAAACCTTGGCCTGCCATGCAATAATATCTTATGCTGGACACAATGTCCCTGATGGCTTCCTTTCATCAGGGGTTCCTTATGGGTTTAACTATAGTACTGTGATATGTTTTTGCAATGTATTTGTGAGCATTTTGTTTCTTCCACTTCCCTGTTTGGATTTCTGGCTGTTTCAGATTGCTTTGGGTGTATAACTGGCAAGTTAGTTGTTTGAGCAGATGGTGTTTATTTATTTATTTTGCAAGGAGAGCACCCTGGATGGGTGAAAGGGAATTAAGTAAGTCATTTTGGCTCATTTCAGTTCTATGGAAAACAAGACATGAACCCAGCTGTGCGTAAGTGGCTTTGCTTTGCATTTTAAAAATACCTTCAGATGAATCATTAAAGTAAAGACAGTAACAGGTTTTAAGAAGACGAAGGAGAATCAGGATTGAATACAGTGACTCAAGTCCTGTTGCTTAGCACAAAAGAAAATGCAACCAGAGTAGGCCCATTGCATCAGTGGGGATTTGTGGAATCAACTGATTGGTTTAGAATAGGAAAATGAGTACAACAAGGTTACATATTGTCACCCAGTTTATTTAACTTATATGCAGAGTACATAATGTGCAATGCAGGGCTGGATGAATCATAAACTGGAATTAAAATCGCTGGGAGAAACATCAACAACCTGAGATATGCAGATACTACCCTAATGGCAGAAAATGAAGAAGACCTAAAGAAGCTCTTGATTCGGGTGAAAGAAGAGAGTGCACAAGCTAGCCTGAGACTCAACATCAAAAAAAAAAAACCAAGATAATAGCAACTGGCTCTATCATTCCCTGGAAATTAGAAGGGGAAGAAATTACCCCTTTTATTATTATTTTTAATTATTTTTATTTTCAATAAAAATGCTTTTACTCTTTATTTTTCATTTCCCCTCGACTATATCCAATAGGCTTACTGTACATGTCCACAAACACCACACTGTACCATGATTCACTTGCAGGAATCTCTATGGATATTCTTATTTGCCTTGGGCATGTTGAGTTAGGGCAAGTCCAAAAGTCTTCCATTGTATCTGCTGCCCCAAAAGCCAGGAACTCACTTCCACCCTTCCTGGAAGCTGTAGCCATCTCTGAAGTCTTGAGATTAATTCTTTTCTCTGTTTGCTTGTCTCTTTCTCTCTATTGTCTTTGGGGTCAGTAGTAGATTAGAAATTAACATATGTACACAGTGCTGGGTGGGGAATGCCCAGGGGCCTCTTCACTGAAGCCCCTGCCTTGACCCACTGCAATCCTGAATGGGGCTATTGAATAACATGGAGAGTTCCAGATTCCCCCCCCCCTCACATATTTTAATAAAGGTTAATGAAGGTTTCTTTTATATTTCCCTTGCTCTGTATAGAATAATAATACTTTGGTAAGTGTTGTTTTTTCCTTATAAACTGCTATATAAGAAGGTAAAAACTAACATTTTAAATTTGCTTCATTTCTTAGCAGGTCAAATTGAAAAGGAACTTGTTGTGTTCTGTAAAGCTGTGCCTTTAACAATGTACCATTGCCATGTGTTAACAATGTAACCTTTCTGTGTGCAACATTATAACCTTCAGCTGTATCAATGTAAACCTGATAAGGGAACGCGAGCTAGTGACCACCAGATGGCAATAGCGAGCGTCCAGCTCTCATGGCTCAGATTCACCTGGTTCAGCAGCGCGGGAAGATTCCCCGCCACCTCTTCACCTGGTCAAGAAGGGCGTGACCTTCCTACGACGTCACGCGGGCAGCAACCAATAGTCTGTCGACGAGCCACTTTCAAATGTATAGCCAGCTGTATATATTGAGCTACCCATCCGCCATTACCACATGTTCCTCCGGATCATCATGCAATAAACCTGTGTTAAGCCAACCCTTCGGCTGTTTCATTGTCTTTGGTCCCTTACACTAAATTGGCGACGAAGGTGGGATGATGGCAGCCCACGGGACCAAGACATGCGCTGGTTTCGAAATCAGGAAACCGGGCGACTGGGAGATCTTCGAGATGGACTTCCAGGCAGCGCTGATCGAGTCCGAAGTCACAGAAGAGGCAAAGAAAAGGGCCATCTTCCCCAGGATGCTCGGACAAGAAACCAAAAGGACCTTGGTGGACCTGATTGCACCGAGGAGGGTGAGCGAATTCAAGGCCAAGGAACTCATGCAGATGCTGCGTGAGCACGTCCGGCCCGCCACGGCGATGTTTCCCGCTCGGAGTGCGTCCTGGAGGCGAGTCCAAGCGCCCGGGGAGACGGTCGCCGCATTCGTGGCGGCCCTGCGGCTGGCGGCCGGCCCGTGAAAATGGGAGAATGCCGAAATCACCCTCCGGGACTGTGAACTGTGCGGCCTGAACGACGCCGAAACCCAGCGCACATTAATGAACCAAGAGCCGCCTCCCACGTTGCAGGAGGTCGTCAGAGCGGCCCAGGCCGCCGAAGCTACAAAGGCCGGGGTCCAAGAACTCCAGGACTGGCGGCCAAAGTCGAGCAAGGCAGAGACTCCGGTACAGGCGGCCCGGCGAACTTCGAGGTCGTCCACAGAGAGCAGCGACGACGAGGACGTCCGGAAGGTCCGGAAGGAGAGCCGGCGGTGTGATGGCTGTGGAGTGGCCCACGACCGCGTAAAGTGCCCATTCCGGAAGGCCGAGTGCCACAACTGCGGCTGCCGCGGGCACATCGCCAAGGTGTGCAGGAAGAAGCGCGAGACCCGGCGGAGCTCAGCAGACCGTTCCGCGGGACAAGACCACTCAATGAGACCCAAGGACGGCGCTCAGGCCACGCGGAAGCAGGACGGCGTGGGCCGCATCTCCGACGGCAGCGAGGATGACGCCCCAGTGTTCAGCGTGTCTGCAGGACACCCCCGCTACTTTGTTGAGGTACTAGTCCAAGGTGTTCCCATTAGGATGGAAATTGACTCGGGGTCCTCATATTCTATCATTTCCCAGAGGGAGTTTTTGGGAATTGCCCCCCACAAGCGACCCAAGCTCAAAGCGTTGAGGTCCACACTACGGGACGTGCAAAGGAACAGCATTCCAGTGTTGGGGGTTGGAGAATTTCAGGTTAAATTCAAGAAGCACGCCGCGTCCCTCCCCCTAGTCGTGCTCAAAGGGGGAGATTGCAGCCTCCTCGGGACTCAATGGTTCCAGCCCCTGGGGTTGTTTATTGGGGGGTGCACGCCGTTGGGACTGATCCAATTCAGGAGGTGTGCGAGGCGCACCCCGAAGTTTTCAAAAAAGGACTGGGGAAATTCAAGGGGCCCCCAGTGGCATTCGACCTGGACCCGGAGGTCCGCCCAATTCGCCTTAAACCACGCCGGGTGCCGTTCGCACTCAAGGACAAGATAGAGGCGGAACTGGACAAATTGGTGGGCCAGGGAATCCTTGTGCCTGTTGATTCCGCTGAGTGGGAAACTCCAATTGTAACCGCACTAAAGGCTAATGGGGAGGTCCGCATATGCGCCAACTACAAGTGCACCATCAACAAGGCGATCCGCCCGAATGCATATCCGGTGCCGGTAGTCAGCCATCTGCTGGCCAGGTTACACGGGGGAAAGTGTTTCGCTAAGCTCGACTTAGCACAGGCCTACCAGCAGCTTACGGTGTCCCCTGCCGCAGCTGCTGCGCAGACCATAGTCACCCATAAGGGGGCGTTCCAGGTGACGCGCCTCCAGTTCGGCGTAAATTCGGCGCCTGGAATTTTCCAGTCACTCGTGGAACGCCTCCTGAAGGGGCTAGAGGGGGTGTTGCCTTATTTTGATGACGTGTTAATAACGGGGGGGAGTCGGGTTGAATTGGCCAAGAGGTTGGGGAAAGTCCTGACAATATTCGAAAAAGCGGGGCTGAGACTGCGAAAGGACAAATGCATCTTCTTCGCAACCGAGGTTGAGTTCCTAGGGTTTTGTGTGACTCCTGAGGGAATAAAACCATCCAAGTCCAAGGTGGCAGCCATTAAGAAAGCCCCCCGCCTCACCTCCAAGCCCGAGCTGCAGTCGTTCCTAGGCCTGCTCAACTTTTACCACTCCTTCCTCCCCCGGAAGGCAGCGGTGGCTGAACCGCTACACAAACTGCTAAAGAAAGACCAGGCATGGAAGTGGGGCGATGACCAAGAAAGGGCATTTAGTGAGCTAAAAAGCCTCCTAGCGTCCGATGCCATACTGACCCACTTCAACCCCAAATGCCCGGTAGTTCTGACCTGTGATGCATCCCCGGTGGGGGTAGGGGCGGTGCTGTGCCACGTGTTGGAAAACGGAAGGGAGGCCCCGATAGCATTTTACTCCAGGTCCCTGTCCCAAGCGGAGAGAAACTACGCACAGACAGACAGGGAGGCACTAGCAATAGTCGCAGGGACGAAAAAATTTCACGGTTTTCTGTATGGCCGCCCCTTCACCATTGTAACGGACCACAAGCCCCTGCTAGGCATCTTTACCACAGATAAGCCCACCCCACAGATCCTGTCCCCGAGGATGCTCAGGTGGGCCATTTTTCTCAACGCGTATCAGCACGCGTTGGTCTACCGGCCCGGGAAAGAGATCAGCCATGCGGACGCTCTATCAAGGTCTCCCCTCCCCCTAATGCCCAGCCAGGTGAGCAAGGGGGAGCGGGACCATCAGGTTCTCATGATAGAGGTGCTGGATTCGCCCCCCGTAATGCCCGCTGACATTGCCAAAGCGACAGAGAAGGACAAGACGTTAGTGGCAGTTAGCTCCTGGGTGCAGAAAGGGTGGCCGGCGTCCTCCCCAGTGGAGGAGTTCACCCCATTTTTCAGAAAAAAGCTAGAACTGTCCCTAGAGAGGGGGTGCCTCTTGTGGGGGCAGCGGGTGGTGATTCCCACTTCCCTTCGGCCGCGGGTGCTCAAACTGCTGCACGTCAGCCACCCCGGCATCGTGCGATTCAAGGCGCTGGCCCGGAGTTACTTCTGGTGGCCCCAGCTGGACGCCGACTTCGAGCACATGGTCGGCACTTGTGAAAGTTGCCAATGCTCCAGACCAGAGGAGGCCCGCCTTCCCCACAGGGAATGGGACGCGGCTAAGGGGCCATGGTCCCGGGTGCACGTTGATTTCGCGGGCCCGTTCAGAGGCACCCTGTTCCTTCTTGTAGTGGACGCCTTCTCCAAGTGGTTGGAGGTTATCCCAGTCACGAGCACCTCCTCGGCCCAGACCATTAGGCATTTGCGGAGGCTCTTTTCCACGTTCGGCATACCCGACACATTAATTAGCGACAACGCTAGTTGTTTCACGTCCTCCGAGTTTAGGGCATTCATGGAGATTAACGCCGTTCGGCATATCACCTCCACCCCGTTTCACCCAGCCACCAATGGCCAAGTAGAGCGCCTCGTCCGCACCACGAAGGACGCGTTGCGGCGCATGGGCCCAGGGGATCTGAACCTGCAAGTGTGCCAGTTTCTGCTAGGGTACAGGGTGACCCCGTTGGCGTCAGGATACTCCCCCGCAGAGCTCTTAATGCATAGGAAACTGACCACCATTCTTACTAGGCTAGACCCCACGAGGGTAGAGGACAAAGGAAGGAACATCGGGCTGGAGGCCACAAAGTGTTTCAGTGTAGGCGCCCCCGTTCATTGCAGGAATTACGCCAGCACGGGCCCAGCCTGGGTACCGGGCGTAGTTGTTGAGCAAACCGGCCCCGTGTCGTACCGCGTGGAAACCAGTACAGGGCTCCTGTGGAGGCGGCACGCGGACCATCTCCGACGCAGGGTCTCCGATGAGCAGGGCACAGACCAAACAGAGAAAAAATCAGCGTTAGGGTTCTCCCCCACCCGTTCAGCCCAAGGGGGAGGAAAAGGGGACCGCGGGCCCCCACCAAGGGGGGAGGAGGATGTTCTCGTAGATATCCTAGGGGATCTTTCTGAGGTGGAGGAGGAACCCGACCCCATACATATCTCGCGGAATGTCCCCACAAATGCGGACACCCCTACTAAGTTAGATTTTGATTTCCAGAACCGGGGGGGGGGGTTTCGGAGTGGTCCCCCACCCATCCAAGCGAGAAGAGGGGTTTTTCGTTAGCCCTGATTGCCCCCGGTCTGCCCACAATGGAGTTCTTCCCTTCCCCTAAGGCCGCCAGACCGCAGCAAGCCACTAACAAGTCTCCCTCTCCCATTTCAGGACAAGGGACCAGGGAACAAAGAAGCAGTAGCGCCCCCGGGGGGGTCAGCCCTCGTCATGGCCCAAACGCACATGCAACAAGCCATCTTGGCTGAGAGACTTCGTCTCATCCTAGGGGGGAGGGATGTTGTGTTCTGTAAAGCTGTGCCTTTAACAATGTACCATTGCCATGTGTTAACAATGTAACCTTTCTGTGTGCAACATTATAACCTTCAGCTGTATCAATGTAAACCTGATAAGGGGACGCGAGCTAGTGACCACCAGATGGCAATAGCGAGCGTCCAGCTCTCATGGCTCAGATTCACCTGGTTCAGCAGCGCGGGAAGATTCCCCGCCACCTCTTCACCTGGTCAAGAAGGCGTGACCTTCCTACGACGTCACGCGGGCAGCAACCAATAGTCTGTCGACGAGCCACTTTCAAATGTATAGCCAGCTGTATATATTGAGCTACCCATCCGCCATTACCACATGTTCCTCCGGATCATCATGCAATAAACCTGTGTTAAGCCAACCCTTCGGCTGTTTCATTGTCTTTGGTCCCTTACACTAAAGAACTAAAGCCAGAGATATTGCTGCAATCTGGCTGTTAATCCCATTAGGATGGAGGATAAGGAAATTTGCTGTCTGCAGCTGCAAGAAAGAGCAAACAGCAAATTTTGGGCTGGGCTTCCGGATGAATTCCTCCAATCAAGGGTGTGTTTCGGGGGAAATACCATATATGGACTTTTGTAACTGACCTCAACTACTCCCATAGCAGCCTCAATGCTGGCCACATGGCAAAACTCCTCCCATCTCTCCATGTGACATCCTGGACCAACCAAGTTTGGGGGTGACTTCTCTTCCATGTGGACACGTGAGCAAATCAAATATGGGGGCAAACCCATTCATCTCGTATGTGATGCCTTGGACCAATAGTGTTTGTGCAAGCCCCTTTCTGCTCCATTTGAATGCACATATAAACTGGCTTCTCCCAATGGGAGAAGACAATTATGGGAGACTCCCATTGTCTGGAGCAGAACCTCCCTCCTTTCTGATTCTGCCATGTGGTAGCAACAGGGTTGCAATCCTGAATGGAATTTTCCATATTGTATGGGAATTTAAGCCCTCCATACAGAGTACTGAATCCGTATGTAAAAAATACAGAAAATCAGGTGCCAAACTTTCTCCCGGAATGGTAATTTGGCCCTCCATATGGACGGTGTACGGACTGTCAGACACGAATTTTCTCCCGGAAATTTAGAAAAATACTGGAAAATGTTTTTTAAAAAGTCTCCGCCCAGACTCTGACCAAACTCCACCCACAACTCTGCCCAGAATCCACCCACAACTCCGCCCAGACTCCGCCCACTCCACCCATACAGACAAATATGGTAATTTGGCGTTCAGCCATATGGACGGAATTACCGCAGGACTGGCAACTCTGGATAGCAATTTCCCATGGAATATAGGTCATGTGGGGGGGAGAGGTTAATTTGCCTCACAGTTCTTGTTTTTCTTTCTCTATCCAGTGTTTAATTTTGCTTATAGTTTTCTTATTTGCTTTCTAAGTAAACCTCCCTAATTTGCATCAAGGAATTGTCTGTGGTTCATTTAAAAGTTTGGGGCTCATTTTGTGGGTGGACTCCATTGAATTTGGAATGGTACTTTCAGTTCAATGATCTCCTTTCTATTTGAACCCACAATTTAATGTGGTCTTTTTGGGTCCTGATTCAACCCTACCTGTGGGAGATTTCCCTAAATTTAAAAGGTAACAATTTTTCAGGTCTCTCTCTCTCTCTCTCTCTCCTGTGCTGAGAGTTGGCTTGGTTGGCACAGTCTTCACACATAGCTGATGGTGGGTTAACGATTTAGCACTTGACTGTAGGTTCAAGTTAAGAGCAGTTGGCTCAAGGGGCCTTTCTTTAGACTTGCCAAATCTCTTCCTGGCTTTGATTAAGAGGCATTTTCTTTTGCTATCAACAGACTACATTACTTCTGACATGCATTTTGCACGCTGGTACATCCTAAATGGACTCTGCAGTAGCAATGAGGAGATGAGAAGCGTTAGACCTGTTTTTTTGCAAGCTATGCCATTTAGGCACATTTCCACCTGGGCCTCTTCTGTAATCTTTTAAACTGCACCACCTGCATTGGCTGAAGATACTTGTTGGCATGTTAGTCTAAGAACACAGGATGAAGTAAGAAAATGCCTTCTGGAGTAGCAAAGGACAATCAGAGACATCAAACCCACCAGTGTAAAGCAACTAAAAATAAAAAAGCTGGCACAAGCAGACACAAAAGGCACCATCAAACGGAAGAAGTTGCCTAATATTTCGGCAAACAGATCAATGTGACATGATTGAAAACATTTCTGATATTGTTTAATGGTTTCTCAAGAGGGAGCTAGTCTTCCCTAAACTGTTGTTCCTCAGGCATACTGAATGTCAGTTAAGTGACAAAAAATTGCATTCCCACAAATCTAGAGACATCAGGCTAGAGAAGCCCAGCTCTGATCTTGAAAACCCATTCGGGGTATGCCATTTGTTTTGTTTTAGACACCAGTTCCCAGGATTTTTCAAGAATACTTAAGATAGAATCCTGGACATTCTTGCCACTGACCAACATTTACAAAAACCTATATTTTGCACACCTAGACCAGGCATACCTTTCAAGCACAGCTCCAGAGATTACGGGACCTGCACAGAACATTTCTGCGGAGGTCCGTTCTACACATGCGTAGAAGGCTTTTACGCATGTGTAGAACGGACGTGCACAGAACATTTCTGTGCAGGTCCATTCTATGCATGCGTAGAAGGCTTTTATGCATGCATAGAATGGACGTGTGCAGAATTGTTCTGCGCAGCTCACTTCTACGCATGCGTAGAAGGCTTCTATGCATCCCCTTCTGCAGAGAAGCCTACGCATGCGTAAAAGCCTTCTATGCATGTGTAGAGCAGACCTGTGCAGAAGGGATTCACAGTAACTCCTTTCCCCCCGCTGCCAACCGCTGCCAAATTACAGGGTAGCGGCAGCTCCGGGCAGGAAATGGTGAAAATCGGCGTGAAAATACGGGAAATCCTGGCCAATCCGGGATACTTGACAGGTATGAGACCAGGGCCTACCTTCAAGGCTGCATGGATGTCTCAGGGCTTGCTTCCTGATGTTAAGTGCTTCCTTAGATGTAGTAGTCTAACTGTCTATTAGTCTTTATATAGGGTGCCTCCTGATGAACAATGACATCTAGGAAATACTGTGGGAATTCTTTTTTCACGTCAAGGCGAAACTTTAACCTTCCAAAATGAATCTGACATCTTGGCTTTGCCATTGGCCAAACTTAAATCCTCATTGGTGCATGTTTCCAGTAGTAACTGGCAGACCAGCAGATGAGCCGGATTCATTATCTCTCCACATTCCTACAGTGTGTTGTTGTCTGCCAGCAGTCCCCACTTGAGCATGTTGGTCTTACATTCACAGCTAATCTGAATAACAACCAGATATCATCTGCTATTACCAATTGCATGAAGACACATTGATTTGTAAGCTTAGCTGTTATGTTAACCAATCACTCTGTACCTCTGTACCTGATGTGTATAATTTTATTTATTTATTTATTGCATTTCTATACCGACCATTTGGGTGGTATCCCACTATGGGCGGTGTACAAACAGATAACAAATACAGTAACAACAGAACACAGCAAATCAAAACAAACAGCTGGAAAATACGTCACAAAATAAAATAAAATGATGCCATGAAGTCTCACTCTCATGTCTGATGCAGTGGACTTGATGTACGAAAGCTCACGCTGAAATATAACAGTTTTTGAAGTGCTACGGTTTTTTTTGTTTTGTTTTGTTTATTTTCTGATATGCCTGAAACACAGACTAACATGGCTACTATTCCAAAAAAATTCATTTTGTGAATGTTAACCATAGATTCCTACCAATCTGGGCATTGATAAAGAGAGGAACAATTAAAAAAAATTGTATATAATTTGTGGTTAGTTCCCTATTTCCATGAACCTCAGCACAGTTCAGAGTCAGTTTTCTTTAAAGTACCTCTAATTCCTGGTGGTGCTGACAATGATTTTAGAAACCCCCTTTTAAATTTATTTTAACATCACTGCTGCAAATAGTGGCCTTATTAAATCTGCTCCTTTCAGAGGAGGGCAATTTTACATTTTCTTTTACTTTTTGGAACATTTTTAATGATTATAATAAAAATATTTAATTTTAAAAGTAGCTCATCACTGACGCTAACAGCTAAAAGCTAACATAATGAAAGCATTTTGAATTGTTTATTTAAATGAGTAATACAAATATATCCACAAATTAATGTTAATGTATCAGCTTAAATGTTAGTATTAAAATAAATAATAATACAACAAATAAATAATATTTCTAAAAGCTGATTTTTCCATACCTATTTGCAGGCGCACACCCCAATAAAGGACTCAGACACTGATGAAAGTGGATAACGGCATTGGGCCACATTTATTGATTCATGCCCTAGTCCGAATTATAAATTTCTATTGGTAATTGACCAATTATAATTCTTAAGGCAAGCAGGCCGAAGTAACACTGGTAAGGTACCACCCAAAATTGCCGACGGCAATTGTTACAATGTATCTATTTGTATCAATTTGTTTGTTGACAACAAACAAATTGTTGACCGTAGTCAATATCTAACTAATGACCCCACCCTCTGACGCGTATCCGTGAAATCATGGGGTGATGCATGCTGTCTAGCTGTAGCCATCACCCCGTTGCCTGGTTCGTCGTTGACCGGACAACGTTTAACCAACTTATGCCTGTCTAGTGTTGTCCAGTCAATTGCGAACCTGCTGGATACCTGTGGGTCATAAATGTTTACCTTACCAGTGCTACCCGCCCATGTGACCAAAGTCAACAGCAGCAACAGAAACCCCTATATCAAACCATAGCAACAGTGTGGGATGGGCGAAAAAACCAGGACCCGAGAGCCAATTGTGGGTCCCAGCCAAAAATTCCCACCCGGCCCCGAAGCGACCAAAATATCACACTGTTAACTAGGGAGGGGGTGGAGGGGAAAAACTTCTCCGCTCCGTCGCTTCGCAAAATGGCAGCGCGGCTGCCTCGTGGCCACCCCTTTTATAAGGGAGCTGGCCACGCCCCCTAACTACCCGGATGCCTTCGTCCAGTGGGGGGGGGGCGCAAAGAGCGCAGCAGCCATTTTGGCGCCACGCTTGCATTCCTTTGCCAGAAGTTTATAAAATAGACGGGACCTAATTTCTGTAAAAGGCTGCATTCCCTCAGGTGTAATATGTCATAGCTCCACTTGTTGGTGTTGGAGTCTTCTTCTTTCATGTCCCAATCAAACCCTGGATTGCCAAAATGAAGGCACGTCCATGGCTTTGTTGTTGGCCAAACTTATGTCCTCATTAGTGCATGTTTCTGCCAGTAATTGGCAAATAAGTAAATGAGCCGGATTCTATCTCTCCACATTCACATAACGTGTTGTTGTCTGCCAGCAGCCCCTCCATGAGCATGTTGGTCTTACATTTAGGCACCCCAACTCTCAGCCTATTCAGGGGCCTCCATTTGACACAGGGGTAGTCATGTTCCTCAGCCATATCTTTCTTTGTTACTCCTCGTCCAGTGAGCTCTTTCCTTCATCTTCTAATTTGATTTTGCTCTTGCATATCCTCAGGAATGTTTGTTCTTGTCATGAAGTTCTTCCTGGATCTGAGCCAGAGGCCTTGAGGTACATATCCATTCGGAGGATATTGAGGGTCATTCTCTTGCTTAGTTCTCTCCATGTCTGCTGCTAAACAACCAGTCACTATGCAATTTGTTTCATTAACAGCAACGTCAACTTGTTTCGCATCTGCTGAAGAGATGGTGGCACGGAGACCACATGATGGAACAAGGAGCCACTTTTCACTCCTACAGAGGTGCAACACTACCACAGATCCTTTGTAGAACATTCTGCCTTCATAGGGTTAGTTAGTTCAGTGATTGGAAAGGAACACAATAGGTTGAGTTGGTAGTGTCAAAGAAGAAGGCAGAAGAAGACTTTTGTTGCTGATTAACCAGCCTTTTTTTAACATTCTGGAATATTCCTTCCTTTGTTTAGTGGGGATCCAGAAACATACAGATAATATCATAGGAATGGAGACAGAAAAGGCTGGAAAGTCCCCTAAATGGTACATTGTGGCACAGCCTCCTATCATGTGCAGAGTGGGTTGGGGGCTTCCACACAACCTATTTTAAAATACAGTGGTACCTCAGATAAAGTTCAATTTCTGATAAAGTCTGATTTGGGTAAAGTTGCAGTTTTTATGCACACGTGATACATCACATAAAGTCCAAAACTGCTTTAAAAATGACATTATCTGAGGTATTTGGTATAGGAGCCTCAGATAAAATCCATTTTTGGGGCATTATCTGATGATTCATCCATTTGATTCGGATAAAGTCCAAAATTGGATAAAGTCCAAACCTATAGAACGGAGTTTGGACTTTATCTGAGGTTCTACTGTATTAGACTGTGTTTTAATCATTCTGATGTAACTCTCCAGAACTGCAGTATTTTCAGTCCTTTCAAAGGCAGTTAGTGTTGTTTACAAATGGTGTGTTGATGTCTTCTCTCTGTGCTTCTCTCTGCCATAATCTGTCAAATCCTTTCTGTTGCTCTGTTTTTAAGGAGCTGTCTTGTTGCTTCATTTGTTTACCTCTTCTTAGTGAAGCTTCTTTGCAGGTCATTATTTCTTATTCACTGTTAGGTTGTGCAAAGTATAGTAAGAATTTGTTTTTTGGGTGTTTATGTCAGGAACACCATTATTCACGAGTAGGGCTCAAGCCCCCAAGTGGTTGGTTCCTGCTTCTGAGCTCCTGCCACTATAGCTTAGCAACCTAGGATATTAGCTTAATGTAAATAATATAATTCAATGTAATAGATTTATATATCACCCTATCCAATGGACTCTGGGCGGTGTACACAAGTTAAAACCAATATAAAACAATTTAAAAACCCTTAAAACATAGAAATATTACCCCCCCCCCCCCCGTTGTGCCATTTACTATCTAAAAACAAATATAAAATAAGGTAGTGCATGGCCACTCCAGTCATCTTCTGGTATTTTAAAAGTATATTGCATTCAGAGTATATTACAGAGGAAAGTATTTCAAAAGTTCAGAAAGCACATTAAAACAAAAACAAAAAAAGCTTATCTAATTTTGGAAGTCCAGAGGACCCCCCTCCTAGCGTAAACCCCTACATCTCTAAGTTCACTGCTCACCCTTAGCATGAAGCATTGGATCGAGAGAGAGAGTTCTACTCCTTTCCTCTGAGTTTTATCTTCTCACACATGTTCCACCCTCTTGCCATTCCCCTAAAGGAATCTAGCCAATGATCATACAGTATCACATGCCTATCACAACTTCCAACCCATGAGGCTAGCATGTTTTTGAATACCAATCCTTCTAAGGAATGTGTTACCACCCCCCTCCCACTTGAAAATCTTCATCTTGGAATGAGACTGAGCCAGGGTATAGGCAGTAAGTACCCTGACAGTTTGAATTACACAAAACGTTGCTGAGATACAAAGAGCCGCTCTCATTCTGACCAGGTCTAATGTAGTACTAGCAGGGGTGCCTGGCTTTGCCCGGGTGGTCCCAACCTGGCTAGCTGAGTGCCAGTGTTGCCCGGGAAACCCAGTGGCTAGGGGTGGGCCTGTGATGTGAGCTCAGCGATGACATCACAATCCCCCCTGGTTGGCCTAGCACTGGGGCAGACACAAACCCTCTTGTTGAATATACCCCCTTTGCAGATATATTTAGGGGGCAACCCCCCCTCCCATTGGCTTTGGGACCCCAACAGTGACCTGCTCATGTGTGCAAGGTACGTGTGTGCCAAATTTCATGGGGTATGGTCAAGGGGTGCGGCAGCCTATTCTGGACACCGAACCCACACCTTTGCATATAATATAGATAACATAATGCTTTTATGAATCTACTCAGGACATTCAACTCATCTTGCATATGTAGAATGTGTTGTGCAATTGTTTGTATTACACGGTGTGAGGGGGTGGATTTGCACATGGGTGTGTGCAGGGCCATCTGGTCGCAGTCCATAGGCAAAGAAAGGCAAAGGAGAGGGTAGGACTTCTAGCCCCTAAGTCAGCCCATGTGCACTGACAAAGATGGGCAAGGGGAGGCTGCCTATAGGGAAAATATGGAGAAGGTTGGGGTCATAGGGATAATAGAAAAAGAGGGGCCTGTTACTTGATGGATAAGAGGGGGTGAGTGGGAAGAAATGAAAGGAAGCTGAGTTTTGTCTTTTGTGTGAAAGCAGAGGTCAAGGGAGAAGAAGCATCGGACTTCCTCTTCTCATGCAGCTTGCCTATCATTGGCAGCCAGCAGAAGCTGAGAACTCCATCCCCACTTTTGTCTAAGGGAGCATTTGCTTCTGACTTCAGCCACCACAAATCATGACACTGAAGAGGCAAGTATCAAGAGGTATGCCAGGGACAGGGCCGTAGCCAATGTATATGTGGGTGACGCCCACCCTTGCCACCCCCTGGCTACTGCCCAGGCCAGGGATGAGGCTAGAAATGGAGGAGCTGCAAAGCCTGGCTCATTCCTCTAGTATGCTCATGCCCTCCATATAAGGGGGTACACACCGGTGTGAGGCTCACCCCTACCACCCGCCTTCTAGTACTTTGACTCAGGGGAATTCCAGTGAGGTTAACTGGGACCCCAAACTGGCACAAAATGCCCAAGGGTTTTAATGATTGTAACTCAGCCCTCTGAGACTGTGGAGGAAATTGTTAAGTTATCTGTAGCAGGTGCAAAGAAAAGCGGGACAGGTTTTAGGCATTTCTGTTTGAATGCAATTCTCCCCAGTTCTCTCCCTTTTCAGCCCAGCTAATAAACACACTTAGAACAGATGCTTGACAGAAAGAAAAATAGCATTTACTCGCATAATGTGGTCAGATGAATACATGTGGTAAAGTGGCATTAGATTTATAATGAAGGCAGGAAATTCAAGTGAGTTAGTTTAGAAAGAAGGTTAAGTAAGGATGGCCTCTCTTCCTAGTCATGTGGCTGGGAAGATGGAGACACAAAAAAATACATGCTCCTCTTCCAAAGGCAGAAACAAGAGGGAGAAGGCCAGAACAATCAATTGCCACAAGATATGTAAATAGGGTCAGGTGACCCATGGGGCAGGAAGACAGGAACCTTTTTAATTAGATATTTAGAGACAAACAACTTTCTTTATGTCAGACTAGTCTTTTCTGTCTGACTGTTTAGTGTGTTAGTATTCACTTCATGCTGGGGGTGCACCAGAATACTCAACAAAGGGAAGTGAGGGGAAAACCACTGTCCCTTTAAGAAGGAAAGAAAGTGTCCAAGAGCCCATGGAATTTGTCTTGGAGGACTCTGCCCTACCCCAATAAGGAGTGCTGGTGGTGTATAGACACGGTGCTGTTCTTTTGAGGGATCCAAATAAGGAATTCTGGTCTGTTTCTGTTATAATTAGGTTATGAAAGAAAAGCACCTTTCTGTTACGAGGATTTTAAGCAAATCTGGTTCAACAAATGCCTTAGAAGATCTCAACTCTAATATAAGACCACAGTAAGAAACAAATGTTCAGGATAGTTCATAATTAAAACAGGAAGAATTTTAATAACAGAGAGAAGTATGTATTTGAGATGATCTGCAGTCTGCAAATGATTGCTTCAAAGGAATATACTGGAAACAAATTGTCAAACAAAACAAGGTAATTTGCTTTCTGCCAGAGAAACTCCTGATTTGTGACACTACTTTTCATTAGTTCAGGGTTTTTCTCTTCTAATCACAGGATATCTCTAAAATCTGCTTCTGGTCAGAGGTTCCAAATGTTGAGGCTTGTTTATTTCCTTACCTTTCCCATTACAGCTTTGTGAAAATCCTAACTTGTATAAAATGTCTGTTCCTGCACAATTTCTTTTCTTGATGAAACTTAAATATGCAGCAGAACAAAACAGGAAGGGCAGATTGATTCAAGATTTTAAAAAACCCATCTAGTGTCACTGTATTTACCAGTTTCTACAAGGGCTGGACAATTATTGCACAATGCTGCATACATTGGATAAATTCACAAAAATCACTTAGAAAATGTGGATTCCGCATACGCAATTGGCACAGCTGTTCCTGACAGAACTGCAGTTATGGGAGAAAACTCCTTCGAGCCGTTGGTTTCGAGGGGACAGAAATTGGGGAGCAGAATATTAGATATAGTTTGATTCACCAATTGCTTACCTGACAGGCAGCTAGGACAATAGAGGGCCAAAGATCGCCAGATGGTTAACTCGATAGGCACGTAATGGGTAATCTCGCATCTGCAGAAGCTCTAAGCCTTAGAGTCAACTTCAGCCACTTGTTTGCTCCTGATAACGATGAACAATGCATGCCCCTGGTAGTTAATTAGTTAAGATAAGGAACTTCCCCCGGTGAAGGACAACTTAAGGACAACCTCCGGGTTGGAGAGATAGTCAGGATATCTCTCAATGCCATTTCCAGGGAATCCTAAACAGGTGAAGGCATCTGCTTGGGAATACCCTGAAGGAAATGGTGAGCCACTGTGTGAGACAGAATGCTGGACTGGATAGGCTGTGGCCTGTTCCAGCAAGGCTGTTCTTACGTTCTTATGAAGTCACTCCTAATTAGTAACTTGTGTAATCATGATGTGCAGACTCAGGGCTTTCCTGTAAACGGCTATGTGCAACGTATGCACGCAGCCAAGCCAAGTAGGGTATAAAGTCTTCTGCTTTCTGATCAATAAACACTGGTCTTTGCTCCATCTTGCCTCTCGTGTCTTGCTTGACCAGTCTCCTCTGGGACCCTCCGGCCCACATCGGGCCCCGATCCAACAAGAAAGCATAATGTCTCATAACAAAGAGTATTTTTAATCCTTACATTTAGTTTAGCCACCTCCCTTTTATTTCTTCACTGACTGTTGAAAACCTACTTTTCCAGGCTGGCTTTTAATAGCCATAACTGAGTCCTTAAATAAGCTTGGTTTTAATTAATCAAATAAATAAATGCATTCTGACCTGTGGTTTTTAAAAAAAGATGATTGTGTTACTCTTTTAATTTGGCTGTTTTGAAGTTTTGTTTTGTTCCTAAAGTTATCTCTCATGGGGATGGAAGGAAAGGCAAAATATCTAATGTTGTAATTAATAGTAAGAGTCTGTGGTCGCTTAGTGGTTAGGGTACTGAGCTTCACATCTGGAAGGCTGGAAGGTCAGCAGTTTGAGACCTGACTGCTGTGTGATAGAATGAGCTTCAGTTGCCTGCCCCAGCTCCTGCCAACCTAGCAATTTGAAAGCAATAAATTGCAAGTACAGTGGACCCTCAAGTTACAAATGATTCAAGTTACAAAATTTTTGAGTTACGAATGAAAATCCATAGAAAATAATCACTCGAGTTGCCCAATTTTTTGGGGAATGGATTAATTGGTTTTCAATGCATTCCTATGGGAAACAGCATTCAATGCATTCCTATGGAAAATTCAAGTTACAATTTTTTTTGTAATACAAAATGTCCTGGGAAATACATTAAATTCGTAACTCGAGGTACCACTGTAGATAAATAGGTACCATTTTGATGGGAAAGGTAACATCATTCTGTGTACTCCAGTGTCTAGGGAAACCTTTAGTAAATGTCTATGCATATTACCAGATCTTCATTTTTTAGACTAGTGTGTGGGTTGGGACTTAAATTATCTTTCAGATTTTGCACTTTGTCAAATTTTGCAGTGAAGCTTTGGGCTGAAAATACCAACATGTATTTAAATTCCCAGACATTTAGTTAAATACATTCAGTCATGCACCTTCTTTGATAAATAGATTGTTTAGATTGTGAGAAAATGTTTTTTTTAAATAAAATAACAGATGGAATTTTTAAAACAAACAAAAAAATACATTCACACATGTGTAATATGCTGTCTGGAGAAATCAATCTCTTCTTTATTTTCATCACCACCTGGTTCTGAGCTCCCTACCTTGGATACCTTGGAGTCGTTATTCAGCAAGGAGTCTGCACATTGGTGGACGTCTCCGTGATGACATTCCATACATGCAAATGGGCTTGAGAAATCAAGTACATCTGCATGCTGTTTTTTAGCCATTTGAATATCACATCACCTACTGGCTAGGCATACCATGAAGTGTGCCTAAGGGATCCAACAGAGGACACTTTGGTTCTGAACTCCCACAGCTCCAAAATGGAGAAGTACCCTTGAACATAATTGTGGCTCACATTCAACACACACAAAAGTCCTTTTGTCATAGGGTCTTGCCCTTCCAGAAGGGAAAGAGACACTCTTCCCTGCAGATTACTAGAACTTTATGGTACAATACAAGAGATTCTAGTATTCTCTTGTGTTGTTGAGAGCTGTCACTGGATGTCAGTTGCAACCACAGAGACTGTTCAAAGGTCAGCTGAACCTGGACATTTGGAGGAGTACAATATAGCCCTCTTTCCCAAGGAATGTATGGCAAACAATTGAAGGGTCTTTTCACATGCATGACTCAGTGACATGCCTTCAGCACCAGGAGCGTTTCAGAAGACTTCTATTACAAAATCATACATGCCCATGTGATGATGGTGTCGAAATGCTTGCCTGTATATCAGGGGTTCACAACCTTTTCAAGCTGGGGGCTGGGTCACGCTCTCTCAGTCAGCTTCAATTTGAAGCCTTCAAAGGCTGGATGGCCATTTTGCTCTGCCTGCACAATGGGGTGGCCCTTTTATCCCAACAACTTCAAAGGGGGTGACCATTTTATTTCTTGAATGCCCTTGGAGGGGTGGAGGGTCACATGAAATGGTGCCATGGGCCACATCCAGCCCATAAGTCTTAGGTTGGAAACCCCTGCTGTATATTATTGTTTTCTTTTTACAAAGATGTGAGCAAAGAGTTTACATGCCCCTTTTAAGATAACAACCCAGGCCATTTATCAGATTTTTATGTTCCTTGCCAACTGAGATAAAACAAGTGATGGTACAATCTGTAAAAATATTTAGCAACAGCCAATAAAATTAGATTAAATGTGGTTTCAAAAGTATATTTTTTGCAGACTTACCTGTTTAATTTTTCTGTGTATGCATGTGTATTTGATGATTACATGTATCATCTTGATTTAATATGTTGCTCTTATATCACAATATTTTTTTTATTTTTACTATACTTACTAAAACAGATCAACATGGCTTCTTTGTTGGAAACTGTCTCAAGAATAGAATGAATTAAATAAGGTGGGGGGAAAACCATGTTGGATATACTCTCAAAGCTCTTCAAGTAATCCAGCTCTTCATGGTACAACACAAATTGAATGTAGTATCTAGTCTACCTTGAAAACTGGTTTATTTGATAATGAATAGAGACAGCTCTTTCCCAACAGCTTCATTTAACAGAAAAGGTTTAATAGCAATGATTTCTCCTATTCTTCTGCCAACGCAGTGTCAGAGAACTGTCTACCTCATAAAACACTTAAGAACGCTAATTAGTGTTTCAATTAAATGGCCCATCATTGTTCTAAAACACTCAGAGAGAGAAAATATTCTTCTTGCACTTTGTAATTGCACTGTTATATGACTTTAGAAGCACCACCCATTTGAGCTGAACTGGGATCTGTACGAAATTTGCTCGTTAACCCCCCAATCCCTGATTTTCTAATTATAATTTATTATCTGGGACTTGCTCTTATTTTTCTTCCTTTCAAAATTCTCTGAACATGAATAACTCTTCCAGCTTTATGAAGCAGACTTTGAAGGTCAAAGGTTCCTATAAAACATTCAAATTTAGATTGCTCAAAACTTAGCAACTGCTTAGTCTATTATGCATTGGATACCTTTCAATCCATAAGGAATTCAGTCCCCCCCCCCAGTGATGATTCATTTGTAACTTGAGGGTCCACTGTACTTGCAATTTATTGCTTTCAAATTGCACATTTCCTAGCAGGCTCCCCATTTTCACATTCTCACACCAGTTAGGAGATTGACCTTACTTTCTTCTCTCTCACTAAAGTAAAGGTAAAGGTCTCCCTTGCTTGGAAACCATCTGTGTCTGACACCAGGGCACAGTGCTCATCTCCATGTGCAGCCAAAGAGCCACCATAGCAGTACCTATCCATCTACTTGCAATTTCTTGCTTGTGACCTGCTAAGTTAGCAGGAGCTGTGACAGATGATGAGTCTCGAACTGCTCACCTGTTGACCTTCCTGTTGTCAAGTTCAGCATCTTAGCCATAGAAAAGAAGGCTTCAGAATCCTGGATGATGGCACATGGTTTCCAGGATCATCAGCTAATCAGCAGCAGTGTGGCTGCAGAAAAACCATTAGCTGGATAACTTTATTTTTTTTTTAAATGTCCAGCAGTTGTTATGCTAGAAATTGGGCTAAAATAGAGTGCATCAATTTTGAAGAACCCTTGAATGTCCTATGTCGGGGCTGACTGACCCATTTTGGGACACACAACACATGCATACATTATGGTGGCACAGTGGTTAAACTGCAGCCAAAATGTTTTGAGTTTGATCTTGGTGCGGATCAAGGTTGACTCATCCTTCCATCCTTCCATGGTTGATAAATTGAGTAGCCAGCATGTTGGGGGCAAAATGATAATTATCTTGTGTACCACCCAGAGAGTGCAATAAGTGATCTGGGGTGGTATATAAGTGTAATTGTTATTGATAATTGCCATTGGACCAACCTGGTCCCGAACCGCCCTAATGATGTGCCTGTGTAGGTAGCCTCTAAGTTTGTAGCAAAGAAACATTATTTGGCAAACACAAATCTACACAATGCTCTTTCAACACTATTATTAACAAGGTATTTTATTTAACAGAGTTCAAATAGGCACATATTTACTTGGTGAGGACATTATAATTACAGATTATAGACTAATTGGAATGTTATTTATGCCTGAAGATCATGTAGTAATTATACATGATGCTATTATGTAAAGCGGGGAGGGAGATCTGGCAAGTACTCTAAAAAGCAATTACTATAAACCTTAGAAGGAGGTGCCATTTGATTTTATAATTTTTACTATACAAAATAAGGTGCCCCCAAAAAATCTGTCCAATATTGCTTGTCATGCAGGCTTTTAAAGAAAAGTGCAAGGAGTGCTATTAGGCGTTGTGCTCTGAATGGTAAACCACCAGACGAAAACTACAAAAGTCTGCATTGGGAGGGAGATCTCAGCTGGGATCAGCAATAAGAAATGTAACATATGGAGTAATTAATTCTGCATTTCCACATCATGTTACCTGGTTACCTACTAAACTCCATAAGACTTCCTTCAGAGCAAACCAGGGATAAAAAATACACAATTTTCTTGGATTGAACTTGTTTAAACACAGATCTGTGCCTTCCACATAAACAACAGGGAAGCAGAGGGTTAGCCGAGAAGGAAAATTTTTAGAACACTGCCCTACCCCAAGCCATTTGGGTTTTGTTCTTGACCATACTGTGATCTACAAAATACAGTGCCTAAACTCCAAACTGAAAGTTGCTATCAGAAATGACATGCTTAGGGAACCAGCTGGGTCAGACTGGGGTGCACGCCCACAAACAATAAGCACAGCAGCTTCATCCCTGTGCTTCCCAACAGCAGAATACACTAGTATAAATGGTATAAATGAACACATGCGAAACAAGTGGATTTAGCTCTTACTGAATCATGTAGGATTATTATGAACTTTCTTTTTTTCAGTTCAGAATGTTGCACAACAATGCATGGCTTTTGGCTCACAAGGATCAGCGGCCTCTACAGGTTATGCCCAAGTGTTTTCACAATCCTGTCCACTCTTTGGAGAGACTTCTACTTGTTGCCTGAAACCTAAACCCAAAGACAAGGTGTTTGTCTGGCATTGGCCCTCTGGAAGTATGCTAAGAAGTCTTAGTAGATAATGGACAAAATAAAGTAATATAGCACCAGACCGATCCACTTCATGGACACCAGCCCCTTAGAGCAGTGAGAGCTAACCTTGGCTCTTCAGGTGTTCTTGGACTTCAATTCCCAGAAGCCCTGATCAGCAGGAGTGCTGACCTGGGCTTCTAGCAAATGAAGTCCAAGAACACCTGGAGCGCCAAGTTTGGCCATCACTACCTTAGAAGATGACTAAAATATGGGATAACTTTTCTGCTCGCCTCTCAAGCTCTCAATATTAAACCATGTTTCATCTAATGTTAATCTCCAGTTTGACTAATGTCGAATATTGCCATATTACCCTGTGCTTCTACTCTAAGCCAATTTATCAACCTAGTTTGTGGATTTCCCACGCCCGTTGGGCATGGAACGGCCCTGGCAGAGGCCACTACGGTAGAGAAAACTCCTGGCTCGTGGCATCTGCGGGCAGAGAAATTAAGGGGGGTGGATAAATGATAGGGTTTGATTCACCCAACTCCTGACCTGACCCACGGTTCTGCTGAACGAGCAAATACCTAACCCAGTTACCCATTAGAGTAATCACTCATCTCCGTGTCTCAGTGTAATCTCAGGCACAAACAGATGCCATGTTTACCCCTGCCTGATCCCTGAACAATGGAGACTCCGAGGTCCATGTTTGCCCCAGTTAATTAACTTCCCCAAAGAGATTCCCAATTAACTTGAGTACACAGGTGATGTAATTTCTGTCAGGTGACAGTCTTGCCACCGTTGCGCTTTTCCTTCTATATATGTTGCAGCCTTTTCTCAATAAAGTACTGATCATATCCTCCTCCATACTGCCTCGTATCGTTCCTTGATCAGTCTCCTCCGGGACTTACGGCCCTCAGCGGCCCCGATTCCTAAATCTGGTGACCCCGACGTGATCTACTCGTGAATAAGAGCAGTCTTCCTCAGAGTAGCGATCATACGGTCCGGTTCTGCGCTTGAACCGTGTCCGAATCGTCCCGGAGGACAGCGCGGCACTCCGTCTGGCAGCCAGCCGATCGGAGGGACGGCCTGCGGTGAGGCAGTCCAAAGAGGCTTTCCTACAGCTTACTCCCGGCTTTCGCGGCGGCTTGCGCCAAAGGGAAACGCGCGTTCCGCTCAGGGCAGCTGTGAGCCCCTGACAGCGCAGTGGCCACCGAGGGCCCGTGGCCGCAGTCCACGCTCCGAGCTCTACCCAGAAAGCGACGTCGCCAGAACCTGTTGCCTGCCAAAGACGTGTCGACTCGTCCTGAGGAGGAACCTTCCGAGGACCCAATCGCAGGTAATATGGGGACCTGTCCTCAGCGACAGCGTCCATCCGCTAGCCAAAGAACCCATGAGGAGGGGTTCATCAACCTGGCCAGGGTATTTAATTTGCGTTTTCACAGCGGGGAGCTAGCGAGACTTTTGGTGTACCTAGGGGAACACTGCCTGCTTTACCCAGAAGTAGGTACGTTAACCCTCGAGCTCTGGGATCAGATAGGAGACTGCATTCAGCAACCCCCGAAAGCTCCAGGAGGCGTAATTCGCACATGGAGAAAGTGTAGGAAGCTCTTAGCGGAGATAGAGCCAGTCCGGGTAGAGGCCAAAGAACCCCCAAGTCTGCCAGAAGCGCCAGCCAACCCAACGGCACCTACGGCGCTCTATCCGTCACTCCAATTTAGGCAGGGTAGCGTAGGGAGCTTTCCCCCGGTGACAGCTGCAGACGTCACCGGTGGAATGCAAGGAATGAGGAGCGCAGGCGCTTCTCTGACAGTTCCAGGTTCCCGAGTTACCAAGAGTCCACTTCAGCGTACCATTGAAGAGGAGATTAGGAAGGGGGAATTGCCAGCAGAAGAGCTAGCTGAGCTTAGTCAGATATGTCCCATCCGCATGGAAATAGACGCGCTCACAGGCGCACAGCAGATAATTCACTCCCCAGTCCCGTATAAGCTTCTCATGGCCATACGGAAAGCCATCTCAGAAACAGGGCTCCAAAGTCGTTTTACAAGGGGCACGCTTCAGCAAGTGTGCGAGAACACCATGTGGATTCCCCATGACTGGAAAGCCGTCATGTGGATGATGCTCAACCCTAGCCAGTACTTAATTTGGGACAGCGAGTTTCGCCTAGAGGCGCAGACGAGGGCTGCCAGGATGGGAGGCGCAGTACTTCCTGACCAGTTGTATGGTTCAGGTGCCTTCGAGCCCATCGATGCCCAAATCAACTTGCCTCTAGCCACTCTCCAGATGTCGGCCGAGGCCGCCTTTAGGGCATTTTTCAAAGTCCCAGCAACTGGCAAAGCGGCTAAAAATTACACCGCTATCAAGCAAGGAGCCCAAGAGCCCTACATGGACTTCATCAATCGCCTGGAGGAAGAAATTAGCAGGCAGATTGATAATGAGCAAGCCCAGCAAGAGCTCATGATGAAGTTAGCCAAGGACAATGCCAATCTAGACTGCCGTAAAATCCTGCAGTCACTGGGCAATCGTCCCGACTTGACACTTACGGACATGATTAGAGCTTGTGCCGACGTTGGCACTGAATCCTACAAGATGGGATTGCTAGCGGCAGCGGTGCAAGGGGGCAAGAGACCAAAAGGAAAGACCCAAGGAGCATGTCACAGTTGTGGCAAGATTGGTCACTTCGCTAGGGAGTGCCGATCCAAGGGAGGCGGGCAAAAGTCCGGCCGTCCCAAGGCTCTGAAAACCCAGTGTCCGAAATGTCAAAGAGGCTACCATTGGGCCCGAGACTGTCCGAATTCGGGAAACTGGAACAAACAGAGGCTTCCCTCATTCAGAGCTCACCCGGGCTAGACTAGATCCCAGCCCCATTCCAGGCATTGCGAGGGCACAGGCCAGCCCCAAGGGTAGTACAGGGTTAGACTTGACTTGTCAGGCGGACGTTACATGCGACCTGCCAGGCACGGTCTATCTGGTGGACTCCCAGTACATGGGTCCACTGCCCAAGGGCTTTATAGGTTTAGTTTTGCCCCGCAGTGTAGCTGGAGCACGCGGAATTTTCATAATCCCAGGAGTCGTTGACTCCAATTTTTCAGGCGTTCTCCAAGTTCAGTTGTGGACGCACCTGCCCCAGACAATTCACAAAGGAGACACCTTAGCGCAACTGATCATGGTTCCTTGTCACTCGCCAACAGATAGCCAGGGAAGGCTCAGTAACAGCTCCGAGTCCCGGTCAGAGGACCGCTCGAGCGCCAGGGAGGCAGTACAAGGATACCAGGTCTTAGCGACAGTGGAGACCAACATTGAGTGGAAACAACGCCCGGTTATTGAGGTATTTCTGAATAATAGAATATTCTCAGGCCTGTTAGATACTGGAGCAGATGTCAGCGTGATAAGCAGGGGCCAGTGGCCAAGGGAATGGGCCATTGAGCCGGTCTCCGATGTGTGGGGGGTAGGCGGCATTCAGGAAGCGTTTAGAAGCCGAGAGTGGGTAACAGTCACGATCCCAAAGGCTGACGGCACGGCGGTAATTCGGCTGCACATTCTTGACGTGCACATCAACCTTTGGGGGCGAGACATTTTGCAGCAGTACGGTGCTACGCTTACCTTCGGGTAATGGCGTTGCCACTTAAGTGGCTCACCGATACGCTGGTCTGGGTGGAACAATGGCCAGTAGTAGGAGAGAAGTTAGTTGCCCTGAAACAGCTAGTGAGAGAACAGCTAGACGCAGGACACATAGAGCAGTCCACGAGTCTATGGAATTCGCCAATTTTTTGTGATTAAGAAGAAGTCGGGGAAGTGGCGCTTCCTCCACGATCTCAGAGAGATCAATAAATGCATACAGCCAATGGGTCCGCTCCAATGCGGCATCCCGAATCCGAACATGATTCCCGAGGGGTGGGAGATCAATCAATCAATCAATCAATTTAATTTGTACCCCGCCCTACTCAGCACAAGGCCGACTCAGGGCGGCCTCACAACATAGCACAAAATTTACACATTTTCAAAATTACAAATTACAGAATACAATTCAGAAAATATAACATACAATTAAGCAAAGTTCATACTAGTCGTAGATCTCAAGGATTGTTTTTATACAATTCCCTTAGACCCCCGGGACCGGGAAAGGTTTGCCTTTACGGTGCCAGTTGTGAACCACAGTGAGCCTACGCAGCATTACGCGTGGAAATTTTTGCCACAGGGCATGCTCAATTCGCCCACCCTGTGCCAAATTTATGTTCACAACGCACTGGCAAAGTTCCGAAGCCTTTACCCAAAAGCTATAGTTTGCCATTTCATGGACGACATCTTGGTCGCGATGCCGCAACTCGGCAGCGAAATGTTTTCTGACCTCCAGGCCAGCCTGGGGGACAAAGGCTTACTCATTGCCCCAGAGAAAGTGCAGAGAACCGAGCCCTTCTCGTACTTGGGTCTTCGGCTTCTCCACTCCTTCGCAGCACCGGTTTTGCCTCAGATCAATTTACAGGACTCAGTCACCTTGGTAGAATTGCAGCAAGTTTTAGGGAATATTAATTGGGCCAGACCGTATTTTTGTTTGGATACGGATCTTTTGAAACTGCTCTTCTCGCTGCTAACCTTAGGTAAGCAGCCGGCAGACCGGATACAGGTTTCTCGAGAGGCGCGCCTAGCTATCGAGAAAGTGAACCAAGTTCTCAGCCAGCGATGGGTAGATAGGATCTCCCCAGGGCCATATGCTCCGATCTTGAATTTGTACATCGTACGGTCAGGATCCATGTTCACCGGAGCGCTCGGCGTAGATGCCGAGAAGGGGGCGAGTATCGTGGAGTGGGTGTACCTTCCGAACACCTCTCCACGAAACATCATTCCTCCCCAAGAGCTGGTCTCCGCGGTGGTTTACCGCGGAAGGCTGAGGGCTAGGGACATTTCTGGGCACGATTTAGCCAAGATCGTAGTCCCGTTCACCAAGGAACAAATCCAGCAGTTGATGCAGCTCGGTGACTCGCTTCCAATTGCGTTGGAAGGATTCACCGGATGCTTGGCATACCACTTGCCGAAGGACCCCAGACTAGTCTCACTTCAAACGCAGACAGTCAGCTTGTTCGAATTGCTCTCGCTGGTTCCACTTCAGGGAGCCAGGACAGTTTTTACTGATGGTGGTCGGACATACGGTGTCTTGATCTGGCAGGAGGGCCAAGCTTGGCGCACGCTGCTAACTCTTCCACAGAAGTACGCACAGCGGGTAGAGTTGGCGGCGGTGAACCTTGCCTTGCGCACCTTCGCCAAAGAGCGCCTAAACATCATTACGGACAGCATGTATGTCAGGAACTTGCTCCACAGTCTACCGGGAGCATACATCACTCCCGCGATAGACAAGAATTTGCTTAGCCTGTTTCTCACTGCTCAATTTCACTTGCGAAACCGCACGGAGCCGCTCTATATTGCCCACATCCGAAGTCACCAAGACCTACCGGGTCCGATTTCCGCGGGCAATAGCAGAGCGGATGCGGCGGCAAAGGAAATTCAGCAACGTTCAGTTTTGGGTGTTTTTACTACTCCAATTCAGAGTCATGCTTTTTTTCACCAAAATGCCAAAGCACTCGCCAGACAGTTCAATTTGCCACTTTCTCAAGCCCAAGGTATAGTTCGCTCTTGCCAGCATTGTGCAGGGGCACCGGGGGGGGGGCCCTCGTGGGGGGTCAACCCACGAGGGACAGAGGCCAATCAGGTGTGGCAGATGGACATCATGCATGTCCCGCAGTTTGGCAGATGGCAGTAGATGCACGTCTGCATAGATACTTTTTCCCAGTTCTTTTGGGCCACGGCGCAGAAAGGGGAGACTGCTTCCCACGTGGAGCAGCACCTCCTTTCCTGCATCGCGGCAATGGGCAAGCCAAGGCACGTTAAAACCGATAACGCCCCGTCCAAAAGTTCTAGACAGCTGGCAACCTTCATGGCCACTTGGGATATTCAGCATACTTTTGGCGTTCCTTACAATCCGCAGGGGCAAGCGATTGTGGAATGGGTCAATCGGACGCTCAAGTCCTATATTGACAAACAAACAGAAAGGGGGAGCCGCCGGCCCTCCCCAAGTCACAGGGCCAGGCACAGCATTGTCTGAATAAGGTATTGTTCACTTACAACCACCTTAATGTTTTTTCGGATTGTACGCCGCAGGAGAAGCACTTCTGCCATTCGGAAGCTCTCCCGCGACCGATGGTCCGATACCGAGTGCCACTGGACCCTTCTTGGAGGGGCCCGGCGCCGCTCATAACCTGGGGGAGAGGGTATGCTGCAGTTATGTCTCCTACAGGTGTCGTTTGGATTCCAGCATGGTGTGTCAAGCCTCACTTGGAACCACATGGCGTGGACCCAGACCGACCAGAGTCCGATCCCGGAGATGGAGGACCTCACCCTGACCGAGAGGACCCGTCGGAAGAGGCGGACACGGATGACGGCGCCGAAGGTCACCTGGGGGATGATCAAGGTGCTTTGCAATGAGGCCCAGGACGCCCTCCGACGTGAGGAGAAGGAGCTGACACCGGAGAATTTCTTGGCTGCAGTTTTCGCCCAGATTAATGCCAACTCCGTGGCAGTCCTCATCGTCCTGATCCTTTCCCTGCTTGTGGGGGGAGGCGTTCAGGCCGCCCCACTTGGGGCCAGCGGTTTGATACCAGACGGAGACCTTTCCGCCCGGATGCATTACGACTTGTGGGAAAGGTTGGCGGGTCTCGTCAACCAGTCCGATTTTTGCCTGAAGCAGGACGCAGGTTCTGCCTCAATTCTGAGCACCTGTCTCATCCCAGTGTGCCACACTCTAGATGCACACGACAGGGATGGTGACTGGTTGCTGAAGAAGATCTTCGGACCGCATCTCCCTGCGAGTTTTGCAGCTTACGCTCGCTGGGGGGGATTGCGGCTCACGATGACTTTGCCGGCTGACGCAGCCACTCTTCACACCCCGCGAGTGGCGACCAGCCCGAACTCTACTTGTGCTCGAATAGTCTGCTGCGCTGCAGTCAGCCGAACTCAGCGCCGCTGCTTCGATACCGGCAGCAGCAACTGGACTTGTGATAAACCAGAGACACTTTGTTCTATGTATGCTCATGTTACATTACCATCTGGTTGGTTTTTTACATGTAATCAGTATACCTTTAACTACATTCCCGCAAATGTATCAGATTCCACATGTTGCCTTAGTCGGTTGACACTGTTGCTCCCCACTAAGGATATGGTTACCCCAAGCACAAATGTTCCCAATGTTTCAAATGCTTTAGATGTTCCCGCACCCATAAGGCACACTCGCACGACCCAGTTAGACAGCTCATGTGATAGCAGCTTTAGAGTCCTAAGTCCAGCCGAGTATGTCTCATTGGCAGTCAGCATAGTTGGCGTGCCGGCCTTAGCCGTCGGCAACGCTCGGAGGATCGGTCGTTTGGCTTGCGGATTAGCCAAAGCCATCAACCATACCTCCACAGCGATAGCGCTGCTCAACCGAGAGCAGGCAGAGCTTCGCCACGCCATTCTCAACAATCGAGCGGCTATCGACTACCTCTTATTGCTCCATCATTTGGGTTGCGAATCCCTCCACGGTATGTGTTGCTTCAACCTTACCGATAATTCCCGCAGAATACAGAATCAGCTCACAGATCTCCACACCATAGTGAAGGGTATCAGAGAAGGTTCCGCATGGGAGACCTGGTGGAGTTCACTGTGGAGCTGGATGTGGTCGTGGATTCCGTGGGGGTGGCTCCAGATGGTACTCAAGGTGGTAGTGGGGGTGATCATACTAGGCATAGCGTTATGCTGCTTTGCGCAATGTATTCCCTCACTGATCTCGAAGTGCCGCCCCGAGAAGGAACCCCGAAGCGTCATTCCCGCTCAACAGCTGATGCCGCTCCTACGCAAAGTTGCCGGTCAGGTCCTTAAATGAAAATTAAAGGGGAGATGTGGATTTCCCACGCCCGTTGGGCATGCACCGGCCCTGGCAGAGGCCACTACGGTAGAGAAAACTCCTGGCTCGTGGCATCTGCGGGCAGAGAAATTAAGGGGGTGGATAAATGATAGGGTTTGATTCACCCAACTCCTGACCTGACCCGCGGTTCTGCTGAATGAGCAAATACCTAACCCAGTTACCCATTAGAGTAAACACTCATCTCCGTGTCTCAGTGTAATCTCAGGCACAAACAGATGCCATGTTTACCCCTGCCTGATCCCTGAACAATGGAGACTCCGAGGTCCATGTTTGCCCCAGTTAATTAACTTCCCCAAAGAGATTCCCAATTAACTTGAGTACACAGGTGATGTAATTTCTGTCAGGTGACAGTCTTGCCACCGTTGTGCTTTTCCTTCTATATATGTTGCAGCCTTTTCTCAATAAAGTACTGATCATATCCTCCTCCATACTGCCTCGTATCGTTCCTTGATCAGTCTCCTCCGGGACCTACGGCCCTCAGCGGCCCCGATTCCTACACTAGTTGCTCTGACCAAGTCGATTGATAGATCCTTGGGACTTAACATCAAGCTTTGGACTGCACAAAGAGCAAGTATTTGTGCTTTAAACTGACAATGGCTCTTGAAAGCCAGGATGCCTGGAGGGACAATGGCCTTTAAATATGTCCAGAGTATTTGTTTTGTTTTGACATTTCCCCTAAATTTTGTCATATGTAGTTTATTGAGCAGCCATGGAAGACTTGGGTACTCACTGTAAGGAATTAAAAGGGGGCTTTGCATTTATAGAGTAAAAGTAGTTCCTTACCCTTACACTCACCACATCTGCAGCATTTTAGTGCTCCTTGCAAAGATACTGGATAACTTGTTTTCCTCAGTCCTGTTCAATCTCATCTCCTTCAGCAGACCAACCACACAGACCTCATTTAAATGTTCTCCATTGTTAAAACAAAATGTAGGGAAGATGTATGCATTGAATGTTTTCTGGAAATGTAGACTTTCCTGAGTTTTATCTCAGGCTTCAAAGTGAATGGTCTGTGTTTGGGTAGTCTCTCAATACCTAGCTTCTAAAGTTATTCATTTAATCTCATGCTGTCCTACTGATTGAGTATCTGACCTCACACCCTAAGATCAAGGCCGAGGTGGTATCTCACCTTCAGCCCTCTGGACTCTGATCTCTCTGGAGAGGTCACAAGACTTGCTCTCCCTACTCTTTGTCATCACATTCATGAGCAACTGTGTAATGTTTCTGACAACCGAGGGTGGAGAAGAAGGAACTGTCTCACATTTCAGCATCTCTGCATGTCTTTTCTTATATATTTTTTGCTGTAATTCTAAAGTGAGATTCATGTTTTCTGGTTTAAGGCTGTAGTTTGCAATCAGAAAATTAAATTGGTCCAGATTTTGGACATTTTACTGATGTCAGGTGGCCCTAAATGCCATAGCTACATATAATAACAACACATGCATTCGATGTGAAGGTTTTAGGGCATACCTGTCAAGTATCCCATTTTGGCCGGGATTTCTGGTAATTCACTGATCATTCCCCCTCTTTCCCACTGCCATCCCATAATTGGAATGGCCAGGAAAGGGGTTACTGTGCGTACGTGCATGTGTGCATGCATCAAGAGGTTCCTGTGCATGCACAAAGGATTTCTGCGCATGTGTGCATGCACAAAGGGGTTATTGCACATGTGTAAATGGATTACTACACATGCATGCACCATTGCCCAGAAACCTTCCCTTATTTTCATCGCCGCAACTTGACAGGTATGTTTCAGGGTCACTTTCTAATATTTCCAAATAAAAGGATATTACGTAAGAGAGTGTTTACTGAAGAACATGGAGACTGCAACCAGTCTCTATTGCAGGGGTTCCCAACCTTTTCAAGCTGTGGGCCAGGTCACACTCTCTCAGTCAGTTTCGTGGGCTGGACAGCCATTTTGCTCTGCCTGCACGATGGGGACAGCCATTTTATCCCATCAGCTTCAAAGGGCCATCCATTTTGTTTCTTGAATGCCCTTGGAAGGTTAGGGGGGACATGAAATGGTGCCATGGACTGTATCCAGCCCAGGCCTTGGGTTGGTAACCCCTGCTCTATAGAGTCTAAGATGGTGGAATTGGTTTCCAATCTTTTGGAATGGCAAACTATTTCAGGAATCGAACCATGTTTCTTTAGAATTATCAGACATCCTGAGAGAGGGACTGACTGATCTATAAATAAAATAAACCAAGATATTTTGACTTCAGAAATTTGGGAGCCAGAGATCACAAAAGTGTGGAGACCATTTTTTTGTAATTAGATTTTCTTGTTGAGATTGTACAGATTAATTAACATATTTTCCTTGCCCTTTGGTTTGGCAGGGTTTTATTTTTTGACGGCTGATTTATTTCTTATGAAAATCTCTCAAGTTCTGATGGAACTCCAGCCTGTTTTGTGGGGGAACAAATGAGGTTTCATGTCTCACAATGTAGACCAATAAAAATGCTCTGTAAGAGCTGTAGAAATTTGATTTGTGTTTCCCACCCAGAGAAGGTGGAGGGGAAAGTAATTATGCATTTTCAAAATATTATAACAACCTACCATAAATCTTTCGTCAGGTTGCTGTGAATTGTAAAAATGATTTCCAATGCCTCTTCTGCTACCTATTGTAATAATAAGGAGACAATACATACACATGTTCCACATCCTAATCTTGTCATTCGTTCAGAGAGGCTGAACTTCCCTCATTCACTTTCATTATGTCTAGCAAGATGTTTGGGTTTTACTTCCTTAGGTTGGTTCCAAAGACAGCATTTATTCTGCCTTAAAGGTTTAAGTTGCCCATTGATCTGATGGAAATTTCCAAACAACATTCTCTTATCTTCTTTCATGCACCTCAACCCAATCTATAGGTTCCTGCACTTTCCTCTTCCTCCCCAAACTCTCTGGGCCAGGTACTAAATCTCAGCTTTGTGTTATATTTTGAAAGTTCATCACAAAGTTGTGGGAGTTACAGAATGGTAGTCTCAATCAGTGTTGCACTGCAAACATTTTTACTACCTACTCTGTGGGTGGGGCCAAATCTGTGGGCATGGCCAAACATCTTGCATTATGGGCTATGGAGGTAGGCGTGGCCAACCAAGTGGGTGTGGCCTGGTTGAATTTCCGCTACCAGTTCTGCAGAACCTGACAGAACCTGCTGCAGTGCATCACTGGTCTCGATCCATTTCTGTGTTCTCTTTCAATTCCCTTTTTATCTTCCACATTGAATGAGAGGTGGATACAGATTGTACATTAAGACTTTTCAGGTAATCAGGATGTCATGGTCAAGGTAAAGGTTGCCCTAGTTTGAAAACCAGTTGCATCCGACTCTAGAGTTTGGTGTCATCCCTGTTTAGAGCCAAAGAACCAGCACTGTCTACATCTGTAGACATATCCATGGTTATGTGGCAGGCATGGCTAGACACCAGAGTGCATGGAACACTGCTACTTTCCCCACCAAAGTCATACCTATTTATCTACTTGCAGTTTCTGGCTTTCATACTACTAGGTTGGCAGGTGCTGGGACAGACGATGTGAGCTCACTCAGGGCTTGAACTGCTGACCTGTCAACCTTCCAGTCATCAAGTTCAGGTCTTAAACATTAAGCCACCACAGTCCCTTGTCATGGACTATACATATAGTTAAAATGTCAGGGCTGTTGGGTGGGAGGAAGCAGAATTTTGGAAATGATACTTTTGGGATGGCAGTAGTGGAAAGGGGATTATGGAAGCTTGTAGTCCAAGCTGTGGTGGCTTAGTGGTTAAGACGCTGAACTAGATGACTGGAAGTTTGACAGGTCAGCAGTTCGAGACCCAGTTGCTACATGATGGAGTGAGCTCCCATCTCTGTCCCAGCCCCTGCCAACGTAGCTGTTTGAAAGCAAGATATTGCAAGCGGATAAATAGATACCATTTTGTTTGGGAGGTAAACAGCCATGGAGCCAAGATGGTGGCGCGTTCAGACGCTGCGGCTGAGAGCTCCTTGCTTTTGAGAAAGGGTCAGTTAAGTAGGGTTATATATAGCCGTCAGGAATTGTTGTTTTATAGAAGCAGAAGTGTAGACTGTGTTATGTGTAGAAAACTGTGTGAAAAACTGTGGGCTTGCAAGATCCCAGAAATCATAAATCATCGAACCTGGAGGAAGATGAGGAGGAGGAGGAGGAGAGAGAGAAGGCAAAAAAGAGGCTGTAGAGGTAATGGCCATGTGAACACAAGGGCAAAGATAAGAAAACAACGCTATAAATTACCTCTCCCAAGTATTTTCTATTCCAATGTGAGGTCTTTGGTGAACAAACTTGACGAGTGGAGGCTGCGTGTTGGAGCTGAGGGAGACTTCCAGGATTGCTGTGCATTGCTACTCACAGAGACATGGCTTAACTCTTTCATTCCCAACACAGCTATTGAATTGCAAGGCTATACTACACACCGGTTGGACAGGACAAAGGATTCTGGCAAGAAACAAGGTGGGGGAGTGTGTATCTTCGTAAATCACGACTTGGTCAGGTTGGATAGCCACTGTTCTCCAGAGGTAGAGTTTTTAATGATTAAATGTAGACCCTTTTCTCTCCCCCGGGAATTTACAGCAGTAGTATTAATGGTGGTGTATGTGGCACCAACTGCAAATGCAAGCATGGCCATGGATATTTTGTATGAGCAAATACCCAGAGGCCATGCTGATCATCACAGGAGACTTCAATCATACAGACTTGAAGGCAGTATTCCCAAAATTTCATCAGCACATTAAATGTGCAACTGGGGGGGGGGGAGAATACTCTTGACAAGGTGTATACAAACATTAAACGGGCATATGAGGTTAAGCCCCTGGCACACCTTGGTAGGTCAGATCATGTGTCCCTGCTTTTGACACCAGCATACACACCCCTTAGGAAACAAGCCCCGATACAAACACGGACTGTTACTGTGTGGCCTGATGGAGCCTCTCAACAGCTGCGGGACTGTTTCCAGGAGACCGATTGGAATGTGTTTGACCATCAAGATCTGGAGACCTACACATCAACGGTCCTGGATTATATTAGATTCTGCACCGCCAATGTCACCAGGGAAAAGCATGTAAACATGTATCCAAACAGGAAGCTCTGGATGACGAGTGAAGTTCAGAGACTGTTGAAGGCCAGAAACTTTGCTTTTAGAACTGGAGACCGGGTATTGTATAGTATAGAAAGGGCGAACCTGAAGAGGGGTATAAAGAAGGCAAAAGCTGTGTAAAAGGTAAAGGTAAAGGTTTCCCTTGCTCGAAAGCCAGTCGTATCCAACTCTAGGGTGCAGTGCTCATCTCTGTTTCTAAGCCGAAGAGCCAGCGCTGTCTGCTTCTGCAGACATTTCCATGGTCATGTGGCAGGCATGACTAGACACCGGAGCGCACGGAACGCTGTTACCTTCCCACCGAAGTGGTCCCTATTTATCTACTTGCAATTTCTTGCTTTCGAACTGCTAGGTTGGCAGGAGCTAGGATGAAGACGGGAGCTCATTTCTGTCCTGCAGTACTCGGGAATCGAACTGCTGACCTTCCGCTTCCCAGTCAGCGTCTTAGCGACTTGAGCCACTGCAGTATAGAGGGAATATTGAAGATCACCTGAGTAGTCACGACACCAGGCAAGTGTGGCAGGGGATCCAGCACCTTACTGACTACAAACCCAGTAATTCATCGCCTGTAGAGAGCCGTGCTTCTCTGGTGGAGGAGCTGAATACCTTCTTTGCCCGATTTGAAGTGACACCAGCAGTGGATCCAGCAGTGTTGCCAGAGTCATCGCCATTACTCCCCTTAGGGAATGTTGCCAGGGTGGAAGAGGGAGAAGTGAGGGAATATTAAAATGGATAAATGCAAACAAGTCTATGGGTCCTGATGGAGTGGCTGGTAGGGCACTGAGAGACTGCTCAGAACAGCTGGCAGAAACTTTTATGAAGATTTTTAATCGGTCTTTGGCCCAAGCCATTGTCCCACCTTGTCTGAAATCCTCTACTATTATACCTCTGCCTAAAAAGCCTAACATAGATAGTCTGAATGACTTCTGCCCTGTGGCACTTACACCTGTCATAATGAAATGCTTTGAAAAGTTGGTGCGGAACCGTATTATGGCTTGTTTACCAGTTGGACTTGACCCTTGTCAATTTGCATATAAGAGAAAGAGATCCACGGAGGATGCTGTGGCTACGGCCCTACATGCTGTTCTGACCCATTTGGAGAAACAAGGGACTTATGCGAGACTGTTATTTGTAGATTTTAGTTCTGCTTTTAATACTATTCTTCCGCATAGACTGGTGCCCAAATTATTAGATCTGGGGCTTCCACCATGCTTATGCAGGTGGATACTAGATTTTCTATCAGATCATTCCCAACGGGTCAGGATGGGCTCTCATGTCTCTGCAGATCTCAGTATAAGTACGGGGACGCCACAGGGGTGTGTGCTGAGCCCGCTTCTGTACACGCTTTACACATATGATTGTGTTCCCAGTTATCCCAGCAATAAGATCATCAAGTTTGCAGATGACACAACGGTGGTGGGTCTGATTACTGCTGGGGAGTGGGAGTCAGCTTACAGGAAGGAGGTTGAGATGCTGACGGAGTGGTGTAGGGAAAACAATTTATTCCTCAATGTAAAAAAGACAAAAGAGATCATTGTGGACTTTAGAAAATGCAAATTGAACATCAAGCCACTTCTTATTGAAGGGAATTGTGTGGAACTGGGCTCGGTGTTTCAATTTCTGGAAGTGGAGCTGAGGGATGATCTAACATGAGGAGCAAACACCAAAGCTCTGATGAAGAGAGCACAGCAGAGGTTCTACTTCTTGAGAATCCTCAGGAAGAACAATCTTTCAAAGGACCTGCTGTTGGCATTCTACCACTGTACCACAGAGAGTGTGTTAACCTGTGGTCTGTATGTAAGGTTTGGGAGTTGTACAGCTAGGGAAAGAACAATGCTGTCCAGGGTCAAAAAGACTGCAGAGTGGATAATCGGGTGTACTCTTCCCACTCTAGATCAAATTTATGCCACCAGGTGTTATAAGAAAGCTGTAGAGATTGCGCAAGATAGTACGCACCCTGGGAATTATCTCTTTCAGCTTCTGCCTTCTAGAAGAAGGTATAGGGTCATAAAGACCAGGACCAGCCGCTTGAGAAACAGTTTCTACCCAAAAGCGGTTCTGGCTTTGAATACAGTGCAATGCAGTCTATGAGGGAGCTTCTGTATATAGTTTTTAGAGTTTTTAGGGTTTTAGAGTTTTTAGAGTTTTAGAGCTTTTAGGGGTTAAATGTGTATATGTGGGGTGGGAGTATGTTGATAATTTTGTATAGTTGTATTTTGTTTAGGTTTTGTTGGGTTGTTAAGTGTCCCCCCCCAATCTCATTGTTCTGTGCAGGACAATGACAATAAAGATTTATCTATCTGTCCTATGCACTCTGGTGTGTAGTCATGGCTGCCATATGTCCATGGAAATGTCTACAGAGGCAGACGGTGCTGGCTCTTTGGAGATGAGCACTGAACCTTAGTGTAGGACACAACTGCCATTTGTCCAAGGGCAACCTTTACCTAGTCCAATAAGTAACACCTCCGGCCTTGTCAGCGCCGGGGACTGAAGATGACCGGCTCCTAAGGTGTGGTTTGTAGGGGTGGTGAATGCGGCTCCCGCCTCCCTCCCCGGGTCTCCCATCCTTTCCTGGGCTTTGAAGCAAAACTGCTGAACACTTTTAAACAGACAGGCTTTGATTTGACAAATGTGGCCCTCTTAAGACCAGAGATCTTTATGCACAGCTACATGGGTTGAGCATTTTGCCTTCTTTTTTGAATCCTAGGACGCCTCTTGCAAAGAAAAAACTTTGATATCCAAAAAAGGTGAACCATTCTGCCTCTCTAATCACATTCTCAGGGAGAATTTAGGCAATGACCTTTAAGTCTATCTCAGAAATTTGCACATGTAAAACAAGCTGGGATTTCAGCTGGGTTTAAATGGCAGTGGGAGGAAAACAGATTTCACAAGGTACAGCATGGGTGTATTATTCTTGATTATTATTATTTTTAAAAACACACAGCATATTTCTACCACCAAGCCCAGAAAGACCTAAAAATAAACCTGCCCTGGTAGAGTTAGGAACCAGTACTTGGATTAGCATGGCCAAAATAATCCTTACTGGTTTTGCCGCTGGGTTGGCACCAGCCCATTCACAGCAAACCCCAATGTCTATATGCTGACAAGACAAGGCTGAAAGGCTGAATCAGTGCATCATTGCTACCAATATGTCACTCTAAATGGTAAATGATATCTGATTGTCAAAACACCCACCTATGTAATCCTGCATTTTTGTAAACTTCCTGGTCAAAGGAAGGCACTGCTCAAATTCCTGTCTGCCCCGGAGACTTATATCTGAATGAATAATAAAGGCCAGTACTCTGTGCATGCAGGCATATCATAAAGTTATCATCAACTGTTATTGTTTGTATATTTCTGGTTTTAACTATTTTATACTCGCCAGAGTAGGAAAATAACCCAGAGGGGTATTATACAAATTTAATACACAAAGTCATTCCAACATTAATGTGCTAGATATTATGCCCAGAAACAAAGCACTGCACTTTATCCCTGGCAGCAGCAGAAGTTTGTTAAGGAGAGCATTTCTGCTGTGTCGTGAATACCACTGTCGCATGCACAACCTTACGTTGTGTGCATGTAGTCGAGCAATAGGATTTTGGCCAATTTTATAGGGAAGCATTTACTATTCATGGGGGATTTCTACTGCTCTTCATGTCAAGTTTGACCCTGAGGGTACATCTCCATGGTACAGTTTTAGCCTATTGATACTCCATTAATGGCTGTGGCTCCATTGTACAGAATCCTAGGGTTTGTAATCTGGTAAATTCTGGTAAGAACACAATCCTTTCCTATCAGAGTTTGAATATCATCTCAGTTCCCAACTGTCAACAGTTTCTCTTGGAACCTTCCAACCTTTTTCTCCTGATTGGCTCTGAAGATGCCCATTGAGTTCTATGTTATTTACTTCAAGGGAAGAGTGAGAGTTTGGCTGAATTTCCCCCTATGGGGTACGGTAAGTATAATTTATTTATGAGTAGTGTTGGTAGAGGTGGGGTATCCTGAAAGGTGCAGTTTAACAACTGGAAGACTATGTTTTGCCTACTTCTGGTTTATGGAGACATTTACTGAGCTGTGTCTGGAACCAAAACAGAGGTCTGGCCATGGTAACCAGATAGTCTTACCTTCTTAAGTGAGGTAATGGAGTCAGTACCCCTTTATCAACTTCCCTCCCTTATTTGATTACAGGTTTACCTGATTTCTGATTCTTACACAAAAAAGAAGCATGAAACAAGAAGAAAAAGAAGAAGTTGCAAATTCAAGGAAAGAGGTGAGCTTGGAAGGAAGGTCTGCTCAACTTCACTAGTTTAAGATACAGTAAAAATACTGGAAAAATACTGTGATGCTGAATTGTTTTCCATTAGAGGTCAGAATCTAAGCCAAATGCTACATTTGTTGTAGTTGAGTGATAAGTCAACATTAAAGTAGTCCCATTGAATCAATGAAATTTACAAAGACATTGACTCACCAAAGCCCCAGAGCTTCAAATGGGCTTACTCTAGTTGTGGTTTATTATTGGAATTCAGCATATATTGATGAATATACTGTATTATGTTTGGATATTTTTACATGCATTAGTTTTATATGAATTTGCGATTAACTGATGCATTTTAAATATAGATGATGCAGAAATATTTATTACATTTAAATGCCACCATTCAGGACATCTGTTCTTGGATAATTTATAACATGAACAATTAATACAGACAATATAATAAAATCCAGGTTATATTTTTGACTGCCCTACATGTAAGTAATACTTGTATACCTCAAAAAGAGATAAAGGTGAGGTAAATATTAAATAGGGTCAACTTTGAAAAGTATTGAAGATAACCCCAAATGGAGGGGGAAGATCTGGATATAAAATATATGAGGAGTTCAACAAGTGTTTTGGCAATGCTATGTACCAGTGAATTCAATGGCAGAGCATGAATTTGAGGCCTGATCCTTTGAGTTCTATTCCTGCACTACACTATCTTTGAGAGGTATGCTAGCTATGATATTTTCCACATTGCAACATCATAGCTATTATCATCGAACTAGTCTCAACTAAGCATAGACTACTTGAATTAACTGCTCAATAATAAGCCAACATTTATTTCAACACCTCTGAGTAAGGTTGTCTAACCTACCTTTTGGAACTTTGGTATAAGCCAGGGGGTCCCAACCTAAGGCCCGAAAGCCATTTCATGTAGCTCCCCCCCTCCAAAGGCGTTCAAGAAGCAAAATGGCAGCCATTTTGAAGCTGCTGGGTTGAAATGGCCACCCCATCATGCAGGCAGGGCAAAATGGCCATCTGGCCCTCAAAGCTAACTGAGAGAGTGTGAACTGGAACCCAGCTTGAAAAGGTTGGAAACCTCTGGTATAAGCACTAATGGAGTGGATCCAGTTTGCAATTCTGAAATGGGCTGCTACCCGTTGCTCACAGGAACCCTGAATTTGCAGTTGGACATGCATATGTCCTGCTATTTGGCCCATTATGCGGACAAGGATTTTTCTGGCAACAAGATGATATAGTTGTTAAAATCAACCAGTTCATTCCCAGAGTGTTCCTACCCCGATCTATCAGGGGCTGAATATTGATATGGGTAGGACCACTCCATTTTGGTCCTTTTCAAGGTACATGCAAATCACTAGGACTGGACCAAATCAGAACGTGCAGCTTTGAGTTTTCCTCCTTGTTTCAATTTCCCAACATTGTTAAGTGGCTCAAGAAGACAGCTCAGCCACTTTGCAATATTGGGAAATCAAAAACTTTTTGTGCTCCTTCCTGGAGGGGGAAAAGAAGGGAATATGTTTTTTAAAACTTATTATAACAGCACTGATGTGCTAGACCACTTACAATGTTTTTTGAAAATTTCCTTCAAGAAAGAGGAGCCGGGGGGAGGATTCCCCCCCCCCACACACACACACAAAGGAGGTAGATTAAATTGGATCAGTTGATGTGTGTATGCTATTTAGATCACACCAAATGATATCCTGAACCCCTGCTTCACCTTAGGTGACCATATTTGGTTTGATCCAGATGGTCCCCTTTGAGTCCATAGTTGTATCATCCTTTAACCCCACTTCTCTGCACCTTTAAATTTATAAAGCAATGTCTGGACAGCCTACTCCTCTTCATTTGAATTCCAGTTTAGCATTGTTGTTATCTGAAAAACTTCCTTAGTAAACCTTTAATAACCACAATGACTTTACCTACATACTGACTGGTTACTCTCTGACAGAACTGGACAAATACACTCTTCCTGGCTTCGATAGGTGCTTCTTTCTTGACTATGCAGTATGGCTACAACCTGTGGATTGTCTATTCTCCTTCAGTGGTAAGATAACTTTGCAGTGTTGATGATTCCTTAAAACTTGATTCTTGCTTCAGGTCTAACTGTTCCTATCTAATGGGCATATTAATTGTATGTGGTATGTGCCTATTATTTTCTGTTTGGAACAGCTATTATAGATCTTATACGTATCCTCTTTCTGATTTAGTACAGTGGTGACCATGTTTGGAATCCCAGATGTATTGAATGCATCTCCAGAAGCCTTAAGCACTAGCTTAAGAACACAAGAGGTCTCACGTTTTGGACTCATGGAATGAGCTTGTGTATATCCAGGTCTTGTCCTGGACCAGCAACTAGCTAAGGGACAGGAAACAGAGAGTAGCACTAAATGGACACTTCTCCAAGTGGAGGGTCCCCCAAGATTCAGTACTGGGACCCCTGCTTTTCAACCTCTTCATAAATGATCTAGAAGTAGGAGTAAATATCAAAGTAGCCAAATTTGCTGATGACACTAAATTATACAGGGAAGTGAAAACTGTGAGATTGTGAAGAGCTCCAGAGGAATCTCTTGAAAGTGGGGGAGTGGGCAAAACAGTGGCAAATGAGCTTCAACAGTGCAGAATGATGCACATTGGGGCAAAAAAAACCCACCCAATTACATTTATAAACTGATGGGTTCTGAACTCTCTGCGACAAACCAGGAAAGGGACCTTGGTGTCCTGGTGGACAACTCAATGAAGGTGTCAACCCAGTGTGCCTCAGCAGTGAAAAAAGCAAACTCAATGCTAGGGATCATTAGGAAGGGTATAGAAAATAAGTCAGCAAGTGTCATTTTGCCTCTTTATAAATCTATGGTGAGGCCCCATCTGGAATACTGTGTCCAGTTCTGGTCGCCATACCTCCAGAAGGATATTATGGAGCTGGAAAAAGTGCAGAGGAGGGCAACCAGAATGATTAGGGGACTGGAACACCTTCCTTACCATCTGAGGCTGCAACGGTTGGGCCTCTTCACTCTTGAACGACGACGTCTAAGAGGTGACCTGATTGAAGTTTATAAAGTCATGCACGGTGTGGACAAAGTAGATAAGGAAAAACTGTTTTCCCTATCACACAACACTAGAACTAGGGGACACTCGATGAAACTTTTGGGTACTAGTTCTCAAACAAATAAGAGAAAGTACTTTTTCACCCAGAGGATTACTGGTCTATGAAATTCCCTGCCAGAAGAAGGGGTGACAGCTGTCAGTCTTGACAGCTTTAAGAAAGGATTAGACAAGTACATGAAGGACAAGGGTATCAATGGCTATAATTATCGATACCTAAGGACAACCTCTGGGTTGGAGAGATAGGCAGGATATCTCTCAAGGCCATTTCCAGGGAATCCTAAGCAGGTGAAGGCATCTGCTTGGGAATAATACCCTGAAGCAAATGGTGAGTCACTGTGTGAGACAGAATGCTGGACTGGATGGGCTCCTGTGGCCTGTTCCAGCAAGGCTGTTCTTATGTTCTTATGTTATGTACTTATTTTACCTTAAAGGTTTCTGATTTCTTATCCATCTCTGGTCTTCTATAGGTTTTCAGTCTCTAAACAGGGGCAAGATAAATGTTGAACCAGGTGTGCACACAAGTAAATGAATTGGCACTGTCATGCATGAGTATAACTGCTCAGATGTGTTTATTCACAACTGCAGCTTGTGGTTGCCTCTCCCTTCCTCTCCACCTCCATACCCAAATCATAAATGTCTGCCTAGCCAGATCACATTATAAATAGTATAATAATAATAATTTTGTGTCAGAAATTATTCTGAATTGAAATGATTTTTTCTAGAGAAACTCCATGCAGTGGATGCCTGAATGAGGCTCCTTTCATGTTCCCAAGAGCTGGGACAGAGATGGGCACTCAATCCATCATGCAGTGCCCAGGTCTTGAACTGCTGACTTGCCAGCCTTCCAGCTAACAAGGCAAGCTTCTTAACCATTGAGCCACCATAACTCCAATATAAATAGCATTGAATTTGCTTCGGTTGACCTTAGTCTGTAATAAATACACTACATTTTTAAAAAAAGATCTAAACATTTTGTTTAACATTCTTGTATTTTTCAAATAAATGGGTGAGGATAGTGGGCAGAGCTTGGGAAAATATTTTTAAATTACAAAATACTGCTGACAGCATGGTCAGTGACTGTATTAAAACGTAGGAGGAGGAGGTGGAAGGCGATACCTTTATTGGATCACTCAAAAAAAATTATTGTCAACTTTCATGATTCAAGATCACTTCTTCAGGCAAGCATGCATCAGTTTCTTGTGGGTAGGATAGGAAATTATCAATTAATGTCCCAAAAGTTCAGGCCATGATGGATCTGCCTGGCTCCCTTCTTAGAAATGAATGTAAAAAAGCAGCAGGCTGTATGATACCTTCCTCCATTCAGCAGACACAGGAAGCCTCCTATCCACATATTGCTCCCAAAAAGCCTTTTGAGTTTTCTTTTGTGGCCAGACAAAGGTCATAAAATAATAAAAAAGTTACTCTTCTAAGCAATAGTTATGATCAGTTTAATTGTGCATATTGTTTCTTATGTCAGTGGATGACCAACTGTTGTCAAGTAAAAAAAAAAGAGAGAGAGAAAGACGAAAGGAGGCAAGGTAAAAGCTGCCCTTGCTCAAAAGTCAGTCATATCTGACTCTAGGGTTCAGTGCTCATCTCTGTGTATAGCCAAAGAGCCAGTGCTGTCTGCATCTGCAGACATTTCTGTTGACATGTGGCAGGCATGCCTCAACACCAGAGTGCATGGAACGCTGTTTACCTTCCCACTGAAGTGGTCCCTATTTATCTACTTGCAGTTTCTTGCTTTCAAACTGCTAGGCTGGCAGGAACTGGGACAGAGATGGGTGCTCACTCCATCATGCAGTACCCGGGAATCTAATTCCGACCTTCCAGTCAGCAAGTTCAGCATCTTAACCTCTTGAGGAGGTAGAAAACTAGTTATGAATAATTTTATGGGGGATGTTATGGGGAAAACTCACAACTACCTTGGTTTTCATTTATGAAATAATGAAAGTCTTGGTAGCTCCTAACATATCAGTTTCAGTCTGACATGTGCAGGTGGGATGTCCAAAGACATCATATTTTTGAGCGGTGGGGCAATGTGGATATCCCTGACAGATGATCCACCTTCAATGTTTTCTGGATGGCAGCTTTACAGCCAACATGCAATAGCCGCTCTCAACTAATTACTGAACTCTTGAATTAATTGCTGAATTATCAAATCAATGCTTTCATAAATCCCACTGAGTCAATGGCTGGAATCTTGTTGTGTAGTGTGACTGTGATGATATTATTATTATTTAATTAATTAATTAATTTATATCCTGCCCTACTCGGCAAAAGTTCAGGCCATGATGGATCATCAATCAACAGTGGCAAATCACAACAGATTAAAGGCTTCCTTTTGGGATTTTAAGGTTCATGTGACATAGTTGCATTGTATGCAAGTCATATGTACCACCAAATTGTCTCTAACCAGAGACAACTTGCCTTTAATCAGGATCAATTTGCCATTGATGATGACATCATTTGTGCTGCACACATGGAGTTATGCAGAAAGATTTCAGCCAATAGGTCCAGTCTTCTTGGCACCAGCAATAGGTTACTATTCCATAGGAGACAGATCAGGTTCTCAGAGGCCAAACTCCTTCGACTTGGCACAGTAAATTATGCTAGAATAGGCTCATTAAATCAATGGGGATTTGGTGAGTCAACTCTTGTGTAACCTTTTTTGAATTAGAGAGATCTACTTTAATTGCAGCTTCCATTAGTACTGTATAGTAAACTGCAGCTAGAGAAAGCCCATTTGAATCAATGGAACTTACAGAGGAGTGCTTGCCTAGCTGGACATCCTGCTACGGTTATGGAGTAGGCCAGGAGTTCTCAACCTTTTAAAGCCTAGGGCCGGGTCATGCTCCCTCAGACAGCTTTGGGGGACAGATGGCCATTTTACCTTCCTCCACCACATGACACTTCCTGGTGTGGTGGAGGTGGTGGTGGGGCACAGGAAATGGTCCTGGGGGCTGCATCTGGCCCATGGGCCACAGGTTGAGAATCCCTGGAGTAGACTATCCAGCCAGTGACTCAACACTGAGTGTTGGGAGGCAGTAAATAACCTGGCTCCCTAAAGGGGCCAACAGCTACAGGTGAATGAATCCCTTTAGGTGGGGTGATCACCCCCTCAGTGGAGGAAATGCCACTGGAAATCCAATGACAAAATGAGCAGAGGAGGAACCACTTCATTATTCTGATTCTCAACAGTCATGGAGGTGGAAGAGACCATGCAGATGAAATGTCTGTGAAGGCACACCTTGTTAATATCCTAAATGTATACTAGGATATGAGTAGCAGCCGTTGACAGAGCAGTTAACTCACTAAAACCCTAAATAATTTGCAAAAGGCTTTTGGCCATTGAATATGAGACAGGGCCATGAGACAGTTCATTCATTTATTTGATTTATAACTGCCTTTCCGCCAATAAAGAGATCTAGAGGAGCAAATAGATTGGTTATAGTGTGGTTGTTGTGGTTGTTGCTTTGTAATGTATACAAAGGTGTTAACACTAGCCCTGGTGTGCTCGCTCTCCTAGCTCATGCAAGACTTCTATAACATATCTCACGTGGAAGATATGAAATACCCGGAAAATGCGAAGCTTTTGATGTTCGTCGCCTTTGCTTTATACCCTCTTGGAGGCATCGTTGGGGCACTGCTGGTTGGCTCTTTGTTGGATACCTTTGGCAGGTACAAAAATGATCATTCACAATGTTAACATAAAGCAGAAGCAGAGAGGCAACCACTTTGGTTGGCAATACTGGGAATTGCTAAGTACAGTTGGTTGGAAGAAGAGAGGTGAGCTGTGTGCCACGTGCAGAACTATAATTGCCAAGGCTGCCTATTTTCTTTCAATTGCAATGAAGGACACCACCCATTAGCCAAGATTCTTGCCACTCCATCCCATGAAACAGGCAGGAAAAAACTAGGGCCACTTTTATTAACAAAGATACAAGAAAAAACCACAGGGCATCAAAGTACGGAGAAGCCACATACATGAAATACCTAAGAGGAACCCTCATCTGGGAGGTGATCACTCCAAGGCCATTCCCTCCCCTGAGCAGAGGGCATGCCCTGCCTCATAGTAAAATTGCTCCTATGGGATCCTTCCCCCAATCCACCCTGGACTTCTCTGTACTTTCCACCACAAAGAGGACATTTCTAATGGCTGAGGCCACCAGCCTCCAATCACCTCAAGATGCTCCTGCGGAAATCCCTCAGCAAAATGTCCCTCCCCCTGACACTGAGGGTCCTGCCAGCTATAGAAAGCAAGCTGCAATCGCCCATCCCCCATGATGGTGGGATGCCCGATGACTCTTCCTCCTGCTTCTAAGACTAGTTTCGTGATTTTCACATTAACATGGCGCCTCGAACTCTCCCTCTCTTCAAAATTATAATCCGGTGTGTTCATCCTCGCCAATCTCTCCAGTATCAGCAAGAATTTTGAAAAATTAAACAGAACTCTGGGACAAGCCTCCCAAAAATGGCTAAAAGCTTGGCCCACCCTCCTGACCAACTCCCTCTTGGAAACCACCCCCAAGGCATACCACCACGTCAGGAGAACCCCTTCTGCTAAAATCCTCAATACCCTCCTGAACATCCAGAACCCCCCGGCCTGTTCGCCCACCCCAAACCACATCACAGTGAAGCAGCCCCAGGTGGAGGCCGAAAAACTCTCTGCCACCTTGCATGCTGCCCCCACCACATGCTCGTCCCAAAAAATCTACAACACAGCCCAAGCCACAGGCGACGCACCTACAAAACAAACAACTGTTAAAATGTGTGTGTGTGTGTGTGTGTGTTGACTCATCCCCCCCAACCCCCCAGCACCCTGCCCTCTCTTCCTGGACATAATCCACCTCACCCATGGCTTTCAATTGAGCAAATGCAAGAGCACCTGATACATTGAAAACCACGACGCCACAGAGAACAAACTGTAACCGCCACTTCATGAAACCCACCAACCTCTGCCCCTTCTAATCTACACCAATCCTTGGCTGCCACACTGGTGGTCTAGTTATATAACCTGGTGTAGAACCAATAATCTGTTCCTCAACATAAAGAAAACAAAGGAGCTTGGCGTGGATTTTAGGAGGCAGAGAACCTGTGTGGAGAGGGTAGCGACATTCAGATTTCTGGGCATTGAGATACAGGAGGAACTGTCCTGGAGTGCCAACACAAGGGGTCTTGTGAAGAAGGCGCAGCAGAGACTGTATTTTTTAAAGAACTCTAAGGAAAAACCATCTTCCGCAAAAGCTGCTGCTTGCCTTCTATCACTGCACTATTGAGAGTGTGCTCACTTATGGCTTATGTGTGTGGTATGGGAGTAGTACTCATCAGGATAGGATAATGTTGCACAGAATTATTAAAACAGCGGAGAGTATCATTGGCTGTCCACTCTCCACTTTAGAACAAATTTACACCATCAGGTGCCACAGAAAAGCATTAGATATAGCAGGAAATCCATCGCATCCTGGCCACTGCTTCTTTGAGCTTCTGCCATCGGGACGGAGCTAAAGAACAATGAAGGTAAAAACGAGCCGTCTCAAGAACAGTTTCTTCTCCAGAGCAATTTTGGCCTTAAATGGAAACTCTGGACTTTGAAGTCATCTTATCTTATTTTAAATTTTTAAATTTTTATATTGTACTATATGGTACTGTCTTAATTAGTGTTTCTGTATCTGTTTTAAATTATGGGGTATGCCTTTTTGAGTTGATATATATCAACCAAGAAATTTTGTTGTTCCCGCAAGGGGACAATGACAATAAAGATTTATCTCATCTATCTTAGATGTGACAACATCTCTCTCTATCCATGGTCACACTCACGAAAGGGGCCCTTCTCCCCACTTTGTCTACTTTTCCATATGGAATGGGAGAGGCGTACTCTTTTACTTCAACCCAGGCAGCAAAATGCCTCAGACTAATTCTGATGGATGAGCTCTGTGTTCTAGGGCAGTGATGGTGAACCTTGGCACTCCAGGTGTTCTTGGGCTTCAATTCCCATGATGCACCATAACTCTTCCCCACACTCAGGAATCTCCATTACAGATTCAAAACACACACAGGCCCCATTTCTATCCATGACACACCTTTCCTTCTAGGTTAAAATCCAGATTTGGTCAGCAAATCTGCATTTTAACAAGGCACATTGTCTTCCCACTTAACTAAACTCTATGCACTTCTATTTTAATTCTAAATGCTTGCAGGTTATACTGACATGACTACATTACTTATAGGAGGCAAAACTTTTAGTTACCAGTAAAATAATACTCTTCTATTGTAGCAAGCAAACAACAGTGCATTAGTATTACACTCTGAAATAGGAAATGGAAAAATAAAAGTTAGATTCTGTGGATGGGACGCGTTATTAATTGGCTAAAACCTTTCCCGATTGGTCTCTCTGGCTAGAACACGGGCTGGAGACCAACCTGGCTCTGCAGGAAGGGAAATTGGGTAAATGCTAATAGTGATAGTTAGCAGTAAAGACTCCATATTGCCTTGGCTGAGAGCACTGAAAGGAGTGGGACAAAAGTCACGCAAATGTCACAATGCCTAGTAAACAGCTCACATCTGCGGAGACACTAAGTTGTTGCTAGACCAAACAGTTAAGTGTAGAAGCCTGGAGTTTACAAGGACTCTGACAGCACACACCATAGTTATGTGGTGGAATTTAAGGCCTTTAGGGCCAGTCATGGGTTACCAGCCTCCTGGCCAGTCCCTGTTGATGTGCTCCTCCAATGCTGTGTATTTCTTCATGAAGAGAGCCTGAGGCCAGTTCCATCTTCTTCTTTTTTTGTCTTGCTAATGACCCAGCCATCTGTGGTGTGTGCATGCATCACAAAATGGCTTCACTTCTGCTCTGGCTGAAGTTAGGATAGTCAGACCCAAAGGGAAATAAATCGAACTACAATGTTACCTAAGCTAATATAATGTAACTTAAGTGAAAGTAACTTGCCTTTGAGAATTCCCCTGACACAGGGTACTGAGGCCCATTGGTGCGAGTTGCTTTAGCCATTAATTTTAGCCTCCTGCTGGCTGGGCTGTCAGTGATATGTCTTACAAGTCAATGTAATATGAGCGGTGGTGGGGGGAGCCTATTTTGATGATAGCGTACATTAATTGGCCTCTCTCTACCTTCGCTATTCCATATCTCTTTCTTTTCAGGAAAGGTGCCTTGATGACAACAGGCATTTTGTCCCTGGCTTCATCTGTTTTCTTGTGGAGCTCTACTTTGGTAGAAGCCTTTGAATATACAATGGTTGCACGCTTGTATACTGGCATATGCTCAGGTAAATTAAGCTCCTAGATTTTCTTCTTTCATTCATCTTCTTAATAACTAAAGCAGAAAGGTGCACCCATGTGTCCCGGATGCGTTTCCATGTCTCAGGACACAGGCCCACAGCCCCCTGGCGCACGCCTACCTTTGGCCTTCCAGATTGCATAGCCAAAATCTGTGGGCTGTGCGTGGGTCATGGGCCCCACAAAACAAAAAACCTACAGGCCCCACAATCCCCTGCACCATGCACCAACCAATCAGCTTGGCCAGCACGAGCACAGGAGAGACGGAGCCAGGGCCGTGCATCACAGCCACACCACCATTTGCCATTCATAGTGGCAACGGCAGCAGGTAAGGCTGTGCCTTTGCCTGATGCCCAGAGAAAGTGAGCCCCTTCTCTAGCAGGCAAGGGCTACCCGTGGCACTCCATTCCACCCTTGCCTGCCGGAGAAGGCGAGCCCCTTCTCCAGCAGGCATCTCCCCAAGGCGACAGGCAGTTTTCTGCAAGTGAAGGCGCCTTCCCTTGTGAAAAACTGCCTGTCGCCCTTGCCACTCCCTCTTGCCATTCCGAGACTGGCCTTGAAACAGTGAGGGGGAGATCCCAAGGTGACAGGGTCCACCCTCCCTTCCCCGGGTTGGGCCCGTCCCGGACGAAGGCTGGGCAAATATGCTAGTTCTATTTAAAAAAGGAGTGGCCAGCTTGCGATCTGCCTGGAATCTTTGACATGTAACTGAGCTGAACCCAAAGCAAAACAATCACACTTCTATACTGCCCAATAGCACTTGGTGCAAATTCTGGTTGTTTCACAAGTTAATTCAATTTTGTCCCCAACATGCTGGATAGAAGGATGGAAGGCTGAGTCAACCTTGACTCCTGGTCAGGAATGAACTCACAACCTTTTGGTTGCCGGACAGCAGTTTAACCACTGCACCACCAGGGCATCTCAAGATGAAAAAGTAATATGCTGACCAAAGGAACAGCTAGGATCAAAACTTTGTTTTGAAATGTTTGCTACTGACTCTAGCTTGGCTCTTGTACAACGAAAAGTCTAGCAGTGGAAAAATACAAATTGCTGTATTTGACTTCATGGCCAAGTTCCACATAGGGTTTTCTAGGATAGGTGTGGGTGTAAGGTTGGGTGTGTAGGCTCTTGAATTGGAAAATATGTTCTTATAAACTAGAGGGGAAATTCAAATCACATAAGTACAGTACTTTGTAACGGGGTTCTTATATGCAAAGTTAAAGTAAATTTTAATGTGTTAATTTGATATAGCATATTACAGAGATTCAGAATGGGGCAACAGTCTGCTAAGAATTATAGACACCATAACTCATTGCAATCATAGTAATATTAAAACATTAATGCCACTACCAGAAGACACACATATTTTCTTCAGATTGTTGAATTTGAAAATAATATGCAAAATTTCAGATTGTTGAGCACAGTTCTTTGTATATTGCCTGTTGGATCAAATATGGTTCAGAAAAAGCCAATCAATTTCAGTATACCTATGCAGCTAAGCGCCACTTATCTATGCAAACTCAGGTAGATGCCTCTTATGCACATTGGAAAGGACACAGTGTATATTTTAGTATTCCAGAATAAACATCTTAGACTGAAGTTTTTAACTGTTAGAGGCTTCTTAACTGTGAGAGGAGTACAGCACTGGAAGCACTCAAGAGAGAATTGGACAACCATCCAGCAGATCGGCTTGGATTTAGATCAGGGGTGCCTAAACTTTTTGGGCTGTGGGTTGGTAATATGGTTTAGTGGGCCAGTAACATGGTTGAGCAGGCCAGTAAAACACACCTTGCATCTATTTTGCAAGAGGATGAGATTTTAAGCTGCCATTTTCTCTGCTTAAACCAGGGGTGCCCAAACTATGGCCCTTGGGCCAGATCATACCCTGATTTCAATTCATCCAGCCCATACTGCTCTGATCCCTTCTGGAAGCAGAAGTAAAATGTGCCCATATGGGCACATTTTACTTCCGCTTCCGGGAGCAAAGAGGGGGAGCACGGCCAGATAAATTGGCTTGGGGGCTTGATCTGGTCCATGGGCTGTAGTTTGGGCCCCCCAATTTAGATTCTTGCCTTGAGGAGGGGGTTAGACTCAATGACCTGAAAGGACCCTTCCAGCTTAGTGATGTTATGAATCTATGATGATGAGCCATTAATAACACCTGTGAGTTTGTATATTATAAAAACTGATTCTTCCTCTTTCTCCTCATTTTCTTGCCAGGTATCATCTCATGTGTTGTCCCTATATATATTGGTGAGATCGCCCCTACTAACCTGAGAGGAATTGTTGTCGTAATGTCAACACTCTTTATGAGTGGTGGAGTGTTACTAGCTCAAATAGCTTCCCTTCGCGAACTCCTAGGAACTCATAAAGGTATCTAGATGAAGCGAATCCTTCAGTTTGTAGGAAGTCAGATATATCTCACACATTGTGCATTTCTATCACTACTGTACTTTCTTCCAAAGGTTGGCCAATACTGAAGAGCCTTTCTGGACTCATGCCATTATTTCAGCTTATCCTATTGTACCGAAGCCCTGAAAGTCCAAGGTATCTAATGATTCAGAAGAGGGATGAACGCAGTGCAAGAGAAGGTAAAATTGCTCTAATGCAGGGATTTTCAACCTGTGGCCCGTGGGCCAGATGTGACCCACGGCACCATTTCATGTGGCCCCCCACAGCCTTCACCATACCAGGAAGTGTCATGTGGTGGATGAAGGGCAAAATGGCCATCTGTCCCTCAAAGCTGTCTGAGGGAATGTGATCCAACCCCCGGCTTTAAAAGGTTGATAACTCCTGGTCTACTCCATTACCGTAGCGGGTTGTCTAGCCAGGCAAGCACTCCTCTATAAGTTCCATCAATTCAAATGGGCTTTCTCTAGCTGCAGTTTACTATACAGTACAGTCACAATCACAGATTACTGGTATACCTTATGTCAGGTGTAAAGATTTCTGTCATTGTACTTTCTGTACAAGGGGCTGTGGTGGCTTAGTGGTTATGATGGGAAGGCTGGCAGGTCAGCAGTTCAAGACCCAAGTACTGCACAGTGGAGTGAGCTCCCATCTCTGTCCCAGCGCCTACCAACCTAGCTGGCTCTTTGGTTATACACAGAGATGAGCACTGAACCCTAGAGTCAGATATGACTGGCTTTTGAGCAAGGTTGACCTTTACCTTTACCTATTTTCTGTACCCCAATAAGGAAGGCATTCCCCATGCTTAGGCACAGCAAATACTTAGCCTATGAATTTTTCAATCCTAGATTTTTGCCAAAATTCAGGATACACATCTGGCAGGGAGAAGTAGCAGAAGGACAGCAATGCTCTTGAAAACAAACCTCCCAATTAGAAGAATTGTTGGTTGCAAAATTTAGCAATTAAAGCCACCTATTTCTCAATGAGAAAGGAATGTAGCATTCAAAGTATTCAGACACTGGTTCTTATCTGCTTGCCTTGATTACATTAACAAGAAAAAAGACGAGCAAATCAGAAGACAAAAAAGTTATGAGAACTTAAAGACTAACTGCTGTTAGGGCCACTTTTTGGGGGGGGCACAAGGGGGACTGCCATCCGGGGCTCGGTGCTTGCAGGGCCCCGAGTGCTGCGTTATTTTTTTTTAAAAAAAATAATTTTTTAATTCTACCTTTCTTTAAATGTGGCATGTGGTGCCACTGCACATGCCCCAACCCACCTCGACCCGGATATCTGCCTCAACCCGAATATCTGGGGCCAAGGCTTCAGCCCATGAGGCACGCCGGTCCTGGTCCGGAAGAGACCGCACGCTGGGGCTGCTTCCTGCGCACCTTCAGGCTTCGGCCCTGGGTGAGGCACGTGGTGGTGGTGGTGGTGGTGGGGGGCCTTGTGGAAGGACACATGCAGGAAGTACAGTCTAAGGAAGAAGCATACCTGGCAAGTTCCCCCTAGTCACGCCGCTCTGGGCAAGCGGCAGCAGCAGGTCAGCGGGTGGGCAAAGTGGCGGCTCCCCCTACTCAGCGCAGGAAGGATGGAGGCTGGCAGCGGCTTCAGCTCCTTGTCATGGAGGCGAAGCTGCACCTTCTGGTGAGTCTCCTCTCTTATTCTTTCTCTCTCTGTTGAGGGGGGGATGGAGGGGGAGGTAGGGGTGTGTGTGTGTGTGTGTGTGTAAAATGGGGGGGAATGGAGGGGGAGTGTGTGTGTGTGGGTATCTCTCTCTCTCTCTCTGTGTGTGTGTAATGATGAGCTCCCATCTCAGTCCCAGCTCTTGCCAATCTAACAGTTCGAAAGCAAGAAATTGCTAGTAGATATCCTTATTTATCTACTTGCAATGTCTTGCTTTCAAACTGCTAGGTTGGCAAGAGCTGGGACGGATGACGGGAGCTCATCATTAGGAAGGTAAATAGCGTTCTGTGCACTCTAGTGTCTAGTCATGCCTGCCACATGTCCATGGAAACATCTGTGAATGCAGACAGCGCTGGCTCTTTGGCTATAAACAGAGATGAGCACTGAACCCTAGAGTTAGATATGACTGGCGTTCAAGCAAGGCTTAAAGACTAACTGCTGTATTTTAATGTGAGCTTTTGTGGATCAAGTCCACTGGCTCTTTGGCTGTAATCAGAGATGAGCACTGAACTCTAAAGTTGGATACAACTGGCTTTTAAGCAAGGCTTAATAAAAATTAAATTTCACTTGTTTCCAGCTTGCTTTTCCCCTTCTGATGCAATTCTCACACCTTCATATTCTCTTTTAGCGAAATTCTACTCTACCCCCCCATCCTTAAAAAAATTGTGGGCCCTTTTCTTAGGAGCCAGGCCCTTTTCAAGGTTGCCCCCCCAAACAAAAACAGTTCTTCCGTTCTACCTCTGCCCATCGATTTCTTTTGGGAAATTGTGTATCCCACCCACCGCCGCCACCCCAATGTGAGGAGAAAGAAAAGTGTGTGTGTGTGTGTGTGTGTTGGGAGGCAATAGTATTGCTCAGTACGGGGCCCAGAAATTTCTGATGGCGGCCCTGACTGCTGTATTTTGATGTTAGTTTTTGTGGATCAAATCCACTTCATCAGACATACAGTAAGAGTGAGACTTCATGGCATCAATTTATATACATCAGGTATAGAAGTACAGAGTGGTTGGTTAGCATAACAGAAAAGTAGCACTGGCTTTTTAAAACTGGCGATAATGGAAAATCCCTGGTTGTTATTCAAATGTGTTGCAAAGCTTAGCCCTGTTGATTTGGAAATGGTTGCAAAATTAACTTCTCTTGCAAGCTGATGCATCACACCCAAAGGATGGATACAAAACAAACAAAACCCATTGTCTTCAGCCAAGCCCTCAGGTATGACCGCATCTTCTCAGACCCACAAGACAGATATGCCCAGCTCATGGATCTACTAAATTCATTGCTCACATTACAGTACCCATCCAATATTGTCAAAGAATAAATCAACAAGACAAATACCCAGAAGCAACTACTGCAACAAAGGCCCAGAAGAGAAAGCAATCAAATACCACTGATTGTCACTTTAAGCCTACAACTAAAATTTCTCACATAATAAAAGATCTCCAATTTATCCTTGATAGAGTGCCCCTCTGTGCTCTACATAGGATAAATAGGACAATCTTTGTGCAAATGAGTCAATGGACATAAATCAGACATCAAGAATGGCAATACACAGAAATCTGTTCTGAACCACTTTAATCTACCTGGACACTCTGCACAAGACATAAAAATTGCTATTCTGGAACAGCTGAAATTAAGTATATACATATTCTGGACACTCAACTCAAAGGTTTGAATATTAGTCTAGGGTTTCTGGGACATTATCAAATTTGATGCATCACATCTAACGGGTTACTATATGCTACAAATTTGCCTGAGTCACTCACACCATTGTCAATAGATGCTAACTCATTGGCAAATGTGTAATACGGTGGAACTCCTAATAACGACCAATCCTCATAATGTTAAAACCGCATAACGTCACGTTCGTTATGCACCACGTGATGCTCTGGATAACGATGCAAAAAGGCAAAAAAAACGATGTTATGCAGAGCATCTCCTTAGGAGATCCTGGATAATGACAGTTTTTGGACATTTCTGTGACTTTATCTGGAGTGTCTCCCATAGGGACCGCATAAAGTCCAAATCCGGTTAATGACCAGACATGTGGAACCAAGTTTGGATGTTATCAGGAGTTCTACTGTACCACAATGTTTGTTTTGCATCCATCCTTTGGGTGTGATGCATTACCTTACAAGAGAAGTTTGTTTTGCAACCATTTGCAATTTGACAAGACCGAGCTTCAGAGCATGTTTGAATAACAACTATTATTGCCAGTTGTAAAAAGCCACAATATTACTTTTCTGTTAGGCTGGCCAACCATTGTGCACTTCTGTATCCAATGGGTATAAATTGATGACATGAATGCTCACTCTTATGTCTGATGAAGTGGACTTGATCCACCAAAGCCAATATCAAAACACAACAGTCTTTAAGATGCCACAATGGTTTTTTTGTCCTGTTTCGTTTACTCTCTCTGATATTTTTACAAACACTAACGTGGCTACCATTTCAAAAATTCTGAACAGAAGTTAGGCATTTCAGAATGCTTATTTCTTTAAGCAAACATTCACCTAGTTTGAAGGAAGATGAAATGCAGAAATACTGTTAATACAAACCAAACTGCATCACAAGATTGCTAAGTGTGGTAGAGACAACCTTTCTGTTTAAAGCGGAACAGCCTCACTGTAACAAATTTCAAGATGAAATGATGGCAGCATGATGACACTTTAAGGGACATGTGAGAGGTGAAGTCCTCTAATGATAGCCCATCTAGGTGGTGAAAAGAGTTTGTATTTATAGCCCAAAACAGTGCTGGCTCTTTGGTTGTGAACAGAGATGAGCACTGAACTCTAGAGTCGGATATGACGGACTTTGAAGCAAAGGGTGGCCTTTACCTTTACTAGCCACAAATGCTTCTCTCAGTAGTAAAAGCCTGCCTGGAGGCATTTTGCAGGCAAATAATCCTTATTTTTTTATTCTCGAGTATATTTTGCTTTTTGAAGAAATGGATGAGGCAAGGACAACTGACAATAATAAAATCCTGATAATAAGTTGTTATTAATATGGGCCATTTAGTACCAGTGTAAATCTGTATATAGAAAAATTAAAAATACATTCACAGCTGAGTTGGGGAAGCCGAGATGTTGTGTTTCTCACATAATGCCATTCCTTATGGTTAACTGCTGTTTTTGCAAAGTGTCTTTGTTGCTCAATGTGTGGTTTAAATTTCAGGACTTTGTATTCACAGTGAACCACAACAACACTCAGAATAAAACTGGAAGTGCTGCAAAATCCCCTTCTGGTTTTGTAGCATCCCTTTTCTGTTCGACACGCTAAGTGGACTGAGCCATGTTTGGAAGGATAATTGCTGATTTCAGAGGTGGCAAATGGAATTCTCTTTTCTGTTTGAGAGCTATGTACCATATGACAGGGGTCCCCAACCATGGAATGGTTTCATGCTAGACAATTTTTCCATGGACCGGTATCACACTGCATGGGGGGGGGGGTGCAGATCCCAACAGTAGTTAGCGCAATGTGGAGGAGGGACCTGGCCATCTGCCTATCTGCTGTGTCTAAAGCTGACAAACCCGGTAGACCACGTTGAGAGCAGAAGGCTGACATCGGGGCTACCAGCACAACTCACCCCAACAGCCTGGTTTGGGACAGCCTGTGGCCTGGAGGTTGGGGACTCCTGCCATATGGCATATCTTTTTGCATGTGGTGATGATGGAGACTAGGTAAAATTTGAAGCTTGTTTTCCAAAGCAATTTTGACTTATGGCAGCGGTGGCAAACTTTGGCACTCCAGGTGTTCTTGGACTTCAATTACCAGAAGCCCAGGTCAGCACTCCTGCTAGTCAGGCATTCTGGGAATTGATGTTCAAGAACACCTGGATTGTCAAGGTTTGCCATCATTGACTTATGGTGACCATTACGTGGTTTCCAGATGTTCACAGAGTTGTTTTCCATTGTCAAACCTATCTCCCCTATAGATTTCCATGGTTAAGCAGGGATTGATACCTGCTTCTCCTGAGTCCTAATCAGACTTTGTTTCCTTGTATCACATTGACATTCGAGCTGTCCTCAAATAGTTGAAGGGCTATCATGTGGAAGATGGATCGAGCTTCTTTTATGCAACTTCAGAGGGCAGGAACTGAACCAATAAATGGCAAATGATAAAAAGGAAAGACTTTTAGAGAGCAAGAGTTGTTTGTCAGTGGAATGGTAGAAAGTCAGAATGTGACTTATGCTGGAATGTTCAAAGCAGACGTTGTATGGGCATTTTATTACTAGCAGTGGCTTTTTCTGCATTGATAAGGAATTGAACTAGTTAAATATCAATCTGTCTTTCAGGTCTATAAATGTTTAGCCTGGAAATCATACCACTACATATTTCCCATTAATGTTCTTCCACCTGTTGTGTTCCTCTTATGTACTTTGTTTGATTAGTGAATTTAATGCTTAATCTTGTATACTATACAGAAGACAGGTTGTTAGTACAGAAAAAGAACTGGTATGTGATGTTTACATTCTGTTTGGCAAGTTTGTTTTATGTGGAATTTGTTACCCTGCCTGGGTGTTTTCATTGTTGTTCTAGGCTGAACATGGATTTCCTTCCCCGAACAAGTAGTACAATGTGTTTTAAGGCATGGAGAGCCTTAATGTCTCCCAACTCAAATCCTTCCTGCCACTGTTTCTATTTAGCCTTGAAGAAGCTGAGAGAGAGGGACAATGTGGAGGATGAAATTGAAGAGCTCCGTCAGGAGGACCTTGCAGAGAAGACTGAAAAGATGATGACTGTATTTAGATTACTATCAAACTCAAACTTGCGATGGCATGTCATCACTACTGTTGTCTTGATGGGTGGGCAACAGCTTTCTGGCATCAATGCGGTAAGGAAGACCCCCAAGTTCCCCAGATGATAGGAAATCAGTCTGTGAAATACTTGATGAAAGTTGTGTTTCTCCATGCAGTGGTCAGAGGTGCGACTGTGCCTACCAATTGCCCTAACAGTACCTAGTTTTTTGAAAAATTAGGAATCTGAAAAAATTTGAAAGGGCATTGCAGGCTTCTACCTCACTACCATCTTTATTTCCCACTGTGCCTGTGGATTTGTGACGGAGTGGTTCACTTTAAATTACTCTGGCCAGCTGAAAGCAAAGGTGAAGGAAGTACTATCAATGCTGTCTGAAGTACTATTAGTGCTTGTGGATGTAGGACAAGTGAGTGAAAAGGTGGAATAAGCTGAAGAAGCCAATACTGTATAGGATTAGGAAGGGCTGAGACAACACAATGAGCTTTGAGCTGAATTATAGTTCAAGCTAGGATTGAAAAGGATGAGTGTGAACAGAAAGGGGGAAGTTGGGAGTTTATGGAAATGGTGGAATTGCCATGACCAGAGGAAGAAGTGAAACAGTTGGGGCTTTGTGGATTTGGTGTATGCAAACCAAGACACAGGACACAGCCTCGGGCTGGGTTAACTCAGGTTTATTGCATCGTGGACAGAGGGAACATGAGGTAATGGCGGATCGATAGCTCTTTATATACAGTAGTAGTACATTTGAACGTGGTGCCATGGTAGCCCATTGGCTACTGTCTGCGTGACGTCATTGCGGGTCACGCCCTTCTTGTCCAGGTGTAGGTGGTGGCGGGAAAACTTCCCGCGCTGTTGCCTTTGATGAGTTCGGACCAAGAGAGCTTGGACGCTCGCTGCTGCCAGCTGGTGGTCATTAGCTCGCGTCCTATTACAGGGTTTATATGATACAGCTGAAGGTTACATAGTTGCTATAGGCAAGGTTACATTGGCTCAGATACATTGTAATCCATGTGGAAGGTAAAACCATCAGAACACAACACCCCTCCCCCCTAGGACGAGACAAAGTCTCGAGCCCACTCTTAAGCACACTCCCCCCCCTCAGGAGACAAAGTCTCTCAGCCAAGATGGCTTATTTCGAACACGCTGGGGTCTCGATGCGGGCTGCCTCTCCCCGGGTTTGCTACCTTCTCTTTGTCCCCTGGTTTCCTGTCCTGTAATTGGAGAGGGAGACTCGTTAGTGGCTTGCCGCGGCTCCGCGGCATTGTTGGGAGGTGTGCTCTTTCTTAGGGAGGAACCGGGGGCACTGGGGGCTAACGAAAAACCCCTCTTCTCGCTTGGATGGGTGGGGGAACACTCCTGAAAACCCCCCCGGCTCGCAAAATCCAAATCAAAATTCCAATCGGGGGCAGCGGTCGCGAACTCCTCTCCCCCTTCCCCGGCCCCTGATAGGACTGGCGTATCAAAAGGGTATGAGTCGGGGCCGCTGCTTCTGCCTTCCCCCCTTGCTTGGGACTGTTGTCCACTGCTGTCTCCCCCTTGGGTTAAGCGGGTGGGGGAGAACCCTAACGCTGAATCCTGTTGCTGAGCCCCACAGACTGGCCCACTCACTCGGTGCCTCAGTTGGTCTGCGTGCCTCCTCCAGAGGAGGCCGGTGTTAGTCTCGACCCGGTACGACACAGGCCCCGTCTGTTCTACAACCGTCCCTGGTACCCAGGCTGGCCCTGCGCTGGAATAGTTCCTGCAGTGAACAGGGTCACCGGCGGCGAAACCTTTCGAGACTGCCAACCCTATGTTTTTCCCTTTATCCTCGACTCTCGTCGGGTCTAGCCTGGACAGGATCGTGGTCAGTTTTCGCCGCATCAAGAGCTCCGCCGGCGAGTAACCTGACGCTAAGGGGGTTACCCTATACGCTAAGAGGAACTGGCATACTTGGTGATTCAGGTCCTCCGGGCCCATGCGCCGCAGCGCCTCCTTTGTTGTACGCACCAGCCGTTCCACTTGGCCATTCGTGGCCGGGTGAAACGGTGCGGATGTGACATGCCGAATGGCGTTTGCCTCCATGAATGCTCCGAACTCAGCGGAGGTGAAGCAACTAGCGTTATCGCTGACTAAAGTGTCGGGTAAACCGAATGTGGAAAAGACTCTCCTTAGCTGACTAATTGTCGTGGCGGAGGACGTGCTCTTTACTGGGATAACCTCCAGCCACTTGGAGAACGCATCCACCACCAGGAGAAACATGGTTCCTCGGAATGGGCCAGCGAAATCTACGTGCACTCTGGACCATGGCCCCCTTGCTGTGTCCCATTCCCTATGCGGAAGACGGGCCGCCTCAGGTCGGGATCCCTGGCATGCCTCGCAAGTGCCGACCATGTGCTCAATGTCCGCGTCCAGCTGTGGCCACCAGAAGTAACTCCGGGCCAGCGCCTTTGAACGAACTATGCCCGGGTGGCTGACGTGCAGCAGTTCGAGCACCCTCGGCCGCAGGGGCGTAGGGACCACCACCCGTTGGCCCCACAAAAGGCACCCCCTCTCTAGGGACAACTCTAGCTTTTTCCGAAAGAATGGGTCGAACTCTGTACTCGGGGACGATGCCGGCCACCCCTTCTGTACCCATGAACTAACTTTCTCCAGCGTTCTGTCCTTGCCTGTCGCCCTAGCAATGTCGGCTGGTACTATTGGGGGTGCGTCTAAAACCTCAATTAGCAACACCTGGCGGTCTCTTTCTACTCTCGCCTTTTGGTCGTCCGACAAGGGCAAAGGGGATCTCGAAAGTGCATCAGCATGGCAGATCTCCTTTCCGGGCCGGTACTCCAACTCATGTTGGTATGCGTTGAGGAAAATAGCCCATCGCAGCATTCTCGGGGACAGGATCTGCGGCGTGGGCTTGCTTGCCGTGAAAATCCCTAACAGTGGCTTGTGATCGGTCACGATTTTGAACGGGCGGCCATACAAAAAATCGTGAAATTTTTTGGTTCCCGCTACTATTGCTAACGCCTCCCTGTCGGTTTGTGCGTAATTTCGCTCCGCTTGGGACAGGGACCTTGAGTAAAACGCTACCGGGGCCTCCCTTCCGTCCTCCAACACGTGGCAAAGCACCGCCCCCACCCCCACCGGGGATGCATCACAGACTAGGACCACTGGCCGTTTGGGGTCGAAGTGCGTCAGGATTGCCTCAGATGTTAGGAGTTGCTTTAGCTCTTTGAACGCCCTCTCGTGCTCGTCACCCCACATCCATGTCTCCTCCTTTTTAAGTAACTGATGGAGCGGTTCGGCCACGGACGCCTTCCGCGGGAGGAATGTATGGTAAAAATTGAGGAGCCCCAGGAAGGACTGTAGCTCGGTTTTGGATGTGGGGCGAGGGGCCTTTTTAATGGCTGCTACTTTGGATTTAGACGGCTTAATCCCCTCGGGTGTGATCCGGAACCCTAAAAACTCGACCTCGGTTTCGAAAAAGACACATTTGTCCTTCCTCAATCTCAGCCCCGCTTTCTCGAACACGGTCAGTACTTTGTCCAACCTCTTTGCCAGTTCAGCCTCACTCCCCCCTGTTATCAACACGTCATCAAAATAAGGCAACACCCCCTCCAGTCCCTTCAGGAGGCGTTCCACAAGCGACTGAAAAAGGCCGGGTGCCGAGTTCACGCCAAACTGTAACCGCGACACCTGGAACGCTCCTTTATGTGTAACTATCGTTTGTGCCGCGGCCGTGGCGGGGGTCACAGGAAGTTGCTAATAGGCTTGTGCCAAATCGAGTTTAGCGAAACACTTTCCCCCATTCAGCCTGGCCAAAAGGTGGCTGATCACTGGCACCGGGTATGCATTAGGGCGGATCGCCTTGTTAATTGTACACTTATAATCAGCGCAAATGCGCACCTCCCCGTTAGCCTTTAGAGCCGTTACAATTGGAGTTTCCCACTCCGCGGAATCAACAGGAATAAGAATCCCCTGGCCCACCAGTTTGTCCAGTTCCGCCTCTATCTTGTCCTTGAGTGCGAACGGCACCCTGCACGGTTTGAGTCTTATCGGGCGGACCTCCGGGTCTATGTCGAAAGCTACAGGGGGTCCCTTGAACTTTCCGAGTCCTTTCTTAAAAACGGCGGGATGCACATCGCAAACCGCTTGTATTGGGTCCCCCCCCCACGGTATGCACTCCCCCTATGAACAAACCTAAGGGCTGAAACCACTGTGTCCCTAGGAGGCTACAGCTTCCCCCCTTGAGGACAACTAGGGGCAGTTCCGCAGAATGTCTCTTAAACTTGACCCGAAATTTCCCGACCCCCAACACCGGAATGCTGTTTCCCTGTACGTCTCGTAGCGTGGACCTCAACGCTTTAAGTTTGGGCCGCACGTGGGGGTCGATTTTCAAGAACTCTTTCTGGGGAATTATCGAATAGGAGGACCCCGAGTCAATTTCCATCTTAATAGGGGCCCCTTGTACTAATACCTCAACGAAGTAATGGGACTGTCCCGCGGACACGCTGAACACTGGGGCGTCGTCCTCGCTGTCGTCCGAGACGCGGCCCACGCCATCCTGCTTCCTCGTGGTCTGGGCGCCATCTTTGGGCCTCGCTGGACGGTCCGGTCTGGCCGCACGGTCTTGTGACTGCCTCCGGCCCTCCTTCCGTTTTCTGCATGCCTTGGCGATGTGCCCCCGACGGCCGCAGGTGTAACACTCGGCCTTCCTGAACGGGCATCTCGCGCGCTCATGGGCCGCTCCGCAACCCTCGCAGCGTCGACCACCCTTTCGGACCTTCTGGACCTCCTCGCCGTCGCTGCCTTCCGTAGACGACTTTGAGGCCCGTCGAGTTGCGTGCACCGACTGTCCGGACTTCCCGTGCACCGAATTTTCCGCCTTGCCGGCTCTAGGATGCCACTCACGCCACTGGTGCATCTCGTCCACTCCAGCATTCGTGGACTCCGCGGCTTCCGCGGCCTCTACGACCTCTGCCAGCGTGGGTGGCGGCTCCTTGTTCATCAAGCTGCGCTGTACCTCCTTGTCTTTCAGGCCACACAGCACGCCGTCCCTGAGGGCCATCTCTAGGATGTCGCCCCATTTACAGGGGGCGGCGGCTATCCTCATGGCGGCCACGAATGCCTCAACCGACTCATCCGGCGCTTGGACTCGCCTCCAAAACGCGCTCCGAGCGGGAAACATTGCCCTCGAGGGACAGAAGCGCTCTCGCAGTAGCTTCATGATGTCGTCCGCCTTAAATTCGCTCACCTTCTTCGGAGCGATGATGCCCACCAGCGTCCGCTTGGTTTCCATCCCGAGCATTCTGGTGAGGATGGCCCTCTTCCTCTCCTCGTCGTCTCCTTTGACTTTGAGTTCCACCAGCGCCGCCTGGAAGTCCATCTCAAGCAGCTCCCAGTCTTGCGGTTTGGTGATGTTGAACCCGCTCTGTGCCCTGGCTGTTCCGTGGGGATCCATAATCCCACCTTCGTCGCCAATTTGGTGTATGCAAACCAAGACACAGGACACAGCCTCGGGCTGGGTTAACTCAGGTTTATTGCATCGTGGACAGAGGGAACATGAGGTAATGGCGGATCGATAGCTCTTTATATACAGTAGTAGTACATTTGAACGTGGTGCCATGGTAGCCCATTGGCTACTGTCTGCGTGACGTCATTGTGGGTCACGCCCTTCTTGTCCAGGTGTAGGTGGTGGCGGGAAAACTTCCCGCGCTGTTGCCTTTGATGAGTTCGGACCAAGAGAGCTTGGACGCTCGCTGCTGCCAGCTGGTGGTCATTAGCTCGCGTCCTATTACAGGGTTTATATGATACAGCTGAAGGTTACATAGTTGCTATAGGCAAGGTTACATTGGCTCAGATACATTGTAATCCATGTGGAAGGTAAAACCATCAGAACACAACAGTGGAGATGGCTGCAAATAATTTAACAACTAGAAGGAAAGATGCTGAGGTACTTAGGAAAACTACCAAATTATGGTAAGCATAATCAAAAGCTAAACTTCCTTTTCTCCATTCAGCTAAGACTTTTAGTTATTCTGATTCCAGGCTTACTATTATACGGAGAAGATCTACTTGTCTACAAATGTGGGACTGGACAGTGTCCGCTTCATTAGCCTGGCCTCAACTTTTCTGCTATGCATCTCCATGTCTGTAGCGGTAAGCTTTCTTCGCCTTCCTTTTTCTTATCATTGATTCTCTTCTTAAGGACAAAGCTTCACTCAACACTTTTGTATAAACATTATCCCAGTATGTTTGACAACTTCCTGCAAAAAATGTGAGGACATTAATTTTGTCAGAGGTCCGATATACTTTATAAAAGGTCCTTTCCCAACCTGAGTCCCTCCAAATGCATAACTCCAGTTAACTTTATATTAAAGTTCCTTAACCCAAACATGTGGCAACCTTTGAGTGAGCACCATTTTTCATATTTGCAAGGAAATATTACTCCTTTAACTAATATTTCTGTATGGCTTAATGAGACTTTACCAAGACCAAACAAAAACACCTGAAATGCTTAACATACCAGTGATTTACTTTTCAATTTAGTTGTGCTATCTGCCAAAATGGCTTTTGGGCTCTGGTGTGGTTTCTATGCAGTATGGCTAACTGCTATTTCTGCAAAGTGTTCTTGTTATTAAACACATGGCTTAAAATTTGTTTTAAATATTTCTGGTTTTGTTGATTCATTATCTACCATTTCATCTTTAAATCTTAAATGGTTTGTGAGTTGACTGTCTCAGATTCTTCCATACCTTCCTCCCAACATTATTTAGACAGTATTTGGATATTAGGTTTGAAAATATGTCAGAAAGCCATTCAAAGTGGTGTTTCTTTGACTGGAGAAAGACATCTGTTTGTCATAGCACATGTTTACTCTCCTTGTATGTTTTATTTCAGCAAACTTTGCTTTGATCAGTGGTTGGAAGATAAATGTGGGCTCAATTTGTTACTCACTGTCGGAGTGTAAGGGGTGGGTAGCCAACTAACAACATAGGACTCAGGCCAATTAGGCTAAAGTCCAAGTGACAATCCTATCCAATTCCAAATCCAAGTCAAGGCTGAGAGTAAATAAGGCAAGTCCATTTGACAAGAAGTAGTCCAGGTGAAATAAAATTCAGACAACCATGGAATCAGTATGAACAGGAGCAGGGTGTTTTGGGCTGAAACAGGAACAAGAGTGGGAACAGGAGACGAGGTAGAAAGCAAGAGCAAAAACCTGTCCAAAAGACAAGGTCCACAGGGAGCCAAGCAGAACAAAGCACCATGAGAAATTTGGGAGCGGGGGACCTTCTGAGTTAGTTTTTGCAGGGAAGAGTCAGTTCTTATACAGCTCTTTCCCAGGGCACCCAGGTGGTGCTCAAGAAGGCCCTAACAGCTGCATCAGGCTATTGGTCTAATTCTGCAACTATCAGGACTGTTCATCTGGCATTCATCCAGCAGATGGAGGACCGGAGCTGCTTCTTAACCTGGCACTCATGTTGCCAGGGTACATATTTATGAGAAATTTCAGGTGAAAAAAACAAAACAGAGTAACTGTAGGAAAGACACCTTTTCTTTAATTTTGAAATTGGCTCTGGGGCATTACTTGAAATCTCCTGGGCCTTCTAAAGCTGTAAGCTCTAGAACAGTGATTCCCAAACTTTGGTTTTTGGACTACAATTCTGAGAAGCCTATATCAATTGCCCAAAGCACTGTTCAGCCAATGTATTGACTTAGGTTTTTGGGAACTGAAATCCCCCTGTGGGGCCCAGGACCCACATTGGGAACATCTGGTCTAGAACCGTCTTTGTCCATGTGCCCACCAATGGAATACTCTGCTCCATGTCTCCTTCTCTAGTTCCTATTTTGATTTCTCACAAACACTGCAAGATAAGACAAGAGACAACAACCATATGTTAACCTTTGAAGTGAGTGCCAGGTTGATGGTTCATACCTAGTTCTGAATACAATAGCTGCTGCTTGCTAACTCATTTCTCACACTCCCTTCTTTGCATTTGTATTTTTCAGATGACTCTTGTGGATACCATGGGGCGAAGACTTCTGCTTCTTATTGGCTTTGGAATCTGTGCCATCATATGCGTTCTCATCACCATGACCCTTGAAATGCAGGTCTGTAGAAGGAACATGAAAGGAGCCTCATTCGGGTGTCCCCTGAGTAGAATTTCCCCATCAAAAATCCTTTCAACTGAGAATAATTCCTGACATGAAATTATTACAGTATTGGTGAACTCTAGAGCAAAACATCTCTTCTTAGGCAGCCCATTCACACTTTTCTCACTACATCAAGGACGGAGAAGGTACATCTCAAGGGCTGCTTGTCCAGATGGAGTCTCAAATAGAATCACCCAAGGAATTTCTACCAAATGTTTGGGCTTCTGCCACCCATAGCTCCACAAATTGCATTTTAAAAAAACCTTTTAGTTATTCCAAGGATTCTAAACCTTGGGCTTCCAGGTCTTCTTGGACTTCATCAGAAGCCCAGGTCAGAACATCTGCTGATCAGGGCTTCTGGTAATTGAAGTGCAAGAACATATTGGGGTCCAAGGGTGAGAAACCCTGGGCTATTTTTTTGTCTACATGCATGCTTGGTTCACCATGAATCTTGTCCAGCCTGGAAAATTCACATCTCTATTAGTTTTCTTCTTTTTCTTCTTCTTTTGATGTATCCAATTCTAAATTTTGGTGATCTTCATGGCACTTAGCCATGAATTTTGTCCTGAGAATATAATACAGTGGGTTTCCATCCTTCTGCATTGCAACGTGACACCCATATCATTGATCCAGTTCTGTGAATCACTTTCTGGTCCTGAGCAATTTTAGCACACAGAGTCTTCGGTGGCCCCAGGCCAGTTCTGATTAATCAGCTGCCCTTCATCAGGATGGATTCAAGTGGGAGTTAATCCACTTGGGGACCACAATCCTTCCCTGTGGGCCTTGCCACCCAAGGCCATTAGTCCTCAGGGTTGTTAGGTTAGTTAAGCACCGCCTGACAATTGGTATTGTCACTGGCAGTATGAGCTACTCTATAACCATAACAGGATAACTTGGCCAGATTGGCATTCTTATTAGTAAATTACTACAATATGATCAATTTTCTCTAATAGGACACTGTCCCTCAGATGAACTACATAAGCACAATTTTGGTGGATACCTTTCTGTTTGCACACACCTTGGGGGCAGGTAAGTTCTTTAATGATGTTATGAGCTTCTTGAAGGTGAAGGACATGTAGCAAAACCTGGTATTCAATGACTTGATTTTCTCCCCCCTCAGCACCAGTAATTCCACTCATTATTGTGGAGCTGTACCTTCAGTCAACCCGAGCTTCAGGCTATGTGATTGGAGGATTTGTGCAATGGTTCCTTAACTTTCTCACAGGAGTGACATTTTATCATATAGAGGTGAGTGTTTGAAAAATCAGCTTAGAGATATTGCAAGGATTGTGTAGTTAAAGCAGGGATTCTCAACTTGCGGCTTGCCAGCCGAATGCAGCTGTGACACCATTTCATGTGGCTCCCACACTGCCTCCACTACACCAGGAAGTGCCATGTGGTGGAGGAAGTGCAAAATGGCTATCCGGACCCCAAAGCTGTTTGTGGGACCATGACCTGGCCCCTGGCTTTAAAAGGTTGAGAACTCCTGAATTAAAGGAAGCCTACTTTCACATGTGTTTTCTTTAAAAAAACTAAACTAAGCTCAAAAAAAGTAACTACGCAGGCATTTTTGCTACTGTTCAGTCAATTGTGGGGAGAGGTTGGTTCAATTCTTTTGCCAGCAGTTATGATGTAATTGCTAGCGTAAATCATACCCACTTGCACTTTTCTTGGTCCCTATTAGGGGCTACTCTTTTCTAGTTGAGGCTAGGATTGTTCTGTTTTTGTTTGTTTCCAGTGTATGCAATCTCTGAGATTGAACCTAAACAGAGTCTCCTGCCTTAATTTCCAAGCAGGTTCCACATTCCCAATATCACTAGTGGCTTAAAGAGATAGCTTAACCACTTAATGATATTGGAGAAATGGGATGTACAAATTTTTTTTAAAAAAATTAAATATTCAAAGCTTCCTCTCTGTGGCTAAATGGAGCCAACCAGAAAATATGGAGACAGAAACATTTGGAAGAACCATGTGCTTACTTTTAAGGCATCTGGGATGTCAAGAGCTGTGGTCAAATACACATAATTCCTGTTGATTACCCCATGTGATGTGCATGTGTGTTTTATAGATTATACAAAAAGCCTTTGACAGATGCCAACATGAGATGATAATTGCACTAAAAGAAAATAGGTGTAGATGACAAAGATATCAGAATCATCACCAACCTTTATTGTAATCAGACAGCTCAAGTCAGAGTGGAAGAGCAGATGACAGAGCAAGTTCAAATTTGCAGTGTTGTATGACAAGTTTGTGCATTGCCCCTGACACTGTTTAATATATATTTAGAGAGTATTTTTCCCCCCAGAAGCAGTATCAGATTTAAACATGGGCATTAAAATTAATGGGGAATACCCAAATAACATCTGACAAGCTGATGGCACAGTGTTCTTTGGCCACAAACCTTGCAGATATTCATTTGATGCTGAATTAAGTTAGAGCTTCAAGCACAGAATATGGTTTGAATCTCAACAACATGAAGATGAAATATCTGGTTATAACCCTAACACCAAGTCAGGGCAAGCTAATTTTAGAAACACAAGAAACTGAAAGAGTGGATAAAATTGTTTATTTGGGGAGTACTGTATGTTAAATGAAAATTGAGATCCCAAGGTAGAGATTGAAATACAAATAGGAAAAAAGGACCCACCTTCATAAAAATGTGACATTTGTTGTACAGTAGAGATCTAACTCTTGCTACAAAGATCCAAATAGTGAGATGTTATGAATTCCCAGTGTTGCTATATGCAGTCGAAGCTTGGACATTCACTAAAGCATCTGAAAAGACAATCGAAGCTTTTGAAATTTGGATCTACAGACAGCTGCTAAGGATATCATGGGTTGACCAGGTGACTAATGTAGAAGTATTGCACCGAATGGATAAAGGACAAGAACAGTTTAAGACCATCAAGCAAAGAAACCTCCACATCACGAGGAACAACATATCATGGGCTATATCATGAGGAACCACATGAAATATAGAATATTCCAACTCGCTCTACAAGTAAAGATCCCTGGGAAGAGAGGCCCTAGATGTCGACGGACTTCATGACTGAAGAATCTGAGAGACTCATGTAGAAGGTCCTTGGAAGAACTGTTCTGAGGAGTTAAGAGTATAGCCATGATGATAGCCAATACCCAGAATGGATACGGCACCTGAAGAAGACCCATTTTAAGATTATGGTGATCTTGTCAGGCATGGAAAGATATCTGTGGAACTTTAGCTCTTGAGACAGACAGATATAATGAAGCCTCTGCCTTGGGTATGGTCCACATGCACACTTTTGATTTAGAGTTCAGAGTCACTTAATAGAACAGCAAAACACCCAATTTACTGGGCTCCTTCTTCTGAAATTGTTACTTCCAGCCAATGAACGGCCTACAAACATAAATTTATAGCTTAGCCTTTGTAGTAGCTTCTAACACTATTAGTAAGGGTTAAAAAGAGGGAGAAGACTTTACCTTGAGATCTTTGTGAGGAAGCCCAGAATGATATGTAACATGTTTATCTCTTCCTTTCCCTTCCTCTTTTGCAAAAATTAGATGAAGATCGGACCTTACAGCTTCCTTATCTTCTGGCCTATCTGTGTAGCCAGCTTTATTTATATCTTCAAAATGCTTCCTGAAACAAAGGACCGGACATTTGTAGATGTCAGGAGACTCATGGCTATCCAAACAGCCAGGAAGATCCAGGCCAAGGGGCCAGCAGGCAAATAGAATTTCTGGCAGTGGTCTGTGTGGGTTTGATTTATTTGTTATGCAATTAAATTTTTTTAAAAAGAAACCACCGGCGAGAGACCTTCTTCTTGTCTTTCAACTGTCCTAACTTTATTGACACTGATAACTGCAGGATTCTTTTTGATCTAAATCAACAGCTGCTATTCCTTTTCAGTTTCCACTATCCTGCAGTTGTGAAAGGAAGAACTTTTCAACGTGTGTGTGTGTGTAGACCATGAAAATCTGAGCCAGGGTTTCCCAATCTTTGGTTTTTGGACTTCAGTTCCCAGAAGCCTAAGTCAGTATATTGGCTGATAAGGGCTTTTGAGAATTGAAGTCCAAAAGCCAAAGGTTGGGAAACATTAGTCCGAGATGTTTTTGAGTACTCTTCAGTGTTTTGTTTTAGCCTAGCAATCCTTTCTTTATTACTGTCAGAGCCACCACCAGCATATAATAACATCCAAAGCTAAAATAAACACATCTAAAACAAAAAAAGGAATTAAAAGTACTAGATGACATCCACCCAATATCGGGCCACCTCAGCAGCATTTCCTCTTGCCAACATAAGGTCCCCCTGACTGCACGTTGAAGGGCATCATGTACATTGTGTCATATGGGCAATAGTTTGCTCTTCTCCGCATTCACATAGGCTGTCATCTACAGGGAAACCCCACTTTCTCAGATTAGCCCTTGATCTTCCTACCCTGGCACAAAGTCAGTTTAAAGCTTTCCACACAGGTCATGGTTGCTCATGGCCAAGCGGTAGAGAGTCATATGGTTCTGCCCCAGTTACCTGGTAGCTCCTTGTTTGCCTTCCAAAGTGCTAGGGCGATCTGTGAGGACTGGTTGTTCGGTGGGGAGCAGAAGTTATGAGTAAACTGTGCCTTGATTTCAGTCTCTGCTTTGGTGGTTGGTGATCAAATAGCGATCGGGTGTTGTTGTTGTTGTTATATTTATATACTGCCTTTGGGTTTTGTAAATCCAAAGCGGTTTACAAAAAAAAAAAACAGGACAAAATGCAAACAAAGGTACAATATACAGTAGTACAAATAAATTACAAAATATAATAGAGTACAAAACATCTCACAACAATATACACAATGATACAGTATACAAAAATACAATCTGCAAATATAATCACATAATAATATATACCGACACAATACAATACTATAATACGCAATATTAAAACCACATAACAAATTCCCCACAACAGAAAAGTCCAGGGGTGGCTCAGGCCAGTGCAGCTTGGCTTTTCAAGCCCCCGGGGCTGGTGGACATCCTCGACAGCAGGGTGAGGCGGTCCTCCTTCACTCGGGCCAGCATAGCTCGGCTTTTCAAGCCCCTGGGCCAGGTGAACGTCCGGGGAGAGCATCAGGGTATCCTCGGCAGCAGGGCGGGAGGTCCTCCTCTGGGAATGGAGATTTATCAATGGCAATGGAGATTTTTCACCAGCTAAACCTTTCAACCCAGATTCACCAGGAGTAGCCTAGCAATAGCAGCTAGACATTGGGAGTTTGATTCTCCTCTGTTTCTCCCTGCCATCTTCTGTGGGTTTGGGCAAGCTACATTATCTCAGGGGACTTCCAAAGAAGAGGGGCATGATAAAATAATTCTGCTTCCTTCACAGACTTGATGATCTATAGCTATTATACTTATATACTGCTCCATAGCACTTAGTGTGCTCTCTGGGCAGTTCACAAGTTAATTATCATTTTGCCTCCAATATGGGTACTTATTTTACTGACCTCGGGAGGATGGAAGGCTGAGTCAACCTTGGTCAGGATAAAATTCACAACATTCTGGCTGCAGTTTAACCATTGTACCACCAGGGCCATTATGATGATGCTCAATCTATCAGCTATTGGTCAAAATACTGCAGACCATGTTTTTTTCAACCTTGGGTCCCCAGGTGTTTTTGGACTCCAGTTCCCAGAAGCCTAAGTCAGTACACCTGCTGATCAAAGCTTCTGGGAATTGAAGTCCAAGAACATATGTGAGCCCAAGATTGAGAAACCCTTCTGTAAAATTTTCACATCCTAGCTGAGCAAAAGAACACACAATCTGTGGTACTTACCAAAGATGTGCAAATTTCTCTACACCTATGCTATTTACCAATGTAGTATCTAATGATGTCATTGTCCACATTCAATATTAGATTTATGGCTACCCTGTCTTCCAAAATTGGGGAGAGGATGATGATTAGCATTACCTTGAATCTCCCTATCCCATGTCATTACTCAGGGAATATTTTATTTTGGGGGGAGGGGGTGATATTCTGCTGTATCAGTGAAATAGGTCAAAAGAAATACATGGGATAAAACCCAGCTGTTTAATATCTGCCTGCTGAAGATTGGTGGTCAACAACAGACAGCAGTTTCCTGTAACCAAAAGCTTTCTCCTTCTGTCTCACAGCTTTCTTGATTCCTGTGTAATCACACCACATGGAATCTGTGGGACAGAAGGAGGAAGTCTTTAATTATTGAAAAATTCTTTTACTGACTACCTATTGAATGGGATTGTATAGGAGTCAAAAAAGCTCTGTGAGGAGGTTTTATGCAGAGTTCTTATTCATATGTTTAGTCTACATTGGTCCTCCTCTTTAGTCACATCATTGCTCACATAAAGACAGTGACAAGGTATGGTTAGTGGTATGGCTACTGATTCCCAGTTAGAAAATGCCTGGCTAGGATTTATGGATTTCCTATTCTGCTTAACTGGTACAACTGGACCTCATGACCCTTTTTCTTCCTTTTGTTAACACCTGGTGTAAGGATTTAGAAATCCAACCCCTTATCAAATATCAAGAACTTACACTTTTCTTTCCATGAGAAAGAAAATCTAATTTTGTCTAGCAAAAGAACTTGAACATTAATTACATAGATTAGTGTGACTACATTGTAATAAATGGATACTGTGGAAGACATGAATGAGTGAAAATGTAATATTAATCTGACCTCTTCTACACTGGAATTCTTAAAATTTATATGATTCATTTAATAAGAGACCTCATTTATTTTGGGGTATATTCATATCAATAATTTGGCAAGCATCTGCATCCCAAATTGACTATCTTTGAAAGAACTTCATTATCCACATAACTGTTCAAGAAGAAGTTTTGCACAGAGGCAGTATGTATGAAAGAGACTGTGTGTCTCTCTGTGTGTGGCCCCTGTAATTTTCTTCTTTAAGTGGGTAGTATATATCATTTAAATAAATATCATTCATGGAATACAAGAATCAAGCTTAAAGGAGAGTAAAAAAAGAGGTGGAATGTCATGAAAGTTTCTTGAAAAATTAGAAAGGCATGAAGCCTGACAGTTCGCGGGTTGGGACGTGGACTGTAAAGAGGTGCACAGCTGTCGCAACAGAAGGTTCACACCTGGGGCAGTGCCTTTCTTTCTTGTGAGAGTAACACAAACAAACAGGTGTTGGTGAAGAACTCAAGTGGGTTTACTCAAAAGCAGGTGGTGCAAGATATATACAGTGTGGCAACAGAACAAACAGTACAGTCCTCTGTATTTCCCAGTTAGCTCCACTGGTAAACAACAATGGTGCAAGGATATATACAAGTTTCTATGCAGTCTCTACACAGCTTGAAAAACTGTCCATAGACAACTTGCAGCTTACCCCCGAGTAACCTTTCTCTGCAGCAGGCAGGCAGCCCAAGCAAAGCCTTCCCTCAGGGCAGGTTGAAAATTCAGTTTTTGCAGTGTTCTCTAGGGTTTGCAGAGCTCCTGTTCTTGGCTGTTGGTAGAAGAATGAAGCAGTGAAGAAGAAGCTTGGCATCAAAGCTTCCGTCACAATGGGCCTAGTAGCCTGGGTTGGGCATTGAAGCCAGTGGTCAGCATCGAAGCCGAGGCGAGCACAAGAGCTAAGGTCTGTGGCTCTGCTTAGTCATAAATACAGTGGCCATAGATCTCTCCAGAGACACCATAACACCTGTGCTTTCTCCACAGCCAAACCTTAAAGGGCCAGAGACATAATATGCCTTGCAACCTAGTTGGGGCACCAGGCAAAGACTACCATCCTCAACATCCCCAACAAAGCCAAAATGTTTGGCAATGACTTCTTCAGGTGCTGTATCCATTCTGGATATTGGCTATCATCATGGTGATAGCCTTCCTGTTCTTAAATCCTCAGAACTGTTCTTCCAAGGACGTGTCAGACCAGCCTCTCAGGTTCTTCAGCCATGAAGTCTGTCTACATCCAGGGCCTCTCTTCCCAGGGATCTTACTTTGCAGAGCGAGTTGGAGTATTCTATATTTCATATTGTTCCTCATGATATGGCCCAGGTATTGGAGCTTTCTTTGCCTGATTGTCTTAAAGAGTTCTTGCTCTTTATCCATTTGGCACAATACTTTTGGTCCCAGGACAATATTCATGGCAATAACTATTCTAATGTAACACCAGACATGTACTGAGGTAAATGTAAAGTTCTCCCTTGCTCAACAACCAGTTGTGTCCACTCTAGGGAGCAATGATCATCTCAATTTACAGTCAAAGAGCCCACACTGTATGCAGTTGGTCATGTGGTAGGAATGACTAGATGCCAGAGCACACAGAACACTGTTACCTTCTGCCAAAATGGTACCTTTTTTGTACTTGTAATTTCTTGCTTTCTAACTGCGAGGTTGGCAAGAGCTGGGACAGACGATGAGAGCTCACTCTGTCACACAGTACTCGGGACTAGAACTGTTGACCTGCTGACCTTCTGAACTTCAAGCTCAGTGTCTTAAATACTAAGCCACCACTGTGTGAAATGTACTGAATACAATGTTAAATGAGATATGAGAGTTTTCAGTCATGAGTGGTAGATTCCTTGTCATATCATAACTAGGGCTAGGAAAATCCCAGCTCATGCTTAGCAACCAAACAGATCTGATTATTCATTAATTTTCCAGGTAGACCCACATGGATCACAAGATACACAGGTGAAGGACCCCTTGGATGTCATCTTTTAGCTTCTTTGGAAACTATATATGCATATGCTTAGGAACACTTCTGTTTGGATGGTGTGGTATGTCCCCTCAGAAATGGCTCAATTCTACAGACCACGATCTTTTGGTAGTGAAGGGTGTGAACTAATTTTGATAGTACAATATTCTTGCTGAACAAATGACAAATCTGGGTTGATTGCAACAGCAGAAAGGTCTAGTACTTTTCCACCCAGCACATAGCTGAATAGCAAAATTTATTATCACGAATAAGATAAAATGATAGCCCCTGAATCAGACAGCTTTAAAATGTGATTGAACAATGAGTTTCCTGATGCAGCACAAAGTGAATCAGCCTGCTTCCAAAGCCTTTGAATACACCACAGAAATTTGGAGAATGAAGACATATAGAGTTTTTTTTAGTTGTCTGTTATATTTAGTTTTTATATAAGAAAAAGGCTAGCATGATATACTTCCAAAATTTTAGACATTACTTACTTAAGGACTTGTATGCTTTGTCTCCAAAACTTATATTAAGTAAACATCGCCCTTGCTCTACAGTTGGTCATATCCAACTCTAGGAGTCAGTGCTCCCCGGAGGCTCAGTTGGTAAGTACTGTGCTTGGAGGCCAGAAGGACGAGGTTTGATTTCCCCAACAGCTGCATGAAGGAACATGAAAGGAGCCTCATTCGGGCATCCCCTGTAAAAATCCTTTTAACCCAGAGTAATCTCTGACACGAAAACAGACAGTGCTCATTTCTGTTTACAGCCAAATATCCAGCAGTGTCTACATCTGCAGATGTTTCTGTGGACACATGGAAGGCATGCCCCAACACGAACCCTGTTTACCTCTCCACCAAAGTGGTACTGATTATCTACTTGCAATTTCTTGCTTTTGAACTGCTAGGTTGGCAGGAGCTTGGATAGAGATGGGAGCTCATTCCATCGCACAGTCTCAGATTGCTGAGCTGCCGACCTTCCAGTTGCCAAGTTCAGTGTCTTAACCACTTGAGCCACCGCAGTCCAATAAAACTCTAATAGGGAAAGGAAATTTCTCTGTCTCCTACAAAAAATAACCACTCTTGCCTTACAAATAGGAATTCAACCCTTAAATAAAAAGAGAGAGTTCTTAAAGAATGACAATTGTCAATCTTGCCCCATCTATTCCATAATGTTTTTTTTTACCATTTTCAAATAAAATGAGGGAAAAATACTTGGAGATGGTTGCGTGTTAGGTAACACTGAAGATGTGTACATACATTCAGGCCAAATTATGGGGCTGTAGGACCTCAAACTAGCAGGACCTATAGATGCCCTCTGACCTCCATGCCACTCCTGAACTTCTTTTTTCAAACCTTTGGGAAAGTGCCTTGCTGCACAATGAGGTTTGTGAGCATTCCCGGTTACACTACATAGGGAAGTGTGATCTGTCACACATTGTTGGGAAGCCATCCTCTGACAGAATTCATTCCACAACTACTTCCTCCAACACAACATCACATAAAATAATCAGATAGAATTTCTGTAGCCTTTCATGGTCATTCACAAACCCAAGTGGTTAGATTCAAGTGAGTAGGGTCTCATGTGTATGTATGCTGTAAGGTACTGCCAGGTTTATTCCAAGTTATGGTGGTCATAATGGGAATTTTGAGGAATTTGGGGTGTTCTTCTCATGGATTATTATTGCCATCCTCCATGGATAAGTTTCAGTTCAAACACAAACTTCCCGAGAGCTAACTTGACATTCTACACACTATTCTAAACTGACTTTTTTGATAGCTTAATAACAACTTGACCATCTTGATAAATAAGCCATTTTCAAATATCTGAAAAATTTTCCCATGGAAGTGAGACGATCTTGTCTCCAGTGGCTAGCAGCAGAGCCAAGGAGATGCCAGTTAAAAGATGTTCCCACTAAAAATGGGGAAGAACCTCCTGACAGTAAGATGTTTCTGACAGTAAGAGCTACTCAACTATGAAATGGACAACTTCAGATGGTGGTGAATTCTTTCTATGTTTTTTCTTACTTAGTTTCCATGCCCAAGTCTCAGGACTGCTTCACAAGTGGTCACACCTGAGGACTCTTGGGATCCCTAGCAACTCTACAGTTCTATGATCACATGATTCTGTTAACATGGAACATGGTTGGCCACATTAGCTTTGCCCATTCCCATCTTTATCATAGTGCATGTGTTGGAGAGTAAACCTCTGGTGTGTGGAATTTGCATCATCATGGCTCCCAACTGTCAACAGCATCTCTTGGAACCTTCCAACCTCCTCCCCCTGATTGGTCTTCATGAAACCAATGGAATTCTGAATTCTTCTATTTCCTTTGTTTCAAAGGAAAATGGAGTTTGGTTGAATTTTCCCCTACTCTTCAGTAATTGAGGGCTATGGTAAGTTTGATGACATGCTAGTTGTGGTATTCTAAGGGTTGTAGTCCTTGAAAATACTCCCCCCCCCCAAACACTGAACTGTTTATACAATCAAATAACCTGACTCCAAAATAACATCTCCTGAATTCTTTACCTTTGCTCACTAGGTGGAAAGGGCCTTTGGGATCATATACAAAGGCACCCTTATCCGTAGGGAGATTGAGTCAGCTGCCTTGGGTGGCAGATTTTGGATGTCATAAAAAAGCAGCAAATTTAGGATATTCAGTTTGTTTTTGTCTTTATAATATTTTGAGATTAGGAGGCATGTTTGGGGTTTTTATTGCATTATGATCTGAAACAATTTGCCTGCCATTGATTACTAAGGGTGGTAATCTCAGAATTAATGAACTCCAGGTCTCATTTTCTGAAAATCCCATCCATGTCTAGTACTGAGCAGAGCTGATGGTATTTTTTGGTTCACAATTGACTCTTGTATTTTTTTTCTTTTCAAGTTAGAGACAGATCAATTAAATGTTCAAAAACATTGGTGATCTCTCAGCAGCCATTTCTGAAACTTCCCATGATTTTTCTATTAACAATCACAAAGAAAAGATGTAATTAGTGATTGTCATCTGGCCAGAGAGAGAGAGAGTCATTGGTTAAATGAAACTTAGAAAAACACAGGGAGAACCTCTGGGTAATATGAACCTTGACTTGTGGTGGCGCTCAGCAGCTATTTTAGCCCAACTTGGGTGGTGAACCTATGCCACATGTGCCAGAGAGGGCATTCCCAGCTCTCTCTGTTGGAACATACACCGTCACTTCCTTCCTCCCCCCAGCACAGAGTTCACCCTGCCCCTCTGTTTGGGCACTCAGTTTCTAAAAGGTTCACCATCACTGGTTTAAGGTCATCCTGGATCATAAATGTTCTGAATCTAAGACCTTCCAATGCATACCACATCATATTTACATTACCAAGAGATGTAGTAATGATTTATAAAAAATAAACGCATGGAGAAAGATCAGTCTGTCAACCTGGATGCAACCTTTTCTCCGAGGTCAAGCGTTATTCACCTTTGAAAAACAGAAGCTGGTGCACAACCAACTGTTCTTAAGTTTGACCAGCAGGCTTATTAGAGACATTTGCTTCATTTGTGGAAACCCAACAGTGGGCTGATCCCACAAGGAGGGTATTCTTGTCTCCATAAAAGAGGCAAAAGAGTTAATTCTGTCCTCACAAAATCATGCTATGCTTCTGCCCACAGGTGGACCTCTTTTCTGACCTGCGAAACCATGGAGATACCACAGGAGAACAAACAGAAAGCAAAGGAAGAAAGAACAAGGCAAAGCTTGGAGGCAATGCAAAAAGGCAGAGATAGCATTCACGGAAGCACAGAGAGAGCTGCAAAAGGCATGCAGAGAATTCTTTTTGCAACAGGGAGAAAAGCAGAACGCAAGAAAGAGGTGAGCTTAGAGTAGTGGTTCCCAAAGTGGAGCCCATGCCACACAGCGGGACTTTAATTCCCAGAAGCCTAAATCAGTCCCCATCAGGATTGAATTCACAACATTTGGGCTGCAGTACAGCAGTTTAACCACTGCACCACCAGAGCGCCTCAGCAGTACCCCATAAAACAATGTTAAACAAAAGCAGCTTAGAGGTGTATACAGCTATTTAACAAAACCAGGCTCAGTATCAAATTTATAAGCCAACGTTTGTAAACTCTGTTGGTTTGAATTATTGTTGTTATTGTTCAGTCGCACAGTCAATTCCGACCCATCATGACCCCATGGACCATTACACGCCAGGCACCCCTATCCTCCACCATCCTCCTCAGCCCACCCAGCTTTGTGCCCATTGCGTCAACAATGCCATCTAGCCATATCATTTTCTGCTACCCCCTTCTCCTTTTGCCATCCACCTTTCTCAGCATCAAAGCTTTCTCAAGTGATTCCTCTCTTCTCATTTGATGTTCAAAGTACATTAGCTTCATCTTTATTTGACCTTCCAAGGAGCAGTCAGGGTTGATTTCTTCTAAGATCGACCTAATTGTTCTCTTTGCTGTCCAGGGTACTCTCAAAATTCACCTCCAGCACCACATTTCATGGCTGCAATCTCCATCTGGTTTGAATAGGCTTACTCTAATTGTGGGCTACTTCACCATAAATCACAACTCGGGTAGTGTGAAATTATATGCTTTATACATGATATAACCAAGTGGGCTTCTCTTTAATAGTTAACTCAGTAGCAATATTCCAGTTCAGAATTTAATTTTGTATATATTGTATGTATTTACAGATATTGGAAGACATGAAAACAAGTTACCCTATGAAATTATATGCTTTATACATGATATAACCAGATATTGGAAGTTTAGCAAGTCAAGTTGTCTGATGAAGGGAAATTCTCCCAAAAGAGTTTGCATACGGGTTAACTTTCACAACGTATTGGACTTGTTGTATTGCTATTACTGGAAGATTCTGAATATATCAATTATAAGATGATAACATTAAATTAGATATTATTATATGTTCGAGCCTCAAACTGATTTACTCTAATTGTGGGCTACTTCACCATAAATCACAACTAGGGTAGGGCAATCTGAACTAATCAAACTTGCAACAGAGTTGAGTCACCATAATCCCACTGGATGAATAGTCCTACTGTAATAGCACTTACTGAACTATGCAACAGGGTTTTAGTAGCTGTGTCCAGTAGGTTTGAAATGCTTAACTAACCAGCCAAGTTTTAACTTGGTCCTAAAATGATGGCCAAGTCAGTACTACAGAGGTGTGTTCAACACTAACTGGTGATAGTTTAGAAAGTATATTTTGTTACACTATACAGTAGTAGAGTTCAATGCAGTATATTTTGTAGTTATTAATTGTTTATACATGTGTTGTTAGTAAACTGTAATTTATGAGTCTTTGCTATATCCATTAATGCTCTGCTCAGCTGACAGTATTATAAGAAGATCTAGAGTTAAATTAAATATAAATCATAGTGGGGTATTTATTCTACATTGTGTTAAAATAAAAAATATTCTTATTTTAACAACACTCAACACTCTTGATAATAACAATAATGAGAAATTTGAACTTGAACCAGACATTCTGGAGAGTGAGGTCAGAAAGGCCCTAAAAAGCACTGCAAACAATAAAGCTAGTGGAAACGATGGTATCCCAGTTGAATTTTTCAAAGCCCTGAAAGATGATGGAATCAAACTACTGCATTCAATATGCCAGCAAATTTGGAAAACAAAACAGTGGCCACAGGACTGGAAAAGATCAGTATACGTTCCAATCCCCAAAAAAGGCAATACCAAAAAATGCTCAAATTATCGAACAATTGCGCTCATCCCACATGCCAGCAAGGTGGTGCTCAAGATAATACAGGATAAACTTCAGCAACATGTGGAGGGAGAACTACCAGAGGTGCAGGCCGGGTTCAGAAGAGGCAGGGGGACTAGAGACCACATTGCCAACATACTTTGGATCATGGAGAAAACAAAGGACTACCAGAAACAAGTCTACTTTTGTTTTATTGACTACACCAAGGCATTTGACTGTGTGGACCACAATAAAATGTGGTAGGTAATTAAAGAGATGGGAATGCCAGAATACCTCATATGCCTCATGAGAAATCTGTACACGAACCAAGAAGCAGCAGTTAGGACAGAGCACGGAATGACAGAGTGGTTTGGAATAGGAAAAGGAGTAATACAAGGCTGCATTTTATCACCCTGCTTATTCAATCTATACATAGAGCACATAATGCGCAATGCAGGGATGGAGGAATCACAATATGGGATCAAAATTGCTGGGAGAAACATCAATAATTTGAGATATGCAGACATACCACCCTAATGGCAGAAAGTAGAAGTATACAATGACATATCATTGGAAAAACGGGTCTGGAGGTCATGTTTAAAACCAGTGACTAAAATATTAAGTGACAAGGGCATTAAATATAATTGGAGGCCACCCAAACAATTAAGATTCATGAATCAAGGGAAAAATTTTGTATTAAGGGAAACTCCTCAGATGTTGGACATACTTGTAAGTGCAAATATTATAGAGAAGGGTTCAAAGGATTGGCAATCTCTAAAGGAGTCACTAACTTCAAAGATGAAGGAGCAGGAAGATGAGGTGGAAGACGAAGAAATGCTGGGGGCGGAGGGAGGTAATTAAATGGTTTGGTCATTCATTTTATTAAATTTTATTAAATGGTCTATTGAAAATATATTAATCTTTAAGTTTGTAAAAATAGATATTGAACATGCAACGGCTGTATGTCAGAATGTTATTTTTTTGCTTAACGCCCCCCCCCCCAACTTTGGATGTCAAAGGTTGCTTTCCGACTAGTAAAGTGGGGGGGGGGGGGTTGAGAATTCTTTTCTCATTTTTGTTATTGTTAAGTTTTTTTCTCTACACATGGAATTCAAAGGTTGATAGAAGTAAATTAAAATGGATGAAAGAGAACTTTTTTGTAGTTTTTTAATTTTTCCTCACTATTTTTCTTTTTTCTTTCAATGTTGGGGAACTGTCGGTGAGGGTAATAAGACCAATACTCCCTCATGTCAAGGAGATTAAAAATTATATCATACAATGTTAAGGGCCTGGGGAATCAAATTAAGAGAAAAAGACTAGAGGTAATTTTGAACAGAGAGAAAGCAGATGTTATATTTCTTCAAGAGACTCACCAAAAAAATGTAAATAAAAATAATCTTTATATATAGGGAACCGATATATATGAAAAATGTTTGGGAACCTCAAATTCTAGAGGTATAGCTACCATAATAGTGAATAAGCTGGGGTTTATAATGTCCAAGAATATATGTGATAAAGAGGGAAGGTTTCAGCTAATTAAGGGTAAGATTGAAGATGATGAATATACCTTGGTAAACATTTATGCTCCAAACAAAAATCAAGGTTTCTTTTTAGATAGGATTTTACCAATTATAAAAAAAGAAAGATCACCAAACTTGATAGTAGGTGGAGACTTTAATTTAACAAGAGCTGTGACTGATGTTTCCAATTATTCCAACTATAGGAAAGGTCAATTCAATATACTTGACAGGTGGATGAAGAAGCTAAATCTTACAGATACTTGGAGATATATGAAAGGAAAAGAAAAGGGATTTACCTTCTTCTCCTCAGTGTCAAGAACATATTCCAGATTAGATTATTTTATGGTATCAGAGAACCTTTCACACAATTTGGAAGAATTTAAAATAGGCACGTTTAAGTTGTCAGATCATACCCCAATCACTTTGGAAATTAATTTAGGAAAGGATGTTTCAAAAAGTAATATATGGAGGTTTGACACAAAACTTCTAAATAATGAAGTGATAAAGAAAAGATTGATGGACAAATGGATAGAAAAATGGGAGATCAATGATACGGGTGAAGTGGCACCACATATTTTATGGGATGCCATGAAAGCGGTATTAAGGGGAGACTGCATTCAGGAAAAAATTATTATTGATAGAGAATTAAATAGGAAAATAGTTAAAAGGGAACAAGAATTAAAAGAATTAGAAAGAAGACATGCAGAGGAGGGTAATGAGAGGAATTGGAATAAACTTCAGTCTTTAAGAAAAGAGGTAATAGGTTTAGAAATTGACAAAGCAAGAAAAAGATTTGGTATATCTAAAGAGAAACGACATTGAATTTAACAGTAAGGATACGAAAACTTTAGCAAAAAGAGCAAAAAATAAGAAGATTAAGAGACAAATAGAAGCTCTGGCAGATGAGGATCGTCTAATAGTACATAAACTAGAGGGGAAACTCCATATTGCAGAAAAGTTCTTTGCGGATTTATACAAAGAAAAGTCTGTTAATGTGACAAACTTAAGAACTTATTTAGATCAAAATTTAAATATAAAATTAAAAAAAGAACACTCAGATTATATGGAGCAAGAAATTCAAGATAAAGAAATTAAAATAGTGATTAAAAACTTAAAAAATGACAAAGCACCAGGTGAAGATGGTTTTCCATCAGAAATATATAAACAATGTCAGGAAGTAATGATTCCCAAATTAAAGAAACTGTATAATTATATATTAGAGGGGGGAAATATGCCAAAATCCTGGAGTCGATCAATTATGGTATTGATCCCAAAACCGGGTAAAGATAGGGGAAAAATTGATGCCTACCGCCCTATCTCCTTATTAAATCAGGACGCTAAGATATTCACCTCTTTATTGAATAACAGACTTAATAGCTTTCTAAGCTTTTATATAGGTGAGGACCAAGCTGGTTTTTTGAAGGGCAGACAGATGGAGGGACTGATAAGTAGGTTAGTCAATATTATAGATTTGGTTAAAAAGAATAAGGAAAAAGTTTGTATTTTGGCACTAGATATCTACAAAGCATTTGACTCTATTCAGTGGTCTACTATTAAAGAAATATGTTGCAGATTAGAGTTTGGTTCTAAATTTAAACATGCAATTAATCAATTATATAATGATTTGGTGACAAGAATAAAAATGAATAATAGGTTAAGTGGGGAAATTGAGATTAAGGCTGGTACCCGACAAGGCTGTCCGCTCTCCCCATCACTTTTCATCCTAGCAATGGAGTTGTTAGAAAGAAGTATTCGACAAGATGAAAGTTTGACAGGTGTTAAAAACAAAAAAATTAGTCTATTTGCAGATGACACCTTGCTAGTGGTCAAGGACCCTCTTCTAAATATTAATAAAATTCAACATCACCTGAAGTTATTCGAGCAAGTTACAGGATTAAAAATAAATTGGAATAAAACAGAAGCTATTACTTGTAATCTATCGGAGGGGGAAAAGAAGAAAGTAATGGAGAAATATAAATTTAAAATAAGAGATAGAATGAGATATTTGGGAATAATGGTGTCAGATGAAGTTAAGGATTTGTATAAGATCAACTTTAATAAGTTAAAAGAGGAAATAAAAAGAATTAAGGATCAATGGAAATCATTGAAAATATCATGGTTTGGGATGATAAATTTGTGCAGGATGAAAATTATGCTAAAACTAAACTTTTTATTTGAAAATTTACCAATACAAATAAAAGAAACAGAGCTTAAAATCTTGCAGAAATTGATAAATGAAATCTGTAATAACAGAAAAAAGCCAAGAATTAATAAAAGTTTATGGTATTTAAAAAACAAGTTGGGAGGGCTAAATATCCCGAATGTTAAACTCTATTACAGAGCTTTTAATTTAAAGAGAATTATTAAACTATTAAGTCAAAATTGTGTGCAAAAGTATGAATTAGATTATATAGAGTTTAGAAATTGGAAGGGTGAATTATTTTTAGGTGAGATAAGAACTAATTCCCAATTTTGTAATTTTTCTTTAAAGAATATATTTAGAATATGGAAAGGATTAAAACCAATATTATCTCCAAATTCTTCGCCCATAATGGAAATTCTAGACCAACAAAATTGTCCTTTAGAGGAAATAATAAGTACAAGAGAAATTTTAACACGCAAAAAAGCTCTATTAATCACGGATTGGATTGATAATTGTAATACCATCTTCCAGAGAAAAAGTATTTATGTGGAGTTAGGCTTAAATTGGCTGCAAGAACTCCAGATGGAGGTGTGGAATAGAAAGATGAGGGAAAACAGTACAATAAATCGGGCATCAACCCCCTTCGAAAATCTGACTCTTGAAGTAAGGAATGGTAAAAAGAATTTAAAAGGTTTTGTGGGTAAGATTTATCAGTTGTTAAATTCTAGTGAAGATACTCAGCATTGGCTTAAAAAAACTTGGGAGGAGGATTTGGGAATTATAATAAAAGATGAGAACTGGAAAAAGAAATGGACCCATAGAAGTATGAAATCACTTTCAATAAAGGAAAAAGAACATAATTGTAAAGTACTTTGGAGGTGGTATCTCACTCCAGCCAAATTACATTTAATAAATAATAAGAACTCTGATGTATGCTGGAGATGTAATAAAGGAAAAGGGACTTATGTTCATATGTGGTGGCTGTGTGATAAAATGAGGAATTTCTGGGATGCTATAGGAGAGGAATTGAATAAAATATTAAAAATAACAATAGTGCTAAGTTCAAAGATAGTATTATTAGGTGAAGTGGATGATTTACATCTGGAAAATAATAAAAAAGAATTATTGTTATCTTTATTGATGGTAGCCAGACAGCTAATTGCCAAGGAATGGAAGAATGGAACTAATATTAGTAAAGTTAAATGGTACGCAGATGTTTGGCAATTGGCTCTCAATGAGAAATTAACTATCCAAGTTCACCAGAAAAAGGGGTTACTAATAAAGACACCATTTTGGGAGATTTGGGGTTCCTTTGTCAACTTCGCTTTATTAGGTGATAACAAGTTTAACCCAAGCCCTGACATGATCCAATTTTGGAAATAGAATTGAAGGTAAATGGTCAAGAAACCCCTGCCGACATCCCCCGACAGAGCACAGGTGGTCGGGTTATATTGTTTTATTGCTTTAGGTATTTTTTATAATGTATAGATTTGTTATTGTATTATTTTTGTATTATTTTCATTATTTGTTTTTTGTATTACTTCAGTTCTTAATAAAAGCTAATAAAAATTAAAAAAAAAGAAAGCGAAGAAGACCTAAAGAACCTCTTGATTGGATTGGAGGAGGAGAGTGCAAAAGCTGGCTTGAGACTCAACATCAAGAAAACCAAGATAATAGCAACAGGCCCTATCAGTCCCTGGAAAATAGATGGGGAAGAAGTAGAAGCAGTGACAGATTTTACTTTCCTAGAATCTAAGATCACTGCAGATGGTGACTGTAGCCATGAAATAAAAAAGACAACTGATTATGGGGAGACAAGTAATGAGAAACCTGGGGAATATAGTGAAAACAAAAATTTGCATAGTCAAAGCAATGGTATTCCTGGTGGTGATGTATGGGTGTGAGAGCTGGACCATTAGGATGGCTGAGCGCAGAAGAATAGATGCCTTTGAGATGTGGTGTTGGAGGAGAGTCCTGAGAGTCCCCTGGACAGCAAAGAAAACAAATAGGTCAATATTAGAAGAAATCAACCCTGACTGTTCATTGGAGGGACAAATAGTGAAGATGAAGCTAAAGTACTTTGGACATCAAATGAGAAGGGAGGACTCACTTGATAAGGCCTTGATGCTGGGAAAGGTGGAGGGCAAGAGAAGAAGGAGGTGTCCAAAGATGAGATGGATAGATGGTATTGTGGACACAATGGGCACAGACCTGGGTGGGCTGAGGAGAATGGTGAAGGACAGAGGTACCTGGAGGAAAATGGTCCATGGGGTCGACTGTGTGCCTGAACAACAACAACAAGGAAACTATATTTTGGGGGAAATTTATTATCCAGAGATGTTACTTTTTTGAAGTACCTGAAGGACTGTCTTCTGTCTGTCTTCTAGAGTTGTTACTGCATTAGGTGTAAACTTACTGGAGTATCACCAGATAAAATTGCCTTACTCAGTCCTCTGCTCCTCTTTTCCACAGAAGCTGTCAAAATCAGTTGTCGGGATCTCTGTGGTTTCCACCTTTTTATCTATGCAATTTGGTTACAACGTTTGGATTGTCTATTCCCCTAATATGGTAAGAAACTCCTGTGGTTTTCATGACTTCTTAAGGGATGTTACTTGGTTACTTGGCTTATCCATGTTTCTCACATCAGTTTGATGTGGCGGATCGAAGCATCATCTCCCACTGTTTTGAGATGTTAGCAGTGCCTCACCATTAGAAGGTTCTACCACTACCATAGCATGATCCGATGGCATGCCGGGGACTGAGTTCTGTGTTTTTGATGCTCCTTTAGCCATTTTAAATATGATGACACAGCTGGCTGGGCTCATGTCAAAGTTGGCCATATTAGAGCAATGCACTGGCCAAGTGCATTTCCCAAGTACCTGACCCCACACCTTTGTGGCATGGTTTAACCTACCAGAGGAATAAACCCCCACCACCATAGCTGTTGGATGGCCAGGGTCACCGCTGTGCCATGTTGAAGTATGAGGTGGGATTTGCAGCAGCTTAAGAGATGTAGTTTGACTAAACCAGTGGTTTAGTCCCAAACTATGGCCTGTGGGCCAGATCCGGACCCCAACACAAATTCATCCAGCCTGCAAAGCCCTCATCACTCCCGGAAGTGGAAGTAAAATGTGCAATACAGCAGTTTAACCGCTGTGCTATCAGAGTGACTCCACAGTAGAAGCCATTGTTCAGGGGAAAAATAGTTACAAATAGACAATTATCTTTATTTGTTCATTTTCCCAATAGTGGCCAAAATCCTGTTGTTGGCATGGATGGCTGCAGGCAATGAAGTCAGTGAAGACATCATCTGTTGTGTATTGAATTGTGCAAAATAGTGGGCAACAGTATCTAACACAATAACTTTGTTAATCTGCTGCAGTTCACTGCCAAAGGTTGAGCCATTTATTGGAACTGAGATTTTGGCCAATGAATATAAATCTTTTTTTGGTAAAAGAATTGCTTTCTCAAGACTAGCAGCAAATAAGGCTCAACTGCTTCATAAATCTCCTGTTGACTTTCCTCCCACCCCCACCCATGCTAGATATTTGTATACGTAGCAGGGAGGAATGGGTTGATCCAAGATGATTCCAATAGAAATAGAATAAGATTCAGATTTTTAGTGGGCCAATACATGTCCAGGCAAGGTCAAGGTGGGGCTTGTAATCTTCCTGTTGTGCTTGAAAGACCAAAGCAAAGTACAGATAAAGTAAAGGTAAGATGCAAGTCAGCACAATTTGCAGTATTGCATGATATAATTCTTGATCACAAAAACATCTATTGTGGCATCAGCCTTTGCTTCCAATTTCCTAGCATTGTAGAGCATGAGCCAACATGAGCTTTATGTCTGGCAAAGCCAACCAGTTATTGAATAATGACCATTAAGTGACAGAGATTGGCTGTGGGAACTTGTGAATATCCCTCTCATGTTATATTGTACGTGTGGAGATTCCCAGTTTGCAGCATTATATATTTTCATTTTGGGTGGGTTGGAGGCGAAGTTCCCTTTGTGTATGGGAAAAAACATATGCATTATATAAGTAGTCTACCAGCAGGTGGGAGTGGCTATATCACAAATGTTTCCTCATTGTTCACACAACTGTGCATAATAAATTGATTATACCAGGGGTTCCCAACCTTTTCAAGCCGGGGGCGGATCATGTTATCTCAGATAACTGCAGGGGCCAGACCGCCATTTTGCCCTGCTTGCACAATGGAAGTGGCCATTAGCCACACATGACACTTCCAGATGTGACAGAGTGGGTGGGGGGCCACATGAAATTGCACCATAGGCCACATCAGCCTGTGGGCCTTAGGTTGGGAACCCCTGGATTATACAAACTCTTGTATGTTCCTTTCCTAGCTCCTGCAAGACTTCTACAACATATCAACATATGAAGAACTGACAGATCCAGTCGTGCAGAAATTCATGATAACTGTCACTATTGCTTTGTTCCCACTTGGAGCCATATTTGGGTCACTTATCTTTGGCTATTTTGTAGATAAGTTTGGCAGGTACTAAGATAAGAATGTAACTGGTGAGCGATGTGTCCTACATTTTAATAATCTGTTTGCATGTCAGAAGGGTGCTATAAGATTGCTCTTGACTCAGATATCCTCACAGCAATATACAACTTTAGAAACCTTATTTACTGTATTTACTGTATTGATCCAATGTGCAAACAGGGGAATACTCAAGAATATGAGCAAGGGCCCTGATTTCCCAAGGTCCCTACTCATAAGGAAAGTGATGCTTGTGTACAAGAATGTCTTCAACACGTTTGTTTCCATATAAAAAAGTAGCAATAGGGGTGGAGCCAAACTACTGCATGCTCTGTTTCATGTGCTGAATGAGCATGACAAGGGATATCTAAATGGATTATCAGATCCCTTGTCTTCCTCCTCTTCCATTTTCTGAAACTTAATAATGAATCAGATAAAATCAATCACAGGTCACTTTTCATATCTGCAAGGGATATAATCCAAGATTTTCTGTGGTTACTTGAAGCCACAGAAAGCATTGAACCCTGTATTATAGCCCACATACCTGAGCATGCAAGTAGGGATGCTACAAATGCCTCCATCAATCTTTTAAATGTACTGAAGAGATGATTCCCCTGGAAACAATCCATTCCATCTCAACATTATATTGCTTTTAGTGGCCTCTAGTGGTCAGCTCTTGCATTTCTCATTGAATATTTTTGGACTCATGGGTAACTGAAACTACAGGTACTGAACCTGTGGATACAGAGGGATGGGGGCGGGACTTGTAAAGTGAAATAAGAGTTATAAATCCATTCAGTAATTCAAAACATTTAAAATTTTAAAAGCAGGAGGTTGGAACTTCATTTTCTTATGCACCTACTTACTCCTTATACTTACTTGACTGATCTGTATTTCACATGTCCCATGAGATTTTAGCAGCCTCTCACAATCGGAAGGTCCTACCACTTCTGTAGCAGGGTCCAATGATGTGTGGGGGAACTGTGGCCCATGTGTTCATGCTCTTTTAGCCATTCTAACTATGACAACACAGCTGGCTGGGCTCATGTTGAAGTTGGCCATGTTGGAGCAATGCACTGGCCAGGTGCATTGCCTGAGTATCCAACCTCACTTAGCTGACCTGCAGTTCCAAAACAGAGGACCATTCTGGATGGCTAGGTGACACCTTTCTGGCAAGGTTGAACTATATCACTGTACCACTATAGCTGTCGGATCACCAGGGCCACTACTGTGCCACGTTGAGATGCTATTTGCAGCATATAAACCAGAGGAATTTGGCTGAAATTCTTCCAGCAGTGTCACTTGTGCCTTGTGAAGCTGTTGACATCATCATCATTGGCAGTTTTTCAGAAACTAGAGAAAGACTCCTATCGGATCCTTTTGATTGTGAATTTTTTTGACTGTGAGGAGGATATTAGAGGCCATGGGATGCGGGGGCGGGGGGGCGGCGGAGGGGAGCTTTAATTTTTAAAACACTGCCACCAATGGTAAAATTGTCATTGTGGCTATTTTAATAATTAAAGATTTCCCCATCTTCTGCAGTGTGAGCTACACTGCTCAATTTCAACCATTATATGTAAAAAAAAATATATCATTTCCATAATTCCTTTCCATCCTTTGCATGCTTCCTTTTATCTTTTCAGGAAAGGTACCCTGATCACCACCAACTTTTTATCCATTGTCTCTGCGGTGTTCATGGGTTTATCCAACAAGGTAGAGCCAATTGAATTCACCATGTTTGCACGCTTGTACACCGGGGTATGCGCAGGTGAATTACTGCTGTACAACCTTTGCATTCTGCAGTCTGTCTGGAAAGTATGTTTGTTTGACTAAGTTCAGGCTGTCCATTGAATTGTGGTCTGAAGAGGCAGTGGTCTTTGAGAGGAGAGCCAGGAGTTCAGTTTTAATTTGAAAGAGAGGCAATTTCCCACACATGGATCAGTGGTTTGATTCTTATGCGGCAGGAAGTTCTACAGAAAAATGCAAGGAAATCATTGATACTATGTCTAAGGTTAGGTGCTCCACCGTGTGATTTCCTGTGCAGGTTTCCACAGTTGTGCCTCAGACTTTCAAAGATAGACATGGGGAGCGCAGATTGATATTATAACCCTGTAAATTTTGAGAATGCATTTTCTATATAAAACTGGTTTTAAAAGTTGCAAATTATTTAGCAGTTCAAAAGCAAGAAATTGCAAGTAGATAAATAGGGACCACTTTGGTGGGAAGGTAAACAGCATTCCATGCTCTCTGGTGTCTAGTCATGCCTGCCACATGACCATAGAAACATCTGCAGAAGCAGACAGCGCTGGCTCTTCGGCTTTGAAACAGAGATGAGCAATGAACCCTAGTGTCGGATACGACTGGCTTTTAAGCAAGTAAAACCTTTATCCTTGCCTTTAATTAAAGCAGTGTTGATGCCCCAAAATGATAACCAAAATGTTGTCATCTATGATGCATCTGGTGTAGATTAGGTATGGGCCAAATTTCAAAACTGTCTGGAAAATACTTTTAAAGTGCTGAAATTTATTCATTAATTCTCTTGATTTCTTCAACCTTTGGAAAGACATATAAAATACTTCAGTCAAGCTTTGGCAAAGCTACTGAATTTCTTTTCTTCACATTCAAAGTGTCAGAGGTAAATCTCTGACTTGTGGACATGCCCCATAAAGTTGTCTTGTTAGATAGGAAACCTCTATTTTAAGGGTTTAGATCAGCAATTCTCAATGTTTTCAGGTCACAGGCCTGAACACGCTGCCTGGGCAGCTGATTGGGCCAGTCACATGGCTCTTCCCACCTGGAAGCGGAAGTAAAACATGTGCTGTGCATGCACAGAATGCATTTAGCAGCGTTCTGTGCATGCACAGTGCACAGTTTTTCCACTTCCTGGTTTGGCGAGGGCATCACGATTCACGGGCCTGATGAAATGGCTTCGGGGGCCGGGTCTGGCCCACAGGCCGTAGGTTGCAAATGCCTGGTTTAGATCCTAGGATCATGTATTATTTTGGAATAAAACAAACATCCATAGATTGTCACTTGCCAGGACTTTGTCAATGCACTCTGCATGTAATTCCACAGGTTTCCTGTGTAACAGATCCCCAAGAAAAATTCAGAAGTCTAGGTCCAATCCCAGCTGACAAGGAATGTTACAAATTGGGTTTACATCTAAAGGGTCAAGTGCCATCTCAGTTCAGTGTTAGTCTATATCAGTGGTGGCCAACCTTTTTTGTGCTGTGGGCAGCTGAGCAGGCTGGAGGCGTGGTTCCTCCTGCAGTAAATGCTGCCATAATTGCACCCGTGGCTGTCGTAAACATGTTTACGACAGCGACGGGTGCATTTCTGGCTGGCTGCTTCCGCTGCTTCGGGTGGTGGGGGAAGCAGTGGGAGTGAGAGCAACACGTTTTTAGTTCTCAATGCATTTTGGGCACATTTTCAGTGCTTCTCCCACTTCCATTGGGGGTGGTGGGGTTGTCTCCATAGGCTGGATGAATTGGCACTAAGCGATGGGGCTGGAGCTGGCCCGTGGCCGTAGGTTGGCCACCCCTGGTCTATATCCTCTAGGTATCAATATTGCAATAATGCTAAACAATCAAATTTCTACAAATTTTATTAACTATATTGCTTGCAGTGGCTCAAGTCGCTAAGATGCTGACTGGGAAGCGGAAGGTCAGCAGTTTGATTCCCGAGTACTGCAGGACGGAAATGAGCTCCCGTCTTCATCCCAGCTCCTGCCAACCTAGCAGTTCGAAAGCAAGAAATTGCAAGTAGATAAATAGGGACCACTTTGGTGGGAAGGTAACAGCGTTCCGTGTGCTCCGGTGTCTAGTCATGCCTGCCACATGACCACGGAAACGTCTGCAGAAGCAGACAGTGCTGGCTCTTCGGCTTAGAAACAGAGATGAGCACTGCACCCTAGAGTCGGATACGACTGGCTTTCGAGCAAGGGAAACCTTTACCTTTCTAAAGTACAGTACTTAATTTTTTATTAACATCATTTTAAAATTTATTTTAAAGCATAAAAAGACATACAAATGCTACAAAGAACCACATACATATAAAATTTACATAGCTTCTAAAGTACTTCAAGGATGTTGAAAGCATAACATGCTTGTGAGTTCAAATATCTCAACAGTAACATACAGATATTGAAAATTGCAAGCATGTCATTAAAATATAAAATTTTAAAACAGGAGCAAAAAAAAGCAAAAAAAGGGAAGAATCCAAATTACAATGTCAAAGGTTCATGAAATAACTCTTAAAATAAGATCACAATTTAAAAATCTAATCAAAAGTTATACCTCTTTAATAATTAAAATCAATTCTTAAGATACAAAATCTCTTAAAAGTAAAACAATTCTAAAACTATAAAACATCTAAAGCTATAAAACATTTCTAAGGCCTTAAGCATGATTTAAGAAACACACAGAAAAAAACTCAGTTGACTTTGCCACTTAATCTAAGTAGAAATCCTTTATGTTGTTATTATTTTGATGGTGCCGGGAAGGAAACCAATGCTCTGTCTGCTATTTGGTGTCAGCCTCAGAGCTGTTGTGTGCATTTTTCTTTCCTTCCTCTGAAATAGCCTAGAGACAGAGTGCTATTTATACTAGCTTACATTGTTTTGAATGCCTGTTGTTGTTTTTTATAGCACAAGCTCTGTTTTATGATGTAAACTTCAGTTTTAAATTTGTACACAACACCCACTGCCTCAGCCATTAGCCTAATTCAGGGGCTCACAACCTATGGCCCATGGACCGGTCCTGGCCTGTGGCACCATTTCATGTGGCCTGCCATCTTCGTTCCTGCCACTACAGACACCAGAAGTGGCAAAAACAGCCAAAAACATACTGCCCTCACTCCCACTGCCGCCACCACCTGAAGTAGCAAAAACAGCTGAAAACGCACCTGAAATGCACCCATGGCTATTGTAAACATATTACGTCAGCCACAGACTCATTTTACAGCAGCATTTATGGTGGAGGAAACCATGTGTCTGGCCTGCTTAGCTGTCTGAGGGGGTGTGGTCCTGCCCGCAGCTGGAAAAGATTGAGAACCCCTGGCCTAATTTATTACTGCCCAATATATGATGTTGTTAGTAATGACCACTTTATAAAAATAAGGGCACTTTCTTTTCCCCATTATTCATTATTTTTAAATTGTTCTTCAGCTTATAGTAAACTATGAGAAGCAAAAACAAAGATTAGGTAATCTTGGTTGCAATTCTATTTTCCTTCCAATGACCTTGCTTTGTGGAGCAGTGGAATAACTGTCTCCTTAGACAACCACTCAGGCTGTAGTATGAATGGGCTTTCCCCCTTCATTTGTGTACATAATCTGAGCATCTTGTAATGCTATAAAGAAAATCCCAAGAAGGGGAGGAAATACTTCATGGATCTTTTGAAATTTGAGCCATGGTTCTAACCACATTAAGATATGTAATGCTCCACTATACTTTATTGGATGGACCTCTAGCAAAACTATCTCATGCAATACCTACTGTACTTCCCATAGAGCAAACCTCTGCTCATACTCTTATGTTTTAGCTTGTTGACTTAGCATTGAAAATCAACACTGCCACTTCTTTCAGTTTGTCAGAAGTAGATGGCATTTTAAGTATCACAAGGCTAATTGCAGGCGCACCCTCCCAAAGAAAGACTCAGACACCGGTATATGGATAAAGGCATTGGGCCACATTTATTGAATAATGCCCTAGTCCGAATTATAACTTTCAATTGGTACTCAGCCAATTATAATTCTTAAGGCAAGCAGGCCGCAGTAACACTGGTAAGGTTCCTCCCAAAATTGCCAATGGCAATTGGCTACAATGTATCCATTTGTATCAATTTGTTTGTTGAGACAAACAAATTGTTGACCGTAGTCAATAAACTATCTACTGACCCCACCCTCTGACGTGTATCCGTCAAATCACGGGGTGATGCATGCTGAAGAGCTCCTGCCATCACCCCTTTGCCTGGTTCGTCGTTGACCGGTCGACGTTATTACACCTGTACCTGTCTAAGTGTTTGCCAGTCAATTGCGAACCTGCCGGATACCTGTGGGTCATAAATATTTACCTTACCAGTGCTACCCGCCACACGGGGAGGCATCCATGATGACTCACCGCCCCCCCAAGACCGTCAGCTCGGTCGCCAGGCCTGCTTGCATCACACCCAGAACGAGGTACATACCTCTAGCCGACAGGTGGACCCCTTCTCCTGCCTACCAGCAAAATTTTTGTGTAAGGCTAGCATCCTGTCTCCAATGGCCGTCTCACAGCCATGCTCAGAACGGGACGGAGCCACAGCCCCGTCCACTGACTGCCGGAACAGTCCAAACTAGGGAGATCTGCATCTCCCCTAAATTGGTGTCTCGGCACGATGTTAGACCATAGCGACCGTATGTAAGCCATACGTGATATAAAATGCCAGGTCACAGCCCCTCGACGGTTTAGTAACAGCAGTGATCCGTATAAGATTGCTGCCACCGAGGTGCCTGTAAAACATTGGGTGGTCCAGCATCCCTGTCAGACAGCAGGAATGGCCACAGTTCCCGCCCCCATGTGCCGCGCATACCATACCATAGCATACGTGTGGATGCACACAGCCCAGCCGGGGTCCACTCTCTGTCGCTGCAGCATATACTGCTGCCCAGTGTACATAGCTGCGGCCCACCAGCCCCCTGCCACCGGTGTGTTGAGACCCCTGGGATCTGTAAAAGAGGAGAAAAAAGGTGAAGGACATAACTAGGTACTCATACAGTGAGGGGACGTACATATCTGAAATTGTTCGTAGACGCATATCCACCTCCGAGTACCCCAAACGTAGCCGCGATCAATGCGACGCCTATCATAAGTAAATGGTGCCAAAACGGGCCCCACACCGCGAAACGCGGCACCGGTCACCCTCAGGGACTTTACTATGGTAAGGGTAGACCCATCCCGGTGGCAGAAAACAGGCTGGGGCGCGCAGCAGGCACTGTCGAAAATTCATGTAGGGCACCAACCGGACAGATGTCTCAAAAACTTCGTAGCAGTATACACCACTGCCTACACCGTGCTGAATAACCCGTGAGGACCGCATCCCCACTCAAGCCCACTCATGTGTGACAGAGACATCTTCGAGTTCCAGTGCCCTACGAGACACATCCGCCTTACACAGGTGGCACCAACTCTGGCACCCACTCACTGATGCGGAGCGCTCCAAAAAGGCTACCATGGTAGCTGCGTGGCCAAGAGCCACCTCACACCTATCTGTACATAAGTAATGCCAGCCTCGTGCAAGGTGGGTCAGAAACTCTGGGAACAGGGGTGACACGTGTATGGGCGGCGGACACGTTCCCGTGTCCACCCCTCCCAAACACGACGCATGAACGCATAGTGATACGCCTTACGCGTGCGAGGTGCCAATGACCTGTCCGGTTCCCTTCTCCTCGCCAAACGTCCAGCCATCGGCCAAAAGTGGCGAGTGGAATCCCTCTGCTTCCGGAGTAAGGCACGGAACCGGGTGATCTGCAGGTGGTGGAAAGCAGCAGTAATGTCATTATAAATACCTAGAACATGTCTTGCCTAGAACGGCACATTTATGCGTAGGCTTCTCAAAAGAATAGACAAACTAATGTCATGACCCTGGGGGATTTGCATGTCTGGGTGTTGACAATGTGCACCACTGCTGCATTGTCACACCGAAATTGGACCACTGAGTAGGCCCACTCATTGCACCATAGCATCAGTGCTCTCCAAAATGGGGAAAAACGCAAGGAAGGTAAGATCGCGGAGGCGATCCGTGCACCCACCCTCAGAGTAAACCCCCATAAGTCCGGGAGCCGGAGGTATCCGACCGTACTTGAAATCTAGGGTAGACCATCAGGTCTGATCTCCAGGAAGAGACCCCGTTAAACCCAGGAGTAATTTGACCCAGACCGGACAAAATTAAGGTGGCCATGAATTAACTGCAGCTCACGAGGGCACACTTTATGTCTGGCAATCAATGCCAAACTCGCCGCGGAGATCCAAGCCACCGTATTCATGGTTAACCCGGATGCCCGCGCGACAGAGTCGATTCAGAAATGTGAGCTTAGTAGATGGGACCTCGGTCTATTCAGGCGCCAAGGGGACACCCAGTTCCCACCTGAGTGTCTGAATTGTAATGAGGAGGTGTCCAAGCCCCGTTCACCCCCGAACCAAAAGTCATCGAGGTAATGGGCTAGAGACCGAGACCCCGACCTGTGAGCAAATGGCCACTGAGTGAAGTCCCCAATCGGTCGAGTGCTGAACATGAATTAACTCAATCAGAAGGGGGTTGGCCTTATCTAAGTAAAATTCCCCTCGGAACCTAAAAAACCCAATAGGTCTAAATCATTGGGTGCACTGGCAATAATCTGAAAGCCGAGTGCATATCACACTGTGCCAGAACAGCACCAGAACTGCGTGAGCGTGCCACCCATAGTAGCCGAATCAACTACGAGTACCTGACTGAACAAGGTCATCAGGAATGGCATCCCTGAATGGACTACCCACAGGGTAAGCTGAATGGAGGATTAAATGACATTCACCCTAGTTCTAGCTCAGTATGAGCTTCATGGGGGAGACATTCGATTTAGGAAAGGTGTTTCCAAGAACGGCCCCCGCTACTCTCATAGCCCCAACTCCCTTAGCTGTGGACAGTGGAGCCCCCTCTTCGTTACCCTGCAAGGGAACCAGATTAGTAGCATCCTGGGACCCCCAACACCCCCAAATGGATACAAAAGTCCCCATAGAAAACCCTCCAGCAGGTATCCCGCCCAATCCCTTCTTGGATGAACTGAGTGCCATCTCTCCAGGCTGACTATACTAATTGGGGCGGGGGGGAGCTTATGACAAGGTTAGTTGCTTCAGACAGAGCTCAGATCGCCCCTGTGCCTCAGCCCCGTAACCCACCAACCCGCGGGCACACGGTGGCGGCGTGAGGGCCAGCGCAAAAGGGGACACGAAGTCGGTAACGACCGTGGTGCTTAGTACATGCATCGTCAGCTGAGCAGGCCGAACACAGCAGGCGGGCTGGAACCCCCTGCCCGACCAGTTAGCGTGGAGCCTGTGTCTGAGCAGCCCGCTGCTCAGCATGACCACCATGGTACCTATCACCAGGCACCAGTCACGTGGGAGTGATGTACACGAGCACACTCACTGACAGGGCTCATCCCACCTCCCCTCAGGGTATAGAGCCACCCTAATCCACATCCCTCACCGTAAGCCAACTGCCATGGGCCCATCTAATCAACCATCGCTCTGCAAATATTAGCGATTGGTGGAAGCACCAGGATGGCCCAAGCAGGTCAAGCCCTGCGGCATACCACCATACGTACAAGGTATGCCGCCAACCAGTTGGCCCAAGGTGCGCGGTGGCTCACGGCGATGGGACATCTCTTTGTCTCAGTCGCCCTGTCCCTCTCTCTCCTCCTAGTGGGCTCGCAGTTCAATAGGGAGAATATCCACATGTCCCCCTCCAGCCCTTACCCCTCATGGCCTGCGGCCAATAATCACCCAGGGGCAAGTAATAGCCGGCCATCGGCAAAGCCCTCGACGGGACATTCTGCATAAAGGGCATGTGCAGCAGGACCCGGACAGCCCCTGCGATGCTCAGCAGTGTCCCGGGGGCAGACACCCCAGTGCGTGGTGGCTTACTACGGCGGGACCACACATGTCTCTATCCTCCTGTCCGCACCGCCTATCCTTATTGGGATCTCGGTTCATAGGGAGAATATATCCACGTACTCCCCCCCACCAAATCTTTTCCCTCGTGACCTGGAACAAATGATCACCAGGGTGCAATGAATAACCAGACATTGGCAAAGCCGTCACTGGTTACATGATGTACACGGGGCATACGTAGCGGGACCTGGACAGCCCATGCGATGCCACGTACTGCCCCGACGGCAGAAACCCCCACCCCCAACGTCGTGCCAGAATGCAACCAAGGGGCACTGGGATAGGCTGGCAAGTGATGCCCACCAGCCTCAAATTGGCGAAGCCATGACCACTGAACCCCACCGCTGGAAGTGGACTGTGATGTGGGTGCATTCAACTTGAACCTAATACTCACTAGTTGCACCCCCGTGAGCCGTCCCCACCGGGGGTTCCGGCCCACGGTGGGCGTCGGAGCTCGTGACCGAAATCGAGCTCTGGGGCCACATCCGACCACACCCCAGTTGCATTTCTGGACAAACAGGGAGCTGCAAGACGGCGGCAGACACAGGCCGGAGTGTCTCAAGCAGCTCGACCCGGCTAGCCGCCTGTTGCAGAGTGGCAGCAGTCGAAGTAGCCGGTAGACACGAAGGGCCCCGGTAGATAGGGAAGGACCCCCTCCCACTGGATTGCCCATGATGCCTCCAGCACAGCTAAACATGCTAACCAGGCATCCCCTGCCACGGAAACCCCTAGTATAAGGTGGGCCAGGTGGGCCGGCCGGCCGGCTAGGGATTGGGCCAGAGGCTCCAATTTGAGATCCTGGGCCAGAATAGGGGCCATGCCCAAAAACTCCGGCCCCTGAGGGGGTAAAACGTGCTGTGTGCCAGCACCAGGCCCTCCCCCCAATCGTTCTGGCCCATGGCCGGCAACTGCGGGCCGAGGGCCAAATCCCCTGAAGGGCTGGCCTGAGGCTGAGAGCCGAGGGCCATATCCCAATCTGCCCCATCCCACCGGTAACGGTGGGTAAAGGTGTTGTCTTGCTCCATTGCAGGGGCGCAGCCATGGCAAGGTGGGCCACACGGCCCACTGGTTGATACACTGGGGACCCCCATTTGGGAGCCAGGTCCTGAAGAGGGCCATGCCCAAAACTCCAGCCCATGAGGGGCCGGAGGCAAGCCCTGCTGGGTGACCGCACCAGGCCCTCCCCCGTTGTCTGGACCCATGGCCGGCAATTGCGGGCCGGGGGCCAAAGCCCCTGCAGGGCCATCCTGAGGCTGGTCGCCGTGGCCTTCCTCTTGGGAGGCATCTCTGAAGGAAGACGATCCCTGTCCGGGGATTGCAAGCGCCGAACTGGCTAAAAAGCCGAAGACTGGAGAAACGAAGAGCGACGGAGAAAACTTCTCCTCTCCGTCGCTATTTCTAAAATGGCAGCTCGGCTGCCTCATGGCCACCCCTTTTATAGAGGGGTGGCCACGCCCCCTAACTCACCTGGATGTCTGAGTCCGGGTGGGGTGGGCCGCAAAGAGCGCGGCGGCCATTTTGGCGCCGCGCTTTCATTATATTATTTTGCCTGCTGAATTTCAGATGAATAAATGGAGATATTTTGTGTTGTGTAATTTGAGTTTTTGATATTGCATTCTTTAGAAGAGATAAGTGAACTCTTGCAGGGATTTCCAGTTCCCCCTCTAAGTACAGATGTGAGCCCTTTTAAAAAGAAGTTATAAAACTCCCAGTTGGTAGGTCCTGTTGATTTTATGGGCGTAGAGTCTTTATGTTGATAGATGGCAGTTTTCCATTTAGCATGAAAATAAACACATCATGCCATAGTCATCAGGCAAGATAACTACAATGTTTTAGAAGGCTAGGTTTAGGTATTAACAACTATACCTGCTAGGGAGTTACAAAATGAAATCCCATGGCTTAGTGTAGTGAATCCGCTAATTCAATGGAAATTACATAGAAGCTGATGACATATAACTGCTAACTAAAAAAGACTTACGGTAGGCTAACAGTATGCTAACTTTCTTTGCTCTACTTCTAGCACACTGCAACTTGTTATAAACAAATACAGTCAAACCTCTACATATGAATTTAATTAGTTCCTTGAAGTTGGTTGTATCTAAAAAAAATCTTATCTTGAATTTCCCATAGGAATGCACTGAATGCAATTTCCCATAGGAATGCATTGAATTTTGTACAGTATCTCGAAAAAATCCTATTAAAAATTTGTATCTTGAACCTAATCCCCCCCGCCCCCCTGAGATATCCAGATATATCTTGAGTTTTTCTTAAGTCAAGCCATTCTTATCTTGAGGTTTGACTGTACACAGTCAAATCAGTTGTGAAAGAATGTGAGGGTTAACTCTGGTTTGGACATGTCTCAAAGGGAAGGACAGGCAAAGGTGAGGAGCAGCCATTACACTGTGACCCAACTTGGTTCAAAGGAGAAGCTTGACAACATTAGCATATCTATGGCATCAAATGCTGTATCTGTACATAATTTTAGTCAGGAGCTACTTGGACACATTAAGAAGGATAGAATGCCAGACTTCAGGAAGTCTCTTAGAATGGCAGTTAATCACCCTACCTATCTTTGGTGGCTCCCTAGAAGACTTTAAAAATATTTGCAGTGTGTGCCTTATGAATTATCCATTAATTTATGCTCCAACCAGGCCTAATTACCACTGTTGTCCCTCTATACCTCTGTGAGATCTCTCAGACAAGCACAAGAGGAGGCATTGTAATGCTGAACCATCTCGCTATAATCCTTGGAGTTATGACAGCTCGGATACTTGGTCTTCGTGAAATCCTTGGGACAGAAAAAGGTAATTTGTCAAAGTGCACCGTTTGGCTTGTATCAGTTCAGGTGAAAAACACAGATTCTTTCAACATAGTAATAAAAAGGTTACCGTGTAACTGAAGTACTAGTGGTAGAAGCCAGAGCAACAGGAACAGCACTCCCCCCCTCCTTACTGTTATTATTGGATACAAATCTACCATTTGATTCACAGTTGAGGACTAGTATAAAATTAACAGTTCAAGCCCTAACCAAGGACCTAAAAACTGTTAAGGTAATGTCTAAGTATATATGCAGTTCCTAGTAGAGGTTTTTTTTTTTTTTTTTTTTTTGGAGAGTTAGGATGTTCAAGTCCAATAGATTAAAAAAATTCAAATATCTAGGGAGTCCTTTAAGGTATTGTTACAAGAGCTCCAATCACTATGGGTACAAACAACAGATTTTTTCTCCTCTATAAACATACAACTTCAAAACACAATATTTTGTGATTTTCTCCAGTTGCTTGTCCTCAATTTGTTCATCTCCTGGTATAGCAATGCCAATAGAACAGGTCTTCTTCTCTTCCACAATAGTAATATCAGGTGTGTTGTGAGTCAATTGAGCTGGAAAAAGTGCAGAGGAGGGCAACCAGAATGATTAGGGGACTGGAACACCTTCCTTACCATCTGAGGCTGCAACGGTTGGGCCTCTTCACTCTTGAACGACGACGTCTAAGAGGTGACCTGATTGAAGTTTATAAAATCATGCACGGTGTGGACAAAGTAGATAAGGAAAAACTGTTTTCCCTATCGTATAACACTAGAACTAGGGGACACTCGGTGAAACTTTTGGGTACTAGTTCTCAAACAAATAAGAGAAAGTATTTTTTCACCCAGAGGATTACTGGTCTATGGAACTCCCTGCCAGAAGAAGTGGTGACAGCTGTCAGTCTTGACAGCTTTAAGAAAGGATTAGACAAGTTCATGGAGGACAAGAGTATCAATGGCTATAATTATGGATACTTAAGGACAACCTCCGGGTTGGAGAGATAGGCAGGATATCTCTCAATATCATTTCCAGGGAATCCTAAGCAGGTGAAGGCATCTGCTTGGGAATACCCTGAAGGAAATGGTGAGCCACTGTGTGAGACAGAATGCTGGACTGGATGGGCTGTGGCCTGTTCCAGCAAGGCTGTTCTTATGTTCTTATGTTCTTATCTTTTTGAATTTTAAAATCTCACAAGATCTTGACTTTCTCATTTTCCAAAACCTTCTCTACCTGATGTCCCCAATAATTTTTACCGCATTCAAATATGAACTTTTGACAAAGTTTCCAAAGAATAATTTTTTGCAACTCTGTCATAGCATTGCAAATAATCAGTCTTTTCTGAATCTTGGCATCTTCTCCTAAAGGTTGGCCAATAATGATGGGCCTTGCTGGAATCCTACCTTTGTCTCAGGTTGTCTTTCTGCCCTTGTTTCCTGAAAGTCCAAGGTATCTACTAATTCAGAAGAGGAAAGAAGAGAGAGCAATAAAAGGTAGGATGGTTGTAAATTGGGCAGAATGTTCTAGGCTGAGGGTTCCTAAATATCTGTGATCACTACACATCAGGATGTAGAGACTTTCCCCTCTATTTGCTCTTCTCATGGACCCTCAGCAAGAAGTGTGATTGAGGGTAAATTTCCTTCTCCTTCACAGCCAAAGCATGATTAATTAAGTAGACAGTGGTGGTAGGAAGAGCTCTTTATGCCTTCTTCTTTCTCTCTCCCAGTCTGTCTGAGAGGCTTCTAAGAAAAATCCAGTCTGGAGGTCTTACAATTACAAAACTCCAATCCCTAATTATTAGGGATGGGATTTCACTACCTCCAAAAACCTTATCTGTGTCTAAATATTGGTCTCACAGATCACCTGCTCCAAGATGTTTTGTAGTTAATTTGAACCCATCTGTTCTTGGGTTCATGCAGGTATTTGTACAATTCCACATCAGCATTAAAATTAAACAAAGTGCAAATGGAAAAAAAATCAAGAGTTATAAGCCTGGCATAGTGGCACTATGCAAAACTGTCAATTCTGGCAATGGGGTGGACCTTATACAGGGGGATCATGATGCTTAAATTCCAGAAAGTCACGAACATTTTCAGGTGTAGGAGAGAGTTGCTTCCAAAGTAGAGTTGCCATAATTCTCTCCCACAAACCAGGACAGAAGTATACTTGACAAAAATCGGCGGGTTATCTACAAAATAAACTTTTTAAAAACAAATATAATATAATGACAGCTATAAAACACGTTCACATTAAATATATTAATATATAAATGAATTTATTTACAACACCGTATTTTACGGACCATAAGACACACCTGACCATAAGACACACCCAGTTTTTGAGCAGGAAAACAAAGGAAAAAAATTCTGAACCTGTATTTTCACCACCAACCAGTGGTGGCGCTGCAGGGGAAATGGGCGGGCAGGCCAATTTCACTGAAGCAAGAAGTGATGCTCTAGGCTAGCCTCTTGTTCTCCCTGCAACCAGGAAGCATTGCTTCCCCCCTCCATTTTGACTACTTTGGTGTATGCAAACCAAGACACAGGACACAGCCTCGGGCTGGGTTAACTCAGGTTTATTGCATCGTGGACAGAGGGAACATGAGGTAATGGCGGATCGATAGCTCTTTATATACAGTAGTAATACATTCGAACGTGGTGCCATGGTAGCCCATTGGCTACTGTCTGCGTGACGTCATTGCGGGTCACGCCCTTCTTGTCCAGGTGTAGGTGGTGGCGGGAAAACTTCCCGCGCTGTTGCCTTTGATGAGTTCGGACCAAGAGAGCTTGGACGCTCGCTGCTGCCAGCTGGTGGTCATTAGCTCGCGTCCTATTACAGGGTTTATATGATACAGCTGAAGGTTACATTGTTGCTCTAGGCAAGGTTACATTGACTCAGATACATTGTAATCCATGTGGAAGGTAAAACCATCAGGACACAACACCCCTCCCCCCTAGGACGAGACAAAGTCTCGAGCCCACACTTTAACACACTCCCCCCCCCCCTAGGAGACAAAGTCTCTCAGCCAAGAAGGCTTATTTCGAACACGCTGGGGTCTCGATGCGGGCTGCCTCTCCCCGGGTTTGCTACCTTCTCTTTGTCCCCTGGTTTCCTGTCCTGTAATTGGAGAGGGAGACTCGTTAGTAACTTGCCGCAGCTCCGCGGCGTTGTTGGGAGGTGTGCTCTTTCTTAGGGAGGAACCGGGGGCACTGGGGGCTAACGAAAAACCCCTCTTCTCGCTTGGATGGGTGGGGGAACACTCCTGAAAACCCCCCCGGCTCGCAAAATCAAAATCAAAATTACCATCGGGGGCAGCGGTCGCGAACTCCTCTCCCCCTTCCCCGGCCCCTGATAGGACTGGCGTATCAAAAGGATATGAGTCGGGGCCGCTGCTTCCGCTTCCTTCCCCCCTTGCTTGGGACTGTTGTCCACTGCTGTCTCCCCCTTGGGTTAAGCGGGTGGGGGAGAACCCTAACGCTGAATCCTGTTGCTGAGCTCCACTGACCGGCCCACTCACTCGGTGCCTCAGTTGGTCTGCGTGCCTCCTCCAAAGGAGGCCGGTGTTAGTCTCGACCCGGTACGACACTGGCCCCGTCTGTTCTACAACCGTCCCTGGCACCCAGGCTGGCCCTGCGCTGGAATAGTTCCTGCAGTGAACAGGGTCCCCGGCGGCGAAACCTTTCGAGACTGCCAACCCTATGTTTTTCCCTTTATCCTCGACTCTCGTCGGGTCTAACCTGGACAGGATCGTGGTCAGTTTTCGCCGCATCAAGAGCTCCGCCGGCGAGTAGCCTGACGCTAAGGGGGTTACCCTATACGCTAAGAGGAACTGGCATACTTGGTGATTCAGGTCCCCCGGGCCCATGCGCCGCAGCGCCTCCTTCGTTGTCCGCACCAGCCGTTCCACTTGGCCATTCGTGGCCGGGTGAAACGGTGCGGACGTGACATGCCGAATGGCGTTCACCTCCATGAATGCCCCGAACTCGGCGGAGGTGAAGCAACTAGCGTTATCGCTGACTAAAGTGTCGGGTAAACCGAATGTGGAAAAAACCCTCCTTAGCTGGCTAATTGTCGTGGCGGAGGACGTGCTCTTTACTGGGATAACCTCCAGCCACTTGGAGAACGCATCTACCACCAGGAGAAACATGGTTCCTCGGAATGGGCCAGCGAAATCCACGTGCACTCTGGACCACGGCCCCCTTGCTGTGTCCCACTCCCTATGCGGGAGACGAGCCGCCTCAGGTCGGGATCCCTGGCACGCCTCGCAAGTGCCGACCATGTGCTCAATGTCCGCGTCCAGCTGTGGCCACCAGAAGTAACTCCGGGCCAGCGCCTTTGAACGAACTATGCCCGGGTGGCTGACGTGCAGCAGTTCGAGCACCCTCGTCCGCAGGGGCGCAGGGACCACCACCCGTTGGCCCCACAGAAGGCACCCCCTCTCTAAGGACAACTCTAGCTTTTTCCTAAAGAATGGGTCGAACTCTGTACTCGGGGACGAAGCCGGCCACCCCTTCTGCACCCATGAACTGACTTTCTCCAGCGTCCTGTCCTTGCCTGTCGCCCTAGCAATGTCGGCTGGTACTATTGGGGGTGCGTCTAAAACCTCAATTAACAACACCTGGCGGTCTCTTTCTGCTCTCGCCTTTTGGTCGTCCGACAAGGGCAGAGGGGATCTCGAAAGCGCATCAGCATGGCTGATCTCCTTTCCGGGCCTGTACTCCAACTCATGTTGGTACGCGTTGAGGAAAATAGCCCAACGCAGCATTCTCGGGGACAGGATCTGCGGCGTGGGCTTGCTAGCCGTGAAAATCCCTAACAGCGGCTTGTGATCGGTCACGATTTTGAACGGGCGGCCATACAAAAAATCGTGAAATTTTTTGGTCCCGGCTACTATTGCTAACGCCTCCCTGTCGGTTTGCGCGTAATTTCGCTCCGCCTGGGACAGGGACCTTGAGTAAAACGCTACCGGGGCCTCCCTTCCGTCCTCCAACACGTGGCAAAGCACCGACTGTCCGGACTTCCCGTGCACCGAATTTTCCGCCTTGCCGGCTCTGGGACGCCACTCACGCCACTGGTGCATCTCGTCCACTCCAGCATTCGTGGACTCTGCGGCTTCCGCGGCCTCTACGACCTCTGCCAGCGTGGGTGGCGGTTCCTTATTCATCAGGCTGCGCTGTACCTCCTTGTCTCTCAGGCCACACAACACGCCGTCCCTGAGGGCCATCTCCAGGATGTCGCCCCATTTACAGGGGGCGGCGGCTATCCTCATGGCGGCCACGAATGCCTCAACCGACTCATCCGGCGCTTGGACTCGCCTCCAAAACGCGCTCCGAGCGGGAAACATTGCCCTCGAGGGGGAGAACCTCTCTCGCAGCAGCTTCATGATGTCGCCCGCCTTAAATTCGCTCACCTTCTTCGGAGCGATTATGCCCACCAGCGTCCGCTTGGTTTCCATCCCGAGCATTCTGGTGAGGATGGCCCTCTTCCTCTCCTCGTCGTCATCTTTGACTCTGAGTTCCACCAGTGCCGCCTGGAAGTCCATCTCTAGCAGCTCCCAGTCTTGCGGTTTGGTGATGTTGAAACCGCTCTGTGCCCTGGCTGTTCCGTGGGGATCCATTATCCCACCTTCGTCGCCAATTTGGTGTATGCAAACCAAGACACAGGACACAGCCTCGGGCTGGGTTAACTCAGGTTTATTGCATCGTGGACAGAGGGAACATGAGGTAATGGCGGATCGATAGCTCTTTATATACAGTAGTAATACATTCGAACGTGGTGCCATGGTAGCCCATTGGCTACTGTCTGCGTGACGTCATTGCGGGTCACGCCCTTCTTGTCCAGGTGTAGGTGGTGGCGGGAAAACTTCCCGCGCTGTTGCCTTTGATGAGTTCAGACCAAGAGAGCTTGGACGCTCGCTGCTGCCAGCTGGTGGTCATTAGCTCGCGTCCTATTACAGGGTTTATATGATACAGCTGAAGGTTACATTGTTGCTCTAGGCAAGGTTACATTGACTCAGATACATTGTAATCCATGTGGAAGGTAAAACCATCAGGACACAACACCTACTGTAGCAGGGAAACATGGAGCAAGAACAAGAAAGGTAAATGAAACCCTTTTTGTGCACAGGTTTGGTTTCTCACTTAAATGCATTGGGAAAATACAAGCAGAAAAGCTGATTGATCTCCAATACATTTAAATGGGAAATTGTGATTTTTGCCCTCTTGTGGCCACCTGTGGTAATGGCCCTTAAAATATGCCCCCCCCCTTCTTTCTTCCCTGGCCCGGAACAGCTGTGGGGCAGCGTGGAGGTCTTCAGTTAGTTGGGGCTGTTGTAAAATATCCTTGTACAACAGCCTTGCTGGACAGCATTTGGACTATAAGATGCACCCTCATATCCCCCCACTTTTTTGGGGGTGTGTCTTATGGTCCAAAAATACGGTAATTCTTACACCAATCATATGCTGGTGATTAAAGATTAAATACAATATTACAATTATAATTCAGGATTGCACCAAACAAATCCACAGTCCACACACCAACCACCAACATGTGAATGAGGAAAATGAACACTAAAAAGGAAGTACTTTTCTAAGTGGATCCTGATTTATTGCTGCCATCTGTTGTGCTTCTGAGAAGTTGTGTCACAATCAACTCTTAACATCCTCAGTTCCAGGAAACAACACTGGTCACACTTATCGGATGGTGGTCTGAGGATGTTAAGATTTTTTCCCAGGTAAACTCCAATTCCAATGTGGCAGGAAATCACTCATTTGAAGGTGAAGTTCAAATTTATTTTAATGGTGTGTTATAATTCAAAATCAGTAAATTTTAAAAATCTGGGACTTTAACGTGATTTTTATTGAACTGGCTGGGACAATTTTTACGGCCTTGAATCCAGGACAATCCTGGTTTTCTAGGATATATGGCAACCCTATTCCAAAGTAACATTTTGTACCAGAAAAATAATAATCAGCCGGAGCATTCTAAGTGTACAGTCAAAGCAGGGCTTGGCAGAAAATGCAGGGGATGGGCACGCTGTATAGGTAACCTAGCTTACAGAGACATACACAGCAACACACAAAATTAATTACTGGGAGCCTTTCAAAGTGCTGTGGCTAAAAAATGCATCCATGGTTTAACATGAACAGGTACGCTGGTTTGAATTGGTACAAAACACTACTTGGTTTTTCTTCCTTTGCCAGCAGACTACAAAGGCAGCACTTAGGCATGCCTTTGGATTGCATCAACAATTTTAAAAAAGGATAAGTGGCAGATTTAGCAATGGAAAATGGAGGAGAAAATTCCTGCCTGACTTAACATGGGCAAACTGTTAAAATTTGCCTTGAGGGTGATTGGAAGTGTCTTATTTTAACCCTGTCATTGGCTTTAAAAACTTACAAATATTCCAGGTTTAGTCCATTTTGACACTTTTTCATGTAGACTGAACTCCTCTAGTTCCTGTTAATATCTGGCCATCACCGCACAGATATAGATGTAGATGTTTAGGAATATGGAAATCAACACTTCTCAGGAATAAACAGTACAGATTAATGAGTGTGTCTCTAAATTCATAGAATCATAGAATAATCAAGTTGTAAGGTGCCTTTTAGACCATTGAGTTCAATGCAGGAATCCACATCAAAGCAGACATGACAGAGGGCTTTCCTTGGTTCTCACAATTTAGGCTCTTTTGACTCAAAAAGACATCTTAAGAAATGTTTCAAACATAAAGCTTTTCTCTCTCCAGCCTACATAAAAACAAAGAATAGATTTCTTTTTCATGTCAAGGTCTTCATCACTTGCAGAAACCATCACCAAACAAAACTAGTATCCTTTTCCTTTGAGAAGCAAAATACACAAAAGCATAACATATAAAATCTATGGTGGATTTCTTTTCTTTTCTTTTTTTTAAATTGCATGCGCTGCACCATAGGGACATTGAGACCCCCCGGGACGTCAGAGGAACCATATCTGCTAGAACACACTGGAGAAAGCAGGTTCTATATGATAATAGCTGGCTGAAATAAACGCAACACACCCCCATTTATATATTTCCCCATAGTGTTGGTGCACTCTGAGGGCAGTTAACAGTAATTAACATCATGCCCCCATATACTGGGTACTAATATTACCTCTACAAAAGTATGGAAGGCTGGGTCAAACTGGATCCCAGAAGAAAAGAACTCAGTACCAAATGGGTGCAGGACAGCAGTTTAACCAATGTCATCCGCCTAGGAAGGAAGGAAGACTGAGTAAACCCGATCCCCGGACAAGGATAGAACTCACTATCCTTGTTTCGCAGTATGGCAGTTGAGTCACTGATACCTCATGGGCAGGCCCCACCCAAGTTAAGGCCCCAGCCAGTGTAGGCAAGCAAAGCGAAAGTGAAACTGCTCACCCCAAAAAAGGCCCACAGTGAAGGAGAAAAATATTTTTGTTTTTCCTTGCTGATTCAAAGATGCCGGCTCCACTTGGAGCCCTTTGTCAGGATAATACTTGTCAAGTATCCCATATTGGCCGGGATTTCCCGGGATTTTGCGCTGCTTTTCTTCATTTCCCACCCGGAGCCGCTGCCATCCTATAATTTGCCAGTGGGGGAAGTAGTTACTGCACATCTCTTCTGTGTAGGTCCCTTCTATGGATGCGTAGAACCCTTCTATGGATGCGTAGAACCCTTCTATGCAGGCATAGAAGGTTTCTGAGCAGAAGGGGATGCATAGAAGGCTTTTATGCAAGCCTAGAAGTGACCTGCGCAGGACTTCTGTGCAGGTCCGTTCTACACATGCGTAGAAGGTTTCTACGCATGCATAGAATGCACCTGCATAGAACCATTCTGTGCAGGTCCCGTATTGTCCGGAGCCGCGCTTGATTTTAATGTTGTAAGCCACCCAGAGTTGTTCCGAGTTGGGCGGCAATACAAATTGGAAATTAAATTAAATTAAATTAAAGGCCTGCAAGAGCATGCCCATCTCTTCCCAGGGGAAGCAGGCAAAACCAGCACTGGGGGTATTTTACCTCCAGTGCTGATACATTCTCCATCGTTGTTTGTTAAGATGAGACAAGGAAGCTTGGGAAATGGTTATGTATTGCAGCTAAATAGTCTTATGCTCTCAACAGATTTCCATCTTTTTATATGTTACATTTTGAATTTCAGCTTGTGGTGAGCCCTCCCTGCTGTGTTTGAAGGGCCACCCTCTACATTCACCTGAGTGGGACTCAGGACTTCTGCCTTTGATAGTACTGTACTGTGGCTTGTGAGACCTAGACACTTACCAGTTCAAAGCCTTTCTGCCTCTGATTCTTTTTAGCCTTGAAGAAGCTGAGACAGAAGGAAAATGTGGAGGATGAGCTTGATGAGCTCTACCAGGAAGCCATCTTTGAGAAGGGAGAGAAGAAGATGGACACACTTAAACTTCTCCTACCGATCTACAACCAGCAGTGGCAGGTTCTCACCATCTTTGTCTTGACAGTAGGCCAGCAACTCACGGGCACCAATGCGGTAAGGAAAAAAAATCCCAGGCTGTTAGGAAGCTGAGCAAGGAAAATTGCTTTTCGTGTACTGTACATGCACAGCACCTAGACATACTATGCACATATAGAGTATCCCTGCAATGGATTTATAATGGCGATTGGAAGTGCATGAAGGGACAACACCTGGCTACCCTACATCTTGCCTAGATCATACCTGTCAAGCACGGCTCCGGACAATACGGGACCTGCGCAGAACCGTTCTACACAGGTCCATTCTATGCATGCACAGACAGCTTCTACGCATGCGCAGAAGGGACCTGCGCAGACAGAACACTTCTACGCATGCATAGAAGCCTTTTGTGCATCCCTTTCTGCACATGTGTAGAAGGGTTCTGTGAATATATATAAGGGTTCTACACATGCGTAGAAGGGTTGTATGCATGTGTAGAAGGGTTCTGCACAGAAGGGGATGTGCAGTAACTACTATCCCCCCTGCCGTCAAATTACGGGATGGCGGCAGCTCTGGGCGGGAAAGTAGGAAAAATGGCACTGAATTGCGGGAAATCCCTGCCAATACGGGATTTAATTTAATTTAATTTAATAGTCATATTTAAATATGCCACATACTCAGGTAGAACCCGACTCAGGGCGGCATTACAACAAGTTCTAAAAACACATAAAAACACTTTAAAAGCCCATATCCCACCCACTTCAAAAAACCCATATCCCACCCACCCATCCCACCCACCATAAAAAGAAGAAGAGAGAGTTCTTAATTCTTTACATAAGCCAGCAGGCGGGGACCGTGTTCCCATTCGGGCCCCACACCTTCCCTGCCAGCCAGGTCTTCAATCCTTTCCTGAAGGGCAGCAATTCTCTTTGAAGTCTTAGATCTGTTGGCAGGAGGTTCCAGAGAGTTGGTGCGGACACGGAGAAGGCCGTCCTTCGGGTGCTGGATAGATGTGCACCCTAACTGATGGCACTATTAGAGAGCCTCTCCAGTCCGCTCTGGTTGGATGGGCAGACACTCTTGGGATGATGCAGTCTCTAATTTATCCTGGCCCACTGCCATATAGGGCTTTAAAGGTCAAAACCAGCACCTTGAATTGCACCCGGAGACAAACTGGTAACCAGTGCAGCTCCCGAAGTAGCGGTGAGGCACGGGCATATCGTCCGCACCCCATCACCACTCTGGCCGCCGCATTCTGGACCAGCTGCAGCCTCTGAATGGTCATCAAGGGTAGCCCCATGTAGAGCACGTTACAGTAATCTAGTCGGGAAGTGACCAGAGCGTGAGTGACCATAAGCAAGGAGTTCTGGTCCAGGAGCGTGCGCAACTGGCGAATCACCCGAAGTTGGGCAAAAGCCCTCCTGGCCACAGCCGCTACCTGTTCTTCTAGCAGCAGCCGCGAGTCCAGAAGGACCCCCAAGTTGCGCACCGGGTCTGTCTGGGGCAAAACAGCCCCATCCAGTACCAAAGATGGTAGCTCCCTGGATAACAAGGGGCCCCTTATCCATAGCCACTCTGTCTTGCTGGGATTCAGCCGAAGCCCATTGGCCCCCATCCAGACCCCAACGGCCTCCAGGCAACCAGATAGGATGTCAACGGCATCACTAGAGTCCCCACGGGCTGAGATGTACAACTGAGTGTCATCCGCGTACTGATGGTACCGCACGCCGTGGGATACTTGACAGGTATATCCTAGATCACTTCTGGATTCTACGAGTGTCCAGAAGCAGTTTTAAAATGTGAAAATATTAAAAGGTTGGAGATAATCCTTTCTTTCACAGTCCTCCCAGTCACTAATAGCTGGAGAGTTGGAAGAAAAGGTTGAATTTACATTCTGGGCTTTGAATGAATGTAGTTAGGTCCTTAAAATACATTCTTTGTGTTTGTCTCTCCTTGGTAAAAGTAAGTGTTTCTAGATTTTGCAGGTTAAGTGAATCTGTTTTATGTGTAAATGTAATTTTTTACAAGAGATAGTGAGGGATGTGAACCCCAAAGCATGTACGACATCTTGGATAGCCATATTCAAAGTAAAACCTGAATTCATTGTTCCCATGAAACTAGAGCCATCAACTTCCACTACCTTATGCTTAGAATAATAAATAGCCACTGCTCCTCAAAATATTAAATCCTGAGAATCATAAGGAGTTTTTGTCACTCTTCCCCCACATGGTGTCTCTCCAATCCAGATAGAGAGGTTGGATTTTCCAGGCGTTGAACTCATCAACTAAACTTCATCCCCTAATGTTGGATTTCTTTGGTGGCTGACCTTGCTGACTTAGATATCAACAGAAACCTCTCCCTCCAGATACTTGAAATCACCTGAAATTTGAAAAGGGATTTTTACTTCAAAATATATAAAAACGTATTAGTATAAGATGTATATATGTATAGTATATTAGTACACTATAAATGCTGAATACATAAAGTTACTCAAGGAAGCAAACTCGAACTGCATCACTATCATCACTTTATTTGATAAGAATACTGGTGGAGAAAGGTATCAAGAAAAGAGATACAATCTCATCAAAGATCTTCAACATATGCCTAGAGAAATTTGTGCAAAGATTAAACTGAGAAGATGGTATCAAACTAAAATGGAGAGAGGATAAACCATCTCAGGTTTGCAGATGATATAGTACTAATTGCCAGAAATGCTCAACGACTCAAAAAATGCCGTGTGAGCTTGATGCAGAAAGTAGGAATGTTGGCCTAAAAATGAATGGCATGAAACCTAAACATACGCCATCAAGTAACCAATTGAAATTCCAAATAAAAATCCACAATGAATTCATCGAGCAGGTCAACCACTATGTCTTTCTTGGCTATCTGATTGGGATGAACAACAGTCAGAGAGCAAAACTAGCCAGGAGAAAAAAAGCAGGATGGATGGCATTTAACTCTATCAAAGAAATCTTGCTAAATGAGAAAATCGACAAGAAACAATGTGGCAAACCTTTTAATTCAACACTACTACCTGTGGTCCTCTATGAGAGTGAAACATGGTCATTAACGAAGGCCGAGGAAGAACTAACAAGAGCCATAAGAGTCATGGAAGGATAAATACTAAAGGTATCCCTTCATGACCACATCTCCAACACCAAGATAAAAAAACCAAAACAGAATCAACGAAGCTGTTGCTGAATATCACAAACTGAAAGTGTGCTGGGCTAGACACATCTCTCAAATGCAGACAGGCCTCGGACAGTAGCAGTCACCTAGTGGTATCTCAGAGGAGTAAAAAGACCTGTTGGCAGCACCCCCCCCCCAAAAAAAAAAAGATGGGAAGACCCAATCGTGAAAAGTTTATATATATATTGATTTTTCAAAAAATAACATATAATTAATAAGACATAAAGAAAACAAAAAAGCAAAATACATTTTAAATACAACATACTAAATACAAATAAAGTCAGAAGAAAAAAAAGAACCAAATCAAATTACAGAAATAACAAATACAAAACATAATTGATATTCATTACTTCAATTTTCTCATTCTCCCACTATATTGTTAACTGTATAATCCTGAAAAGTTTTGGTCAAACCAGGCGAAGAAGAGCATGACAGCAAGTTGTGACCAGCAGGAATTTATTCCTTGATAGTCTGGTCAATCAAGTAACCAAGGAATCATCAAGGCATAATGTAACATTATATTTGTAACATTGATAGATGTAAAAGTTGATTGGCAACAAGGACTATGCAAAAGTGATTGTGAAATTGGTCACATAGTTTCAATGTCTATAAATCCCATCTCTCAGTGTTTTAAAGCAAGATGTATATGGGATCTCTTTTGCTATCTGCAAGGCGGACTTCAGACCTACTTCAGCCTTATTTTGCAACAAAGTGGCCAACATGAAAGAGTCACGGGAAGAGGAGGCTCTTGCCTCATCACAATGGAAGTACAATTTCTTCTTCTAGAATAATGGTTCCCAATGTGGGCCCCATGCCCCACTGGGGAGGAGCTTCTATTCACAGAAGCCAACGTCAGTACATTGGCTGATGCATGGTTTGGTGAATTGACTTAGGCTTCTGGGAATTGAAGTTCAAAAACAAAAGGTAGGGAAACACTGCTCTAGAACCTGACCTTTTTTTGTTCCAGGTTCCACCGTAGCCTCATTGCTACTATTTGTAGACACTGAGAAAAGAGAATATTTGCAATTATTTAAAAAGATGGTGTGATTTTCTCCAATTTCATTATAGGAGCTCCATCATTGCTGGGGGGGGGGGAGGTTTGGGTTCTGGAGCTTTAAGTACCCTGGCAAAACTGCCTTCTAAAAAGCTTAGAGAACAGAGAAGGACTTTTGAAGCCACAATACTTTCTTCCTTAGTTGTTTCTTTTTTAAAAAAAAATGGGTGTCAGCGATGCCCAAACATGCTGTATATCATACCTAATATTATAGACTTGTACTATCATTCCTTACTCACCTTTTGTATTGAAATGTCAGTTCAGGGAGATGTACCTGCCTTGTATCTTCAGCAGCAAAGGCAAATAAAAAGAATAATGTTTTAAATACCACTGGATGCATAGATGCCACTCAGGCAACCAGACAACATCTAACTAAAAAGAGTGTGGCAGGACCACACTGTGTTTCTGCTGCTCTCATCCATTTGTTGCCATTTGAAGTAAGAAAGGAGCAAGAGGTTGTTGGGAAGATGGCATGTCACATTTGTGTTTTTACTTGGGTTCAGTGGCTCAGTTGTTAAAAAGCACGCCTTGTTAACTGGAAGGCTGGCAAGTTGGCAGTTCAAGACCCGGGTGTTGCACTCATCTCTGTCCCAGCTCCTGCCAACCTAGCAGTTCAGTATCAGGATCTTCTTTTGGAGAGGAAGAGAATCAGATCATGGCCTTCTTTTTCAGAGATTCTTCTTCTTGCATGTCTTGATAAAAACCCTTGACTGCCAAAATGAAGCCTCTTTCTTATCTTTGTCACTGGCCAAACCTAAGTCTACATTGGTGCATGTTTCTGAAAGCAATCGGCAGACCAGTAAATGAACTAGGTTCTGAATCTCTCTACATTCACACTGCGTGTTGTTGTCCTCCAGCAGCCCCCAATTGAGCATGTTGGTCTTGCATTTAGGGATTCCAACCCTCAGCCTATTCAGGGTCTGCCAAATGATGTTGGGAAGGTTGCGTTCCTCAGCTTTTGACCACACCATGACCTGCCTGGCCTGAAGCCTGCTTGCTCTTTCATGATCTTTCCATCAATACATTTGCACTTATACTTATGGATCATCTGTTCCAGTGCCTTATAAAGGTGGCAAAGAAGTGACATGGGTTGGTAGCTTTTTGGGTCATCTGAATCTTTGCTGGGTTTCAATAAAGCAACAACTCTAGCCTGTTTCCACAATTTAGAAACTTTAAGTTCATCAGCGGAACTGTTCATTAATTGCAGGAGCCATTCCAGAGTGCAAGGACCAAACTGCTGTACCTGCTCTGTTCTTATGTCATCAATACCTGATGCTTTATTCGGTTTCATGCTGTTTATAACTTCCTCCAATTCAGATTCCACAAATGAGCTTTTATGTAAATCCCCCACTTCTTTCTCTACTTGGATGGCTTTTCCACTCAGCATTTACTGTACACATGATGGTCCTGTATTAAATGTGTGGGATCAGATCATCAACAATTTTCATGCACTGTGGTGCTATCTTCCTGCTGTCAAAGATGTTATTCGGATAATACCACCTCCTTCATCTCCCACTTTTAAAGGATTCAGGCTTTTTTTGGATCATGGACAAGTTGGAGGACATTGGTGTCTGCCCAAGATAAAAGTGCACTATCCTCGTTGATCTGGTTATATCCCCAAGCCTCACTGTGGCAATAAAATCTCCAATTAGAAAATTTATTTGGTCATAAGTAAAATTGTCTGGTTCATTAAAAATAAAATTTGCTTCCATCAATTCATCTCTTTTCAGAGATGAGAAATGTGTGCCCTTGCAGTATAATCCCAATAATCCATCATCATGGGATATGCTAGTTAAGGATGGATGGTTACTGATGTTAGACAACTTCTAGTGGACTGCATGTTTCCTGTCCCAATCCAGTTTCATAAGATGTTTCTGAAGCTCTCAACGCTTTCAATCCACAGTTGGGAAGAACCAACTTCAACTTAAAACTCATTTATCTCCTGGAAAAAGCTAACCATTTGTAGACATGGACTTCTTTTCCAGGATTGTGAGATTGTGTAGTAGGCTCTAATGAAGGGGTGCCCAAACTATGGCTCACAGCCTGGATCTAGTGCTCAATGCCAATTCATGTGGCCCACACCACCAGTGTGGGTGTATTTTACTTCCATTTCCAGGAGCGATGAGGGCGGCGTGGGCTGGATGAATCAGCATTGAGGGCTTGATCTGGCCTGTGGGCCCTAGTTTGCCACCGCTGGTTTAAGCAAAGAAAATGACAGCCTAAAATCTATCTAATCCTGTTGCAAAACATGTCTGTTTCAAAACAGATTGCACGGTGTGTTTTACTTCCACTTCAGGTGTGAGGAACCATGTGTCCACTGAACCACATAACCGGCCCACAGCCCGAAATGTTTGGGCACTCCTGTTCTAATGCACATTTGGGTGGGAATGAAAATGGAAGCAGTATGAAGGGCTATGAATGCCTTCTTATGGTGTGGATAGGAAAAATGGCATTTCTTTTACAGGTGTTGTTGCTTGAAGAGTCCAGAATTTGACCATTAGGGAAGCAGCTCAAGTAGGCAGGTGAATTCTCTAGTGAATCTTCAAAATCTAGGACAACCAATTTCAGTGAAGACACAATTTTCCCATTCACCTGAGGCTTTTAAGGTTTCTGTTTTGATTGCAGGCATACTTCTATATTGAGAAATTATATTTGACTACCAAGATGTCATTAGATAAAGTTCGGTACATTAGTGTCATCTCACATACTTCTCTCTGCTTATCAACTTTAATCGGGGTAAGTGCCTCCCATTTCTTTCTCTCTTACCCCCTTATCTTGCCATAGGTGTTTTCCTGAAGGACCAGTCTTTGCAGAAAACTTGATTTGATCACAAAATTATAACTCTGTAGTTGTTTGCCTTGACAGCTTCCCTCAAAGAGAACTAGGAACTGCAAATGTATGACACTTTTTAAAAAAGGAAAATCTTCCTAAGAAAGTCTTTCAGAGCAACATTTTGTGAGTGCCATTTGGAACCATTGGCCACATGCTTCTAAAAATTTGCAAGTATTCCCTAAGCAGAAGAGAACTTCTGATACAGTGGTTAAGTTGCATTACAGCAGCCAAAATATTGGTAAAATTAGTACCCTGCATGTTGGGGGCAAAAATGTTAATTACCTTGTGAAACATCCAGAGAGTGCACTAAGTGCTATTGGGTGGTATATAATGTAATTGTTATTGCTACTAGTAACCCCTTAGAAATGCAGAGATGGAAGGACTCTATAGATCAGTGGTGATTAAACTTCACACTCTTGCTGTTCCTGGACTTCAATTACCAGAAGCCCAAGATAGCATACCCAATGGTCAGGGCTTCTGGGGAGTGAAGTCCAGGAACAGCAAGAGTGCCAAGGTTAGACACCATTGCTATAGATCATCAAGTCCAGCTTCTGCAAAGGAAGCACCCAGAACTGGTTCCAATGCACAGACCCACCTCCACACACCATACTTTGTTCACCTGGAGCAAGACCTAACACAGAGGCTGTATTCTGTATTGCTGCTGCAATGCTTTCTGGGAAGAAGCTGTTGCAATATTTCCTGTACATTGTAATCTTTAGGAAAGTGCCCTTTGTTGAGCCTAACTGGTGGTGATACCTCAGAGCCCAGGACACATTGTGCCAGTTCTCTCCAAAAAGAGTTGCATCAAGAAATGAGGCACAAAAGGCAGCCACTTTGGAAATACTGTGGTACCCCATACAATGATTTTAATCCATTCCATGGGGCTCGTTGTTGTATGAAAATGTTGCTATATGATACATGCATCGTATAGCGATTTTCCCTATGGGATGCATTGTACAACAATTTTTTTTTGCTAAGTGGTTTTTCCCATTGAAAAATTGTTGTATGATTTTTTTCCATAGGGAAAATTGTTATGCAGGACACATTTTCTACCCAAAACCTAATTGTTATATGATTTCATTGCTATACAGAGCGATAATTGTATGAGGTTCCACTGTAATAGTATTTGAAAGTGTGGATCCGTGAACTGGAACTTTGAGATGTTTACCTCGAGAGAATTCTGGGAGTTGAACTCCCCAAAATCCAAGGGGTTCAATTTTCCATCTTCTGGGCCTATTCATTAAAAATGTTAGCTGGGCTGAACAGAATTTGTTATCTCTGGAGGTTCTCAAATTGGAACAATTGCCAGAAATTTGCACCAATTTTCTGCACACTGTTTGGACTTGGCACCTGGGGGGGGGGAAGCTCATTTTTAATGCTATATACAAAATGAAACATGAGCTGGAAGACAGGTTGAAGGTTAGCAAGAAACAGCTTGGCTTTTAATGAAGAAGGTCCCCAGTTCAGACTTGTGGATTTCTAATATGGAGTTTGGGAATACTATCAAGTTCCCTGTTTAATTATTTGTGATTGTTAAGGATGTACCAGCTAATGTCCATTGGACTGAGCTAGTTGGACCGATGATCACACTGAGTGTAACGGAAATTACTGATGAGTTGCAGAAGGTTGTTCTGTCTTTATCTCTTCTGTATTGTGGATGCAGGAAAGATAGCTGGCAAGATGCATTAAAGAAGGGATGTGCGCTTTGTTCTGACAAATGTTGTAAATAGAAATGGAGTCAGGAGTGTCTGAATATTTCTGGGTAGGTCATGAGACATAGCCAAGAGTGCAGAAGCATTAGTGAGGTGTAGCCCACCTTTCATGTTTGATCAGGCATTCATACATCATGCTTAGAAGCATGGGGGAAGGGCAAGGGAGAGTTCATATCCCTACTAAATGTTTCTCCTCACTACCCTTACTTAATGTTAGCTCTTACCATTACAAGCTGTTCTTTCAAACTGATAATGTGATTAATTGATCAGAGTGCTTTTGTTGGGCTTCAGTTCCATCTTGGGCAAAATAATGAGATATAAACTTTTAACATAAATAGATAACATATTTCTTTTTATATTTATCTAGATATGTCTTGTTGATTATGTGGGGAGGAGGATCCTGCTACTGATTGGCTTTGGGATTTGTTCATCCATCTGTGTTCTGATATCTATAAGCCTCAAATTGCAGGTCTGTAATACTGAACATTTTATAGCATAGTGTTATCCAATGGGGAACTCAGTCACACCCAAATGGGGCCCCCAGCACTCATAAGGAAGTTGAGCACACCCATATCCCATTTTGTGTTTTTTCAAGATGTTTTCTTGTGTTCACAGGAAATATGAGAGGTAATTCCATTGTGTTTCAGGTGGCCAAGGATACCTCTAGGTTCTTCACCCATCCCCAAATATTATAAATATTTCTTAATTTGTCCATGAAAAAGCATAGGTGATTCACTTAGCCAAGTGCAAATAAAAGCCAACACTTTTAATAAAAAGTAGGTGTATATTGTCATCAGTAAGGGACTGCAGTTTCTTAGTGGTTAAGATACTGAACTTGATGGCTGGAAGATCAACAGGTCAGCAATTTGATATACAAGTGCTGCATGATAGAGTGAGTGCCCGTCTCTGTCCCAGCTCCTGCCAACCTAGCAGTTTGAAAGCAAGAAATTGCAAGTAGATAAATAAGGACCATAGGGTGGTCCTTAAATCAGTGTAAAATACATTTTCATAATTTTCTTTGGGACACCCTGTAATCTTGACCTACTCTGTGAAAAAGAATTACTGTAATTTGTTGGGATTTTTAAACTTAATTTTAGGAGTTGCTACCACCACTTAATTTTTTTAAAAAGGAAAACAGGTGTGTGTGTGTGTGTGTGTGTATATATATATATATATATATATATATATATATATATATATATATATATATATATATATATATATATATATATATATATATATATATATATATATATATATATATATATATATATATATATATATATATATATATATATATAATAGTATGTCAGATATTACATTATTACATCATCTTAAGATATAAAAGTCGATTTATTAGAGTCCGGATACTTGCTTCTGAATTGCTTAACCAACAGTAATAAGTACTGCTTCTGTTCTTCGTCTTTTGTATGAAGTTTGTTGTACTCTTCCATCAGTACCTGGTACCACTTGGGTAGAGAGGCACACAGCAGTCTCTTTGGCTATAAACAGAGATGAGCACTGAACCCTAGAGTTGGATATGACTGGCTTCTGAGCAAGGGCAACCCTTACCTGTTGTCATAAATACACAAATAAAACTGAGTCAAATTTTTCCAACAGGAAACCTTCCCAGTTATGGCATACGTCAGCACAGTTTTTGATGATGTATTTCTCCTCGCACACTCCTTTGGGCCAAGTAAGTGATCTGATAATGCACTGAGTTCGATGAAGGAAAGACAAGTTTTATAAAGGAGATATCAGTGAATCAGTGAAAAATGTTATCCAGTCAATATTTTGAATCTTTTCTGTCCACCAAGATCCAGCGACACCTCTTCTTGTAGGAGAGATATTCCTCCAGTCGTCCCGCTCATCGGCTTTCGTAATTTTAGGAGTTTTTACGTGGATCATACACCTTTTTACAGGAGTGACTTTCGAGCATATACAGGTGGGTGATTTAGAAAAATTTCTTACAGTCACATTACATCACCATTGCTCTTCAAAACTCTAGCAATCAGGTTGTCACCCTGACTTGCTCCTTAACATTTAGAAGAGCATGTTAAAAGTTGACTGTTAATTTATGCAATCCATCTGGTACAACCTGGCTGAATCAATAGACTTGGGATTGAAACACCCATTTGCCCAGAAACCTAAATGCACAGTTTGGACAAGTTACTCTTACTCTTTGTGGGGAGAGGGAAGGTATATCCTATGAGTAGTATAAGTACAGAAAGTTCTAGGATCAATTCCACAGAGGTCCAATTAGCTCTAGGAGATATTTGTCTGTGATTTTCAAGCTTTACCAAAGCAGTTACCAGGTAGTTCAATGTATAACGTGACTTTAGAATGCCTCAATTTTGATCAGCTGAGGCTACTGGAAGGGAATGAGGGACTGGATCTAGGAAAATGCACATGCTCAGCAAATGAAGATCTCATCAGGCATGGAAGAATATTTTTGCTATGTAATGTCACCTCCTCAGACTATCAGTGTGATTGATGTGTCTGTATTGGTCAAGCCTAGTATATATGTAGAGCAGTGATGTGCAGTCTTGGCCCTCCAGCTGTTCTTGAACTTCATTTCCCAGAAACCCTGATCAGCTGGTGTGTTGATTTGGGCTTCTGGGAATTGAAGTCCAAAAACAGCTGGAGGGCCAAGACTGCCCATCTCTGATGTAGAGTCTGGCCAGGTTATCCTGCTATAGTAATAGAGTAGACCATGCTTCCAGCAACTAAGTGTTGAGTGTCAGGCAGTGGTTAAGTAACCTGACAACCCTTAGGACTAGTGGCCTTGGTGATGGTCCCCAAGTGGATTAAATCCCACTTGAATTTGTCTTGACCGAGGGCAGCAGCTTCATCCATCCTGGCGTGAGGCTGAGGAGGACTTTGCATGCCAAAAGGGCTCAGGACCAGAAAGTGACTCAAGGAATTGGATCAGTAGTACGGGTGTCATGCTGCGATGCGGAAGGCAGATGAGTGTGGTTTTGTGTCAGAGATTACTCTGGGTTGAAAGGATTTTTTTGCAGGGGACACCCAAATGAGGCACCTTTCATGTGCCCCATCATGCAACTCTTGGGGAATGGAACCCCATCCTTCTGGTCTCCAAGCACAGTGCCTTTACCCACTGAGCCACCTGGGAGTGCCTGGAACAAAGGACACTGCATTATATTCTCAGGACAGTATTCATGGCTGATGACCATGATGATTGCCTATATTTGGCGTGTTTTGATTGTCTTTCCTTTCTCTGTCCTCATCCATGTCTGTTTAGGTAAAGCAAATGCACTTCCACCACCTGGTCCTTGTAAACCAGGGCTAATCTTCAATTTTATCCTCCCCCCTCACATATTCCTAGTTGTTCTAGTGCATGGGTGGTAGCACCAACCTTTAAACAAATAAACACCTTGAACTAGGAAGCTGGGGCAGCCAATCAGTGATGAAACTGCATCTGCAAAAGCAATCACACCATGCAAACTAAGGCAAATAATATATTTCTGATTTGCATTGAGTTGTATGTCATGTAGTCAATGGAAAATGCATTTGCCAGGGTATAAGACACATTGGAGTATAAGATGCATTTCATTTTCCCAGTGTCTTTTAAAGGGTGTGTGCATGTGTGCATGTGTGTGCATCTGTACACTGGGAAATGCCATGTTTGCTGGTGTGCAAGATGCATCGGAGTATAAGACACACTCCATTTTCCCAGTGTATTTTAAAGGGGGGAGGGGGAGTGTGTTTTATATGCTGGCAAATATGGCGATGCAAATCTAACCAACAGAGGCCCAAGAGCTTTTCCAGTAGCAATAGGGCTTAGAGCACTCAATATTATTTGTCAGTGTAGAGTCATCCTTCTAGTAAGGGTTAAGCTTTGCTTTCAGCTCTTTTTCAAGGGAAGGGAAAATTGAAGAACCGGAGCATAAGATTCTACTTTATGCTGTACCTCCACCATATAAACCTTCTTTTTCATTTCTAGAAACTTGCGAGGGCCTTCACCTTCCTCCTCTACCTCCCACTCTGTCTTGGTGTCTTTCTTTATGTCCTACATGTTCTCCCTGAAACCAAAAACAAAACCTTTCTGGAGATCAGGAAACACATTGCGAGCAAGTCAGCCAAGAGGAGCAAAGTCAAGGTACAAGGGGACAAATAATATTTCAGGAAATGTCCTGTGTGGTGTGATCTAGACAATTGGGAGGATCCAGGTCAAGGGGAAGGCAAGCTGATCGAAACTCAGGAAGATGTCAGTGCAATGTTTTTTTTTTTTGTTGTTTCAACTTTTTTTAAAATAAATGAATAAATGCCAGTGATGGCAAGATTGCTCTTGTTATTTGTTGACTGTCTTCATTTGTTGACATAGTAATAATGACAGTCTTCTTTCTGCTCCAAAAGGTAAATGTAAAGGTCACCCTTGCTCGAAAGCCAGTCATATCTGACTCTATGGTTCAGTGCTCATCTCTGTTTATAGCCAAAGAGCAAGCACTGTCTGCATTTGTACACATTTTTCATGGACATGTGGCAGGCATACCAAGACAGTGGAGTGCACGGAATGCTGTATACCTTCCCACCAAAATGGTACCTATTTATCTACTTGCAAACAACCAATGCAGAGACTGAAATTAAGGCACAGTTTCCTCAAAACTTCTGCTCCCCCAAAGAACCAGCCCCCACAGACCGCCCTAGCACTTTGGAAGGCAAGCAAGGAGCTACCAGATAACTGGGCAGAACCATATAATTCTCTATTGCCTGGCCACAAACAATCATAGCCTGTGTGGAAAGCTTTATAAAGACTGCATGCTGGGGTATGAAGATCAAGGACTAATGTGGGAAAGTGGGGGTTCCCAGTAGATGGTAGCCTGTGTGAATGCGGAGAAAAGCAAACACCCATATGATACAATGCACACGATGTCCTTCAATGTGCACTGAGTTGGCAAGAGGAAATGTTGTTGAGGTGGTCTGATATGGGGTGGATGTCATCTAGTCCTTTTAATTCCTTTTTGTTTTAGATATGTGTTGTGTATAGATAATATAGAATGTAAATGCTACACTGTGCCTTTAAGTCAAATGTAACCAGTTCTACAGGAAATGTATACTTAAGCCATTTGTAAAGATACATTGTATTCAGCTGCTATTGGAATGCGAGCCTACTGCCAGAGATGGAGTAGCGAGCATTCAACTCACATGGTACAAATTCCCCAGTTGCATACAGCCGTGGGAAACCTTCCCGCAATGGATTACCTGGACAAGAAGGGTGGGACTCCAGATGACGCCACGCCTACAGTAGCCAATAGGCTACCATGTAACCTGATTCAAATATATAGTGACTGTATAAAAAGAGTTGTATTGCCACCATTACCTCGTGTTCGTACTGTACTCCATGCAATAAAGATGTGTTAAGCTAGTCTACAGCTGGTTCAAGCGTCGTGATTCCAGAACACCAAATTGACGACGAAGGTAGGATAATGGCTTCCCACAGCCTAAACATCTTGAGTTCAACCTCAAGAAGCCAGAAAGATGGGGCCTCTACGAGCGACAGTTCCAGCATGCAATGGTGGTTGACGACATCCAGGATGAGGAAAAGATGCGCTCGCATCTCCTCGCACAGATTGGGCTACCCACAATGGAGCTGGCCATGCACATCATGATGCCCAGAGACATTGATACAATGCTGCTCAAAGAAATCCTGGCGGTGCTCAGAAACCACTTCCAGCCGCATATGTCCATCTTCCCGGTGAGAGTCGCATTCCACTGGAGGGACCAGTACCCGGGTGAGTCAGTGGCTGACTATGCAGCGGCCCTCTGAGCAGCTGCGGTTCCTTGCAAATGGGCAGACCTGGATGAGGCCCTGCATGACCGGCTGCTGTGTGGTCTCAGGGACGAGGAGGTCCAGAGAAGGCTGATGGACCGGGACCACCTGACGTTCAACACCATCCTGAGGGCAGCATAAGCAGTGGAAGCATCAAGAGCCAGAGTCAAACTGTTCAAGGCAAGGGCCCCACAAACCAACGGAGCACCAACTCTAGTGCAGGCAGCCTGGTGGGACTATCGATCCCCAGCATCCCCCTCCTCCTCCTCAGAAGCCAGCGAGGATGAGGGCATCCAAAAGGTACAGAAGGCGGCAACTGAGAAGCGTGGCAAGTAAAGTCGCCATTGCGATGGCTGCGGGGTGTCCCACAACCGAATCAAGTGCCCATTCCGGAAGGCCGAGTGCCACAACTGCGGATGGAAGAGCCACATTGCCAAAATATGCAAAATATGCTCCTCTGTGAGGAGAGGACAAGGGCCCAGCAGAGCATCCCCCGAGGAAACCGGACGCCGTCGGCAGAGTCTCTGACGACAGCGACTCAGAAGTGTATCGCATGTACAAGCGGGTCGGCGGCGACAGCAGCACGGCTGTCCACAGCGTGCCCTTGGGGCACCCCCATTATTTCGTTGAGGTACAGTTGCAGGGGGTCCCAGTCAGGATGGAAATAGACTCGGGGTCTTCCTACTCCATAGTATCCCAGTGGGAGTTCCTACACATTCCCCCAATGAGCAACCCAAGCTCAAGGCCCTAAAGACTCAGTTGTGGGACGTTCAAGGGGTCGGGATCCCAGTGTTGGGGGTGGGGGAATTCAAGGTGAAATTCAAGCACCACAGGGAGAGGCTGCCCTTAGTAGTCCTGAAGGAGGTGGGTTGTTGTCTCCTTGGAACACAGTGGTTCCAGCCCCTGGGAATCTCAATACAGGGCATCCATGCAGTTGGGTCCGACCCCATTCTGGACATTTGCAATGCACACCCGGAAGTTTTCAAGAAGGGGCTCGGGAAATTCAAGGGGCCCCCAGTTTCATTTGACCTGGACCCAGAAATCTGGCCCATTCGGCTCAAGCCCTCAAGGACAAAATAGAAGCAGAACTGGACAAACTGGTGGGACAGGGGATTCTGGTTCCAGTGGACTCTGCGGAGTGGGAAACTCTTATTGTAACTGCTTTAAAACCTAACAGGGAGGTTACGATTTGCGCAGATTATAAATGTACGATAAATAAGGCAATCCGCTCAAATGCATATCCGGTGCCAGTTGTTAGTCACCTCTTAGCCACGTTGCACGGGGGAAAAGTTTCTGCTAAATTGGATTTGGCGCAGCCGTACCAGCAGCTGACCATAACTCCAGCTGCCGCCGATGCACAAACAATTGTAACCCACAAAGGGGCTTTTAAGATCACGCGCCTACAGTTCCAGTCCCTCGTGGAACATTTGTTAAAGGGGCTCCCCGGGGTCCTCCCATATTTTGATGACATGCTGATCATAGGGGGGAGCATGTCAGAACTGGCTAAGAGGTTAGACAAGTTTCTGGCAATTTTTGAAAAAGCGGGGTTGAGGTTAAAAAAGCAAGTGTGTGTTCCAAGCGAGGGAAGTTGAGTTCCTTGGGTTTAAGATAACCCCCGATGGAGCAAAGCCCTCCGACTCCATGGATGCGTTTTGGTGGTGGGGAGACAGTCAGGAGAAGGCGTTCAAAGAATTAAAGCGGCTTCTGTCCTCATGCGCAGGAAGCCAGCATCGCTTCTAACTAGGTTGGATCCCACAAGGGTAGAGGATAAAGAGAGGAACATAGAAATAGGTGATACTAAGAGTTTTGGAATTGGGGAGCCTGTATATTGCAGAAATTACGTGGCCGCAGGGCCAGCCTGGGTCCCCGGAGTAGTCATTGAGCAAACAGGGCCAGTTTCGTACTGTGTAGAGACCAGCACTGGTCTACTCTGGAGACGGCATGCCAATAAACTCCGGCATAGGGTCACCAGTAGGCAGGACACAGACATCCAGCCACAGGATTCACCGTTAGGGTTCTCCCCCACCTGTTCAGCCCAAGGGGGAGACATGGGGTATCCTTCAGGTACTAATGCGGATCATCGATCCCAACCTAGGGGGGAGGGGATTGATACAAACCCATATCCTGCGGGCACCAGGGATACTTTGGGAGAGAGGTATGAGTTTGATGGAAAGGAAGAGTTCAACTTTGATTTTCGGAACTGGGTTTTTTTTTTCCGGAGTGGTCCCCCACCCGTCCAAGCGAAGAGTGGGTTTTTTCGTTAGTCCCAGAGCCCCCGGTTTCTCGACATTAGAATTCACCCCTACCCCACATTTTCAGCCAGGGCCCCCCAGTCAGGGCCGGCGCAATTGCGAAACCCCAGTTCCCCACATTCTCAGTCAGGGACGGCTCAACCATGACAAACCGCTAATGAGTCCATCCCTCCTGTTGCAGGGCAAGAACCAAGAGAGCTGAGAAGCTCAAGGGCCCCCTAGCTGAGCCTAGCAGCCGCATGCCCCAAACGCACATGCAGGGAACCACATTGGTTGAGGGACTTCGTCCCATCCTAGGGGGGAGGGATGTTGTGTATAGAAAATATAGAATGTAAATGTTACACTGTGCCTTTAAGTCAAATGTAACCAGTTCTACAGGAAATGTATACTTAAACCATTTGTAAAGATACATTGTATTCAGCTGCTATTGGAATGCGAGCCTACTACCAGAGTGGGGAGTGGCGAGCATTCAACTCACATGGTATAAATTCCCCAATTGTGTACAGCCACGGGAAACCTTCCCGCAACGGATTACCTGGACAAGAAGGGCGGGACTCCGGATGACGTCACGCCTACAGTAGCCAATATGCTACCATGTAACCTGATTCAAATGTATAGTGACTGTATAAAAAGAGTTGTATTGCCACCATTACCTCGTGTTCGTACTGTACTCCATGCAATAAAGATGTGTTAAGCTAGTCTACAGCTGCTTCAAGCGTCGTGATTCCAGAACACCAAAATATGTTACTTTTAGCTTTGTATGTTATTATATGTTGGTGGTGCCTCTGACACAAAGAAAGATCTACTTGCAATTTCTTGCTTTCAAACTGCTAAATTGGTAGGAGCCAGGACAGAGACGTGAGTTCGCTCCATCGTGCAGTACTCAAGTATCGAGCTCCAACCTTCTAGTCTTCAAGTTCAGCATCTTAACCACTAAGTCACTACAGTCTTTTCTCAAAAACCAACAGACTTAATTCTTTTACAGACCTCCCTCATCTACTGTTTTGTCACCATGGATTTTTTAAAGCAAGGACAAACATCAGGCAGCCACTTAATATGGCACCAAAAACGGAGGTCATGTATCTCCCGAAAGGATGAAAGGGTTTATTTTAAATGATATGCACATAATTGTGTGTGTGCTAGTTTATATGTACAAATGCAAAATCAGAGTTAATTTAATTTAAATTTTGAATTTCTATACCACCCACTCAGGTACAACCCGACTCAGGACAGTTCAACAGCATAATCTAAAAACATAAAATATACAATTTCATTAAAACTAGCATAAATACATACAAAAGATAAAACAGATAAAATCACTTAGTTAAATTTACCCATCCCTATCAATAAAGAAGGGAAGGGAAGGGATCACTAAACTGGATTAGGCTATAAGCTATATGTGGGTGGGGGCCACATTCCCATCGGGGACCCACACCTGCCCTGCCAGCCAGGTTTTCAGACCTTTCCTGAAGGGCAGGAATTCTGTCTGTAACCTTAGCTCTATCGGCAGGAGGTTCCATAGGGCCGGTGTGGACATGGAGAAGGCCCTCCTTTGTGTGCTAGAGAGGCATATCACCTCTGCCCCTTTCCACCGGGGCGAGCCCCTCTAGCTGATGGCACCATTAGAGAACCCCTCTGGTCCGCCCTGGTTGGATGGACAGACATTCCTGGGGCACTGGCCCACTACCATGTAGGGCTTTAAAGATCAAAACCAATGCCTTGCATTGCACCCGGAGCCAATCCGGTAACCAGTGCTGCTCCCGGAGCAGTGGCGAGGCACAGGCATAACGACCATGTCCCATCACCACCCGGGCAGCTGCATTCTGGACCAGTTGTCCCAGAGTTGATTTTGCAAGTAACTTAAATAGGCTTATCAGAGAATAAAAAAACCAAAAATGTTGTAGCACTTTGAAGAATAACTGCTGTATTTTAATGTTAGCTTTCGTGGATCAAGCCCACTTCTTCAGACATGGGAGTGAGACTTCATGGCATCAATATATACAGATCAGGTACAGAGGTACAGAATGATTGGTTAGCATAACAGATAAGTATACACATCAATGCGGGTTAATACAACTGGTAATGGATCAGGTGAATGCAAAAAATAAGAGCAACACAAATGATGGGGAAGTTGGTAAATGAAGCTGTATAACTTTGTACATACTTACAAAATGTGAGTATTGGGGGGGTATACAAATAAAGGAATGATATTGTTGCATATGGGAAAAAATATCTTGCCAGGTTATCCTGCTATGATAATAGAGTAGACCGTATTGCCAGTGACTCAACACCAATTGTCAAGTGGCAGTTAACTCGCCTGACAACCCTGAGGACTAATGCCTTTGATGATGAAGTCGACAGGGAACAGTGAAGGTCCCCAAGTGGATTAAATCCCACTTGAATCCATCTTGATGGAGGGCAGCAGCTTCATCAATACTGACTGGCCTGGGGCTGAGGAGGGCTATATGTGCCAAAAGGGCTCAGGACCAGAAAATGACTTGCAGAACTGGATCAGTGGTATGGGTGTCATGCTGCAATGTGGAAGGCAAATCGAAGGCCAGTGGATGATATTGCCCCCAGGACAATTTTCATAGCTGGTCACCATGCTGATAGCCAGTATTTGTACAACAAGAAGAAGGAAGGAAAATAAACTCCTGGTGAAATGGCTATTCAGCAGACACAGATGTCAGAAAGGGCAAAAGCAGATGTGGAGTTTGTAGATGTGCAGATGCCTCTTGAGGGCTACGCAGGACTCATTTCCTGAGCTCACAGACTGTCTCAGAAAGTGCTCGATTTTGTCATTCTGAGGGAAAAGAAAGCTGTTTGCCTATTCTCTACCCCTAATCTCTACTATATAGTTATTCTGCCTTTTCTGTGTTTTATAATTTTTTGCCAAAAACCACGCTCCGCTACTGTTACTAGGGCTTTCTAACTTGCTCACTGTTAAAGCTTTTCACCACTTTGCTGGAGTCTTTAGAAGTTATAGATCACCAAACGATGTGGTGGATGCATCTTGACACTAATGCACACAAAGACCTACAAATGCAAATAGATTAATATGAAGTTGAGACTTTATAGCAAGTTGGCACGTGTTTTTTTAAAAAAACTCTGGATGAGTTGTTCTAGGACAAGTGTGGTTTTGGAGAATGCCTGCAACCCAGAAAAGGAAGTGATTCGCTGGTGCTGAAATAGAAGAAGAGAGGGTAATGCAAATGAGCATAGAATACAGCAGGTGAAGGTGAATCTACAACCATGTGTGATGATAGAGGAGAAGAGAGGGGACTTTAACATCAATGCCTAGTATAAGAGGAGACCTGTCACAGTTACATATTTATTTTCAGGAATATTGTACACCTTTGGACTTGGCCGAAGTCCTCTCCATCAACTTCCTTCACTGACTAAGCTACTTCAGAAAGGGAAGAAGATGGAATGGTGAGGGAGCAAAGGGGGCACTTCTAGCCAGCCAAGTCACCCCAGCAAACAGTGGGGGTGATTGATGTCAAAGCCATATTGTCATGAAGCCATGGGACAAGGGGGTTCGAATCATCCCACGCTCCATAGTAGCTCAGATGAACACAGTCCTTTTAAAACAGTCCCCTTTCCACTTGCCTTCACACACACACACACACACACACACACACACACACACACACACACACACACACACACACACACACACACACACACACACACACACACACACACACAGGACCTGGCCCTGGGAAGCTGCTCCGCTCAAAAATAGCTTTTACCTTCAAAAACTGGGATGCCCTGGCAGATAATATTCCCAGGCTGATGATAGAAGGAAGACCTCCTCCCTCCATCTCTCCATAGAGACCTTATAACTCCCAAAGTAAAATGTCTGTCTGAGAAATGTTGCATCTCAAGGCTGAGCTGGTGTGAAGATGTAGCCACTAGGTTGACCTTATCTCGGCTCCTCTCCACTCTGCAAATACTCCCTCTTCTGTTCACAAACGAGGTTTTCGTAGTCTTTCAGGCTTTTATTGAAGTATTTTCATCTAAAAATATATCAAAATGCAGATCAAAGCAATCAATCTAACTCTACTTTGAATCCCACAATACACTATCATGTCCATAGATAGGACACCTATATCTATCCTAACTTAAAAAAGCTAAATAAAATAAGAAATAACTAAGTCACTAAGAAAGCATTTCTGTATCAGAGTCTAAGTACTTTGCCCAGATGGTTTTGGCAAAGACTCAGTGACTGCTGCGCTGGGCTCTCACCCCCCTAGGATTCCTTCCTAAGGTTCCATGGTCTGAGTTCGAAGTGACGTAGGCTTGTGCTCACTTTAAATTGGTGCTCCGTTCAAGTGCTAATGCACAAGTGTGGGCTCCCTCACAGGTGTTAAAATGCTGCTTCGCAACCCAGATGCTTGATGACATCTTGATGTGTGGAATATGATTGGTATTGGAATGCTGCTGACATCAGAGCACCTTCCCTATCAAGTTAGCCTTTCTCAACCTTACAAAGAATATGCTATATGAACTTTAATACTTAATAAATGTAAAGAAATTAAAATGTGTGAACATCCCTTGGGATTATCACGGCACATGTCACACATCCAGATGTGGAATGTCAAATGCTGAGTAACTATGGTTTTATCAGTGGAATATCCCCGTTGTCTGAGTCAATGGGGAAAGAAGCAAAAACAACCTCAGGGCAAAATTGAAACTTGTGACAAAATACACATTTTTGCATAATCTCCTACAAAACCTTGTAAGGAACAAAATGTCAAGGACACAATGTTTTGCGGGGGTGGGGGGGACATGCCAGAGAATACCTACTTGGGTGAGAACTCTTCTGTTGGCATAGAAACGTACAAGAGGCTGAGGTTGCTCATTCTCAAGCTATTTACCTCAAGATGAGCTTGCCTCAAAGCATGCAGGTTCTTTTCTTGGTTGTGTGGAGACTGCTGTCCTTGGCATATCAGAAAGCAAAAACAAGAAACACTGCAGCACTTTAAAGACTAACTGCTATATTTTTAATGTGAGCTTTCGTGGAGCAAGTCCACTTCATCAGACATAGGAATGAAATAGCAAGACATGAGCTTATATACACCAGATACACCCTATACAGTTTGGGACCTTGTTTAGCACCTTGTTATTTGTCGGAGCACCTCTCCTTCAGAACAACTCCCCGCATCACCCATTCATCACAGTTGGCGCAGCTTCAGGTGCTGACCGCAAGAATTGCTAGAAAGTCTATAACAAGAAAAAGAGTCTTCTTGGTGGTGGTGGTGGTGGTGGTGGTGCGTGTGTGTGTGTGCGCATGTGTGTGAGAGTTTGTGATGTTATCCACCCAGAATAGGAAAATCCCCTAGATGGACAGGGTATAAATATAATGAATAAATAAATACAGAGTCATAGCGTGATTAAATCAGAATGACATCATCACGCAAATCAATACAGCTTCCCACAGCTAGCAGTGGTAGATGATCTATGGTTGTTATTTAGATCAGCTCTCCTTGGTTTTTTATATAGCTACAGTTTTGTCAAGACCCAAGTTGGATATGTGTTTGATCCAAAATAAATGAATGGATATTTCCCAGCTATGGTCATGACAAAACTCTACACTTCATTTCTGTGGCAACCTTAATCACATCTGTTAGCCACACACATTCCAGTCTCAGTTATTCTAGGAAGGTGTCACTCTGCTATCTTAGCCAGTATACAACTTCTTTTATTTTATTTATTTTTATTTATTTATATTCAAATTTATATGCCACCCAATCAGGTAAACCCAACTCTGGGCGGCTCACAACAAGTTAAAACACACATAAAACAATACAACCAATTAAAACCCAACATACCCACCCACCTACCCCATTCCTCTTAAAAACCCACATTAAAAAACTGCCTTCATTGACAATTAAAAGAAATGGGGGCTTAATTTATAAGCCAACAGGCGGGGGCCACTCTTCCATCTGGGCTCCACACCTGCCCCGCCAACTAGGTTTTTAGGTCTTTTCTGAAAGGTAGCAGCTCCATCTGCTCCCGCAACTCTACTGGTAGGAGGTTCCACAAGGCCGGTGCGGACACGGAAAAGGCCCTCCTTCGTGTACCAGAGAGACAGGCCCCTCTGGCAGATGGAACAATTAGGGAGCCCCTCCGATCTGCTCTGGTTGGACAGGCGGACACTCTTGGGACGATGTGGTCTCTAAGGTATCCTGGCCCACTACCATGAAGGGCTTTAAAGGTCAAAAACAGCTCCTTGAACTGCACCCGGAGGCAAACTGGTAGCCAGTGCAGCTCCTGAAGTAATGGTGAGGCACAAGCATAATGCCCATGTCCCATCACCACCCTGGCTGCTGCATTCTGGACCAACTGCAGCCTCCGAATGGAACTCTGAATGGAACTCCCTGCCAGAAGAAGTGGTGACAGCTGTCAGTCTTGACAGCTTTAAGAAAGGATTTAATTTAATTTAATTTAATTTAATTGTCACATTTATATACCGCTCACTCGGCCAAAGCCAACTCAGGGCGGTTCACAATAAAAATTAAAAAACACATGTTAAAAACAGTTAAAACTACCCACCCCCTAAAAACAAGGGCTGCAGGATCCATTAGACAAGTTCATGGAGGACAAGGGTATCAATGGCTATAATTATGGATACTTAAGGACAACCTCGGGGTTGGAGAGATAGGCAGGATATCTCACAATGCCATTTCCAGGGAATCCTAAGCAGGTGAAGGCATCTGATTGGGAATACCCTGAAGGAAATGGTGAGCCACTATGTGAGAATGCTGGACTGGATGGGCTGTGGCCTGTTCCAGCAAGGAGGTTCTTATGTTCTTATGACACGGGCAGCTCCATGTAGAGCACATTGCAATAATCTAGCCTGGAGGTGACCAGAGCATGTGTGACCCTGAGCAGGGAGTCCCGGTCCAGGAGTGAATGCAACTGACGGATGACGCAAAGCTGTGAGAAAGCCCTCCTGGCCACAGCTGCCACCTGACTTGCTAGTAGCAGCCCCGAATCCAGGAGGACCCCTAAGTTGCATGCCGGGTCTGTCTGGGGCAAAACAGCCCCATCCAAGACCAAAGTTGGCAGCTCCCTGGATAACACGGGACCCCCCCCCCCATCCAAAGCCACTCAGTCTTGGAGGGATTCAATTGTAGCCCGTTGTCCCCGCTCTTCTCATAGCGAGTCCTGTTCATACTGTTCTTTGCAATAACTACTGGAAAAGATTTAGAGTTATAAATCTTACATCCACTATCAGGTACTTTTACTGTTTTTACCATGTTTTTTAGATTAAAAAGAACCCCTAATTTTATCTGATAGAGGAATGAGAAAATTAATTACATGGAAGATTAGTGTGACTGCATTATAATAAATGGATGCTAGGGAAGGCATGAATGATTGAAAATGTAATATGTTACAAACTGAAACTCTTAATATTTATATGTTTCATTTTAATAGAGCACCAATATATTTGGGGGCAAATCCATTTAATCAGTAACACTGTGATCCCAGACAAATTGATCATATTCTACGGAATTCATTATGCACCTCATGCATAAGAGAAAATTGCACCCGTGGAGTAATTCCATATGTATGCACTTCCCTACTCATCAAGATCTGTCTTGACTTTTAAAATGAAAACACAATAAGAACAAAGAGAATGGCATGGGGATTTTAGAGATGGGGAGCTCCCCAAAGCTTGGCAAAATCATTTCAGTTTTCTCTTTCCAAACTGAAGGAGCTAAAACAGCATTTCCCAAACTTTCTTTTTTTTAGTTTTGACCTCCTTTTATAATGGACAAGTAACCTCCAAACTCTGAGTACATTTGCTTAAAAAGGCATTTTTATTAGGGCAACGATAATACATTAAAAATAGATTTTCAGAATATAATTCTATAATTTGAAATTAATATTAATGTGATGGCTGTCCTTGTCTTCCTCTACGAACTTTCCCAACCACCGTACTTTTTAATATTGCAGTGTAGCATAACCATAGTGACCACCACCACCATAGTTGAAACCACTTTGTGGCCCTGTTGAGGGTCATGACACACAGGTGGAGCTAAAACCATTTTGCAAAACCAAACCAAGGTTCAGTAAGTCTCTCCATTGTAGATGACCCTTCCATCTTGTGTTTATAGCCCCGTGATCACAAACCTTGGCACTCCAGATGTTCTTGGACTTCAATTCCCAGAATCCCAAGCCCCTGTGAATCCACACAAATGGGTTTACTGCAGTTCATCCGGCCCACACTGCCCTTGTTACTCCTGGAAGCAAAAGCAAAACACGCCCATACATATGAGGGCCATTTGGAGTTTCAGCTCTTATTCTTTTAAATTTAATGTTGTGGTCATTGGGGAGACTATTTTTAAAAATATTAAAAATGTTTTAATGGTTTTAATGGTTTTTGGGTGGTTTTTGGGGGGATGTTATTGTAGTGGTGTTCTTGTGTTTGGGAGCTACCCTGAGTGGCTGGGGGGGGGCAATTTAAATATAAAAATAAATATACCTGTTGTTACAGCCTGAATTAAACCCTGCCTCGAATTATGGTCATGATCCCCATGTCCCTATCAGGATGAAAAGCAGATCCTTCTGTTTTCACAGTATAGGTCTACAGATGTGTTTCTGATGGCTATGCTTACAGCAATGACATGAGTAGGAGACCTGCCTTTTCCAAGTTCATAATCATAGAAAGGCTATGTGAATTCTGAAAGATGCACAAACACAATGGTAGACCTTTGTGAAACATGTGAAAGATCAGACTGTTGCTTAGGCAGAATGAGGCCTGTAATGGAGTTTACATCCATGTCCTATCATCCCCAGACTTCTTTAGTTGTCTGGATTCTAGTTGCAGTGCCCAGTCAAGGTCTTGTAATGTCAGAATTAGACATGGGATGACACAGCATTTTAGTTCAACTGTCTAGCAGACCAGGCTGATTCCCACTTCCCTAATGAACCCAAGTTGATTGGAAAGGACACAGATGGTTTGTGAGCCAGGGTCTTTAAAAACATAAAGCCATGCATACAGAAGCAGCTTCCCCTCAGAAATATCTAAACACAACCAGTCATTGTTTTCTCTTATTGATAGGGGTTACCAATGTGTCCTGCCTTCCTTCCTTCAGCTCACTTGACTTTGTTACAAGTTGTTCTAGCCTGAAAATGACTTCACTTCCAGGTACTGGTGGTTCATAATATGAATGGAGCAATTTTTAAATCTCGGTCACATGAGTTCATGCAAAAAAATAATAATCTAGCAGCAAATGAATTATTGCGACGTAGGCTTAAACTTCTGCAATGTAACTGCAATGTGAATAATTTTGTTGAAGTCGTATTTCCATTCACCTCGAAAATTATCACAGTTTCTTAACCTCTGAGGTCAGTTCTTAACTGTCTTCACAGTGTGGAATATCACAGTAAACTCCAATCTGTTATACAAGTGTATTCTCACTTTTGCTTTCTGTGGAATGATCTTGTTTACAGATTTTTTTTGTAAAACATTCCTTCTCCCATTTTCTTTGAGACTGTAAATAAGAGATGAGCAAACGTTTCCCCCAGTAGATCTCAAAAGAGAGAATGGGTTGGGGTGGAATAATTTAGAAAGCTATGCATAAAGAGACAGAGAAATAAAACAGGAATACAATAAGATAAAGAGACAGAGATACACAGGATCATTTGAGATGCACAGTTTTGGAAGTTTTTTTTAAAAATCCTTTTCCAAATTCTTACTACTGCCAAAGCAAAGGAAAGTCAGTGATGGTAGCAGTATGGACAACCCTCCTAGAATATATCAGTGAACCATATAGGGGCCTCTGTATCATCATTCTATATGTAGTATTTGTACATAAACAAAGAAGCAGGGTTAAAGTATGGTGGGTTTTTTGTATTATTATAATAAAAATCTACCATTAGATCCACAGTCGGGGACTAGTATAAAATTAACAGTTCAAGACCATACCCAGGACCTAGGAATGGTGAAGACAGCATTTAAGTATATAGGCAGTTCCTAATAAAGTTGTGGGTGTTTTTTTTTTGTAAAGTTAGGATATTCAAGTCTAATAAATCCAAAATTTACAAATATCTAGGAAGTTCTCTTGGTATTTGCTCCAGGAGCTCCCATCACTATGGTACAATAACAAATTTCTTCCTCCATAAACACTCAACTTCAATTTGCAAATCCCAATATTTTGTGATTTTCTCCAATTGTTTGTCTTCCTGGTATAGCAGGGGTTCGCAACATTTTCCCGCCAGGGGCCAGGCCCATCCCTGACATTTCCCACTGGGGGCTGGAGGCATGGTTATTCCTTGGACTTACATTTTGATCATCATTGGTAGTGGTGGCAGCAATTGTGCCATCTTTCCAGCTTCTTGCACAGCCTCTGCCACTACCCATGGCAGTGGGAAGCTTTTTGGAGCATATTCGCTCTGTTTTGGGCTTTTTCTGCCATGTACCCGCTGCATTTCAGCTGCTAGAATGTGCCGCTGGGTGACTTCCTGGTACCACACTGGGAACCCAGGCACTGACTCAAGGTCTGCCCAGCACTGGAAGTCACCCAGCGGTACATTCTAGCAGTCAGAATGCAGTGGGTATGTGGTGAAAAAAGCCCAAAATTGAGCAAATATGCTCTGAAAACCCTCCCACTGCCGTGGGGAGCAGTGGAGGCTGTGCAAGAAGGTGGAAAGATGGCAGAATTGCAGCTGCCACTGCCGCCACCACCACCATGGTAAGTGACATTTTCTAACTTCAGGGGTGAGGGGCCGGTCTAGAAGTGCTCAGGTTCTCACCATGGGCCAGATTAATGAGATGCATGGGCCAGATTAGGCCCACAGGCTGGGGGTTGTGAATGCCTGTGACATAGCAATGTCAATAAGCCAGACCTTCTTCTTTTCCACAACAGTGTTGTGAGACAGATGCCTATCTGTTTGAATTTTAAAGTCCCACAGGATCTTGATGCTCTCATTTTCCAAAACCTTTTTCTGCCTGATATTCCCAATAATTTTTACGGCATTCAAATTCAAACTTTTGACAAAGTTTCCAGTTAATAATTTTTGCAAATGTGTCATGACATTGCAAATAGTCTGTGAAATTTTGCTGCATCCTCTGAGCAGATGGATCTACTGTTTCATCCTTTTCATTATAAAACTGGTTAATTGCTAAGTTACATGCTGTATCTTAGTCTTCATTCAATTTGTTGGCAAAACCTATTCCTATGCAGCCAAGATGAACCATTTAGTTTGCAAAACACAATCAGAACATAACATAAAAAACGCTGACTGGTTTTCTACAATACAATTTATACATACAAAAACCCTAAATATCTGTTATATAGCAGTATAATATGTTTGCTGTCTTCTGCAGCTCCAATGATGTTATTTCAGAGATCTAAAGGTAAGGTAAAGGTTTCCCTTGCTCGAAAGCCAGTCGTATCCGACTCTAGGGTGCAGTGCTCATCTCTGTTTCTAAGCCGAAGAGCCAGCGTTGTCTGCTTCTGCAGACGTTTCCGTGGTCATGTGGCAGGCATGACTAGACACCGGAGCGCACGGAACGCTGTTACCTTCCCACCAAAGTGGTCCCTATTTATCTACTTGCAATTTCTTGCTTTCGAACTGCTAGGTTGGCAGGAGCTGGGACGAAGACGGGAGCTCATTTCCGTCCTGCAGTACTCGGGAATCGAACTGCTGACCTTCCGCTTCCCAGTCAGCATCTTAGCAACTTGAGCCACTGCAGTACCCTTCAGAGATCTAGAGCTGGTTATATTATTTGATGCCATTCCATGGCATTGTTTCCAGTGTGACAAGATGGTCTATGTTTCGATACCGTTGACCATGGTATCCTTCTGGAATGGCTCAAAGGTTTGGGGATCCAGGGCACTGTGCTGTCCTGGTTTTCCTCATTTCTGGAGGGCCATACCCAGTCGGTGTGGTTGGAGAGTGAGAGGTCCAGCGCTAGGCCCCTACAGTGTGGGGTGCCTCAGGGCTTGGTGATCTCTCCTCTCCTATTTAACATATACATGAAGCCGTTGGGTGAGGTTATCCGTTCCTATGGGGTAAGGGATCATCGGTATGCTGATGATACCCAGTTATATATCTTGGTCCATGGGGACCCCAGTGATGCAGTCAATGTCCTATCCAGATGTCTGGAAGTGGTTGAAACAGAATCTCTCTTGAATCACTCCAAGACTGAGTGGCTTTGGATGCGGGGTCCCATGTTATCCATGGAGCTACCAACTTTGGTCTTGGATGGGGCTGCTTTGCCCCAGACAGACCCGGTATGCAACTTAGGGGTCCTCCTGGATTCGGGACTGCTACTTGTAGATCAGGTGGCGGCTGTGGCCAGGACTTTCGCACAGCTTCGCATCATCCGTCAGTTGTGTCCGCTCCTGGATTGGGACTCCCTGCTCAGGGTCACACATGCTCTGGTCACCTCCAGGCTAGGTTATTGCAATGCACTCTACATGGGGCTGCCCTTGACAACCATTTGGAGGTTGCAGTTGGTCCAGAATGCAGCGGCCTAGGTGGTGATGGGGTGCGGGCGTTATGCCCATTACTTCGGGAGCTGCACTGGTTACCAGTTTGCCTCTGGGTGCAGTACAAGGTGCTGGTTTTGACCTTTAAAGCCCTTCATGGTAGTGGGCCAGGTTACCTTAGATACCGCATCATCCCAAGAGTGTCCGCCCGTCCAACCAGAGCAGACCGGAGGGGCTCCCTAATTGTTACATCTGCCAGAGGGGCTCGTCTCTCTGGTACACAAAGGAGGACCTTTTCTGTGTCCGCACCAGCCTTGTGGAACCTCCTACCAGTAGAGCTGCAGGAGCAGACAGAGCTGCTACCTTTCAGAAAAGACCTAAAAACGGGACAGGTGTGGGGCCCAAATGGAAGGATGGTCCCCACCTGTTGGCTTATTAAATAAGTCCCCATTTCTTTTAATTCCAATGCAGGCAGTTTTTAACGTGGGTAGTCTTTTAATGATAAATGGGATAGGTGTGGGTGGGTATGTTGGGTTTTAATGGCTCAACTGTTTTTTATGTATGTTTTAACTTGTGATTGGGCAGCATAAAATTTGAATTAAAATTAAAATTAAATTAAATTAAAATTAAATTAATTATTTACTGAAGTGTCTTTCAATTTCTAATGCAAGATTTTTTGCATTTGGTTAATTTTTCCAAATCTTTTTCTTCAACTTTGCAATCCCCTGGAACTGCAATGTCAATTATCCAGACTTTTCTTTGTTTTGCTACTATAGTGTCTAATACAGTATATTATACTCAAGGTAGCTGTCAGTTTGGATCTGAAAATCCCACAAGATATTAACGGTCATTTTCTAACACCTTTTCTACCTCATGTTCCCACAAAATCTTGGATGCTGGCAGATTTATTTATTTATTGCACTGTGACCAGTGTATCAATTTTTCAGTGCTGTCATATCTTGCTTTATAGCCTGTCTGCACATTCTTTGAACATTCACAGATGAGGTGTGACACAGTTTCATCTTTTTCTTGATAGAGTCGACATTTGCTGTTTGCACTTCATGGACATCAACCCTCTTTAGATGGTGGCTAAAATCAAGGAAAAGTTTCCTGTGCACCTCTCAAGCTTTAAATATTACACCAGAAAAAGTTAGGTTAAACTTTTGGATGGGGGGGGGGACACCACCTGCCAAAGAATGTTTTCCTCCAAGAAAAGATTTTATTTTGGATACAGGGCAATTTTTCTGTGAATGTGGAGAAATACAATCAATGCAGCATTTATGTTCATGCAATTTATGCCCCCAGAAGATCTGGTAAACGGCCAAGACAAAGCTATTGAAGTCGCCCACTTCTAGTCAGAAAGAATTGGAATATTTTATCATTTTAATTTGTTTGAATTTTATCTATATTTCATGTACTTTCATAATTTTAAATTGCTCAGGACTCTAATATGAATAAATAAATAAAGGCAGACAGACATAAAGATAGATATATAGAAATAAAATGAAATATAGCTCACTATTTTGTTTGCACTAAGAACAAACTTTAGAAATAACAACTATATCCTATTTCTATTATTATTTGTACAATTTTCCTCTGCCTCAGACATCAGGTATCATGGAGATTCACTTGTAATTGTGGAAAGGAACAAAGGTTAGGAATGTGACATCTTTACAATAAGAAAAATAATTATGTGCTGTTAAGCTAATCCTGGCTAAAGGTGACATTTTCCAGGGTTTTCTAAGTAGAGGATACTCAGAAGTAGTTTCCAATTCCATATCTCTGAGCCGAGCATCCTGGGACTATGCAGCATGCCCATGACCAGATAGGGTGGCTCTTTTTCCTAGAGGCACAGTGGGGAATCGAATTCCCAACAACCAACACCACAGCCAGATTCCAAACCACTGAGCTATCCAGCCAGAACCAAAGCTGCAAACATCTTTACCTATAAAAAGGGACGTTAACCATTGGAATCTGGCATACATGCCCACACCCATCCATACTATCCCATACCGAGCCGCCCGCACTTGCCTTTACCCGGCCCAGCCATCGCCGCAAGGGTCCGGTCGGTGAGAGTGGGGCAGCTGCCCCATGAAGTTAAACAAAAAAAACCCTACATTTCCCAGCTTCCTTTGTGCCGCACCACCCTTCAACCAATGAGGCTGAAGGGCGCAAGCGTGGAAGAGGCTGGGCAGCCGGCACAGCGGTTTAAAATAAACCATGCCAGTGAAAGGGCCAACCCAACCCACTGTCAAAAATGTAAGTGGGGTGGGAGAGAGGGACTGGGGGGGACGGCCCAAAGAACCCCACAGCCCCCACCACCTTGTCCCCCCTGGCTGCCCCCTTACCTTTTGCTGACTGTCCCGTTCCCCCTGGCATGGCCTTCTCCGCTGGAATGAGCACCGGACTGTCCTCCATCCCTGCTGGCATCCTCAGGGATAAAGGCCAGGCCGGTGCATGTACTAACGCAGAAGGCTGTGCCTGCAGGAACAGGCCGGCCACCAAAAGGTAAGGGAACCAGCGCAGGAACCACGCTGCCCACCTGCCTCACCCACCCCAGTCCCTGTCCACCCCCTTACCTTTTTGTGGCTGCCCCTTTCCCCAGCACAGCCACCTACTTGCTTTCAATGGGGGTGGGGTGGGGAGCAAAGTCCCCTGCTCCCCCCACTGAAAGCAAACCAATTCCCCAGTAAGCAAAGACAGTGAACGGAGCTCCGGTCACTGTCTTTACTTCCCGAGGAATTATTTTGCTTTCAACGGGGGGAGGGCGGGGAGTGCAGGCACTGGTGCCTTCACCACCCCATCCCACCCCCACCCCCGTTGAAAGCAAACCAATTCCCCAGGAAGCAAAGACAGCAACCAGAGCCCCGTTCGCTGTCTTTGCTTACCAGGGAATTCCCTCCCCCGCCACCGCCACCGCCAGGGTCCCCATGGCCTGGCCAGCGAAGCCAGGCCACGGCACCCCACCACCACCATCGCCATTGCAACCGCCAGGGTTACCGCAGCCTGGCCAGCGAGGCCAGGCCGTGGAAAACTCTCTCCCCCCCCACAACACCCACCAACCCACCCATGCACCACGGGAAACCCTCCCTCCACCCCTCCACCCACACAGCGTGCATGTGCAGGCGTATTTTACTTCCACTTCCAGTGAGAGGAACCACATGACTGGCCTGCTGAACCATGCCCTGAAAAGTTTGGCCACCCCTGCCATAAAGCCTTTCTCTCAGATGAGCCACACTGATGTGTCCCGCTCATTTACTGGTCTGCCGATTACTGCCAGAAACATGCACTGATGAGGACTTACTTTTGGCCAACCACAAAGCCAAGAAAGTGGCTTCATTCTAGCAGTCCAGGGTTTGATATGGACACAAAAGGATAAGAAAAGGTGCTTGTAAGTCCTTTTCAGTTGGGTGGGACTGCTGTAATGCAGAATGATGGGTTCTGTAGTTGAACCTAAAACAATGAATGGCACCACTCTAGCAAAGAGTTACCAGAAAATACTTCTCTCTCTCATCCTCTGGTTTCCCAATGGCACTGAACGAGAGACATTTTTAAAATCCAATTTTTCCCAGCTCTTAAATGAAATACTGTTGGCGTTTTTGGGGAAAAAAATCTGATCTGATATTATGCAGAGCAAACAGCTATCTCTGGAGTGATGCCACTATGAAGTCATCTTCCAGTTTGCTTGGCAGAGTTGTTGCATAGAAGGGGATGAAGAAGCACAAGCTGTCCCGAAGGAAGCCACCCACGAGGACAGGTGTTACAAAGAAACACAGGGGGAGGGGAAGCTTGCAAGTTGCATAATGGGTTTTTGGTGCCTCCTAAAGGTCTTGTCTTTTGTACAGAAAATCTTCTAAGAATAGTACATTGCAAAGAGAACACTTCCAAAGACTCTGAATATTCTACTACGTGTAAGATACCTCTTTTTGAGTTTTGTAACAGGGGTCTCCCGAGAGGGAACATGCCAAGTGAAGGCATCCCGATGAGGTGTTTGTGTGTGAAATAAATAACTTGATCAAAGGAGGCATGCTGGTCAGCTCAAATTAAATCTAGCCATCTCAAATCTGGTCAGCTCAAATCAAATCTGTTGGCATCTTCGGTTCTGGAAGATAAGCAAATGAACACCAGTGGTGAAACTTGAAGAGTCACTCCTTCCATCTGGTTAAGCTTCTGGTTTCGAGGTCGTCCAGAAGTTCCTCAAACTAAACAGCACAGAGCTCTTAAAACTGGACTCTTCTGTACTATCCTGACATAATGATCTTGTCTGATTTCTGAAATTATGTGGGGGGTCACCCATAGCTAGTACAGTACTTGCCGGTTTCTTGCAAGCCAGTTTTGTATCAGGGAGACTTAGAGCACACAACTCATTAGTTAAAAGGTAAAGGTTTCCCTTGCTCGAAAGCCAGTCGTATCCAACTCTAGGGTTCAGTGCCCATCTCTGTTTCAAAGCCAAATAGCCAGCGCTGTCTGCTTCTGCAGATGTTTCCGTGGTCATGTGGCAGGGATGACTAGACACCAGAGCGTATGGAACGCTGTTTACCTTCCCACCGAAGTTGTCCCTATTTATCTACTTGCAATTTCTTGCTTTTGAACTGCTAGGTTGGCAGGAGCCTGGGGCAAAGTCAGGAGCTCATTCTGTCTTGCAGTATTTGGGAATCGAACTGCTGACCTGCCGCCTCCCAGTCAGCGTCTTAGCCAGTTGAGCCACTGCAGTCCCTCATTAATCAGTGGCAATTTCCTCTGCAGTTAATGCCATTAAGCTACCGCCAGCTCAAATCTATAATAGGAGGCTGACCATTATGATCTCAAATGGCTTTTAAGTTGAAATTGTTTTAATTTGGTACTCATTTTCAGCATAGTAACTTATTTAATTGGTTTTTGTAATTATTTTAGTTTATGCTGTGAGGTGCCGTGGGTCTTGCACTTGCAGAAAAGCAGGATGAAAACAACATGGCTTGAGGTTTCCTTGCTGTGAAGGAATAATACATCTTTACTGAAAGGGAGGGGGAGAGAAAGAAAGAACAGAAGCAAACAGTGTGTACTGAGTTGTATGGTTATCAGAAAGCTTGGTGTTACTTCTTGGCCAGATTTCTACAAAGAGGAGTGCCATATCTCCTCCTAGCTAATAACTTCTAGCACTACCCAGAAGTCATAAAAAGGGAAATTCAACTACTCTCTGCAAATCACTGCTGGATCACAGACCAACTGGCAGGACATTCACTTTGATGCAGAGGCGAGAGCTCAAAAGAAACACATTTGATAGCAATAATACTTCTTTGGGAAAAATAACTTACTTCCTGGCACTTTTATAATGGCATGCTATAACATGCTATAACATTTTTACATCAACTGTATTTCTCCTGTTTCATAGGCTAATGAAATCATTTGGGGGCAGAATTCGAACATATGGCTCCATTCAGAATTTTGTCAAATGGCAGCATTAGTGTACTTTGAAGCATAGGAGGTGATCTCTCCCATTATTTCTGAAGATTAGTGGCATGGAACAAGCTAGGCATGACATTGGCTGTCCTTGACCTTTGTCACAAGCTGCAAACATTGCAGAAATAACAGAACCTACACTGAAGTAATCTTGGCTAACATGATGTAATGTTTTTCTACTCAATAAACCAGCACAGCAACCACATCTAGTCAAAGGCTCCTCAGCTTCAGAAGAGGACAGAAAACAACAGATTTTTTTTTTTACCCAGATGCAGGTGAAGCCAATGAACAATCTTTAGACTCTACCTAGCTAAGTGTTTCCCAGCCTTTGGTTTTTGGACTTCAATTCCCAGAAGCCTAAATCAATTCCCCAAAGCGGTGATCAGACAATGTACTCACTTAGACTTATGGGAATTGAATAGTTCTCAAACAAATAAGAGAAAGTACTTTTTCACCCAGAGGATCACTGGTCTATGGAACTCCCTGCCAGAAGAAGTGGTGACAGCTGTCAGTCTTGACAGCTTTAAGAAAGGATTAGACAAGTTCATGGAGGACAAGGGTATCAATGGCTATAATTATGGATACTTAAGGACAACCTCGGGGTTGGAGAGATAGGCAGGATATCTCTCAATGCCATTTCCAGGGAATCCTAAGCAGGTGAAGGCATCTCCTTGGGAATACCATGAAGGAAATGGTGAGCCACTGTGTGAGACCGAATGATGGACTGGATGGGCTCCTGTGGCCTGTTCCAGCAAGGCTGTTCTTATGTTCTTATGTAACTTCCCCTTTCAGGCATGGGCCCCATGTTGAGAGCCACTGATCTGGATGTTGGGTCTGTCTTCATTTATCTCAGAGGAGTACAAGATTGTTAAGTTATGATTTAAAACAAGTTAGCTGGTGTCTCCCCCAAAACAACAACAACCACAACGAGTTTTTGAAATGTGAAATCTTTGCGCTCATTGGTTTAGGCCAGTGATGGCGAACCTGACCAGACTGTTTTTCTTTCTTTTGCTTTTTGGTTATTAAATTATTTCTTTCTCATCCCAGTGAAGGGAGGATTCTTTAAAATAATAATACCCCTAGGTATTTCCTATTATCTTGAACCACATAAGCATAGTTTGGAAGGGCTTTACATAGCTCCAAACTCATCATTTTTGTTTCTTGTTGCAATTTGTAATTTATTTAGTGCATTTATGTCTAATTTTCTATTGTAAAGATTTTTAACATCTTGTAAGCTGCCCAGATGGGTGGAATATAATTGGAATAAATAATTCATGGAACAGAGAATCTCTCTAACTGGTTACACAACAACCCCATCGCTTCCTGTGAGCAAGAAAACATAGTCTCTATTTGATAGAACAGTGTAAGAGGAGCTTAAAATGCAGGGACTAGTAGCTAGAAGAGCACAATGTGCCAAGATCTAAGAAGCTAATTTTTATTAATTAAAAAAAAGAAAGAAAAGAAAACATCACCAAAGAGAAGGCTTTTTATCCGGAGGAGCAAATGTACTCTGGTTTTGCCAAACTTTAAGCTATCCCTTGACACCATAATGCTATCCTGAATTAATCAAAGCAATGTAGCAAGGTGGCAAAGCAGTAGTTGGAGTGAAAAAAATGTTGAATAAAAATTAAACCATATTCACATGTCTGCCCATGTGTCGCCACCCTCTCCTTGATGAAGAAATGATGAACAAGCATTGTGTACAGAATACTGTATGATGTAGTGCCTGAATAGAGCTTCTGATTATTCCAGTTTGGACAGCCTCCACTCTTCCCCTGCGGAGGAAGTCGTGCCTTTGCACATGCCATGTTCCAGATTTCCTTCCCCCTGTTCCAGCGCCAGGCTGTTCCCTGTATTTACAGGGACTGTGTCTCTTTTCATGAATTTGCTAGCGGGAACATGTTAATGAGTGTCAGGTGTTGTTCTGTCTGAATGCAGTAAATGATTTCACTGGAAGTCAGATTAAATCAGAACATCCGCTGGCAGCTGAAAGCTGCAACATCTCCATTTCAACCCCAAGCAGATGGGGAGTTGTGACAAACACTTGCTGCTTTGCATTTAGAAGTAAGTTTTCCATCAGTGTACACAATTCAAAAGGACTGTGGTGGCTTAGTGGTTAAAATGCTGGACTTGATAACTGGAAGGTCTGTTAGGGAATGTAAGTCTTCGCCTCACAGTTACTGGGACTGGAAGTACCAGGGGCTGAACTGAAACCCCTCTTTTCGCCAGGACGGGTGGGGGACCACTCCGCTAACTCCCCCTGGTACTGTAAATCAACGTCTAAACTTCTAGGGGCATCTGTGTTTCGGGGAAACTTCCGAGGGGTATGTGTGAGGTCGGGGCTCTTCCTTTCTGCCGCGAAGTCCCGCAAAAGATCTCTGAGGATCGATTCCCTTTCCTCCCCCCTTGGTGGGGACCCATGTCCCCCTTTCCCTCCCCCTTGGGCTAAACGGGTGGGGGAGTACCCTAACGCTGATTCGTGGCTATTTTCGTCTTCGTCCTGTTCTCCGGGGACCCTGCGCCTGAGTTGGTCCACGTGTCGCCTCCACAGGAGGCCTGTACTGGTCTCCACGCGGTATGAGATGGGGCCGGTTTGTTCTATTACGGTGCCCGGCACCCAGGCTGGCCCCGCGTTGGCGTAGTTCCTGCAATGCACCGGGGCGCCTACGCTGAAACTCTTTGCGGGTTCCACCCCTATGTTCCGCCCCGTGTCCTCTACTCTCGTGGGGTCTAGCTTGGAGATTACCGTGGCCAGCTTCCTGCGCATTAACAGCTCCGCGGGGGAGTACCCTGACGCCAATGGGGTGACCCTGTACCTTAGCAGGAATTGGCACAATTTCAGGTCGAGGTCTCCGGGGCCCATGCGCCGCAGCGCGTCTTTTGTGGTGCGCACGAGGCGCTCTACTTGGCCGTTGGTGGCCGGGTGAAAGGGGGCGGAGGTGACGTGCTGAATGGCGTTGCGATCCATGAATGCCCCGAACTCGGCGGACGTGAAACAGCTAGCGTTATCGCTGACGAGGGTGTCGGGTAAACCGAACGTGGAAAAGACCCTCCGTAACTGTTTAATTGTAGTGGCCGAGGAGGTGCTCGAGACTGGAATGACCTCCAACCACTTGGAGAATGCGTCCACCACAAGGAGGAAAAGTGTTCCCCTGAACGGGCCAGCAAAGTCTACGTGTACCCGGGACCAGGGCCCCCTTGCTGCGTCCCACTCCCTATGTGGCAAGCGAGCCTCTTCTGGCCTGGAGCTTTGGCACGCTTCGCAAGTGCCGACCATGTGTTCGATGTCGGCGTCTAGCTGGGGCCACCAAAAGTAACTACGGGCTAGTGCCTTAGAGCGGACGATCCCCGGGTGGCTGACGTGCAGCAGTTTAAGCACCCTCGGCCGGAGCGACGTGGGGATCACTACCCGCTGTCCCCACAAAAGGCAACCCCTCTCTAGGGACAACTCTAGTTTCTTTTTGAAAAATGTGTCGAATTCCGCTGCTGGGGAGGACACGGGCCACCCTTTCTGTACCCAGGAGCAAACTGTAGCTAGCGTTTTGTCCTTGCCGGTCGCTTTGGCGATGTCGGCCGGTACTACTGGAGGGGAGTCTAGGACCTCTATCATTAAGACCTGGTGGTCCCCCTCTTCCTCGCCCACGTGGCAGCAATCCCGGGGAATGGGGGACCTCGACAGGGCGTCCGCATGGCTGATCTCCTTTCCGGGCCGGTATACCAACGCGTGCTGATACGCGTTGAGAAAAATGGCCCACCTGAGCATCCTCGGGGACAGGATTTGGGGTGTGGGCTTATCTGCGGTGAAAATGCCTAGCAAGGGCTTGTGGTCAGTCACTATGGTGAAGGGGCGGCCGTACACAAAATCATGAAATTTCTTGGTCCCCGCAATTATCGCTAGTGCTTCCCTGTCTGTCTGGGCATAGTTTCTCTCCGCTTGGGACAAGGACCTAGAGTAGAACGCTATCGGGGCCTCCCTCCCGTTCTCCAGTACGTGGCATAACACCGCCCCCACCCCCACCGGGGATGCATCGCATATCAGGACCACTGGGCGTTTGGAATTGAAGTGGGTCAGTACCGCCTCTGATGCCAGGAGTCGCTTCAGGTCATTGAAAGCCGTCTCCTGGTCGTCGCCCCACTTCCATGCCCCGTCCTTTTTTAACAATTTGTGTAGCGGTTCCGCCACTGCTGCCTTCCGCGGGAGGAAGGAGTGGTAAAAGTTGAGCAGTCCAAGGAACGACTGCAACTCGGGCTTGGAGGTGGGGCGAGGGGCCTTCTTGATGGCGGCCACCTTGGATTGGGATGGCCTTATTCCCTCGGGAGTAACACGGAACCCTAGGAACTCAACCTCAGTTGCGAAGAAAACGCATTTGTCTTTCCGCAACCGCAACCCCGCTTTTTCGAATATTGCCAGGACCTTTCCCAACCTTATTGCTAATTCGGCCCGGCTCCCCCCTGTAATCAATACATCATCAAAGTAGGGTAACACCCCCTCTAACCCCTTCAGGAGGCGTTCCACGAGTGACTGGAAGATCCCGGGCGCCGAATTCACGCCGAATTGGAGGCGCGATACCTGGAACGCCCCTTTGTGGGTGACTATGGTCTGTGCAGCAGCTGCGGCGGGGGTCACCGGGAGTTGCTGGTAGGCTTGGGCCAGGTCGAGTTTAGCGAAACACCTCCCCCCGTGTAACCTGGCCAACAAGTGGCTGACTACCAGCACCGGATACGCATTAGGGCGGATCACCTTATTGATGGTGCACTTGTAATCAGCGCATATACGGACCTCCCCGTTGGCCTTGAGCGCTGTTACAATTGGAGTTTCCCACTCCGCAGAATCAACAGGGACAAGAATCCCCTGGCCCACCAATTTGTCCAACTCCGCCTCTATTTTGTCCTTTAGTGTGAAGGGCACTCTGCGCGGTTTAAGTCTGATTGGACGTACTCCAGGGTCCAGGTCGAAAGTCACTGGGGGGCCCTTGAATTTTCCGAGCCCCTTTTTGAAAACCTCGGGGTGCGCGTCGCACACGCTCTGTATTGGATCGGTCCCGGCGGCGTGTGCTCCCACGGCGTGCACCCCCCCAATGAACAACCCCAGGGGCTGGAACCATTGAGTCCCGAGGAGGCTGCATTTACCTCCCTTGAGGACGACTAGGGGAAGCGTTGCGGTGTGCTTTTTAAACTGGACCTGGAACTTCCCAACCCCCAACACTGGGATGCGGTTCCCTTGCACGTCCTTCAGTGTGGCCCTCAACGCTTTGAGCTTGGGCCGCACGCGGGGGGCGATTTTCATGAACTCTCCCTGGGAAATGATAGAGTATGAGGAACCCGAGTCCACCTCCATCCTAACAGGGGCCCATTGGATTACTACCTCAACGAAGTAACGGGGGTGCTCCGTGGAAACGCTGCAAACCGGAGCGTCGTCCTCGCTGTCGTCGGAGATGCGCCCTACTCCGTCCTGCGTCCTCGTGGTCCGGGTGCCATCCTTTGGCCTCGTGGTGCGGTCCTGCCTCGCCGAGCGGTCTGGGGAACTCCTCTTGGCCTCGCGCCGTTTCCGGCAGACCTTGGCGATGTGCCCGCGCCGGCCGCAGTTGTGGCACTCGGCCTTGCGGAATGGGCATTTGGCGCGGGCGTGGGCGGTGCCGCAGCCGTCGCAGCGCCGGCCCTCTCTGTGGACCCTCCGGACGTCCTCGTCGTCGCCGCTCTCCGTGGACGAGTTCGAAACTCGCCGGGCCGTGCGCACCGAGCTCTCTGCCTTGGCGGGTTTCGGGCGCCAGTCCTGAAGCTCTTGCACCCCGGCAGTCGTGGCCTCCACGGCCTGTGCCGTGTCGAGGACTTGTTGCCACGTGGGAGGCGGCTCCTTTTTCATCAGCGCGCGCTGAGTCTCGGTATCCCTCAGACCGCAGAGCAGGCAGTCCCGGAGGGTGACTTCTGGGGTCTCCCACTTGCATGGGCCGGCGGCCAGCCGCAGGGCCGCGGTGAACTCAGCGACCGATTCCCCGGGCGCCTGGACTCGCCTCCAGAACGCGCTCCGAGTGGGGAACATGGCTATCGCGGGCCGGAGGTGGGTGCGCAGCGCCGCCAGGAGCTCTGTGGCCTTGAAGTCGCTCACCCTCCTCGGCGCGATCAGGTCCACCAAGGTCCTCTTGGTCTCGCGTCCGAGCATGCGGACGAAGATGGCCCTCTTCTTGGCCTCATCTGAGACTTCGAGCTCCACTAGCGCTCCATTGAAGTCTATCTCAAACAGCTCCAAGTCTCCCGGCTTCCTGATCTCGTAGCCGGCGCATGTCTTGGTCCCGTGGGCAGCCATGATCCCACCTTCGTCGCCAATTTAGTGTATGGGACCAAAGACAACAGAACAGCCGAAGGGTTGGCTTAACACAGGTTTATTGCATGATGATCCGGTGGAGCATGAGGTAATAGCGGTGATACATCTCAATATATACAGTAGCCCTATACATTTGAATCTGGTAGCACGGTAGCTCATTGGCTGCTACCGGCGTGGCCTCGCCCAGGCACGCCTCTTTTCCTGCTGCTGAATGCAGATCTTTCTTCTGCTGCTGAATGCAGATCTTTCTCCTGCTGCTGAATGCGGGGAAGGTTTTCCCGCGGCTGTCCGTGATTGAGCAATGTGAACCATGTGAGACTGAACGCTCGCAGCTGCCCTCTATGGGCTGCCTGCTCGCGTTCCTTTACAGCTGAGATACCTTGTATTTGGAGTGATTACATTCTTGCCTTTACAGTACAATGAACATGCAATCATACATACATAACAGGAATGTAAGTCTTCGCCTCACACCCTAACTGGTTGCAAGGCATATTGTGTCTGTGATGCCTTTAAGACCCTACTGAAGGGGCCTCACAGGTGTTGAGACTTTCCCCAGGTGTGCTCCATGGACCAGTGTATTTAGGTCAGAGCAGGATTGTAGACTTCCAGCTACAATGCTCAGCTTCCTCTGCTGACAGTCTGGATGAAGATTCCTGTGCCTTCCAGAACCTGCTATGAGGACTAAATATTTGCACTGACCCTGATGATAGCTTTGGCCTGACATGCCATCTGTGCTTGCTGGACAAAGAAGGACCACTTGGGGGTAAGCCTCAACCAGGAGGACAGAAGCTGTAGAACTCTTTGGCGTTGTTTGTAATTGCATTTACCCAGCTAGACTGGACTGCTACTGAACTGTATGGACTTGTATACATCACAACTGAACTGTCCCAGTGAGGTCAACTGAGCAGCCCAAGAGAATATATGTTTTGTTTTAAATGGTTGTGAAAACAACACAGAACCATCCCATCCCACCGGTGCAGGACAGTTAGAAAGAGACTGAGAGGAAGAAATGCATGTTGCAAAGTTAAGTCTACACCTGGATGTTCCATGAGTTTTGTTCATTCTTTGCTTCAGTGAGCACAGCAATAGATTTTTCTTCAGCCTGTTAGTATATTCCCTATTATGCTTTGCTTGGATCTGGAAGTTACTGGAGGAATTTGGAATTTTATTTAATTCATTTTATTTAGCAAAGTATAAAATGCAACAACCAGGTTTAATACAAGGAAAATGTGAAGGAGAATAGCCAAAAATCCAAACTTCTACCCAATTCCCTCTTGGTTCTAATAACTACTAGAATTTCATACAAGGAAAAAACATGCCTGAAGCATCTCAGATAAGACAAAAAGAGGTATATTTACTTACAAATACAATGTTCAGTTACATTCAGAATAATAAAGATGTTATGAAAAAGCCCATTTCTGAGCTGTACTTTTTCATGAGATTTTGCTCACTAAATTGCCTTGTGCTTTAGCACATCCAAGATGGAGATTTCAATGTGTGGGAGTCCCTTTAGACCACATACCAGAAAGAGATTTGATTGTAAACATGTCAGCCTCGTGGGTTGGGAAAAATGAAACCTAATGTGTGATGGACATGTCATGCTGCAAGATCATTGGTTGGAATCAGTGGTGGGCTCCCAAAAAATTTACTACCGCACTGTGGGTGTGGTATGGTGGGTGCGGCCAGGGGGGAAGCCCTGTGTTGCACCCAAGTTAGGACTACAGTACTTTATTTCAAAACTTGGATTGGCGGGGGCAGTCAGAATTTCTGCTACCAGTGCTGGCGAACTGGTGCAAACCTGTTGATGCCCACCATTGGTTGGAATTCCTTAGGAGAATGGCTGGGAGGTGGACCCTGAGGGAGGAGATAAAAACCTCAGAAAGGGGTGGGGGCTGAACAGACACTCTCTTAGACTTTGAACTGCAATCATGTAATCACTTTAGCTAGAAGGGGGCCCTGATATAAAGAGCAGCTTTCTTTATTTTAATATGGTTTCTGAACTTTTGATGGACTTTATTCTGTAACTTACTTTGTTTTCAATATACTTTTAAAATACCCAAAAAGGCCTTTAGTGATTACTTGGCTCAACACTATCTTATTTACACTAATCTACAGTCTTGGGTTGCTCAGCTGGGGGCAACAGCTCAGAAGTATGTAGGGCTTGCTTGTGAGTAAAAGCTTATCATGATAAAAGAAACAAAAAAATGTAGTTTCTCAAACAGAAGGAAAAAGCCTGCCTTTCATGGCAGCTGCATGGTCAAAAGATTGAAAACAGACACGAAGAAAGCGGACAAACAGGGAGATATGAGAGACAAGCCAGATGTGTGAGAAAGAAGTTTGCTATTTGGTTAATGGGAAAGGAGAACCTCTTTAGGTCCTACTGTAAATACCTCCTTCCCACTGGTAGCCAGTATCAGTTGCATGCAAGATTTTTATTCTCCAAAGACTGGTATTAAATATGAACAGGAAAATGCAGATGGCATGGGTATGCAGAGGAATTAAACTTCCTTTTTCTCTGTATTCCTTTTTTTACTCTTGTTATTGTTTGTCAGAGTCCATACAAGCATCAGCACCTAAGGCAATCAAACTCAAGGTCAAACGGCAAACTTTATCAATATCAAAAGCCAAGGTCAAAGCCAGGAGGAGACAGAGGAACAAGGCTAGTCCAGGAGACAAGTAGTAGTTTAAGCAGGCCAGGAGTCAGACAACCAAGGAGGCAATACAAGCAGGGCACCTTCAGGACTGGAGTGAGAGCTGAAAATCCAAAGAGACCAGGAGTTAAACAACTCAGGAAGCAACCAAAGCAGGACACCTCTAGTGGGAGCAAAAACAGGAAGGGCTTCATACAAAGCACCACAACAAGTCCATAATGCTTAAGTGGCTTCTAAGGGAGAAGTACTGGTTCTTATATAGTTCTTCCCCTAGTGCTTCCAGGTGGAGCTTATGAGGGCCCTAGCAACTCTAGCAGGTTGTGGGCCTCATGCTGCAACTAACAGAGCTGCTTTCCTAGCAAATCGAGCTTTGAAGCTGCCCCTTTCTCGTCGTCGTCGTCGTCGTCTTCTTCTGTGTCTAGGGCTGGGCAGAAATGAAACTGAAAAAATGAAGGCACCATTTGGTGAATTCATTCTGCAGTTTCATTTGCCTGACCTAGCGTGAGAACGATTAGCTGGCCCAGGGTATGCCCAATTATGGTTCAAAAATACCACCTCACCTCATATTCTGACATTGATGCACTTCAAATAATTTAATAAAGGGATTTTGATTACAGAAATTGGAAAGAAAGGAAACAAAAAGCTCTTAAATGAAAATGTACTAAGCATTCAAAACATATATTTCCTCAGTGTTTAGCATCTAAGTAAACTAAGTATTTCTACATCGCACCTGCCAAACAAGAACTCATTATAGGACCTATTCATTGCTTGGAAGTACTGCAGTGAAAGTAAATCCATGGCTCCTAATTTGTTAAAAGTCTTCAGCAACATTTGTGAAGTTGTTTCAATCGATGCACAGCAACAATATTATTTCTGAGTAACCATTGCCATTTCTCATTATTTTGATTTTTTAATGGGCACTTTTAGTAACTTAAAATGATTTTTTACAGCACAGGCTACTGAACGAATGAAAAATTTCATAAGCTTGTCTTATTTTAATGCTATGGAGAACTGGATAACCTGCCTTCCTTTGTCTCTTTCATTGGTCTAATTTAGGGATTGGAAAATTATAGAACTGTGGTGCTGGAAAGGCTATCATAAGACAGCAACACAAAAATACAGTGAGGCAGTAGTCTCAGAGAACACCAATCTTTGGGTAAGTGGTGCTAGCGAGAAAGAAAGTTTGATTTTATTCTGAAGGATAAGGGTTTTTCCCTGCATGCCCAACTGGCACTTGGGTTCAGTGCTTCAGTGCAAAATGTCTGTACATTTATTTATTTATTTATTTATATTTTTATTCAAATTTATACGCCGCCCAATCAGGTAAACCCGACTCTGGGTGGCTCACAACAAGTTAAAACACACATAAAACAATACAACCAATTAAAACCCAACATACCCACCCACCTGTGGGAATGTATCTGGGTTCTGTCTGCCTGTCTCCTACACATTTTGTAAACAAAGGCCTCTTTGTATACATGAGAGACAACGCTTGACTTTGGGCATGCGTAGAAAAGTGAGAAGAATTCTCCTTATTTGGTTTCGGACATTCTAATTGGTTGTGTGTGCCTTAGTTTTGTTTCTGATATACTCTGTCTGAATAAAGAGACGCCATGATTATTCCTTTGTTCAGCCAAGACTGCAGTCGCGTGTGTATGTGTTCTTTCTATTTCTCTATCTCTGTTTCTTCCTTACTCTGCCTAATGAAGCTGGACTTCATCAGACTTTTTACCTCTTCCTTTGTTTATCTGGGGCTATAAACTGCTCCTTATGAGGCTGATTAATCTTTACATGGTTCGGATTTCTACAAGTGGTGCCCCGTTGTGAGGCGTTTGAATGAAATTCAAAGAACGCTTTGAACTCTGCTTCAGCAATTAACACCTCATAATTAGTGACCGGGACAAGGTCTTATTCACCCACAACCAGAGGAAAGGTCAGTCAAGCGCTTGAGAATTCCAATAGGGTGAGTGAAAGATTTATTATGGGGTGTGTGTTAGCTTCGCCAGAGCAGGAGTTTTGTAAAGATATCTCATATCTTCTGAATAAGAATGGGAAACAGGCTGATAAGAAGGAAGTACAACAGCTGGTCCAAGTTATAGGAAAAATCAGTCCTTGGTATAAATATGATTGTCTGGACTTAAAAGATTGGAATAAGATTGGGAATGAATTGCAGAAGCATGGTGGGGTTTCTGTCTCAGTGCAATATACTTGGAGTGAAGTCAGAAACTGTCTTCAAAGACTTACTCCAAGAAATATGTTGTTGTCCCAGAGGCTTGCTGGTCCCCTTCCACAGCTTTTGCCCCCAGCCAAGGGAGGGAGTCCTACTGCCCCTCCATCATATGAGAAACAACAGCATGAGCCCCCTGATGGAGATGGGGGTGGAAAAGGAGATGGGACATTATATCCTGCCTTGCAGCAATCAAGCACTTTTAGCCCTACAAAAGACCTGTTCTCTGCTGCTTTAACTGCAGCTGTGCTGGATATGGAACCTGTTGCTGTATATCCAGTGAACATAGTGGCTCTGGCAAATGGGACTGCTGCAATACTGCCTGCCAAGTCTAAAAAACAACTAGTGCCAGCTGATTGGGAACAAATGGTGGGGACCTCATCACAGATTGAAGTTGTTAATGCATGCAAAGTGGCAGGAAGCAAGGAGTGTGATTCCAAGGTCAGCATAGGAGACTTCAGCTCGCCCCTGAAGCAACTCTCATCACAAAAGCAGGAGAAGCTGAGTAGTAAACTTGATTCCTCACGTGTGGCCAGGAAACCCAAGCCCAGAAAGGGGTCTTCTCGCAAATACAACCTAACAGGTGAAGTTTGTCATAAAGTTGAGATTCAGATGCTGCAAATGAAAGAAGTCCAGAGGAAAAGGGGTGTGGATCCTTCCTCTATGGACAGCAGGCTTTTGCAAAAATACAAGGAGGGAGAAGAAATAGTCCAGTATATGGCTGATTTTGAATTGCTCAACCCTCAAACAAAGAGATCCAGAGTGGGCTGTTCCAAGTTTCAAGCATCAGGATTGCAGGGAAAGCAAATGGGAATTCCCTGTACTGTTCTTCTGTGTGAAAGTTACTTGCAACTTCTGGAGAAGTTCTTTGTGCTTTTCATCTGCCTGCCTTAATACAGATGGGTGTGGCTGGAGCATGAAGGAATGTGTGTTTGCCTGAAAAGCTGAAAAGGGGGGTTGTCTAGTTGTCTTGTGAATTCAGTGAGAATTAATTTATGGCCTAATTTCAACCTTGCCATGCCAAGAACTGTGCTGGAGAGAAGATAGTGTTTAAGTTGTAATCTGAGAAGAAGAAAGCTTCAATCAACATTTGGACTTTTAATTTGGACATTTTAATTGGACTAAAAAGTTTGTGTGGACTTTAAAGAAGAATTGGCTTTGTTTGCATTATAAAACCTGAAAACCTTTTTTAAGAAAAAAAATTGTCTACCTGCTCATGCTATGAGTGTGAAATGCTCTAATGATATTTGTACTATATTTGATTTACCATGCTATGCTGGTTTTAAGTTATTGAATGCCTCTTTCATTTACACCTAGTGAGAGAAGAAGAAATGCAAGGCCTTACTCATGTAATTGGGGAGTGAGAAATGCTTGCTAGAATGCTACAGAAACCTCCTTCATGTAAGGAAGAAGAGAAATGTTCATGTTTTGTTCATGCTTAAATGTTTTGCTTATTCTCTTGCAGGGGAAAGACCTGTCTTTGCTTATGTTATGTTTTGCCTTATGAAACTGCATATCTCAAGGTACCTCCAGAAGTACATGGAAGAGTTTTCAGTACCATACACATGTAAATGGGTTTGTGATATTGCATTTGTGTTATATGTCACTCATGTTTCATATCTAGTTACATGGTGCTAGTAATAACATGGCACTGGTCATCAAACAGGGCATGATCCTGTTTCTTAGGGGAGTGTCTTCCTAAGCCATTGGTCATTTATTGGCAACAAGGGATCCTGAGTGGAAGGATTCCTGCCCGAGCGATCCGCCCATGGAGAGAGAAGAAGGTTACTCAGCTCCAGGATGGTGGTTCACCAGTGGACTAAGTTTGCTGACATTTGTTCTTTTCTTTCTTGCTGTGCTTCCAGCTGTAAGAGCAATGACTCATGGGGGCAACCCCAACTTTTGGCTTCGTCATGCTAACTATATGTTTGAGGTTCATGGTAAGAATGCAACGTTATACTATGAGCATCCACTGGCAGTGTCTCAAATGGCCTTTCTTCCGGCATTGTTCAACACGCCTGAGTTGGTTATTGGACACTTGCAGAAAGGGGCGCAAACGGTGAAGAGCTCAACTAGTGAAAAAACCGTTTGGAGAGATATCTTGGCTAAGAAAGGAGTACAACCGTCGTATTTTCATAAAAGTCTTTATAGGTGTAAATATAGCCAGGAACGTAATAACATAAAAAATTCCTCTATGGGTAGAAACAAAAACTATAGCTGATCGCTGGTAAATAGGAAAATGAGCCAAGATGAACAAAAATGAGCTGTACAAACATGGAAGTGCACAGAAATAGCGATGTAGTTCTCTAAGTCGATACTAGTTATAGCGACTTTTCGAATAAGAAATATCTTCTTCAAGGAGATCTATACATAAAAATTACACATAAACAGAATGATTAACATGGCTGAATATAAATAACATAGGCACATAAAAATACAATGAATGTACAGAATGAGAATACAAGCTTACCAATGTGTAATGCTGATTTCTTAAACCCGCGTCCTGCCTCCGCTCAAATTATTAGGTGCATATGGACGTTGAAAGGTGTATGAGAAACAGCTACCTTTATCACAGTTGAAAGCTGACTCATGTGTAGCCAATAGCCAAATTAAAGCTATCCTCATCACCTGGGTGAGCTTTAATTTGGCTATTGGCTACACATGAGTCAGCTTTCAACTGTGATAAAGGTAGCTGTTTCTCATACACCTTTCAACGTCCATATGCACCTAATAATTTGAGCGGAGGCAGGACGCGGGTTTAAGAAATCAGCATTACACATTGGTAAGCTTGTATTCTCATTCTGTACATTCATTGTATTTTTATGTGCCTATGTTATTTATATTCAGCCATGTTAATCATTCTGTTGATGTGTAATTTTTATGTATAGATCTCCTTGAAGAAGATATTTCTTATTCGAAAAGTCGCTATAACTAGTATCGACTTAGAGAACTACATCGCTATTTCTGTGCACTTCCATGTTTGTACAGCTCATTTTTGTTCATCTTGGCTCATTTTCCTATTTACCAGCGATCAGCTATAGTTTTTGTTTCTACCCATAGAGGAATTTTTTATGTTATTACGTTCCTGGCTATATTTACACCTATAAAGACTTTTATGAAAATACGACGGTTGTACTCCTTTCTTAGCCAAGATATCTCTCCAAACGGTTTTTTCACTATTGGACACTTGCAACATATTGATAGGTCTACACTCTTCTCCAATCCCCCAGAACAATTTAACAACACCCGCTGGCGAAGCATGACATTCAAGAAATACAGTAAAGGGCTTTGTTTCTGCTGTCATAGTTCTGGGGTCTGGAATAGTAAATGGAAGCACTGGACTCAAGCAAAAAGGGTTCTGCAGAATGTAGGCAATTATACAGGATGTGATGATTATTTTTGGTTATGGGGTAGTTATAACAGTTCTTATAAGCTTAATTTTACCTTGTTTAACACTACTATTGAAGATATATATGATGTGTTTCCTATGTTTACTCCTGATTATTCTGCTATAGATAGTGGTTCAATTTGCAATGGATGGCAAATCAAGGATCCCAACATGTGGTTCTTTTTTAATGGAGTTGGCACGAATTTCCATCCAGGACAATATCAATGTGCAGCATTGGGTTATTTTACCTTACCCGTACAAGTGCAAATGCCGCTTCAGGCAGAAGCATGGTGCCGGAGAGCTGCTGCCGGCCCGATGGGTTCTGGTTGCAATGATGAAGTGATAATCGATGTTCAGCTTTCTGATGGTAGCTCCTGGGGGAGAGCTATAGGGAGTGTTATCACTGGAGCACTCACATTGGGATCATACCCAGGTGTCATTTCCCAGGAGAATAGAAGGTCCATTTTGGTACTCACCTGTAGGCTGGAGAAATCAATCAATGCCACAGGGAGGGTCATACGGGATCTTCAAATGGAAATCACTGAGCTCCATCAAGACCAAATGCAGGACAGACTGGCCATAGATTACCTGTTAGCAAAATCCGGAGGATTTTGTAAACTGGTCGGGAACCAGGGATGTCGGGTAAAATTCCAGGATCTGAATCATACTATTGAGAAAGAACTTCAGAATTTACAGGAGAGCATTACTAACAATGTACGCACTGATGTTAATCTCTTTGATTGGATGACTTCTTGGTTGCCTGATTTGTCTGTCCTTAGACAAGTTTTATTTTATGGGGTCATTATTATTATTATTTGCCTTATATCTTTGTGTTTTTGCATTTATTGTATTCCTAATCTTATTTCTATGTGTAACACATGTCCACTGCGTAGAAGGGAGACATCGGGTTTTGCACGACGGCATTGCAGGCGCACCCCCCCCAATAACGGACACAGACAACATTGAAAGTGGATAACAGCAAAGGGCCACATTTATTGATTCAATGCCCTAGTCCGAATTATAAATTTGTATTGGTAAAACGACCAATCATAATTCCTAAGGCAAGCAGGCCGAAGTAACACTGGTAAGGTACCACCCCAAAATTGCCAACGGCAATTGGTTACAATGTATCAAATTGTATCAATTTGTTTGTTAACAACAAACAAATTGTTGACCGTAGTCAATAACTAACTCATGACCCCACCCTCTGACGCGTATCCGTGAAATCACAGGGGTGATGCATGCTGGTTAGCAATCATCATCACCCCATCGCCTGATTCGTCGTTGACCGGACAACGTTTAACTACTTTATTCCTGTCTAGTGTTGTCCAGTCAATTGCGAACCTGCCGGATACTTGTGGGTCATACTGTTTACCTTACCAGTGCTACCCGCCACACGGAGGGGCTTCACAGAAGACCTGACGCCCCCCCCCAGACCGTCAGCTCGGTCAACAGGCCTGCTCGCCAATCACCCAACAGGAGGTCCATACCTCCTCGCGACAGATGGACCCCATCCCCTGCATACAAGTCACAATTTTGTAGACTAATATCGGGGTGATGACTAACCCGTCCCCAAGCCCTGGTGGTGAGAAACCGCGCCACTGCCTTATTGACCGCGCGCCTAGCTCGGTCAAGGGCCAGGAGGTTAACGCCCCCTCTGTAAGAGTGGCGCGGAACAATGTCCGACCAAACCAGGGCTGTGGCAGGCCAGACATAATGCAAGTAGGCGAGGTCCTCGCAAATCGCATGCTTGAGCGATAAGCCGGTGACCTGGCCCAAATCATTGCCCCCCAAGTGGATGATTAGAATGTCAGGCGGGTCAGCCCCCAGGCCAGAAAAAAGGAAAGGCCGCAGCTCCCGCCATAACATCCCAGGCTTACCGTGCCATGAGAGACTGGCGTGGTCACCCAGTCCCAGTCGGGGTCCCCACTCTGTCGCCGCAGCGTAACGCGCTGCCCTGAGCACATAGCTGTGGCCCACCAGCCATACTGTCACCGGTGTAATACGACACCCAGGGTCTGTAAGAAAATTGAGAAAAAGGAAGGTAAGGTGACTGGATTGGTACTCATGGCGGGAGTGGGCGCACATAAAACTGAAAACATTGTGAGCCCCACCTCCCCATGCTACGTATGTCAGCCCCAGAGTACCCAAAAGCAGCTGCTGTAGAGGCTGCGCCAATACGGAACGAATGTGTGCCATAACGGGCACCTGGTAGTCCCACCCTGGTGAGGGCTCTGGCTGTCACCTTCCAAAACTGAAATTTAGTAAGGGGAGACCCATCTTGGTGACAGAAAAACGGGCCGTGGTGCCAGCCACGCAGTGCCAGGTATTCCTGTAGGGCACCAACCGGACAGATGTCTGCCAAAGAACACCGTAGCAGTCTTACTCCACTGCCTACGCCATGCCGATCTGTTTTGGAGGAGCGAATCCTCAACTGGGCCCAGTCTTTGGCAACATATACATCTCCGAGTTCCAGTGCCCTACCACTTGCATCCGCCTTAGACAGCATCACGAGTTCGCTGATGCGGAGCGCTCCAAAAAATGCCACCGTTGTGGCTGCATGAAAAAGGGCTGCCTCATAATGATCAAAACAGAGGCCTGGCCAGCCCCGGGCCAACTGGGTAAGAACCCCTGGGGAAATAGGGTGCCGGTCATCCGGGCAACGCCCGCGCTCGCGCACCCACCCCTCCAAAACGTGTCTCACACGGAAGTCAGAGGTGGTATCCACATGACCCCCTACTTTGGCCATAAAAGCCAACGCCGAGAGCTTGGATGCTATGGTGCGAGGTGCAAGGCCCTGTGCATGCAGGTGAACCATGAACCGCAGAACATGGTCCACCGGGATGGGCCAGGTCTCTGGCCATTGAAATCGAGTAGCAAAAGCCCTATACAAATTGAATGCTTGTTGATACGCCTTACGCGTGCGTGGCGCTAGTGACAGGCCAATCGCCCGGTTCACCTCTCCTTGCCAATAGTCCACATCTCGTCCGGGAGTGGCGAGGGAAATTCCTCCGCATCCGGGGCCAAGGCGCGGAACCGGGAGATCTGCAGGCGGGACAAAGCGTCAGCAATATCGTTATTAACCCCTGGGACATGCCTGGCCCTGAACAAGACGTTGAGGCGCAGGCAGCGCAGCACAAAATGGCGCACTAGATCCATGACCCTGGGCGATTTAGAAGTCTGTGCATTGACAATGTGCACAACGGCAGCATTGTCGCACCAGAAATGCACCACCGAATTAGCCCACTGTTCGCCCCATAGCATCAAAGCCCCCAGAATGGGAAAAATTCCAGGTATGTGAGATCCCGCAGGCGACCTGTGCCTGCCCATGCCGGTGGCCACCCACCATAGGCCCACTTCCCATTGAAGTACATCCCATAACCCAGGGATCCTGAGGCATCAGACTGGATCTGGAAATTGGGGGATGCCAGGAGGTCAGACCTCCAAAATGAGACCCCATTAAACTCCCTCAGGAATTGCAACCAGACAAACATGTCTGCCCTGATACCCCGGGTAAGCCTGACTCTGTGGTGGGGCCTGGATAACCCTGCCATGGCGTCGCATAAGCGCCGGGCGAAAGCCCTGCCCGGTGCGACCACCCTGCAGGCAAAATTGAGGTGCCCATGTAGCACCTGCAGTTCCCTCAGGGATGCCTTACGCTTAGCCAGCAATTCCGAGATAAGGGTCACTATCCTGGACACCTTATCACCCGGTAACCTAGAAGCCTGTACTACTGTATCAATCTCAACCCCCAGGAATACTAGTTTGGTCGACGGGCCCTCGGTCTTTTCGGGCGCTAAAGGGACACCCAGTTCCTGCATTAGCGTCTGAAATGTATTGAGGAGACGTGCACACGTGTCCCAGCCCCGTTCACCCCCGAATAAAAAGTCATCCAGGTAATGGGCTACAGACCGGGACCCTGACCTGCGGACGAAAGCCCACTCTAGGAAGGTACTAAAACGCTCGAAAGCCGAGCATGATATGGAGCAGCCAAAAGGCATGGCCTTATCAAAATAATACTCCCCTCTAAACTTAAAACCCAGCAATTCAAAGTCGCCCGGGTGCACCGGCAAGAGGCGAAAAGCTGACTTAATGTCGCACTTGGCCAGCAAGGCACCCGGGCCACACGAGCGCACCATGCGCAGCGCATGGTCGAACGATGTATACCTGACCGAACAAAGGTCATCAGGTATCGCATCGTTGACCAATCGGCCGGCTGGGTAGGACAAATGATGAATAAGGCGAAACTCACCTAGGGACTTTTTAGGAACCAAACCCAATGGTGAAACCTTAAGGTTGGGAAAAGGGGGTGCGGGAAAAGGTCCGGCGACCCTGCCCGCGTCTAACTCCTTTTTAATGCTGGCCTCGGCTACCTCCTCCCTTCCTCTGAGGGATAAAAGGTTGGGAGCATCCTGAGGAGATCCATCACCCATAAAAGGGATACGAAATCCCTGCTTAAAACCTTGGATGAGGTACTCCCTGTCCTCTCCCCTTGGGTACGATGCGAGCCAGCGCTCCAGCATGTCCACCTTAATTGGGGAGGGGGCCTTTCGGAGAACTAGTTCCATCCGTGGCAGGCTTGCCAGCCCACTGTCCACCCCTCCCTCTGCCTCGCACCCCCCCAGGCTTGGGACAAGCAGAGGCTGCATGGGGACCAGAACATGTGGGACACTCGTGCTTATACCTGCAGTTCTTCCGACTGCAGGAACCATTGGACGAGAAAGTCCAGCACAGCAGGCGGGCTGGAACCCCCTGCCCCGCCATTTGGCGGGTAACCTGCGCTGGAGCTGCTCGCTGGACCGCATGTCCACAATGGTATCTATCCCCCGGGGCAGGACGTGTGGGTGTCATATACAAGAGCCACAGTCTCTGGCACGGCTCATCCCATCTCATCTCGGGGTGCAGGGGAATCCTCATACGGAATTCCTCATCATATGCTAGCCATGAGGGGCCCGGGAAATCTACCATCGCCCTGTATATGTTGTCCAAATATTGGACCATGGGAATAGCTAGCTCCGGCCGCGCCCTCAAATACACCGCCATGTATATCAAATAAGCGGGGAGCCAGTTAGCCCAGGTACGCGGCGGCTTACGGCGGCGTGCCTGCTCCTTGTCCTTCTCATCCTGACCCTCCCTTTCTTCCTTAGTGGGCTCTCTGTTCAGGAGTGAGAAGATATCCACGTACTCCCCTCGCCATATCTTTTCTCTGGTAGCCTGAGCCAAGTGATCACCCAATGGCAGGGAATACCCTGCCGTCGGCAAAGCCGAAAAGGGGATAGCTGGCCTACCCAAAGGGGCCTGAGTTAACCCTGCCACCCCAAGTACGTTCCCAGCAGTGTAAGAACCAATGCCCACCCCAGCGGGCATGGTGGCAGTAGTTGTCGCCGGGTGGGTCGCCAGCGGCGTAGCCCCTGCACCACCCGCGCGAGGCCAAGGCCACTGAAAGGTCCCCCCTATATTGGGAATGTGTGTGGATGTACTCGTTTGCACCATATACTCACATGCTGCACCCCCGCGGGCCGCCCCCAACGGGGGTTCCGGCCCACTGGGGGCGTCGGAGCTCACGACCGATGTAGAGCTCATCACCGGGGCTTGACCCGCGCCAGGTTGCTGGCTGGGGAGCTGCGAGGCAGTGGCTGGAGCCGCGCCACCCGCCTGCAGCAGCTCAACCCTCCCCGCCGGCCGTTGTCCTGCTGCCGATAGCGCCTCCAAAGGTACCCCGAAAGGGGCACCTGCCTGACTGGCCCGGGCCAAAGACTCCTCTAAGGCCGCAATACGGGCCAGTAAGGTGTCTACAGTAACCATGGGTAAAGAGCCGGCCGGCCCACCTGACCCTTGCATGGGGACAGTTCCCTGCACCCCATGGCCCAGATATGGCCATTGGCCAGGGCCGAAGCCCGGTAGGGCTGGTGAGGAAACCTGCCAAGGCGGGGCACCGGGCCACCCCCCAAGGCTAGAGGGCCCCGGGAGAGGCTGCGGCCCAGAAGTAGTCGGCCCAACGGGTTGGGCGGAAGGAGGAGCGGTGTCCACCGCTCGCGGGCCGCGGGCCGGAGCGCCCTCCGCGCCCGCACTCTGAACGGGCCAAGGTGCGATAGACCCCAAGCCACTAGCCCCGGCCGGGGATGGCAAAGGTGGCTGTTGAGGAGGCGGCACCACGGTCCTCCGACCTGGGTTGCGCCTCCTAACAGCCCGAGCTGAATTCGCAGCAGCCTTCTTTTTGGAAGGCATCTCGAGCAAAAAAGGGAAGCTAGCTAAGCAAAATCGACCCAAAAGGCTTCCCGGCAATACCAACGAGCGACGGAGGCGCAGGGGGAAAAACTTCTCCGCTCCGTCGCTGAGGCAAAATGGCAGCGCGGCTGCCTCGTGGCCACCCCTTTTATAAGGGAGCTGGCCACGCCCCTAACTACCCGGATTCTCTGTCCTGTGGGGGGGGGGCCCGCAAAGGGCACGGCGGCCATTTTGGCGCCGCGCTTGCAATTGTACTCAATGAGGTATCATCCTCTGGAACAAGGTACCAGGAGTCAGGAGGGGTACAATGTCCAGGAGGACAGTGATGATGTATATGGAGGAGTAGTTATGGAGTATGATGACATGCAGGGGTATGATTAGCCGTCCCTCTCCCAAATTTAAATGAAAAAGGAGGACATGTGGGAATGTATCTGGGTTCTGTCTGCCTGTCTCCTACACATTTTGTGAACAAAGGCCTCTTTGTATACATGAGAGACAACGCTTGACTTTGGGCATGCGTAGAAAAGTGAGAAGAATTCTCCTTATTTGGTTTCGGACATTCTAATTGGTTGTGTGTGCCTTAGTTTTGTTTCTGATATACTCTGTCTGAATAAAGAGACGCCATGATTATTCCTTTGTTCAGCCAAGACTGCAGTCGCGTGTGTATGTGTTCTCTCTATTTCTCTATCTCTGTTTCTTCCTTACTCTGCCTAATGAAGCTGGACTTCATCAGACTTTTTACCTCTTCCTTTGTTTATCTGGGGCTATGAACTGCTCCTTATGAGGCTGATTAATCTTTACATGGTTCGGATTTCTACACCCACCTACCCCATTCCTCTTAAAAACCCACATTAAAAAACTGCCTTCATTGACAATTAAAAGAAATGGGGGCTTAATTTATAAGCCAACAGGTGGGGGCCACTCTTCCATCTGGGCCCCACACCTGCCCCGCCAACCAGGTTTTTAGGTCTTTTCTGAAAGGTAGCAGCTCCATCTGCTCCCGCAACTCTACAGGCAGGAGGTTCCACAAGGCCGGTGTGGACACGGAAAAGGCCCTCCTTCATGTACCAGAGAGACGGGCCCCTCTGGCAGATGGAACATTTAGGGAGCCCCTCCGATCCGCTCTGGTTGGACGGGCAGGCACTCTTGGGACGATGCGGTCTCTAAGGTATCTTGGCCCACTACCATGAAGGGCTTTAAAGGTCAAAACCAGCACCTTGAACTGCACCCGGAGGCAAACTGGTAGCCAGTGCAGCTCCCGAAGTAATAGTGAGGCATGAGCATAACGCCATCACCACCTGGGCTGCCACATTCTGGACCAACTGCAGCCTCCGAATGGTTGACAAGGGCAGCCCCATATAGAGCGCATTGTAATAATCTAGCCTGGAGGTGACCAGAGCTTGTGTGACCCTGAGCAGGGAGTCCTGGTCCAGGAGTGAACGCAACTGACGGATGATGCGAAGCTGTGAGAAAGCCCTCCTGGCCACAGCCACCACCTGACTTGCTAGTAGCAGCTCTGAATCCAGGAGGACCCCTAAATTGCATACCGGGCTGTCTGGGGCAAAACAGCCCATCCAAGACCAAAGTTGGCAGCTCCCTGGATAACGTGGGACCCCCTATCCAAAGCCACTCAGTCTTGGAGGGATTCAATTGTAGCCCGTTGTCCCCCATCCAGACCCCAACCGCTTCCAGACATCTGGATAGGACATTGACTGCATCACTGGGGTCCCCATGGGCTGAGATATATAACTGGGTATCATCAGCATACTGATGATACCTTATCCCATGGGAACTGATAACCTCACCCAACGGCTTCATGTATATGTTAAATAGGAGAGGAGAGAGCACCGAGCCCTGAGGCACCCCATACTGTAGGGGCCTAGCGCTGGACCTCTCACTTTCCAACCACACCGACTGGGTATGACCCTCCAGAAATGAGGAAAACCAGGACAGCACTGTGCCCTGGATCCCCAAACCTTTGAGCTGTTCCAGAAGGATACCGTGGTCAATGGTATCGAAGGCCGCAGAGAGATCCAGAAGAGCCAGGATGGATGGATGACCCCCGTCCCGCTCCTGCAAGAGGTCATCAACCAGTGTGACTAATGCAGTCTCAGTACCATATCCAGGCATGAAACCTGCTTGATAGGGATCCAGATAATCCGCTTCATCCAGGACCCCCTGCAACTGCCCCATCACCACCTTCTCCAGTACCTTCCCTAAGAAAGGGAGGTTGGAGACCGGCCTATAATTAGCTGGAACCGCTGGGTCGAGAGATTGTTTCTTCAGGGAGGGGGCGCACCAGAGCATGTTTTAAAGGTGCAGGAAACACCCCCTCCTGCAGTGAAGCATTTATTATAGCCCTGACCCAGCCTCCCATCACCCCCTTGGAGGCTTTCACCAACCAAGTGGGACAGGGATACAAAGGGCAGGAGGTGGTGTGAACAGCTGCAAGAAGCCTGTCCAATTCCTCAGGGACAACTGGATCAAACCGATCCCAGATAACACTGCCAGACTGAGCATTGATCCCCTCCAGACCCTCCCCATCCATGCCAGGATTAAACCCCGAGCGAATCCGAGCAATTTTCTCCACCAGATAGTTTGCAAAAACCTCAGCCGAACCGTGCCAACCGGGCACTGGCCCCTCCCAGCCAAGGAGAGACCTGGTAACCCAGAACAGAGCGGCTGGGTGATTATCCGTGGAGGCAATGAGGGCGGTGAAGTATTGTTGCTTCACCACCCCCATCACCACCAGGTAGGTCTTAATAGCAGCCCTAGCCAGTGTCCACTCGAAATCACTTTGGGTCTTCACCGAGCTGCACTCTTGGCGTCTCTTTGCCCGTTTAAGCTCCTGCGGTTCTTCTGTGAACCACGGGGAAGATCTATCCCTGCGGGCTCGGAGAGGCCGTAGTGTTGCATTTTCATCCAAGGCAGTGGTAGTCATCCTGCACCACAGGTGAACGAGTGCCTCGGATGAATCGTGTAGCCAATCCAGAGGAAAATCCCCCAGTTCCCTCTGGAATTAGTCAGAATCCATCAGTCGCCAGGGACGGGCCAATTTAATAGGCCCTGCCTCTCTGCGGTGAACCGCCGCCCCCAGGAAGTCCAGAGTCACCAGATAGTGATCTGACCATGGCACAGGTATAGTGTCTAATTTCTGTAGTCTCAGATCACTCTGCCACCACTCCGACAAAAAACTCGGTCCAGTGTGTGACCACTGCACCTGGTCGGGCCATGAATTACCTGAGTCAGGTCCATGGCTGCCTTGGAAGCCATGAACTCCTGAGCAACCTCTGAACCAGTCCCCAGCGAAGGCAAATTGAAGTCCCCCAGAACCATCAGCCTAGGGAACTCCAACGCCAACGCGGAGATGGCCTCGAGGAGCTCAGGCAGGGAGTCTCTTACCCTGCAAGGAGGCAGGTACAGGAGTAAGACTCCCAACTGACCCTTAGGGCCCAACCACAGGAGCAGGGCCTCACAACCCGGGACTTGTGGAGCCGTGGCCCTGGCGACTCCCAATGGCTACAATGGTGACGCCACCGTCCCTTCCCTCATCCCTTGGCTGGTGCCAGATACCGAAACTGGCTGGACACATTTCTGACAGAGGTACACCATCCTCTGGTCTCAGCCAGGTCTCGGTGATGCATGCCATGTCAGCCCGCCCCTCCTGAATAGAGTCTTGAATCAGGGGGGCCTTGTTGCAGACCGACCTGGCATTCAACATATATTTTTAGGAGGTAATGTAGGGAATCCATAAGACAGGGGTGCCCAAACTAATAGCCTGCATGCTGGATCGAACTGTTGACGTCAATTCATCCAGCCCATGTTACCCGACTGCAGTGGGTGCATTTATGGCAGCATTTTGTGCATGGATGAGCACGTTTTATTTCCGCTTCCAGTGGGAGAGGCAGGTGACTGGCTTGTGGCCTGAAAAATTTGGGCACCCTTGCCATAAGGGCTGCCTTACTCACTCACAGATGGCCAGATCATTTTGGAAAAGTTACATAATGGCTTATTCTCCATTCTCAGGATTTGAACCTGATATCTCTAGAAATGGCAAGCTAATGGCCACGCTTATGCCTTTAGAAATGGACAACCCAGCCATTGCTAGCTAGATATTTCAGTGAATTAGGTATCTGGCTACAGAAGTAGAGTTTAAGAATTCGATTTCCCACTTTGCCTTCTAAGGGTAGAGTCAACCTGTGCATAAAATAATTCAGGGGTTTTCTTCTCATTGTTGGCTACTTCCTAGTTTTATTCTCACAAAGGAAGAAAGTTCCTGGCAAAAGCTGGAGAACATGACAATTACCTTTTTGGGTATATGTGTGTGTTTGTTAAAACTTACCCAATAAAATGGTTTGTATCACTGAAAAGAAGGGTTACAGATGACATTGCCATTCTACTTAGTACTTCCTGTACAGATGTATAAGCAAAACCAGAAATAATATTTATAGCAAAAACCGAATTGTAATGTATCTCTCCAAAATCCTCACCTGAATGAGAAAGATAGTGACCAGAGGACCCTTGTGCCTGCTCAATCTCCTGTTGACATTTGAAGTTCAAGGTTCCTGCTGTCCTTCTTTATGGTTCTCCATCTTTCAGTCTGGTTAGATTTACACAGCCCTTCAAACAGAGGATGTATTTTGAAAGATGTCCTGCAACACCACTTCAAACAGAGGTCTCTTCTCTTAAAAAAAAAGGACAGGTGGCCACCATGTATCTTATACACCTTCATTTGTGGGGTTGCAGTTCAACTGGGAAGACGATAAATTCTCTGTGGGTATCTCTCCTCCAAGCAAAGATTGCTTCATCAGAATTCAATCTCCAAATGACTCTAGTCCACCTCATAATCCAATGATGGCGAACCTTGGCACTCCATGTGTTCTTGGACTTTAATTCCCAGAAGCCTCAGTCCCCACTCCTGCTGATCAGGGCTTCTGGGAATTGAAGTTCAAGAATATTAGGTGTGCAAAGGTTCATCATCACTGTCATAATAAATAAGATTCATTGATATGGGAAGGTCAAGCTCTGCAATGCAGGTAGCAAGTTGTTGGGAGACGAAAGTATACAATGGTTTCAGGTTGTCATGGATATTAATTACACAAAGAGAGCCTCTTAAACAGTGATAATCTCTTAACCATGACATTTTGTACAAATCACATGGTTTCAGGTGTCATGGATATTAATTACGCAAAGAGAGTCTCTTAAACAGTGAGAAACTCTTAAACATGACATTTTGTACAAATCACATGGTTTCAGGTGTCATGGATGTTAATTATGCAAAGAGAGTCTCTTAAACAGTGAGAAACTCTTAAACATGACATTTTGTACAAATCACATGGTCTTTATGTAAAATAATTGTTTTCAACCATTCACCGCCCCCTTGTATATTATTTCGAAATCAGAAATAAATTGCTTCCTTCCTTTTCAGGAAGCTTTGGGATTCCTTCTGTGACTTTCCATAATTTTACAGATTAAGCATTTAAACTTGTCCTTCTGCCAGCATCAGTGATGTTTTAATGGTACAGACAGGCTTGATCAAAGCTATATCTTGCAAGTACTACAAATATCATCTGAATCACTCCTTATTTTCTTCTGTGTCATCTAGACTGACCCCTTACCTACAGATTGATTTACTTGACTGTCTACAGCAGTGTTTCCCAACTTTTGGTTTTTGGACTTCAATACACAGAAGCCTAAGTCAATTTCCCAAAATACTGATTAGCCAGTGTACTGAGTTAGGCTTCTGGGAGTTGAAGTCCCGCTGTGGAGTGTGGGCCTACTGATTAGCCAGTGTACTGACTTAGGCTTCTGGGAGTTGAAGTCCCGCTGTGGAGTGTGGGCCTAACATTGGGAACCACTGATCTACAGCTACAAATAGAAATCAGTTAGAAACCAGGCTTATTGCTTAAATCTTTCCCACCATTTGGGCCAGTGTTGGACAGCTACTGGTCTGCCCCGGTCTGCATGGGGTGTGTGTGTGTATGTGTGTGTGTTAGTAAAAATTTCTAGTGGCCACGCCCACTTCCCACTGCTTGCGCGCCAAGCAAGCCATGCCCGGCTGGCATTTCCAGCTTTGAGCGTGAAAGCAGCAGCAGAGTGGAGGCATCAGGCTGGCCTCCAGCCACGTCGGGCATTTGTGTTTTTCTCTTCCTTTCCTCCCTGGGTCTGGGGGAGGAGAGAGGCAGCAGGAGCATCTTCCTCTTCCACCCCACCCAGACCAGTGGGGCAAGGCAGGCAGAATGGAGGCATCGGCCTCCAGCAACATTGCATGTTCGCAGTTCCCTCTTCCTCTCCTCCCTGGGTCTGGGGGGCAGGGAGGAGGCTGGAGCATCTTCCTCCCCCCCCCAGGGACCAGTGGGGCAAGGCAGGCATGGCTGAAGCATGGCCTAGACTGAAACCCACCACCGCCGCTTCTGCTTACTTTGTCTGCCCGTCCGACTCCGAAGCACCTCTGCTGCTTGTCTCCTCCGCTGCTCCGGCCACGGCTCTGCTGTGGATGGCTGAAGAGGCCTCCTCCTCTCCCACCATGCAGTCGGCAGCAGAGCAGAGTGGTGGTGGCGGAGAGGCAGAGGAGGAGGTCTTGTGGCTGAGGCCCTTGGCGGTCTCAGCGGCGGTGCAGTGGCAGCCTTGCGCCAGGGGCCCTCATCAGAGACGTGGCATCATCGGGCAGAGCTGTGGCCAGAGCATCAGAGGAGGTGAGTGGCAGAGAAGAAGGCTTGGGCAGATCTCTATGTGTGGCATTGAATGTGTGTACACAGAAGCATTCAACCACGTGAGCACCTCTTCAGCCATCCACAGCAGACTGTAGCTGCACAGCCCGAGTATGGGCTTACTTCCTCAGAGACAAGCAGCCCCTAAACTCTCCCATTGTCTGTATTATTTATCTGACAAAGAAGGTCTGCTTAGCAGCAGTGGTTTTGGGAATGGCGCAAACCTCCTCTGAGGGGATTTCAAGATACAATGTGCTTTTCCTCAAGCTTTGTCACAAATGCTTTAATCATCTTGGGGGAGAGGGTGATTTAATCAACCTTGTCAGTGCTTTGTTGCTTACCCCCTGAAACACCAAGGAAACAATGAGATGTCTCCTCATTTAGACATCTCCCCTTTCCCAAGCCGTTCCTCCACTGTTGATTTCCTCAGAGGGTTTCCCTATCTTCTCAATCGACAGGTTTCTTCCTGAAATCTCACAGAAAAGTATGCAGTTTTATTTTAAGAACATAAGACCAGCCTTGCTGGAACAGGCCACAGGAGCCCATCCAGTCCAGCATTCTGTCTCGCATAGAGGCTCACAATTTGCTTCAGGGTATTCCCAAGCAGATGCCTTCACCTGCTTAGGATTCCCTGGAAATGGCATTTTATTGCATTGTATTGTTGTATCACATTTGAGAAAGCTGAATCAGGCAGCTTCTCTTCTTTGGGCCAAGCCAGATGGGCAATCAACCACCGTACAGTGATTCTCAAAGCCATAGGGCAAAACCTTATTCCATAACTTTGAGCCCAGCACAACTTCAATTGGGGGCTGGACATGTAGCACAACCATTCGGTGAAAATGAGAACTGACAAATTTTGGATTCTAAGCCCTTTCTTCTGCACAACTGAATCAATCGTGCTATCAAGAATTAGTCCAGTAAATTGACAAATGCCAGATCCACTGCTCAACTATGGACTGGTTCCATTTCTAAGGTAACAGTGAATCTGGAAATACTTGTGGTCAAGGTAAACATACTTCATCCATTTAAAAAAGACAACAAGAGCTGTGAGGTCTTTACACAAATCATATGCAGATACAGATGACAATATCTCCTAACTGACTTTAAGAAGCATTCCTGGTGTAAATATCTGCCATTGGTGTAAGCATCTGCAATTGACATAAGGCCTGAAGAAATGATCTTGAGAGACAAAAGCTTGCTGATGGTTTTATTTTATTAGATATCTGAAGGAGAGATTACCAATATCTGCATTTGTATTGCATCCATAATGTCTGAACTAACGCATACATAGGGATTTGACAAGGGTTGGCTTTTAACATCAATAATTTCCCGATTTTTTTGATGCCTGCAAAGACATACTAAACAGAAAGCTTTTTCTTATAGAAAATAATAACACAAAGGTTTGTGTAGGAGGAAACTTTCCCATCTCCTCTCCTTCTTTTCTTCCTTCTGAAAAACAGCATAGGATTTGGCCTTCTAGACAACTTCCTTGCACTGTACAACCTTCATGCTCAGGTATTCTTACCTGTCCTGCTTCTAGGCATTCTGCCCTGGATGGTTAAGACAGTGTCCCCAATAAGTCTGGCATTTCCCTGCCGCTTCAATCAGATTGAATAAAGCATCTCTTAGCTACTGCTTGGACTTCTGATATTTGCATCCCACTGCGTTCAAAGCAACCTCGGCACTACACAGTTTCAGCAGCGTCCTGTTTAGCAACTGCCCCTGTGGGAAAGTACAAAGGACCAAATCAAATGTTCTATTTATAGAGCATGCCTGGCTCTCCACCCCACCACCCTCCTCAAATTTGTAATCTTTGCGTTTTTCAGTGCGTGGGCTTACAATCGCTCAGCATTTCAAAAGACACACACCACACTAAAGCCAAGCGCTTATTGCAGCTAGCTAATATTGAACATGTGCTGAAATTGGTGGACAAACAACTCCCCCTAGAATTATCAAACCATGTTATTCTCAACTGTGTGACACAGGAAGGTGCATGCCACAGATACTGTCCAAGCCAAAGAGCTCTAACTTCAGTTGCAAAAATCTATGCAGCCTCAACAAACCACTGTGTCAAGGCAGCTATCTCTAAGGGTACCAACTGCTAGAGAGGCTCACCTCTCTAGCATTAGACGGAGGGCCTTTTCAGTGGCTGCTCCGGCCCTTTGAAACCTCCTGCCAACTGTCCTCCGCATACAATTAGATCTGCCAGTATTCAAGAAAGGCCTGAAGACCTGGATGGCCCAGCAGATGTGGAGTGCTAAGATGGGAGCTCCCCCCCCCCCACCACCACTGGCTCATATGACTAATAACTCATCATCTGGAGATTGACTGGGGTCTGCCAAAAGATGTTTTTAATTAAGCTGTATTTTATATTGACTGTAAGCTGCCCTGAGTCGCTGTGGCAAGTGGGCAGCGATACAAGTCTAATAAATAAATAAATTTTACATGGAGTGTCTCCATCCAAGGAGAAGGTATAGGAAATGCAGACTTGGAAAGAATTACAGAGATTCATGGTCATATCAAACTTTTAACCAGTATGAGCCATGTGTAAGTTTCCTTCTTTTTTTAATGACTACTCCTACTCCTGCTCCTTCAGTCTTCATTTCCTTCCACTTATCAATGAAGATGTATTATTTATCTCCTCAAAATTTGTGCTTTCTATGAATACAACTGACATGATTCATTCCCTTGCCTAAAGAAAGTTGAATACAGTAGCTGCATTTGCTCAAATTCAATCCCATCATATAAGTCTCAGCCTTCACAAAAGTTCTGCTTTGCCACCTCGTTGTGGCTTGGAGGGGAGTCTGAGCTTCTTGGCTTTTCAAGAGCAATGCAGAATCCAAGAGAGCCCAAAGCTTTGGGGGTAGCTCTCTAAGGGGAGTACCACCCCAACCAGAAAGGGAAACTGAAGGAAAAGGATGACGGGAATAGGGGCTGTAAATATGGAGGGGATGGTTGCACTCAACCCATGGGATCCAACTCAACCATTCCTGTGTTCAACCAGGTTGTGAACATCTCAGTACATTGTAGCCAATAATCAGGGATGATGAACATTAGCATCCAACAGCTACCAGAGATCCATCAATTCCTTAGCTTAGTTTTAAACCTTCTCCTGAGGGACTGCAGTGGCTCAAGTGGCTAAGATGCTGGCTGGGAGGCGGAAGGTCAGCAGTTCAATTCCCGAGTACTGGAGGACGGAATGAGCTCCCGTCTTTGTCCCAGCTCCTGCCAACCTAGCAGTTTGAAAGCAAGAAATTGCAAGTAGATAAATAGGGACCACTTCAGTGGGAAGGTAACAGCGTTCCGTGCACTCTGGTGTCTAGTCAGGCCTACCACATGACCACGGAAACATCTGCAGAAGCAGACAGCGCTGGCTCTTCGGCTTTGAAACAGAGATGAGCACTGAACCCTAGAGTCGGATACGACTGGCTTTCAAGCAAGGGAAACCTTTACCTTTACCTAAACCTTCCCCTGAAATGCAAAAGCTGAAATAGGCCACCCTAGAAGGTTGGAATCAAAATGAAATGACTATTGATTTCCTTGTCTGTAGCACTGGTTTAACTCAGTCTTGGCCACTAACTTCAATTCAATGCTTGTGGTTTGTAAATCTGGAGAAGAAATGATGCTTAGAATGCTGCTACTATTTTTATGGGGAGAAAATGCCACTTCTCTGTCAATTTCTCATTGCTCTTATCATCACCCCGCGCAAATACACTAGCACAAGGCATACAAACATTCCTTTGATTTCAGCTTTAGTGGCATTAATTTAATTATTGGTTAAATCTCCTTAAGCCCTCTGAACATAAGAACATTTATGGAGAATGCTTGGGAGAACGTTTGTGTCACTTCAAGGAAGGGAAAGGAGACACCGGGATATGGTTCTCATTGCATTTATGTGGGAGTTAATTACTTCACAAGAAAGGTTGTCTGCAAAAGCTCTTTTGAGCCTTTAGAAGTCTTTTGATTTAGAGCTAAAAAATTTTTTTCCTTCTGTGACATTCTGATTCCACAGGCCATGTGCAGTGATGCTTCTAATCTGAGTTGTCAAAGAGGTATATAAGGGGATGAGCCTTAATAGCCAAGATGGCCATGGGCTAGCTGAGTTTGACACTAAGCCAGCTGAGGCTGTCCTAAATTCAAGCCTTTCCTATCCTTACAATGTTGGAAATTAAGTTGGAAGGCTAAAGTATCAACATAGACTCCTTTCTCAAATTTATCTTTGCTTGTTGGTAACAAATGGTCATCCAAAGGCATAACCCGATCTTTAAAAGGGCAAGGTCACCCGTGGGACTAAACCATCATCATTGTTTGGAATCCCGAGGTATCCAGAACCTGAAACACCAAGGGGTTTACCTAAAGCCTGTTTGGGAAATGTGCACTGTATATAAGGTGCACACCAATGCACCATAGCCCCAGGATGTAACACATTACAGGTAGACCCTTGACCTAAAAAGACCCTTTGCCATATCCAAAGGGGAGCAGCAGCACCAGAGAATCAACACTTGTATTCCTCTCAAAAAACAAAGCAAATACAAAGCAATGGTATTCCCAGTAGTAATGTATGGTTGTGAGAGCTAGACCATAAGGAAAGCTGAGCACAGAAGAATAGATGCCTTTATACTGTGGTACTGGAGGAGACTCTTGAGAATCCCCTGGACTGCAAAGAGATCAAATCAGTCCATCGCAAAGGAAACCAACCCTGACTGCTACTTGGAAGGACACATACTGAAGATGAATCTCAAGTACTTTGGACACAAAATGAGAAGAGAGGACTCACTTGAGAAGGCCTTGATGCTGGGGAAAATCAAAGGCAAAAGGAGAAGGGGGTGCCAGAGGATGAGGTGGCTGAATGGCATTGTTGACGTAATAGGCATAAAGCTGAGTGGGCTGCGGAGGATGGTGGAGGATAGAGGAGCCTGGCATGCGGTGGTCCATGGGGTCGCAACAGGTTGGACTCAACTGTGCAACTGAACAACAACAACAAATTCCCCCCAAGCCATGTTAGTTATCTCTAGACACACACCAGGACCAGCCCCATCAGCAGTCATCTAGGATGGACCGGTCCAATTTGAACTGCTGAAGTCCATCTGGTCAATGGCAGGTGGTATGTCCATCACCGAATGTCCTGTATGATTAAATGCTCCTGTCATGGCTACCATAGGACTGTCAGCAGCGGGGGAGAGGGCATCTTCCAAAGCCACATGACCAGTTTAATCGTGCTGTCAGACTCTAAATCAGATGTGTGAGATGTTAAAGCTTCAACCACCTGGCGGAGGCAGGTTCAGGAGCCCTTGGGATACAAGGAAGCAAAGGTTAGTTTAATGTTTAACTAGCATATTTTTGCCCGGCCTTGCCGGGTATTTTTAATATGTGTGTTGGTGGTTAGGGGTGGTTTTGGGTGTGCACAACTACCCCTCCCCCCCACATAAAATTGCATTCCAAACACCAACACACACATTAAAAATTCCTGGCAAGGCAGGAGTGTTTTTTTTTTGTGTGTGTATTTATTTTGTGTTTGTATGAGAGAGAGAGAGAGAGAGTGACAGATAGCTTGAGTTAGATTAGATAGAGCGAGGGAGGAGACAGGAGACAGAGGAGACAGGAGAGGGGGTGGAGGCTACCTGCTGAGGTGGCGTGCAGGTAAGTTGGGAGGTAAGGTTTGTCTGTGAGTGGGTGGTTGGGGTGGTTTTGGGGTGTGTGCGAACCCCCCCCAAAAAAAACCCACCACAACCCCCAACACACAGATAATAATTGGCCAGCAAGGCAGGGGTGGTGTGTGTGTGTGTGTGTGTGTGAGAGAGAGAGAGAGAGAGAGAGAATGACACCCCTGCCTTGACGGGCAATAGTGAGGTGGGTTATAGGGTGGGGGTGGGGCAAGGGGGTGGGGTGGGTGGGCGGCATGGGTGCCTGGCCCATGCTTCCCTCCTCCTCCCCCTAACCCCCACCTTATGTACTCTTCTTTGTTGGTTGGGTCTTTCCCCCCTAGTGCAGCCTTCTTCATTGGGAGGCACACTGGTGTCTCTTTTATCCCTGCGGGCATCAAGGCCACATCACCTGCAGGGACAAAATACAGGCCGGTGCACCTCCCTCTGCAGAAGGCCACGCTGGGGGGAAAGACCCAGGCAGCAAAGAAGGGTATGTGAGGTGGGGGTTAGGGGGTGGGGGTTGGTTCAAGGTGGTGGGGTGGGTGGGCATCGTGTGTACCTGGCCCATGCCTCCCCCCTTCCTCGCCCCACCTACCTTTTGCCGGTTGGGCCTTTCCCCCGGCATTATTTTTTCAAAGTCGGCGTGCCACGCTTTCCCGGCCTCCTCTGCGCTCGTGTCCCTCAGCCTGATTGGCTGAGGGGTTGCGTAGCGCAGAGGACTCTGGGAGTAATAGTGTTTTTTTGGTTGTTTTCGTGGGGCGGTTGCCCCACTGGCGACTTTTGGAACCCTGCGGCGATGGTCGGGTGGGGTTAATTTAAGTGCAGGCGGCTTGGTTCAGGATAGTTGGGCCAGGTGTGGGAGCCTTTGTTACATTCCAACGGTTAACGTCTTTCCTTATATATATATAGATAAATATTCTTTCCTGCAACCCCTGGTTAGACTATACTGTATGGGTTAAAATGAGATTACCAGATATTAGGTCTTGGATCTATATCTCATGTTCAGAGCTCCATTCTTCTGATATCAGTCCTTGAATCTGTAAAGTTGCATACTGGGATGCCGAAAACTTAGCCATCCCTGATTTTGTTGCTCATTCTCACTACAATGAGACTTGCTATTTTAATATACTCAGACCTAGAGGGTTCCATTACCCTCAATTTTCAATTACCTTGCTTGCTGTAGGAATACTGCTGCTAGAATTTGTACACTAACCTTTAAAGTAATAGCTGAGTCTCTAAATTATCTATCACTCACACTGCATTTTGTAGTTGCTTCTGAAGGGTCTGTCCCAAGTCTGAAACTTGGGCTCCAAAATCTTAGAAATGAGATTTGCATTGTCTTGCATGATGGACTGGGGTTGAATGTCAGCTTTATGGAGATAGGTGTCAGGTGTGACAGCTATGACAGTTGAGAGGTGTAAAATAATGTATATGAATGTCACTGTGAGGTCTGTTTGATTCCTGGCTGGAGAGGTTCTCTTTGATAAATAAAGTGTGCATGAAGGAAAATGTCCGTTAAGGTTGCTAGTTAATGCTACCAATCTATGGGTGCCAACCGAAGCTGGTTTCTCTTTTTCACAGGGATGAGGGCAGGAGAGACTTTGTAACTATAACATTGCTGGAGGGAAGATTACATCGCTTCCTCCCTCCCATTTCTGTCTGGTTGACCCAGTCCAGACCACACTTCCCTTCAAGTTAGAAGAAGCGTCATGCTGTACATTTAATGTGGTATGCAATTTAATCCTGGAGCTTCGTAGCCATGAGTACCTTTTTGCCTTCAGGGGAAGAAGCACCTGGTTCTGAGCAAGTTTACTCTGATCCCATTTTACAGCTCAATGAGCCCTCTCCCTTCAACACCAAGAGAAACCAAATGGGGGTTGATTATATTGACTACCTGCCCCACAGTTGGAGTTGGCATTGACAAAATTCAAGTGAAAAACCTCTGATCACACAAGGTAAAACTATGTGTGAAGAAGCCTACTGCTTTTCACTGGATAATTATCTCTCTCTCTTTTTCCACTGGCAAGGGGGATTGTTTGCTTGTTTATTAAGCATAAACAAAAAAAGAATGGTATACAATTACAGAATATATATATTATAAATAAAAATCCCTCACAAATTTCACCCCCCCCCCCAAATAGAACATAAAGACAAACACTTGTATAAACTACAACATGCACCCACCATATTAGTGGGACACTAATCATCTTATAATTACAGTAAAACCTCTACTTATGAAAAAAAGTCCCTTCCATAGGCTTTTGCTTAACTCAAAGCAAGCCCATAGGAAAAATGAATTTTTTATGTAAATCGAAGGAAACCCATAGGGAATGAATTTTTAAGTAACTCAAAGAAAACCCATAGGAAAAAGAATCTTTATGTAACTCGAAGCAAACCCATAGGAAATTGTGTAAATCGGGACATGGTTTTAGCACAAAATCATTATGTAAGTCATATGTACCTCGAGGCTCATGTAAGTCAGGGTTTTACTGTACTCTCTTTGTAACATTTCAGTTATATATTTGTCACCTCTTTCCAGAACATTAAATATTCTTGTCCAGGCCTTACTCTTTTCTCCTTTACTAACACATGTTCAATAAATCCACCCTCCCCCATATCTCTCAATAAATCCACCCTCCCCCATATCTTTCTATAATCAGACTTTTTCAAAATCCCCCTTTAAGTTTTAACCCACAAGTAAATCAATAATTTATTGCCATATCTCTTTAAATCAATCATCCAGTTCAAATTCACAAGCCATGTTCCATTTTTAACAATGATCCATCTCTATGCTGTTGCCATCATAACGATCATTTCTTTCTTATTCCTTTCTATTTGTATATTTCCAAAATCCACTAATAATGGTATTCTGGGGCATGTTTTACATTCTGGCCAGGTAATAGAGTAGATCATAAAGCCAGCAACTCAACACCGATCGTCAGGTGGCGTTTAACTTACCTGACAACCACCAATGACCTTGGGTGCCTAAATCCATAGGGAAGGGTGATGGTCTCCAAGTGGATTAAATCCCACTTTAATCCACCTTGATGGAGGGCAGCAGCTTCAGCAATCCTGGCCTGGGGCTGAGGAGGACTTTGGTGCCTAAAGGGCTCAGGACCAGAAAGTGGCTTGCATTACTGGGTCAGTGGTATGGGTGTGATGCTGCAATGAGGAAGGCCAATGGAAAGCCACTGCATTATATTCTCAGGACAATCTTCATGGCTGATCGCCATAAGGCTAGCCAAGCAGGTGTGGCACTTAAAGAAGAAGGGACATGTCTCTAGTTTTATAGCCAATACTTGATTGATTTCCAAGAAGACGCTGACCCAGTTTTTGTTTAAACATGATCACAATCCCACCATAAATGGAGATATTTCCCAATCTCATTTTTACATCCCAACAAACCTTATTATATTTTGGATCATAATAATTCAACTGTATTGGGGTTAGTTTATTTTACTCCATTCCCCCTGCTTTCTGTTCTGTGTGATCCCCTTGCTCTCTGCAAATAGTTAGGTCTGTCAATAGCACATGGTTATAGTACTATTATGGTGAACCTTGGCACTCCAGATGTTCTTGGACTTCAATTCCCAAAAGCCCAAGCCCCCATGAATCTGCACAAATGGGTTTACTGTGATTCAGCTGGCCCACGCTGCCCTCGTAGTTCCTAGAAGCAGACACATTTTACTTCCACTTCCAGGAGTGACGAGGGCGGTGTGGACTGGATGAATCACAGTAAACCCATTTGTGCAGATTCATTGGAGTTTTGGCTTCTGGGAATTGAAGTCCAAGAACATCTGGAGCGCCAAGGTTCGCCATCATTGTTAGAGCAGTTCCCTTCAACTAAGCACTTGGGTTGGGATATTGTGTTTTTCAGGTCTAGGGCTGTTCATTGAGTACTATTGTTGTAATCAGTCACACCGAGTAGTGTTTGTCACTAAGCCGGGTGAGAAATAAGGTAAAGGTCTCCCTTGCTTGAAAGCCTGTCATATCTGACTCTAGGGTGTGGTACTCATCCCTGTTTACAGCCAAAGAGCCAGTGCTATATGCATCCGCAGATGTTTTTGTGATCATTTGGCAGGCATGACTAGACGAAGGAGTACACGGAATGCTGTTACCTTTCCTGCTGAAATGGTACCTGTTTATTTAGTTGCAATTTCTTGCTTTTGAACTGCTAGGTTGGCAGGAGCTGGGACAGAGAAGGGAACTCACTCTGCCATGCAGCATTCAGGTCTCAAATGACCTGCTGACCTTCCAGTTGACAAGTCCAGCATCTTAACCACTAAGTCATCCCAGCTTCCCGGCTGAGATATAAATGTTAAAACTAAATAATGACTCTCAGCATAAATTGCTTTTTTCACAGCTTTCTGCCTCTGCCCCTTTCGATTCGTGTAATACCATAATTGGCATGGATGGTTTCAGTGATTTTCTTCACAGAAACCAGCAGGGACCTGATCTTTAGTTACACATATGTGATTTTCTTAGAATTAGACCCTCCCATGCTATGAAGCATATCAGGAAGCAAGTGATTTTTGTATCCTCCCATGCCATTTTCAACGTCTTTACATCTCCCAAGACAGTTCTCCACCATGTATTTTGAGGGCTTCCTCTTTATCATTTGAGTTTTGGAGGGGTTCAACTTATTGCCACCATAGAGATCCCATTTTTCTCCACAGGAAAAATATGGCCTGCCATTTTGAGTCCTTTCCCTGCAACAATGTTATATAATTTGCACCAGCCACATACGTGACATACTACAAATTAAATTTCAAAAGGCGCCATCCCTTGATTGTTTTGCAACAGAGCCAATTTCAGTTTGGTCCCCCCCCAATAAATAAATAAATAAATAAAGCATTGCAAGAAATGTTACAAGCTGAGGTATTTTTAATGTCGAGGAAATTGTCCATGGGCAGCAGAGAAACTGAAATGAGAAGAGAAAGACCAGAGGCGTACATGAATATTTTCAAATAAACAAACATGCCTGTGTTCTGCAAAACCATTTATTCGACTCTAGCTGCTAGCATTTAGTCTTGTTGTGTTTATATTTGTCTCTTTCCTTTACCCTTTTACTCATTCATTCGTTTATTTGCTTTCCCTCTTTGCACTAAGCATTACGTGTGAAATCCGAGATACACTTATCAGTATGCTAGTGCTACAGTCTTTAGCATTTTGATTTCTCTCTTAAAATCCTCATTGCCCTTTTAAAATTTTCTATTTATCACTCTGGGATTAAAAACTCTGTTTGGTTTAGATTTAGCATTATAAAAAAAGGGAGGGGTGTGAAGAGGAGAAGGTAAAAGTGTTTTTTCTTTAAATGTCTCGAATATATTCTGTTAGAGACACCATTAACAACCAATTTAAACTTTATGGCCCAATCATGGTAGGGAATCTTTGACCCACTAAGTCAGCATTACCCATCATCCTCACAAAGCAGGCATTCCCAACCTTTTCAAACTGTGGGCTGAGTGCTTAATGCAAATTTCTGGAGAATGTTATCCAGGAATAATGCCACATGGCATGTAACAAATGCAACAGTCCTGCTTAACTTGGAGTTTTTTGCTAAGAGAAGGGGAACAGAAACTTCCCAAAAAGTATTTTAAAATATTTCAAGAAGAGGAATCTCATTCTTGTCATCTTGGAGTTGTTATTCAGTGAGGAGTCTGTGCATTGGTAGACATCTCCGCTTCGACATTCTGCACATGCAAATAGACTTGAGAAATCAGGTCCATCTGCATGCGTTGGGTTTTTTTTTTTGGCATTTGGATATCACGTCACCCACTGGCTAAGTGGACCATGATGTGTGCCCTCTGCTTTCACCCGACCCAAGGGATCCGATGGAGGATGCTTTGGTCAGTTTTAGTCCTGGCCTAACATAGGCCAATCTTAGAAGAAATCAACCCTAGCTGCTCCTTAGAAGGTCAAATAGTAAAGATGAAGCTAAAGTACTTTGGACATCAAGTGAGAAAGAGAGGATTCACTTGAGAAAGCCTTGATGCTGGGAAAGGTGGAGGGCAAAAGAAGAAGGGGGAGGCCAAGGATGAGATAGCTAGATGGTATTGTAGACACAATGGGCACAGAGCTGGGTGGGTTGAGGAGGATGGTGGAGGACAGAGGTGCCTGGAGGACAATGGTCCATAGGGTCACAAAGGGTCGGAATTGACTGTGCAACTGAACAACAACAAACATCATTGACAGAGATGGGCAACACTGCCTAGTTAGACCGCTCAAGCCCGACAAGGCTCTCCTTGCAAGTTTAAAAAAGGAGAGAGATTCTGTGTGTCACTTTCAAGAGCCTGTGAAATTTACATGCCTAGGTCAAGATGTACTACTGCACTCCTCAGGACAGATGTGGGAAGGGTTGTCATATGGCAGTGGTGGCAAACGTATGGTACATGTGCCAGAGGGGGCACTCAGAGCCCTCTCTGTCTGCACACGCACCGTCACCACAGCACAGAGTTCACCCCGCCCCTCTACCCAGCAACCCAATGGGAGTGCTCCCTCCCTCTCCCCAGCACAGAGTTCACCGTTCACAGAGTATAATCCAGCAGTCTTAGTCACAAATGCCAGAGAGAACAGCTGAATAGGTTTGAATGTTATCACATAAAAGCATTTTAAGATCAGCTTGCGTAGACATAACCTTGATCTTCCAATAGATAGGCTACTAAAGAGATGACCTGGGTCTTCATCGTGCTGTTTTATTTTATTGTCTTTGCCCTCCTGTGCCTCAGAACATGTGCATAGGAGACATTTCTGGGTAAATAGAGCTCAGGGAGAGTTCACTTGACTTTTTATAGTTTAATTTATTGGAATGTGATCCCAGCATAATTTGGACAAGAAAGGTCATTTTTCCACCTTGTATCTATTAGCAAAGTACTACAGAGCTCGAGAGGAACATAATTATGCAGTTCTGTGAGAGGTTTATGAAATTTCATTAGGGAGGTCTTTTACCAACCTTGACGGCTGTTAAAAGAAATTATTTATTTTAAAATGTGCTGATCACTTTTCTTCAGATACCGAAGGAAGTACAGGGGAGGGGAAGGGGCTGGAGAGAGGAAAAGGACCCCTCCCCTGCCCACTGACTCTGGACATCACCTAAATGACAAATTGAAAATGACAGGAACATATTAGGAGTAAGATAGCAAGTAGGCTGAGAGAGATGAAATATGCAAATATATTAAGAACTGCAAAATATATAATGCAAATGAGAATCAACCTCTCTAGAAAGCCCGAGAAAGCTGAGCATATACGTGATTTATTATGTCTTCCACACTTTTCCCTCACTCTGGACACTGAGATTATGACATTTTGAGAACCTACTGTTGTAGCCACACTACAAGCATGCTTTGGAAATGGTGCTAAATGAAGACAATTGCATTGTAGCTGGTGACTAGAGTTAATTAATACAAGCCATCGTCACTGTGAGTCTTTTCTGTCCTTTTCTCCCATGGCCTGGTATTCTCAAGCTCCTTTTGAAGGCAAGGAATGTATAACTTAAAAGGGACTGTGGTGTCTTAGTGGTTAAGATGCTGAACTTGATGACTGGAAAGTCAGCAGGTCAGCAGTTCCAAGACCCAAATGCTGCATGACGGAGTGAGCTGCCGTCTCTGTCCCAGCAGTTCGAAAGCAAGAAATTTCAAGTAGATAAATAGGTGTCATTTCAGTGGGGAGGTAAACAGCATTCAATGCACTCCGGTGTCTAGTCATGCTTGTCACATATCCACAAAAATGTCTGCAGATGCAAACAAGGCTGGCTCTTTGGCTGTAAATGGAGGTGAGCATCAAACCCTAGAGTCAGATATCACTGGCCTTTGAGCAAGGGTGACCTTTACCTTTGCCTATGTATAGCTTGCTCAAAGAGGGTAGAAATCAGAGATATAAATTGTCATTTGTCTCATACATGGAGATGAGAAACTATAATATTCTTCTCCTCACCTGGGAGAGACTAAGATACTTGCTGTTGACCTTGATCAGAGTTTTTTTTTGCTATCAAGAACATTTTATCTCCCTTGCCCCCAATTAATGCAAATTATGCAAATTGAAGAACACTACAGGTTTTTTTCACGAACCTCTTAGAATTAAAAGCATTGGAGTTTCTTGTTGTCAGCGACCCAATCCTTCTGTACCCACTGTGTGTATGAGAGCATTGCTTGTCCAAGCTTTGAACAGAAACTATTTTGGCCACAAAGTCCTCCTCAGTCCCAGGCCAGTATTGATGAAGCTGTTGTCCTCCATCAAGATGGATTCAAGTGGGATTTAATCTATTTGGGGACCATTGCACTTCCCTGTGGACTTTACCACCTAAGGCTGTTATTCCTCATGATTGTCAGGTTAGTTAACCACCGGCTGACGATCGGCATTGGTTCACTGGCAGTATGGACTCCTCTATTGCTATAGCAGAATAAACTGACCAGACAACCAGGACATTAACTAGGCCACCATAACATGGCAATTTCTCTCCCATTGACTTCCCTATTGGTTGCAGTGAGATAGAAAACACAAAAGAAGAGAGGTTGAGCTCAGTCAGAAAGGCACGGGATGTGTTGATTCTCCTTGATCTCTCTCTCTCTCACACACACACACACACACACACACACTTGGGTGCTTGCTTCTTCTTCTGCCATATCAGAATCTGAATACTGTATTGGCGATCATCACAGCAATCAGCCATGAAGACTGTCCTGAGAATATAATTCAGTGGCCTTTCATCTGCCTTCTGCACTGAAGCATGACTCCTGTACCATTGATCCAGTTTTGCGTGTCACTTTCTGGACATGCAAAGTCCTCCTCAGCCCCAGGCTAGTATTGATGAAGCTGCTGCCCTCCATCACGATGGATTCAAGAGGGATTTAATCCACTTGAGGACCATCACCCTACCCAAGGACATTAGTCCTCAGGGTTGTCAGGTTAGTTAACCACCACCTGATTAGGGCAACCAAGATCAGGAAAGCTTAAACAGATGCTTCTTAGCTAGCAAATAGCAAAAGCCCTACTGAAAAATTCTTATCTCGAATGCCAAAATGAAAGAAGATGAAAGATATGATTTGAAAATATGAGTTCAAAGTGGCTAATTGCAAAACTAGCTCCAGAATACATATGATCAAAAGAATCTAATGTAAACAAGAACTGGGATTATGGGTTGTTTTGAGCCTTTGGAAAAGTTTGGATGGTTGCATTGTCTGAAATGATGCTTAAATATTTCTTTCAAGTTAAGGGAAAATCAGGGTACTGCAGGAGGCAGTGCAAAATCATAGGAATCAGGAAACGATTACAGGTTTGATAAATGCTCATATCCCTTTAGGGGAATGAATGCAATATGATTGTAGGCCGGCATTTTGTAATGCAGTAAAAGTAAGCATGCCAGGGAAGGAAGGTTCTAGCCCTGCCCTCTCTGTTGTGGCTCTCCACATGTGAAGTACAATGGTCAGAAAAGGAGAACCTTTCTATGTGCAGAGGTTGCTTATGCATAGAGAAAACTCCTGTTCAATCATTGTTTGTCCACATAATAAGTGACAGGGGAAGTAGTGTAGCTACCATGCTTCCTTCCTCATGTGTTTAGTTGTATTCTATTGAAAAAGTCTGGGAATTCCATCTTTACCTATAAGAAGGTGGTTGCGTTGTGCGTTTCTGGCATACATGGCCACACCCGGCCCAACCATCCCGTACCGAGCCGCCCACACTTACCTTTAGGCCTTGCGAGCATTGCCACAAGGGTCTGGTTGTTGAGAGTGGGGCAACCGCCCCACAAAGATGAACAAAAAACCCTACAAGGCCCAGTGTCCTCTGCACCGCGCCACCCCTCAGCCAATCAGGCGGAGGAGGCCTGGAAAGCGCTGTACACAGAAAAAATACCACCGATGCATCCAGGCCCTGGTGATGAAGGCTGGCGCCGGCTATGCCATGACTTTGGCAGGGTTGCGTAGAGAAAAGGTAGGTCCTCTTCTCTCCATGGCCCCGGCACCGGACCTACCGTGACTTCGCTGGGGTTGTGAAGAAAAGAGGGAGTCCCTCTTCTCTTCACGGGCCTGGCACCAGCCCCACCGTGACTTCGGCGGGGTTACGGAGAGAAGAGGGAGGCCCTCTTCTCTCCACGGCCCTGGCACTGGCCCCACCGTGACTTTGCCGGGGTTGCGGAGAGAAGAGGGAGTCCCTCTTCTCTCCATGGCCCCACCGCCAGCATCAGATCCGCCGTGACTTCTCCAGGGTTGCAGAGAGAAGAGGGAGTCCCTCTTGTATCCACGGCCCCAGTGAAAAGCTTCCCTCCAGGACACGGAGCCCAAGAATGGTGCTCCGTTCTCGGCCTCTGTCTCCCACAGGGAAGACAACACCTTCCACGGAGGGTGAGGGCCGAAAGCTTCGACCTCTGCCTACCGAGGAAAATGAACAGCTTCCCTCCTGGAGATGGAGGCCGAAAATGGAGCACTGTTGTTGTTGTTGTTGGTGAGTGTGCGTGTGTGCATGTGTGTGTGCGTGTGTGCGCGTGCGCACCCCAAAACCACCCTTACCACCAACACCACAAAAAACCTGCCCGGCAGTGCCAGGCAATAAATGATAGTACCATATAAGGCAGGGGTTACAGCCCACAATGCCATCCCATCCGGCCCATCGCCGCTTCTGCTGCACCTGGAAGGGGAAGTGGGCACATTTACATCAGCTGAAAAAAGCACCTGCACATGTGCAAACATGCCCACACATGTGCAAACGCAGAAGTGGGCGCATTTACAACAGCCATAAATGTACCTGCTTCTGTTTCTGGAGGGGCGGGGCGTGGTCAGGCCCATCCCATGGCATAAAAAGGTTGGCCACCCCTGATATCAGGCATACATGATAAAAGGAGAAGGACAAAAAGCATGAGACAGATTCCTGGTCTTCTATCTCAAGATAAAGTCCCTATGAATTCCTAGGATTTTTTAAAAGCTGTTGCAAAATTTGTCATTGAGAAATTTTCAAATGTGAAGTGGTTTTTTTTATGCAGAATGCATTGATATCATGCATGCATTTTATCACATTTCTCTGTCATTTTCATGCTCATATCTTCATTTCACCTGGCTTTGGAAGCTAAGCATAGATGAAGTAAATGAATGAGATTGCCATGGGATATTAAGGTTACCTAGAGAGGGCAGGGAAAGAATATCCTGTTCCAGCAAAGTTGTCCACCAAACATGAACAACACGGCCTCCATTCTATATTCCTCATTGTGCTTCTTCTTCTTCCGTGTTTAGGCCTGACGTGAAACTGCCAAAATGAAGGCACCTTTTGGTGAGTTCATTCTCCAGTTCCTGACCTAGTGTGAGAAAGATTAGCTGGCAACACAAGGTTGCTGTTACCAGGGTACACCCAATTGTGGTTCAAAAATACCACAGTCTTCTAGGAGGCTTTCTGTGTACCCCCCTTATTATGCTGAAAAGCAGCTGGAATTCAGTAGCGATGGCATGAAGTGTTGAAAAATGCCATAATTCTGAAAGTATTTGGAGAAATCACATGGACAAATAGAAGCCCGGTCTATTTGCATATAATCAAAGTAGATTGCAAAATCTATTTCAAATACCTGTCAGGGAGATGGGGGAGGAGAATGGATCCATACTGCTATCTGGCTGAAGCTGATCCATTTATTATTATCCAATTTAGAAAGACATCAATGGACACTGAAATGAACATTATCGACCCAATCATTTCTTACTGAACATTTTTCTCCTCCTCTCCTGTTACTCAAAAATAGTACACAAATATTTGAACGCATTACATTTTAACACTGGCAAAATGATGGGCCCATAAAGGGTAGGCTGCAGTGGCATAGTGGTTAAGATGCTGAACTTGATGACTGTAAGGTCAGCTGGTCAGCAGTTTGAGACCCGAGGGCTACATGACAGAGTGAGCATCAGTCTCTGTCCGAGCTCCTGCCAACCTAGCAGTCTGAAAGCAAGAAATTGCAAATAGATAAATAGGTACCACTTCGGTGGGAAGGTGAACAGCATTCTGTGCACTCAAAACCTAAATAGGTCTGTGGAATTTTAGCTAACCTAAGAATGTGATTATGGATCATTTCTTTCATGGACTTGATCCCTGTCTCCTATGTGCACATGTAACATGAGGAAAGCTGTCTAACCCAGTGGTCCCCTAACTTCTGGAACAAGAGGGCCATTGTAGAGAGCCCAATGCCTAAAGAGGACAGGAAAAATAGTACTGGATGGTACCACTTGAGACAGAAAGAATGTTGTGGTTCTGTGGGAAAATGCCCTGTGGGTGATAGCAGTAAACAAGCAGTTCTTCTTTCATGTCCAGGTCAGACTTTAAACTGCCAAAATGAAACCACATTCTTGGCTTTGTTGTTGGCAAAACTTAGCTCCTCATTGGTAGATGTTTCCAGGAGTAATTGGCAGACCTGCAAATGAGCCAGATTCTGTATCTCTCCACATTCACACAACACATTGTTGTCTGCCAGCAGCCCCCACCTGAGCATGTTGGTCTTACATTTAGGCACTCCTACCCTCAGCCTATTCAGAGTCCTCCAAGTGATGTAGGAGGGCTGAGATCTTCAGCTATATCCTCATTTAATGTTATTCCTTGCCCATTGAGATCCTTCCTCCATCTTCTAATTTGAGGATTTCATTCTAACAAGAAATTTGGAGGGATGCACAGAAAGAACTCAGGGGGCTGTTTGTGGCCCACAGGCCACAGATTGGGGACCCCTGAATTATAACCTAAAAATTTAATACTTTCTAAATTCATGTTAAATTGATCTTGTTGATTCAAACTATCTTGACCTACCTTGATGTGGAATGATCAAGCACCATAATGTCCTTTGCCTCTAGATGATAGATATCCAGAAATATTTTCTACCAGTATGCAGACTCCTAACTGAATAATGACTTCAAGGTATCCAAGGTATTTTTTTCTGTCCATGTTCTGTGCACAGAACTAGAGTTCTTCCCTTTTGAGAATCAATGCATGCACACACACAAATTCTGCTTTGAGAAGAATGGCTCAACATTTATTTTTATTTATTTTTAAAACAAGTGATCCATAAATGTCCATGCTACAAAGCCACTTTTGAGAGTTTACACAGTTAACATTAAGGCATTGTTGGTAGCTCAATTGGTTAAGATGCTGAACTCGCTGACTGGAAGGTCAGAGTTCAATTCCTGGGTACTGCATGATGGAATGAGCTCCCATCTCTGTCCCAGTTCCTGCCAACCTGGTAGTTTGAAAGCAAGAAATTTCAAGCAGATAAATAGGGACCACTTCAGTGGGAAGGTAAGAAGTGTTCCAGTGTTTAGTCACGCCTGCCACATGTCTATGGAAACATCTGCAAACACAGACATCGTTGTCTCTTTGGCTATAAACAGAGATGAGTACTGAACCCTAGAGTTGGATACGACTGGCTTTTGATCAAGGGCATCCTTTACCTTTACCTATTGTTTACATTAAGGTATTATTGGCATAGATTGGTACTCTCCCCATTCTTTCATTCAGAGCACCACAAAAAATGTTAGATAAAGGTCTCGCTTGGTCAAAGACCAGTTGTATCTGACTCTAGGGAGCAGTGCTAATCTCTGTTTACAACCAAAGAGCCAGCACTCTCTGCATCTGCAAACGTTTCTGTGGTCACGTGGCAGGCTTGACTAGACACTAGAGTGCATGGAACACTGTCACCTTTCCAGCTGAAGCAGTACCTGTTTATCTACTTGCAAGTTCTTGCTTTTGAACTGCTAGTTTGGCAGGATCTGGGACAGACAATGGGAGCTCACTCCATTGCACAGCACTTGGGTCTTGAACTGCTGACGTGCCGACCTTCTCATCATCAAGCTCAGCATCTTAACTACTAAGCAACAAAAGCCCCAAAATAAAATATTACCCTTCCTCCTCCTGACATGTGAAGACTAGATTAGTCTGGTATGTCCAACAGGAAAGGTGTCATTTCATTGTCTGGCATTAATTGCCCACTAAAGGAACTGCAGTGGCACAAGTAGTTAAGACACTGAATGAGAGGTGGAAGGGAAGCAGCTCAAAACCCAAGTACTGCCCAACGGAGTGAGCTCCCGTCTCTGTCCCAGCCATTGCCAACCTAGCAATCTGAAAGCCAGAAAATGCAAGTAGAAAAATAGGTACCATTTTGGTGGGAAGGTAAACAGCATTCCGTGCACTTTGGTGTTTAGACATGCCAACTCCATGTCCATGGAAACATCTGTAAATGGAGACAGCACTAGCTCTTCAGCTATAAACAGAGATGAGCACTGAACCCTAGAGTCGGATACAACTGGCTTTCAAGCAAGGATGACCTTTACCTTACCTTTAATGGGCAATAACTTTGTGGAGGAAGTTGTGTGTGGTTCAGAGCAGGTGGATGAAGGATGAAGGGGAGAACAAAACCTAATTCTTCCATCCAGTAACAAGCTCTTTTATTTAATGGCAAAGTGGAAAGTGGGTTGATGGAAAACACCTAAGTATTTTGTCTTATTGCAATTTTTTTTGTAACTAAAACAGACAGGAAAAATAATCCACATTCCCTCCTCCCCAGCTCATTTCAAGGAAAGAATGCATTATCAAGCACGGTGTAGGTCTGCTATTTTATTCAATCTCTGACTAAACCTCTTAAACAGAGAGAACAAAGACCACCATGACCTTGTTTCATCTCTTCTAGAAGAGAAGAGAACAAACAACCTTGCCTTTCTCCATCTGCTAATGGATGTTGGATTGTCTATACACAAGAGGAAGCAACCCCACCCTCTAGCTACTGTCCTGCTGTCTACAAGAAACTCTGACGCATCCGCCAATGCGTTCTGTAAAACACAAGAGTCCACAGCCAACTCTTGGCAACCCCTAGAAAGCTTTTCATCATTCTTGGCATTCTTAAATGCCATAGGCTGGATGGCTTTTGTTCCAGAGTACATATGTGGAGAGAGAAGAAGCAGAGCATGTGAGGTTAGAGCACAAAACACAAATCGACCTCTAAAATATCAGCTTTTCTATATTTGTATCTACTTATTGAAATATTTGTATGCTGACATTTGAGTTCATGGTCTTTCAAGGCAATTTAATGGAATCCATTAATTATATGTAGTAAACAAACAAAAAGAAACAAAGTGTTCTTTAATCGAGAAATGACATAAATTTCTGATGACAGGACAAACGGAACTTGTATAAGCAAGACATGGACTTCACATTGTTACTGGAAGCACAACAGATGCAGAAAGAACTTCTTGTTCCCCAACTTGTGAGTGATGGAAAAGAAACGGTCCTCTACTCTTGAATACTCCCTCATTTCCAATCCGATAGTGAGCCTCCAAAGAAGACATCAACAAATGCATGTGTCAGGGTGTGGAAGATCTAAGCCAGTGTTTCCCAAACTTTGGTTCTTGGACTCCATTTCCCAGAAGCCTAAGTCAATTCCTCAAAGCACTGATCAGCCAATATACTGATTTAGGCTTCTGGGAATTAAAGTCCCCTGTGGGGCATAGGTCCCACTTTGGGAACCACTGATCTAAGCTCATGGCCACCATTGACTTACCAGGCTTTGGAATTGCTGAAGCACACAGCCTTAGGAGATAGCCCAGGCAAGTGTGGGAAAAGCCACAGTTTTGTTTTTCTTTCCCTGAGTCATGAAATTCCCCACTTGAATCCATCTTGATGGAGGGTGGCAGCTTCATCAATCCTGGCTTGCAGTCAATGAGGTCTTTGTGTACCAAAAGGGCTCAGGATCAGGAAGTGACTTGCAGAACTATATCAGATGTACTGGGGTCATGCTGTGATGTGGAAGGCAGCTGAAAGGCCACTGCATTATATTCTCAGGACAGTCTTCATGGTTGATCACTCTGAGGATCACCAATATTCAGATTCAGATATAGCAGAACAAGAAGACCATGAAAAAAGCACAGAAGAAAGTAGACTTCAACATTTCTTGGAAGGAACAAAGCAACTTGACTGATCTGGATTTTGCTACTTTCCTTGTCTACTTTCCAGTACTAAACACTGCCAAGAGACATGAAAATTGCACTTGAAACAGAGTTTAAGAATCAGTGAAGATAAGACCAAGCTAATGCAAGATGGTAGTGCTCAAAAACAATACTCCAGTAAATGTAGGAGGCCAAGTCTTAAAATTTTGGAGCAGTTTAATTATCTTGATAGCATCATGGATGTAGTTTGGTAAACAGCAGCAGATATGAAATGCAAAATAGGCAAAGCAACTCTTGCTTTCCAACAAATATGCTCGGTTTGGACATCGCCCTATCTAGAAATTGCAATTAAGAACAGCTTATTTAATGGCACTGATGTACCAATTGTCATCTATGCCAGAGAGACTTGGAAGTCTAAAACAAAAATCACTGAAAATATTAATGTATTCCAGGAACAGAAAAGAATCTCTGTACTGTATTATATATCAGGATTATATTACAAATGAGGAAGTACTACAAAGCTGTGGTTGCCAAAGACTTTATGAACTGTTAACAGAACAAAGAAGGTTCTGGATATGTGCTCTGTATGGGTAAACAATGCCCTGCCAAGATTGCAACTAACTGGATACCATGAGGTGGATGGAAGAAGAGAGGAAGACCAAATAAGACTTGGCACCATACTTTCCAGGATGACCTAAGAAGCATCAACACCGAGTGGACTTAGACTTACTTATTTAGATCCTCCCATGCTATGAAGCATATCACACAGCAAGGGATCTCCAGAAGCTTCAGTCTTGGGTGAGTGCTTCAGCATCCTCCCATGTCATTTCCAACATCTTCAAGTCTCCCATGAAGGTTCTTCACCATGCATTCCAAGGGCATCCTTGTTGTCTTTTGGCATCAGGAGGGGTCTAACCGACTGCCAAGCCCAAGTGAGAAAGGGAGAGGGCTGGGAATTGGGCTAAAAACCCATCCCTGTTAAACCTAATCTGTTAGGGTACTAAGTGTTCGCCTAACTAGTTGTATAGGATATTATACACCAGTGTAATACTGCTGTTTTGCTTTAAGAGTTCTGTGATTGTAACAGCACAGGTTTTGCTCTCTGACTGTGTAATTCCAAGACCTGTATATAAATCAAGGTGTTAGTTCGCACATCTTTAGTCTATGTGCTCACCTGGGTCTATGCTCCCCTTGTTCTCTCTGGAACCTATGCACAAAATACTGCCTGTGTGCTAAAGACTTCTACTGGTCATTGTACTCTGGAAGAAGAAGGTTCCATGCTGGAACAAACTTTCCAAGAAGCTGCAGACTCACTGATGTTCATCTTGTCAAAGGAATGAGAAAACTCATTTGCACAAACAATAAGCCTCAGTCGCTGCATTGATCAAAGTGTCCTCGCCTTCAGCTGCACACCCTCCGGTCAGTCTGCTACACACCAACATAATCTGCCACAGAAACAGAAAGAAGAATCTCAACCTTGAGTGGAAGGATAAATTGTGGCTGTGGACTGAACATTTGTGGAAGAACACTTGTAGCCCGATGTGTTTGACAGAAGACAGAGAAAAAGAGATGACAAAGGGAGCAATGCTTTGCTGACTCGTTGCATTAAGAAACATTTGACATCTGAGTTTCTTTATTTTTTCTCTCTCTTTGTTTTTTTGTTTTTTGCCCCCACAAATTTTTCTCTTATCTCAGTACAAGAACAAGACTAGTATGGATTTTCCCTTTTGTGAAGCAAGACATACATAACTGGCTGATTGATCAAAAAGATGCAAACAATCCTTTGGATCCTTCTGATTTTAAAAATTGCATGCAACAAGGCAGAAGCTAATCTAGTCTCGTGCAAGTGCACAAAAGCTGTTCTTACAGTTGTGAGAAGAGTGTTCCCCTCCACACGCAAGCCACACAAAACTGTTCTGATGCCAGAAAAAATTACTTTGATGTTCCTGTGCCTTTTCTATCTGTAAACAGAGAGTGGGCTGGCGGAAAACCTTTCTATCAGTATTACTAATGAGAAAGCTTCCTACCCTCAACCTAAAGACAGGAGACTGAGCAAGGATTGCCAAGAAGACTCATGTGACACACAGTTCTGTCTTCTCCAATGCTATGCTGCCGTCTTCCAGTATCTATACCTGAGGCAATCACCTCATTTGCCCTAATGCTAGAGCTGGCACACAGAAAGAGAGAAACAGAGAGAAAGAATTTTGTACCTTGGCTGTAATGTTGGACATCTTTCTCTCTCTTGTGTGTTAATGTAATAGAGTCAAAGGTTCTTTTTAGAGACCTGCTGAATTCTTGTGCAGGAGAACCTCTGACGAATGCTGTTGCATTTATTTGTAATACATTTAAGGACATTTATTTCTTCCACTGGTAGGTAGATAATCTTCTCAGCATGACCAAATGAAATACCATGTTCATCCTAAAAGCAATCCAGCCAGTCACAATGAAATTGAATTCACAAGGTATCACCCTACCCCGCTCTACCTTTTCAGATTAATTATTTCCCCATTTGGTCTCCAGACTCAATACATCTTATTAACCACAACAGGATGAGTCCAGCTGACACCCCTGCTCTTGTTTATGAGCTTGTCTCTCAGTGCCCCTAATGTTCAAAGTTTAAATAAATTTAATTTGATGGGGAAGGAGAACACCCTCAGGGCTCTTGGCTGGGAACAGCTCAGGAAGATGTAATTTTGAAATGGAAATGAAGGAATGCAGAGCCAGTATTGCCTAAGAGCAAAATGGAGAATAAATTCAGGAACCCTGAGTACCATACCTACTAAATCTATAGTGACAGTTTAAAATAATCTAAATAATTGAACATGGGGTCTAGTCAGCAGAATTTTGGGAGCACCAAAGGCTAATTGTGAACATAGTTTGGGAAAAGGTAATGATTTGACTACAATTCTCATAACCCCCCACCAGTGTGGTCATGTAGACTGGGAGTCACTTCTCCGAAGTTTGGTTCTGAAGGTCCACATAAATCCCACTCTTGCCCCTCTCTCTCACCTCACTCCAGACATTTCTAAGACCCCCTGTGACACCACAAATCTGTTCAGTTCTCCATTTCCCCTCTTCTTTCCATAACCTTTGTTTCCCTGACATCAAGAGTAATTTTCACAACATTCCATTCTGGAAAAAAGACATAGCAGGATGGGCTAAGAAATAAGTTGGCTTGATCTCGGGATAAAGTCTCAGTGAATGTGTATCTTCTCCACATGTCCAGTGAGAGAGACAAATCTTAGGATGAACCATAGTGAGGGAGATTTCTTTTGTGTTTGAGTGGCTTTATATCATGAATGACTTTGTCCTCCTATTCCCAGCTGGCACTGTAGCCCACCAGATCTGCATAAACATATTTGTATGTCTATTGCGATTGTGGGACACCAGAAAAATACAAATAAGGCTAGAGTAGTGGAGAACCAGTGAGGGCACATAATTGGCAATGGTCAGGTTTTGAAATTGGGGATATCTTATTTAGTATAAGGGATCAATATATGAAGAGGCCCCACTTTCCTGCAGGGAAAGTACAAGAATCCATCATGCTTAAAACAGGAGAAGTATGTCACTTCAAGATTTGGATTTGCTTTAGTCATGGGCTACTTTAGTCATGGGCTATCACAACCGAGTGGAGCTCCTAAAGTACTTAATGATGATGGGCATTGATTGACCTTGAACAAGACTATTTACTTAATTGTTGAGCTTATATACCACCCATATAGTACATTGGCTACTCTGGGCAGTTTACACAGTTAAAACTTATATCTATCAAAATAATAGGTAAGAGTGAACAATATAAAATAACAACAATACACCAGGCAGTCATATCAAACTTAAGAAACATTAAAATGGTTCTCTTTGAAAGCTTCCTGTGTCCAGGGGAAGAGGGAGCTTTTACCTTCCAAAGACAACAACAAACTAAATCTGACTTGGCAGCCAATCATATATACTTTATATTAAATAAAAGGTGGAAAGGAAATCTTTGGCTTGCTAGATTTTTTTATTATTATTATTACTAGAACTCACACATTCCCTAGCCAATCACTTCTCTGCTTGGTCCATCTGGGAATTTAAGTCCTATATTATCTGTAGAGTTCTCCACTCCCTGCTTTAATTCAATAACTGCATTTGCAAGTCACCAGAATCTCAATTTAGACACTTTTTAGGGATATTGAAGGACACATAATGTAATTTAAACTGAAGTAAATAAAAAAACATACTATGGTCCTATTAATATTTTCTTTCAACACTATCATCTGCTACAGGAATGGATTAATTTAATTTAATTTAATTTAATTGTCACATTTATATACCGCTCACTCGGCCAAAGCCAACTCAGGGCGGTTCACAATAAAAATTAAAAAACACATGTTAAAAACAGTTAAAACTACCCACCCCCTAAAAACAAGAGCTGCAGGATCCAAAGGCACCATGGGGAAGAGTTCTTCTACACCAACCACCCAATGGAGGTTACCCTTCCACCTGCACCCCACACTTGACCCGCCAGCCAGGTTTTAAGTTCTTTTCTGAAAGGCAGCAATTCCGTCCGGAGACGTAGCTCTGTTGGCAGGAGGTTCCAGAGGGCCGGTGCAGACACGGAGAAGGCTCTCCTCCTTGTGCCAGAGAGGCGAGCCCCTCTGGCTGATGGAACAATTAGAGAGCCCCTCCGGTCCGCTCTGGTTGGACGGACAGACGTCCTCAGGGCGATGCGGTCTCTTAGGTAACCCGGCCCACTACCATATAGGGCTTTAAAGGTCAAAACCAGCACCTTGAATTGCACCCGGAGACAAACTGGCAACCAGTGCAGCTCCCGGAGCAGTGGCAAAGCATGGGCATAACGCCCACACCCCATCACCACCCTGGCTGCTGCATTCTGGACCAGCTGTAGCCTCCGAATGGTCGTCAAGGGCAGCCCCATGTAGAGCGCATTGCAATAATCTAGTCTGGAGGTGACCAGAGCGTGAGTGACCATGAGCAAGGAGTCCCGGTCCAGGAGTGGGCGCAACTGGCGAATCACCCGAAGTTGGGCGAAAGCCCTCCTGGTCACAGCCGCCACCTGTTCTTCTAGCAGTAGCCGCGAATCCAGGAGGACCCCCAAGTTGCGCACCGGGTCTGTCTGGGGCAAAATAGCCCCATCCAGAACCAAAGATGGTAGCTCCCGGGTTAACGCAGGACCCCTTATCCATAGCCACTCAGTCTTGCTGGGATTCAGTTGTAGCCCGTTAGCCCCCATCCAGACCCCAACAGCTTCCAGGCACCTGGAAAGGACTTTGACGGCATCACTGGGGTCCCCATGGGCCGAGATGTACAACTGAGTGTCATCCGCGTACTGATGGTACCGCACCCCATGGGAACGAATGATCTCACCCAGCGGCTGAACGAATGATCTCACCCAACCATGACAGATGAACAATTTTTAAAAATTAAACAACAATTAGGACTAGAACCAAGACAGTAACAATGAAAATTTCACACATTCCATACCAATTGCATTTGCCACTTATCAATTAATCAACTCAAGTATCAGTTCATTACTCTACCAATTCAACAGTCAAAACAATTAGAGTTCAAAGCCATGTTTTTCTGTTCAGCTGTGCATTTGTTTCACGATAGTTTTTTATATGGACTCTTCTATTTCCTTTGTTTCCTGTTTATTTCTGGACAGAATCCACATGGAAATCTAATCACGGAATATCTAATCAAACTGGATAGAATTGGCAAGGGAAGAAGGAAGGGACTGAGGAAAGATGGTGAATAGGATTACATTCATTTTATCAACTCCACACAGCAGCCAGAGCTATTCAATGAAGATAAATGAAGAACTCCATCATCTCTCTTTGTAGACTTATTTAACCAACAGACTGTCGGCTGTACGATTTGTGATGGGCTTACACACTGGAAACTAAGTGAGATATATCTTGGCTGCCAAATCCCAGTATTCCTTTGAGTTTCAGATTTAGTACAATAGAACCACTGTCATTATCTTTGTGTTAGAGATAATGGATAATAAACCATCCTACAGTACCCTAAGGAGACCCTCATAGACTGCAGAAACACTCCTGCTATCCAGGAGATGGCTTACGCATTTCACCTTTTCTCCTCCATTTTTCGGAAGTGCCTCTGAATCAAAATGAAAGTGGTTTGAGGTTTCTAAATGAAGTAATAAAGCTGCACTTTGATTTCTTTGTCATAAATCTTCAGAGCGAAAGGGTATACAAAAACATCGTTCTTATGGATGAGTGATAATTTTCTTTGCTGCCTTTTTTTTTAGAAGAACATTTTAAAATGAAAATTTTTCTTCATAAATTTGGCACAATGGTTCATAAATTTTGAGTCTAGGAGGATGTGAAACTGACAGGTTTAGTGAGCAAGACAGGAGCCAAGATCCAAAGCAAAGTCCAGCAGAAAAAAGCTATGTTGGTGTAGTTTGGTGTAGTTAAGTCAAAAGAAGAGTGTAAAGAAGGTTGAATATTTCCAGGAAACTCTTAACCAGCCATATGTGCCTCAAGTCTGCTGGCTCAGATCCAGGAAGAGCTTTATGGCAAGAATAAACATTCTTGAAGGTACACAAGAACAAAACCAACTTAGAAAATGGAGGAAGGATCACACTGGGCAAGCAACAATATTAATGGAGGATATAGCTGAGGAACTCAACTCAACAATTGGAAAACCCTGAATGGGCTAAGAGTTGGAGTCCCTAAATGCAAGGCCAACATGCTCAAGTGGGGGCTGCTGGCGAACAACAACACTCTGTGTGAATGTGGAGAGATACAGAATCTGGCTCATTTACTGGTCTGCCGATTGCTGCCAGACACATGCACCGATGAGGACTTAAGTTTGGCCAACAACAAAGCCAAGAAAGTGGCTTCATTTTGGCAGTCCAGGGTTTGATCGGGACACAAAAGAAGAAGAACCAGCCAGAACTGACTACTACATATTGTTGTAATGATGAGAGTGCCCACCAGGACCTCCAAGTAAATACTGGCAAGTTTACCATGAAAAGAAGTAGAGATTAAAAGCAAAAAGGCAGCTGGTTTAGATGAGATACCGGCAGAGGTCTTCAAACACAGTATTCAAGTTTTGGTGAAAGAGTTGGTGAAACTATTCAATAAATGTTGGCAAAATGGCATAGTCTAAGAAGACTGGTGAAAGGGGTAATAATTAAAGTCCATAAGAAAGGTAACATCTCTGAATATACCAACTGAAGGGCATTACCCTTCTATTAGTGCAGAGGTGCCCAAACCTTTTGGGGTGTGGGCCAGTCACATGGTTCAGCGGACCGATCACTTCTGGAAGTGAAAGTAAAACATGCCTTGCAATCTGTTTTGCAACAGGATGAGATAGATTTTAGGCTGCCATTTTCTCTGCTTAAAGCAGGGGTGCCCAAACTATGGCCTGTGGGCCAGATCTGGCCCCTGATGCCAATTCATCCAGCCCGCATTGCCCCATCACTCCCAGAAGTGGAAGCAAAACACACATTTTACTTCCACTTCCAGGAGTGATGAGGGTGGTGTGGGCTGCATGAATTGGCATCAAGGCCCAGATCTGGCCCACAGGCCGTAGTTTGGTCATCCCTGGGAAGAATTTTTTGTGTAGTCTTCCTTCGGCAGCTGGAAAATGCCCTAAACCAACACTTGACAGAGGAGTAATATGGATTCCACAGTAGAAGGTCCTGCAACAATCAAATCTTCACCATACAAAACATCATAGAACAGCGTATTGAGTATTAGCATCTGTTGGCCATTAATTTAACTGATTTCAAGAAAGCATTTAACAGTGTGCACAGACAGTCTTTCTGGCAGACCCTGCATCTATACAGAATACCACCAATCTTTAATACCATTTTCAAAGGCTCACACAGGTATATACATTCTCATGTAATTGTGTGAGCTAGCCATGTTTTAACAAATTGCTCGCTCCTGCTGCCACCAATTCTCATGGTACCATGGTAGGTATAGCTAGTCCTGCAAAGATACCTCATGTTCCTCATGCTATGTTAGATAAGCAATATAGGACAACAGTGCTAAGATAATACAGATGGCTGCTTTCTGCACATTTGCATCTCTGATTTATGTGTGCTGCTTGTGGCTTAACATCAGTGGTGGGCATCAGCAGATTTGCAACAGTACGTGCATGCCGGTAGTAAAAAAGGCTGGCCCTGCCCACCTCCCTGCCCCACCCACCACCACCTCCTCCTAGAAGAGGCTTCGGAGAGGGCTGGCTCAATTTCCCCCTTCATCAAAGGCTTTTCCTGGGCTCCGTTTCACCCCAAAGTGCATCCCGAGCCACTCTGGAGTGGTTGAGCAGGCACTTTGGGGTGAAACGGAGCCCAGGATAAGCCTTGGAGGAAGGGGGAAATGGCTTTGGAGGGGGCTCTTTGCTATAGAACTATGGAAATAGAAGCCTCTTCTATTTTCATCACTCTATAGTGAACCTCTGAAGCCACTTCCCCTTTGTCCAAGGCTTTTCCTGGGCTCAATTTCACCCCAAAGCACTCCGTAGTGGCTGGGGAGGCACTTTGGGATGAAACAGATCCCTGGAAAAGCCTTGGACAAAGGGGAAATGGCTTCAGAGGTTTGCTATAGAGTGATGAAAATAGAAGAGGCTTCCATTTTCATAGCTCTATAGCGAAGAGCAGTCACATGGCCAGCATGGCATGCCCACCCAGTCATATGGCCACACCCACAGTGTGGTAGGAAAAAAAATTATGCCCATCACTGCTTAACATATATGCAATGTGGCTACTGGCACTGATAAAACTACTTTAGATCATTTGAACATCCAAGGCTCTGTCCCTGCTTTATCATGCTGTGGTCTTCACAACAATCATCTACCCTATGAATATATGAGTGAATTATGTGTATAGAATCATAAAATACTGTAACTGATTGGAAATGGCCTATGAGACCATTGAGCCCAACCTCCTGCTCAGTGTAGGAATCAAAATAAAAACAGATGTTACAAATGGCTGTCTAGTTTTCTCTTGGATGCCTACAATAACAGAGTGTTTATCACCTCCAGTGGTAGTTAGTTTCATTGTTATACTGCTTTAACAGTTAAGATGTTTTTCCTGATATCTAACTCTGAAATTCTGGGTTCCCCCCCTCCATTCTGTGAACAAACTGATCTAGACCTGCATCATCTCCATCAGGAATGGGCAAAGTAGAGCCCTCTAGATGTTGGGCTACATCTCTCAGAATTCCTCACACTTATACAGGATGAGCTTAAGCATAAAGGACTGGCTGTCTAACAGTACCTAGACTAGAGCATTGCATTTTGTAACAGGATGGAGGCAGAGAGGAGCTTGTCTAAGACAACTGGTTGAAGACATGGCAGAGAAAAGATCTGTACAGCAAACTAATTGGTTTGGAGCTTATACTCAAACCTCTTCTGTCACACCAGCTATCCAATAAATGCCTCACATTTTATTTACAAAGATATCCTGTCTTCCTCTTACAGGATCACTCAGGGCCAAGATATACAAAGAAGCTGTTTCATTTCCAATTCTATGCAGCCATCATTAATGCATGCAAAAAAGAAGAAGTCCAGTGAAGCACTACAAGCAAAGAATAATTTGCTTGCTTCCTTTTCTTTATTACAACTGCAGAGAATAGCAGAGTTCCAGATGTTTGACAGGAAAGCCTTGGTAAGCTACCTCTAAGAGCTTAGATGGTAAAGATATGCTTTCTGTGTAAGCCTCATCCAAGCCCAGCTCACTATCTCATTATGGAAAAAGCCCAAAGGAGGAGATGGGAAATTAATCCAAAAGGAAACATTAATTTAGAATGCCTAAAAAGCAAAGCACTTTTGTGTATACTGAAAAACATTAAATAATACAGGCTCTTTCTGGTTCAGAGGTATGTGCCACAAAGGAACAATATTAGTTATTTTTGGGCTTACATACTTCAACACAGATGCTTTTCTCTACATGTGAAACTAGACAATGAGGGGGGAATTGGCATTGTCTTTCATTAATTAATTTCCCCTCTCACAATGAAAGAGCTCAGAGATAGGTGTTTCAGCAATCAGATATGCAAATTAAGTCCTTGTTTCTGTTTCAGCAACCAGTTACCAAACTAAACATGCTAAATGCAAGAAATATGGGTATGAAAAATCACAAACTAGAGCCTTTACCCTATTCCAAAACTCCCAGCTGGAATTAGGCCCATTGCATTAGTTGTTGAATGGTTCAATCAACACTTATATAAATCCCATTAAATTAGTGGTTCTATAATATGGACTAGCAGTAGGATACTTGCCTAAAACAAGCAAAAATCTGTCACTGTTTGATAGTATCCAATTTCAATGTGTAACAATTTTATTGTGAGAATTTTAATTGTTGTGTGCATGTTATTGTCATGTAGCCAATGGGGGGAGATTGGTAGTGATGAGGTCTCAGTTTGAGAATCCCCTTGCAGGGCTTCGGACCTGCCCTCTGAATGAACTTCATCGCTCACAATCTCCTCAAAGCAGAGTCAGCTCCATTTCACTCAATGAGAGATCTGTGTTTCTGGGATTACTGCCAAGCCTTCTTCTTAGCAGCTCTTCTTCTAGCTATGTTCCCAGATGCCAGATAAGCAGCACAGACAGGTAGACAGAGAAAATGCCTTTTCAATAATTTTTTTGACCTACATCTACACTTAAAACATATTTCTAATAAAATAAAAACATATATAATCAATCAAATTAATTAATAAGAGAATGGGGTTTCTGAGCTCCCCCCATAGGTTCCCTTCTAGATGGGCATCTTGAGGACCAGAGTGACAAGGTTTGACCCTCTGAAAGATGTTCACTCCTTTTAGATGTTAAAGTCCAGGCCTTTTTATAGACAGGAGATCCCTTATCTGGATCTGATTGAACCAATGGTCATTTAGCTGATGCAATCTTGGGCATTAGGTCATAGGAGCTCTCTCCCTCCTCCCAACCTGTTTTCTGAGCCATAGGCAGACATAAGAAAGCGGCAATCCCTCCTCCCAAGCTGAGAATCGAAGCGAGAGCCTTATCAGGAAATCAGGCACATGGACCAATGGTTCAGGTCTTCCCCTAAGGAGCCGAGAGCTTGCTCACCCCCTCCCAAACTGAGAATTGAGATGGCAGAGTCTGTTAGCCAATCAGGTGTAAGCAGGCTCCGGGCCTGGACACTGAAACTCCCCCCTTCTGGGGAAGTCCCTAAGGAATTGTCAGCTGTGTCAATTTGGCCTAGCTGACAGACCAATAATTAAGTATCTCCCCTGAGAGGCGAGAGCTGGACTCAGAGCTGGAGAAATGTCCAGACTCCTCCCTTGTCCTTGAAGGTTACTCTCGGACATCTGTTCTGACTCTCTTCCCTCCTTCTTTCCCCTCTCCCTTGGAAGAAAGGTAACCATCATTCATACTGCAAGACTTACCCACTCCTTCCCTCCTCCCTTCAGAGGTATTCAGCTTGCCTTTGCTTAGGCAAGCTTGGACATGCCTGAAAACAGGGCAAAGCCCTTAACTGGGCTGGTATAAAAAGATATGGGTCTTTATAGGAGACCCACTTATTGGGATAATTGTGGTGGGTCTTTATATGTCAGACCCACTTATTTAGGATGAAAAGTCTACACTGTCAGACCTTTACATGGGGAGGTCTGCTCATAGGAATATGATGTTACTGAATACTGTCAGGCTTTTATAAGTTAAGCCTGCTCATAGAATCTTACAATCAGTGGGGCTACAGATCTTTATGGGAGATCTGCTTATTGAATTAGTGACATTAATGCCTTTAAAAGTCCTCATGTGAAGCTTGCCTATTGGAAAGCATGATGGCTTTATGAGACATGAACTGACCCCCTTCTACAAGGACTAGGACCTTGTGAATATCATGACAGTTATGTCCTTCTTTTTATTCTTTGACTTCTTGTACTTTGCCATGGTCAATTGACTGGCACAATCAACTTATTGATTGATTGACTGATAGAGAACTTCTAAAAATGTGTTCCATGTGTTGTTCCATTTAAGGATTCAAACCAGGGACACGCTGGTTGTCAGCACAACCTGCAAGCTTACTACAGAACCTTCTAGGTAGCAAGTAAAATCAGGAGCATTCTGTTTTCAGAGACACTGGTGTGCCAGCATTTTTAAAAAAGAGCTTCTCTTCTTCTGTAACTTTTGAAGAATCACAATCTCATTTCAGTAGATGCTTGTTAATCATTGTCAATCATTTTCTTTTCTTCTTCTTCTTTAATGGTACTGATGAAACATAGAAACTGACATAGAGACTGTGTTTTAAAGTGTGATAATATGCATGATAATATGTTGTCTTAAATGTGTTAAACTTTTAAAAACTGTGATAAAATGTATGAGGAGAGAAAAATGGCGCAGACACCGGCAACCACGCCAAAAATCTTGCCAAGAGAACTCTATTGACCAAAACAAAAGGCAAAACAAAAGGGCAGGCTAGGTGATACAGGATGCTTAACACCACAGAGGGGAGAAAGGGGAGGGACAGGAAGGGGGGAGGGGAAATGCAATGTTGCAAGGAACAATACTGCATAGGGACATGGAATGTGAGATCAATGAACCAAGGAAAACTGGAAGTGGTAAAAAGTGAGATGGAAAGAATAAGCATTGACATCTTGGGCATCAGTGAGCTAAAATGGACAGGGATGGGCGAATTCAGCTCTGGAAACCATCATATCTACTACTGTGGTCAAGAAAACCTTAGAAGAAATGGAGTAGCCATAATTGTCAATAAAAGAGTGAGAAGAGCAGTAATGGGATACAATCTCAAAAATGACAGAATGATGTCAGTAAGAATTCAGGGCAAACCCTTCAATGTTACTGTGATCCAAATATACGCACCAACCACTGGTGCAGATGAAGCCACAATGGACCAGTTCTATGAGGACTTACAACACCTCATAGAACAGACGCCAATAAATGATGTCCAAATTATATTAGGAGACTGGAATGCCAAAGTAGGAAATCAAAAAGTGGAGGGAATAACAGGCAAATTTGGTCTTGGAGTACAGAATGAAGCAGGGCAAAGATTGATAGAGTTCTGCCAAGAGAACGCACTGGTCATAGCAAACACTCTCTTCCAGCAACACAAGAGGCGACTTTACACATGGACATCACCAGATGGCCAACACCGAAACCAAATTGACTACATACTCTGCAGCCAAAGATGGAGAACCTCCATACAGTCAGCAAAAACAAGACCTGGAGCAGACTGTGGCTCAGATCACAACCTATTGATCGCAAAATTCAGGCTTAGACTAAAGAAAATAAGGAAAACACGGAGACCAGAAAGATATCATCTAGACAGCATCCCTAAAGAATACGCGGTGGAGGTGATGAACAGATTCAATGGCTTAGACTTAATAGATAGAGTGCCAGAAGAATTATGGACAGAGATGAGGGACATCATGCAGGAAGCAGCAAAGAAAACCATACCAAAAGAAAAGAAGAGTAAGAAAGCAAAGTGGTTGTCTGATGAGGCTCTTAAAATAGCAGAGGAAAGAAGGAACGCAAAAGTCAAAGGAGAAAGGAAAAACTACAATCATTTGAACACAGAATTTCAAAGAAAAGCAAGGAGAGATAAGGAAAACTACCTAAAAGAACAGTGCAGAGAAATGGAGGAAAACAACAAAAGAGGTAGAACCAGAGATCTTTTCAAAAAAATTGGGGAAATTAAGGGAACATTTAAAGCAAAAATGACCATGATAAGGGACAAAGAAGGAAAGGAGCTAGCTGATGCAGAAGAGATTAAGAAAAGATGGAAAGAGTACACAGAGGAACTCTACAAAAAGGATCTCAACACTCCTGACAATCACAATGATGAAGAAGTAGAACCTGAGCCAGACATCCTGGAGAGCGAAGTCATAAAGGCCCTAAAGAGCACTGCAAACAACAAAGCGAGTGGAGATGATGGTATCCCAGTTGAATTCTTTAAAGCGCTAAAAGATGACGGCGTCAAATTACTGCATTCAATATGCCAGCAGATTTGGAAAACAAAACAATGGCCACAGGATTGGAAAAGATCAGTATACGTCCCAATCCCAAAAAAGGGCAATGCCAAAGAATGTTCAAATTATCGAACAATCGTGCTCATCCCACACGCCAGTAAGGTGATGCTCAAGATAATACAGGATAGACTTCAGCAGCATGTGGAAAGAGAATTACCAGAGGTGCAGGCAGGTTTCAGAAGAGGCAGGGGGACTAGAGACCACATTGCCAACATACGCTGGATCATGGAGAAAACAAAGGAATACCAGAAACAAGTTTACTTCTGTTTTATTGACTACACTAAGGCATTTGACTGTGTGGACCACAACAAGATGTGGCAAGTAATTAAAGAGATGGGAATACCAGAGCACCTCATATGCCTCCTGAGAAATCTGTACATGAACCAAGAAGCAACAGTTAGGACAGAACATGGAATGACAGAGTGGTTTGGAATAGGAAAAGGAGTAAGACAAGGCTGCATTTTGTCACCATGCTTATTCAACCTATACACAGAGCACATAATGCGCAGTGCAGGGATGGAGGAATCACAATATGGGATTAAAATCGCTGGGAGAAACATCAACAATCTGAGATATGCAGACGATACCACCCTAATGGCAGAAAGTGAGGAAGACCTAAAGAATCTCTTGATTGGGCTGAAGGAGGAGAGTGCAAAAGCTGGCAATATCAAGAAAACCAAGATAATGGCAACAGGCCCAATCAGTTCCTGGAAGATAGATGGGGAAGAAGTAGAAGCAGTGACAGATTTTACTTTCTTAGGATCAAAGATCACTGCAGATGGGGATTGCAGCCATGAAATAAAAAGGCGACTGATTCTTGGGAGACAAGCAATGAGAAACCTGGGGAACATAGTGAAAAGCAGAGACATCACACTGAAAACAAAAATTAGAATAGTCAAAGCAATGGTTTTCCCAGTAGTAATGTACGGATGTGAGAGCTGGACAATTAGGAAGGCTGAACGCAGAAGAATAGATGCCTTTGAAATGTGGTGTTGGAGGAGGGTTTTGAGAGTCCCCTGGACAGCGAGGAGAACAAATAGGTCAATCTTAGAAGAAATTAACCCTGAATGCTCACTGGAAGGTCAAATAGTAAAGATGAAGCTAAAATACTTTGGACATCAAATGAGAAGGGGGGATTCACTTGAGAAGGCATTGATGTTGGGAAAGGTGGAGGGCAAAAGAAGAAGGGGGAGGCCAAGGATGAGATGGCTAGATGGCATTGTAGACACAATGGGCACAGAGCTGGGAGGGCTGAGGGGGATGGTGGAGGACAGAGGCGCCTGGAGAGCAATGGTCCATAGGGTTGCAAAGGGTCGGAACCGACTGTGCGACTGGACAACAACAACAACCTGATGATGTACATGGAATTTGAAGATGTGACAGAACTTAAAGAAAGGAGGAAACATGCATGTTTGGGAGAACTAACTTCAATAATTTGCATACTGGGCATTTCAAAAGTTTGTTCTCTGTACGCGCTGGGATTAAAGTGAAATTCTTGTCTCATATTGTTGCAACTGACAAAAACCCAGTTTCCCTCTTTCTCTTCTGATCGCTTATTCACAGAAACCTTCCCCTCTCTCTGCCCACTTTCTTGTAAATAGTTTAATCACTGCATCACCAGATCACCATCATGTTACACCATAACAGCATTCATCCATTCTCCTTCAGTTCAGATCTGATACAAATCAGCCGAGATTGGAACAATTTGGTTCAGGGTTCTGAATGTTGCCAAAATCAATTCCCAGCTCTAGTTCTCTCCCCGTTTCTTCCCAGAGGTAAAAGTAAAGGTTGCCCTTGCTGGAAAGCCAGTCGTATCCAACTCTAGGATTCAGTGCTCATCTCCATGTATAGCTAAAGTGCCAGCACTGTCTGTGTCTGAAGACATTTCTATGGGCATGTGGCAGGCATCACTAGATATGGGAGTGCACAGAATGCTGTTTACCTTTCCACCAAAGTCGTACCTATTTATCTACTTGTAATTTCTTGCCTTCGAACTGCTAGGTTGGCAGGAGCTGGGGCAGAGGACAGGAGCTCACTTTGTCATGCAGTACTCGACTCTAGGGAGGGCAGGCACAACATGATTCTCTCAATTCCAGGAATATGAATTTGGCCAATAGAGATGATCAAGAATTGTGTTTGGATTGCTTATTTGATAAGATGTGACAATGCAAGCGCGGCGCCAAAATGGCCGCCGCGCCCTTTGCGGGCCCCCCCCACAGGACAGAGAATCCGGGTAGTTAGGGGCGTGGCCAGCTCCCTTATAAAAGGGGTGGCCACGAGGCAGCCGCGCTGCCATTTTGCCTCAGCGACGGAGTGGAGAAGTTTTTTCCCCTGCGCCTCCGTCGCTCGTTGGTATTGCCGGGAAGCCTTTTGGGTCGATTTTGCTTAGCTAGCTTCCCTTTTTGCTCGAGATGCCTTCCAAAAAGAAGGCTGCTGCGAATTCAGCTCGGGCTGTTAGGAGGCGCAACCCAGGTCGGAGGACCGTGGTGCCGCCTCCTCAACAGCCACCTTTGCCATCCCCGGCCGGGGCTAGTGGCTTGGAGTCTATCGCACCTTGGCCCGTTCAGAGTGCGGGCGCGGAGGGCGCTCCGGCCCGCGGCCCGCGAGCGGTGGACACCGCTCCTCCTTCCGCCCAACCCGTTGGGCCGACTACTTCTGGGCCGCAGCCCCTCCCGGGGCCCTCTAGCCTCGGGGGGTGGCCCGGTGCCCCGCCTTGGCAGGTTTCCTCACCAGCCCTACCGGGCTTTGGCCCTGGCCAATGGCCATATCTGGGCCATGGCGTGCAGGGAACTGTCCCCATGCAAGGGTCAGGTGGGCCGGCCGGCTCTTTGCCCATGGTTACTGTAGACACCTTACTGGCCCGTATTGCGGCCTTAGAGGAGTCTTTGGCTCGTGCCAGTCAGGCAGGTGCCCCTTTCGGGGTACCTTTGGAGGCGCTATCGGCAGCAGGACAACGGCCGGCGGGGAGGGTTGAGCTGCTGCAGGCGGGTGGCGCGGCTCCGGCCACTGCCTCGCAGCTCCCCAGCCAGCAACCTGGCGCGGGTCAAGCCCCGGTGATGAGCTCTACATCGGTCGTGAGCTCCGACGCCCCCAGTGGGCCAGAACCCCCGTTGGGGGCGGCCCGCGGGGGTGCAGCGTGTGAGTATATGGTGCAAACGAGTACATCCACACACATTCCCAATGTAGGGGGGACCTTTCAGTGGCCTTGGCCTCGCGCGGGTGGTGCGGGGGCTACGCCGCTGGCGACCCACCCGGCGACAACTACTGCCACCATGCCCGCTGGGGTGGGCATTGGTTCTTACACTGCTGGGAACGTACTTGGGGTGGCAGGGTTAACTCATGCCCCTTTGGGTAGGCCAGCTATCCCCTTTTCGGCTTTGCCGACAGCAGGGTATTCCCTGCCATTGGGTGATCACTTGGCGCAGGCTACCAGAGAAAAGATATGGCGAGGGGAGTACGTGGATATCTTCTCACTCCTGAACAGGGAGCCCACTAAGGAAGAAAGGGAGGGTCAGGATGAGAAGGACAAGGAGCAGGCACGCCGCCGTAAGCCGCCGCGTACCTGGGCTAACTGGCTCCCCGCTTATTTGATATACATGGCGGTGTATTTGAGGGCGCGGCCGGATCTAGCTATTCCCATGGTCCAATATTTGGACAACATATACAGGGCAATGGTGGATTTCCCGGGCCCCTCATGGCTAGCATATGATGAGGAATTCCGTATGAGGATTCCCCTGCACCCCGAGATGAGATGGGATGAGCCGTGCCAGAGACTGTGGCTCTTGTATATGACACCCACACGTCCTGCCCCGGGGGATAGATACCATTGTGGGCATGCGGTCCAGCGAGCAGCTCCAGCGCAGGTTACCCGCCAAATGGCGGGGCAGGGGGTTCCAGCCCGCCTGCTGTGCTGGACTTTCTCGTCCAATGGTTCCTGCAGTCGGAAGAACTGCAGATATAAGCACGAGTGTCCCACATGTTCTGGTCCCCATGCAGCCTCTGCTTGTCCCAAGCCTGGGGGGGTGCGAGGCAGAGGGAAGGGTGGACAGTGGGCTGGCAAGCCTGCCACGGATGGAACTAGTTCTCCGAAAGGCCCCCTCCCCAATTAAGGTGGACATGCTGGAGCGCTGGCTCGCATCGTACCCAAGGGGAGAGGACAGGGAGTACCTTATCCAAGGTTTTAAGCAGGGATTTCGTATCCCTTTTATGGGTGATAGATCCCCTCAGGATGCTCCCAACCTTTTATCCCTCAGAGGAAGGGAGGAGGTAGCCGAGGCCAGCATTAAAAAGGAGTTACACGCGGGCAGGGTCGCCGGACCTTTTCCCGTACCCCCTTTTCCCAACCTGAAGGTTTCACCATTGGGTTTGGTTCCTAAAAAGTCCCTAGGGGAGTTTCGCCTTATTCATCATTTGTCCTACCCAGCCGGCCGATCGGTTAACGATGCGATACCTGATGACCTTTGTTCGGTCAGGTATACATCGTTCGACCATGCGATGCGCATGGTGCGCTTGTGTGGCCCGGGTGCCTTGCTGGCCAAGTGCGACATTAAGTCAGCTTTTCGCCTCTTGCCGGTGCACCCGGGCGACTTTGAATTGCTGGGTTTTAAATTTAAAGGGGAGTATTATTTTGATAAGGCCATGCCTTTTGGCTGCTCCATATCATGCTCGGCTTTCGAGCGTTTTAGTACCTTCCTGGAGTGGGCTTTCGTCCGCAGGTCAGGGTCCCGGTCTGTAGCCCATTACCTGGATGACTTTTTATTCGGGGGTGAACGGGGCTGGGACACGTGTGCACGTCTCTTCAATACATTTCAGACGCTAATGCAGGAACTGGGTGTCCCTTTAGCGCCCGAAAAGACCGAGGGCCCGTCGACCAAACTAGTATTCCTGGGGGTTGAGATTGATACAGTACTACTGGCTTCTAGGTTACCGGGTGATAAGGTGTCTAGGATAGTGACCCTTATCTCGGAATTGCTGGCCAAGCGTAAGGCATCCCTGAGGGAACTGCAGGTGCTACATGGGCACCTCAATTTTGCCTGCAGGGTGGTCGCACCGGGCAGGGCTTTTGCCCGGCGCTTATGCGACGCCATGGCAGGGTTATCCAGGCCCCACCACAGAGTCAGGCTTACCCGGGGTATCAGGGCGGACATGTTTGTCTGGTTACAATTCCTGAGGGAGTTTAATGGGGTCTCATTTTGGAGGTCTGACCTCCTGGCATCCCCCAATTTCCAGATACAGTCTGATGCCTCAGGATCCCTGGGTTATGGGATGTACTTCAATGGGAAGTGGGCCTATGGTGGGTGGCCACCGGCATGGGCAGGCACAGGTCGCCTGCGGGATCTCACATACCTGGAATTTTTTCCCATTCTGGGGGCTTTGATGCTATGGGGCGAACAGTGGGCTAATTCGGAGGTGCATTTCTGGTGCGACAATGCTGCCGTGGTGCACATTGTCAATGCACAGACTTCTAAATCGCCCAGGGTCATGGATCTAGTGCGCCATTTTGTGCTGCGCTGCCTGCGCCTCAACGTCTTGTTCAGGGCCAGGCATGTCCCAGGGGTTAATAACGATATTGCTGACGCTTTGTCCCGCCTGCAGATCTCCCGGTTCCGCGCCTTGGCCCCGGATGCGGAGGAATTTCCCTCGCCACTCCCGGACGAGATGTGGACTATTGGCAAGGAGAGGTGAACCGGGCGATTGGCCTGTCACTAGCGCCACGCATGCGTAAGGCGTATCAACAAGCATTCAATTTGTATAGGGCTTTTGCTACTCGATTTCAATGGCCAGAGACCTGGCCCATCCCGGTGGACCATGTTCTGCGGTTCATGGTTCACCTGCATGCACAGGGCCTTGCACCTCGCACCATAGCATCCAAGCTCTAGGCGTTGGCTTTTATGGCCAAAGTAGGGGGTCATGTGGATACCACCTCTGACTTCCGTGTGAGACACGTTTTGGAGGGGTGGGTGCGCGAGCGCGGGCGTGGCCCGGACGACCGGCACCCTATTTCCCCAGGGGTTCTTACCCAGTTGGCCCGGGGCTGGCCAGGCCTCTGTTTTGATCATTATGAGGCAGCCCAATCGCATGCAGCCACAACGGTGGCATTTTTTGGAGCGCTCCGCATCAGCGAACTCGTGATGCTGTCTAAGGCGGATGCAAGTGGTAGGGCACTGGAACGCGGAGATTTATATGTTGCCAAAGACTGGGCCCAGTTGAGGATTCGCTCCTCTAAAACAGATCAGCATGGCGTAGGCAGTGGAGTAAGACTGCTACGGTGTTCTTTGGCAGACATCTGTCCGGTTGGTGCCCTACAGGAATACCTGGCACTGCGTGGCGTGCACCACGGCCCGTTTTTCTGTCACCAAGATGGGTCTCCCCTTACTAAATTTCAGTTTTGGAAGGTGACTGCCAGAGCCCTCACCAGGGTGGGACTACCGGGTGCCCGTTCTGGCACGCATTCGTTCCGTATTGGCGCAGCCTCTACAGCGGCTGCTTTTGGGTACTCTGGGGCTGACATACGTAGCAGGGGGAGGTGGGGCTCACAATGTTTTCAGTTTTATGTGCGCCCACTCCCGCCATGAGTACCAATCCAGTCACCTTACCTTCCTTTTTCTCAATTTTCTTACAGACCCTGGGTGTCGTATTACACCGGTGACAGTATGGCTGGTGGGCCACAGCTATGTGCTCAGGGCAGCGCGTTACGCTGCGGCGACAGAGTGGGGACCCCGACTGGGACTGGGTGACCACGCCAGTCTCTCATGGCACGGTAAGCCTGGGATGTTATGGCGGGAGCTGCGGCCTTTCCTTTTTTCTGGCCTGGGGGCTGACCCGCCTGACATTCTAATCATCCACTTGGGGGGCAATGATTTGGGCCAGGTCACCGGCTTATCGCTCAAGCATGCGATTTGCGAGGACCTCGCCTACTTGCATTATGTCTGGCCTGCCACAGCCCTGGTTTGGTCGGACATTGTTCCGCGCCACTCTTACAGAGGGGGCGTTAACCTCCTGGCCCTTGACCGAGCTAGGCGCGCGGTCAATAAGGCAGTGGCGCGGTTTCTCACCACCAGGGCTTGGGGACGGGTTAGTCATCACCCCGATATTAGTCTACAAAATTGTGACTTGTATGCAGGGGATGGGGTCCATCTGTCGCGAGGAGGTATGGACCTCCTGTTGGGTGACTGGCGAGCAGGCCTGTTGACCGAGCTGACGGTCTGGGGGGGGCGTCAGGTCTTCTGTGAAGCCCCTCCGTGTGGCGGGTAGCACTGGTAAGGTAAACAGTATGACCCACAAGTATCCGGCAGGTTCGCAATTGACTGGACAACACTAGACAGGAATAAAGTAGTTAAACGTTGTCCGGTCAACGACGAATCAGGCGATGGGGTGATGATGATTGCTAACCAGCATGCATCACCCCTGTGATTTCACGGATACGCGTCAGAGGGTGGGGTCATGAGTTAGTTATTGACTACGGTCAACAATTTGTTTGTTGTTAACAAACAAATTGATACAATTTGATACATTGTAACCAATTGCCGTTGGCAATTTTGGGGTGGTACCTTACCAGTGTTACTTCGGCCTGCTTGCCTTAGGAATTATGATTGGTCGTTTTACCAATACAAATTTATAATTCGGACTAGGGCATTGAATCAATAAATGTGGCCCTTTGCTGTTATCCACTTTCAATGTTGTCTGTGTCCGTTATTGGGGGGGTGCGCCTGCAAAAACTGCAGGGTTGAATAAAGTTGTGGTTAAAAATAATTTAAAGGTAGCAGAAAATGAATCTGGCAGATCCGTCTTGCCAATGTGTTCTCTGCAAGGGAACAGCAGTAACAATATTCTCTGCACCATTATTCTCTCCACATCACTGCTCCTAACAGCAGCTTTTTGTTCTATTACTAGGAGCTAATGATTTCATCTGTCTATAGAGACTTATAAGTGTTGCAAAAAGGTGCACATGGGACTCTAGTGGGCCAATTGTCAAGAATGGCGAACCTGTAAGCTTCCAAGTTTGTGCCAGTGACGGTCATCAGAGATGATGGAAACTTGAATTTAATGACATCTGGAAGGCCACCTGTGCCCTCCATCTTTGCCCTAACAGCCATTTTGAGTTGGTTGAAACAGTTTCTAGGTTTTACTATTTAAACCAAAAATGGAGAAAATGTTGGATATGCACTAGCACAAATATTTGAATTTGGAATAAGAGCCTTTTGGGTTCAGAAATCTGAATTTTAAAGCAAGGAAGGTCCCCTCTCCCCCAAAGTAAAGAATATTAGACTTTCCTTTGTTCCCTGAATTCTTCTTTCATCTTTCCCACCTCTAATTGTGGTAAGTAAATTTCAGGCTTAGCACACGGAATTCATAGCTGTTGAGGTCCACCTCACAGATGTCTCTGGGGCTCTTTGTCCAGTGGTTGCCTTAGAAATATACAAATATCCCTGATTCGTTTCATATATTTATCAGCACATACACACTTCTAAGCTTTCCAAGTCAACCATTCACCATCAACATCTCTGTCAATAGCATGTGACGTAAGACTCTCTGAGGGCCTGACAGATGTTGCAGAGTGCAAAGATGTCCCAAGGCAAAGGTGACAAAAGGAAGAAGGGTGTTGTAAGGATTGCTATCCTTCTCATTTTGTATTGGGTAACTGGTTCAATTCACACCACAGGAAGCTGCTTCATCATCCATTCCACTAGTTATAATTAGACCTGACACATGTCACCTCAAGTCTTTTTGACCTCTGGGAAAAAAATTAAGGCTGACTTCAAAACAAGTGCCCATGAGGAACAAGCCTCAGAAATTAATGTCCCTCTCAATTATTCTTCCATTGATAACATGATGATTTCAGAGGCTAATGAAGGAAAAAGTAACACCCAGGTCTTCTCATCCACCCTTGGAGAATCCTAGAAACCAATAAAAATAAAAAGGGAGAAGAAAAGCAGCCATAAATGCAGTTTCCAAGATCCTTCCTTCCAAACACAGTCCTCATCAATTGTGAGGGTTTCTCTTGTCTAGATGATGGCAGATATGTGTAGTGAATATTGAAAGCTGTTTATGCCTCATGGGAGCATTGGTCCTCTCAGATTATTTCTCTTAACTTGGACTGGCACGACCACCCAAAAGGTCTTAGGCAAAGGTTTTTCCCAATACACCTGACCATGTCATTAAGGTCAGTGACCCCAGGCAGTGGACGTCTAGTTGAATTCTTCCTGCTGGCTATTGAGGTAGGTCTTGAAGGTTCTTCCATTGCATTCTCCTTTTAATTAAGGGTGCTGTCTTGGATTTCAGCTTATTCTTTTGCTTCTCTCTTCTGTGTGGATTTTTTATTTATTTTAAAAAAACATTTGTTTAGTGGGTTTCTTATGCTAGACTGAGAAGCATTTTGGAAGGCAGTTTTAGAATATAAACAAACTCATTTTAAATTGTATGTTAGATTTCACTTTGTATGTGTGCTATCTAGGGAGGTTTGTTTACCCTGAAATATGCTACAGGAATGCTAGAAACAGTTACATAGAGATATCATAACCATAAGAACATAAGAACATAAGAACAGCCTTGCTGGAACAGGCCACAGCCCATCCAGTCCAGCATTCTGTCTCACACAGTGGCTCACCATTTCCTTCAGGGTATTCCCAAGCAGATGCCTTCACCAGTTTAAGATTCCCTGGAAATGATATTGAGAGATATCCTGCCTATCTCTCCAACCCGGAGGTTGTCCTTAGGTATCCATAATTATAGCCATTGATATCCTTGTCCTCCATGAACTTGTCTAATCCTTTCTTAAAGCTGTCAAGACTGACAGCTGTCACCACTTCTTCTGGCAGGGAGTTCCATAGACCAGTAATCCTCTGGGTGAAAAAGTACTTTCTCTTATTTGTTTGAGAACTAGTACCCAAAAGTTTCATGGACTGTCCCCTAGTTCTAGTGTTTTGTGATAGGGAAAACAGTTTTTCCTTATCTACTTTGTCCACACCGTGCATGATTTTATAAACTTCAATCAGGTCACCTCTTAGACGTCGTCGTTCAAGAGTGAAGAGGCCCAACCGTTGCAGCCTCAGATGGTAAGGAAGGTGTTCCAGTCCCCTAATCATTCTGGTTGCCCTCCTCTGCACTTTTTCCAGCTCCATAATATCCTTCTGGAGGTATGGCGACCAGAACTGTACACAGTATTCCAGATGGGGCCTCACCAAAAATTTATAAAGAGGCATTAGTAAAACCATTAGTAAAACCATAAGCATTAGTAAAACCTTCACCATCATCATCTCTCTCTCTTTTAAGCTTTTTATCTTTTTAAAATTTTGGTCAGTAGTTTTTTAATAGGCTTCTTACTGCTTTTTTAAAATTGCCATTTGTTTTATTTTCTGTGAGCCGTCCAGAGTCTTCGGAGTTGGGCAGCAATACAAATTAGAAAAATAAATAAACAAATCTTAGAACTGCAGAGCTGGAAGGGACTTTATATCAGCATTTCCCAAACTATGTTCTGTGGAACTCTGGTGGACTTCAATTGTCAGAAGACTAAGTCAGTACGTTGGCTGATCAGTGCTTTGGGGAATTGACTAAGGCTTCTGGGATTTTAAGTCCAAAAACCAAAGGTTGGGAAACATTATTATAGATCCATGATGGCGAACCTTGGCACTCCAGATGCTCTTGGAGTTCAGTTCCCAGAAGCCCAAGCACCCTGTGAATCCACACAAATAGGTTTACTGCCATTCATCCGGCCTGCGCTGCCCTCATCACTCCCGGAAGGGGAAGTAAAACCCATCTTCAATTTCATTATAACTTCCTTAACTTCTTTTTCTATTATTTGTTCCTCCATTCTGTTCTTATGTTCTTGGGTTATCTTAATCTTAAACTGTCTTTTTAAATACTCCTCCAATTTTTCTAATTTTATTTCTTTTCCAGAATATAATTATTGATAAAATTCCTTCACTATTCCAATTTTATCCTTAGTCTTATTGCATCTTATCACCTGTTTATTTAGTAAAATTCCTATTTCTCTTTTAGCTTATTTCTCTTTAACCACTCTTGTTAGTAATTTTGAGTTTTTGATACTGTATTCAAAATATTCCCCCTTTAAATATATCAAATCTCTTTTCACCTTTTCAATATCTTTCCCTACCAATTCCGTCTTTAACCTTTGTATTCTATCAAAAATCTTCCCATCTTTAGTCCTTACATGCTCCTTTTGTAGTTGCTCAATTTCCTTTTCAATTGCCTTTTGTTTGTTCATAAACTGTTTGTTCTTTATGCTGGATAATTTAATACATTCCCTTCTAAATACTGACTTCATGGCATTCCACATCATATTATAACTCACCTCACCTGTATCGTTCCATTGCCAACCCTCTTCCCAATTTTTAATGATTTGTTATTTAAACTTGCATCCTTAAATAATTTTGCATCATGTCTCCAGTTATTTCTTCTCTCATTTACTCCTTCTAATTTTAATTCCACCACCACTTTTGCATGATCTGATTCCTTAAAAATTCCTACTTCTATCTCTTCTAAATTATTGATCATATTATCTGTAACTAATACATAATCTATTCTAGAATGAGTTATGAACCTGTAAAAAGTACGTGTAGACCCTTTCTGACCCCTTGAGCTCTCTGCAAGTATTTCTTAAGCCCAAAGGTTTTATCCATTTATCTATTATTTGCATTTTATACCCATTTCTATTTTTATATATTTTTACAACCTATATTAGATCTTATTAAGTTAAAATCACCCACCCCAATCATTTTTGTTGTTTTCTCTGTTTTGGTGTTCGTTTGAGGCATAAATATTCACAAATGTTATTTCTTCACCATTCCTTTCACCATCAGATATCTAACTTCTGGGTCAGAAATACTCTTTGTCATCATAAACCCTATCCTACCTGAGATCAAGATTGCCAGCTCTGCAGTTCTAAGATTTATTTGTTTGTTTGTTTTTCTTGCCTTTGGGGTGTCAAAGGACTTTTCATAAATCTGGGTTCATCCTAAAAATAATTTGTTCGTATCTTCTGATTTTTGATGTGTTTCCTGTAAAAAGACTACATCCAGTCTATCCCTCCTAAGGGCTGATTCCGATCTCCTGCATTACACTTCGCAGCCAGTACCTTTCACATTATTATTATTATTATTATTATTATTATTATTATTATTATTATTATTATTATTATTATTATTATTATTATTATTATTATTATTATTATTATTATTATTATTATTATTATTATTACATTTCTATACTGCTTTACTTCCCCTAAGGGAACTCAAAGTGGTTTACAGCATATAAATACAATATCCAAAGTAGAAAAGCTGCATACAAATCTCAATTCAAACAATATTTTATCCTTAGTTTTATTACATCTTATCCCTTGTTTATTTATTAAAATTCCTATTTCTCTTTTAGCTTATTTCTTTTTAACTGCTCTTGCAAGTAATTTTGAGTTTTTGTTACTGTATTCAAAATATTTCCCATTTAAATATATCAAATCTCTTTTCACCTTTTCAATATCCAACACAGTATCTTAATACTTTTCATAATTAAACCTTAAACTCTTCTCACTGAACCTTCCGCAATTTCCTAAGGGTGTGCACTTATCTAAACATTTAAACCCAACTACCCTACATATAAAAAAACATTAAAAAGAAATACAAAAGTATCCACCCCCTTTCCTTCTCAAAAAGTTGGCTTTGTTGATCAAAGGGGGTGGGGATGTGGAAGGTGCATAGACTGGTCTTAATATATGCTCTATCCACTTGGATTAATCTTTCCCCTTCTCTATCTACTACCCTTCATCTAAAACCTACCAGATCCTGCTACTTACCTCAAATTTCAGTTCTCAACCTTGATCTGATTCCAGCACCACTATTGCATTGCTAGGAGTGCCACCTTTTGCCCCCCCCCAGCACCTCTTTCTTCTTCCTTTTCTTCCTCTTTCTCCATATCTCCTGACTCCATCAACTCCTGTCTCAGTTTAGACCATTCGTGTGAACCCCCTTTAATCATACCTAATAAGCACAGATACTCCAATGGGTCAATTTTTTAATCAATTGCATGCATTTTCTTTGCGTAAAAACATCTCAGTTGTTGAGGAAATCTCCAATTATATGCAATCCCTTGTTCCCTCAATATCTTAGGCACGGATTTCATCTTATATCTCAACAGTCATCAATAGCTATGTCATTGTATATTTCAGCATCATTTCCATCAATTCTTAAAGTGACAGGCCCCACTTGTTTTATAAAAGCATGGCCAAGATGGCTGAGAACTGAGGACGTTTCCTCTCACTCTTGCTATCTTAGAAAGGAGTTTTTCTAACTTATGATTTGATGTCCTAGGCAGAATCGGATTTCGGATTTGGATTCAGTGCACTTTATTTCGTATAGGACACAGGTTTAGACCAAGTAGTAGACATTTTTTTTTGTGATGCAGTAATTTGGAGAGAACCCCAAGAACCATCTAGTCCAACCTAATCTGACATGGGAAATTCACAGATAAAGCATCCATGACAGAGCCCTCCAACCTTTGTTCAAACATCCCCCAAAAAGAATTCACCATTGTTTGTGGCTTAGCCCCTTTTGAAAATGAAATATATACAAAAATAGGCATCGGTTTCCAACTAGGGAGACAAAAGTCTTGCAACCCAGCACAGAACTGGGATGACATTCAAAGAAACACACTGAGATGGACAGATTCTCACATCCCTGGAAGCATAAAATGAATAAACCCAAGTTCTCAGCTCCCAATTCCCATGGTATGTGTAGATAACTTGTAAGAACATTTATTCAATAACTCAGGATGGTAATCAGTGAGATACTGTCTACTAGAGTGAGTCATCTTCCTTGTAAGCAATGTACCAATGAGCTTCCCAAATTTAAGCCTATTTGCATAGAATCAAAACTGCAAAACAAGTGCCATGAAATTAAATGCAAATTTATCAACATTTTTAAAATCCTTTTATCCCAGTAGCAAATAATTTATTTTCCTTCATGTGTGTATCAGCAAGAAAGAATTATTGTGTCCCAATTTTCAGTGGGTTTAATTGATTGGCTGTTCATTGATGAATGTATATAGTTCATTGCAAAAGAAAGTTCTCAAGACTGCTCAGAAATTCATTAAGAGTTTCCCATTCCAATGTGGTAAAAATAACTGATAAAAGGTGTGTGTGTGTGTGTGTGTTTGTGTGTGTGTGTGTGTTAAAATTGTTATTGTTAATAAGTTCTAAAATTCACCAATGTTGAAACAATCCATTCAATTCATGAGGTGCCATACATTCAATAATTTGATGTCAACTAGGGTATGGTCTGAAAAACTCAAGATGGTTGAAGATCTAATGAGTTGACACTAGGCTAGCTCAAACTGTTCTGAATCAAAACCCTTCTTGGCTAGAAAATATGTAGGATAACCCTCAGCAGGCCTACCTTTATGCCAGAATGGTGGCTCTGTCTGTGGGTTGAAAGATGTTTGACTCTGTCCTGAAGTAGCTTCTCCTTCACTTATTCTTTCCCTGTCTTTTTCTTCTGCTGGCTGATTGTAGATCCGTTTACTGGCAAATCTCTAAGATCAGCTGTCCCTTTGAATATTCTACTGGTATTCAACCTATAAGTATATCTGATTTGCTTTAGTTTCAGCCCTTATTTTATGTCTCATCCCTCCTCTTTATGACCATCTTTTAGGTATTTGAAGAGTGCTATTGTATCCCCTATTAGTCTCCTTTTCTCAAGGCTAAACCATACCTGTCAACCATCCCGATTTGGCCAGGATTACCCCATAATTCGGTGCCGATTTGCGCCATTTCACGACCCACGCTGCCAAAACCCCGTAATTTTGCAGTGGGGGGAAAGGAGGCACTGCACAGCCCATCTGCGCAGGTCGCATTGCACGCATGCGTGGAAGGTCTCTACACTTCCGTAGCTCCCTTCCACGCATGCGCAGAAGGCTACATCACCTGCATAGAAGGCTATGCAAGTGGCGTAGCCCTCCACGTGCATGTGTACAACACTACCTGCGCAGATGGGCTGTGCAGTGCCTCCTTTCCCCCCGCTGCAAAATTACGCAGGTCCCAGATTTGCCGGAGGCGTGGTTGACAGGTATGGGCTAAACATACCCAGTTTTGTCAGTCTTTCCTTGTATGTCTTGGTTTCCAGTCCTCTGATCATCCTTGTTGCCCTTCTCTGTATCTGCTCTAATTTGTTTGCATCTTTCTTAAAGTGCAATGCCTAGAATTGGACACAGTATTCTAGATGTGGTCTAACTAGTGCTGAATAGAGGGGAACTAGGACCTCACAGGTTTGAAGACTATACTTCTGTTAATGCAGCCTAAAATAGTGTTGGCTATTTTTTGCAGCCCCATCACACTCTTGACTCATATTTGCCTGTGATCTACAACAATTCCTAGATCCTTCCCACTTGTAGTACTTCTGAGCCAAGTATCCCCCATCTTGTAACTGCACATCTGATTTTTCCCCTGTTAAATTTCATTATTTTGGTTCATTATTCAAGCCAATCAAGATCTTTTTGAATTCTGCTCCTATCTTCCAAGGTACATTGGAGCTAAGATCACCCTGTTACTAGAGAAGACTAATGTAGTGATCAGAACAGGGCTGTAGCCAGCAGGGTGAAAACCCTCCTGAGCTAACAGCCCTCCACCCAACCCACCCTGGGATGCCAATGTTTTGTGTGTGTGTGTGTGTGTGTGTGTGTGTGTGTGTGTGTGTGTGTGTGTGTGTGTGTGTGACATTGTTGCTCCTCCTGACCCCCCCCCAAAAAAAAAAGAAAAAAAAGAAAATAGGATTCTGTCTAAAGCCCTGGATCAGAAATAAGCTATAATTTTATACAAATCACATTACTCTATTGAGTTAGGTACTTATCAAAAGTTTGTTTTAAAAAGTCATGTTTTTAAAGTTTAGCAAATAGCCATGTGATATTTGCCAGTGGAATGATGGGGCAGGGGACAGACAAGTTAGAAGATCCTCTTTTCCTTCCATATTTGTCCTCTGTGGAATTTACACAATCAACACTGCAGAGACTTCTGTGTTTATATTTCACTTTAAACATAAAAATGAGCATGTGAAGGACTTTGAGTAGACAGGGCATTTTTTTAAAAAGACCTCCTGAAGTGGGGCAAAACAGAAGTGACCACATTAAATATAATCACAGCAAACATGTGACCCCAGAGCTCTGCAGAAACAATAAAAACAAGAGGAGTTACTGAAAAGTGTCAAGCAAATTTGCAAAATATTCCAAACAGATCCTCCCTTGAATTTGGGTTTTACTTCATGGCACTTTTTGAAAGACTGTGAGCTTTGATGCTTGGTGTGAGGAAATTAGTATTATAAATAATTAGTAATAATGGTTTGAACAGAGGGCTTAACCACTGGTAGTGCAGTGGTTAAATGTCTGTACAGCAGCCAAAACGGGTCTCAAGGATGACTCAGCCTTCTATCCTTCTGAGGTTGGTAACATGCCTATTAACTTGTGAAGTGCCTAAAGCAGGAGTTCTCAACCTTTCTAAGCCTGGGGCCGCGTCACACTCCCTCAGACAGCTTTGGGGGCAGGACAGCCATTTTGCTCTTTCTCCACCACATGGCACTTCCTGGTATGGTGGAGGTGGTGGTGGGGCCATATGAAATGGTGCTGCAGGCCACATCCGCCCACAGATTGCAGGTTCAGAATCCCTGGCCTAGAGAGTGCGCTAAGCACTGTGGGGCAGTATATGAGTGTAATTACTATTGCTATTTTCCGTGAGAAAAACAGTGAAAGTGCAGAAGAATCTTTTTTTTGTACATTGGGACATGGTACTAAGTGGGACTGCTAGGCGGTACTTTCCATCAGCTGTAGTTCTACCTTGCTTCAGCCTTGCAGTACAAGTTACTGATGGGATCTTTTCTTAAAAAGAAGCATGCAACCTTCCTAGAGTGTGAGGAAAAATTTTACTATTCAGGACTTTGCTTCTGCATAATGGCTGTACTGGTTCCAGATTGAGCTTGTCTGCTTTTCATTTCCTTCTACTTGGGGAGAAGCGACTGGAGGTGGTAGGTATGCTTGGAATTCACAAATTCTTACTCCCCCAACATCAAGTGCCAAACGACAAATATTTGTAGTAGAATCATAGAATAACAGAGTTGGCAGGAGGTTATGAGGCCATTGAGTCCAACCCCCTGCACAATACAGAATCTAAATCAAAGCAGAGCACAATACAGAATCTAAATGAAAGCAGAGCTGACAGATGGATGTCCGAGTTCCTCTTGAATGCTTCTAGTGTTGGAGTACTCCCCACCATTCGAGATTGTTGGTTCTACTGTCATATTGATCTAAAGGTTAAGACCCCCCCCCCCAATATTTAATTTAATTTAATTATTGCACTTGTATGCCACTCAATCAGGGAACCCAACTCAGGGCGGCTCACATGATAATTAAACAATATACACAGTAAAGGTAAAGGTTTCCCTTGCTCGAAAGCCAGTCGTATCCGACTCTAGGGTGCAGTGCTCATCTCTGTTTCTAAGCCGAAGAGCCAGCGCTGTCTGCTTCTGCAGACGTTTCCGTGGTCATGTGGCAGGCATGACTAGACACCGGAGCGCACGGAACACTGTTACCTTCCCACCGAAGTGGTCCCTATTTATCTACTTGCAATTTCTTGCTTTTGAACTGCTAGGTTGGCAGGAGCTGAGACGAAGACGGGAGCTCATTTCCGTCCTGTACTGTGTAAATACACAGTAAATACACATTAATACAATATACAAAATTCAGTCTACAAAAACAGCATACAAGTATACAGTAATAATATACAACAACACAATACAATACTACTCAGCCTATATCTGGCTTCCTGTAATTTTAAGCCATTATTACCTGTTCAAAACTCTGGGATGATCAAGAAAAGAACCTGCCCCCCTCTTTATGACTAGTTGTTGTTGTTGTTCAGTCACACAGTTGATTCCGACCCTTTGCAACCCTATGGACCATTGACCTCCAGGCACCTCTGTCCTCCACCATCCTCAGCCCGCCCAGCTTTGTGCCCATTGTGTGTCTGTCCCCTTTTCTCAACCCTAAGCATCTTCTTCTTATGTTATACTAGCATAGTTTGCCCAGCGTTGCCGGGCTTTTTTCCCCCTGTGCTTTATATAAAACAATGAATTCTTTGTTGTTTTTTGTAAATTTTTTATTTTTTTAACTTTGTAAAGTTTTATAGGTTGGTTTTATAGGTTAAGATCAGCATTTTTTGCCCTGCCGGGCAGATATAACATGTGTGCTTGTGGTTGGGGTGGTTTTGAGGGGTAGACATACACACAATATAAGCATACATGCAACACAACCACACACGCGCACACAATACACACACACACAACACATACACACACACACAAAATACACACACAGCACACACAACACAACCACACTCATTCAATACACACATACAGCACACACAATATCACCACACACTCATTCAATACACAAATTCAAAACAATCACACACACAACCCCACACACACACAACACACAACACACACACAACACAACCACACACTCACTCAATACACACACAACAACACACACAATACACACAGCACACACAACATAACCACACACACACACTCAATACACACACACAACACAACCACACAAACAACACAAACAACAGAACTACACACAACACATCCACACAAACAACACAACCACCCACACAACACACCCACACACACAACGCAAACACACCCACACACAATACACACACACATGCCATAGCTCCATGGGGAGAGGATGGGCTCTTCCTCCCCCCCGAAGCCTTGGTGAGCACACACACACACACACACACACACACACCCACACACGCCGAAGCCTTGCAGGGGGAGGAGGGACTCTTCCTCCTCCCCCCCTGATGCCTCGGTGAGGACACACACACACACACACACACACACACACACACACACATGCTGAAGCTTTGCAGGGGGAGGAGGAGCTCTTCCTCCCCCCCCCAAGCCTTGGTGAGGACACCCAGGAGGCCTTTGCTGGGCGGGCAGGAGCATCGTTTGCCGGCTGGGCTGCTTGATTTTGGTGGCCCACACCCCACCGATGAAGGCCTTGGCGCCGGCATTGAGGGAGGAAAGGCCACACCATGGAGGCATGGAAGGTGAGTGGTCCAGCACAGAAGGCCGCTCTGGGGAGGCGCAGAGTACGAATTGCCCAGCTGCCAACAGGTAAGTGGGGCAGGGGACTGAGACTGGAGGTGGGTTCGTTCTCCCCCTTTCTTCTCTATGACCTGTGTGGGTGGCGTGCTCCCCAGGCCCGTTCCCCTCCTCAATTCCTCTCCCCCGCCCCACTTACCCGTTGCCAGTTGGGCCTTTCGTACTCTACGTTTCCCCAGTGCAGCCTTCTGTGCCGGGCCTCACCTTCCATGCCTCTGTGGCGCAGCCTTTTCTCCCTCTCCGCTGGTGCCGAGGTCCTCGCCGGTTGGGTGGGGGCTGCCAAAAGCAGGCAGTCCAGGATCCGACATGGCCAACCGCCCACCGCGATGAGCTGGGGATGGCTTCCCTCCGGGAGACGAAGTGCCTCCTGGAGGGAAGTTGTTGGCGCATTGGCTTTCCCAGCCTCCTCCATGCTCATGTCCCTTAGCCTGATTGGCTGAGGGGTCACAGCACGGAGGACGCTGGGACTTGTAGTTTCTGACGTCCGTCGCTCGGCAAGGTTTTGAAACGCTACTTTTGATTGGTTGCGGCTCGTAAAACAAAGACTGAGTCCGTTGTTTTTATCATCTTGATTGGCTGACACTGGGAGAAACACGGCGAAACGCATTGCTTTTTGGGAAATGAAGTTGTTTCCCTTTCTTGCCAATGGTGGGGCTGATGCCCCAATCGCGATTTTTTAAACCATTCGTTGACCTGCGTAGCCACTTCGCCCGTGCTCTCGAAGGGAGGGAACGGGTAAGTAGGGCGACGCACAGCAGCCCATAGCCAATTGGCACAGCGTTGCCGGGCTGTTTTAAATGGTGTTGGAAAGTTGTTGTTGTTGTTGTTGTTGTTGTTGTTGTTGTTGTTGTTGTTGTTGTTGTTGTTGTTGTTGTTGTTGTTGTTGTTGTTGTTAATGTTTGTAAAGAAGAGGTTAATCAATATTTGAAATTTTTAAAATGTTTATTTATACAAAAAAATTTGATGGCCTGTTTTAAACTGTGATGAGTTTTGTTTGGTGTTTTGGTTTTGTGGATGAAAAAAAGAATAAAGGATGATATACTTTTTCGAAAAACTCTTGGGGCCTTTTGTGTGGGGCTATTGTGTCTTTTTGTATTTTTTTTGTTATTGTGGTCAGCAAGTGCTGCTGGTAGGGGTTATCTTGTATTTTGACTGTGTTTTCTCTCGTGGCCTCTGGGTGGAGCTTCTTCCAGCAAGTAGTCTCTTTCTTTATTCATTTCTTTTCCAGTCGTTGTGGTATGAGGTCGTGTGGTGGTGAGTTAGCTGTTTTTCTTTATTTGGGGTGGTGGTGGTGGTGGTGGGATTTTGTGGTGTTTGGCTGGGGGCTGGGTGTGTTTGGAAATGTTTGTTGTTGTTTACTTTTTGGTGTTATTTTTGTTTGTTTTTGTGTATTTTTGAATGTTTTTGATTGTTTGTTTTTGTGATTTTTGGTGTCGGGGGGGGAATCCCCTCTCAGATAGACTCATTTGGTCCCCCACCCACCCTCTGAACCCCAGGGGAGCCAGTAGAAAAGGGGATTCCCCCCCAACTCCGTTTTTAAAGAGAAGTAACCACTTGGTTTCTTCTCTTTAACATGGGACGTGTGTGGGGGGGAGGGAATCCCCTCTCTGGCGGGTCCCCTGGGGTGAGGAGGGTGGGGGAGACAGACTCCTTTGGTCCCCCCCACCCTCTGAACCCCAGGGGAGCCAGTAGAGAGGAGGATTTCCCCCCCCCCAACTCCGTTTTTAAAGAGAAGTAACCACTTGGTTTCTTCTCTTTAACATGGGGCGTGTGGGGGGGGGAGAGGGAATCCCCTCTCTGGCGGGTCCCCTGGGGTGAGGAGGGTGGGGGAGACAGACTCCTTTGGTCCCCCCCACCCTCTGAACCCCAGGGGAGCCAGAAGAGAGGGGGATTCCCCCCCCAACTCCGTTTTTAAAGAGAAGTAACCACTTGGTTTCTTCTCTTTAACATGGGGCGTGTGGGGGGGAGGGAATCCCCTCTCTGGTGGGTCCCCTGGGGTGAGGAGGGTGGGGGAGACAGACTCCTTTGGTCCCCCCCACCCTCTGAACCCCAGGGGAGCCAGAAGAGAGGAGGATTCCCCCCCAACTCCGTTTTTAAAGAGAAGTAACCACTTGGTTTCTTCTCTTTAACATGGGGCGTGTGGGGGGGGGAGGGAATCCCCTCTCTGGCGGGTCCCCTGGGGTGAGGAGGGTGGGGGAGACAGACTCCTTTGGTCCCCCCCACCCTCTGAACCCCAGGGGAGCCAGAAGAGAGGGGGATTCCCCCCCAACTCCGTTTTTAAAGAGAAGTAACCACTTGATTTCTTCTCTTTAACATGGGGCGTGTGTGGGGGGAGGGAATCCCCTCTCTGGCGGGTCCCCTGGGGTGAGGAGGGTGGGGGAGACAGACTCCTTTGGTCCCCCCCCACCCTCTGAACCCCAGGGGAGCCAGTAGAGAGGGGGATTCCCCCCCCCAACTCCGTTTTTAAAGAGAAGTAACCACTTGGTTTCTTCTCTTTAACATGGGGCATGTGGGGGGGGGGAGGGAATCCCCTCTCTGGCGGGTCCCCTGGGGTGAGGAGGGTGGGGGAGACAGACTCCTTTGGTCCCCCCACCCTCTGAACCCCAGGGGAGCCAGTAGAGAGGGGGATTCCCCCCCAACTCCGTTTTTAAAGAGAAGTAACCACTTGGTTTCTTCTCTTTAACATGGGGCGTGGGGGGGGAGGGAATCCACTCTCTGGCGGGTCCCCTGGGGTGAGGAGGGTGGGGGAGACAGACTCCTTTGGTCCCCCCCCACCCTCTGAACCCCAGGGGAGCCAGTAGAGAGGGGGATTCCCCCCCAACTCCGTTTTAAAAGAGAAGTAACCACTTGGTTTCTTCTCTTTAACATGGGGCGTGTGGGGGGGGGGGAGGGAATCCCCTCTCTGGCGGGTCCCCTGGGGTGAGGAGGGTGGGGGAGACAGACTCCTTTGGTCCCCCCACCCTCTGAACCCCAGGGGAGCCAGTAGAGAGGGGGATTCCCCCCCAACTCCGTTTTTAAAGAGAAGTAACCACTTGGTTTCTTCTCTTTAACATGGGGCGTGGGGGGGGAGGGAATCCACTCTCTGGCGGGTCCCCTGGGGTGAGGAGGGTGGGGGAGACAGACTCCTTTGGTCCCCCCCACCCTCTGAACCCCAGGGGAGCCAGTAGAGAGGGGGATTCCCCCCCAACTCCGTTTTTAAAGAGAAGTAACCACTTGGTTTCTTCTCTTTAACATGGGGCATGTGGGGGGGGGAGGGAATCCCCTCTCTGGCGGGTCCCCTGGGGTGAGGAGGGTGGGGGAGACAGACTCCTTTGGTCCCCCCACCCTCTGAACCCCAGGGGAGCCAGTAGAGAGGGGGATTCCCCCCCAACTCCGTTTTTAAAGAGAAGTAACCACTTGGTTTCTTCTCTTTAACATGGGGCGTGGGGGGGGGAGGGAATCCACTCTCTGGCGGGTCCCCTGGGGTGAGGAGGGTGGGGGAGACAGACTCCTTTGGTCCCCCCCACCCTCTCAACCCCAGGGGAACCAGTAGAGAGGGGGAGCACAACACCCCCACCCACCCAGTGATATTAAAGGGGAAACTCTGATTAGGAGCTTCAGGCGCCGTTGGAGAGGGGGGCTTTGTTCCCCGCGGCTTGGCGGACTTGCTCTCCCGGTGTTTTTGTTTTTGCTTTATTTCTTGGGTGCTGGCTTCCTCAGCGTTCTGCGCGCTCATGGCGCGCAGGACGCTGGGGCTTGTAGTTATGGGTTGGTGCTTTGTGTTTGTGCTGTGTTTTTTTTAAATGCTTTTCTTTTGATTGGCTGAGGCGCGTTTCCGAACGCTGCGCCGTGCGAGAGCCTCTCAGCCTGATTGGCTCTGGGGCGGCGCGGCGCAAGGAATGTTGGGAAGTGAAGTTGTTTCCCTTTCTTCGCGTTTGTGGGGCTGTTGCCCCACTGCCGGTTTTCTCAATCCTTCGTTGACCTGCGCACCCAGATCGGCCGTGTGCACGAAGGGTGAGTGCAGGCAAGTAGGGCGAGGCATAGCAACCTATAGCCAGTTCCAACGGTTAACCCTTGGATTTATAGGTTAAGATCTGATTTCAAATATTGGCAACCAGCCATGAAGACTGTCCTGAAAATATGATGCAGTGGCCTTTCATCTGCTTTCCACATTGTAACATGACCCCCATAATACTGATCCAGTTCTGCGAGTCAATATCTGGTCCTGAGCCCTTTTGGCATGCAAAATCCTCCTCAGTCGCAGAACATGATTGATGAAGCTGCTGCCCTCCATTAAGATAGATTCAAGCAGAATCTAATCCACTTGGAGACCATCACCCTTCCCTGTGGATTTTGCAAAGGCCGCTAGTCCTCAAGGTTGTCAGGTTAGTTAACCACTGCCTGACACTCGACATTGAGTCACTGGCAGTATGGTCTACTCCATTACCACAGCAGGATAACATGGCCAGACGTCCTTTTCTCAACCCTAAGCATGCCCAGTTCTTTCAGATTTGCCTGTTAGGGTTTGGTTTCCAGTCCCTGATCATCGTTGCCTTCCTTTGAACTTGTTCAAGTTGTTCATCCAGCAGCACATTTTGCACCTTCCAAAACCCCAGTTGCCCTGCCATGGTTACAACTTTGGAGCTGCAACTTGCTAAGGACAAATGCTTCCCAACTGACTAAGCAAAAATAACCTGCCTTGCTTTTGAACCTTAGAGGCAATTAATTTGACATACGGAGACTAGCAAGTGAAGTTTTACGTAGCATCCCATTTTTTACTGGCTGATGTCTGTTTTTCAGGGTGCTGTTAAAAGAACAGCTAGTGGGATCAGCTGGAATAAAAAAGGGCAATCCTTTTTGAGAGTGAATGCCCCATTTTTATTTTTGTTTACATTAATACTTGTTGTGTATGAAACTGTATCACTTTAAGAATGAATGTAGCCACTGCAATGTCCGGATGTAACCTAACAATGATCACAATGTATCTCAGATGTTTAATGGAATGCGAGCTAGCTACCCATAGAGGGCAGCTGCGAGCATTCTGTCCACATGGTACAAATTCCCCAATTACCGTCAGCCGCGGGAACCTTCCCGCGCAAGGAACATCTGGAGAAGAAGGGCATGACTCAGAATGACGTCACGTAGGTAGCAGCCAATACACTACCGTGTAACCAGGTTCAAATGTATTGTTGCAATATAAAAGGAGCTGTACCTCCGCCATTACCACATGTTCAGTCTACTGGTGTGCCAATAAAGATGTGTTGAGCCAGACTTCGGCTGCTTCTATTGTCTTGGTTCCAGTATTCCAAATTGGCAACGAAGGTGGGATAAATGACGTATCCCAAGATCAAGCCACACCAATTCGACATCAGCGAACCTGAGCAATGGGAGCTGTATGAGTGACAGTTCCGGCACGCGATTGATGCTGCATGCATCGACGATAAAGGGAAAATGCAGTCGTATTTCCTAGCCCAGGTTGGGCCGGCCACGCTGCACATCCTGATGAACCTGCTAGCTCCCCGGAGGGTCGACGTGGTGCCCATTGACCGCATCCTCACAACGTTGAGGGAACACTTCCAGCTGCCCGTCTCCATTTTTCCGGCCCCGGTCGCATTCCACAGGTGAGACCAGTGCCCGGGAGAGTCCGTGTCCACCTACACAGTGGCCCTCAGGCTGGCGGCCGTCCACTGCCAATGGGAGTACCTGGACATAGCCTTTTGAGACCGCATGCTGTGCGGCCTAAGGGATGAGGAGGTCCAGAGGAAACTAATGACCCGCGACCATCGCCTCACATTCAACGAGGTACTGCGAGAGGCCCAGGCGGCCGAGGTGGCAAGAAGTGGGGTCAAAGTCTTCAAGTCTCGAGGGGCCACACCTGAGGTGCCAAGTCACCAGTACAAGTGACCAGGTGGACTTCGGCACAAGCGGCCTGGCGGGGGCCCCGGCCGCCCACCGGCACTTCGTCAACTTCTGAGGAGTCGTCTGCGACTGCGGACTCCTTCTCCAGCGAGGACGACGATGTGCAGAGAGTCAAGAGGCAAGGAGAAAAGAGCCAGGCCAGCAAGAGAGGAAACCACCATTGCGATGTCTGCGAGGCATCTCATGACCGAAAGAGGTGCCCATTCCAAAAAGCTGAGTACCACAACTGCGGGTGGAGAGGTCACATCGCCAGGGTCTGCAGGCACCGGAAAGCGGAGAACAAGGGTTCATCGAGACATCCTCAAACACCCCAATGCAAGGCAGCCAGAATTGGAAAGGTCTCGGCCGATGACGACGCGGTGGCAGTAAACCGCGTGGGCCTGGAGCACCGGCACTTCTTTGTAGAGGTACTGATACAAGGGGTCCTGGTTAGGATGGAAATAGACTCAGGGTCGTCCTACTCCATCCTTTCCCAGAAGGAGTTCCTGCACATTCCCCCAAATGCACGGCCCAAGTTACGGGCCATGAAATTGAACTTACGGGATGTGCAGGGTTATGGGATCCTGGTGTTGGGGGTGGGAAACTTCATGGTGAAGTTTAAAAGGTTCACGGAAAAACTGCCCCTAGTAGTTCTCAAGGAGGGGTCCTGTTGCCTTTTGGGAACCCAGTGGTTTGCTCCCCTGGGAATCGAACTGTCCGGCATAAACGCCATCGAGACTGACCCAATTCGGGATGTGTGTGATGCACATCCAGTGGTTTTTAAAAAGGGGCTCAGGACATACAGGGGGTCCCCGGTCTCGTTTGACTTGGACCCAGAAGTCCGGCCCATACGACTCAAGCCAAGAAGAGTCCCCTTCGCCCTCAAGGACAAGATTGAGGTGGAATTGGACAAATTGGTGGGGCAGGGGATTTTGGTTCCAGTGGATTCTGCGGAGTGGGAAACTCCAATTGTTACAGCTTTAAAATCCAACAAGGAGGTGAGGATTTATGCTGACTACAAATATACAATTAACAAGGCCATTCGGCCAAATGCTTACCCGGTGCCGGTAGTTAGCCACTTACTAGCCACTTTACACGGGGGTAGGTGTTTCGCAAAGTTAGACTTGGCACAGGCGTACCAGCAGCTCACTGTAACCCCAGCTGCTGCCGCTGCGCAAACCATCATCACACACAAGGGGGCATTCAAGGTAACGCGCCTACAGTTCGGTGTGAATTCGGCCCCCGGACTCTTTCAGGCCCTCGTAGAACACCTTTTAATGGGGTTTCCAGGCGTGCTACCATATTTTGACAATGTTTTGATAACAGCGGGGAGCGAATCGGAATTAGTGAAAAGGTTGGACAAGGTCCTAACTGTATTCGAGAAAGCAGGACTGAGGTTGAGAATGGATAAATGTGTGGTTCTTTGTGAGGGAGGTTGAGTTTCTTGGGTTCAAAATAACCCCAGAGGGTATCAAGCCATCCGAGTCCAAGGTTGAAGCTGTGCAAAATGCACCTCGCCCCACCGCGAAACCGGAGCTGCAGTCATTTTTAGGGCTCCTGAACTTTTACCATTCCTTTTTGCCAAGGAAGGCATCCGTTGTAGAGCCACTGCACAGGTTACTAAAGAAAGACGCCATTTGGCAGTGGGGAGATAGACAGGAGAAAGCGTTCAAGGAGCTCAAGGGGCTCTTGTCCTCAGACGCCGTTCTGACCCATTTTGATCCAAGAAAACCTGTAACATTGGTCTGTGATGCATCACCAGTGGGGGTGGGGGCTGTACTGTGCCATGTGTTAGAGAATGGGCGGGAAGCCCCGTTTGCCTTCTATTCCAGGTCACTCTCAAAGGTGGAGCGCAATTACGCACAAACAGATAGGGAGGTTCTGGCCATAATCATGGCAACAAAGAAGTTCCACAATTTCCTGTACAGCCAACAGTTCACAACTGTGACCGATCACAAGCCCCTTTTGGGAATTGTTACCACAGGCAAGCCCACCCCACAAATCCTGTCCCCCAGAATGCTGCATTGGGCAATTTTCCTCAATGCCTACCAGTATGAACTGGTCCACCACCCAGGGAAGGAGATCTCCCATGCAGATGCACTGTCCCGATCTCCCCTCCCTCAATTAGGAGACCCCAAATTTGAGGTGTAGCAGGATCACCAGGTCCTGCTGATCAAGTCTCTCGACTCACCCCCCATTGTTCCCACAGACCTTGCCAAAGCTACAGCAGTCGACAAAGTCCTGTCCCAAGTCAGTTCCTGGGTTAGAAAAGGGTGGCCCACAACTCCCCTTGAGGAGGAATTCAAACTGTTTTTCAGATGCAGGGTAGAGCTTTCCATTGAAAGGGGCTGCCTCCTCTGGGGCCAACAGGTGGTCATCCCAGAGAAGTTACGGGCAAAGGTGCTCAGGCTACTGCACACCAGCCACCCGGGAATAGTGCGCTCCAAAGCCTTGGCCAGGAGCTACTTCTGGTGGCCCCAGATACATGCGGATATAGAGCATTTGGTGGGCACATGTGAGAGTTGCCAGAGCTCTCGGCCTGAAGAGTCCCGGCTACCCCACAGGGAATGGGACATGGCCCGCGGGCCATGGTCCCGAATGCACATTGACTTCGCTGGCCCTTTCCAGGGTTCTCTTTTTCTGCTGATAGTAGACTCATATTCCAAATGGCTAGAGGTCATTCCCATGTCCAACACCTCATCTGCCACAACCATTAAACAATTGTGCAAGGTGTTCAGCTGTTTTGGCCTGCCAGACGTGCTTGTGAGCGATAACGCCAGTACTTTCACATCTGCAGAATTCAAGGTGTTCATTGAGAGGAATGCCATCCAGCACATTACCTCTGCCCCGTTTCACCCTGCCACAAACGGTCAGGTAGAGCACCAAGTGCGCACTACGAAAGACGCACTGAGGTGCATGGGTCCCGGTGAATTGAACCTCCAGCTGTGCCAATTCCTCATTTGTTATAGAGCAACTCCCCTGGCTTCACAACTTTCGCTGGCTGAGCTCCTCATGCGGAGGAAGCCGGTAATGCTTTTTGATTGGTTGGATCCGACCAGGGTGGAGGATGGGGAAAGAAATATAGAGATAGAGAGCTCCAAAAGTTTTGCGGTAGGGGACCCTGTTCATTGTAGGAATTACACAACCTCAGGACCAACGTGGGTTCCAGGAGTGGTTATTGAACAAACGGGGCCAGTGTCGTACAGGGTTGAAACCAGTACAGGTCTGCTGTGGAGAAGGCACACTGACCAACTCAGATGGCGAGTTACCAGTGAAAGAGAGTCAATGTTAGGGTTCTCCCCCACCCGTTTAGCCCAAGGGGGAGACACAGGGACTTCCCCAAATACAAATGCATATCCTAGATTCTCACACAGGGAGGGGGGTACTTTGAAAGAGTGGGATGAGGAGTCACCTGATGAGTTTAATTTTATGTTGCCATACCAGGGGGGTGTTGCGGAGTGGTCCCCCACCCATCCGAGTGAGAAGAGGGGTTTTAGTTCAGCCCCTGGTATTTCCAGTCCTCCCAGTCCTTTTGTTCTAGAGTTCACCCCATCACCAAGACCCCTGACCCAGGCAGCAGGGGGAAGTACGTTCGCCCCATCACTAAGACCCCCGACTCAGGCAGCAGTACTGGTATGCCAGGTGCAGGCGCAAGAAACCAGGGCGAGACAACAAGGGTCTCCTCATCGGTTCCTAGATTCATGCTGGGGGGGGGGTGTCGCCAGGTGCCACGAGGAAAAGACAGGGGTTTACATCCCAGTTATATCTCCCGTTTCCCTCTCCAAATGCAAGGTTACCACAAAGTCCCCGCCAGATGACTAATGAGTCCCCGCTTTCCATTGCAGGATGAGAGTCTGCGGAACTCGGAGCCCTTAGTTCCCCTGAGCTCAGCCAAGCAGTCGTTCGCCCCAAGCGCACATGCAGGAAGCCACAATGGTTGAGGGACTTCGTCCCATCCTAGGGGGGAGAAGTGTTGTGTATGAAACTGTATCGTTTTAAGAATGAATGTAGCCACTGTAATGTCCGAATGTAACCTAACAATGATCACAATGTATCTCAGCTGTTTAATGGAATGCGAGCTAGCTACCCATAGAGGGCAGCTGCGAGCGTTCAGCTCACATGGTACAAATTCCCCAATTACTGTCAGCTGCGGGAACCTTCCTGCGCAAGGAACATCTGGAGAAGAAGGGCGTGACTCAGAATGATGTCATGCAGGTAGCAGCCAATATGCTACCATGTAACCAGTTTCAAATGTATTGTTGCAATATAAAAGGAGCTGTACCTCTGCCATTACCACATGTTCAGTCTACCGGTGTGCCAATAAAGATGTGTTGAGCCAGACTTCGGCTGCTTCTATTGTCTTGGTTCCAGTATACCAAAATACCACACCCTTTTGATGCAAGCACCACTCAGGGTGGTGTACAATATATAAAACATGCAATGCAATCATCAAAAAGTATCCAAAAATACCCCCCAAAAGACAAAACCAGGTTTCAGTACACATCTGCCAGTTACAGTTTCTTCCATATATTATTTTCCATATTCCAAATTATTTTAATTTCAAAGGAGAAGAAACTGATGGTGTTTGGAGGAACAGAAGCAACATTTTTTGTGTATGCCTATGTTTCATCAAACATTCAAGGGAAATTGGGCCAAAATTGAATTGGTGGTGTAACTCAAATGGCATAACTTTTGGTGGTGAATTGGTAAGTTGTCCAGTCAGTGTATATACTTCATTGATTGTGTGCTGAGTTGTACAACTTGGTACACAACAAATAATTTTCATGGAAACTTGCAACAATCTGTGACCAAGTGTTACACCATTTGCATTAGCTAACAAAAGGATTTTGGCTCCATCAGATACAATAGTATCTGAACTAACCTACAGTTGCTAAACCCTTTTCCTCCTCTTTTGTATCAATTCCTTTCTTTTAAAGTTTGATTATCACCAAAGCGTCCTCGCCTTGGGCAAGGTGAAAGTGGAGGGCACATGTCATGGTCCACCTAGCTAGTGTATGACGTGTTATTTAAATGGCTAAAAAACTGCATGCAAGTGCACTTGATTTCTGAAGTCCATTTGCATGTGTGGAATGTCGTTGCTATCAATGTGCTGACTCCTTGCTGAATAATGACTCCAAGGAATCCAAGGTATGACCTACTGATTTCACTTAATCAGTTGTTAGCTATGTTGATAGTTGAGAGGCTATTTGCCTAGAGGGAGAAAAGATAACTTTTTAAAAAGATGGACCAAGACTATAAAATTTCCAAAGCATGAACAAAACCTCAGCTCTCCATATTAATCGGAGTTGTGCTAGGCTCTGCATTCCTCATCCTGTTTCAACAAGTATTTTTTCTTTATTTCCTTTTTTTCAAAAGCCAAACGAACAGCTTTGCCTCTTTAGCTCGCAAATCAATGTACAATACTGCGGAGGGATGCTCACAATGGCTTTTGATACAAATCTGTTGCAGTTTTGAGGAATAGCACAAAAGCCTTGTTTCTCCCCACAAATTGGCATCTCAGCATTTGCCTTTGAATGCAGCCACTTCCCATTCATCATCCCCCAACATTCAATAGGCTCGGTTTGCACTGTGTTGAGGCAACAATTTACTCTACAGCTTTTTCTCACTATTAGCTTCCCTTGATCATCTGTCGATCTGGTTTCTTTAATAAGGTGGTAAATCTTATTGCAGGCATCTGGAGTAACAAAGATCAGCAAGGGCATAACAATCATTACAGGGAACAATAACCAGGGATGTTCAGGTGCTTGATTTATCTAGATTCTCACAGGGTGGATGGACAATCACAGCAGCACTTTATCAGTTTCTGTTGTAATTCATTTTCTCCTTTTCTTTGCAAGAGGAGGGCTCCAGAGTGTAAGTAAATCTTTTCCGAGCAGTGCACATTGTATCCAGGGGCAGGCAATGGCATGCACCAAAACAGCTAATAAATAGGTTGTACATGTTGATGTTCATGTAATCATTTATAATTACTGCCCATTATATACAACCTTTTGAAACCATAATATCCATCTTTTTGGCTGTGAGTTGTTGCTGAAGGGCTTGTTCTGCATTACTTTGAATCCCCATTCATAGGAAATGCTGAGGTTACCCTTGTGTTAAGACCGGAGGTGGTGGACTAATTCCATGTGTCATGCCAGGAATAAGAAGCAGAGAATAGACTTTGACTCTGAAAATGTCAGAGATACTTCTATGTTGTGTTTCCAAACAGGCAAAAACCACAGTCCAGAGAGGGACAAAATGGACAGACATGTGCAGCTCAACAGGTGGCTGTCCTGGTCAGGTGATCTAGAACCTTATGCATAACCTTAGTGGTCATTAGGATGAAGATCCTTGGCTCTGCAGTTTTGAAAAATTGGCAAACCACTAAAGGTAAAGGTGGGGACTGCGGTGGCTCAAGTGGTTAAGAAGCTGAACACGCTGATTGGAAGGTCGGAGTTAGATTCCTGGGTACTGCATGGTGGAGGGAGCTTCTGTCTCTGTCCTAGCTCGTGCCAATCTAGCAGTTTTAAAGCAAGACATTGCAAGTAGATAAATAGGGACCACTTCGGTGGGAAGGTAAACAGCGTTCCATGCACTCCAGTGATGAGGCATGCCTGCCACACGTCAATGGAAATGTCTGCAGACGCAGACAGCACTGGCTCTCTTTGGCTATAAACAGAGATGAGCAATGAACCCTAGAGTCAGATATGACTGACTTTTGAGCAAGGGCAAACTTTACAAACCACTATGGCAGAATCTGAACTGGCAGCCTGTTTACTGCAGAGTACAATCCAAGGTCTAAGTTTGTTGAAAGTCTTGATCACTTTGGGTGTGTAACTATCTCAGAAGCTGGCTCTACTGTTGCATTTTCATGCGCAGAAAGGTCAGCTTTGAAGGACTTCCTCCTAATTTCCGGAGTATAAAAATGAAAGACCTGCATGGATTTATAGCATGATTACACAGGCATATAGCACATCATTTGGATTATTTATTTATTTGTTAGATTTATACAACTACCCTTTTCATCTAAGCAACCCAGGGCGGCTCACAACATCAGTTAAAACCTATACCCAGCACTAATTAAAACTAACGAGTGTAGAAATATCTAAAAGCATTTATAAAACCTCCCCAATCCCCTTAAAAAGAAGGACACCCAGGCAGGATTACATAAGGACACCCGGGCTGGCTAAATAAGCCAGAAGAGCTAGGTTGTGACGCCAGTTGTACCTCACACCTGCTGGCATAATCACATTTGTGGCACATTCTGGTGCAAACTATTTCCCAGTGATCACACAATATGCAAGGAATAGTTCAATGTCTTAACCACTAAGCCCCCACAGTCACTCACCACCTGAACACCCTCTTAAAAGATTAGTTTTTTTCCTAATCACTTTGTGTCATCACATTTTCTTTTTCATAATGTTTAATACTGCAGCTTCTGTGACTTTATTGTTTGTTGCTATACTGACAGGTCTTAATAAATTGCTTATTGTTAAGAAACAATTTTTGTTTTTGAATATGGTTCTCAAGACAGATAAACATATCATTAGCCCTGTCATAATCACCACCATATTTTATTTCACTCCCGCTCTTCCAAAACCCTGGAGATATTTATAAAAGCAGAACAGTAGTTTTTTCTTGAAACTATGAATTATGTCTTGAATATACTTAGCAAGTTTATTCTGATCATCTACATACTAGCCATCATACACAGAAAGTGACATGCTAAACACGGCAGCCACAACACAAGTCTCACTTTAACCAGTAAAATAATTTAATTTTTGCCTGGCTGTTTTAGCATAGGAAGAATACCTGCTACTTGTCACTCCTCTCCAGAAAATTGCAAGAACAAAGACTGAACTTTGAAAGCAAGGACTTTACCTATGAACTAGGGAAGCTCACAGAAGACATTAAGAATTCAGAGAAGCTTAGATATCATCCACTGTTGGCCAGCAATTGGTATATTTACCAATCCTAGCTGCCAACCTTTGGATCAACCATATATATTCATTCATGTTCCATCTTGTCTAGGTGGAGTGAAAAGAAATCTTTGAGAAGCATATATACAGATCACTTGTTTCTCCTTCCTCTGCTTCAGTGGAGATAAACCTGTTTATTTGAGAAGAAAAATGATAGTAGGCAGGTGTAGAAGAGAATAGTGGTATTTTGATTTCATTGAGAATGGAAGAAAGCGAGTTTATAACCTTTCATGACTGCATGATTTTAACTGTGACTCGCTATGGAAAGAACTTCATCTTGCTTGCTTTCTTCTTCTACACAGAAACAGATGCTAAACAAAACAAAACTTGGAACATTTTCTTTGCAGGCGCACCCCCCCCAAAGAAAGACTCAGACACCGGTATATGGATAATGAAAGCGCGGCGCCAAAATGGCCGCCGCGCTCTTTGCGGCCCACCCCCACCCGGACGCAGACATCCGGGTGAGTTAGGGGGCGTGGCCACTCCCTTATAAAAGGGGTGGCCACGAGGCAGCCGAGCTGCCATTTTGGAAAAGCGACGGAGAGGAGAAGTTTTTCTCCGTCACTCTCCGTTCCTTCAGGTCCGCAGTTGGCTGTAGAGCCTTGCGGATATTCAGGGGCTGTAAGGTAGTGGAGGCTCTGAACTTGACGGCTAGTAGGTCGACAGTTCAGCTGTTCGATTTGCAATTTAGGTTTTAGCCATCTTGCGCTTGCGACTACGGAAAGGGATCTTTCCTCATTATGCCTCCCAAGAAGAAGGCTACGGCGACGCAGGCATGCCCGACACAGAGGTCTTTGTCTGGCGGACGGCGGTCAGGTCAGAGGACCGCGACCGCGCCTCCGCAACAGGACCCCTTATCGCATTCACAGCCTCAGACCGGCCCTTCAGGGGCTTCGGCCCCCGGCCCGCAATTGCCGGCCATGGGCCTAGATCATGGGGGAGGGCCTGTTGTGGTTGCACAACAGGGCTTACCTCCGGCCCCTCATGGGCCGGATTTTTGGGCATGGCCCTATTCGGGACCTGGCTCTCAAGTAGGGGTACCTGGACCTTTACCCAGCGGGCCATCTGGCCCACCTAGCCCCATTTACACTGGGGGATCTGCAACAGTGGATGCGTTACTGGCACACGTAGCCGCGCTTGAGGCATCCCTAGGGATCACCAATAACCCCATTGGGGGGGGGCTTCACTGCCATCTGGGGCCCCCTTTTCCCTGCCTGCTACCACGACAGCCGCCACTTTGCAGCAGGCGGCCAGTCTGGTTGAGTTGCTTGAGGCGCGCAGGCCTGTGCCCGCCGTGGTCTCGCAGCTCCCCGTCCATTCTGAACTGCAGACAGGTAGTGGTCGGATGTATCCTCCGAGCTCGATGGCAGTCGCGAGCTCCGTCGCCTGCCGTGGGCCAGAACCCCCGGTGGGGGCGGCTCACAGGGGTGCACCCAGTGAGTATCAGGTTCAAGCTAATGTTCCCACATCACAATCCACTTCCGGGGATAGGTTTCAGTGGCCATGGCCTCGTAACGTCGGGGCGGGTGGGTATCAGTTCCCAGCTTACCCGGGTGCAACTTGGTCTCATACTGGCATAACATTGGGCAGGGGGTTTCCGCCCCCGGGGCTTTAACGGGTGTCGCAGGGAATGTCCATGCTCCTCTCTCGATACACCATGTAAATAATGTGCCGGTGTTGGCATTGCTGACGGCAGGGTATTCCTTGCCCCTTGGGGATCATTTGTCCCAGGCCACAAGGGAGAAGATTTGGTGGGGGGAGTATGTCGGCATTTTCTCCCTGTTGAACCGTGAGCCCACCAAGGAGGAAAAAGAGGGGCAGGATGATAAGGACAAAGAGCTGGCTCGCCGTCGCAAGCCACCACGTACCTGGGCCAACTGGTTACCCGCATATCTCATCTATATGGTGGTGTACCTTAGGGCCCGGCCTGACCTGGCCATTCCTATGGTCCAATATTTGGACAATATTTACAGGGCAATGGTGGATTTTTCGGGCCCATCGTGGTTGACTTACGATGAGGAATTTAGAATGAGAGTGCCCTTACACCCAGAGATGAGGTGGGATGAGCCATGTCAGAAATTGTGGCTATTATACATGACCCCCACGTGCCCGGCACCGGGGGAGAGGTACCATTGTGGCCATGCGGTCCAGCGAGCTGCTCCAACACAGGCTCCCCGCCAGCTGGCGGGGCAGGGGGTTCCAGCCCGCTTGCTGTGTTGGAGATTCTTGGCCAATGGCGCATGCAATAGGAAACAGTGCCAATACAAACATGAGTGTCCCTCTTGCGCTGGCCTCCACGCCGCCGCTGCGTGTCCGCGAGCAGGTGGGCCACGGGGCAGAGGTAGAGGTGGACAAGGAGCGGGCAGACCTGTCGCTGATGGAGCGGGCAGACCTGCTGCTGATGGAGCTGGCCATTCAAAAGGCCCCCTCACCGGTTAACGTAGCTATGCTGGAGCGGTGGCTCTCGTCTTACCCGAGGAAGGAGGATGCCACGTATCTCCTCGAGGGTTTTCAGCGGGGCTTTCGCATCCCATTCACAGGGGAGCGGTGCCCCCAAGATGCTCCTAATTTAATTTCCTTGAAGGGTAGGGAGGAGGTGGCTGCCCTAAGTATCGCTAAGGAGGTTAAGGCAGGTAGGGTTGCTGGCCCCTTTCCTAGGCCCCCCCTTTTTCAATCTGAAGGTTTCCCCTTTAGGTTTGGTTCCCAAAAAGACCCCTGGGGAGTTTCGTTTAATTCACCATCTGTCATACCCGTCGGGCCATTCGGTCAATGATGCCATTCCGGATGACCTTTGTTCAGTCCGGTATACGTCATTTGACCAGGCCCTGCGCATAGTGCGCTCTTGTGGCCCGGGTGCGCTTCTGGCCAAATGTGACATTAAGTCGGCATTCCGGTTGCTGCCAGTGCACCCGGGTGACTTTGAGTTATTGGGTTTTAAATTCCAAGGTAAATTTTACGTTGATAAAGCCATGCCTTTTGGCTGCTCGATTTCCTGTTCAGCATTTGAACGTTTTAGCACCTTCCTTCAGTGGGCCTTTGTTCGCAGGTCTGGGTCCCGGTCTGTAGCCCATTACCTCGATGATTTTTTGTTCGGGGGTGAACGGGGCTGGGACAAGTGCACGCGTCTCCTCAATACATTTCAGACGCTAATGCAGGAACTTGGTGTCCCTTTAGCACCCGAAAAGACCGAGGGCCCTTCAACTAAGCTCACATTTCTGGGTATTGAAATTGACACGGTCTTGCAGGCATCCGGGTTACCCACGGATAAGGTGACCAGGATCACTGCGTTGATTTTGGCCTTACTGGCCAAACGCAAGGTGTCACTTCATGAGCTACAGGTTCTACATGGTCACCTTAACTTCGCTTGCAGAGTGGTCACGCCTGGCAGAGCTTTTGCTCGACGCCTCTGTAACGCCATGACTGGGCTATCCAGGCGCTATCACAGGGTCCGACTGAACAGGGGCATGAGGGCTGACATGTTGGTTTGGCTTGAGTTCCTTAGGGAGTTCAATGGAGTGTCATTTTGGAGATCTGACCTGTTGGTTTCCCCTAGGTTCCAGGTTCAGTCGGATGCCTCGGGGTCCCTGGGATATGGGATTTACTTTGAGGGGAGGTGGGCCTACGGCCGGTGGCTGCCAGCATGGCAGGGCACGGATCGTCTACGCGATCTTACATTCCTTGAGTTCTTCCCGATACTGGGAGCTTTGATGCTATGGGGTGAGGAGTGGGCCAATTCAGTGGTTCATTTCTGGTGCGACAATGCTGGGGTGGTGCACATCGTCAATGCCCAGACATCTAAATCACCCAGGGTCATGGAGTTAGTTCGCCAGTTCGTGTTGCGCAGCCTACGCCTCAATGTGCTCTTCAGGGCCAGACATGTACCAGGTATTAATAACGATATTGCTGATGCTTTATCCCGCCTGCAGATCCCCCGGTTCCGCGCCTTGGCTCCGGACGCACAGGAATTCCCCTCACCGCTCCCGGATGAGATTTGGACTTTTGGCAAGGAGAGGTGAACCGGGCGATCGGCATGTCACTGGCGCCCCGCACGCGTAAGGCGTATCACCATGCATTTAGTCAATTTACAAAATTTTGCGCGCAACTACGGTTGCCCGAGGTGTGGCCCATTCCAGTTGACCACGTTCTCCGATTTATGGTCCACCTACACAGTCAGGGCCTAGCTCCCCGCACCATAGCATCCAGGCTGTCAGCACTGGCATTCATGGCCAAAGTGAGGGGTTCTGCTGACATCACTAATCATTTCCGTATACGACATGTTTTGGAGGGGTGGACATGGGAACGGGGTCGCCGCCCGGACAATCATCACCCAATTTCTCCAGGGGTTCTTACCCACCTTGCACGAGGCTGGCATGACCTGTGTTTCGACAGGTATGAGGCAGCTCTGATTCATGCGGCTACCACGGTGGCCTTTTTTGGAGCGCTCCGCATCAGCGAGTTGGTGTTGCTGTCTAAGGCGGATGCGGCTTTTGAGGATACGGTCCTCGGAAGTTGATCAGCACGGTGTAGGCAGTGGTGTTAGACTGCTACAATGTTCCATTGCAGACATCTGTCCGGTTGATGCCCTACAGGAGTTTATGGCAGTGCGTGGTACGCACCCTGGCCCGTTTTTCTGCCACCAAGATGGGTCTCCCCTTACTAAATTTCAATTTTGGAAGGTGACCGGTAAGGCACTGTCCAGTGTTGGCCTCCCCGGGGCTCGTTACGGCACCCATTCTTTTAGAATAGGGGCTGCTTCTACTGCGGCTGCATTTGGGTACTCTGAGGCCGATATACGCCATATGGGGAGGTGGGGATCGAAGTGTTTTGAATTGTATATTTGCCCTCTTAAAGTGTGAGTACCAGATAACTCACTGTTCTATCTTTTTCTCTTACAGACCCTGTGCGTCCCCGCACACCGGTGGCAGTATGGCTGGTGGGCCATAGCTATGTGCACTGGGCAGCGCAGTACGCTGCGGCGACAGAGTGGGGACCCCAGCTGGGACTACGTGCCTCCGCATGTATCAGGTGGTATGGTAAGCGTGGAATGTTATGGCGGGAACTGTTGCCATTCCTTTTCTCCATTAGGGATGCTGAACCGCCTGATGTCTTGGTGCTGCACCTCGGGGGCAATGACCTCGGCCAGGTCACTGGCCTTTCTTTAAAACATACGATCTGCAGCGACCTAGCTTATTTGCATTATGTGTGGCCCGCCACAACGCTGCTATGGTCGGACATCATACCGCGTCATGCTTACAAGGGGGGTATCAATATCCAGGCCCTTGACCGCGCTCGTCGCTCGGTGAACAGGGCGGTTGCCCGGTTCTTTGCTGACAAGGGTTTGGGGCGGGTCATCCGACACCCCATCATTAGTCTCTGAAATTATGATCTTTACATAGGGGATGGGGTCCATCTGTCGCCCAGAGGCATGAACCTCTTTTTGGAAGATTTGCAAGCAGGCCTGTTGACCGAGCTGACGGTCTGGGGGGGGGGCGGTGAGTCTTTATTAAGACTCCCCGTGTGGCGGGTAGCACTGGTAAGGTAAAGATTGATGACCCACAGGTATCCGGCAGGTTCGCAATTGACTGGCCAACACTAGATAGGTACAAGTTTGTTAACGTTGACCGGTCAACGACGAACCAGGCAATGGGGTGATGGCAGGAGCTCTTCAGCATGCATCACCCCGTGATTTGACGGATACACGTCAGAGGGTGGGGTCAGTAGATAGATTATTGACTACGGTCAACAATTTGTTTGTTGTAAACAAACGAATTGATACAAATGGATACATTGTAGCCAATTGCCATTGGCAATTTGGGAAGAACCTTACCAGTGTTACTGCGGTCTGCTTGCCTTAAGAATTATAATTGGCTGAGTGCCAATTGAAATTTATAATTCGGACTAGGGCATGAATCAATAAATGTGGCCCAATGCCGTTATCCATATATACCGGTGTCTGAGTCTTTTTTGGGGGGTGCGCTTGCAATGAAAGCGCGGCGCCAAAATGGCTGCCGCGCTCTTTGCAGGCCCCCCCCCAGACGCAGACATCCGGGTGAGTTAGGGGGCGTGGCCACTCCCTTATAAAAGGGGTGGCCACGAGGCAGCCGAGCTGCCATTTTGGAAAAGCGACGGAGAGGAGAAGTTTTTCCCTCCACCCCCTCCCTAGTAAACAGTGTGATAATTTGGTCGCTTCGGGGCCGGGTGGGAATTTTTGGCTGGAACCTACAATTGGCTCTTTGGTTCTTGCTTTTTTGCCCATCCCACACTGTTGCTACGGTTTGATACAGGGGTTTGTTTGCTCTTGACTTTGGTCACATGGGCGGGTAGCACTGGTAAGGTAAAGATTGATGACCCACAGGTATCCAGCAGGTTCGCAATTGACTGGCCAACACTAGATAGGTACAAGTTTGTTAACGTTGACCGGTCAACGACGAACCAGGCAATGGAGTGATGGCAGGAGCTCTTCAGCATGCATCACCCCGTGATTTGACGGATACATGTCAGAGGGTGGGGTCAGTAGATAGATTATTGACTACGGTCAACAATTTGTTTGTTGTAAACAATCGAATTGATACAAATGGATACATTGTAGCCAATTGCCATTGGCAATTTGGGAAGAACCTTACCAGTGTTACTGCGGCCTGCTTGCCTTAAGAATTATAATTGGCTGAGTGCCAATTGAAATTTATAATTCGGACTAGGGCATGAATCAATAAATGTGGCCCAATGCCGTTATCCATATATACCGGTGTCTGAGTTTTTTTTTTTGGGGGGGGGGTGCGCCTGCAAAGGCATTGGGCCACTTTTATTGAATAATGCCCTAGTCCGAATTATAACTTTCAGTTGGTGTATTCATCCAATTGTAATTCTTAACGCAAGCAGGCCGCAGTAACACTGGTAAGGTTCCTCCCAAAATGCCAATGATAATTGGCTACAATGTAACTATTTGTATCAATTTGTTTGTTGACACAAACAAATTGTTGACCAGAGTCAATAAACTATCTACTGACCCCACCCTATGACGTGTATCCCGTCAAATCATGAGGTGATGCATGCTGTAAAACTCCTGCCATCACCCCTTGCCTGGTTCGTCGTTGACCAGCCAAAGCTATTACACCTGTACCTGTCTAAGTGTTGGCCAGTCAATTGCGAACCTGCCGGATACCTATGGGTCATCAATCTTTACCTTACCAGTGCTACCCACCACACGGAGAGGCGTCTATGAAGACTCACGCCCCCCCCCCAGACCGTCAGCTCGGTCACCAGGCCTGCTTGCAATTCTTCCAGAAAGAGGTTCATATCTCTAGCCGACAGGTGGACCCCATCCCCTGCATAGAGATCGTAATTTTGCAAACTAATCATGGGGTGCCGGATGACCATCCCCAAACCCTTGTCTGACAAGAACCGGGCAACCGCCCTGTTCACCGAGCGGTGAGTGCGGTCAAGGGCACAGAGGTCAATACCTCCCCTGTAAGTATGACGCGGCACGATGTCCGACCATAGCAGCCTTGTGGATGGCCACACATAATGCAAATAAGCCAGGTCACTGCAGATCGTGAATTTTAAGGAAAGGCCAGTGACCTGGGCAAGGTCATTGTCCCCGAGGTGCAGTACAAGGACATCAGGCGGTTCAGCATCCCTGATGGAAAACAGGAATGGCAACAGTTCCCGCCACCTCATTCCGTGCTTACCATACCAACGTATACGTGCGGTTGCACGTAGTCCAAGCTGGGGTCCCCACTCTGTCGCCGCAGCATACTGCACTGCCCAGTGCACGTAACTGTGGCCCACCAGCCATACTGCCACCGGTGTGCGGGTACACACAGGGGCTGTAAAAGAAGAAAAGAGAATAATGACTTAACTGGTACTCATGCCTGAAGTGGGCGAACATACAATGCAAAACGCATGGATCCCCATCTCCCCATCCGGCGTATATCAGCCTCAGAGTACCCAAATGCAGCCGCAGTGGATGCAGCACCTATCCTAAATGAATGGGTGCCGTAACGAGCCCCGGGGAGGCCAACACTGGTTAGTGCCATACCGGTCACCTTCCAAAATTGGAATTTAGTAAGGGAGATCCATCCTGGTGGCAGAAAAACGGGCCAGGGTGCGCACCACACACTGCCAAAAACTCATGTAGGGCACCAACCGGATAGATGTCTGCGATGGAACATCGTAGCAGTCTAACTCCACTGCCTACGCCGTGCTGATCAACTTTTGAGGACCGTATCCTCAACTGAGCCCACTCATTAGTGACATAGACATCGTCGAGTTCCAGTGCCCTACGAGTCGCATCCGCCTTAGACAGTAGTACCAACTCACTGATGCGGAGTGCTCCAAAGAAGGCCACCGTGGTAGCCGCATAAAAAAGAGCCACCTCATACCTATCATAACACAAGTTATGCCAGCCTCGTGCAAGGTGGATCAGGACCTCTGGTGAAATTGGGTGGCGAGTGTCCGGGCAGCGGCCACGTTCCCGTGTCCACCCCTCCAAAACATGATGTATGCGGAAATCATTCACGCAGTCAGCAAAGCCCCTCACTTTGGCCATAAATGCCAGTGCCGACAGCCTGGATGCTATAGTACGAGGAGCCAAACCCTGACTGTGAAGCTAAACCATAAATTGTAAAACCTGTTCGACTGGAATGGGCCACACTTCGGGCAACTGTAGTTGCACACAAAAGGTTCTAAATTGTACAAAAGCATGTTGATACGCCTTACGCGTGCGAGGTGCCAAAGACATGCCGATCGCCCGGTTCACCTCTCCTCGCCAAATGTCCAAATCTCGGCCGGGAGTGGCGAGGGGAATTCCTCTGCTTCCGGAGCCAAGGCACGGAACCGGGGGATCTGCCGGCAGCTCCCCACACAGCAGGCACCACCGGCGGGTGGTGGTCAGATGGGTCTTCAGAGCTCGGTTGCGGTCGCGAGCTCCGACGCTCACCGTGGGTCGGAACCCCCAGTGGGGGCAGCCCGCGGGGGTGCAACCTGTGAGTATCTGGTTCAAGTTAATGCTCCCACACCAACATTCACCACGGGTGAGGGTCTTCAGTGGCCATGGCCACGTCAAGTCGGGGCGGGGGGCCAGCAGCCCCCGACTTACCCAGGCGCAGCTATGCCACTCGCAGGCCCCACGGTGGGTGGGGGGCCTCACGCTGCAGGGCAGGCAACGGGGGTCACAGGGGCGGTCCAGGTCCCTTTTTTGATGCCCCGCACTGCTAACGTGCCGGTGTCGGCATTCCAGACAGCTGGGTATTCCTTGCCACTTGGGGATCATTTAGCCCAGGCCACGAGGGAGAAGATTTGGCGGGGAGAATACGTAGATATTTTCTCCCTACTGAACAGGGAACCCACCAAGGAGGAGAGGGAGGGGCAAGATGAGAAGGACAAGGAACAGTATCGCCGTCGCAAGCCACCACGCACGTGGGCCAACTGGTTGCCCGCATATCTCATATACATGGCAGTCTACCTCAAGGCCCGGCCCGATCTGGCCATTCTGATGGTCCAATATTTGGACAATATCTACAGGGCAATGGTTGATTTCCCTGGCCCGTCGTGGTTGGCTTACGACGAGGAATTTCGAATGAGAGTGCCCCTACACCCGGAGATGAGGTGGGACGAGCCCTGCCAGAAGCTGTGGCTTCTGTACATGACCCACACGCGCCCAGTGCCTGGGGAGAGGTATCATTGTGGACACGCGGTCCAGCGAGCCGCTCCAGCACAGGCACCCCGCCAGGTGGCGGGGCAGGGGGTTCCAACCCGCCTGCTGTGTTGGAGCTTCTCGGCCAATGGTGCGTGCAACAGAAAACAATGCCGCTATAAGCACGAGTGTCCCTCTTGCGCTGGCCCCCACGCCGCTGCTGCGTGTCCGCGAGCAGGCGGGTCTCGGGGCAGAGGTAGAGGTGGACAGGGAATGGGCAGACCTGCTGCTGAGGGAACTGGTTACCCGAAAGGCCCCCTCCCCAGTTAATTTGGCCATGTTGGAGCGTTGGCTCGCAACATACCCGAAGAGGGAAGACGCTGTTTACCTCCTCGAGGGTTTCCAACGAGGGTTCCGTATTCCGTTCACAGGGGAGAGGTGCCCCCAGGATGCACCCAACTTACTGTCTCTTAGGGGCAGGGAGGAGGTGGCCGCACTGAGTATTGCTAAGAAGGTCAAGGCAGGCAGGGTTGCTGGCCCCTTCCAGGCTCCACCCATTCCCAACCTGAAAGTCTCCCCTTTGGCGTTAGTGCCCAAGAAGACACCGGGGGAATTTCGTCTAATTCACCACCTGTCGTACCCGGCTGGCCATTCCATCAATGATGCCATCCCTGATGACCTTTGTTCGGTCAGGTACACATCATTTGACCAGGCCCTGCGCATGGTGCACTCTTGTGGCCCGGGTGCACTATTGGCAAAGTGTGACATTAAGTCCGCATTCCGGCCTCTGCCGGTGCACCTGGGCGACTTTGAGTTGCTGGGCTTCAGATTCCAGGGCGAGTTTTATGTCGATAAAGCCATGCCTTTTGGCTGCTCCATATCTTGCTCGGCATTTGAACGTTTTAGCACCTTCCTCCAGTGGGCCTTTGTTCGTAGGTCGGGCTCTCGGTCTGTAGCCCACTACCTCGATGATTTCTTGTTCGGGGGTGAACAGGGCTGGGACACGTGTACGCGTCTCCTCAACACATTTCAGATGCTAATGAAGGAACTTGGTGTCCCTTTAGCGCCCGAAAAGACCGAGGGCCCATCCACCAAGCTCACGTTCCTGGGTATTGAAATTGACACCGTTTACAGGCATCCCGGTTACCCATTGATAAGGTTTCCAGGATCACTGCATTGATTTTGGCCGTACTGGCCAAACGCAAGGTGTCACTTCGTGAGCTCCAGGTACTGCATGGTCACCTTAACTTTGCCTGCAGGGTGGTTGCGCCGGGCAGAGCTTTTGCCCGGCGCTTGTGCGACGCCATGGCTGGCCTATCCAGGCCCTATCATAGGGTCCGACTGAACACGGGCATGAGGGAGGATATGCTGATTTGGCTCGAGTTCCTTAAGGGATTCAATGGGGTGTCATTTTGGAGATCTGACCTTCTGGTGTCCCCTCGCTTCCAGGTTCAGTCGGACGCATCAGGGTCCCTGGGTTACAGGATTTATTTTGAAGGGAGGTGGGCCTATGGCCGATGGCCTCCAGCTTGGAAGGGCACGGATCGTTTACGCGATCTTACGTTCCCCGAGTTCCTTTCCATACTGGGAGCTTTGATGCTATGGGGTGCGGAGTGGGCCAATTCAGTTGTTCATTTCTGGTGTGACACTGCTGCGGTTGTGCACATCGTCAACTCGCAGACGTCTAGATCGCCCAGGGTCATGGGGTTGGTGCGCCAGTTTGTCTTGCGCAGTTTACGCCTCAATGTTCTATTCAGGGCTAGGCATGTTCCAGGTATTAATAACGAAATTGCTGATGCTTTGTCCCGCCTGCAGATCACCCGGTTCCGCGCCTTGGCCCCGGACGCAGAGGAATTTCCCTCGCCGCTCCTGGACGAGATATGGACGTTTGGCAGGGAGAAGTGAACCGGGCGATCGGCATGTCACTGGCGCCCCGCACGCGTAAGGCGTATCACCATGCATTCACTAAATTTCAGGCTTTTTGTGCGCAATTCAGTTTGCCTGAGATTTGGCCCATTCCAGTGGCACATGTCCTTCAATTCATGGTTTACCTACACAACCAGGGCCTAGCTCCCCGCACCATAGCATCCAGGCTGTCAGCACTGGCATTCAGAGCCAAAGTTGGGGGTTATGCTGACAGCACGACTGATTTTCGTATACGACACATTTTGGAAGGGTGGACACGGGAACGTGGACGCTGCCCGGACAGCTGCCACCCGATTTCCCCGAGGGTCCTTACCCACCTGGCACGAGGCTGGCATGACCTGTGTTTTGACAGGTATGAGGCAGCTCTCTTCCATGCGGCTACTACGGTGGCCTTTTTTGGAGCGCTCCGCATCAGTGAGCTTGTGCTACTGTCTAAGGCGGATGTGATGCGTAGGGCACTGGAACTCGAAGATGTCTATGTTTCCGATGAGTGGGCTCAGTTGAGGATACGCTCCTCAAAGGTTGATCAGCATGGTGTAGGCAGTGGTGTAAGACTGCTACGACGTTCCATTGCAGACATCTGTCCGGTTGGTGCCCTACAAGAGTTCCTAGCACTGCGTGGCAAGCACCATGGCCCATTTTTCTGCCACCAGGATGGGTCTCCCCTTACTAAATTTCAATTTTGGAAGGTGACCGGTAAGGCACTGTCCAGGGTCGGCCTCCCTGGGGCCCGTTACGGCACGCATTCCTTTAGAATTGGAGCTGCTTCTACCGCAGCTGCATTTGGGTACTCTGGGGCTGAGATATGCCAGATGGGGAGGTGGGGATCCCAGTGTTTCCAGTTGTACGTTCGCCCGTTTCAACTGTGAGTACCAGTAAGTCACCGTCCTGTTTCCTTTTTTCCTTGACAGACCCTGGGTGTCGGATTACACCGGTGGCAGTATGGCTGGTGGGCCACAGCTATGTGCACTGGGCAGCGCAGCACGCTGCAGCGACAGAGTGGGGACCCCAGCTGGGACTACGTGCGTCCGCATGTCTTAGGTGGTACGGTAAGCGCGGGATGTTATGGCGGGAACTGTTGCCATTCCTTTTTTCCATCAGGGATGCTGGCCCGCCTGTTGTCCTGGTGATACACCTTGGGGGCAATGATTTAGGCCACGTCACTGGCCTGTCGCTGAAACATGCGATCTGCGGTGACCTGGCTTATTTACATTATGTGTGGCCCGCCACGACCTTGATTTGGTCGGACATCATACCGCGTCACGCTTACAGAGGGGGCATTAACCTCCAGGCCCTTGACCGCGCTCGTCGCTCGGTGAACAGGGCAGTAGCCCGGTTCCTTATAGACAAGGGCTGGGGGCGCGTCATCCGACACCCCACCATTAGTCTACAAAACTGTGATCTTTACGCAGGGGATGGGGTCCATCTGTCGCACAGAGGTATGGACCTCTTTTTGGAAGAATTGCAAGCAGGCCTGTTGACCGAGCTGACGGTCTGGGGGGGGGCGGTGAGTCTTTATTGAAGCCTCCCCGTGTGGCGGGTAGCACTGGTAAGGTAAATAATTATGACCCACAGGTATCCGGCAGGTTCGCAATTGACTGGCCAACACTAGATAGGCACAAGTTGGATGATGGCAAGGGGGTGATGGCACGAGCTAGGCAGCATGCATCACCCCGTTTTTTACGGATACGCATCAGAGGGTGGGGTCAGTAGTTAGTTATTGACTACTGTCAACAATTTGTTTGTTGTAAACAAACAAATTGATACAAATGGATACATTGTAGCCAATTGCCGTTGGCAATTTGGGGAGGAACCTTACCAATGTTACTGCGGCCTGCTTGCCTTAAGAATTATAATTGGTTGAATACCAATCGAAATTTATAATTCGGACTAGGGCATGAATCAATAAATGTGGCCCAATGCCATTATCCACTTATACTGGTGTCTGAGTCCTTTTTTAGGGGGTGTGCCTGCAAAGTAGTACAGTATTTCCAGTTTAATCTGAACAAGCCTGACCTCATCAGGAATACAGTACTAAGTTACTTCTGAGCACTTTAATTTAAGATATTGTTAAATTGGAACGGATCAAAAGTTAGGTAAAGAAATGGTAAGAAAATTGTCAAAATGGATGAACAATGGGAAATTTTGTTCCTTAAAAGTTTTGACTGACCATTTCAGGTATTTTTTTTAAAAAATTGGAAACAAGGATTTGACTGCTCACAAGCTACTTTGGGGAGCTAGAAGACTTGCATGCTCATTTATGGGTTGTGGCATGTGATCATTACATTTGTTCTTTAAAAAAGTAGTAGTACCCCAAGATAATTGTTTCAACATCAAGCCACTGTTTTGCTAACATTTCATAACTTGAGTTCCTCATTCATTTTGTAAAGATTCTGGAGACCATGAGAATGGCCAGGATGAGGGAATTTTCCTTCTTTTATTCTTGGTTGTGAGAGAGAAATCTTAACATGCTGAATGTTCCTTGTTGGGTTAAGACAGTTTCCTGAGAATGAGTCATTTAGTAAAGTGTTCTTCACAGCTCCAGTCAGAGGCAGCATGGCAACAGTGGCACATAGATAACATTTGCCCTCAAATCCTAATTGTGGGCTTCCCAGAGACAGCTGATCGACTGGTATGGAAACAATAAGCTGGAATTTGGCTAGCTTCGAATTTTCATACTAGACTAAGAAAATCTGGCCATTGCAACACATCTAATCTTGAATCAACAATACCATATTGTCATAACATCACTGATCAACATCCCAAACTACAGGAAAGAAACTAGCTTGTATGTGACAGAGAACTTGGCATACTTCTCTCCATGTTCATAGCAGCATCCACTGACATTTAAAAGGAGGAAGTCTGGCCAGGTCATCCTGCTATGGTAATTGAGTCAGCAATTCAACACTGAGTGTCAGGCAGCAGTTAACTAACCTGACAGCCCTGAGGACTGACATGATGATTACTTATATCTGCTGTTGGAGCTGGGACTGCCACCTGAGCCATTCCCGGAGCCCTTGTCACTGGCTCCCGGGTGAGAAACAGCTGCGCTCAGTGCACCTCCCCTTGGCCCATCAGACAGAGTGTTTAAAAGGTGCCAGAGATGCCAGGATTGTCCCCACTGCATCCTTTTTAATCTTTGGCAGGGATAAAGGCTCATGGCCTGCTGGGCCAGGCTGAAGACCACTACCACCACCTGAGGACTGTTGCCACAGCTGCGGGGGGTGCCTTTCCCTTCTCCCCCTTCCTGCACTCCTGGGCCCCGCTTTGGGCTGACATGGGAAACCTGATGCTATAGCGGGTTGCTGGATTTGCCGCCATCACCACTCATGGACTCAGCCTGGTGGAGGCGACGTGGCCTGCTGGTTAGGGGCGCTAAAACTTTGCTATTGCACTGCATTGTTAGTGTTCTCAGATTGATTGTATAGATTTCATTGTATTGCTGTGTATCTATTCTGAATTGAATTGTATTGATTTTGCTGTTTCACTGAATTGTATTAATATGTACGTATTTGTTTTTTATGTTGACATTTTTGAATTGTACTGAATTATATGAATTGTACTGTATTATATTGTATTGATTGTGATATTGTTGCCACCTTGAGTCAGCCTCTGTCAGAGAAAGGCGGTGTATAAATTAAAATTTGAGTTGACATGGCAGCACCACAGCAGTTGTTGTCACAGGTTACTTCTCTCCAAGTTAGTAAGCTCCTTGGGTCTGTTCCATGCTTTGTTGATTGTAGGCATCATGAACATGGCTCAATGCCATTCAATTTGCTTCATGTCTCATGGGAAATAGCTGCTGGGACTATAACCAACCTAAAAAGCATGTGTATATACGAAACAACAATGGTTTTAATTTAAACAGACACAAAAAAATAAATCCCTTCTTCTCTACTCCAACTGTCAATACTCGCACTCCAACCCATAAATCTTTATGTTAAATACTATCTGAATATGTCAACTTTTGTTCAGTCATTGTCAAATATTTGCAATGCCTATTTGGTATCTGATGATAGGCAGATGAATTGTACTGCTTGATGTGGGAGTGAGGAAGAACTCAATGCAAATCTCCACTTTCCAATCCTCAATAGAGCTACTGAGCTATCATCTCAATATCTTTAACATCACAGTGTCATAAATGTCAGGCAAAATCTGTTCACTGAACTTTATTATCTTGCATTGAATGCCAGATTCCCAAACATCTTAACTTTAAACAGGTAAGTGGAGTGCTGATGTATCAGAACAAAGGTCCTACTGAAATGATCCAAAAATCCATTGCCACAACTACCATATTGACATCACCATTTAATAAAATGTAAGCATATTTTTCTCTCCAGACTAAATCCCTGTCATTTGTTGGCCAAAGAATATCAATAGATGAGAATAGCTATTTTGGAATATTGAAGAAACAATCATCTGCCACGGCTACTGAATATCAGACCCTACACATCCCACAATGAACCATAGGTGTACAAAATAAATAAGTATTATAACTTACCAGGTTTTCTAGATAAAAGCCCCTCCCCCATTGAGTGGGTAAAACATTTGGGGAAAGAACAAACTGTACACAGTAGTCAGAAGAATAGAAAAAAACAAATAAATTGTGAAATGGAGAATGTAGAAATAATGATTTTACACTACAACTCTAAGAATTCTCCATGAATTGTAGGAATCACAGTTCCTAAACTAAAATCAATACACCAATAGATTTCACTTCCCTTCATGGTCTTTCGATTTGCCTCCATTGTTGGCTTTGCTATATTCCCTTCCTGTTGTTGATTCTTGTTGAAAAAGGAAGTTCCCATAGTGTATAGTCAAAGTTCATTCATTTCATTTATTTGATTTGTATGCCGCCCACTCAGCATACGCCGACTCAGGGCGGCTCACAACATATCAAACAATGATACAATACAAGAAAAATACAGTACACAATATAATAGAATACAGTAACACAGTAACATCTCAGTAATGCAATAACATCTCACACATCTCTCTCCGGCCCCAACAAGTCCAAAAGTAAAAAGTGGCAGTGACGAAGGTCCTGCCGCCTCCATGGCTTTTCAAGTGGGGTCCGATGCTGCAGAGGTCTCTCCGCCCCATCCGCAGGGGAGACCGGAGGCGGCGACCAAGTCCTGCTGCTTCTGTCCCCACTCCCGGGGCCGATGGCATGGGCTCCCGGGCGAGACAGGGAGCTCCTCGAGGGGCCGGCGGCGGCGGCGTCCTTTTCTGCTCTCCGGGCGGGCGGGCCCGGAGAGCGAAGTCAGCTGCGGCGGCGGCTCCGGCGGCTCCCACCTGTCTCCACTCCCGGGGCCGATGGCATGGGCTCCTGGGCGAGACAGGGAGCTCCTCGCGTGGCCGGCGGCGGCGTCGTCCTTTTCTGCTCTCCGGGCGGGCGGGCCCGGAGAGCGAAGGCAGCTGCGGCGGCTCCGGCGGCGGCTCCGGCGACTCCCACCTGTCTCCACTCCCAGGGCCGATGGCATGGGCTCCGTTGTTCTTTGGGTGATGCCCTTTATAACACTTAAAGGGCAGTCAGACTCTGAGTCCCAGGAAGAACCACAGCAGCTCCCATTGTAACAAACAAACAAAAACACGAGAGCAGAAAGCTAATATTGCAGTAAATTACTTGAAAATCCTTTTCTAAGGGGTCAAAAAAAAGAGAATGAAACTCTTCGTATGAGCCTGTTTAGCTTCAGGTTCTTAATACCAGATAGCCTAAAAAGGGACATACTAAACTTTTTAGAATGTGAGGGAGGATTGAACAAACACTTGAAGGCTACCAAGTGACAGACAGCATAACATCTCCAGAACCTTGTCAGAGTCTGGGATGTGGGTAGCTGTCAAGTAACACATACACTAGGACCCAGGACAACCAGGTAACAGGCCAAATAGTAATCAAATCTCAGTTCAGAGTCTAAGTCCAAGTGAAACCAGAGATGATGAATTAGTCCAGATGACAAAAAATCATAGTCCAAATGAGCCAGAAGTCAGGTGACCAAGAGAACAGATATGGCAAGGACCATCAAGGGCTGGAGAAGATTAGGGATAGAATTCCAAGAGTAAGGATCTAGGCAAGGCAGGTCAACAGTTCAGAGGAAAAGGACAGGAAATCTTCATGAGCAAGAACAAGGCAGGAAATCTTCTGTAAACTTGGAACAAACAAGAGATCCAGGAGCCAAGTGACTACAAATTTTCTGACCATCATTGCTGAAGGCAGCTTCTGGGAGGACAGACTGGTTCTTATATAGTTAAGACACCCAGGGTCTCCAGGTGGAGTCTATGAAGATCCAGAACCTTCTCCAAGGCTGTCAGGTGGCGCTTAGCAGCTGCAGCAGAGTGAGGGCCCAGTCCTGCAGGCTGGGGGCTCCATTCCTTCAGGACTTAGAGGAACAGTTGCATATCCTGACAAAGCTCCAGTTGGTTTGCATTGCATGCCAGGTATTCCTGCACCCTCAAGAGTTGTGGGGAAGGAGCGGGGGGAAACAACAATTGGGGGTTTGTTATTGTACAGTCTGAAAAGAAACCAGAGTATATCAGGATAATGGAAGCATTTAAGAACTCAATCAGGATATTCTATGAGATGGCATATTCTAGTCATAGTATGTTCATAGTCATGCATGTTTACAACATGAATATGAGTACTGCAGGATGGAATGAGCTGCCATCTTTGTCCCAGCTCCTGCCAACCTAGCAGTTCGAAAGCAAGAAATTGCAAGTAGATAAATAGGGATCACTTTGGTGGGAAGGCAAACAGTGTTCCATGCACTCCAGTGTTAAGGCATGCCTGCCACATGTCAATGGAAATGTCTGCAGACTCAGACAGCACTGGGTCTTTGGCTATAAACAGAGATGATCACTGAACCCCTGTCATGTATGTTAACTGTGTTTTCTGACAGGAGCGGAATGTATCTTTTCTCATGTATCTATTCTTATGCAAATAAGTGGATTGAAAATGTACACACTCTGTTAGCCAAAGGGCTTGTTGTATTATTGTTACTGTTGTTTATAGTGTATATAAGTCCGGGTTTTGCCCCATCCAAACTGTGTTCAAACCCCACTATTAAAGAGCTGAATCTCACTACTTCACTCGTCTGCTTCTTCATTCCCTGAACATGAAAACCCCAGAGTCGGATATGACTGGCTTTTGAGCAGTGGTGGGATTCAACTTTTTTTACTACCTACTCTGTGGGTGTGGTATGGTGTGCATGGCCAGGGGAAAAGCCCTGTGTTGCACCCAAATTGGGACTACTTTATTTCGAAACGTGAATGCTACCGTTTTTGGCAAATTGGGGCAAACCTACAGGATCCCACCACTGCTTTCAAGCAAGGGAAACCTTTACCTTTATGTTTTAATGCTTGCTTGTCAATTTCCTGTTTAGTCATTTATTTTTCAGGTTTTATGTGCCTGTTTTGAATGTTGTAAACTGCCGTGAAAGAGGCAGCATGTAAATCAATCAATCACTCAATTTATTTAATTTAATGCATTACTTACTGCCATTACTTCAATAATACCATACATACTTGAGTATAAGCCAAGTTTTTTTAGCCCCAAAAAGGGGACAAGGCTTATACTCGGATCAATGACCACGAGGATCCCAAGACCATGTCAGGTTCAGATGTGCTAACAATTTAATTAATTTTACTATATTTTCATGTATTTTGGTTATTGAAACTCACTAGCAGCTGCTGCATTTCCCACTCTTGGCTTATACTTGGGTAAATCTATTTTCCTGAGTATTCAGGTCAAAATTAGGTACCTCGGCTTATATTCGGGATGGCTTATACTCGATTATATATGGTAATAAGCTGCACACAATTTCTCCATGGCACATTTTTGTCTCAAAACCTTTGCAGACTGGGAGGGGGGAAACACTCCTAAAGGCAAAAGTTATATCATGTTTATAAGGCTCTGATTCACATAGACCAAATTGTATTTGCTTATATAGGAAACCTACTGAAATCAATGTATAGGACTGTAGATGGGAGGTAAAACAAGATATGAATTTGGCCAAATTTAACAGGAAATGGGAACTTGAGCAAGAACAACAAGGAAAAAGAGCTGAAACCATTGTCACCACTCAGTATGCAGGAGTTGTAGAAGGGTAGGAAAATAACACTGATTTTCAGGGGGAAATAGAAATTTGTGGTGTTTGGAGACAAAATGGGGAGTATTAGTACCTGTGACAGTATCCTCACATTGACTCACAGCCATCAACTGGCAACATTTTATTTAGATTGGAGCTAAATCATCATAATTTTTTTTTGAAGAGATGTATGTCTGAAGGATGGCAACTTCCATGAATAAAGCCTCTGATTCACACAAGCCAGGTGAAATCAAAATATGATAACCAGGCATGAGAGTTAATCCTGTTTTAAAAAAGAGAACTGAAGAATTCTCTTGGGAGAATTATATTTCTTCAGCTAGAAGTAGGAGTCCTTATTTGTTATGGTCAGGCATTGATCAGAAAAGCCACAAAAATTATAAAGAAAACAAGACATACTGTACAAGAATAAGCAGGATTATTGCTTACACTTTTTGGCATGTCTATTTGGCCTAAGCCTCAGCTGTCAATTGCCACATCTAAAAAAAACCACACTGATTTCTTAACTTAGCAGTCCATAGCTCAAATGTATACTGATCGAATTGAGTGAATTTTCGTTTGAACTCTGACATATATGTTCAAATCAATGATACTTACATGAGCAAGAACTGGGATATCCTGCATGAAGCAGGTGGTTCTTGATTTCATGCATTCTTTCTTTTAAAAAATATAATTTTCTTCAGTGTTACAAACACTTCTGGTTCTGAGAGAAATACTGGATATAAAATTTCTCTTTATATGTTTTCAGTGGCAGGCTTCTTAATCAAGAGAAGTGTGGGAATCAATGAGCTTGTTTTAAAAAAGGTCAGTGGCAATTTATAAAGAGCCTCTTCAAAATTATGTAATTTTGAAAACAGCAAACTTGTTTCAGACTTTTATAACAAGCTCATAGAGGCCCACTTATCTGGAATGGAAATCCTGCCACAGCAAACATATGAGGAGGAATATGGTTCCTCTTTTGTGGTTTTGATTAGAACCTTCCAATTGTGGCAAGACAATTACAGAAAAATACCCATTGTTAGTAATGGCTAAAATCTTTGATAGCTTTCCTCCAGCTACCAAATCTGCAGCGATTACTGGTAAGAGCTATGTTCAAATAACCAGTCAGCAATCCTGGATCACCACCTTGTGATTCTAAGCACTGTAACTTGTATGTTTCTCTGGAAGACAGGTGCTTTTACTAGCACCATGATTTAAACAAAATTGTCCTGCAGGGTAATTTATCTTGTTGAAAGCAGACATCTGCAATATGGAGACAGAACAAGAACAGACTTATGTACAATAATCAGAGACCATGAGTCTGCCATCTTGACTAAGAAGTTGGGACAACCAATTTCTGAACACTTTGACTTTGAATATCATCGAACATTGGACTTGTCTTTGGTTGAAACAGAGATACTGTACCACTAAATCTCAAGCACGTTAGGGGAAAAAAGGAAAACCTTTGGACTTACAAACTATCTAACTTAATGCATTCCTGTCAAGTATCCCAAATTGGCCGGAATTTCCCATATTTCCATGCCGCTTCCTCTACTTTCCCACCGTCATCCCGTAATTTGACCGGCGGGGGAAGTAGTTACTGTGCATGCACGTATGTGCAGAACCCTTCTGCGCATGCACAGAACTCTTCTGCACAGAAGGGTTCTGGGCATACGCAGAAGGGTTCTGTGCAGGTCCCATATTTTCCAGAGCCGCGTTTGATGGGTATGACTTAATGTCTCACAACCTAAATCAAGAGGACAACATCTGACATTTCTGATCAATTTTGGAAAACCCTGTCCTTTAGGTTCTGTAAATGCCAGTTGGGAAACAGCATACATTTACCACAGCAATTGAAGAAGAGAGAGGCTGTTGCTTTCTTTAAATACCTCTGTTTATAAATCACATTTATCTATCTATCTATCTATCTATCTATCTATCTATCTATCTATCTATCTATCTATCTATCTATCTATCTATCTATCTATCTATCTATCTATCTATCTATCTATCTATCTATCTATCTATCTAGTGAGACAGTCAAAACACTCTTGGCCTTTGAAGTCACATAGAAATCTGGGAATAAAATAAAAATTAGGTAAGAATTTAATTTTGCTTTGCTTTTGAAAATAATGGCCAACATTTGTAATTTTTTCCATAGGAATATTCCTGTGCCTAACTAGCTACACAGGCACAAGAATAGTCCTATGGGAAAAAATACAAATGTTGGCCAATTATTTTCAAAAGCAAAGCAATTCAATCCTTACCCAATTCTTATTTTATTCCCAGATGTCTATGTGACTTCAAAGGCCAAGAGTGTTTTGACTGGCTCTCTGGTTGACTATATTTAGAAAAATTCAAAACTGACCTCATTAAGCATGTTCTGACTATATTTGGAACAAGAGGTGTTCTCTGGTCCACCAAATTTCTTGTCCTCAGCATTTTGTTTGTTTTGACAAGATTCTTCATTTCCAACTGAGGGCAAGACAAAGACTTCCCTCTTGACTTTGGACACATGTACACACAAAAAGTATTTTATTTTCCTACAAAAAGATTGTGTCCCTTCTGCAAACAAAGTCCTTGTTGTTGGACTTCTTATTGGAAAAGCTTAAGAAAAGAAAGGTGGAAAGAGAAAGACAGAGAACAATAAATCTAGAGTTCATCTTCAACAGTGCCCCCTACAAAAACAACCCTATCTTTAATTGTCTACTTTCAGAAAAGATAAGGCAAGATTATGAAGATTACAGAAGTGAGTGCAGAAAATGCTGGGTCTGTTGAAGAAAGATAAAAGGTGAATGAAAAGAGATAATGAGTCTGCTCAATAAATACCTGAAGATGGAGAAAACAAGAGGGACAGGAACTGGCTGACAAAGAAGTGACTGTCTTTTGCTTTTTGAGAGAGAGAAATGGATCTATGTGGCTTCTAGTGCGACACTGATAATTCTGGTGGGGTGGGGAACACCATAACCAAAAAAAGTGGACAGAGTAATTACTATTCCTTCATCTATTCAATGGAGAAGTGATACACGATGCTCAATGATGTCCACTCCTGTAGTAGTACCTAGATGGGGCAAGCTTGATTAAAGGAGCAGCTGCCTCATGTATCCTTTATTTAGTGCAATGAACTTTTGGTCCTTGTTCCATCTTTTTGACCTACATTGGAATTTGGGAATATAGCCTACTTAAGGTTTTAAAATTTCCTTCATAATTTCTTTTCTCAACAGAAGTTACTTTGATAACTCAAAATGAGAGCAATTGTCCATTTCACATATTTTAGAGAAATACACATAAACTGATTTATAAAATGCACAAAATATCTATTAAACCACCATTTCACAGTGAGGAGAAACTTTCCTTCTTCCTTCTTCCTACTTCCTTTTTCTCTTTGTTTCTTTCCCTTCCCTTCTTCTGCTTTCTCTTGGTATTGTATTTTATTGTTTGCCAAGGAAGAGTGAATGAATTCAGGATGTCCGTTACTCGGTAAAGAGTAAGCTGTTCAAAGTCCACATAGTTAAAGCAATGGTCTTTCCAGTAGTCATGTATAGCTGTGAGAGCTAGACCATAAGGAAGGCTGAGCACAGAAGAATAGATGCCTTTGAACTGTGGTGCTGAAGGAGAATCTTGAGAGTCCACGGGACTGCAAGGAGATCAAATCTGTCAGTCCTAAAGGAAATCAACCCTGACTGTTCCTTGGAAGGACAAATACTGAAGCTGAAGCTCAAGTACTTTGGCCACCAAATGAGAAGAGAGGACTCACTGGAGAAGGCCCTGATGCTGGGAAAGATCGAAGGCAAAAGGAGAAGTGGGTAGCAGAGGATGAGATGGCTAGATGGCATCATTGACACAGTGGTTGTAGATATGGGCAGGCTATGGAAGATGGCAGATGACAGATGACAGAGGAGTTTGGTGTAAAGTGTTTCATGGGGTTGCAAAGGGTCGGACTCAGTGTTGAGCTGCTATAGGTGCCCACAGGTGCCTGGGCACCAGTAGCAGAAATTCCCCCAGGCCACGCCCACTTGGCCGGCCATGCCCACCTTCCAACCCAAGCCATGGTGTATGGAGGCCAGGTGGGCATGGCCCACAGAGTTAGCCACTCCTATGGTGGGGTATTAATTTTTTGCAGCACATCACTGGTCAGACTCAACCGTGTGACTGAATGACAACAACGATGGTAACACTGTTGCCAATGACGATGACAAAGCTGTTAAAAATACCTTACAACCTTCATTGGTTACTGGGATTGACAATAATACTGTGAAAAGTGGAAGGTAGGAAGACCAAACATGATATGTTGGCTCCAAAACAGAAGCAACAGATTTTAGTGTGCAACACCTGCTAATAATAGGACTTTTTGGACGATATAAATTTATCAGGTTATCATAAGTCAGAAATAATTAGATCAGGTAAAGCTAGGTGTGTATACTGATTATAAGGAGCAAAAATGATAACTAATTTCTTTTAGTAATTTTTCAAACTCCTGAACAAAGCAAAACCTTCCTGATTTCCTATGCCCCATGGATATGTTCTGGCAAACCTTCTCCTTTCTTAAGCTCCTAAATGGAGTAAAAATGTATTTGGCCTTCTGTTCTGTAGACTTCTATTTTGAAAATTGTTCTAGCTCAGGAGTTCTCAACGTTTTAAAGCCGGGGGCTGGGCCATGCTCCCTCAGACAGTTTTAGGGGCCGGATGGCTATTTTGCCCTTCCTCCACCATGTGGCACTTCCTGGTGTGGTGGAGGCATTGGGGGGATCACATGAAATCCTGCTGTGGGCTGCATCGGGCCCATGGGCTGCAGGTTGAGAATCCCTGACTAGCTGTACTTTGAAAGTCTCTAATGACACATAATAATATATCATTGTGGCTTGGGCTGCACAAAATGCATATGACTCACTATTATTAACACTCAGCAAGGCATTAAAAAGACCTTATACACAAGCCTGATAGCGAACCATTTTTAGAAGTACTTTTGTGGCTTTCAGACATTCAATTAAGAAGAAGCAGGCCTCCATACTTACAAGACTTGTTAGCTTCCATTTATAATTACAAATTCCAAGTGAAGGTGAACCAGCAACTTTGCATTCAATTGACATCTGCACCACTGATTTGTTACAGTCTGATACATTTTTCACTCTCTGAATCATTTCCCCCCAATACTCATGACTTCAGATACTTTCTGATACCATAAATTGTTTTCAAGACATCCCACTTTATTCAAAAAGTTCAGTGTCTAAGGCTGTGAAAATAATATTCACCCTGAAATCAGAGGAAGTAAAAAAAAAACAGATTTTAAATTGTTTTTTGCTTTTCATTTCCTGTCCTAAATTCACATTTAGAAGTTATGGTTATTGTTACCTGCCATCATGTCATTCTCCAACCTATGGTGACGCAATGAATGAGAAACTCCAAAATGTCCTGTCCTCAACTGCTCTTCTCATCTCTAGAAAGTTGTACTCCGTAGTTTCTCTTAAGTTTGGCTTCCCTTTTTTTCTTGCTGCCTTCAACCATTTCTACCATTAAAATGGTATCTAAGTTACAGATTTAATACATTCTCCAGGATGTTTCGTATTGCAGAAAATTTATAAACCCAAATGCCTATAGAAATGCATTGAAAACAAACATTTGTAAACCGAAATGCAGTTTGCCATAGGAATGCAATGAAAACCAATTAATCCATTCCAGGGGGGGAATTGTAAACTGAGGCATTATTTTCAATGGATTTTCATTCGTGCGCCAAAAATTACATTAACTGAGACATTTGTAAATTGAGGTACGACTGTATTATCTTTTCCTGATAATCTTGTCATCTTATGCTGAGTCCAAACTAGGAAAGCCTCAATTTTATCATTTTTGCCTCCAGAGATAGCTCAGGCTTGACTTACTCTAGGACTCACTTCTCTATCTTCCTTGTAGTCCAGGATATCCACAGAGTTCTCTTCTAGCACCATATTTCAAATTACTCAACTTTTTTCTTGTTAACATTTTTTGCTTGCCAGCTTTCACTTTTTACATGGTGACTGGGAATACAATAGTGTGAACGATCTTGGTCTTGGCCTTGCACTTGATGATCTTTTCTAATATCTTCATTCCTACCTTTCCAAGTCCTAGTCACTGTCTGATTTCTTGGCCACAGTCTCCTTTTAGATTGGTGATTGAACCAAAGTATACAAAATATCTCACTATCTCAATTTCTTCATTGTCACCTTTAAAGTTGAGTAGTTCTTAGGTAGTGATAAGTTTTCTTTTCTTAATGTTCAATTGTAATCCTGCTTTTATGTCACTTTCTTCTTTTGCTTTCATTTAAAAGAAGATGCCACTGGCGTGAATTTGTTTAAGGTGGATCACAGCTAGCCATGAAGTGACCCACACACTGTGATAAAGGAGCCATCTCCTGCGGCACATATGAATGAGACATAAAGGATTTAACACCGTGACTGCAATGGACATCCGCAGCCTTGAGGATATTATCAAGGCATGCCTTCACAGCCAGTCCATCTAGCATGACCTCTTCCACCTCCATGATCATTGGGAATCAGAATAGTGAAGTGGTTTATCCTCCACTCAATAGTGAAATGGTTCCTCCTCCACTGAGGAGGCCATCACCCCACCTAAAGGGGCTCATCCACCCATAGCTGTGTGTGTGTGTGTGTGTGGGGGGAAATTGGTTTTTTTCCCCAGGAAAATTGGGAAGGGAAAATTGACTGGGGGAAAATGGGGAAATTGGGGAAAAACACAATCGATGCTTCTGCAGTTCATGGGCGTGAGTTATTTTGAAAGAAAAGCCTTTAGCAGGCTGGGAGCATACAACTCTACATGGCGCAGAGCGCTATAAACTTGCATATGTTACACACTACAGATGTAAACCTTCCAGGAATTTTGAAAGGAGGGAAGGTCACACAAATAAAGCATTTTGAGTGTGCAAGGAAAAATAAATGCATATTAAAAAATAATAGATTTGTCTAAAAACATCATCCTTTTTATTCCTTTGAATTTTATTTCAGATAGTAGTTCCCAAAATCATTCCATGGCTTACATTACAAAATGAGGTTTACATATACCATTAATGAAGTAAAAAAATTCTTTTACTAACAAAAAATAAAATAATCCATTTAACTGAACTAATGGAATAATTATAATTGGAAATTTTAGACTAACAAAATTGAAATTGAATTGAAATTTTAATTTATATACCACTTACTCACCCAATGAGTAACTCAAAGCGGTTCACAAAACAAGCAGTACAAGCATATAAGTGCAACATAATCAATACAAAAGCGAACACAGGTGATGCAGAGTAGCACCAAGCATAATTATACAATAATCATTATAACAGTTAAAGCAATTAAACATATCAAACGAATAGGCAATACAACATCATCAATCCTCATAAACACTACAACAATAGAGCATCCCGGCTTTTGCGGCCCCAATGGTGTGGGGGTGGAGGCCCGGGGGTGTGGTGGATCACCCACAGCTGGGGCTAGAGCCGGCAAAGTTCCTCACCGCCGCGCCATCCCTCCTGGCTTTTGAGGCCCTGATGGCATGGGGGCAGAGGCCTGGGAGTGTGGTGGCTCACCCACAGCTGGGGGTAGAGCCAGCAAAGTTCCTCGCTGCCGTACCGTCATAGAAACAATTACATCAAACGAATAGGCAATACAACATCATCAATCCTCATAAACACTACAACAATAGAGCATCCCGGCTTTTGCGGCCCCAATGGCGTGGGGGCGGAGGCCCGGGGGTGGGGTGGCTCACCCACAGCTGGGGCTACAGCCGGCAAAGTTCCTTGCCACCGCGCCATCCCTCCCAGCTTTTGAGGCCCTGATGGTGTGGGGGCGGAGGCCCGGGGGTGTGGTGGCTCACCCGCAGCTGGGGGTAGAGCTAGCAAAGTTCCTCGCCACTGCACCATCCCTCCTGGCTTTTGAGGCCCCGATGGCATGGGGGCGGAGGCCCAGGGGTGTGGTGGCTCACCCACAGCTGGGGGTAGAGCCAGCAAAGTTCCTCGCCGCTGCACCATCCCTCCTGGCTTTTGAGGCCCCGATGGCGTGGGGGCAGGGGCCTGGGGGTGTGGTGGATCACCCACAGCTAGGGCTAGAGCCGACAAAGTTCCTCGCCACCGCGCCGTCCCTCCCGGCCTTTGAGGCCCCGATGGCATGGGGGCGGAGGCCCGGGGATATGGTGGCTCACCCACAGCTGGGGGTAGAGCCGGCAAAGTTCCTCACTGCCACGCCATCCCTCCCAGCTTTTGAGGCCTCGATGGCATGGGGGCAGAGGCCTGGGGGTGTGGTGGCTCACCCACAGCTAGGGCTAGAGCCAGCAAAGTTCCTCGCCACTGCACCGTCCCTCTCGGCTTTTGAGGCCCCGATGGCGTGGGGGCAGGGGCCTGGGGGTGTGGTGGATCACCCACAGCTAGGGCTAGAGCCGACAAAGTTCCTCGCCACCGCGCCGTCCCTCCCGGCCTTTGAGGCCCCGATGGCATGGGGGCGGAGGCCCGGGGGTGGGGTGGCTCACCCACAGCTGGGGCTACAGCCGGCAAAGTTCCTTGCCACCGCGCCATCCCTCCCAGCTTTTGAGGCCCTGATGGTGTGGGGGCGGAGGCCCGGGGGTGTGGTGGCTCACCCGCAGCTGGGGGTAGAGCTAGCAAAGTTCCTCGCCACTGCACCATCCCTCCTGGCTTTTGAGGCCCCGATGGCATGGGGGCGGAGGCCCGGGGATATGGTGGCTCACCCACAGCTGGGGGTAGAGCCGGCAAAGTTCCTCACTGCCACGCCATCCCTCCCAGCTTTTGAGGCCTCGATGGCATGGGGGCAGAGGCCCGGGGGTGTGGTGGCTCACCCACAGCTAGGGCTAGAGCCAGCAAAGTTCCTCGCCACTTTTAGTGTATGAAACTAAGACACTGGACACAGCCTCGGGCTGGGTTAACTCAGGTTTATTGCATCGTGGACAGAGGGAACATGAGGTAATGGCGGATCGATAGCTCTTTATATACAGTAGGGATACATTTGAACGTGGTGCCATGGTAGCCCATTGGCTACTGTCTGCGTGACGTCATTGTGGGTCACGCCCTTCTTGTCCAGGTGTAGGTGGTGGCGGGAAAGCTTCCCGCGCTGTTGCCTTTGATGAGTTCGGACCAAGAGAGCTTGGACGCTCGCTGCTGCCAGCTGGTGGTCATTAGCTCGCGTCCTATTACAGGGTTTATATGATACAGCTGAAGGTTACATTGTTGCTATAGGCAAGGTTACATTGGCTCAGATACATTGTAATTCATGTGGAAGGTAAAACCATTAGAACACAACACCCCTCCCCCCTAGGACGAGACAATGTCTCGAGCCCACACTTCAACACACTCCCCCCCTTAGGAGACAAAGTCTCTCAGCCAAGATGGTTTATTTCGAACACGCTGGGGTCTCGATGCGGGCTGCCTTTCCCCGGGTTTGCTACCTCCTCTTTGTCCCCTGGTTTCCTGCCCTGTAATTTGAGAGGGAGACTTGTTAGTGACTTGCCGCGGCTCCACGGCGTTGTTGGGGGGTATGCTCTTTCTCGGGGAAGAACCGGGGGCACTGGGGGCTAACGAAAAACCCCTCTTCTCGCTTGGAAGGGTGGGGGAACACTCCTGAAAACCCCCCCGGCTCGCAAGACCAGAATCAAAATCAAAATTACATTCGGGGGACGCGGCGGCGGCCGCACATTCCTTTTCCCTCCCCCCGGGCTCTGATAGAACTGGGGTATCAAAAGGATATGAGTCGGGATCACTGCTTTCCCCCCCGGATTCGGACTGATGTCCCTCATTTTCTCCCCCTTGGGCTAAACGGGTGGGGGAGAACCCTATCGCTGAATCCTGTTGCTGTGCCCCACTGACCGGCCCTTCACTCACTCGGCGCCTCAGTTGGTCAGCGTGTCTCCTCCAGAGGAGACCGGTGCTCGTTTCCACCCGATATGACACTGGCCCTGTTTGTTCTACTATCGTTCCTGGCACCCAGGCTGGCCCTGCGCTTGCATAGTTCCTGCAGTAAACAAGGTCGCCGGCGGCGAACCCTTTCGAGACTGCCAATCCTATGTTTTTTCCTTTATCCTCGACTCTCGTCGGGTCCAGCCTGGTCAGAAGCGTGGTCAGTTTTCGCCGCATCAAGAGTTCTGCCGGCGAGTAACCCGACGCTAAGGGGGTCACCCTATACGCTAACAAGAACTGACATACTTGGTGATTTAGGTCCCCCGGGCCCATGCGCCGAAGCGCATCTTTTGTTGTACGCACCAACCGTTCCACTTGGCCGTTCGTGGCCGGGTGAAACGGCGCGGATGTGACATGCCGAATGGCGTTTGCTCCCATGAATGCCTCGAACTCCGAGGAGGTGAAGCAACTCGCGTTATCGCTGACTAAAGTGTCGGGTAAACCGAACGTGGAAAAGACTCTCCGTAGCTGGCTAATTGTTGCGGCGGAGGACGTGCTCTTTACTGGGATAACCTCCAGCCACTTGGAGAACGCATCCACCACCAGGAGAAACATGGTTCCTCGGAATGGGCCAGCGAAATCTACATGTACTCTGGACCACGGCCCCCTTGCTGTGTCCCATTCCCTATGCGGGAGGCGGGCCGCCTCTGGTCGGGATCCCTGGCATGCCCCACAAGTGCCGACCATGTGCTCAATGTCCGCGTCCAGCTGTGGCCACCAAAAGTAACTGCGGGCCAGCGCTTTCGAACGAACGATGCCCGGATGGCTGACGTGCAGCAGTTTGAGCACCCTCGGCCGCATGGCTGCAGGAACCACCACCCGTTGGCCCCACAATAGGCACCCCCTTTCTAGGGACAACTCTAGCTTTTTCCGAAAGAATGGGTCGAATTCCGTGCTTGGGGACGATGCCGGCCACCCCTTTTGTACCCATGAGCTGACTTTCTCGAGTGTCCTGTCCTTGCCTGTCGCCCTCGCAATATCGGCTGGTACTATTGGGGGTGCATCTAAAACCTCAATTAGTAACACCTGGCGGTCTCTTCCTACTCTAGCCTTCTGGTCGTCCGACAAGGGCAAAGGGGATCTCGAAAGTGCATCAGCATGGCTGATCTCTTTTCCGGGCCGGTACACCAACTCGTGTTGGTAAGCGTTGAGAAAAATGGCCCATCGCAGCATTCTCGGTGATAGGATCTGCGGGGTGGGCTTGCTTGCCGTGAAAATCCCTAACAGGGGCTTGTGATCCGTCACGATTTTGAACGGGCGGCCATACAAAAAATCGTGAAACTTTTTGGTCCCCGCTACAATTGCCAATGCCTCCCTGTCGGTTTGTGCGTAATTTCGCTCTGCCTGGGACAGGGACCTTGAATAAAATGCAACCGGGGCCTCCCTTCCGTCATCCAACACGTGGCAAAGTACTGCCCCCACCCCCACCGGTGATGCATCGCAGACTAGGACCACCGGCCGTTTGGGGTCGAAATGCGTTAGAATTGCGTCAGAGGTCAAGAGTTGCTTTAATTCTTTGAACGCCCTCTCGTGCTCGTCACCCCACATCCAAGTCTCCTCTTTCTTAAGCAACCGATGGAGCGGTTCGGCCACGGACGCCTTCCGCGGAAGGAATGTATGGTAAAAATTGAGGAGCCCCAGGAATGACTGTAGCTCGGTTTTGGATGTGGGGCGAGGGGCCTTTTTGATGGCTACTACTTTGGATTTGGATGGCTTGATACCCTCGGGTGTAATCCTGAACCCTAAGAACTCGACCTCGGTTTCGAAAAAAACACATTTGTCCTTCCTCAGTCTCAGCCCCGCTTTCTCGAACACCGTTAGTACTTTGTCCAATCTCTTTGCCAGTTCGGCCTCACTCCCCCCAGTTATTAATACGTCATCAAAATAAGGCAACACCCCCTCCAGCCCCTTCAGGAGGCGTTCCACAAGCGACTGGAAAAGGCCGGGTGCCGAGTTCACGCCGAACTGTAAACGCGACACCTGGAACGCTCCTTTATGTGTGACTATCGTTTGTGCCGCGGCCGTGGCGGGTGTTACGGGAAGCTGCTGATAGGCTTGTGCCAGGTCGAGCTTAGCGAAACACTTTCCCCCATTTAGCCTGGCCAAAAGGTGGCTGACCACCGGCACCGGGTATGCGTTAGGGCGGATCGCCTTGTTAATTGTACACTTATAATCAGCGCAAATGCGCACCTCCCCGTTAGCCTTCAGAGCTGTTACAATTGGAGTTTCCCACTCCGCGGAATCAACAGGAATAAGAATCCCCTGGCCCACCAATTTGTCCAGTTCCGCCTCTATTTTGTCCTTTAGTGCGAAGGGCACCCTGCGCGGTTTGAGTCTTATCGGGCGGACCTCCGGGTCTAGGTCGAAAGCTACAGGGGGTCCCTTGAATTTTCCAAGTCCTTTTTCAAAAACTGCGGGATGCGCATCGCACACCGCTTGTATTGGGTCCACCCCCACTGCATGTACTCCCCCTATAAACAGGCCTAAGGGCTGGAACCACTGTGTCCCTAGGAGGCTACAACTCCCCCCCTTGAGGACAACTAGGGGCAGCTCCGCAGAGTGTCTCTTAAACTCAACCCGAAATTTCCCGACCCCCAACACCGGAATGCTGTTCCCCTGTAGATCTCGTAGCGTGGACCTCAATGTTTTAAGTTTGGGCCGCACGTGGGGGTCGATTTTCAAGAACTCTTTCTGGGGAATTATGGAATAGGAGGACCCCGAGTCAATTTCCATCCTGATAGGGGCCCCTTGTACTAGTACCTCAACGAAATAATGGGACTGTTCCGCGGACACACTGAGCACTGGGACGTCGTCCTCGCTGCTGTCCGAGACGCGGCCCACGCCGTCCTGCTTCCTCGTGGTCTGGACGCCATCTTTGGGCCTCGCTGAACGGTCCGGTCTGGTCGAACGGTCCGGTGACTGCCTCCGGCCCTCCTTCCGTTTTCTGCATGCCTTGGCGATGTGCCCCCGACGGCCGCAGGTGTAGCATTCGGCCTTTCTAAATGGGCACCTCGCACGCTCGTGGGCCGCTCCGCAACCATCGCAGCGGCGCCCCCCCTTTCGGACCTTCTGGACCTCCTCGCCGTCGCTGCCTTCCGAAGACGACTTTGAGGCCCGTTGAGTTGCGTGCACCGATTTTTCCGCTTTACCGGCTCTGGGACGCCACTCACGCCACTGGTGCATCTCGTCCACTCCAGCATTCGTGGACTCTGCGGCCTCCGCGGCCTCGACGACCTCTGCCAGCGTTGGTGGCGGCTCCTTATTCATCAAGCTGCGCTGCACCTCCTTGTCTTTCAGGCCACACAGCACGCCGTCCCTGAGGGCCATTTCTAGGATGTTGCCCCATTTGCAGGGGGCGGCGGCTACCCTCATGGCGGCCACGAATGTCTCGACCGACTCGTCCGGCGCTTGGACTCGCCTCCAAAACGCGCTCCGAGCGGGAAACATCGCCCTCGAGGGTTGGAAGCGCTCCCGAAGCAGCTTCATGATGTCGTCCGCCTTAAATTCGCTCACCTTCTTCGGAGCGATGATGCCCACCAGCGTCCGCTTGGTCTCCATCCCAAGCATGCGGGTGAGGATGGCCCTCTTCCTCTCCTCATCGTCTTCCTTGACTTTGAGTTCCACCAGCGCCGCATGGAAGTCCATCTCAAACAGCTCCCAGTCTTGCGGTTTGGTGATGTTGAACCCGCTCTGTGCCCTGGCTGCTCCTTGGGGATCCATTATCCCACCTTCGTCGCCAATTTAGTGTATGAAACTAAGACACTGGACACAGCCTCGGGCTGGGTTAACTCAGGTTTATTGCATCGTGGACAGAGGGAACATGAGGTAATGGCGGATCGATAGCTCTTTATATACAGTAGGGATACATTTGAACGTGGTGCCATGGTAGCCCATTGGCTACTGTCTGCGTGACGTCATTGTGGGTCACGCCCTTCTTGTCCAGGTGTAGGTGGTGGCGGGAAAGCTTCCCGCGCTGTTGCCTTTGATGAGTTCGGACCAAGAGAGCTTGGACGCTCGCTGCTGCCAGCTGGTGGTCATTAGCTCGCGTCCTATTACAGGGTTTATATGATACAGCTGAAGGTTACATTGTTGCTATAGGCAAGGTTACATTGGCTCAGATACATTGTAATTCATGTGGAAGGTAAAACCATTAGAACACAACACCACTGCACCGTCCCTCTCGGCTTTTGAGGCCCCGATGGCATGCGTGCGGAGGCCCGGGGGTGTGGTGGATCACCCACAGCTGGGGCTAGAGCCGGCAAAGTTCCTCGTCACCGCGCCGTCCCTCCCAGCTTTTGAGGCCCCGATGGCATGGGGGCGGAGGCCGGGAGTGTGGTGGCTCACCTGCAGCTGGGGGTAGAGCCAGCAAAGTTCCTGGCCACCGTGCCATCCCTCCTGGCTTTTGAGGCCCCGATGGCGTGGGGGGCAGAGGCCCAGGGTGTAGTGGCTCACCCACAGCTAGGGCTAGACCCGGCAAAGTTCCTTGCTGCCGCACCATCCCTCCCGGCTTTTGAGGCCCTGATGGCGTGGGGGCGGAGGCCTGGGGGTGTGGTGACTCACCCACAGCTGGGGGTAGAGCCGGCAAAGTTCAGTGCGTAAGAAGATAACAAAGTAATGAGTTTTTTTCATTAACTTTACATTCCCCAAAACGTCTACAATTTAAATTACTTCCACTCTCATCAGATGAGTCAAAACTTGCACATTCTTCAGCTTCAGTTGTAATAGCACTACTGTATTCTTTTGAACACCCACCACTTTTATTTTCCTCCAGAAGCAGGTTTGAACAGACATTCACTAATTTATTGACTCTTGTATTCATCAAACGATTTCAAGCCGTAGTGTGTGTTTTCCTATAGACAGACCAGATGTATTCAGAAGACGCTGATGTTGGGGGAATGGATAACAGTTTTATGGCCAAACCACTAAGGACCTAACTTTTGCAGAGCCCCTTCCACCATGCAAGAGGTGAAGTGTGCTCTCCACTTTCCCACAAAATCTGCTTGCTCCAATAACCTATCTTTGCCTTGCATTCTGCTATGTTTGCAATGACTTTCCCCCGATTATGTCCCATTTCTTCTTAATTATTTGTTATGAATTCCATTGCCTTAGAGACTTCATCATCTTATAAATGTTTCCCTTGGAAACACGGATCAACTAGATTTGCAGCAAAATGAATATCTCCTCAACAAAAGTTCTTTCTTTCCCTTATTATTTCCAAAAATCTCTGCACCTCATTCTTTCGTATGGGTGTTTTTACTAACAGTCCTTCAGGTCCTGTTATTTTCCTTATTTTCTCAGAAAACATTTCAGATACCTGAGACAAACGTGCATTATCAGATTCTGTTCTCGCTATAGCAGTAGTTAATGGGTTTCAGAACAGCAGGTGTAGATTCTACACAAGCCCAAAATACATCATTGTCCAAATCAATCTTCCTTATTTGTTTATCAAGTGGTAAACCATCTTTAATAAAAGTTGCTTGTAGAGCTTCCTTTCCGTCCAGGATACTTTTCAGCATAATTGTTATTTCTCCCCATCTGGTACCAGATGGCAGTTTTAGTGTTTTTGCAGAATTCTTCTGAAACCCTTTACTTTTCTCCTTTTTAATGCTCATGAATGTTTGTTAAACAATGTGATGTTTCTTAACAAATTTGATAATTTTCTTGGCATCCGACTGAAGATCTTCCATTGCCTTTAACTTCATTATGTCATAAAATAGCAAATTTAAACTATGTGCTGCACAACCAAATGCAGAATGTTTTTGTGAATGATGTTCCATGCACGTTTCATGGCTGCTAAAAGTATTTTTAAGTTTCTTATATATGAAAAATTCATTTTATTACATATTAATCTTTATGAAATATGCATTTCTTGTACTGTTTATACGCATATAAAATAAAAAATGTGAATGTAACTTACAGAAATTACAAAGAAATGGTATTTTCCCAATTTCCCCCAACTTTCAGGGTTTCCCTCCAAAATTCCCGGGTTTTTCCCCTCCTTACAAAAATTCTAGACCATGGTCCTAGGGCCGTATCCCATTCCCTATGGGGTAGCTGGGACTCCTCAGGCCAAAATGTTACCCCCCCCCACCACCACTGGAGACAGGGCCGGGGGAGCCAAAACGATTGGTCCAGCCTCTGGTGGCTGAGCTTCATTGACCTGCAGTGCCTCCATCTCTCCCAGGGCTGGCAAAGGCCCAGGGAGCACCACACCTGAACCAGCAGGGATCCCCATGTTAGGGTCACAAGGAGGTTGTGGGCTTGGGCAGCTTCAAGCTGCTTAACCCTACGGAGAAGAGCTCTTGCCACCTAGTCCCAAGTCGAGGCTCCATAGCCTGCCCCTCCACCCCACCCCTCCACCCCACCCTGCCCAACGGGAAGAAGCACGGGTGGGAAGGGGCAGAGCAGGGGCTGCAGCCTTCTCAAGCACTGCAATGTGTGCTGCAAGGGCCCTGGGATCCATTACGTCTGCCTCCCTGTTTAAGGTGGGAGGAGGAGAAGTACAAGAAGCCACCAGTCAGGTGGACCTCACCCGAGAAGCCCCCCTGGTAACTGGGCATTTTGGCACCATGGCAAAGCAGCGAGGGGACCCAAATGAGGAGTGAAGGATGAAAAGAGGCACTTCTAAATAGCAGAACAAACAACCGGAGGAGCAGCATGAGGCATGCCCGCTGAGGCATGGAACTACCTTCAGACAGAGGAGCGAACAAAGGCTCACAGAAGACTCAAAAGTCAGCTAAGAGGCTGCTGACTGTTAACGGGCGAAGCAATCTCCAATCCAACTGCTTTCAGTGAATCCGAAAGCAAAAGAGTGCCAAAACAAAGGGAGCCTCCCCTATCAATAAGGGATGAGGCTCCACCCCCTCTGTTGAGCATGAACCTTGTGCTCCACATGTTCATTTTCCTCAGGGGGAGGCTTGAGGCAAAACACACACCCCAAGCAGTCATTCTGGGTACGCAATCATTGGTAACAGGCTGTGGCAAAGAGGTTCCCATTGAAGTGAGCTTTGGCATAGTTATTGTTGCCATGGAGACTGTCTTCCTTATAAGCATAGACATGACTGTGACATCTGCCTTGCTTTGTTTATGGCTCTCAAGGAGAAGCATCCCTTTGTGACACTTCAGATAACCGAATAAAGCTCTAATGGCCGAGCAGAGGAAAACACAGCTGTGAAATAAAATTTTATTTATTTCAGGTTGGCTTTAAAAAAAGATTATCCTAGACTATATGGATGAAATTGTATCTATTAATCGCGTTGAAAGTCAGGGATCCAACTGTGTGAAATCCAGCCATCTGAAGTTAAGAATTTGTTTTCTAGCAACCAGCGAATAGAGATGGAAAAGAAACATGTTGAGTTCTGGTTTCTGTGAGGAAACACCAACTTCCATTTCCTATGGCCACAGTGGCGAACCTTGGGACTCCAGCTGTTCTTGGACTTCAATTCCCAGAAGCACAGTAAACCCATCCAGGGACTTGGGCTTCTGGGAATTGAAGTCCAAGAACAACTGGAGTGCCAAGGTTCACCATCACTGTCCTATGGGTGTCAATATAATGGAAGAGATCTTGTTCCAGAGATCTCTATGCTTATGAGGGCTTGCAATATATTTTGATCTCCATAACCAACCAACAAAAGGAAGGAAGGAAGGATGCATAAAGCCATGCACATTGTTCAGATGTATGTATGGCATTGGTAAATTTGAAAATTTATACAAAAACGCACACATTAGAAAACTGTAGACAAAATCACATTGGAGGAGAGGTGTATACCAAAATACATCAGGTGGTCCAGCATCCCTGATGGACATCAGGAACGGCAACAGTTCCCGCCATCTCATGCCGCGCTTACCGTACCAACGCATATGTGCGGCTGCACGTAGCCCGAGATGGGGTCCCCAGTCTATCGCCGCAGCATACTGCGCTGCCCAGTGCACAAAACTGTGGCCCACCAGCCATACTGCCACCGGTGTGAAAATCCCACAGAAATCCCATGTAGGAGTGGAGAAGATCTTTCTTTGTAAACCAGTGTGGAAATGGAATAGAATGGCAATGGGAAACTGAGAGACAAAGAAGACTGACAGATCACCTAGGGAATAATTCAAAGTTTTATGGACAGTGTCTATTCCCTTGTATGCAACTATGAAGAGGAATTATCATTTACCTTCCTAGCGTCTAAAATCTTCAAAGGAGGCAATTTTTTCCAGTCCAATTGTCAGATCTTTATCAGAATGCCTGAACTTTACCTTTAGGGTCCTACGTAAATTGTAGATCTCTTGGGGGAAACTCAGAAGCCTGCCTTTGCATAGCTGCCAATATGTTTTCAGAAGGCGAAATTGCAAGCATGACCCTGGAAAATATTCTGTGCCTTTTTAAGTTCTGTAAGAGTCTTTCTTCTGAATATCCTTCAATTTTTATGCTATGTTATGACAGGCTGAATGACCAGAAGATTTCTTCTTTTTCTCAAAAGTGATTCAGCAAGCACAATCAAGTCTGTAAAGAATATAACAGTGTGTAATACAAATATGTTTGGGAACCTAACTTATAAATTCCATGCATCAAAAGCTAATTGTGTAAAAAAAATGTATTAACAGAATATAGATTAAAACATGGAAAAATATATAAAAAGAAATACAACCCCAAGATATGGCATAGAAGGCAAGAGCTGATATCCTACCCTGTATGGGAATGCAATGAGACCTCTGTGGTACAACTGCACTCCAGATTGAAGTAGATGTTCCCCAGTGGCCAGGCAAACCGGAGGCATGTGGCACTTATTCCTGATGTGCTGAAGCTTAGCACAAGCAGCAGTGCAACTACGGAACATGGTGGGAGCCATTGGCCCTATTTGCCTTATCCCGCCATGTTCCCCAGGCCTCCAGTAGATGATGAGGAAAAGACCCAAACTACCTAGTAGACATTGGCTGAGAAGGAATTTGAATCAGTCTTTTCCAGGCCCAATGAATATTCTAACCGTGGCCTCACATACACTTAAGTAACATATTAAGTTTCAATTCACTTAGTTTCACTGAAATCGGTGATGGCTGTGTGGGAAGTAAGAGGTGCAAATGAAAGAATCACATCACACAAGCCAACAAAGTAGATAGTTTTGGATCATTTGTCTCAGGATGCCACGTTTAGATGCCACAGTAGGTCAGGGAAGAACTCTTCAGAGGAATGGTGTTCAGTTGTTAACAAGCTGAGCAAATTCTGGAGAAATTAATTAAATTTAAATTTAATTTAATTTAATAGATTTATATATTGTCATACCCAATGGACTCTGGCGGTGTACACAAGTTAGAACCAATATAAAATGATTAAAACCCCTTTAAAACATAGCAATACCCCCCCCCGCTGTGTCATTTAATATCTAAAAACAAATATAAAATCTCCAAAGCATAGAAAAGGTAAAGGTAAAGGTTCCCCTTGCTTGAAAGCCATTCATATCTGACTCTAGGGTTCAGTGCTCATCTCTGTTTCAAAGCTGAAGAACCAGCACTGTCTGTTTCTGCAGACATTTCCGTGGTCATGTGGCAGGCATGACTAGACACCGGAGCACACAGAACACTGTTACCTTACCACCGAAATGGTCCCTATTTTTCTACATGCAATTTCTTGCTTTCGAACTGCTAGGTTGGCAGGAGCTGGGACAGAGATGGAAGCTCATTGCGTCCTGCAGTACTCGGGAATTAAACTGCTGACTTTGTTGTTGTTTAGTCGTACAGTCGACTCTGACCCTTTGTGACTTTATGGACCATTTTCCTCCAGGCACCTCTGTCCTCCACCATCTTCCTCAGCCCTCCCAGCCCTGTGCCCACCGTGTCTACAATACCATCTAGCCATCTCATCTTTGGCCTCCCCCTTCTTCTTTTGCCCTCCACCCTTCCCAACATCAAGGCCTTCTCAAGTGAATCCTCCCTTCTCATTTGATGTCCAAAGTACTTTAGCTTCGTCTTTACTATTTGACCTTCCAATGAGCAGTCAGGGTTGATTTCTTCTAAGATTGACCTATTTGTTCTTCTTGCTGTCCAGTGGACTCTTAGAACTCTCCTCCAACACCACATTTCAAAGGCATCTATTCTTCTGCGTTCAACCTTCCTAATTGTCCAGCTCTTGCATCCATACATTATCACCGGGAATACCATTGCTTTGACTATTCTAATTTTTGTTTGCAAAGTGATGTCTCTGGCTTTCACTATGTTCCCCAGGTTTCTCATAGCTTGTCTCCCAAGGATCAGCGGCCTTTTTATTTCATGGCTGCAATCCCCCTCTGCAGTGATCTTTGATCCTAAGAAGGTAAAATCTGTCACTGCTTCTACTTCTTACTCATCTATTTTCCAGGAACTGATGGGGCCTGTTGCCATTATCTTGGTTTTCTTGATATTGAGCCTCAGGCCAGCTTTTGCACTCTCCTCCTGTTGTGTTCTGATGGTTTTATTGTACACATGGATTACAATGTATCTGAGCCAATGTAACCTTGCCTATAGCAACAATGTAACCTTCAGCTGTATCATATAAACCCTGTAATAGGACGCGAGCTAATGACCACTAGCTGGCAGCAGCGAGCGTCCAAGCTCTCTTGGTCCGAACTCATCAAAGGCAACAGCGCGGGAAGTTTTCCCGCCACCACCTACACCTGGACAAGAAGGGCGTGACCTGCAATGACGTCACGCAGACAGTAGCCAATGGGCTACCATGGCACCACGTTCAAATGTATTACTGCTGTATATAAAGAGCTATCGATCCGCCATTACCTCATGTTCCCTCTGTCCACGATGCAATAAACCTGAGTTAACCCAGCCCGAGGCTGTGTCCTGTGTCTTGGTTTGCATACACCAAATTGGCGACGAAGGTGGGATATGGATCCCCACGGAACAGCCAGGGCACAGAGCGGTTTCAACATCACCAAACCGCAAGACTGGGAGCTGCTGGAGATGGATTTCCAGGCGGCCCTGGTGGAACTCAGAGTCAAAGGAGAAGACGAGGAGAGGAAGAGGGCCATCCTCACCAGAATGCTCGGGATGGAAACCAAGCGGACGCTGGTGGGCATAATCGCTCCGAAGAAGGTGAGCGACTTTAAGGCGAGCGACATCATGAAACTGCTGCGAGAGCGGTTCTGCCCCTCGAGGGCAATGTTTCCTGCTCGGAGCGCGTTTTGGAGGCGAGTCCAAGCGCCGGATGAGTCGGTTGAGGCATTCGTGGCCGCCATGAGGATAGCCGCCGCCCCCTGTAAATGGGGCGATATCCTGGAGATGGTCCTCAGGGACGGCGTGTTGTGTGGCCTGAAAGACAAGGAGGTACAGCGCAGCTTGATGAATAAGGAGCCGCCACCCACGCTGGCAGAGGTCATAGAGGCCGCGGAAGCCGCAGAGTCCACGAATGCTGGAGTGGACGAGATGCACCAGTGGCGTGAGTGGCGTCCTAGAGCCGGCAAGGCGGAAAATTCGGTGCACGGGAAGACCGGACAGTCGGTGCACGCGACTCGACGGGCCTCAAAGTCGTCTACGGAAGGCAGCGACGGCGAGGAGGTCCAGAAGGTCCGGAAGGGTGGTTGACGCTGCGAGGGTTGCGGAGCGGCCCACGAGCGCGCGAGATGCCCGTTCAGGAAGGCCGAGTGTTACACCTGCGGCCGTCGGGGGCACATCGCAAAGGCGTGCAGAAAGCGGAAAGAGGGCCGGAGGCAGTCACAAGACCGCGCGGCCAGACCGGACCGTCCAGCGAGGCCCAAAGATGGCGCCCAGACCACGAGGAAGCAGGACGGCGTGGGCCGCGTCTCGGACGGCAGCGAGGACGACGCCCCAGTGTTCAGCGTGTCCGCGGGACAGTCCCATTACTTCGTTGAGGTATTAGTACAAGGGGCCCCTATTAAGATGGAAATTGACTCGGGGTCCTCCTATTCCATAATTCCCCAGAAAGAGTTCCTGAAAATCGACCCCCACGTGCGGCCCAAGCTTAAAGCGTTGAGGTCCACGCTACGGGACGTACAGGGAAACAGCATTCCGGTGTTGGGGGTCGGGAAATTTCAGGTCAATTTTAAGAGACATTCTGCGGAACTGCCCCTAGTTGTCCTCAAGGGGGGAAGCTGTAGCCTCCTAGGGACACAGTGGTTTCAGCCTTTAGGTTTGTTCATAGGGGGGGTGCATACCGTGGGGGGGGGGACCCTATACAAGCGGTTTGCGATGCGCATCCCGCCGTTTTTAAGAAAGGACTCGGAAAGTTCAAGGGACCCCCTGTAGCTTTCGACATAGACCCGGAGGTCCGCCCGATAAGACTCAAACCACGCAGGGTGCCGTTCGCACTCAAGGACAAGATAGAGGCGGAACTGGACAAACTGGTGGGCCAGGGGATTCTTATTCCTGTTGATTCCGCGGAGTGGGAAACTCCAATTGTAACGGCTCTCAAGGCTAACGGGGAGGTGCGCATTTGCGCGGATTATAAGTGTACAATTAACAAGGCGATCCGCCCTAATGCATACCCGGTGCCAGTGATCAGCCACCTTTTGGCCAGGCTAAATGGGGGAAAGTGTTTCGCTAAACTCGATTTGGCACAAGCCTATCAGCAACTTCCTGTGACCCCCGCCACGGCCGCGGCACAAACGATAGTTACACATAAGGGAGCGTTCCAGGTGTCGCGGCTACAGTTCGGCGTGAACTCGGCACCCGGCCTTTTTCAGTCGCTTGTGGAACGCCTCCTGAAGGGACTGGAGGGGGTGTTGCCTTATTTTGATGACGTGTTGATAACAGGGGGGAGTGAGGCTGAACTAGCAAAAAGGTTGGACAAAGTACTGACCGTGTTCGAGAAAGCGGGGCTGAGATTGAGGAAGGATAAATGTGTCTTTTTCGAAACCGAAGTCGAGTTTTTAGGGTTCCGGATCACACCCGAGGGGATTAAACCGTCTAAATCCAAGGTAGCAGCCATTAAAAAGGCCCCTCGCCCCACATCCAAAACCGAGCTACAGTCCTTCCTGGGGCTCCTCAATTTTTACCATACATTCCTCCCGCGGAAGGCGTCCGTGGCCGAACCGCTCCATCGGTTACTTAAGAAGGAGGAGACATGGATGTGGGGTGACGAGCACGAGAGGGCGTTCAAAGAGCTAAAGCAACTCCTAACATCTGAGGCAATCCTGACGCATTTCGACCCCAAACGGCCAGTGGTCCTAGTGTGTGATGCATCCCCGGTGGGGGTGGGGGCGGTGCTTTGCCACGTGTTGGAGGACGGAAGGGAGGCCCCGGTAGCATTTTACTCAAGGTCCCTGTCCCAAGCGGAGCGAAATTACGCACAAACCGACAGGGAAGCGTTAGCAATAGTAGCGGGGACCAAAAAATTTCACGATTTTTTGTATGGCCGCCCGTTCAAAATCGTGACCGATCACAAGCCGCTGTTAGGGATTTTCACGGCAAGCAAGCCCACGCCGCAGATCCTGTCCCCGAGAATGCTGCGATGGGCTATTTTCCTCAACGCGTACCAACATGAGTTGGAGTACAGGCCCGGAAAGGAGATCAGCCATGCTGATGCGCTTTCGAGATCCCCTCTGCCCTTGTCGGACGACCAAAAGGCGAGAGCAGAAAGAGACCGCCAGGTGTTGCTAATTGAGGTTTTAGACGCACCCCCAATAGTACCAGCCGACGTTGCTAGGGCGACTGGCAAGGACAGGACGCTGGAGAAAGTCAGTTCATGGGTGCAGAAGGGGTGGCCGGCTTCGTCCCCGAGTACAGAGTTCGACCCATTCTTTAGGAAAAAGCTAGAGTTGTCCCTAGAGAGGGGGTGCCTTCTGTGGGGCCAACGGGTGGTGGTCCCTACGCCCCTGCGGACGAGGGTGCTCGAACTGCTGCACGTCAGCCACCCGGGCATAGTTCGTTCAAAGGCGCTGGCCCGGAGTTACTTCTGGTGGCCACAGCTGGACGCGGACATTGAGCACATGGTCGGCACTTGCGAGGCTTGCCAGGGGTCCCGACCTGAGGCGGCCCGTCTCCCGCATAGGGAGTGGGACACAGCAAGGGGGCCGTGGTCCAGAGTGCACGTGGATTTCGCTGGCCCGTTCCGAGGAACCATGTTTCTCCTGGTGGTGGATGCGTTCTCCAAGTGGCTGGAGGTTATCCCAGTAAAGAGCACGTCCTCCGCCACGACAATTAGCCAGCTAAGGAGTGCCTTTTCCACTTTCGGTTTACCCGACACTTTGGTCAGCGATAACGCTAGTTGTTTCACCTCCGCCGAGTTCGGGGCATTCATGGAGGTAAACGCCATTCGGCATGTCACATCCGCACCGTTTCACCCGGCCACGAATGGCCAAGTGGAACGGCTGGTGCGAACAACGAAGGAGGCGCTGCGGCGCATGGGCCCGGGGGACCTGAATCACCAAGTATGCCAGTTCCTCTTAGCGTATAGAGTAACCCCCTTAGCGTCAGGCTACTCGCCGGCGGAGCTCTTGATGCGGCGAAAACTGACCACGATCCTGTCCAGGCTAGACCCGACGAGAGTCGAGGATAAAGGAAAAAACATAGGGTTGGCAGTCTCGAAAGGTTTCGCCGCCGGGGACCCTGTTCACTGCAGGAACTATTCCAGCGCAGGGCCAGCCTGGGTGCCAGGGACGGTTGTAGAACAGACGGGGACAGTGTCGTACCGGGTCGAGACTAACACCGGCCTCCTTTGGAGGAGGCACGCAGACCAACTGAGGCACCGAGTGAGTGGGCCAGTCAGTGGAGCTCAGCAACAGGATTCAGCGTTAGGGTTCTCCCCCACCCGCTTAACCCAAGGGGGAGACAGCAGTGGACAACAGTCCCAAGCAAGGGGGGAAGGAAGCAGTAGCAGCGGCCCCGACTCATATCCTTTTGATACGCCAGTCCTATCAGGGGCCGGGGAAGGGGGAGAGGAGTTCGCGACCGCTGCCCCCGATTGTGATTTTGATTTTGATTTTGCGAGCCGGGGGGGTTTTCAGGAGTGTTCCCCCACCCATCCAAGCGAGAAGAGGGGTTTTTCGTTAGCCCCCAGTGCCCCCGGTTCCTCCCTAAGAAAGAGCACACCTCCCAACAACGCCGCGGAGCCGCGGCAAGTCACTAACGAGTCTCCCTCTCATATTACAGGACAGGAAACCAGGGGACAAAGAGAAGGTAGCAAACCCGGGGAGAGGCAGCCCGCATCGAGACCCCAGCGTGTTCGAAATAAGCCATCTTGGCTGAGAGACTTTGTCTCCTAAGGGGGGGGGAGTGTGTTTAAGTGTGGGCTCGAGACTTTGTCTCGTCCTAGGGGGGAGGGGTGTTGTGTTCTGATGGTTTTATTGTACACATGGATTACAATGTATCTGAGCCAATGTAACCTTGCCTATAGCAACAATGTAACCTTCAGCTGTATCATATAAACCCTGTAATAGGACGCGAGCTAATGACCACTAGCTGGCACCAGCGAGCGTCCAAGCTCTCTTGGTCCGAACTCATCAAAGGCAACAGCGCGGGAAGTTTTCCCGCCACCACCTACACCTGGACAAGAAGGCCGTGACCTGCAATGACGTCACGCAGACAGTAGCCAATGGGCTACCATGGCACCACGTTCAAATGTATTACTGCTGTATATAAAGAGCTATCGATCCGCCATTACCTCATGTTCCCTCTGTCCACGATGCAATAAACCTGAGTTAACCCAGCCCGAGGCTGTGTCCTGTGTCTTGGTTTGCATACACCAAACCTCCTTAAGACCAATCAAGAGATTGTTTAGGTCTTCCTCACTTTCTGCCATTAGGGTGGTATCGTCTGCATATCTCAGATTGTTGATGTTTCTCCCAGCAATTTTAATCCCATATTTTGATTCCTCCATCCCTGCATTGCACATTATACGCTCTGTGTACAAGTTGAATAAGCAGGGTGACAGAATGCAGCCCTGTCTTACTCCTTTTCCTATTCCAAACCATTCTGTCATTCCGTGTTCTGTCCTAACTGTTGCTTCTTGTTTCATGTACAGATTTCTCAGGAGGCATATGAGGTGCTCTGGTATTCCCAGCTCTTTAATTACTTGCCACATCTTGTTGTGGTCCACACAGTCAAATGCCTTAGTGTAGTCAATAAAATAAAAGTAAACTTGTTTCTGGTATTCCTTTGTTTTCTCCATGATCCAACGTACGTTGGTAATGTGGTCTCTGGTCCCCCTGCCTCTTCTGAAACCAGCCTGCACCTCTGGTAGTTCTCTCTCCACATCCTGCTGAAGTCTATCCTGTATAATCTTCAGCATCACTTTGCTGGCGTGTGGGATGAGTGCAATTGTTCGATAATTTGAACACTCTTTGGCATTGCCCTTTTTTGGGATTGGAACATATACTGATCTTTTCCAATCCTGTGGCCACTGTTTTGTTTTCCAAATCTGCTGGCATATTGAATGCAGTAATTTGACGCCATCATCTTTTAGAGCTTTGAAAAAATCAACTGGGATACCATCATCTCCACTAGCTTTGTTGTTTGCAGTACTCTTTAGGGCCTTTATGACTTCACTCTCCAGGATGTCTGGCTCAAGTTCAATTTCTTCATCATTGTGACTATCAGGAGTGTTGAGGTCCTTTTTGTAGAGTTCCTCTGTGTACTCTTTCCATCTTTTCTTAATCTCTTCTGCATCAGCTAGCTCCTTTCCATCTTTGTCCCTTATCATGGTCATTTTTGCTTTAAATGTTCCCTTGATTTCCCCGATTTTTTTTGAAAAGATCTCTGGTTCTGCCTCTTTTGTTGTTTTCCTCCATTTCTCTGCACTGTTCTTTTAGGTAGTTTTCCTTATCTCTCCTTGCTTTTTTTTAATATCCTGTGTTCAAATGATTGTATTTTTTCCTTTCTCCTTTTACTTTTGCATTCCTTCTTTCCTCTGCTATTTCAAGAGCCTCATCAGATAACCACTTTGCTTTCTTACGTCTCCTCTCCTTTGGTATGGTTTTCTTTGCTGCTTCCTGCATGATGTCCCTCATCTCCATCCATAATTCTTCTGGCACTCTGTCTACAGAGTCTAAGCCATTAAATCTGTTCATCACTTCCACCGTGTATTCTTTAGGGATGCTGTCTAGGTGATATCTGTCTGGTCTCCTTGTTTCCCTATTTTCTTTAGTCTAAGCCTGAATTTTGCGATCAGTAGGTTGTGATCTGAGCCACAGTCTGCTCCAGGTCTTGTTTTTGCTGACTGGCTGCAGAGTATGTAGTCAATCTGTTTTCGGTGTTGGCCATCTGGTGATGTCCATGTGTAGAGTCGCCTCTTGTGTTGCTGGAAGAGCGTGTTTGCTATGACCAGTGCGTTCTCTTGGCAGAACTCTATCAATCTTTGCCCTGCTTCATTCTGTGTTCCAAGACCAAACTTGCCTGTTATTCCCTCCACTTCTTGATTTCCTACTTTGGCATTCCAATCTCCTAATATAATTTGGACATCATTTCTTGGTGTCTGTTCTATGAGGTGTTCTAGGTCCTCATAGAACTGGTCCACTGTGGCTTGATCTGCACCAGTGGTTGGTGCGTATATTTGGATCACAGTGACATTGAAAGGTTTGCCTTGAATTCTTACTGACATCATTCTGTCATTTTTAGGTTGTATCCCATTACTGCTCTTCTCACTCTTTTATTGACAACTATGGCTACTCCATTTCATCTAAGGTTTTCTTGTCCACAGTAGTAGATATGATGGTTTCCAGAGCTGAATTCACCCATCCCTGTCCATTTTAGCTCACTGATGCCCAGGATGTCAATGCTTATTCTTTCTATCTCATTTTTACCACTTCCAGTTTACCTTGGTTCATTGATCTCACATTCCATGTCCCTATGCAGTATTGTTCCTTGCAACATTGCATTTCTCCTCTTTTCCTGTCCCTCCCCTTCCTCCACTCTGTGGTGTTAAGCATCCTGTATCATCTAGCCTGCTCCTTCATTTTGCCTTTTGTTTTGGTCAATAGGATTCTCTTGGCAAGCTTTGTGGCATGGTTTGCCGGTTTCTACGCCATTTTTCTCACATCATACATCTTATCACAGTTTTAGAAAGTTTAAAACAGTTTAAACAACATACTATCATGCATATTATCACACTTTCAAACACAGACTCTATGTCAGTTTCTATGTTAAGTCAGTATAAAGTCTCTATGTGAGTTGCTATGTTAAGTCTTCTACATTTTTCATATCGGCTACTTATCCTTTGCATGGGACTCTGAGTCTCGCCCCATGCTTTTCCTCCTCTGCCCTCTTCCCTTCTGCCAATGGGTCTTCTCCTTCGGCGCTCGGCTGGAGCCTGTAGGTGGTGGGTACCCCCGACTGGAAGCCTCACAGCGGCGGCGATGGCTGGCCTTTCCACCGCTCGGACAGCTCTCCTCCTCTTCACCCCCCAGCTGGGGGTGGTTGTCCGGCGGCGGCGGTGATGGTCAGCCTTTCCGCCACTCGGCCGCCTCTTCTCCTCTTCAACCCCTGGCTGAGGGTGGTTGTCTGCTGGCGGCAGCGATGGCCGGCCTTTCTGCCGCGCGACCACCTCTCCTCCTCCTCACCCCCCATCTGGGGGTGGTTGTCCGGTGGCGGCGGTGATGGTCGGCCTTTCTGCCGCTCAGCCGCCTCTCCTCCTCTTCACCCCCCAGCTGGGGGTGGTTGTACGGCGGCGGCGGCGGCGATGGCGGGCCTTTCCAATGCTCGGCCACCTATCCTCCTCTTCAGCCCCTGGCTGGGGGTGGTTGTCCGGTGATTTATATATATTTATATATATATAAATCTCATTTCAGCAATCAGGATCACCAGTTTCACCTACCATGGGAGATGGCTGGTGAGGATGGGACTTAGAACAACGCTTGAATCAGTTATGGATAGAGATTGCATTTGGCTTTATTGAATTATGAAGCATATTGATTTTTATAGACCTGGCAACAATAACTGTGTTAAGGAAGCATGGAACATGGATAATACAAAATAAATACATGAAAACAAATTGCTCTTTAAGTTAATTATTAAATTCATTCAAAAGCAGTGTTGGGATTGAAATGCTTGATGGCTGCTTTATAATACTTGCTTTTGTGGAATTTGTCTCGCTTTCCTCTGTTTGGAATATTAAATGTTAGACCTAGATGTAAATTTTGACATAGCTGCCTTTGCAGAGAAAAAGTAAACTTCTAGTTCCAACTATGCAGTCCTGTGTCGGCCCATGAGTAAAGCTACTATCTCAGTGGGCAGACAGAGCTCAGTGGTTAAGAAGCTCACCTTGTTAGCTGGAAGGCCGGCAAGTTGGCAGTTCAAGACCTGGGTACTGCATGATGGTCTCTGTCTCAGCTCCTGCCAACCTAGCAGTTCGAAATCAAGAAATAACAAGTAGATAAATAGGGACCACTTTGGTGGGAAAAGATCTCAGGGACATGAAAGGCGCCTCATTCGGGTATCTCCTGAGTGGATTTTCTTCAGCAAAAATCCTTTCAACCCAGAATAATTTCTGACATGAATTATTATTATTATTAGGGGACAGACGTGGGATGGTTTGTTAAGCATCCTGTATGTAGTTGCATCATCACTCTTCAAGAAGAACCTAACTGCCAAGATTCTTAGGTTATGTTGGGCACCATCTTGTCTGTTGTGTCAAGCACCAAGATATCTTGGGTCTTCCTTGGCTTCTCTATCACTGTTCCTACTGCCTTCCCCATATTGAAGGAAGGCATTTGCAGTGGGGAGCCTTTCTATCTATGTAAGCTCTGTGCACAATTTTAAAACTCTGGAAAATCAGGGCCTGCTTGAATCTTCTTCTTTCACTCCTGACTTAAAGGTAGCTAGCTTCAATTGTTTTTTTTTTTTGGTTGTCGGACACTTGGCCTGCTTGAACTACTTCTTTTTTCCTGGACTAGCCTTGTTCCTCTGTCTGCTCCTGGCTTTGACCTTGGACTTGGATTTGGACATGGATAAGTTTTGCTGCTTTGACCTTTAGCTTGGTTGTCCTGGGTCCTGGTGCCAATATAGCTAGCCAATAGCCTATGTCATGAACTCTGATAATTGTCCACCTGTTGATTAATCTAATATGTTTTGAGACATAGCCAGAGGTTAACCATGCAGTCTGGAGTTTCCAGGAGCTAAAATTGAACAGCAACTTTTCTAAACTCTGAATATGACATACCAGAATATTCACACAGTTATCACTTAGATCCATCACCTTTGGACTTTATTTGAATGTAGCAACATCTGTGATTTGTCCACAGGGTTATGAATGCTGAATAACAAAGGCCAGTAAACAACAGCACATGTTCGGTCCTTGGAACATGTATGAAGGCTTGAACATGTAGGTTTGGCCTACTTCTATTGTTTGATTCCACATAGCAGAATTCAGAAAGGTTTTCCAGCCAGTGACTTTCTATTTATGAGACAGGAAGGGATAACTTTTGGAAGAGATCTGCTATAATGTCTGCAAACTTTATCTGTTGAATGCTGAGTTATGCAATTTGGTGTTCAACAGATAATGCTTGTGGATATTCCTTAACTTATGGAAATTCACACCGAAATGTTACCAAGACAATTAGGAACTAGCTACAGCAAGCTGCACAAATCCTATACCAAGAGGATTCTGGACAGTAAACTGTATAGAAAAAACTGTCATCTCATCTATACTGGTGTGCTGTTTTGGGATGCTGGAGTGGGGAGGAGGACTTGGCAACAATGAATGTTGTGGCAATATTTAAAGCACTGTGAACATTTCTATTGCTTAAAATACAAAGCAGTCGAAGGTCATAATCATGGTCAGATTTAGAACTTGTTAATCCTGCTGGGTAAACAATCATTTAAAGCTCTTTATTCCCAGCAGAACACAATGGAAGCACTTTGTGTTGCCCACCTCTGTTGTCTAAGAGCATTTCCAATCCAACAGAACAGTGGGAGGAAGAGACATAATAACAGTAATACAGAGAGAGTATATTCCAGCACTGACTCAGTCTATTCTTTAGATCTACACCCTTAGAGACAGAAAGGGGAAAATAAATGGGAATGAAATTGCTTTGATGTTATAAACTACAACAAAAAAAATAGCTTCAATCTTCATACAGATGTCTAATCAGCCATTGGCAGCATTTTATATTACATCCATTTTGATATTAATATTTGAAGTAAACAACATTAATTGGTTGAAATCACTAGGCTTTTTTCTTAAATGTTGGGCCAAATTATATATTATGTTAAGCTTTCATTTTATAAAGTGTATAATGCCAGCCACTGACATTATGGGGAAAACAATCTGAAGACAATTTTTAACCTGCTCATTCTTCACATTGTTTTGCAGCTGGATTTCATATCTTCCAGTTGTCATTTGCTCCAATCATGCTATTAGCACAACTGGAAGAGTGAATTTCAGCTACAAAATGGAGCTTTAGATAATTTACGGTTCCGACTATCCTCAGTCAGCAATGTGCAGGATTAAATATAAATCTGTGGGCTGTAGCATACACAGCATAATGTTATTGTTATTCTCTGTTGCAAATTCCTTTAAATTATTGGTGCCCTTGGTATTGAACCCAAGTCTACTGTGCTCTAGTTGGACATACTCTCCACCACACCATACTGCCTTTCACACTACACTGGCTCTTCTAAATTCTTCAGCACTGTTGCAATATGTTGCAAAAGTACTATGATCAGTAACATAGCATTACATTCCTCACAGTTGGAGAAGTGGAAAGTGGGACAACACTGGACCAATGCTCCAGAGAGGAATAGAGAGTATGTTATGCCTCCACAGTATGTTAAGGATACACACCTCCAAATGGTTGTCCTCTGTTGCATCTTGGCCTTCTTTAATTCTACCTCTGACTATAGAGAACTTCCGAGAAGCCAAAGTATTAGCGCCCCAATCAAGGAAGCAAGAGGAAGGACCTTGCCCCTGTGACAGAATTGTGTCCAACTCTACTTGTATCGAGAGAGGCAGTTCAGGTCGTAGTGACAGCTGGCCAAAAACATCCATGAAGGGAGATAAAAGGGGTATAAAGGTTGACAAAGCAAAGAAAGTGGCTTCATTTTGACTGTCCAGGGTTTGATCGGGACACAAAAGAAGAAGTAGAATAAAAATGTTCTAGTCAAGCTGCCAGGGTACACAGAAAGAGCCTCTCTGAAGATTGTGGCATTTTTGAACCACAATCGGGCATACCCCAGGCAATGGCAACCTTGTGCTGGCTACCCTTTCCTCAAACAAGGTCAGATGGAATGAACTACAAAATGAATTCACCAAAGGTGAAAGTAAAGGTTTTCCTTGCTTGAAAGCCAGTCATATACGACTCTAGGGTTCAGTGCTCATTTCTGTTTCAAAGCCGAAGAGCCAGCGCTGTCTGCTTTTGCAGATGTTTCCATGGTCATGTGGCAGGCATGACTAGACACCGGAGCACACGGAATGCTGTTACCTTTCCACCAAAGTGGTCCCTATTTATCTACTTGCAATTTCTTGCTTTCGAACTGCTAGCTTGGCAGGAGGAATTCACCAAAAGGTGGCTTCATTTTAGCAGTTTAAAGTCTGACCTAGACACAAAAGAAAAAGTAGTAAGCTGATTAGCATCTCTGAATCTCCTTCAGGATCATGAGTGACATGAGAGAGTCCTTCATAACCCACATCCATTTAAAAGAGGTGAACCTCCTTCAGTGTACACATATGAACACAGAGATGGCACAGATTTATGGGATGACTGTTCAAAAGGATGCAAACAACCCATCTGATGCATCAGCCATAGCAAGAAAGCAGCAACCACCATCTCTTTGTGCAGTCTGAATCATTAGCCCTAGTGTATCATTTGTACATATGGTAAATTTGAAAAAAAATTTTTTTTAAAAATCTTCCCTTGAGAAGAGCAACACATAATAATTTCCTTTCTCAGAGAGTGAGCAAAAATAATCTTGCAGCTCCTCAATTTTGCCTGCAAGGATAATGGAAACATGAATTTTACAACTCTAGCTTGAAGTTGCCATTTTAATATTTCCCAAAGCCCCTAAGTACCTGTAGTAGCTTTGCTATGTAGGCCATTGAGGACATTCTGAGAAAATTTAGGATAATAGCTGTCCAGACCCTGGCAGAACCCTATGGCCCTTTTACCAATATTGGTTTGATGCTTCTGGTCTAAGATAAGAATCAGTTCATCGGGGACCTGTTTAAGACTTCCTTCAGGCTGAATTGCCTATCCTAATATTTGTAGCAGCAGAATCAATGGAAAGTAACAGCAACATCGCACATTGTCAGTACACTACAGATCTTATTACACATTTCCATACAATGGTCAATACTTTTCTTGTCTTATAGCCGAAAACATCTCCCCTGAGAAATATACTTCATGTACAGATGAACTGAGGAATAGTTGTTCTGTAATGAGAGAAGGAGAGGACTCTAAATCCTTTATGGCAAGAGGGAGCTTACACAATCATATTGGTTGGCTTGCTTGCTTGCTTGCATTCTCTGTTGATCTTTTTTATTTTTCTCTCCCTTTTTCACTTGGTGAGTAAGGTCAATTCACTGGCTCATTTCACGGTGTCAAAATGAGCAAATATTGCATTTGTCCATCCAGATCATACTTCACTGCATCTCAAGAAACCTACTTTTCAAATAATTTCAAAAATTAGGCAGAAAAAGAGATGGGATTGTTTATTTGTTTGGCTGTGAAGATGAAATGCAGAAAGAAGTAAATTCCCACAAGGAATGTAGAAGGAAAAGGACAGAGAGAGAGATAATTAGATGGATACCAGTATCAATTATGGAAAAGAGTTGTACAGATATACAAATCAAGTGGAGCTGCAGAGATTCCTATAACTTTCTTATGTCTGCTCCCTTGAAAACCCAAATAATTTTGCCAGAATCCTATTGACAATATATTCATGCAAAAGGAAAATAATGCTACTCAGAAAAATATTTGCTGTTCATTGAAAGGTTGCTGGGTACGTCCCTCAGCCAGGTGTATGCTGAAAAAAAACACCCAGCAGCTTGATAATAAATGTCAGTTTGGAACCATAATTTATGTAAATTATCTTGTGTGCATGTAAACCATCATAGGATACTGTGTGTTTTTCCTTTCTACCTCCTTCTTTTCAAAGACAATTGAGAAGATTATTTCAGCAAATTATATTCACTGACCCAATCTGTGATGGATAGATCTAAGACAAAAGAGTGCCCTCAAAGATATCATTATTTTTAACAAAGTTCTTACTGCCAGGATTTAAACCTCGGTAGAGAACTTAAAAACTTTTATGAATGAGGGAAGGAACTGTACAAGATCTGAGGAAACCACCATATGGTGATATTGCAGGAAACAGAGCACAGCAATTTGGGAAACTTGAAGAGGACTTCATAGGGATTCAAGGTGGACCAGCTTTGCCCTGAAATCCCCCCCCCCCCCCAAGTCATTGCCAGAACAACCCATCCTTTTTAGAGACAGTGCTGGTTCAATATTCTGGGGAAAGTCACCCTCACTTCCAAAACCCTCACTCCTTCCCTCTTCTCTACAGAATGGACATTTTCCTCTTGACTCTATTTGAAAAGCTGCCCAAAGGTAGTACTAGAACAAATGAAGGAATATGTTTACATACTTAGAGAGTGTGTTTGTATGCTCAGAGAGGGCAGAAGGGCATGTAACGACAGTCAAGAGCTGGAGAAAGAAAAGGGACAAAATATCTGAGACTCAATTTCTCTGTGTTTTTTCTAAGACTTCCTGTATTTTCTTTCTTTTCTTGTACTCTGTTTCTTGAGACTCTGTTTCTAGTTTCCAAGTTGGAATTTGTAATTTGCACATTTTCCATAATGTGTGCTTGTATTTATGTGTTCATTTACTCAGTGTACAAATTCTCCAAGTGAAAAGTATGTGAATGTATCATTCTGTGCCCAATGCTCTTTCTCCAAAATGTTCTGTATACAGTGATACCTCATACAACGTCCAAACATGGTTCCACAAGTTTGGACTTTATACAGATTTGGACTTTGTATGAGGCATGCAAAATCCTAGCCGCGATGCCTCATACAATGTCCAAATCCTTGCCGTGATGCCTCATACAATGTCATTTCCATAGAGATACATTGTACTGTAACAGCACAGACTTCAGGGCAAAGTCAAGGAAACAGACAGGAAACTGACAGAACTTTAAGAAATCATTGTCTAAAGGCTAAAAACATTACAAAAACATGTCAAACAACCCTGATTTTAGGGGACAAACCATACAACAAGTTTTTAACTTTTGAAAACTTTATGAAGTGCCAGTTTAAAGGTTAACATGTCCCATCATGCAGCACGATGTTAATCTGCAGCTAATCTGTGTTAAAGAATGGTCCAAGAACCTGAAAAATGCTGCAAAAATCCCAGGAATGCTTCAAAAATTCTGATGAAAAAATTCGAAAAAATCAAAAACGTGCTCAAAACCACTCCTAAACACTCTTCGCCTCGTACAAAACCCACAAGAGCAATGCATGCATGCATCTTGCCTTTTATACTGCCCAGGCACAATGCAACCTGGGGAAAACCCCAACATTTTTCAAGGAATTAAGGGATGTTGTATGAATTCAATGTTGTACGAAGCGGATTTTGTATGAGGTATTACTTGTATTCTTTAAATGTGTGGGTTCTTGAGAAGAGGCATACTTCTTGCATTGAATCTGTGAAAAAACTGTTTGCATCACAGCTGTCAAATCTAACAAAATCCAGCTCCATACCAGTCCTTGGCAGATGTCAGACAGTTCTTGCATTTGACACCAGCAATTCCCAGAGAAGGAAGAATGCTATTGCAGGCGCACCCCCCAATAACGGACTCAGACACCATTGAAAGTGGATAACGGCATTGGGCCACATTTATTGATTCATGCCCTAGTCCGAATTATAAATTTGTATTGGTAAAATGACCAATCATAATTCTTAAGGCAAGCAGGCCGAAGTAACACTGGTAAGGTACCACCCAAAATTGCCAATGGCAATTGGTTACAATGTATCAATTTGTATCAATTTGTTTGTTGACAACAAACAAATTGTTGACCGTAGTCAATATCTAACTCATGACCCCACCCTCTGACTCGTATCCGTGAAATCACGGGGTGATGCATGCTGGCTAGCTATCGCCATCACCCCGTCGCCTGGTTCGTCGTTGACCGGACAACGTTTAACTAATTTATTCCTATCTAGTGTTGTCCAGTCAATTGCGAACCTGCCGGATACCTGTGGGTCATAACTGTTTACCTTACCAGTGCTACCCGCCCATGTGACCAAAGTCAACAGTAGTCGTAGAAGAACCCCTATATCAAACCATAGCAACAGTGTGGGATGGGCAAAAAAGCCAGGACCCGGAAGCCAATGTGGGTCCCAGCCAAAAATTCCCACCCGGCCCCGAAGCGACCAGAATATCACACTGTTAACTAGGGAGGGGGTGGAGGGGAAAAAACTTCTCCGCTCCGTCGCTTAGCTAAAATGGCAGCTCGGCTGCCTCGTGGCCACCCCTTTTATAAGGGAGCTGGCCACGCCCTAAACTACCTGGATCATTCGTCCTGTGGGGGGGGGGCGCAAAGAGCGCGGCGGCCATTTTGGCGCCGCGCTTGCATTGCAGGCGCACCCCCAATAACGGACTCAGACACCATTGAAAGTGGATAACGGCATTGGGCCACATTTATTGATTCATGCCCTAGTCCGAATTATAAATTTGTATTGGTAAAACGACCAATCATAATTCTTAAGGCAAGCAGGCCGAAGTAACACTGGTAAGGTACCACCCAAAATTGCCAACGGCAATTGGTTACAATGTATCAATTTGTATCAATTTGTTTGTTGACAACAAACAAATTGTTGACCGTAGTCAATATCTAACTCATGACCCCACCCTCTGACTCGTATCCGTGAAATCACGGGGTGATGCATGCTGGCTAGTTATCGCCATCACCCCGTCGCCTGGTTCGTCGTTGACCGGACAACGTTTAACTAATTTATTCCTATCTAGTGTTGTCCAGTCAATTGCGAACCTGCTGGATACCTGTGGGTCATAACTGTTTACCTTACCAGTGCTACCCGCCACACGGAGGGGCTTCAAAGAAGGCCTGACACCCCCCCCCCCAGACCGTCAGCTCGGTCAACAGGCCTATTCGCCAATCACCCAACAGGAGATCCATACCTCCTCGCGACAGATGGACCCCATCCCCTGCATACAAATCATAATTTTCTAGGCCAATAGCGGGGTGACGACTGACCCGTCCCCAAGCCTTGTCGGCAAGGAACCGCGCCACCGCCCTATTGACCGCGCGCCTAGCGCGGTCAAGGGCCATGAGGTCAACTCCTCCTCTGTAAGAATGGCGCGGGACCATGTCCGACCAAACCAGGGTTGCGGGAGGCCAGACGTAGTGCAAGTAGGCAAGGTCCTCGCAAATTGCATGCTTGAGCGACAAGCCGGTGACCTGACCCAAATCGTTGCCCCCCAGGTGCATGATGAGAATGTCAGGCGGGGCAGCACTTCTGCCTGAAAAAAGAAAAGGCAGCAGCTCCCGCCATAACATCCCAGGCTTACCATGCCATGTGAGACTGGCGTGTTCACCCAGTCCCAGTCGGGGTCCCCACTCTGTCGCCGCAGCGTAACGCGCTGCCCTTTGCACGTAGCTGTGGCCCACCAGCCATACTGTCACCGGTGTAATACGACACCCAGGGTCTGTAAGAAAATTGAGGAAAAAAGGAAGGTAAGGTGACTGTATTGGTACTCACGGCGGAAGTGGGCGCACATAAAACTGAAAACATTGTGAACCCCACCTCCCCATGCTGCGTATGTCAGCCCCGGAGTACCCAAAAGCAGCTGCTGTAGAGGCTGCCCCAATACGGAATGAATGTGTGCCATAACGGGCACCTGGTAGGCCCACCCTGGCGAGGGCTCTGCCTGTCACCTTCCAAAATTGAAATTTAGTAAGGGGAGACCCATCTTGGTGACAGAAAAACGGGCCATGGTGCGTGCCACGCAGTGCAAGAAACTCCTGTAGAGCACCAACCGGACAGATGTCTGCCAAAGAACACCGTAGCAGTCTTACACCACTGCCTGCGCCCTGCTGATCAGTCTTAGAGGAGCGTATCCTCAACTGGGCCCAGTCTTTGGCAACATAGACATCTTCGAGTTCCAGTGCCCTACAACTTGCATCCGCCTTAGACAGCATCACAAGTTCGCTGATGCGGAGCGCTCCAAAAAATGCCACCGTTGTGGCTGCATGAAAAACGGCTGCCTCATAACGATCAAAACAGAGGCCTGGCCAGCCCCGGGCCAACTGGGTAAGAACCCCTGGGGAAATAGGGTGCCGGTCGTCCGGGCAACGCCTGCGCTCACGCACCCACCCCTCCAAAACATGTCTCACACGGAAGTCAGAGGTGCTGTCCACACGACCCCTCACCTTGGCCATGAAAGCCAGCGCCGAGAGCTTGGATGCTATGGTGCGAGGCCCTGGGAATGCAGGTGAACCATGAACCGCAGAACATGATCCACCGGGATAGGCCAGGTCTCTGGCAGGTGAAATTGGGCAGAAAATGCCCTATAAGAATTAAAAGCTTGTTGATACGCCTTACGCATGCGGGGCGCCAGTGACAGGCTGATCGCCCGGTTCACCTCTCCCTGCCAATGGTCCATATCTCGTCCGGGAGTGGCGAGGGAAATTCCTCCGCATCCGGGGCCAAGGCACGGAACCGGGAGATCTGCAGGCGGGACAAAGCGTCGGCAATATCATTATTAACCCCTGGGACATGCCTAGCCCTGAACAAAACGTTGAGGCGCAGGCAGCGCAGCACAAACTGGCGCACTAGGTCCATAACCCTGGGCGATTTGGAAGTCTGTGCATTGACAATGTGGACAACAGCAGCGTTGTCACACCAGAAATGCACGACCGAGTTGGCCCATTCCTCGCCCCACAGCATCAAAGCCCCCAGGATAGGAAAAAATTCAAGGTATGTGAGATCACGCAGGCGACCAGTGCCTGCCCATGCCGGTGGCCACCCACCATAGGCCCACTTCCCATTGAAGTACATCCCATAACCCAGGGATCCTGAGGCATCAGACTGGATCTGAAAATTTGGGGAAGCCAGGAGGTCAGACCTCCAAAATGAGACCCCATTGAACTCCCTCAGGAACTGTAACCAGACGAACATGTCTGCCCTGATACCCCGGGTAATCCTGACTCTATGGTGGGGCCTGGAGAACCCTGCCATGGCGTCGCATAAGCGCCGAGCAAAAGCCCTGCCCAGTGCGACCACCCTGCAGGCAAAATTGAGGTGACCATGTAACACTTGGAGTTCCCTCAGCGATGCCTTGCGCTTGGCCAGCAAATCCGAGATGAGGGCCACTAACCGGGACACCTTATCCCCCGGTAACCTAGAAGCCTGCGCTACTGTGTCGATCTCCACCCCCAGGAATACTAGCTTGTTAGATGGGCCCTCGGTCTTTTCGGGCGCTAAAGGGACACCGAGTTCCTCCATTAGCGTCTGAAATGTGTTGAGGAGACGTGTGCACGTGTCCCAGCCCCGTTCACCCCCGAATAAAAAGTCATCCAGGTAATGGGCTACAGACCGGGACCCTGACCTGCGGACGAAAGCCCACTCCAGGAAGGTACTGAAACGCTCGAATGCAGAGCATGATATGGAACAGCCAAAAGGCATGGCCTTATCAAAATAATATTCGCCCCGAAATTTAAAACCCAGCAACTCGAAGTCGCCCGGATGCACTGGCAGTAGGCGAAAAGCCGACTTGATGTCGCATTTAGCCAGCAGGGCACACGGGCCGCACGAGCGCACCATGCGCAGCGCGTGGTCAAAGGATGTATACCTGACCGAACAAAGGTCATCAGGGATAGCATCATTGACCGATCGGCCGGCTGGGTAAGACAAATGATGAATAAGGCGAAATTCGCCTAGCGACTTTTTGGGAACTAAACCTAGGGGCGATACCTTAAGATTGGGGAACGGGGGTGCAGGGAAAGGGCCAGCAACCCTGCCCACATCAACCTCCTTCCTAATGCTGGCAGCAGCCACCTCCTCCCTTCCCCTAAGAGATAAAAGATTGAGGGCATCCTGAGGGGACCTATCACCCATGAAAGGGATACGGAACCCTTGCTGAAAGCCTCAAAGGAGATACTCCGCATCCTCCCTCTTCGAGTACGATGTGAGCCAACGCTCCAACATACGCACATTAATTGGGGAGGGGGCCTTTTGGTACACTACCTCCATCTGCGGCAGTCTTGCCAGCCCACTGTCCGCCCTTCCCTCTGCCCCGCGTCCCTCCAGGCCTGGGACAAGCAGAGGCTGCGTGGGGGCCCGCACAGGTGGGACACTCATGCCTGTACTTGCAATTTTTCCTATTGCAGGAACCATTGGACGAGAAAGTCCAGCACAGCAGGCGGGCTGGAACCCCCTGCCCCGCCACCTGGCGGGGAACCTGAGCTGGAGCCACTCGCTGGACCGCATGTCCGCAATGGTATCTCTCCCCTGGCGCGGGGCGCGTGGGCATCATGTACAGAAGCCAAAGCCTCTGGCACGGCTCGTCCCACCTCATCTCGGGGTGCAGGGGAATCTGCATACGAAATTCCTCGTCATAAGCCAACCACGAGGGGCCCGGAAAATCGACCATCGCCCTGTAGATGTTGTCCAAATATTGGACCATCGGAATAGCCAAATCCGGCCGCGCTCTCAAGTACACTGCCATGTAGATTAAATAAGCCGGCAGCCAGTTGGCCCAGGTACGTGGTGGCTTGCGACGACGTGCCTGCTCCTTATCCTTCTCATCCTGCCCCTCCCTCTCCTCCTTGGTGGGCTCTCTGTTTAAGAGTGAGAAGATATCTACATACTCCCCCCGCCATATCTTTTCTCTGGTGGCTTGTGCTAGGTGGTCACCCAGTGGCAAAGAATATCCCGCCGTTGGCAAGGCCGAAACTGGGACCGCAGACAACGCAGGCATCTGAAAAGAGGCCTGTGCTGGCCCCGCCACCCCCAATACATTCCCGGCAGGGTAGGGAACACCTGCAACCCCAGGGGTCTGGGTAGCAGTTGTCATCGCCGAGTGGGGCGCCGGCGGCTGGGCCACCGCACCACCCGCGCGAGGCCAAGGCCATTGAAAGTCCACCCCCGTAGTGGCAATGTGTGTAGGTGTATTGGCTTGTACTGCATACTCACATGTTGCACCCCCGCAGGCCGCCCCCACCGGGGGTTCCGGCCCACCGGGGGTGTCGGAGCTCACGACCGCCGTAGAGCTCATCATCGGGGCCTGACCCACACCTGCGTGCTGGCCGGGGAGCTGCGAGGCAGTGGCCGAAGTTGCGCCACGCGCCTGCAGCAGCTCGACCCGTCCTGTCGCCTGCTGCTGCCCGACCGACGGCGCCTCAAAATGAACCCCACAAGTAGCCCCAGCATGGCTGGCCCGAGCCAAGGAGGCCTCGAGGGCCGCCACGCGGGCCAGTAAGGCCTCCACGCTGACCTGGGGCCAAGGGCCGGCCGGCCTGCCTGTTAGAGGAGTGGGTACAGGTCCCTGTACCCCAGGACCCGAATAGGGCCATTGTTCCGCACCAAAGCCCGGAAGGGTCGGTGCATGCACCTGCCAAGGCAGGGGGCCACACCACCCCCCAAGGCTAGAAGGCCCCGGGGGGAGCTGCGCCACAACTGCTGCAGGCCCAGCAGAATGGGCAAAGCCAGGAGCGGTGTACACCGCTTGCGGGCCGCGGGCCGCAGCCCTCACCGAGCCCATGCTTGGGTCTCCCGCTTCCGGCCAAGGGGTGATCGACCCCATCCCGCCGGTCCCGGCGGGTGCCGGCAAAGGCGGCTGCTGGGGAGGCGCCACCGTGGTCCTCCGACCCGGATTGCGCCTCCTACCCGTGCGAGCCGCACTCGAAAGCGCCTTCTTCTTCGGAGGCATCTCACTCAAGGCAAAAGGAAGCCGAAAGAGAAGATTCGCCGCCAAAAGGCTTCCAATCTAGGTAAGGAGCGACGGAGACACAGGGGAAAAATCTTCTCCGCTCCGTCGCTTAGCTAAAATGGTAGCTCGGCTGCCTCGTGGCCACCCCTTTTATAAGGGAGCTGGCCACGCCCTAAACTACCCGGATCATTCGTCCTGTGGGGGGGGCCGCAAAGAGCGCGGCGGCCATTTTGGCGCCGCGCTTGCATTATGTCTGCACATACTATTTGTGTTGAGTTTTCTGGTTTCACATCAAAATAGAAGGGCAGGTCCTCTAAACCAGGGATTCTAAACCTACAGGTCATGGGCCAACCCAAGCCCACAGCACCATTCTATGGGGCCTGTGTTGTTGCTGCCGCCACAACAACCATAAATGCATCCGTAGCTGTCATAAACATGTTTCCAACAGCCGGGGACACATTTTACGGCAGCATTTACAGCAGGGGGGATCACCAGTCCAACCCGCTCAGCTGTCTGAGGGGGAATGGTCTGACCTGCGGATTGAAAAGGTTGAGACCCCCTGCTCTAAACTCTATGTGAGAGGTTGGGAGACAGTGAAAAGTTTGAATCTTCAGCAGCTTCAGGCTGAAGCTGGTGGGTATCTATGAAGCCTTCACAGTTGTTCCAGATGATAGTTCTGCCTCTGTGTTTCTTTAAATCACCAGCCCAAATACGACTGCAAAGGTGCTCAACTGTTGCTAATTGCACTATCAAAGGGATGATTGACTCACTACTGCCTCTTCTTAATTGTTAAATATCTTTGTCTGTTGCTCAGGGAGCAGACTGTTGCTCAAAATATTGAAGAATTGCACCAACTTTTTCATCCATAGGAAAAGCAGTGCAATCCAAACTCAAAAAAGGTGCCAGGCATAATGGTTTTGGAAAAGACAGAAACCTCTGGAACTGGCACAGGGGCACTTGGGCTGGCTACAATGCCACTGTGCTGTCTAGTATTGGAAGTGTTATTGCAACTGGGTCTAGTGGATTTACTTCTGTGCTGGCCAAGGTCTGATGACAGGAAAGTGAAAAACAGATGGAGGAGAGAAAGAGTTGATGTATGCCACCTGAACCCCTTCTAAGCCCAGATACACTGGCCCTGTGCTGACCAAGATTAGGACAGGGTCAAGGTCAAGTTGGTAACTTCCCAAATGTACATGAGAGGAATGGAAGGTGGTGGATTCAGCACAGCCTCAGTTGGCCTGGTGCGAGATCAGTCAGCCCCTTTTTTCTTGTTGTTCAGTCGCACAGTCGATTGTGACCCTATGGACCATTGTCCTGCAGGCACCTCTGTCCTCCACCATCCTCCTCAGCCTGCCCAGGTCTGTGCCCATTGTGTCTACAATACCATCAAGCCATCTCATCCTTGGCCGCCCCCTTCTCATTTTGCCCCCCACTTTCCCCAGCATCAAGGCTTTCTCAAGTGAATCCTCTCTTCTCATTTGATGTCCAAAGTACTTTAGCTTCATCTTTACTATTTGACCTTCTAAGGAGCAGTCAGGGTTGATTTCTTCTATGATTGACCTATTTGTTCTCCGCACTGTCCAGGGGACTCTCAAAGGCATCTATTCTTCTGCGCTCAGCTTTTCTAATGGTCCAGCTCTCACACCCATACATTACCACTGGGAATATCATTACTTTGACTATACGAATTTTTGTTTGCAAGGTCATGTCTCTACTTTCACTATATTCCCCAAGTTTCTTATAGCTTGTCTCCCAAGAATCAGTCACCTTAGTAGCTTTTAAAACAAATAAATAAAATAACAGAAGTCCTGCCAAAGAGGAGATGTACTTTTCAAAAGAAGAAATAAAAGCCTTAGGAGAGAGACTTTGTTGGGTTGGGGTTACCCCAGCTATGTTTGTGCCTCCTCATATCTCAATGAAGTAATGGACAGGTGGGAAGGTGCTTTCTGTGAGGGAAAAGCTTCCTTTTCAGTACCAATTCACATAGTCATGTGTTTGAATCAATCCAAATGGATTTGCAATTTTGTAAAAGGAGAACCTTTCCTGGTAGACAGGAAAAGTTGTAATTGGGGGCTGTGGTGGCTTAGTGGTTAAGACGCTGAACTTGATGACTGGAAGGTCAGCAGGCAGGGCTGTAGCCAGGGGGTGGCAGTTTGCCCACCCTCAAAATCCTGGCTGCTGACCTACTGTCAGGGTGGTAGCCAGGATTCTAGATGTGGGTGGGCAAATATTTTTTCAGGATGGGCAACAGGTATATATGGGAAACAGGTATATATTGCCCATATATACCTGCTGCCTATCCTGATTTTTTTTTGCCCACCCACATCTAGAATCCTGGCTACGGCCCTGTCAGCAGGTCAGCAGTTCGAGTCCCGAGTACTGCACAATGGATTGAGCTCCTGTTTCTGTCACTGTTCCTGCCAACCTAGCAGTTCAAAAGCAAGAAATTGCAAGTAGATAAATACAGTAGGTACCACTTTGGTGGGAAGGGAAATAGGATTCCATGCACTTTGGTGTCTAGGCATGCCTTCCACATGTCCACGAAAATGTCTGCAGACAGACAGTCCTGGCTCTTTGGCTAAGCACTGAACCCTAGACTGGCTTTTGAGCAATGGTGACATTTACCTTTAAAAGGAGATCTCCTGATAGACGGGAAAAGTTGTAATTTAGGACTCTGGACTGATTCTCATTTCCTGTTGCATAGACTTGATCAATGTGTGCATGAGTGTGAGTGTGTGTAAATCAGCCCCCCAAAACAACAACAACAACAACACAACATAGTATTCTCATCATATATATTCAAATTACAGTTTTAGAAATGTAGTGTTCCATTCTTGATTGCAGCTGTAATTTTGCAGTTGTCACATTGTGGATTTTTTAAAAAGGTATACACTATACGCTACATCCCTCGATATACTCCTGTGCCTACAGAATAAAAATAAGGCCCTACTTCAAAGGAGAACTGGTGTATTCTGGCAGGCCGGCTGGCAGACATCCTTAGTGTACGGGCCACAGAGTCTCAAAATTGACTTTCTCTGCTCTGCTGATTTAATTACTGGGAAGCGTCTTGCCTATAAAATGAATAATCAGGTCTTATACATTATTAGTTCTGTTACATTACAGTGTCACTGTTGCCCAGTTTATATTTAATGCTCAGAATTGCTTTCTCCTGACCTTGATGGCATTCTTCCATTGATCTTTCTGGAAGTCTTTTAGGAACAGTCAGTGATCTTGAAATGAGAGCTCAGAAAGGAAGCATATGATCTGGACTCAGCTATCAACCAGAGGACCAAAGCAGAGAGAAGATCAACTTGGCTTCATTCAAAAACTGTGGGAGCTTATTTCGCCACATACATAGGTAAAGTTAAAGCTCAAAAGCCAGTTGTGTCTGATTCTAGGAGATGGAGCCCATCTCTGTTTACATCCCAAGAGCCAGAACTGTCTGCAGATGCAGACAGTTCCACAGTCATGTGGCAGACATGACTTGATGATGGAGAGCACGGAATGCTCTTACCTTTCCCTATTTACCCATTTGCAATTTCTTGATTTTGAACTGCTAGGTTGGCAGGAGCTGGGCAGAAGAGACGATGTGAGCTCTCAACTGTTATGGGATGGCAGAGGAGATGAGAAACCAACTCTCTCCTCTACTATTGGCTAGAGTCAATACACCTGCTGATCAAGGCTTCTGGGAATTGAAGTTCAAGAACACCTGGAGCACCAAGGTTGGCCACCCTGGGTTAGACTGACATGAGGATTATGAGGCTGTATTCAGTGGTGGGCTGACCCATCAGGCAACTGGGACTCAGCCTGGGGTGCCCCCGAAGCCCCTAGTACCATGGCACCCCCCCCCTTGTGTGCTAATCCAAAGAGCCGAGCTGCGATGCCTGGAATGATTGAGCAAAGGAGCAGGACTTTGTGTTCCTCTGCCTGCCTTCCTCCTCCTGTGCTGCCAAAGATAAGATTACAAAAGCAGCTCCATTGACAGTGGAGCTGCCGTAGCTTAGAGGTTGCAATTTTGCCTTGTAAGCAGGAGGTTTTTGGTTCAAATCTCCAGAGGGGAGTTGACATTAGAAGGCGAGTGGGAATGTATATATTTTGTTATGGTTAGACACCCTCATCACTCCCTGTCCAGCACCCTTTTAGCTTAGCAAGCACCCCCCTGGCTGTATCCACTGTCCTTCTAGGGGAGGGAAACCACCATGACAAGGGGGAGACCAGCCTGGGTCACCAAGTAACAGGGAAGGGAAAACACAATTTCAAATCTCATTTCACCCTCTTTACCAGAAAGAACATTATTTCCAGGTAGGTCCTGTCATAAGAAAGAGGGAGACAACTATCTTAGTTGGTAAATTTTGGATGTCATGAAAAGGCAGCAAATTGTTACTAGTTTGCCCGGATAGCATTATTGTCACAGGCAGGGATATTATCCCTCAAGTGTCAAAATGTCACATCTGGCTTGAGTTGTTACAAGTCTCAATATTGGTGCATTGTTAAATAGAACTGCAGTGGCTCAAGTGGTTAAGATGCTGAACTTGCTGACTGGAAGGTCCGAGTTTGAATCCCAGGTACTGCATGACGAAGTGAGCTTCCGTCTTTGTCCCAGCTCCTGCCATCCTAGCAGTTCAAAAGCAAGAAATTGAAAGTAGTGTAGATAAATAGGCACCACCTTGGAGGGAAGGTAAACAGTGTTCCGTGCACTCCGGTGTCTAGCCATGCCTGCCATATGTCCACAGAAACGTTTGCAAATGCAGACAGCACTGGCTCTTTGACTATAAACAGAGGTGAGCATTGAACCTTGGAGTTGGATACGACTGGCTTTCGAGCAAGGGTGACCCTGAATGGAACTGTTCTATCCATTCTTCTTTCATGTTCAGGCCATACTTTAAACTGCCAAAATTAAGCCAAATTTTTAGCTTTGTCATTGGCCAAACTTAAATCCTCATCAGTACATGTTTTTTTGTAGTAATCTGCAGATTACACAGTGAGATGGAGGGTTGCTGTTGTTCCTGCTGCTGCTCCAGAAAATACCTGATTTTGCATGGATCTCAAGGACCCAAGCATTTGGTTTAAATATCACTTCTAAAACTCTGCACCCACCCCTCGCTCGGGAGGGCATCATCAGACACTTTGAGCATCTGGTGCACAACTGGAGACTAGGAACTGAAAGACCTCTTGAAAAATAGTATCAAATACTGTACATTCCAAAGAAATAGTAAATAATAAGTTAAACTTTTGAAATCTTTACATGTGTGGGAAATACTGGCCACAAGAATATGCTGATGAGCTGGTGTTATCCAACTAAAGCAGGATTTCGTGCATATGCATCTAAAGCTATATGTTAATTGATACCTCGCCCCATCCCTTGTTGATTAGGAGAAGGCTCTGAGTCAAATTCAAAGAATCAAATGAGATTTATTTCTTGAGTTACATTTATTATTTCACCTTTCCCTTAAGAAACTCAGAGCAGTGTAGACTCTTCCCATGATTAGTATAGCCTACATGGTGGGCTGCGTCATTTATCCGCAATTTGACCAAGTGATTTAATGAACCTTCTCACAAGAGGGACTACCATGGCTTAGTGGTTAAGATGCTGAACTTGATGAATGGAAGGTCAGCAGTTCAAGCCCCAAGTGCTGCATGACTGAGTGAGCCCCCGTCATCTGTCCCAGCTCCTGCCAACCTACCGGTTTGAAAGCAAGAAATTGCAAGTAAATAAATAGGTACCACTTTGATGGGAAGGTAGTGTTCTGTGTCTAGTCATGCCTGCCACATGACCATGGACATGTCTGCTGACATAGACAGTGTTGGCTCTTTGGCTATAAATGGGGATGTGCACCGAACCCTAGAGTATGATACAACTGGATTTCAGGGGAGGGCGACCCTTACCTACTAACTAGAGGAGGAGGAAATTTCAGGGCTGACATGAGCCATTGTACTGCCTCAAGTATAATGCCTAAAGTATAAAGGCTCATGTGTATAAAGTATCATCTAGCTGTTATCCCCACTTTTTTTTTTTAAAAAAAACCTTTTCTACTGTAATAGGGGTAACAATGAAAATGATGCCCAAGATGTCATGTTCTAAGGAAAGATAAAGAGTTAGTGGACCTTCTTCAGGGAAACACATGGCAAACATTTTTCCTTTTGTCTGTTTTGTGGGAAATAAAAACCACATCTCTAGTCTGGCAGGATTTTAATCTATCTGTTTCTTATTTTTGTTTTATTGGGTTTATACTGTCTTTCTCCTCCCAATGGGATACAGAGCTATTAACAAACAAATGAATACTAAGGGCTAAAACAATTTGTCAGGGATAAAGTATTACCACTAGGTATTGTATAGGATGTATGTATGTATGTGATTGTATGCATCTATAGCTTTAAGAGCTTGTGTCTGACTAGCACAGCTGATCTCACTGTAGCAATTATGTAATCTTTATCTATAAAACAGAGGTGTGTGTTTGCATGTGCTACCAATGAACCAACACCCCTGGACCAATCTCCCTGAAAGTTTCCAAATACATACCTTGGGCTTGCAAGATCAGCACTGTGGGGATCTCAATACCCATTTGGGAGTTTATGCCCCCCCCCAAAGTGGGATGCAAAGGGGACACCCCCACCAGCCGGAGAAGCAGCAACAAACCAGCGGTACTGCACACACGCAGCATAGCCAAGCAAGTGGCTTGAATTTTCCACTGGAAGATGCCGCTGCTAAAGAAAGTTGTGGCCACAATTAGCGGCCACAGCTTTCTTCAGTGGTGGGGTCTCCTGCCCGTCAACATACAGTTCTGTCAAGCTGCGGCCTCCTTTTGCTGACCAAAGAAGGCCATAGCTTGACAGAACTTAATGTTTACGGGATGGGAACGCCACCGGGCAGAAAAGTAAACCTGCAGTCAAGCCGCATCATCCTTGCTTTAAAGGACAAAGACAACCCGGGCAAGGCCAGGTAATTAGCTAGTGTTCTATAAAACAGTGCCTGCAAAGCACTTGTTTTGAGGAGGACTAAATCTGGAACTCATGCTGGAACACTGAAGAGGAGCTCAGGTGAAGCTCTTCTAAAACAGCACAGGACTGAACCTCCACTGGACTGCACTGGATTTCTAGCAGAGGAAGCATTCTGAGTAAGTACTGTCTGTTCCCTCTTGCCAGAGTGTGTGTTTGTGATTGAATGATAAACTGCTTTGCCAGTGTACTTGACGCCTGAAAGGTTATTGGCTTCTACCCTTCAGAACTGCTGTGAAGGAAGTTGTTTTGTTGTTGAACTATCTACCGAAGAAATGTAAGCAATCTACAGGCTTCTATCTGAACTGTTTCTAGTTAGCCTCTCGAAGGACCTTGAAAGTTCCCAACATCCTTTACTGCTGAGGTGAAGAGACTGTTTCTTTTTTGTATATATGTTTTGCAGAGACTGCATCCATATTTACATTTGACCATTGTAAATATGCCAGAACAAGAAAGTAAAGCTGTTTTTTCTGTTGCATATTGCTACCGTCTTCCTCGTGTGTGGGCAGTCCATTGGCACACCATTCCATTTGCATAAGGCTTACATGCACTCTGCTAACCCACACAAATAATAACCTTAACACAATTCACACATAAACATCTTAAACAACCAGTGACAGTATGCAGAGAAGTGTAAATATCTTCAAAAATAAAAGGACACTTTTCATAAATCATTAGAAACACACCACGTTTGTATCACAGACAGTTCAATCACCATGATGTCACCCTGGCTTGCTAAAAGTTTGTAAATATGTGCTGTAAAACTGAGAGACTGCTAGAATAGATTTGCAGATGAAACTAATCTGTAATGAGGCCAGCAGATAGCAATAAAACACTGATGGATCTGAAATATTTAGTTTAGATACTTTGGGGGTATTAGCATATTAATCTGCCTTTCTGGATTCAACTGCTCTTTTTAAAATGTAAAACTGTACTAGCTGTGCATTGTTGTTGTTAAGAAAAGACGTACAAAAGCTTTCCATTTCTGCGTAGCTTGCATCTGGAAATGCAACAAAAGCCTCCCAAGAACAAGGGAAGTACACAAATCCTTTCCTAAATCCTCCAGTCTTTCGATTAAAAACCAAAAATCCCACAGCAATATTTGCATAAACCCAATAATGGGACAAGATCCAACTGTTTATGGCTACATTTGCGGCTCTCTTCTTCGCTAACATGAAGATTAGGAAACATGGATTAATGTAGAGCCCAGGGAAGCTGTGTTGGACTTCTGACTCTCTCGGTGCCCAATATGTTCTTAGATCACAGCATCTGCTCAAAAGGCAAGTCTTACATGTGAGATCAGAGTGGTCCTTTGCAAAGTCTTTAGTTTGGAACAAAGCTATGACAGCTGGTGCATTTAGGGCCACCCACAATAATCCAGCCCAGTTTGATTCCTAAAGCACAGGGAGAAGGTGGCATCCTGCCCTGATCCATGCATAGAAGCCAGTTCAATTGGCACTGGATCATATTCCAACATGTTTGTAACAAAGAGTAAAAGACACTCGGTCATTAGGAATGTGAAGCTTAGCCCTGCTAAGATTCTAACATTAAAGCTCCCATTTCTGTGTCAAATTGGTAGCTTTTTCCTTGATAAAGCATATGCCAGACATAAAACAATGCGCAGCCAGCACAGCTAGACAGGGGACTGATCAGAAGAATACAACTTATCTGATGGGATGATCTTTAATAGTCTGTTTCAGAAAGCAACATTGCTCACATTTTTCAGTGTTGCATTGTTTGTAGAAAAATCACTCAGGAAAAATCCCCCCCCCCTCACAAAAAAATCAGCAGCAGTGAAATGTGTTAATGATCTGTGCCTCAGTTTAGTCCAAATTATTTAAATCTCCTTCTTCTGCTATATCTGATTCCGAATATTGGCGATCCTCATGGCAATCAACCATGAAGACTGTCCTGAGAATATAATGCAGTGGACTTTCATCTGTTTTGCATCGCAGCATGACGCCCGTACCATTGATCCAGTTCTGCAAGTCACTTTCTAGTCCTGAGCCCTTTTGGCTTGCAAAGTCCTCCTCAGCCCCAGGTGAGGATTGATTAAGATGCCCTCCATCAAAATGAACTCAAGTGGGATTTAATCCACTTGGGAACCATCACCTTTCCCTGTGGACGTCACCTTCCAAAGCCATTAGTCCTCAGAGAGGTCAGGTTAGCTAACTGCCGCCTGACACTCGGCGTTCAGTCACTAGCAGTATGGTCTACTCTATTCCTTAGCAGGATAACCTGACCAGAACTCTAATTAAATCTTAGAAGAAGTATTTCAACATTTTGAAATGGAGAAAACACATATCAAAGCTGTGGAACCACTGAACTGATGGTGTTGTGGGGATGAAGCATCGGACCTTAAGGGAACAAAAGAACTAGGACCTTAGGGATGGGCAGATTAACTTTCAAATCCTGAAGATCTTCACTCTTTTAAAAATATCTTTTATCTAGAAATGATGTGTGTTCCTGTTAAAAGGACTGGATGTGGATTTGTAAAGACAGAGAAAAGAAACTAGAGGTATATAGACAATTAAATTTGAACTGGTTTCAAATTGTGTTAGTAAACAAGTGGAATAAAAATATATATAGAAGAACCCAGTTTAGAAAGGGGAAAGACAGAATTTGAGGAAATGGTTTATAGTATAAGAATGGGTCGAATAGGGGTTAAGGGCATGGTTAGTAAGATATATGTATAAGATGTTATATCAAGAAGAAAGACCACAGGAAGTTTAAAAAACAATTTGGGAACAAGATTTGAATATAAAATTATGGAATTCAGTTGGAAAAATAAATGGGAGAGAAAAAATTATGAGAACTTTGTCTGTTAGAGTTAAAGAGCATAATTATAAATTGTTATGGAGGTGGTACCTGACCCCAGTATGGTTGCATCAGATGGATAATACAAAAACTAGTATGTGCTGGAGATGTAAGAATATACTGGGGACGTATGAACATACAGTATGTGGTAGGGTTGCTATGTGTTAAAGGATTTTTAGGTAAATATAGAGAAAGAAATTATAGAAATAATGGGAGTAGACCTTAAGCTGGAATAAGGTACCGTCTTACTGACTGATGTAGATAATTTGAATATTGATATGATATGAATAAAAAAGATTTGTTATCTATTATAGTAACAACAGCAAGGCAATGTATTGCAAGAAATTGGAAGAGTGTTTCTTCAATAAAGAATTCCAGATGGAATTGCTGCCTTTCAGAAAAGAACTTAAAATCTGGCTGGCAGGCCAGTTATGGGGTGCAGGTGGAAGGGTGACTTCCATTGGGTGGCTGGTATAGTGCAACTCTGGCCCCCTTGGTCCCTGCACCCTTTGTTAGGGGGAGGGTTGTTTTTAAGCAGTTTTTAATTATGTTTTTATTGTGATTGTGAACCGCCCTGAGTTGGCGTTGGCCAAGTGGGCTGTATAGAAATCGAAATAATAAATAAATAAATAAATAAAATGGAAGTTTGGTATAAAGAAATGTGGGAAATTGCATTGAATGATAAGCTTACCTGGGAATTGAACCAGAAGAAGGGTATAATTAAGGAAAATAAATTTTGGAATATATGGAAGCCATTTTTTTGGAGTATACATTGATTGAGGGTAAAGGGGGCAGACCAGCACCAGGTCAACTGAGCTTTTGGAAACAGTAAGAGTTAGTTATGGAAAAACACAATCTCTAGGGCACTGTAAATATCACTGGTGATCTTACTTTGTTTTTGTTTTTATTTTTTAGTTTACTTATTATTATTGTGATATTTAATGTGAATGTTTTCATATTATTAGAATGTTAGGAATAAAATATACATGTATTGATATATATATATATATATATATATATATATATATATATATATATATATATATATATATATATATATATATATATATATATATATATATATATATATATATATATATATATATATATATATATATATATATATATATATATACACAAACAAACAAACAAACAAACAAACATATGAGTGGTTATACATTATAATAATGTACTTATATAAGGAGGATATATTTGATGAATGATGAATCAGTTGTTAATGAGATCAGTTCAGAATATGAAAAGGTTAATTTTTTCTTATATGTATTGTATTGTATTCTGTATTGTATTGAAATGTAATGTTGTTTGGATTTTTTTGTTTTGTTATTTCTTTTAAAAAATAATAAAAATTATTATAAAAATATCTTTTAAAAAAGGAATTTCTGAGATCCCATCACAGTCAAACCCAAGAGTCCCAAATGCCAAAAGATTGCTGCTTCAGCTGTCTTGATGCTGCCTGTAATTTGATTGTCTCCTTGGAGGTCATCCTCTTTCCCCTGCTCGTTCACCTTAGGAGACAAAGTGGCAACCTGATTTGGTAGATCAATGAGACGATGACAAATAAGAGCGACATCATTGTTAGAAGGAAAGACATGACTCAGGCCTAGGATTGGCAGACAGACTAGTGCCAGCCTACATTGACAAATGGTTTTAGTCTGACAGTATGTTTCACTGCTTGAACTCTCATCCATCATGACGGAAGACAGAGGCATGAGGAGACAGGAAGGAATGAGGAATGCAGAGACAATGGAGGTGAGGTTTGCTGTTAGCCGTAAATTAGCAATCATATATTGTGGTTTTTCAGCTCTTTAGCTGATTCATGCTAGACTCACTAAAAGGTGGCTACATTTTGGGAGTTTCATACCTGGCTTAGACACAGAAGAAGAAGAAATGCTAGACTCATCTCCTTTCCGGCTTGAGATCCTATATTCTGCTGAACCATCTACAATTGCTTTGAGGGGGAAGGGGAGCAGGGGGTGGTATGGGTATGGGAAGTTGACTTCTACTGAACCAGACTATTGGTCCACTTATATTCTGTTGGAAAAATGGCAAACTTGCATGCACTAATACTGGGGTGTCACTGGGAAGGCGCTTTTACACCCTAATGTGACTGTTCTTTGCCACTAACTTTACTGGTAGAGTTCTTTTCCTGTCTTTGGCATTTGAAGCAAGACCCCACCCTCACTTTCTGATTTTTGGGATGCTTCCATTGTTTTGTTGATAGTGTCTTCTTTTTGCTTTGGCCTCAGACTAAACAACAAGCTTCGAGGTTCATTTCACATGGCTGAGACTCCATTTCCCCCATTCTTAATTCTGACTTTAATTACAAATGGTGTCTGTAAATAAAGATTGCATTTTCTAATATAAATGCTAGTAAAGCGACACTAAACATAAAGCACCAGGAATAGAGGAATTAGCATCAGAAATAATCCAAGGGTCAGGGGAAAGCAGCATCAGATGGCTACACAGAATATTCAATGCAGCACGGACACAACTAACTACTCCTACTGATTGGCAACAAGCAATAATAATCCCATTGTGGAAAATCAAAGGGAGTAAATGAGAATGTACATAGCACTGAAACATCTCTCTTAAACCATGCAGGGAAAACGTGTGGAAAGATCATAGAAATGAGGAAGAGACTAGTTATAGAATTCCAACTAGCAGATGGGCATAAGAAACAAACAGAGGCTGTAGAGATGCATTCCCATATTAGTAACAGAAATTAGAATGGATACAATTTCCTAAATCACCCCTTCTTTAGTCTGAGATGTCTGAGGAAGGCTGTTGGAGTGACTAGAAGGGATAAAATCAGGGATGAGATTTTAAGTGAAATAATTGGAATAAAATCATTCTTAAATTAAATACAGAGACAACAAATAAAGTGGTTTGCCTAGTTAGAGAGAAGGTCTTGGAATTCCATACCATACAAGGCATATGTGAAAAGACAAGAAAGACAAAGACCACAAGGCAGACCCAGTGGAAGGTTGTTGTGTCCGGCCCTTATAAGCAATAGTCCAGGCAATGATGAACAGAAAAACAAGACAAGTTTATTGAACAGTCTTTCTGGTTAGTCTTACAAGGTGTTCCAGACAACAGATGGCTACACAAGTCCCATGTAATCGGTCCCTCATGTTTCCTACCATAGAGGCAGTGACTAAGCTACACCTTGGCATGATAGCAAAAAGAGGCGACCCAGGCTTAGCCAGACATTGGCTAACCTGAAGAGGTAATGGGAAGTATAGATCTGGCCCATCCCCACCCTTGTTTACCCATGGGGCTTATATAGTTTCTTCCCAGCGGTGGCTCCTTGTTACAATGTAGTACCCGCTGGACAATCATAACCAACCAATCATAACAAGATATACAAGAATTAATTAATCAGGAACAGGATCCAAAAGTGTAACCAATCACAGAACTCTAATTAGCATAATGAGCATGCCCAGATTGCGTGCCGACTTTAGCTCCTAATTTGGATGGCGGGAAACCGCCATTTTACCTTTGCAGGACATTGGCTGAGCAACTTGCAATTCTGTCTTAATACACAACAAAGGTGGAGAGATAACATGAAATAAATATTACAAGAACACCAAATAGCACCGGTGGAGGCCACTAGAAGTGCCAGAACAAGAACCTTGCATCTCCCTTGAAACCAGAAGAAGAAGCACAAGAAGCATAAGTGTAAGCAGAAGCAGCAGAAGAGTCAAAGGCCAAACAAAGCAGCTGGCTTTGACTACAGATTGTGTCCTTGCAGTCTGCAGGGGAGCCTTCAACTCTGTTGGAGAACATGAGAATGGGTGCCTCCCTTTCCAGGTTGGGTGGTGTAGGGTTTCTGCAGAAGTGCCCACAATGCCAACTTCCAAATGGACAATTGGCATTCTTGGGGCAGTGGGAGGGAGCGGTGGTGACACATTTGCCACCTCCAATACTCTGACACCCGAACCTGCCACCAGCTTGGGCTCTGACATCTGATGACTGTGTAAATCCCAAAGCTGTGGGGGAAACACCTTTTGAATATGAATAGGTTTCACAGAAAGTATAATGTTATTTGTAATGCTATATGGCTTCTTATTTGTTAAGTTTGAGATAAAATGGTCAAAAGCCTCTTGAGATCCAGTAAGTACGGAAGTCAAATGAAATTATGAAATCCACATGTTGTTGTTCATTTGCACAGTCGAGTCTGACCCTTTGCGGCCCCATGCACAAAAGGCTCCTGTGCCATCTACCATCCTCCAGAGTCTCCCCAGTTCTATGCCCACTGTGTCAACGATGCTGTCTAGCCACCTCATCCTCCTCCATCCCCTTCTCGTTTTGCCTTGGGTCTTTCCCAGCATCAGGTTCTTCTCAAGTGAGTCCTCTCTTCCAGTGATGGGCACCAAAAAAAATTACTACCACACCGTGGGCATGGCCTACTCAATGGGTGTGGCCTACTCAGTGAGTGTGGCCTAATCGGTGGGCATGGCCTAATCGGTGGGCATGTGACTGGGTGGCCAATCTAGTAATGCCTGCCACATTGCCCATGAAAACATCTGCAAACACAGACAGCACTGGCTCTTTGGCTGTAAATGGAGATGAGCACTGCACCCTATAGTGGGATATGACTGGCTTTTGAGCAAGGGCAACCTTTACCTTTACCTATTGGTAGATCCAAAGCTACCAGTCATATCTGACTCTAGGGTTCAGTGCTCATCTGTTTATAGCCAAAGAGTCAACACTGTCAATTTGTAAATGTTTCTGTGGACATGTGGCAGGCATGACTAGACACCAGAATGTTGTTACCTTTCCCACTGAAGTGGTCCCTATTTATCTACTTGCGGTTGCCAGGAGCTGGGACAGAGATGGGAGCTCAAACCATCATGTCAGCCTTCCAGCTAACAAGGCGAGCTTCTTAACCACTGAGATGCAGTGGCTCAAGTGGCCAAGGCTCTGACTGGAAGGTGGCAGGTCAGCAGTTCAATGCTCAAATACTGCAGGATGGAGCAAGCTCCTGTCTTTGTCCCAGCTCCTGCCAACCTAGCAGTTCAAAAGCAAGAAATTGCAAGTAGATAAATAGGGACCACATTGGTGGGAAGGTAACAGCATTCCATGCACTCCAGTGTCTAGTCATGCCTGCCACATGACCACGGAAACGTCTGCAGAAGCAGACAGTGCTGGCTCTTTGGCTTTGAAACAGAGATGAGCAACCTGAACTCTAATGTGGGATACGACTGGCTTTCAAGCAAGGGAAACATTTACTGCTTCAATCCAAAGGTTATGAGTTCAATCATCACCAGGTCCCTAGGTTGACTCAGCCTTCCATCCTTCCAAAGTCACTAAAATGATTACCAAGCATGTTGGGTAAGATAAAGGTTGCCCTTACTCAAAAGCCAGTTGTATCTGATTCTAGGGTTTAAAAATTAAATTAAATTCAGTGCTCATGTCTGTTCATAGCCAAAGAGGCAGCGCTGTCGGCATCTGCAGACATTTCCGTGGAAAGGGGGGCTCGCCTCTCTGGCACAAGGAGGAGAGCCATCTCTGTGTCCGCACCGGCCCTTTGGAACCTCCTGCCTGTGGAACTGCCTCTCCAGACGGAGTTGTTGCCCTTTAGAAAAGAACTAAAAACCTGGCTGGCGGGCCAAGTTTGGGGTGCAAGTGGAGGGGTGGCTTCCATTGGGTGGTTAATATAGGGGAGGATGCCTGCCCCATGGTTCCTGCACCCCTCTCTTTTTAGGGGTGGGTTCTTATTGCTGGTATTTATCTGTTTTATTTGTTTTTATCTGTTTTTACCCACTGTTGTGAACCGCCCGGAGTCGGCTTTGGCTGAGTGGGCGGTATAAAAATTTAACAATCAATCAATCAATAAATAAATAAATAAAAATGTGGCAAGCATGACTAGACACCAGAGATGCACGGAACGCTGTTTACTTCCCACCAAAGTGGTCCCTCTTTGTCAATTTGCAATTTTTTGCTTTCGAACTGCTAGGTTGGAACTTGGCAGGAGCTGACCTTGGATCAGGCCTGAGTGGGGGCTGCTCACTAAGGGAATGAATCCAGATTATTATCCCCAGAATGCAAAAAGCCAGGCGGGCGGCAGGGATTTATTTTCAAGCAAGTCCAAGGCAAGTGGACTTGATCCAGGAAAAGCAAACAGGGAAGGCTAGCTAGGGGTCTGTTAGCAAAGTGCCTAGAAATCCCTGGTGGGCGTGCAGATCCCTGTCCTGCTCCCACCCACTCATTAACCACCACCCCCAACACACACACACACACACACACACACACACGACCATGTTGTCATCGTAAGAACATAAGAACAGCCTTGCTGGAGCAGGCCACAGGAGCCCATCCAGTCCAGCATTCTGTCTCACACACTGTGGCTCACCATTTGCTTCAGGGTATTCCCAAGGAGATGTCTTCACCTGCTTAGGATTCCCTGTAAATGGCATTGAGAGATAGTCTGCCTATCTCTCCAACCCGGAGGTTGTCCTTAGGTACATCCATAATAATAGCCATTGATACCCTTGTCCATGAACTTGTCTAATCCTTTCTTAAAGCTGTCAAAACTGACAGCTGTCACCACTTCTTCTGGCAGGGGGTTCCATAGACCAGTGATCCTCTGGGTGATCATCTCATCTTCTTTGTCCTCCTCCATTGCCTGCTGCTGCCTCCCCACCCCACCCCGCCCACCTCCTCCTCCTCTTCCTGCTGCTGGTGCCTCCTTAAGAGGCTGCTGGTGCCGCTCATGTGGTGGTGGAGGCAGTGGTGTGTGTGGATGGGGGAAGGGGAGGAGAGCTCACACTGTGCCTCCTGGAGCAGCTCCCCCGCCCCGCCATTGCTCCTTCTAGCAACAGCACAACTCTCGCAATGCCTGGACCTCCTGTCTGGGCATCACGAGAGTTGCGCTGCCTGGGCATCCTACTGCCGGGGAACTTGGGGAAGAGCTTGTGCCACGCTGCCTGGACCAGCGCAAATGCTACTGGAAGAAGCGGTGGTGGCATACGGGATGGTGGTCCAAGCAACGCAGCGCAAGCTCTTCCCTTCCCCCAGCAGCGGGATGTCCAGGAAGTGCGGTGCAAGCAGGGCAACTCTACTACCGGTACGCTCGGGTGGTGGCGGAGGCAGCAGTGTGTGCGGATGGGGGAAGGGGAGGGCGGGGTGACAAGCTTCTCTGGGTGGTGCAGCATGAGCTTCTCCTCCCCTTCCCCCATCCGCACACGCTGCTGCCTCCGCCACCACCTGAGTGGCACCCACACAGCCTCTTAGTCTTAAGGAGGCAGCAGCAGCCACTGGAGGAGAATGAGTTGACGCAGTAGCCGCTCTCCCGGGAAGAGGTGGGCGGGATGGGGATGGGAGGGGGCATGGTCAGCCAACTTTACTACCAGTTCGCCCGGACCGGGGCGGACCAGCAGATGCCCAGCACTGCTCTCTTCTCATTTGGTGGCCAAAGTACTTGAGCTTCAATTTCAGTATTTGTCTGAGTTGATTTCCTTTGGGATGGACTTTAGTTCATCCTAAAGAAATCCATACACACACAGAGCGAAGGAGAGTAACAGCTGCCATAAAGTGTGTTGCATGCATTGTGTATTCATGCCAATGTGGAATAAGAAATGTCACTCAGCCTGGGTTGCATCACGATACATCAGCTCTGCAGGGAGATACCTAGTGCTTGATGATAATAATAATAATTGTGGAACTTCTGCCCCTTAGCTTTATTATTTTTAAACAAAGCCTCAGAGTGGTTTCTAGCTCCTCTTCACTTCTAATTTGCATTAGACAGTGAGAACATGGTGATAAAACGACCACCGTTCAGCCAGGAAAACGAGCCATGGATGGTGACATTTAATTAAAGAATTAATTGGAAGCAAATTGGTTTCCTGCAACTTGTGAATGTTTTTTTGAAGACCACAAAAGACAGACCCATTCTGTCTATTTCTTTATTAACTGCACATTCAGAAGGAACAGAGAATTCTGGAATTTTGATGCACTTTGATTTTTTAAAATCTTTTCCTGACCCCTGACCCCCATATTATGAATGTGGAATGACCATAGCCATGTGGCATAGCAAATTCTTAGCATTTATATTAGGATTGAGCAGCTCCCAGATGGCTCTGGTGGGGTGAACAGCCATCTCCAGACCCTTCACAACATCTCTTTTCTCACATTTGGCCAGGAGGGTGAATGTTTAACTCCAGAAATCAAAGGGGCCTTAAATAAGTTGGGAGGAAATCGCAAAATCATCCTCAGCACTTCCTATAAGTTCTCCAAGTATTTTTTTAGAACAAAAGATGACACTTTACTCAGTTGTGATGCTCAGTTGTGGGCCAGGATACTTAAGAGACCGCATCACCCCAAGAATATCTGTCCGTCCCTATGGAACCTCTTGCCAACCGAGTTGCATCTCCAGATGGAGTTGCTGCCCTTCAGGAAAGGTTTAAAAACCTGGCTGGCAGAGCAGGTGTGGGGCAGGTGTGGGGCAGTGCTGTGGCCCCAGCCTGCTGGCTGATTTAAGAACAATCTCTCCCTCTTTTTAAACTGGTGGGAGGGTAGGGAATGTTTTGTGGAAGTTTTTAATGGGGTTTTAACTGTGATTTTAAAATTGTGATGTTTTTAATATCTGTACGCCGCCCAGAGTCTTTGGGAATGGGAGGCAATACAAATCCTAAAAATAAATAAAAATAAATAAATAATAGGCCCAGATCATGAAAGCAATTAATTGAAAATAATTTACCCTTTGCAATTAAAGCAAAGTAATCACACTTATATACTGCCCCCAAGTGCTTAATGTACTCTCTGGGCAGCTCACAAGTTAATTAGCATTTTGCCCCCAATATGCTGGGTACTCATTTTACTGACCTTGAAAGGATGGAAGGCTGAGTCAAACTTGATCTCTAGACAGGAACTCACCTTTTGGGTTGCAGTACAGCAGCTTAACCACTATGCCATTTTATTGGGAGTTTTATTGTGTGCAATTTTTAACTTTTGATCATTATATGATTGGTTTTATGATGTTAGCTGCCCTGAGTAGGAATGATTTTTCCCTAGTGGGGCGGGATATAAGTATAACAAACAAACAAACAAACAAACAGACAAAGATCCACATCTCAGACTTTGGAAAGTTGTTGGTGAGAACAGAAAATAAAGAACAGCTAAATAGCACAACTGAGCAAAGCACCTCTGAACCTACACTATGATGTGCTTGTGGCAGTGATGTAATTGATACTGAATGGCTCAGTCATCATGACAAAGAATGTTCACTAGTATTCTGACTGTTAAGGGAACGATAGTGTCTGTATTTCAGAAGGAAGCAAAAGTTGTCTGTGGTTGTGAATTCTGTCTTGCATAGTGTTGTGTTCTGATGGTTTTACTGTACACATGGATTGAAATGTATCTGAGTCAATGTAACCTTGCCTATAGCAACAATGTAACCTTCAGCTGTATCATATAAGCCCTGTAATAGGACGCGAGCTAATGACCACCAGCTGGCAGCAGCGAGCGTCCAAGCTCTCTTGGTCCGAACTCATCAAAGGCAACAGCGCGGGAAGTTTTCCCGCCACTACCTACACCTGGACAAGAAGGGCGTGACCTGTAATGACGTCACGCAGACAGTAGCCAATGGGCTACCATGGCACCACGTTCAAATGTATTACTGCTGTATATAAAGAGCTATTGATCCGCCATTACCTCATGTTCCCTCTGTCCACGATGCAATAAACCTGAGTTAACCCAGCCCGAGGCTGTGTCCCGTGTCTTGGTTTGCATACACCAAATTGGCGACGAAGGTGGGATAATGGATCCCCACGGAACAGCCAGGGCACAGAGCGGGTTCAACATCACCAAACCGCAGGACTGGGAGCTGCTTGAGATGGACTTCCAGGCGGCACTGGTGGAACTCAGAGTCAAACAAGACGACGAGGAGAGGAAGAGGGCCATCCTCACCAGAATGCTCGGGATGGAAACCAAGCGGACGCTGGTGGGCATAATCGCTCCGAAGAAGGTGAGCGACTTTAAGGCGAGCGACATCATGAAGCTGCTGCGAGAGCGGTTCTGCCCCTCGAGGGCAATGTTTCCCGCTCGGAGCGCGTTTTGGAGGCGAGTCCAAGCGCCAGACGAGTCGGTTGAGGCATTCGTGGCCGCCATGAGGATAGCCGCCGCCCCCTGTAAATGGGGCGACATCCTGGAGATGATCCTCAGGGACGGCGTGTTATGTGGCCTGAAAGACAAGGAGGTGCAGCGCAGCTTGATGAATAAGGAGCCGCCACCCACGCTGGCCGAAGTCATAGAGGCCGCGGAAGCCGCAGAGTCCACGAATGCCGGAGTGGACGAGATGCATCAGTGGCGTGAGTGGCGTCCTAAAGCCGGCAAGGCGGAAAATTCGGTGCACGGGAAGGCCGGACAGTCGGTGCACGCGACTCGGCGGGCCTCAAAGTCGTCTACGGAAGGCAGCGACGGCGAGGAGGTCCAGAAGGTCCGGAAGGGCGGTCGACGCTGCGAGGGTTGCGGAGCGGCCCACGAGCGCGCGAGATGCCCGTTCAGGAAGGCCGAGTGTTACATCTGCGGCCGTCGGGGGCACATCGCCAAGGCGTGCAGAAAGCGGAAAGAGGGCCGGAGGCAATCACAAGACCGCGCGGCCAGGCCGGACCGTCCAGCAAGGCCCAAAGATGGCGCCCAGACCACGAGGAAGCAGGACGGCGTGGGCCGCGTCTCGGACAGCAGCGAGGACGACGCCTCAGTGTTCAGCGTGTCCGCGGGACAGTCCCATTACTTCGTTGAGGTATTAGTACAAGGGGCCCCTATTAAGATGGAAATTGACTCGGGGTCCTCCTTTTCCATAATTCCCCAGAAAGAGTTCCTGAAAATCGACCCCCACGTGCGGCCAAAGCTTAAAGCGTTGAGGTCCACACTACGGGACGTACAGGGAAACAACATTCCGGTATTGGGGGTTGGGAAGTTTCGGGTCAATTTTAAGAGACATTCTGCGGAACTGCCCCTAGTTGTCCTGAAAGGGGGAAGCTGTAGCCTCCTGGGAACACAGTGGTTTCAGCCCTTAGGGTTGTTCATAGGGGGGGTCCATACCGTGGGGGGAGACCCAATACAAGCGGTTTGCGATGCGCATCCCGCCGTTTTTGAGAAAGGACTCGGAAAGTTCAAGGGACCCCCTGTAGCTTTCGACATAGACCCGGAGGTCCGCCCGATAAGACTCAAACCACGCAGGGTGCCGTTTGCACTCAAGGACAAGATAGAGGCGGAATTGGACAAACTGGTGGGCCAGGGGATTCTTATTCCTGTTGATTCCGCGGAGTGGGAAACTCCAATTGTAACGGCTCTAAAGGCTAACGGGGAGGTGCGCATTTGCGCAGATTATAAGTGTACAATTAACAAGGCGATCCGCCCTAATGCATACCCGGTGCCAGTGATAAGCCACCTTTTGGCCAGGCTAAATGGGGGAAAGTGTTTCGCTAAGCTCGATTTGGCACAAGCCTATCAGCAACTTCCTGTGACCCCCGCCACGGCCGCGGCACAAACGATAGTTACACATAAGGGAGCGTTCCAGGTGTCGCGGTTACAGTTCGGCGTGAACTCGGCACCCGGTCTTTTTCAATCGCTCGTGGAACGCCTCCTAAAGGGCCTGGAGGGGGTGTTGCCTTATTTTGATGACGTGTTGATAACAGGGGGGAGTGAGGCCGAACTAGCGAAAAGGTTGGACAAGGTACTGACCGTGTTCGAGAAAGCGGGGCTGAGATTGAGGAAGGATAAATGTGTTTTTTTCGAAACAGAGGTCGAGTTTTTAGGGTTCCGAATCACACCCGAGGGGATTAAACCGTCTAAATCCAAGGTAGCAGCCATTAAAAAGGCCCCTCGCCCCACATCCAAGACCGAGCTGCAATCTTTCCTGGGGCTCCTAAATTTTTACCATACATTCCTCCCGCGGAAGGCGTCCGTGGCCGAACCGCTCCATCGGTTGCTGAAAAAGGAGGAGCCGTGGATGTGGGGTGACGAGCACGAGAGGGCGTTCAAGGAGCTAAAGCAACTCCTAACATCTGAGGCAATCCTGACGCATTTCGACCCCAAACGGCCTGTGGTCCTAGTTTGTGATGCATCCCCGGTGGGGGTGGGGGCGGTGCTTTGCCACGTGTTGGAGGACGGAAGGGAGGCCCCGGTAGCGTTTTACTCAAGGTCCCTGTCCCAAGCGGAGCGAAATTACGCACAAACCGACAGGGAAGCATTAGCAATCGTATCGGGGACCAAAAAATTTCACGATTTTTTGTATGGCCGCCCGTTCAAAATCGTGACCGATCACAAACCGCTGTTAGGGATTTTCACGGCACACAAGCCAACGCCGCAGATCCTGTCCCCGAGAATGCTGCGATGGGCTATTTTCCTCAACGCGTACCAACATGAGTTGGAGTACAGGCCCGGAAAGGAGATCAGCCATGCTGATGCGCTTTCGAGATCCCCTTTGCCATTGTCGGACGCCCAAAAGGCGAGAGCAGAAAAGGACCGCCAGGTGTTGCTAATTGAGGTTTTAGACGCTCCCCCAATAGTGCCAGCCGACATTGCCAGGGCGACAGGCAAGGACAGGACACTGGCGAAGGTTTGCTCATGGGTGCAAAAGGGGTGGCCGGGTTCGTCCCCGAGTACGGAGTTCGACCCGTTCTTTAGGAAAAAGCTAGAGTTGTCCCTAGAGAGGGGGTGCCTTCTGTGGGGCCAACGGGTGGTGGTCCCTGCGCCCCTGCGGACGAGGGTGCTCGAACTGCTGCACGTCAGCCACCCGGGCATAGTTCGTTCAAAGGCGCTGGCCCGGAGTTATTTCTGGTGGCCGCAGCTGGACACGGATATTGAGCACATGGTTGGCACTTGCGAGGCTTGCCAGGGGTCCCGCCCTGAGGCGGCCCGTCTTCCACATAGGGAATGGGACACAGCACGGGGACCATGGTCCAGGGTGCACGTAGATTTCGCTGGCCCATTCCGAGGAACCATGTTTCTCCTAGTCGTGGATGCGTTCTCCAAGTGGCTGGAGGTTATCCCGGTAAAAAGCACGTCCTCCGCCACGACAATTAGCCGGCTACGGAGAGTCTTTTCCACGTTCGGTTTACCCGACACTTTAGTCAGCGATAACGCTAGTTGTTTCACCTCCGCTGAGTTCGGGGCATTCATGGAGACAAACGCCATTCGGCATATCACGTCCGCACCGTTTCACCCGGCCACGAATGGCCAAGTGGAACGGTTGGTGCGTACAACGAAGGAGGCGCTGCGGCGCATGGGCCCGGGGGACCTGAATCACCAAGTGTGCCAATTCCTCTTAGCGTATAGGGTGACCCCTTTGGCATCCGGCTACTCGCCGGCAGAGCTCTTGATGCGGCGAAAACTGACCACGCTCCTGTCCAGGCTAGACCCAACGAGAGTCGAGGATAAAGGGAAAAACGTGGGGTTGGCAGTCTCGAAAGGTTTCGCTGCCGGTGACCCTGTTCACTGCAGGAACTATTCCAGCGCAGGGCCAGCCTGGGTACCAGGGACGGTTGTAGAACAGACGGGGCCAGTGTCGTACCGGGTCGAGACGAACACCGGCCTCCTCTGGAGGAGGCACGCAGATCAACTGAGGCACCGAGTGATTGGGCCAGTCAGTGGAGCTCAGCAACAGGATTCAGCGTTAGGGTTCTCCCCCACCCGCTTAACCCAAGGGGGAGACAGCAGTGGACAACAGTCCCAAGCATGGGGGGAAGGAAGCAGAAGCAGCGGCCCCGACTCGTATCCCTTTGATACGCCAGCTCTAGCAGGGGCCGGGGAAGGGGGAGAGGAGTTCGCGACCGCTGCCCCCGATAGTGATTTTGATTTTGATTTGGCGAGCCGGGGGGGTTTTCAGGAGTGTTCCCCCACCCATCCAAGCGAGAAGAGGGGTTTTTCGTTAGCCCCCAGTGCCCCCGGTTCCTCCCTAAGAAAGAGCACACCTCCCAACAGCGCCGCGGAGCCGCGGAAAGTCACTAACGAGTCTCCCTCTCATATTGCAGGACAGGAGACCAGGGGACAAAGAGAAGGTAGCAAACCCGGGGAGAGGCAGCCCGCACCGAGACCCCAGCGTGTTCGAAATAAGCCATCTTGGCTGAGAGACTTTGTCTCCTAAGGGGGGGGGGAGTGTGTTAAGTAATGGTCATATCTGACTCTAGGGTTTTTAGGGTTCTTCTCCATTTACAGCCAAAGAGCCAGTGCTGTCTGCATCTGCAGTCATTTTCATGAACATGTAGCAGGCATAACTAGATGCCCGTGTCATTGTAACACTGTTACCTTTCCCATCAAAGTGCTACCTATTTATCTTCTTGCAATTTTTTTGCTTTTGAACTGCTAGGTAAGAACATAAGAACAGCCTTGCTGGAACAGGCCACAGCCCATCCAGTCCAGCATTCTGGCTCACACAGTGGCTCACCATTTCCTTCAGGGTATTATTCCCAAGCAGATGCCTTCACCTGCTTAGGATTCCCTGGAAATGGCATTGAGAGATATCCTGCCTATCTCTCCAACCCGGAGGTTGTCCTTAGGTATCCATAATTATAGCCATTGATCCCCTTGTCCTCCATGAACTTGTCTAATCCTTTCTTAAAGCTGTCAAGACTGACAGTTGTCACCACTTCTTCTGGCAGGGAGTTCCATAGACCAGTGATCCTCTGGGTGAAAAAGTACTTTCTCTTATTTGTTTGAGAACTAGTACCCAAAAGTTTCATCGAGTGTCCCCTAGTTCTAGTGTTATGCGATAGGGAAAACAGTTTTTCCTTATCTACTTTTTTGGTGTATGCAAACCAAGACACAGGGCTGGGTTAACTCAGGTTTATTGCATCGTGGACAGAGGGAACATGAGGTAATGGCGGATCGATAGCTCTTTATATACAGTAGTAATACATTTGAACGTGGTGCCATGGTAGCCCATTGGCTACTGTCTGCGTGACGTCATTGCGGGTCACGCCCTTCTTGTCCAGGTGTAGGTGGTGGCGGGAAAACTTCCCGCGCTGTTGCCTTTGATGAGTTCGGACCAAGAGAGCTTGGACGCTCGCTGCTGCCAGCTGGTGGTCATTAGCTCGCGTCCTATTACAGGGTTTATATGATACAGCTGAAGGTTACATTGTTGCTATAGGCAAGGTTACATTGGCTCAGATACATTGTAATCCATGTGTAAGATAAAACCATCAGAACACAACACCCCTCCCCCCTAGGACGAGACAAAGTCTCGAGCCCACACTTAAACACACTCCCCCCCCCCTTAGGAGACAAAGTCTCTCAGCCAAGATGGCTTATTTCGAACACGCTGGGGTCTCGATGCGGGCTGCCTCTCCCCGGGTTCGCTACCTTCTCTTTGTCCCCTGGTTTCCTGTCCTGTAATTGGAGAGGGAGACTCGTTAGTGACTTGCCGCGGCTCCGCGGCGTTGTTGGGAGGTGTGCTCTTTCTTAGGGAGGAACCGGGGGCACTGGGGGCTAACGAAAAACCCCTCTTCTCGCTTGGATGGGTGGGGGAACACTCCTGAAAACCCCCCCGGCTCGCAAAATCAAAATCAAAATTACAATCGGGGGGAGCGGTCGCGAACTCCTCTCCCCCTTCCCCGGCCCCTGATAGGACTGGCGTATCAAAAGGGTATGAGTCGGGGCCGCTGCTTCTGCCTTCCCCCCTTGCTTGGGACTGGTGTCCACTGCTGTCTCCCCCTTGGGTTAAGCGGGTGGGGGAGAACCCTAACTCTGAATCCTGTTGCTGAGCCCCACTGACTGGCCCACTCACTCGGTGCCTCAGTTGGTCTGCGTGCCTCCTCCAGAGGAGGCCGGTGTTAGTCTCGACCCGGTACGACACTGGCCCCGTCTGTTCTACAACCGTCCCTGGTACCCAGGCTGGCCCTGCGCTGGAATAGTTCCTGCAGTGAACAGGGTCACCGGCGGCGAAACCTTTCGAGACTGCCAACCCTATGTTTTTCCCTTTATCCTCGACTCTCGTCGGGTCTAGCCTGGACAGGATCGTGGTCAGTTTTCGCCGCATCAAGAGCTCTGCCGGCGAGTAGCCTGACGCTAAGGGGGTTACCCTATACGCTAAGAGGAACTGGCATACTTGGTGATTCAGGTCCCCCGGGCCCATGCGCCGCAGCGCCTCCTTTGTTGTACGCACCAGCCGTTCCACTTGGCCATTCGTGGCCGGGTGAAACGGTGCGGATGTGACATGCCGAATGGCGTTTGCCTCCATGAATGCTCCGAACTCAGCGGAGGTGAAACAACTAGCGTTATCGCTGACTAAAGTGTCGGGTAAACCGAACGTGGAAAAGACTCTCCTTAGCTGGCTAATTGTCGTGGCGGAGGACGTGCTCTTTACTGGGATAACCTCCAGCCACTTGGAGAACGCATCCACCACCAGGAGAAACATGGTTCCTCGGAATGGGCCAGCGAAATCTACGTGCACTCTGGACCATGGCCCCCTTGCTGTGTCCCATTCCCTATGCGGAAGACGGGCCGCCTCAGGTCGGGATCCCTGGCATGCCTCGCAAGTGCCGACCATGTGCTCAATGTCCGCGTCCAGCTGTGGCCACCAGAAGTAACTCCGGGCCAGCGCCTTTGAACGAACTATGCCCGGGTGGCTGACGTGCAGCAGTTCGAGCACCCTCGTCCGCAGGGGCGTAGGGACCACCACCCGTTGGCCCCACAAAAGGCACCCCCTTTCTAGGGACAACTCTAGCTTTTTCCGAAAGAATGGGTCGAACTCTGTACTCGGGGACGATGCCGGCCACCCCTTCTGTACCCATGAACTAACTTTCTCCAGCGTTCTGTCCTTGCCTGTCGCCCTAGCAATGTCGGCTGGTACTATTGGGGGTGCGTCTAAAACCTCAATTAGCAACACCTGGCGGTCTCTTTCTACTCTCGCCTTTTGGTCGTCCGACAAGGGCAAAGGGGATCTCGAAAGTGCATCAGCATGGCTGATCTCCTTTCCGGGCCGGTACTCCAACTCATGTTGGTATGCGTTGAGGAAAATAGCCCATCGCAGCATTCTCGGGGACAGGATCTGCGGCGTGGGCTTGCTTGCCGTGAAAATCCCTAACAGTGGCTTGTGATCGGTCACGATTTTGAACGGGCGGCCATACAAAAAATCGTGAAATTTTTTGGTTCCCGCTACTATTGCTAACGCCTCCCTGTCGGTTTGTGCGTAATTTCGCTCCGCTTGGGACAGGGACCTTGAGTAAAACGCTACCGGGGCCTCCCGTCCGTCCTCCAACACGTGGCAAAGCACCGCCCCCACCCCCACCGGGGATGCATCACAGACTAGGACCACTGGCCGTTTGGGGTCGAAGTGCGTCAGGATTGCCTCAGATGTTAGGAGTTGCTTTAGCTCCTTGAACGCCCTCTCGTGCTCGTCACCCCACATCCATGTCTCCTCCTTTTTAAGTAACCGATGGAGCGGTTCGGCCACGGACGCCTTCCGCGGGAGGAATGTATGGTAAAAATTGAGGAGCCCCAGGAAGGACTGTAGCTCGGTTTTGGATGTGGGGCGAGGGGCCTTTTTAATGGCTGCTACTTTGGATTTAGACGGCTTAATCCCCTCGGGTGTGATCCGGAACCCCAAAAACTCGACCTCGGTTTCGAAAAAGACACATTTGTCCTTCCTCAATCTCAGCCCCGCTTTCTCGAACACGGTCAGTACTTTGTCCAACCTCTTTGCCAGTTCAGCCTCACTCCCCCCTGTTATCAACACGTCATCAAAATAAGGCAACACCCCCTCCAGTCCCTTCAGGAGGCGTTCCACAAGCGACTGAAAAAGGCCGGGTGCCGAGTTCACGCCAAACTGTAACCGCGACACCTGGAACGCTCCTTTATGTGTAACTATCGTTTGTGCCGCGGCCGTGGCGGGGGTCACAGGAAGTTGCTGATAGGCTTGTGCCAAATCGAGTTTAGCGAAACACTTTCCCCCATTCAGCCTGGCCAAAAGGTGGCTGATCACTGGCACCGGGTATGCATTAGGGCGGATCGCCTTGTTAATTGTACACTTATAATCAGCGCAAATGCGCACCTCCCCGTTAGCCTTTAGAGCCGTTACAATTGGAGTTTCCCACTCCGCGGAATCAACAGGAATAAGAATCCCCTGGCCCACCAGTTTGTCCAGTTCCGCCTCTATCTTGTCCTTGAGTGCGAACGGCACCCTGCGCGGTTTGAGTCTTATCGGGCGGACCTCCGGGTCTATGTCGAAAGCTACAGGGGGTCCCTTGAACTTTCCGAGTCCTTCCTTAAAAACGGCGGGATGCGCATCGCAAACCGCTTGTATTGGGTCCCCCCCCACGGTATGCACTCCCCCTATGAACAAACCTAAGGGCTGAAACCACTGTGTCCCTAGGAGGCTACAGCTTCCCCCCTTGAGGACAACTAGGGGCAGTTCCGCAGAATGTCTCTTAAAATTGACCCGAAATTTCCCGACCCCCAACACCGGAATGCTGTTTCCCTGTACGTCTCGTAGCGTGGACCTCAACGCTTTAAGTTTGGGCCGCACGTGGGGGTCGATTTTCAAGAACTCTTTCTGGGGAATTATAGAATAGGAGGACCCCGAGTCAATTTCCATCTTAATAGGGGCCCCTTGTACTAATACCTCAACGAAGTAATGGGACTGTCCCGCGGACACGCTGAACACTGGGGCGTCGTCCTCGCTGTCGTCCGAGACGCGGCCCACGCCATCCTGCTTCCTCGTGGTCTGGGCGCCATCTTTGGGCCTTGCTGGACGGTCCGGTCTGGCCGCACGGTCTTGTGACTGCCTCCGGCCCTCCTTCCGTTTTCTGCATGCCTTGGCGATGTGCCCCCGACGGCCGCAGGTGTAACACTCGGCCTTCCTGAACGGGCATCTCGCGCGCTCATGGGCCGCTCCGCAACCCTCGCAGCGTCGACCACCCTTTCGGACCTTCTGGACCTCCTCGCCGTCGCTGCCTTCCGTAGACGACTTTGAGGCCCGTCGAGTTGCGTGCACCGACTGTCCGGACTTCCCGTGCACCGAATTTTCCGCCTTGCCGGCTCTAGGACGCCACTCACGCCACTGGTGCATCTCGTCCACTCCAGCATTCGTGGACTCTGCGGCTTCCGCGGCCTCTACGACCTCTGCCAGCGTGGGTGGCGGCTCCTTGTTCATCAAGCTGCGCTGGACCTCCTTGTCTTTCAGGCCACACAACACGCCGTCCCTGAGGGCCATCTCTAGGATGTCGCCCCATTTACAGGGGGCGGCGGCTATCCTCATGGCGGCCACGAATGCCTCAACCGACTCATCCGGCGCTTGGACTCGCCTCCAAATTGCCCTCGAGGGACAGAAGCGCTCTCGCAGCAGCTTCATGATGTCGTCCGCCTTAAATTCGCTCACCTTCTTCGGAGCGATGATGCCCACCAGCGTCCGCTTGGTTTCCATCCCGAGCATTCTGGTGAGGATGGCCCTCTTCCTCTCCTCGTCGTCTCCTTTGACTCTGAGTTCCACCAGTGCCGCCTGGAAGTCCATCTCAAGCAGCTCCCAGTCTTGCGGTTTGGTGATGTTGAACCCGCTCTGTGCCCTGGCTGTTCCGTGGGGATCCATCATCCCACCTTCGTCGCCAATTTGGTGTATGCAAACCAAGACACAGGACACAGCCTCGGGCTGGGTTAACTCAGGTTTATTGCATCGTGGACAGAGGGAACATGAGGTAATGGCGGATCGATAGCTCTTTATATACAGTAGTAATACATTTGAACGTGGTGCCATGGTAGCCCATTGGCTACTGTCTGCGTGACGTCATTGCGGGTCACGCCCTTCTTGTCCAGGTGTAGGTGGTGGCGGGAAAACTTCCCGCGCTGTTGCCTTTGATGAGTTCGGACCAAGAGAGCTTGGACGCTCGCTGCTGCCAGCTGGTGGTCATTAGCTCGCGTCCTATTACAGGGTTTATATGATACAGCTGAAGGTTACATTGTTGCTATAGGCAAGGTTACATTGGCTCAGATACATTGTAATCCATGTGTAAGATAAAACCATCAGAACACAACAACTTTGTCCACACCATGCATGATTTTATAAACTTCAATCAGGTCACCTCTTAGACGCCGTCGTTCAAGAGTGAAGAGGCCCAACCGTTGCAGCCTCAGATGGTAAGGAAGGTGTTCCAGTCCCTTCATCAGTCTGGTTGCCCTCCTCTGCACTTTCTCCAACTCCATAATATCCTTCTGGAGGTATGGCGACCAGAACTGTACACAGTATTCCAGATGGGGCCTCACCAGGTAGGTAGGACCTGGGACAGAGATGGGAGCTCACTCCATTGTGCATCACTCATGTCTCAAACTGCTGACCGGCTGACCTTCCAGACATCAAGTTCAGTGTCTTAACCACTAAGCCACCACAGCCTTACATAGGTTGTACGAATAACGAATAGAAAAGATGGGGTTCTTGCTTTTTGAATAGCACCCCATTGCTATATTTCTAAGCGAAGGACTTTGCTGTCTTAGGCAATGGCTTAATGCTAAAAAGTCATCCATTTGCATCAGAGAAGAAGCAAGTAAAATCAGTTTAAAATCTGCAGTTCATGATTCCATGAAAACTCACTCTTATGTCAGATGAAGTGCACTTGATCCATGAAAGCTAACATTAAAATACAGGAGTTAGTCTTTAAGGTGCCACAATGTTTGTTTGTTTTTTGTCTTTTTTGTTTTGTTTACTCTCTAATATGACATACAGGTAAAAAGTGGCCAGTCATATCTGACTCTAGGGTTCTTTAGTGTAAGGGACCAAAGACAAAGAAACAGCCGAAGGGTTGGCTTAACACAGGTTTATTGCATGATGATCCGGAGGAACATGGGGTAATGGCGGATGAGTAGCTCAATATATACAGCTGGCTATACATTTGAATGTGGCTCGTCGACAGGCTATTGGTTGCTGCCTGCGTGACGTCGTAGGAGGTCACGCCCTTCTTGACCAGGTGAGGAGGTCGCGGGGAATCTTCCCGTGCTGCTGAACCAGGTGACTATGATCCATGGGAGCTGGACGCTCGCTACTGCCCTCTGGTGGTCACTAGCTCGCGTCCCCTTATTAGGTTACATTGATACAGCTGATGGTTATAATGTTGCACACAGGAAGGTTACATTGGTAACACATGGCAAAGGTACATTGTTACAGGCACAGCTTTACAGAACACAACATCCCTCCCCCCTAGGATGAGACGAAGTCTCTCAGCCAAGATGGCTTGTTGCATGTGCGTTTGGGCCGTGAAGAGGGCTGCCCCCCCGGGGGCGTTATTGCTTCTTTGCTCCCTGGTCCCTTGTCCTGAAAAGGGAGAGGGAGACTCGTTAGTGGCTTGCCGCTGTCTGGCGGCCTTAGGGGAAGGGAAAAACTCCATTGTGGGCAGACCGGGGGCCGTCGGGGCTAACGAAAAACCCCTCTTCTCGCTTGGACGGGTGGGGGACCACTCCGAAACCCCCCCCCCGGTTCTGAAAATCAAAATCTAAGTTGGTAGGGGTACCCGCATTTGTGGGGACTTTCCGCGAGATATGTATGGGGTCGGGTTCCTCCTCCTCGGAAAGATCCCCCAGGGTATCTATGAGGATATCCTCCTCCCCCCTTGGTGGGGGCCCATGGTCCCCTTCTCCTCCCCCTTGGGCTAAACGGGTGGGGGAGAACCCTAACGCTGACTTGTTTCCTGCGTGATCCGTGTCCTGCTCATCGGAGACCCTGCGTCGGAGCTGGTCTGCGTGCCGCCTCCATAGGAGCCCTGTGTTGGTTTCCACGCGGTACGACACGGGGCCGGTTTGTTCCACGACTACGCCCGGCACCCAGGCTGGGCCCGTGCTGGCGTAATTCCTGCAATGCACGGGGGCGCCTATGCTGAAACTCTTTGTAACCTCCAGCCCGATGTTCCTTCCTTTGTCCTCTACCCTCGTGGGGTCTAGCCTAGTAAGGATGGTGGTCAGCTTCCTGCGCATTAAGAGCTCTGCGGGGGAGTATCCTGACGCCAATGGGGTTACCCTGTACCCTAGCAGAAACTGACACACTTGCAGGTTCAGATCCCCTGGGCCCATGCGCCGCAACGTGTCCTTCGTGGTGCGGACGAGGCGCTCTACTTGGCCGTTGGTGGCTGGGTGAAAAGGGGCGCAGGTGATATGCCGAACGGCGTTAATCTCCATGAATGCCCTAAACTCGGAGGACGTGAAACAACTAGCATTGTCGCTAATTAACGTGTCGGGTATGCCGAATGTGGAAAAGAGCCTCTGCAAATGCCTAATGGTTTGGGCCGAGGAGGTGCTCGTGACCGGGATAACCTCCAACCATTTGGAGAAAGCGTCCACTACAAGGAGGAACAGGGTGCCTCTGAATGGGCCCGCGAAATCTACGTGCACCCGGGACCACGGCCCCTTAGCCACGTCCCATTCCCTGTGGGGAAGGCGGGCCTCCTCTGGCCTGGAGCATTGGCAACTTTCACAAGTGCCGACCATGCGCTCGATGTCGGCGTCTAGCTGGGGCCACCAGAAGTAACTCCGGGCCAGCGCCTTGGATCGCACGATGCCAGGGTGGCTGACATGAAGCAGTTTGAGCACCCGCGGCCGAAGGGAAGTGGGAATCACCACCCGCTGCCCCCACAAGAGACACCCCCTCTCTAGGGACAGTTCTAGCTTTTTTCTAAAAAAATGGAGCGAACTCCTCCGCTGGGGAGGACGCGGGCCACCCTTTCTGCAGCCAGGAGCTGACAGTCGCTAACGTTTTGTCCTTCTCTGTTGCTTTGGCAATGTCGGCGGGCACTACGGGGGGCGAATCCAGCACCTCTATCATGAGAACCTGATGGTCCCGCTCCCCCATGCTCACCTGGCTGGGCGTTAGGGGGAGAGGCGACCTAGATAGGGCGTCCGCATGGCTGATCTCTTTCCCGGGCCGGTAGGTCAACGCGTGCTGATACGCGTTGAGAAAAATGGCCCACCTGAGCATCCTCGGAGACAGGATCTGTGGGGTGGGCTTATCAGCGGTAAAAATGCCTAGCAAGGGCTTGTGGTCTGTTACAATAGTGAAGGGGCGGCCGTACAGAAAATCGTGAAATTTTTTCGTCCCCGCGACTATTGCTAGTGCCTCCCTGTCCGTCTGTGCGTAGTTCCTCTCTGCTTGGGACAGGGACCTGGAGTAAAATGCTATCGGGGCCTCCCTTCCGTTTTCCAACACGTGGCACAGCACCGCCCCCACCCCCACTGGAGATGCATCACAGATCAGAACTACTGGGCGCTTGGGGTTGAAATGGGTCAGTATGGTGTCGGACGCCAGGAGGCTTTTTAGCTCGCTAAATGCCCTTTCTTGGTCATCGCCCCACTTCCATGCCTGGTCTTTCTTTAGCAGTTTGTGTAGCGGCTCAGCCACCGCTGCCTTTCGGGGAAGGAAGGAGTGGTAGAAGTTGAGCAGTCCTAGGAACGACTGTAACTCGGGCTTGGAGGTGGGGCGGGGGGCATTCTTAATGGCTGCCACCTTGGACTTGGATGGTTTTATTCCCTCAGGAGTCACACAAAACCCTAGGAACTCAACCTCTGTTGCGAAGAAGACGCATTTGTCCTTTCGCAACCTCAGCCCCGCCTTTTCGAATATCGTCAGGACCTTCCCCAACCTTTTGGCCAATTCAGCCCGACTCCCCCCCGTTATCAACACGTCATCAAAATAAGGCAACACCCCCTCCAGTCCCTTCAGGAGGCGTTCCACGAGTGATTGGAAAATTCCAGGCGCCGAATTCACGCCGAACTGGAGGCGCATCACCTGGAACGCCCCCTTGTGGGTGACTATGGTCTGCGCAGCAGCTGCGGCAGGGGACACCGTGAGCTGCTGGTAGGCCTGTGCTAAGTCGAGCTTAGCGAAACACATTCCCCCGTGTAACCTGGCCAGCAGATGGCTGACTACCGGCACCGGATATGCATTCGGGCGGATCGCCTTGTTGATGGTGCACTTGTAGTCAGCGCATATGCGGACCTCCCCGTTGGCCTTTAGAGCGGTTACAATTGGAGTTTCCCACTCCGCAGAATCTACAGGCACAAGGATCCCCTGGCCCACCAACTTGTCCAGTTCCGCCTCTATCTTGTCCTTGAGTGCGAACGGCACCCTGCGTGGTTTAAGGCGAATTGGGCGGACCCCCGGGTCCAGGTCGAAAGTCACTGGGGGCCTCTTGAATTTCCCCAGTCCTTTTTTGAAAACTTCGGTGTGTGCCTCGCACACCTCCTGAATTGGATCAGTCCCAACGGCGTGCATCCCAATGGCGTGCACCCCCCCAATAAACAACCCCAGGGGCTGGAACCATTGAGTCCCGAGGAGGCTGCAATTTCCTCCCTTGAGCATGACTAGGGGAAGGGACGCAGCGTGCTCCTTGAATTTGACCTGAAATTCTCCAACCCCCAACACTGGAATACTGTTCCCTTGCACGTCCCGTAGTGTGGACCTCAATGCTTTTAGCTTGGGTCGCTTGTGGGGGGCAATTCCCAAAAACTCCCTCTGGGAAATGATTGAATATGAGGACCCCGAGTCAATTTCCATCCTAATGGGGACCCCTTGGACTAGTACCTCAACAAAGTAGCGGGGGTGTCTAGTAGACACGCTGAACACTGGGGCGTCATCCTCGCTGCCGTCGGCGATGCGGCCCACGCCGTCCTGTTTCCGCGTGGCCTGGGCGCCATCCTTGGGTTTTGTTGGGCGGTCTTGTCCGGCGGAACGGTCTGCGGAGCTCCTCCGGGTTTCGCGCTTCTTCCTGCACACCTTGGCGATGTGGCTGCGGCGGCCGCAGTTGTGGCATTCGGCCTTCCGGAAGGGGCATTTCACGCGGTCGTGGGCCGCTCCACAGCCGTCGCATCGCCGGCTCTCCTTCCGGACCCTCTGGATGTCCTCGTCATCGCTGCTCTCTGCGGACGACCTTGAAGTTCGGCGGGCCACCTGTACCGGAGCCTCTGCCTTGCTCGACTTTGGCTGCCAGTCCTGAAGTTCTTGGACCCCGGCCTTTGTAGCTTCTGCGGCCTGGGCCGCTCTGACGACCTCCTGCAATGTGGGAGGCGGCTCTTGGTTCATTAATGTGCGCTGGGTCTCGGCGTCATTCAGGCCGCACAGCACACAGTCCCGGAGGGTGATTTCGGCATTCTCCCATTTGCACGGGCCGGCCGCCAGCCGCAGGGCCACCACGAATGCGGCGACCGTCTCCCCGGGCGCTTGGACTCGCCTCCAAAACGCACTCCGAGCGGGAAACATCGCTGTGGCGGGCCGGACGTGCTCCCGCAGCATCTGCATGAGTTCCTTGGCCTTGAATTCGCTCACCCTTCTCGGTGCAATCAGGTCCACCAAGGTCCTTTTTGTTTCTTGTCCGAGTATTCTGGTGAAGATGGCTCTTTTTTTCGCCTCTTCCGTGACTTCGGACTCAATCAGTGCGGCCTGGAAGTCCATCTCGAAGATCTCCCAGTCGCCCGGTTTCCTGATTTCGAAACCGGCGCATGTCTTGGTCCCGTGGGCTGCCATTGATCCCACCTTCGTCGCCAGTTTAGTGTAAGGGACCAAAGACAAAGAAACAGCCGAAGGGTTGGCTTAACACAGGTTTATTGCATGATGATCCGGAGGAACATGTGGTAATGGCGGATGAGTAGCTCAATATATACAGCTGGCTATACATTTGAATGTGGCTCGTCGACAGGCTATTGGTTGCTGCCTGCGTGACGTCGTAGGAGGTCACGCCCTTCTTGACCAGGTGAGGAGGTCGCGGGGAATCTTCCCGCGTTGCTGAACCAGGTGACTATGATCCATGGGAGCTGGACGCTCGCTACTGCCCTCTGGTGGTCACTAGCTCGCGTCCCCTTATTAGGTTACATTGATACAGCTGATGGTTATAATGTTGCACACAGGAAGGTTACATTGGTAACACATGGCAAAGGTACATTGTTACAGGCACAGCTTTACAGAACACAACAGGTTCGGTGTTCATCTCAATTTACAGTCAAAGAGCCAAAGCTGTCTGCTTCTGCAGACATTTCCATGGTCATGTGACAGCCAAGCCTAGATGCCGGAGCACATGGGAACGCTGTTTATCTTCCCACCAAAGTTGTACCTATTTATCTACTTGCAATTTCTTATTTCTGGACTGCTATGTTCAAATATAAAAAATGTGTTTCAAATGGGTGTCAATCATATTTATGAAAACAAAATCACTTTATGGGCCCAGTTAGTGTCATGAAATAAGCCCTGTTCTGAACTGTGCTTTTTCATGAGCTTCTGCCCACTAAATTACTGTGTGTGCTTTAGCCTGTCTAAGATGGTGATCTCAATAAGGGGGAGTACACTTTCCCCACATACCAACTGCACTGGAATGTAAACATGTTAGCCTCGTGAACTGTGAGAAACGAATCCTAAACTGTGATGGACATGTCATCTTGTAAGGACATTGGTTGAAATCGCTTAGGGGAATAGTTGGGAGGCAGACCCTGGAAGGAGGGGATAAAAACCCATGGGAAGCCATTGCTCGCTCTCTTGCATTGGGGAAACCATGGGTAGCCTCACATATGGAGTGTGAGTATTCAACAGACCACAAGGGCCAAAGCTAGTTAAGCTTTTCATTTTTTTGTATGTACTTTGAATGACTAAGTTTGCAGTTCTTTGTTCTTATACTATACTCATTTCTTTAACTCACTTAATAAACCTTATTAAATATAGATCCTTTGTGTCTACTGCATTGGGACTGGAGTTGACTGGACCATGCTAACAGTAGCCACGTTTATTTTGATTTGAATTTGATTTGAAGTTTAATTTATACACCGCTTTTTTACCCACATGGGCGACTCAAAGCGGTGTTTATGCTACCTACCTTAAGTATTCTGAAATAATTGGTTCCTTGCACACTCACTAGCCTGGCTAAGTGGTGCCAAGGGGAGCTCTGAAGGGCTGAGCTGCCCCAGATGGAGGTGGCAGACACTGATGTGTGGCAGGAAAGCATGATTACGATCACAGGGTGATGTGTGGCAGGAAAGCATGATTACGATCTCTAGATAAAGATAATGACATCTGTGCATTTTTTCTGCTTCTGCATATCTGGGCTTATATTTTCCATCGATAGCGAAGGCTTGCAAAGACTTATTGAAGGGCAGCCAAGCCACAGAAAACTTGATCTTGTTCTCTTGCTGAGCTCCTAGGAAAGTTCTGCTATTTCTCATGTGTTTACTTCCTCCACCTTTCACCTCTCAAATCTGGATGAAACCTGAAGCAGCATTTCATCTGACTTATGTAGTCATTCGTGCGTAAACAATGAGCTACCTACCTCCAGTAATAACGTTAAAACTGCTTAGCTATGTCCCTACTGATATACCTTGCAGCAAATGTTCTTCTGCCTCCTACAGTACATTCATGTTCTTAATCTCAGTAAACTATTTGTGGAACTGTCTGGATATTTCAATGGTTTGGGAGTCTGCTTGCAGAGCCAGAAGTTGGGAGTTCACTTCCCCACTGTGCCTCTTGGCAAAAGAGCCAACTGAGTGACTAGGGCCATGATGGCCAACCTTGGCACTCCAGCTGTTCTTGGACTTCAATTCCCAGAAGCCCAAGTCAGCACTCTTGATCAGGGCTTCTGGGAACTGAAGTTCAAGCACACTTGGAGTGCTAAGGTTCACCACCGCTGGACTAGGGCAACCTGCACAGTGCTAGGTAAATGTTGCCCTTGCTTGAAAGCCAGTCATATCTGACTCCAATGTTCAGTGCCCATCTATGTTTACAACCAAAGAACCAGCACTGATTGTGTCTGCACACAGTTTTGTGGATATGTGACAAACATGACTAAACACCGGAGTGCACGGAATGCTGTTTACCTTCCCACTGAAGTAGTTCCTATTTATCTACTTGCAATTTCTTGTTTTCGAACTGCTAGGTTGGCATGAGCTGGGACAGAGATGGGAGCTCACTCCATCGTGCAGCACTCAGGTCTCGAACTGCTCACCTGCCGACCTTTTAGTTATCAAATTTAGCATTTTAATCACCTAGCCACCACAGCCCTACACTACACAGCTAAAGGTAAAGGTAAAGGTTTCCCTTGCTCGAAAGCCAGTCATATCCGACTCTAGGGTGCAGTGCTCATCTCTGTTTCAAAGCCGAAGAGCCAGGGTTGTCTGCTTCTGCAGACATTTCCATGGTCATGTGGCAAGCATGACTAGACACCGGAGCGCACGGAACGCTGTTACCTTCCCACCGAAGTGGTCCCTATTTATCTACTTGCAATTTCTTGCTTACACATCTAGAGGGCATTTTATGATAAACTAGCATTTTTTGCCCGGCACTGCCAGGAAGGTTTTTTTTTTTTTTTAAATAATTTTATTTAAATCTACACATTACATAATAACAAAAAAAATACATCAACTTAATAGAGGACATTCACCATGTGCTATTTACATTGCCATATGGGACAGAGTTACTTAATTCTTATATGATTCCTTTCCAAAAGGAATGCTGATCCGGCGTTGGCTTCTGACCTTGATCCTTATGCAGTATATAGTCTGTGAAACATCTCCACGTGTCCTGAAATTTATTTTCTTTTATTAGTCCTTTTCTTAAATTTATTTCCCAGGTAAGCTTATCGTTTAAAGCAATAGTCCATAACTCATTGTACCATTCATCGATTTTTGGAGTGACATCATTCTTCCATTGCCGCGCTATACAGTGTCTGGCACCTGATAACATGACTGCCATTAATTCCCTTTTACTATATTCCACCTTATCAACATCCGTTAGTAATACTATAACTGCATCCAATTTAACCTTTTCATTCAAAATTTTCCCAATTTCATACTCTACACTCGTCCAAAATGGCTTCAACTTCTTACACCCCCACCACATATGCTCATACGTTCCTATATCCTCCTTACACCTCCAACATATATTTAATTTTGTCTTGTCAATTAAATGTAATCGCACAGGGGTCATATACCATTTCCATAATAACTTGTGGTTATGCTCCTTAATCCTTACTGATAACGTTTTCATGATTCTTCTTTTCCACTTTCTATTCCAACATTCATCTGTGATTTTAACATTTAAATCTTGTTCCCATATTCCTCTTAATGCTTTTTGGGATTCGTTAGAATCATCCAATACTTTATATAATTTACTAACTAATCCTTTAATTTCTATTTGACCATTTCTTAACTTATATACTAGCTCCTCAAATTTTGTCATGTTCCTGTCTAAGCCTATTTCTTTCCTATATTTTTTATTCCAACTTTTCATTGCAGCAACTTGAAGCCAATTTAGTTTCAACTGTTTACACATTTCTGACATTTTCTCCTCATCCTCACAAACATCTAACCATTCCAGGAATGGTTTTTTTTTTTTTTGGTGTTGGTGGTAGGTGTGGTTTTGGGGTGTGCATGCACACACACACACGCACACACACACACACACACACACACACACACACACACACACACACACACACACCAAAACTGCGCAGGGAGAGGAGGGGCTCCCCCTCTTCCCCCCCGTAGCCTCGGAGAAGACACACACAACACAACACAACCACACACTCACTCAATACACACATACAACACAACAAAACCCACACAAGCACACACCCAATACACACACAACACACTCACACCCACAACGCAACCCCACACACACACACACACACACCGTAGCTCCATGGGGAGAGGATGGGCTCTTCCTCCTACCTGAAGCCTCGGTGAGGATACACACACATGCGCATGCGCGCACACTGAAGCTTTGCAGGGGGAAGGGCTCTTCTTCCTCCCCCCAAGTCTCGGTGAGGACACCCAGGAGGCCATTGCCGGGCGGGCGGGTGCATCTGTTGCTGGCTGGGCTGCCTGATTTTGGTGACCCCACCCCACTGACGAAGGCCTCAGCACCGGCAGTGAGGGAGGAAAGGCCGCACCATGGAGGCATGAAAGGTGAGTGGCCGAGCACAGATGGCCGCCCTGGGGAGTCACAGAGTACGAAATGCTCAGCTGCCAACAGGTAAGTGGGGAAGGGGACAGGGAGTGGGGGGGATGGGGGAATGGTTCATTCTCCCCCTTTCTTCTCCAAGACCTGGGTGGGTGGCGTGCTCCCCGGGCCTGTCCCCCCCCTCAGTTCCTCTCCCCCACCCCACTTACCTGTTGCCGGTTGGGCCTTTCGTACCTCCCTGGTGCGGCCTTCTGCGCTCGGCCGCTCATCTTCCGTGCCTCCATGGCATGGCCTTTCCTCCCTCACCGTCAGCACCAAGGTCTTCACCGGTCGGGCAGGAGCCACCAACGGGTGTAGCCACCCACCCAGCCAGCAACGGGTGTAGCCACCCACCCGCCATGGTGAGCTAGGGACGGCTTCCCTCCGGGAGATGAAGAAGGGAAGTTGTTGGCACATTGGCGGTTTTTTTAATCACATGCACCAGCTTTCCCAGCCTCCTCCATGCTCACGTCCCTCAGCCTGATTGGCTGAGGAGTCATGGCACAGCGGACACTGGGACTTGTAGTTTTTTTGTGTGTGTTCACGTTCGTGGGGTGGTTGCCCCACTCGTGGCTGGCGGACCCTTGCGGTGATGCTCACAGGGTCTAAAGTTAAGTGTGGGCGGCTCGATACGGGATGGTTGGGCAAGGTGTGGCCATGTATGCCGGACATGCACGACACAACCACCTTCTTATAGGTAAAGATTCCAAACACTGCAACACATTGCACCCACTTTCTCAATTCTCAGAATGTAAATAATCCCTTTGTCCTGAAACACATGATGTGATTGTAATTTTATTTTCCTATCTGGATACTAGAGATATATACAAGCTCCTGAGACTTCACAAGAACACTAAGCCTTTGTAATCCTACGTGGAAGTCCTTATGAATCTTTCTCATACTGTGCCAGCTGAGTATCAGGAGGGAACTTTAACATTCAAAAGGAGGAGAAATCAGTTTTGATAATCATATTCTTACCCTGAAGAGTACCTTAGCCATAATCGTTGCCAGTGAAGATGAATTCATAACAATTCCACTTTCTTTTTCCTCATTTACATTTCCCACAGGGTAGCAAGAGATTGCTATCAATAATTTATCAAGACGTTAACTATAATAATATTGCTAATTGATCAGAGTAATTTTGGTGCTTCTCTAATACAGCAAATCTCTAGTGTGTAATAATGTTCATTGCGAGTGGTGTAAAATATGTAGACGTACTCATTTTGAATAATTAATGCTTTGTATTTGTGGATTATTTTTACATGCTGGAGAGTTCTGTTGTCTTTTAACTCTGAAATTGGGATGAGAATTTCATATTTGTCTACTTAAGGACCGGTTTCTCATGTTGCTCAAGTGGATAACCATCAGTTTGTTTCAGCTTATTGTATAAATTAGTTGTATTTCACATAAAACAATATTTCCTGGAATGGAAGAACAGACTGGTGTATCAGCAGATGTCCATGTGACTTAAAAATGCCAAGAATTACTTTTTGGGACTATGACTTCCAAAATCTCTTAGTGGCCACGTTGTTTGGGTGATTCTGGATACTTTACTGTGATATTGTCCAGTATCTTGCTTCTAACATTGAAATAATTGAAATCTCTGTTTAGTGAGGAGAAAGACAGTAGTATTGGCAGTCAATTGTTTCCCCTCAGAAACTGAATTCCAATATCCTATCTGTGATTATGGAAAAAGTATGTTATTCTGGGTCAGACAATATGTTCAGTTAGTCCATAAATGTCTCCTTCATTAGTGGCCATATGGATGCTCCCAGAAAATTCCAAGGCAGGACCTAAGTGGAATGACTTTTTAGCAACTCAATATCTCTACCCCTTTTTATCACCTTTTGTTCTGTCCGATTTCCCATCTGGGGTGTGTCTTGCCCAGGGTGATGGGCTTTTGTGGAAGACCTTCGTAAACTTGAGGAGTTAGTGACATTCCCATTATCTCCCTCGAAGCTCTGAATTGGGTAAAATCATAAGTACTTGTGGTTGTAAAATTTGTTTGATTACCAATTAGTGCATTTAATTGGCTTGCTGACTGTAATGAGAAGGCTCCCCAATTAAGCTTATCAACTAGTGAGATTTATGTACAGCAGTATAAATAGTTTTAGTAGAAGAAGACACAGGAAAGAAGACAGCACTGAATTCATCCCTATCACTGACCAGTGTGTGAATTTACACCTGGGATGTCTAATTAACAGGGAAACTCCCTGGCCAAGAAGAAGGCAACAAGGCAGGCCATGACACTCCTTCTGTAGACAATGACTTGCTATAACTCGCACTTAATTGGCACCTGCCAATTAATCCATTTAGTCCATATATGAGGGGCATAGAGGCAAAGGAGATGATGCATTGCTGAGAATCTATAAGGAGAAGCTGTATTCCTTGGAATTTGGAGCTCTGACGGCTGACCAAGGAGAGCCTCTGCTGCCTACCTGAGCTCCCAGGTAGCTGAAGAGGTAGAAGAAGATCCTAGATCCTAGCTTGGCTGTGCATTGTTTGATTATGCACTTGTTTCTGTTTCTTGCTTCTAAAGATGTGTTCAATAAAGCTTTGTTTTTTCACCCACAGGGACTGTGATGGCTTAATGGTTAAGACGCTGAACTTAATGCCTGGAAGGTCAGCAGGTCAGCAGTTTGAGACCTGAGTACTGCATGATGGAGTGAGCTCCTGTCCCTGTCCCACGTTGTTAGGCACAATAAGAGTTTGCATTTGAGGCCGTTTTCGACGCGTTATTGGAATAAAATTATAGACTTCATACATTGGCTCGAATGATTTTTTCTACTTCCTGGATTTACACACCGTTTGGCCAACGTTTCTCATATTGACTTTTGTCTCCAGTGAAACTTCCATCCACTTGATAATCTTTTCTAATTCCTTCATTGTTACTCTTCCTTCTCTTCTTCCGATTTCTTGGCTGCAATCCCCATTTACCTTGATAATTGACTCAATATATAAAAAAAGTAATTCACTATTTCAATTTCTTCATTGAAATAGTTGCACAATTCTTCTGTAGTGATAATTTTTGTTTTCTTAATGTTCAGCTGCAACCCTGCTTTGGTGCTTTCGTCTTTCACTTTCATTAAAAGTCATTTCAAGTCACTGCTATTTTCTACAAGTGAGATTGTGTCATCTGCATATCTTAAATCTGCAGCACTAGAAATGTACAGATTTCAAAACCAAAATTGCAAGTTGTTCAGGCCTGGTGGTGCAGATTGGGCAAATCTATCCTCAAAACCTCAGTGGAGGAAATTTCTGTCATTTCTTGCTTAAAGACAATTTCCTATGCCATACAGACAGACAACAATCCCCCCTTCTCCCCCTTGAAATAATTGGGAGTTCAACTCATAAAATAAACTTTGTGTCAGAAATTACTCTCGGTTGAAAGGATTTTTGCTGGAGAAACTTCGTTCAGGGGACACCCGAATGAGGCTCCTTTCATGTCCCCAAGATCCGTCGTGCTGCACTCAGGTATCGAAACCTGACCTTCCAGTCTCCAAGCCCAATGTCTTAACCATTAAGCCACAGCAGTGCTGCAACTAAGCCCACCATTTTACAGACTTCCTTCCTAGTTTCCCTCACATGGCCTACATTTATCCCACTCTTAGCCTGTTTTCCCTCCTCCTTCGGGTCTCCAGAGGTTTTCCGAAGCATACTTTAATGTAGTGCCCATGTAGTTAATTCAATGTACATGGTGTCAAGTCTTGTTCTACAAGCTGTGTTTCTTCATAAGGCTCCAGGCCAGAACAGAAATTGACAGTGTTTGTTGACCTTTTCTTCAGACACTGCTCAGTCTCCCTTCCTGCTCCTTGCTTCTTGGCTTTTAGCCATAATATCTGAGGTGACAACTTGTGCTAACACCATGCATTGAGATGCAGAAAGGGCAGCAAAAAACGCACTTGTGTAAACAGCGGGATGACAGAGCAAAGTCTTCTGAAATCACAACCAATGCAAATGCATGAAAGAAATAAACATTGGCAATTAGTAGGCATGAGCAGTCTGCTAACTAATGTATATTGGAATCTCACTTCAAATTATTCATCTAAATGAGTCTGAGAAAAGGTCTGAGGCTTTTTCTCCCTTTCTTTTCTCTCCTGCCCCCTGAAAATAAGTCCACTTGACAGTTTTCTCCAAATATTCTCCACCATTCAGTGTGGGGAAATCAGCCACTATTTTTGAGCCATAGTATGGCAAATCCCCTGAAATACAGTGGAACTTCATATAACAATAGCAACAAAATCACATAACAATTAGGTTTTTTGGGGGGAATGGTGTCCCGCATAAGAATTTTCCCTATGGAAAAAAATGTACAACAATTTTTCAATGGGAAAAACCACTTAGCAAAAAAATAAATAAATTGTTGTACAATGCATCCTATAGGGAAAATCGCTATACGATGCCTGTATTGTAAAGCAATTGTTTCATACAACAACGAGCCTTGTGGAATTGATTAAAATCATTGTATGGGGTAAGTAAAGGTTTCCCTTGCTCGAAAGCTAGTCGTATCCGACTCTAGGGTGCAGTGCTCATCTCTGTTTCTAAGCCGAAGAGCCAGCGCTGTCTGCTTCTGCAGACGTTTCCGTGGTCATGTGGCAGGCATGACTAGACACCGGAGCGCACGGAACGCTGTTACCTTCCCACCGAAGTGGTCCCTATTTATCTACTTGCAATTTCTTGCTTTCGAACTGCTAGGTTGGCAGGAGCTGGGATGAAGACGGGAGATCATTTCCGTCCTGCAGTACTCGGGAATCGAACTGCTGACCTTCCGCTTCCCAGTCAGCGTCTTAGCGTGGGGTACCACTGTAATATTAAGGCTGATGCTTCTTGAAAGATAAAAAATCTGGCCCATCTGTTAACCGTGGTTGTTGCCTTTGCTACGTACAGCAGCACAGTAGCAGTGGCAAGACAAAACAAACCATTAAGAAAAGATAGGAGACAAGCTGTGCTATTGGCACTACTGAGAAAATATAGGTAACAGACAATATTCCTATATTCTGTGATAGGTAGATGATGGCACAAACCTAGTATTCAGCTACTGTTTTTTCCCAGATGTGCCTAATTGGATACTTTTGTTCTGAAACAAAACCATTTGGGATCATGACTGACAAGATGTTCCTTACATGGGTCAAGCCCTTATGCCAGTCTCCTGATTAAAATCACACACACACATGATCTCTCTTATGTGTTCATGTGTCATATTTGAAATGTTTCTAGGTCGAAACATTTCTGGGTTGAAACATTTCCTGTGCAGAAAGCTTTAAACAGACTGTGTGCCAGGGTAGGAAGATCAAGAGCCAGTAATGCACTGTAAAAAAAATTACAACCCACTTGGTGGGTGTGGCTAATTATGGGTGTGGCTAATTGTGGGCAGGGCCTCAACCCCCCCCTCCCCAAAAAAAAAGAAAAGAAAAAAAGAAAGGCGCTGTTGGCGGGTCAGCCCCTCACCCTCTGGGCGCGCTTTCACTGGTGGCACTGCTGGGAGGTGAGTGGGGCTGCTGGGAGTGTCACCAACAATGCTGCTGGGAGGTGAGTGGCACTGCTGGGAGGTGAGCAGGGTGGGTTGGTGGCCTCCCCCTCCCAGTGCCACCGGAAATGCATCCCATTTGCCTCACCCAGGGCCGAAGGCATAAGGGAAGTGCGGAGATGAAAGCACGCCTTCGGCCCTGGGTGAGGCAAGTGGGATGTGTTTCCTCTGGCGCTGGGAGGGGGAGGCTGAGAGGTGGGCATGGCCGGCCAAGTGGGCATGGCCTGGAATTTCTTCTACCAGTTCGCCAGGACCGGTCAGAACCGGCCACAGTACAACACTGTCAAGAGCTAATCTGAGAAAGTGGGGTTTTCCTGTAGATGGTAGCCTGTGTGAATGTGGAGAAGAACAAACTATCACCCATATGATGCAATGCACACAGTGCCCCTCAACGCACACTGAGGAGGACCTTATGTTGGCAAGAGGAAATGCTGTTGATATGACCCAATATTGGGCCAATGTCATCTAATTCCTGTTTGGTTAAGATAGGTTAATTTTTAGCTTTGTATGTTATTATGCTTGTGGTGCCTCTGACACGAATAAAGAAAGATCTGAAATGTTGGCAAATATCAGGGAGAAGAACAAGGGGTGAGTGTAATCCAGAGTAATACTAAAAAACATACTGAAGCAAAACAAACCTTAAAGAAAGAACTGTCTTACTGAAGCAAAGTCCTCAGTAGGAAACCTACCCATATCACTTCTGGCTCATGACCCCAAGGAATCCTATAGGCCAATCATGATGGATGCTGCCAAAGAAGACATTCTGAAATGCAGATGTTTTAGACATCAACTTCCAGAACCTTTGACTATTTGCTTCATTGGCTAGAGAGGCTGGATTTTCAATCCAAAGCATCTGTAGGTCCAGATATTGAGAACAATTGTTCTATGCTGCAGTTCTGCTGGTAAGGCCAGGGGAAAACATTTTATTGCACAAAATGAAGATTGTGATTCCAGTGTTGTGTCATGTAGACTATTCCTTCAACTTATTCTTATCGCATCACTAAAGAGTAAAGACGATCAGATGCATCTTCTTCAAAACTAGCCCTATTCTGGCATTAGAGATAAAACAGTTATTTAAGTTCAAGGAAAACCTTTAGTTTTACCTTACGTTTTTTTTTTCATTGCATTGCATTTAATTTTATTTTTTTATAATAATTTTTATTAACTTTTTTTCAAAAATATAGAAACATACACAAAACAATACAACGTAAAAAGAAAGAAAATACATAAGTTTCATAAAAAATAACCACATACATGATAATTGAACTATTATCTGTTATAGCTGTCTATGACATTAAACATCCACTGGAAAAACATCTAACCTATTTCAGAAGATCTTCACAGAAATTCTTTATTTAACACTACAACTATAGACAACTCATGAAACATTTCAGTAGTACTATAATTTAGAAACAACTATCAAAATCCAATTTTCACTTACATTTCACCCAGTGTTTATTTACACTGCCCTGGAGAGCTCTGTCCCAATATTTATCTCCAGAAACTACTTTGAAATGGTACAGGTCTACTACTTTCTACACCTGTGAGAGAGTGATCAACACAAGGCTTCCAAATACTCCAAAATCTATTTTCTTTCAGTTTGTCCCTTTTTACTTTTATCTCCCATGTCAATTTATCATTCAAAGCTAAATTCCACATTTCGTTATACCACTCTCCCGTCTGTATGATTACATCATTTTTCCAATGTCTAGTAATACATTGTCTACCCGTTGTTAGCATTATTTCTAGTAACTCTTTTTCCTCCTTGTTTAGACACATACCATCCACATCTGTTAGCATAATGGTACCTGATGCCAGTTTAATTTTCTTACCCATTATTTCCCCAGCCTCTTTTTCTATTCTTCTCCAAAAATCATTTATCATTTTACAGCTCCACCACATAAGAACATAAGAACATAAGAACAGCCTTGCTGGAACAGGCCACAGGAGCCCATCCAGTCCAGCATTCTGCCTCACACAGTGGCTCACCATTTCCTTCAGGGTATTCCCAAGCAGATGCCTTCACCTGCTTAGGATTCCCTGGAAATGGCATTGAGAGATAACCTGCCTATCTCTCCAACCCGGAGGTTGTCCTTAAGTATCCATAATTACAGCCATTGATACTCTTGTCCTCCATGAACTTGTCTAATCCTTTCTTAAAGCTGTCAAGACTGACAGCTGTCACCACTTCTTCTGGCAGGGAGTTCCATAGACCAGTGAAAAAGTACTTTCTCTTATTTGTTTGAGAACTAGTACCCAAAAGTTTCATGGAGTGTCCCCTAGTTCTAGTGTTATGCGATAGGGAAAACAGTTTTTCCTTATCTGCTTTGTCCACACCGTGCATGATTTTATAAACTTCAATCAGGTCACCTCTTAGACGTCGTCTATATGAACACATATGTTCATAGTTTCCAATGGTGTCTTTACATCTTCAACATAAGTTGTCCTTTTTATTATCGATCTGATGTAACCTCAGTGGTGCCAGATACCATTGCCACAACATTTTATAATTATGCTCCTTAATTCTTACTGACATGGTTCTCATTATCCTCTTTTTCCACTTATTTCTCCATTCATCTTTTCCTAGCTTTATATTCAAATCCTGTTCCCACTTCAATTTCAAATCTTCCTGTGGTTCGCCCCCCCCCCCTATTTATTAAAACATAAAGTTTACTTACTAGACCCTTAATGCTTTTATCTCCTTTTCGAATTTTTAAAACCAGTTCTTCAAATTCCATCTTTTCTGTATCTATATCTAATTCTCTTATATATTTGCTATTCCAATTATTAACCTTCATTATTTGAAACCAATCCAATTTTAACTGCTCAAACAATTTTTTCTTCTTATTTTCATCACCACAAATCCTTAACCAGTCTTTCACCAGGAAAACTTCATTTTTATCCAATATTTCCTTTATTTTTTATCAATTTTTATCGGAAAACATGCCATATCTGCCAATTCCAAAATTGGAGAGACATCTGGGGCCAAGTCCTTCTTTAATCTTTTCCACACGTTCGCGAGTCCCCTCATCATTGTATTACTGGTAACTGTCATTTTAGCCTTATCTCCCCAAAAAAATCATTTTGCCAATATTCCTATAGTCTTTCATCTCAATCTCCTCCCAAATTACTTTTTCTCTTGCCAAAATCTTCACAACATTCTTAATTTGAAAAGCACGATAATATGATAATAAATTTGGCATTCCTAAACCCCCTTCTTTCTGAGGCAGATACCATAGTTTCTTTAGTAATCTAGTTTTTTTACCTCCAATACAAAAATTATTGAACATCTTTTGAAACTCATTAATTTCCTTTTCATTCATTTGATTTGCAAGTGCATCAAATAAGAAGTTAATTCTCGGTAACAACATCATTTTGCAGATTGCAATCCTCCCGAACCATGACAACTTCAACTTTAGGAGACTTTGTATTCTAGTCTTAAATTCCGTTTTCAAGCTATCATAATTCAATCTTTTAAGATCTTCCAATCTATTTGAAATAATTATCCCCAAATATTTAAGCTTATCTTTAATTTGTATGTTAGATAATCCCGCCACCTTTTCCTTCTCCCCTACCCCCATGTTATACAACATCATTTCCAATTTATCCCAATTTATCATCAGCCCCGTTATATCCTCAAAGTCCTCAATTTGTATTTTAATCCTATCCATGACCCTCTCCGGATGCTTAGCCATTATCAATGTATCATCTGCATACATACTTATCTTATTACCCATTATAACATCTATATTTGGATCTTCTCCTATACTTTTAGCCTAAATTTCCATTGCCATAATAAACAGAATAGGGGACAGAGGGCAACCCTTCTAGTACCTGCCTCAAGATTTACCTCATCTGTGACTTCATCGTTTACTCTGATTTTAGTAATCCCTTTCTGATATAACAGATAACAGATCAATTACCCTTCTAAATCTGTCCCCAAATCCATAGCTTTTAACTATTTCCTTGATCGAAGACCACTGTAAGGAGTCAAATGCCTTAAAATGTCCAAAGATATTAACCCCACCATTTCCTTCGTTTGATTTACGTTATCAATTAAACCCAACACCCTCCTAGTCAGGTGAGCCATATGTCTCCCTTTTAAAAAACCTACTTGATCAACATTTATATATTCACCCATAGATTTGTTTAAACGGTTAGCCAATATTGCTGTCAAGACCTTAGCATCTTGGTTTATAAGAGAAATTGGTCTATAAGACTCCACTTTTTCCAAATTCTTTCCCAATTTTGGTAGCAGAACGATCGTAGTCCTATACCATGAAGTCGGAATTTGTCCACCATCTAAAATATAGTTGTATAACTTTGCCAGTTTTGGTACCACAACATCTTTAAATTCCTTGTAAAACTCAGTCGGTAATCCATCATCTCCCGGGGCTTTCCCCGACTTCAAACCATTAATTACCTCCTTTACCTCCTTCTCCGAAACTTGTTCTTCCATTTTATCCCAGTGTTCCTGTTTTATTCCACTCACTAATTGCCTCTCCAAGATCCTTTTAAGCTTCCCCACATCTAACTCTTTTTTTGCATATAGTGCTTGATAAAATTCCTTCACAATTTTACATTTGTCACTAACTTTGTTACACCTTATCCCGTGTTTATTAATCAAAACTCCAATTTCCCTTTTATCCCTTTTAGCTTTTGCTGCTCTTGCCAATAATCTTGAATTTTTATTCCTGAATTCAAAATATTCTCTATTTAAGTATATCAAGTCTCTTTTTACTTTTTCTATATCTTTGCCCATCAATTCTGCCTTCAATTCTGTAATTTGGTGGGAAAAAAATTAATCCTGCTTTTTTGAATGTTCTTCCTGTAATTGCTTTATTTCCTTTTCTTTTTCATCCTGTGCTATCTTATACTTTTTATACCTATTACTTGCCAACTTTATACTTTCCCCTCTAAAAACCGACTTCATGGCGTCCCAAACCACATTAAAATTTACCTCCTCATTATCGTTCCACTGCCAACTTTCCATCCAGCTTTCTGTAATTTGTTCTTTACATTTTTGATCCTTAAATAAGTTAGGATCATATCTCCAATTTCTTCTTCTTCTAATATCCTTTTGTATCCTCAGTTCCAAAATTACTTTAGCATGATCTGATTCCTTAAAGGATCCTATTTCAATCTCTTCAATATTTTTGACCAAATTTTCAGTTAGGAACACATCTATTCTGGAGTAGGACCCGCGAACGTGTGAAAAATAAGAATACGCCCTTTCCGATCCCTTAATCTCTCTCCAAGAGTCTTTCAACCCTAATGCAACCATCCAATTATCCAAAATATTCCCTTTAATACCTGCTCCACACCTTGTTAAATTCGTACAATCTAAATTTGACCTTATCAAATTAAAATCCCCAGCCACTATCATCTTTACCACTTTTTCTATCACCACGATTTTACGAACTTTTTCTAGAAATTCAGCTTGATGTTCATTCGGAGCATAAATATTCACCAAAGTTATTTCCTCATCATCTATTTTCCCTTTCACTATCAAATATCTGCCTTCCTGGTTCGCAATACTTTTTGTTATCTCAAATCCTAATCTTTTAGAAATCATAATTGCAACTCCTCTTGCTTTTGAAGTACCAAACACCATTTCATAATGTTGTATCCACCCTAAAAAAAATTGTTTGTATCTTGTGATTTTTGATGGGTTTCCTGTAAAAAGACAATATCAGGTCTATCCTTCTTCAAAGCCAATTCTAACCTCCTCCTCTTAAGAACAGAACCTGTACCTTTTACATTCCATGTTAAAACTTTAATACTTCTCATAATTTATTTCAATTTCACCCTCTCTTACTCCCAAGCTCTCCATTAGGCATGCTGTCACAAACCCCTCACCGCTAAGAAAAAAAAAACATACAGAACACACACAATACCACTCTCCCCACTTTCTTCAGAAAAAAAGCCACCTTCGATCTCCAAAGAGGGGAGGGGGGACATGCAAGATGCGCGTATAAGTTGGTGCACCACGCATCTTCCCCTTTCTAATACCTTAATTATATAAAAATTGTTACATCATAGTCCATTACTCACTGTTCCTTACTTGCCTCTTCCTCCACCATAATCAATGACAGCTCCTCTTCTTCTCGTCCCTGCGGCCCTCCACCCATGGCACCTCCAGCATCTGCCCCCTCGTAGTCTCTTTTTATGGCACCCGATTCGAACAGATCTTTTCTAAGGGTTACCCACTCCTCAGATCCCGCCTTAACCAGATCAAGCAAACTCAAATACTCCAGTGGATCGGTCCTCTCATCAATAACCTGCATTTTTTTCCTGAAAAAAAAATCTCAACTGCTGTGGGAATCTCCAATTGTACCTTACACCTTTTTTCATCAACAATTTAGTTACCGGTTTCATCTTATATCTCCAGGCCCTTTCCTTAATAGAGATATCATTGTATACTTCCACATCAGAACCATCAATTTTCAGAGTGCCAGAACCAGCTTGTTTTAAAAAGGCCATTACTCTAAGTTTATCTCCCCAATTTGCAAATTTAACCAAAACATTTCTTTGAACCACTTTTCCTCTTCTTGGACCCACCCTATATGCACTTACAATATCCTCCTGTACAAATTCCTTTCCCATTTTCAAATCATTTAACCACTGGACCACTCTATCTCTTAGCTGGTCTGGCGTCCTTTCAGTCACATGACGTATCACAATATTCTGCTTTCTCATCATATCTTCCATAGCATCAATCCTTTTTTTTCCTGCTCATCAATTTTCACCTTATTCTCCCTCACCCCTTCCTGAGTCCCTTTTATTTCACCTTTCATAGCCTTCACCTCATTTTGAACCAATTCCACATTTCCTTCTATTTTTTGCAAACTTAATTCTACTTTTTTTAGAGATATCCACAACAGTTGTAACCACCTTATCCTGTTTTTTCAACATTTCATTTTTGTCCTTCACTCTTGCCTCTTCCATCTTCTCAATCTTCTGAAACAATTTGCCAAGTTCAACCATAATTTGAGTTTGATTATAAGGTTCAGGTGGTGGTGGTGATGATGGAGGAACCTCCTCCATTGGTGCTTTTTCCTTTCTCTTAGATTTCACCACCGGCTCCTCCTCCTTTGCTTTTTCTCTTGTGCCCTTATCCATGATGATGTCCACTAAAAGTTTTAATACTGCAATGCACTAAACTCTCGTTAAACCCTCCATTTAGGCCTATTCCAGTGCAGCCAAGATTGACAATAATCCTTTGAGTGTGGTGTAACTTGAGTAGGAGAGAGGAACCGATGAAAAATTAATTATTGTAATCCATGAGGAGACGGAAACCAAAAGCAGCCAATAAGTTTTATAATCCATGGGAAACTAGCCACCAAAATCAACCAGCACAGCCCGGATGACAAACGCTCATAAAATTTGCCTTTAAAGAAAAAAAACTTCAGATCTTGCACAGAACTCCCTCCTTGAAAAAAAGGGAAAATAATCCCATCGGCATATAGCTGAATTTCCAATGAAGCAAATGTCCAAATATATCCACTTGTATCCAAATCGACAGGGAAGGAAAAAAAATAAAAGTTCACAACTTCCAATTTTTAATAAAAAAAAAGAAAAAGGAGGAATAAGAACTTAATCCACAAGGCAAAGGAGTAAAAGCACAGGAACCCAATTTTTAGAGCGACCGTATCTCCCTTTTCCCAGCGGCTGCGGCGGCTTCCCAGGGGGGAACCCCTCCTCCTTCTTCCCCAAACCAGCAAACCTTTAAAATCCACTCTTCCTTTCTTCCACTTCACAGACTCCTGAGATGACCAATGCCTTAAATCCAGTCTCTTTCCTTCTTCTATCCACTTTCAAGCCCTCCAAATCACTTAAAATCACTCCACAATTCCGCAGTTCCCCGGGGCCATTCAAAAGCCATTGACCATAACACAGTCTCCACTTTCGAATTCCAGGGTCACTGCCATTATCGTCCCGTCCACCACCCTTCAATCCTCTTCTACTTACTCTTGCAAACTCCGATTTCTTCAAAACGATCCACTGTTCCCTCTAGTCACCGTCGCTGTATCCATTACTTAACTCGCTTTCTTGCTGATTTTCCCACTTTTCTCGATTCACCGCTGTCTCTCTGGTCCCGTTCTCGGCTCCTCTGCCAGAGAAGCCGCGACTTCCATCGCGCACCTCTCCCGTGGAGAATACCTCCCAAACTTCGACCGCCCTGAAACAACTTTTCCAAACAGGCAAGCAAGAAGGAGTCTTTTCACAACAAAAAGTCTCTGAAATTTGCTCAATTAGCTCAATTTTCTCGTTAATTACCACTTTGATAAGCGCGAGCACACAAATCTGCGTGTTACTTGCCGGCCATCTTAGCCACGCCCCCTTACCTTACATTTAAGAATGCACTTAAGCAATATTTCACCACCCTTATTGCCTCTGCAGATAATCACCCAGTGACTCTGTTTTTGGGTGACTAGGTCCCTCCTAGGTAGAGGGGGGGCCTGACCCTGGTTGGCAGGGATCAGTTGAGGACTTTGTTAATTATCTTGTGGAGAAAATCACTCAGATTCACTCAAAGTTTGACCCTGGCATAGACACTATGGGTCTGGAATTGACCAGCTCGCAGTCTTGCCATGTCATCTGGGATTGGTTTAATCCAGTTGTCCCTGAGGAAGTGGACAGGCTCCTTGGATCTGTTCACACCACTGCTTGCCTGTTAGACCCATGTCCTGCCTGGTTGGTCAAAGTGTACAAGGTGGTGACAGGTAGCTGGGTCCGAGCAATAGTCAATACATCCTTGCGGGAGGGGGTGTTTCCTGCACCATTAAAACATACTTTGGTGTGCCCTCTCTTGAAAAAGTTAGCGCTTGACCCAACAATAATTGCCAACTATTGGCCTGTATCCAACCACCCCTTTTAGGGAAGGCTTTGGAAAAGGAAGTGGTGCGGTAGTTACAGGGAGTTCTGGATGAAGTGGATTATCTGGACCCCTTTCAGTCAGGATTCAGGCCCACGTATGTTACAGAGACTGCATTGGTCGCACTGCTGGATGAACTCTGGCAGGAGTAGGATGGAGGTCATCCCTCCATCCTTGCTCTTCTTGAACTCTCAGTGGCCTTCGATACTGTCGACCATGGGGCCATTCAACAATTACGTGATACTTGAGGGGGGGAGGGGGTCTGCCATCTGAATTACAGAAAATTACATGGGGGCAAGGAGGGGGTGTCAGGTCAAACATTTCATAATTCATTTGGAGCTGTTGTGGTTTCAAAACATGGTGCTTTTTTTGATTTGATTTGGGAAGATGATCTTTATGTACCCCCAGCAGGAGATGACAACGATTCTTAATCCTTATAAAGAAGACAGTAGAAGAACACTATCGGAATTTAGCTGACATCCTCATTCCTCCCTGCAAAAAAAAAAAGTCTCTTCACAAAGGGTGTGATTCATCGAGAATCTTCACCAATACATTCTGCACTAGGCACCAATAGTGAAAAACTCTAAAAATTAGAGTTTCAATACAAAAACTCTGAATTACGTAATTTTAAAGGGAGGGGGGGTTTGAAGTGAAAATTATGGTCGGATTACATGGGGATGGAGGGGGTCAATTTCCCCCAAAAAACGGATCACATAATTGTTGAATGGTGCCCACAGTATCCTTCTGGAATGGCTCCGAAGAGTGGGGATCCAGGGCACAGTGTGGTCCTGTTTTGCCTCATTTCTGAGGGGCCGGACCCAGTCGGTGTGGTTGGAGAATATCCAGCCCTAGGCTTCTATAGTTTTGGGTTCCTCAGGGCTCGGTGCTCTCACCTCTCCTATTTAACATCTACATAAAACCGCTGGGGGAGATTATCCATTCCCATGGGGTGAGGTATCATCAGTATGCTGATGATACTCAGCTATACATCTTGGCCCATGGTGATCCAAGTGATGCATTCGGAGTCCTATTCATGTGTCTGGAGGCTGTTGGGGTCTGGATGGGGGAAAACAGGCTACAGCTGAATTCCGACAAGACTGAGTAGCTATGGATTAGGGGCTCTGCGTTTTCCTGGGAACTGCCATCTATGCAGCTGGATGGGACTATTTTGCCCCAAACAGACCCGTTGAGTCTCCTGGACTCACAACTCCTGCTCGATGAGCAGGTGGCAGTCATGACCAGGAGGGCTTTTGCACTACTTCGTGTTATACACCAGTTATGCCCACTCCTAGATCGGAACACCTTGCTCATGGTCACACACACTCTGGTCACCTCCAGACTTGACTATTGCAATGCAGTCTACATTAGGCTGCCCTTGATGACTATTCAGAGGCTGCAACTGGTCCAGAATGTGGCTGCTATGGTGGTGATGGGGTGCGGGCGGTATGCATGTGCCTCACCACTGCTTTGGGAGTTGCACTGATTGCCAGTGTGCTTCCAGGTGCAATTCATGGTGCTGGTAATTATCTTTAAAGCTCTACATGGTAGTGGGCCAGGATACTTAAGAGACCACATCACCCTGAGAACATCTGCCCATCCTACCAGAGCAGACCGGAGAGGCTCTTTCATTGTGCCTTCTGCTAGGGAGGCTTACCTCTAGCACCAGAAGGTGGTCCTTATCTGTGTCTGCTCCGGCCCTTTGGAACCTCCTGCCAATTCAGCTGTGTCTCCAGATGGAGTTGCTGTCCTTCAGAAAAGGGATAAAAACCTGGCTGCCAAATCAGGTGTGGTGCATCAGTGATGTGGTGAACCCTGCCTGCTGGCTGATTTAGTAAGAACACTCTCTCCCTCTTTTTATCTCTTTAAATCCGTAGGGGTCGGAGTAATTTTTGGTGGCAGTTTTAATGGGTTTTTATTGGTTTCCAAAATGTGATTGGGTTTTTTTTCTGTGAGCCACCCAGAGTCTTCGGAGTTGGGTGGCAATATAAATCAGAATAAATAAATAAATAAATAAATAAATAAATAAATAAATAAATAAATAAATAAATAAATAAATAAATAAATAAAGCACTGTCCCATTGCAGAAGTAGGGAAGATCTTAACACGTGTAACACAAAGGTCTGCAGCAGAGTATGATCAGCTAAGCACCTATAACAAAGCCTTTGAGCTTGTTCAGCTGAACACATACACCAGGGATGCTCAAATTACGGCCCGCAGGTCATATCAGTCCCCCAAAGCCAATTTATCCAGCCTGTGCCACCCTCGTTGCTCCCAGAAGCAGAAGTAAAACATGCCTGAAATGACAACTTAAAATCTATCTCATCCTGTTGCAAAACAGATTGCAAGGCATGTTTTACTTCTGCTTCCAGTGGGAGAAACCATGTGACTGCTACGCTGAACCACATGACTGGTCCAATGGCCCAAAATGTTTGGGCACTCCTGACATACAGAGTGCTTCCATGATGAGGAGCTCTGTTTTCCAGGGTTTCCCCACTCCAAAGCAGTGCCAGTGTTTGTTGTTGTTCAGTCGCAAAGTCGATTCGCCAGGTGCCTCTGTCCTCCACCATCCCCCTCAGCGCTCCCAGTTCTGTGCCTATTGTGTCTACAATACCATCTAGCCATCTCTTCTTTGGCCTCCCCCTTCTTCTTTTGCCCTCCACCTTTCCCAACATCAAGGCTTTCTCAAGTGAATCCTCCCTTCTCATTTGATGTCCAAAGTACTTTAGCTTCATCTTTACTATTTGCCCTTCCAATGAGCAGTCAGGGCTGATTTCTTCTATGATTGACCTATTTGTTCTCTTTGCTGTCCAGGGTACTCTCAAAACTCTCCTCCAACACCACATCTCAAAGGCATCTATTCTTCTGTGTTCAGCTTTCCTAATGGTCCAGCTCTTACACCCATACATTACCACTGGAAATACCATTGCTTTGACTATTCTAATTTTTGTTTCCAATGTGATGTCTCTGCTTTTCACTATGTTCCCCAGGTTTCTCATAGCTTGTCTCCCAAGAATCAGTCGCCTTTTTATTTCATGGCTGCAATCCCCATCTGCAGTGATTTTTGATCCTAAGAATGTAAAATCTGTCACTGCTTCTGCTTCTTCCCCATCTACTTTCCATGAACTGATCAGACCTGTTGCCATTATCATGGTTTTCTTGATATTGAGTCTCAAGCCAGCTTTTGCACTCTCTTCCTTCAATACAATCAAGAGATTCTTTAGGTCTTCCTCACTTTCTGCCATTAGGATGGTATCGTCTGCATATCTCAGATTGTTGATGTTTCTCCCAGCAATTTTTATCCCATATTGTGATTCCTCCATCCCTGCACTGCGCATTATGTGCTCTGTGTATAAGTTGAATAAGCAGGGTGATAAAATGCAGCCTTGTCTTACTCCTTTTCCTATTCCAAAACACTCCGTCATTCCGTGTTCTGTCCTAACTGTTGCTTCTTGGTTCATGTACAGATTTCTCAGGAGGCATATGAGGTGCTCTGGTATTCCCACCTCTTTAATCACTTGACACATCTTGTTGTGGTCCACACAGTCAAATACTTTGGTGTAGTCAATTAAAAAAAAGTAAACTTGTTTCTGGTATTCCTTTGCCAGTGTAGTCAGCCAAATATGCATATAGACTGTGCTGTGTAACTTTGCATTCAAAACATGGACAATCTGAGAGATTTCTGGCTTGGATGTCCCAGTCTCATTCCTTTCCTCTGGATTCCTGATACAACAAAGATTGTGGTATGAATGAAGGATCTCAATGTATGTGTGGAAGCCTTGATAAGCAAGAAGGAGGCTCTGTGGCGGCCCCCACTGCCACCGGCTTACCTCGGGCCCAGTCTCTGGGCTGGTAGAAGAAAGACAAGCAATCTGGGAGGATGGCTGGCTCAGCGACAGGATGGCCACCTTCCCCCCACTCTGACTAAGGGGTCGGGAAGCTCGGTGTCCATAGCCCGGTGGCTATGGACACCGGGAATTCTTTAATAGGAGGAGAACAGTGTCGGTGGCTTAGGACCATCTGTGGGCTGGGAATGGTGGGGTGGGAAGAGGGCTGTGCTGGCAAGGGATGGGTCCCTCCCCCACCAATACGTCCCTTGGAGAGGGAGGGGAGATGGCCTAGCTGTACTATCCAATAAGATGGTTTTGCACTAGAGACACTTGGTCCATCTCACCTTATATACCTATTTCTGACGTCATCTCACTGACCTGCCCAGACATACCTGGCTGCTGCTGGAACATGCATGCCACCAGGGGACATGATTCAGCTGAGGCAGGAGCAGGCATAGTGGTCGCTGCAACTGTTATAATATTCCCATGTAACAATGCATTACCCAATTCCTGACCATTTGTACAGCTATAGCACGCCTATAACTTAAAATCTGTACATGATAGGCAAATTCTGAGTTCAGATTTGGAATCAGCACACTCGATATCATGTAAGTCACATGTGTTATTCCCAGTAGCAAAATTGTTGTTGTGCAGTGTTATATTGGTAGCTTCACACAAAAACTCCCGAATAGCTCCAGATGATTTTTTTTAAAAAAGGATGAAGAAGGGATTGAGCCGCCTTTTCTTCTGTGAGCAAAATAGAAAAGTACTTGAAACATGCACGTAGGTGACAGTATGACACAGCATATTAGTTGTGGGTCTCCTAAGAGGGCCTTTTTGAAGAGATCTCCTTCAGGAAGTTCCCAGGGGCAAACCATCTACCACTGAACCAAAGTACTTACCAAGTACTTACCTAGGTCTCTGTTATTATATGTTCAGCTGAAGTGCTTTTGAGGAGAGGCAATACCAGACACCCTGCCAATATGTGTTTGCTGTGGAGGAGTTGGGTAAACAGCTGAAGAGCTCGAATAGAAACATAAGTATTGGCAGGTTGACACTCACATCACATTTAGGGCTAGAATGCTTTGGGAGAGGTGTTATTGAGACAACAAAATTTCCATGAACACTAGTGGACTATTGAAGGATTTCCTTTTCCAGAATATATCAAGCCTGCTAAAATGATAACAAATAACTGGAAATCTTGCAATGCTGGGGTTGGAAAAAACTGAACGCTCTTCTACACAGACCTTTTGCTTGTTAAGATCTAAATTTCATAGCTGTGCTTTGTTTGTTCTGCATCGATTTTCAATTTTTCCAAACTGCCAGACTCCACAAAGCTAAATAATGTTTTCACCCAAGTTTTCATCATTTTTAAATTTTATTTATCATTTATTTATTACTTATTGTCATATTTATTTGCCACTGTACTGGCCAAAAGCTACTTTTCAAAAAATAATATTTTGCCTTCACCAAGCGGTGAGCCTTCCTTCCTTCTCTGAGTCTCTCCAGTATTTCAGTTCTCTGGCAGAATCAGGGACATTTTTATGTGTAGCTTTACCAAGCACAGAAGACAAAATAGTGCCAATCTGGATCACAACAAAATCCTATCTATTCCATTGTTCTATCCATACTTAACAAATTTAATGCATTCTCCGGAACCTTTTGTACTACAAAAAAATTGTAAAGCGAATTTCTCATAGGCATAAATTGAATGCAATTTCCCATAGGAATGCATTGAAAACCAAAGTTTGTTAACTGAAACATGGTTTCCCATAGGAATACATTGAAAACCAATTAATCCGTTCTGGAAAAAATGTGTTAACCGAGCCACTATTTTCTATGGATTTCCTTTTGTTATGCGATTTTTGTGTTAAGCGAGCCACTTGTTACACGAGGGTCCCCTGGACTAGAGATTGAGTGTGTTTATCCTTGTGTTTGCAAAGTATGTGGTCTGTCACTCGGCCATGGTTCTTTTCTACAAAACATTCTTATGGCTGGTTCCTCTCTGCCTTTCACATATGGAGATAAAGATGTTAATAGAAAGTGAGGAAAGCCAGCTGTTCAGGGTGATCCCCATGCCAGAACTCATCCCATTCAGCAAGGTCTCTGACCCTTTGTTCAATATTTTTGGAGGAAGCATTGTGAGGAAGTGGCAAAGAAGTCACTGGTGACGAACTAATCCCATCAGCTACCAATTGGTTTCTGAATTCAATTCAAGTTTCTTGTTTTGAGTAACAAAGTAGGCTTTAAAAAGCTTGGTGCCATCAAGGAAATATGAAAGAAAGCTGAAATCTATGAGAATATCTAGTCAATCAATCAATGTCTAATGCAATCTTCTCAGTTCCTTATGCTTAAATCTGTTTCCATACCAGAGTCTACAACATCTCAACTTTTCTGATCTGTATAATTCTGTTCATAATTTGAGCTCTATGACAGATGCCCTGATGCATGTCCCATTATTCTAAGAACCTAGGATGATAATTATAATAGAAAGAGCTTTTTTTGGAGCAGAAGCTTTTGCTATTCCATCTCATGGGCAGTCTAGTGGCCTCTAGCCATTTTAGGTTGCTGACAAATATTCAAAATTGTATTGTTTTCTCTTGAATTATGTTTTAAAATAATGGTTTTTAAAGAGAGAGAGAGAAAAACTCTCTCTGTGTGTATAGGGAGAGAGTATAGACAGAGTATATTGTATATAAAACTTTATATCGGTACCTTAAGAAGCAAAAATGGAATTAGTGGATAAACAGACAGATGGGTAGGAAGCCAGACATAGGGTTTTAAACTTTTTTTAAACAATAATTTATATCATTTATATTTTATCACCAACACAGAAAGCATTAACCCAATTAATATTTTCTTTAAATAGACAGTGAGAGACACAGACAAACAGATATATGTCTGCTTCAGTCCATCCAATTGTGTTTGCCTAAATTTGGGTCTACATCAGGGGTGTCCAAACTACAGCCTGTGGGATGGATCTGGCCCATGGCACCATTCCATCTGGCCCATACCACCCTTGTCGCTCCCGGAAGTGGATGTAAAACATGCCCACGCATGCACAAAACGCTACCGTACATGACCCACAGCTGTCATAAATGTGTTTATGATAGCCATGGGTGCATTTATGGCAGCGTTATGCACATGCGCAGGCACATTTTACTTCCACTTCCAGTGGGAGGAACCATGTGACTGGTCACAGCCCAAAAAGTTTGGGCACCCCGGTCTACACCATGCATCTGCAATACCTCATTTTTTCTAAAGCCATTCCATTATGGATAGCCTTCTACCATTCTCCTAGTTTCTTGCCATTATTATCCATGCTGCCCTTAACACATCTTAGCACCTCTCCTCTATCAATGTGGTTCATTCAGCTATGATGGAGATCTGTCCTCTTGAGCTTATGTGAATCAGAAGAATGCCATCTCAGTGATGAAGATTTATTCAAGACACAGTAGTAACTGATTCTCTCATTGTTCATTTTTGGTACCATCACCAGCTGCAGTGTGCACTGTGCATATGGAAGCTATGGATTTCTGCATTCTACAGTAACACTTTACAATAAGTGACACGTTGTGATTGCTTCCTTTGCAAATCACTGTGCGGATGTTAATCACACTGAATTAATTTGCCTTGGGGGAATGTCTGTATAAACAGAAAGGGATTTTCTCAGCCTTGTATCAAATGTTCAGTGTGAAGAATGCTGTCAGGTTTTTTTTTGTCAGAAACTATTTCTTAAAGTTTTAAGAAGGTAGAGTTCAACTTTCTTCTGAAATTTCCTTCTGAACTCTAGGAAATGGCCTGAGATCCAACCAAACATGTAGTGAGGAGGTACTGATGTGCTGAAATTAAGAATTTGATCAGATTAAAGAGTCAGGAAAGAGACTGGATTCTTATAAAACTAAGAAAAACCTGAGCGCCAGATCCCGCCGCTCTTAAGGGTGCGCCCTGCCCCCCCTGGTGTTTTTAAATTTTTTTTTTTACTTATAATTGTATTGTACTATGATGCATTGTGTTATGCAGTGTATGCCTTCTTATGCTTTCTTATACTTTCTTATGCTTTCCTATACTTGATCCAACACTTCGAGCTAAGGGTGAACTGCAAACGTGTAGGTGCTTAAGCTAGAAAGGGGGCCCTTTGGCTTCCTTTCTATGCTATGCTTTTTGAACTTTTGATAAACTTTGTTCTGTAACTTACTCTGATTATAATATACTTTTAAAATACCTGAAGATGACTAAAGTGTTCACTTGGAAACACACTACCTTATGTACACTAATCTAAGGTCCTGGGTTGCAAAGATAGAGAGGCGCGTCCTGCCCTGGTGGGGGCGAAGAGAGGGCCATTCCATCGGCCTCTCACCTGGCCGGCGTCCTCGGGCCCCGCCTTCCCCCTCGCCCTTGGACTTAAAAGGCGAGGGGCGCCCGGGTGAGCCTGCCGCCGCTGCGCGTCCTGCCCCGGTGGGGGCGAAGAGAGGGCCATTCCATCGGCCTCTCACCTGGCCGGCGTCCTCGGGCCCCGCCTTCCCCCTCGCCCTTGGACTTAAAAGGCGAGGGGCGCCCGGGTGAGCCTGCCGCCGCTGCACGTCCTGCCCCGGTGGGGGCGAAGAGAGGGCCATTCCATCGGCCTCTCACCTGGCCGGCGTCCTCGGGCCCCGCCTTCCCCCTCGCCCTTGGACTTAAAAGGCGAGGGGCGCCCGGGTGAGCCTGCCGCCGCTGCGCGTCCTGCCCCGGTGGGGGCGAAGAGAGGGCCATTCCATCGGCCTCTCACCTGGCCGGCGTCCTCGGGCCCCGCCTTCCCCCTCGCCCTTGGACTTAAAAGGCGAGGGGCGCCCGGGTGAGCCTGCCGCCGCTGCGCGTCCTGCCCCGGTGGGGGCGAAGAGAGGGCCATTCCATCGGCCTCTCACCTGGCCGGCGTCCTCGGGCCCCGCCTTCCCCCTCGCCCTTGGACTTAAAAGGCGAGGGGCGCCCGGGTGAGCCTGCCGCCGCTGCGCATCCTGCCCCGGTGGGGGCGAAGAGAGGGCCATTCCATCGGCCTCTCACCTGGCCGGCGTCCTCGGCCCCGCCTTCCCCCTCGCCCTTGGACTTAAAAGGCGAGGGGCGCCCGGGTGAGCCTGCCGCCGCTGCACGTCCTGCCCCGGTGGGGGCGAAGAGAGGGCCATTCCATCGGCCTCTCACCTGGCCGGCGTCCTCGGGCCCCGCCTTCCCCCTCGCCCTTGGACTTAAAAGGCGAGGGGCGCCCGGGTGAGCCTGCCGCCGCTGCGCGTCCTGCCCGGTGGGGGCGAAGAGAGGGCCATTCCATCGGCCTCTCCACCTGGCCCCGCCCTTCTCTCCCGTCCCTTGCGCGGGGAGATAAAGGGCCGTGGGCCGCCGGGCCAGGCCCAGGACTGCCGCCGCCCCCAGGACCATCGCCGTCTTTGGCTCCTTGCTGTGGCTGCCTTGGCTCATGTTGAGACTGAGACGTGGACCTCCTTCCCCAAGCTGTTGGGGGAGTGGTAGCTCCTACGACTGTTCTCCAGTGGACATGGGGGTCTTGCTATGTTGGGTTTGCTGTAGTATAATTATATTTATTGCATTTTTATGATCTAATTATGTAGTGTAGTTTTTGTATTATGATATTATGCTTATCTGGATTGTTGTCCATTTTGAACTTGTTGTTTCTCTGTATTATCTTTTTATTGTTACTTTGTTGGATTATGTTGTTAGCCGCCTCGAGTTGGTCTCGGCTGAGGAAGGCGGGATATAAATTAAACTGATTGATTGATTGATTGATTGATTGGCAGCAGCTCAAAAGCAGGAACCAACCACTGATGAGCAAGAAGTCCTACTCATGAGTAAATTTGTTTCCTGACAATTACAACTATATCAGAGATAGAAAAAAAAAGGTTTAGCACTTTAAAGACTAACTGTTATATTTCAATGTGACCTTTCGTGGATCAAGTCCGCTTCATCAAGATTATAACTGGCTGCTTTGCAAATGCAAATTCTGGAGATTCTGCAGTTCATGGAGGCTCACAACTGTTTGCCTTTTGTCTACTCAACTCTATTGAGGGAGGGAGAGCTTTGTGTGTTACACAATCTGTTCTACACCCTGTTGACTAGTCAGATCTCCTCAAGGGTAGTCAGATCTCCCTCAAGGGTTGTGTCGATTGCCAGTCTTCTTTTTTTATGACCAGGTCAGATGTGAAACTGCCAAAATGAAGGCACCTTTTGGTGAGTTCATTCTGCAGTTCTTTTCACCTGACCTAATATGAGAAAGATTGGCCAGCAATACAAGGTTGATGTTACCAGGGTATGCCCATTTATGGTTTTAACATGCCACAATCTTCAAGGATGGTCTTTCTGTGTACCCCTCCATTGCCAGTATTGAACCAAGATCCAAGAGTCTAGTTTGTCTCTGTACTTGAAAACTATGGCTGTTTACCATGCTATTCTTTGCCTCAGGCAGCAATATGCTTTTGGTCAGCTGTGTATCTCCTGGAAAAATATACTATATTCTGGTCAAATAGTAGTGGTTTCTTAGTGCAAGAAGAACAGACTCATAGCTCACATTGTTGACCAAATGCCATAAAGTCTTCTTTCTTTTTGGCATTGCCACAACAGCCAGCCTAGGATTGGATGTGAACATTTCTCATTTGTGGCCCCTGCCCCTTTGTTAATGCAATGATCCAAGGTCTTCTAACACAAGAATCAGGGGAGCGTTAATAATGATAGTATTTTGCAGCGGTGGCTGTAGAGATGAATACACACATGGCAGGATGTGGGTGCAAGGAGGCAGAACAACCAACAGAGGAAGCCTTCCCATATTTATTCCTAAAATCCTAAAACCCCATGTACCTAATGTAGTCACGTGATTTTCACAAACTACAGGTCATGCAATACGGTCAAACTTCTAGGGAATAGGTGAAAGCATAAGAAGGCATACACTGCATATACTTTATTTATCTGCCGACAGATTGTCTGGGCCCGCTTGACCTAACCTTTCACACATACAACATGTCATCCAGGCTTCTACCGGATTTTACTGGAGTCTGGTTTACAGGTTTTTTCCAGAAGGCCAGAAAGATTAGATAGAAAGCTAAAGAGGGCAAAGGGATGTTTTACCATTTTCCACCAGGCAACCATTGAACGGCCGAAACCCTTCAATGTTATAATAGACCCTGTTGGTCCAGAAGCTCCCTTTTGGAAGAGTATAAAAACTTAAAGCAGTTTACCATGAAACTAATGTAATATAATAGCTAATGTAAGGTTATTTCCAACAGGTAGCAAACATTTAGAGACAGAATGCCCAAACTCAACAGGCTGCCGTCCATGTTGCAGATGAGTGGGGTGAACTCTGTGTTGGGGGAGGGAGGAAGTGCTCCCATTAGGCTGCTGGGCAGATGGGCAGGGCAAACTCTGTGCTTGGGCAACAGCACACCACCACTGCTTTGTTGCCATTTGTGGATGTTCTGGTAGCAGCTTACATATATTTAATGTAATGTGAGAAGGGAGATGTAAGGAAAACCTGTGAAACTCATTACTTCTCATCAATTCAAGCTGACTCAGCAGACTGAAATGCTGTGAGCAAATGTTAATCCCTACAACATGCCTTGACTCCAAACAACAGTAAGTCTAGGAACACATTTTTAACTGGTCAGTCTCTCCACAACTTGTGCAACATGTCTCTGTGCAAAGCTAACATCCTTTTCCTATCAGCACACACTAAGCAGTGAGCATCCTCCTCCTCATCATACAGCACGGATACTCTGAATTCTTCCGATCTTTATTTTCTAGCCATGGTGAGTGTATTTTTCAGCTTTCCAACTCCTGCCCAGGCCTTTATTTCTAAAAGCCAGTACAGGTCTTCTTAAAATGGGCAATTTCCAAATAGGATACCCTATGGAATGGAATAGGCACTTCTAAAAGTAAATTTACTGTAAATCAGTGACGGTTGTAGCAACTTACTACATGGGATTCTGAACAGCAGAATGATGAGACAAGATTTGTATGTGTGTGTGTGTGTGGGGGGGAGCTAGCTGGGTACTTCGGAGTCTTCTCTCCCCTCCTCTCCATCTTCTCTCTCTATCTCCTTCTCCCAGCAGTTCTCTTTATTAACAGTTTCACACAAGCATACAGCATATGGCACACAATGACATGATCCATCATCATTCACCATGCTGTAATGCTATGCTGCACTAGCTGTACTCAAATAGACATTTACATAATTGATGATAGATGAATGCAACCTATTTCTGTATCCCTACAATAGTAGCATGCATATAGCTAAGAGGAAGGAATGTTCTGTGGTTCATCTGAACAGGAACAGACATTTCTACCATCACAAGGAATGAACGACCTGTGTTATTGATCAGCCCATCGGAGAATTTGTTCTCATGATTTAACTGGGCAATTTCACAAGGATGCAACAGATGGTGAACCTTTTAGAGACTGAGTGCCCAAACTCAACAGGTTGCTTTATGTGCCACAGAGGGGCAGGGTGAACTCTGTGCTTGAGGGAGGAAGAAAGTGTTCCCGTTGGGCTGCTGAGCAGAGGGGTGGGGTGAACTCTGTGCTGGGGTGATGGTGCACATGTCCACAGAGAGGACTCTGTGTACATCTTCTTGCATGCATGCCATAGGTTCACTACCACTGCTATAAATGAATAGAAAACACTCACCTGAGTATATGTAAATCTCAAATGTCATTTTGTTGGTTAAACTTTGAGTATTAGAAGTATAAAACTAAATTATTTATTTAGAAAAAACAGAACAGCATTTGCAAAATACTTTCTTGACAGATGCCATATTTTTCTTTCTGCCTCTCGATTACACTTGTTCGAAGGTCACATTTGCATATTGTTTCCAATTGCTTGCTCATCCAATGGAGAACAATTGTAATTGAGGCAATTCCTTTGTGTTGCCCAAATCTCTGTCAAGATCTTAGGGAAAAATATATTTCATCTGGAGATATTTATCCCAACACTTTAAAAAAAAACACCACCCAGTGTAACAATATTTATTGCTCAGTCCATAATGATAGCTTTATGTGTGTGATTGTTTCGAGGTATTAAGCATAATTTGAATACATTGCTCACCACTTGCTCTCTGCAATGAAGTCAGAAAGCAAATGATATAAAAATGGAGGGAAGGGCTGCTCTGTATGTTTACTACATCCCATAAATTCATCTGAGAGAAAGTAAGAAAGAACAAGTAGGAAGCCCATGCTACCTTTCCTTCATCAATTGTGAAGGGCAAAAATGGGACAAGCAATTGAGCATGAGCAAATGGGTGAAAAAGAGATACCAATGACTTTTCATTCTTTCTTTGTTTCATTGGCTCATAAATGGTTCCCTCTTGATTGATTAGCAATTTTATATCTTACCTCTGTTACATTCAATAACATTGAACCAGTCAATTTATCATTTGAATGTTCCATCTCAGAGGAGAACAAGTAGAGACTCAGTGAGGGACAGAAAAGGATAGGAAAATAAAATAACCTATGTCAGATACTGGAGAGAATTAAATATATTGAGTCCCGCTGGGAACTTTATCATGCAGTATCACCACCTTATAATAAGACAAAGCAAAACATAACGTTGCCTTGCAGTGCAGAAATAATGGTAACTGTCCAAACATAGATCTACCATGTAAAAAATAATGACCTAAATGTGTCTCAGTTAGCACTCAGCAACCATAATTTTAAAAAGAGAAATATTTACCTACCTGCTCATTGGTCAGAAAAAGGCAAAGAATGAAATGTGATGTGCTGGATCTGTGTGGAGCAAACTCAGATATTTTCCAATATTTTAGACAGAAAGCTGGAACTATGGCAACATGAAGGAAATGAATATCACAGATCTGCCCATTGCAACAAAGTATTTGTTTTCATTTCTAATTTTAATGGTGCTACAGTACTTTAGCACCATTTTCTTCCTGAATACTCATTAATCCTCCTTGGTAGGTCAGTTGGAGGAATGATCGGCTTAACCAGGGATCGCATAACTTTGTTGTCAAAATATGCAGTAAGTAACCTCTTACCTTTGAGTTTTGGTGTTGGAGGAGAGTTTTGAGAGTCCTCTGGACAGCAAGGAGAACAAATAGGTCAATCTTAGAGGAAATCAACCCTGACTGCTCCTTAGAAAGTCAAATAGGAAAGATGAAGCTAAAGTACTTTGGACATCAAATGAGGATTCTCTGGAGAAGGCCTTGATGCTGAGAAAGGTGGAGGGCAAAAGAAAATGAGGGCGACTAAAGATGAGATGGCTAGTTGGCATCGTGGGTGCAGTCGGCACAGAGCTAGGTGGGCTGAGGAGGATGGTGGAGGACAGAGGTGCCTGGAGGACGATGGTCTATAGGGTCGCAAAGGGTCAGAATCGACTGTGCGACTGAACAACAACAAACCTCTTACTTATGGTTCTTCTTCTTTCGTGTCCTGATCAAACTCTGGACTATCAAAATGAAGCCAATTTCTTGACTTTGTCACTGGACAAACTTAAGTCTTCATCCGTGCATGTGCAGAGCTGCGGTGGCTGAGTGGTTAAGAAGCTCGCCTTGTTAGCTGGGAGGTTGGCAAGTTGGCAGTTCGAGACCAGGGTACTGCATGATGGATTGAGTGACTATCTCTGTCCCACCTCTTGTGGACATGAAAGGAGCCTCATTTGGGTGTTCCCTGAGTGAAGTTTCTTCCACACAAAAATCCTTTCAACCTAGAATAATTTCTGACATAAAATTATTATTATCAGTGCATGTTTCTGGTAGTAATCGGCAGACCAGTAAATAAACCAGATTTTGAATCTCTTCACTTTCACACAGCATGTTGTGGTCTGCCAGCAGGCCCTGCTTGAGCATGTTGGTCTTTTATTTAGACATTCTAACCCTCACCCTATTCAAAGTCCTCCAGATGACGTAAGGGAGGTTGAGTTCCTCAGCTATATCCTTCTTTAATGTTATTCCTTGCCAAGTGAGCTCTTTCCTCCATCTTCTAATTTGGTTTTGCTCTTGTGTACACTCAAGAATGTTTGTTCTTGCCATAAACCTCTTCCTGGATCTGAGCCGATGGACTTGATGCTCATAGCCACTCAGAGGATATCGAAGATCATTCTCTTGCTAAGTACTCCCAGAGTCCACTTCTACTTCTCTTGTTATCTTAGGTGGAGCCATACCAACAAGAGGGTATATTTTCTCGGCTGGTGTAGGTTTGAGGCATCCTGTTACTTATTGTGACTATGGAATTAGTGACCTTCAGAAGGTTGTGCTTTTCAATATTAGAGACATATGGATGAAGCAGTAGGACGGTGAAGCCATAGGAACAAGGGGAAACATTGGTGGACTTTATGAATTAAATGTTTTGGTGACTGACTGTCCAACTTCCAGGTTGAATAGAAGCAGACGATTGGCTAATTAAGAGAAAATGTAACTCACATTTATGGATTCCTAGTTTCACTCTCAATCAGAAAACAGTACTATAAATTCAAATAAAAGATATCTGGCTGATTGTAATCAAAGCACAACTTTTCCATTAAGGAAGAGAACTGATAGGCCTTTACCTCTAAATGACCAAAGAAAGGTCATGAAGCTGAGAAGAGCAAGATAAATAAACAAGGCTGCTGAACTGGGAAGGATGAACAACATCCATTGAGTGACTAAATGGTTTCAAAATGAAATTATGCAATATGGTGGTAAAAAAATAAGAAAAAGCCTATGAGGGCCAGGTCTTCCCCTGAGCACTTAGATGGCGAACCTTGGAAAACGTCTGCAGACGACTGGCTTTTGAGTAAGAGTGACCTTTATCTTTACCTTTACCAATACAAGTTGAATGAATTAAGAATTTAACCAACTCACTGAAAGTTATTTCTAAGTGAGGATACATAGGATATCACTACACTGCACCCTAAAAATGAAAAGCAACATTTATGCACATTAAAGCATGAACACACATCCTTAATCCTGAATCGGGCTCCATCCAGAAGCACCAATCTGGCTTCTAGTCAAAAGACTCAATAACGATTGTGCTCATTGTTTCAGGTTTTACTTTTCTGCTGAAGATGATCTGCTCAATGTGAAATCTAGTTTGCTGGTATGTTTCATTAAATTCCACTTTCACGCTGTCAAAATTGTGTGTTTTCTTAAATCCTTAGAGATCATGAGTTGCCCTGCTGAATATGGTGAAATACTGCCTGATACACTCAGGTGTTACTGAGACATGAATTAAACTTATTGTGCCTAATTAAAGGGCACAGTAATCCTCCTCAAGCAAATATCATAGCTATAGTGACATTGTTAAGAAGAAATGCTGGTTATTACTTTCAGCTTTAAGGAATTCTAGAAGCTGTACCACGTTGTTATGACAACATGTTGCTGAATCCCAAGAAGTAGCAGCACTATTTTAGTTGAGTAGAGCTGCACCCTGTTAACAGTTCACTCCTTTAAGGTCAGAAAAAGCCAGCTAACAATAATTTTAAAACAATATTTTTAAAACATGGAAAATGGATTCAAACAGCTCCTTTTCAAGTCTGGCCTGCTCCATTTCATGATCTTCAGTTCGATAACATCTGCACATTAATTACAAATTACAAAATGAAGAGCTCAGAATTTTAAAAACAAACAAGAAATTATTTTGATGTTGTTCAGTTGTAGTCGAGTCCACCCCTTGATGACCCCATGGACCACCGCATGCCAGGCTCCTCTGTCATCTGCCATCTTCTGTAGTTTGCCCAGATCTACACCCACAGCATCATTGATGCTAACCATCCTCTGCCACCCCATTCTCCTTTTGCCTTCAATCTTTCCCAGCATCAGGGCCTTCTCCAGTGAGTCCTCTATTCTCATTTGGTGTCCAGCTTCAGCCTCAGTATCTGTCCTCCCTAAGAGCAGTCAGGGTTAATTTCCTTTAAGATAGACTGATTTGATCTCTTTGCAGTCCAGTGGATTCTCAAGAATCTCCTCAAGCACCACAGTACAAAGGTGTCTATTTTTCTGTGCTCAGTCTTCCTTATGGTCCAGCTCTCACACCCATATATTACTACTGGGAAGACCATTGCTTTAACTATGCAGACTTTTGTTGGCAGGTTGATGTCTCTACTTTTATTATGCTGCCTAGGTTTGCCATAGCTTGCCTCCCAAGGAGTAAACATCTTTTTATTTCATCACTGTAGCCAGCATCTGCAGTGATCTTAGATCCCAAGAAAGTAAAGTCTGTCACTGCTTCCATTTCCCCCCTTCTATTTGCTAGAGAGTGGTTGGGCAGGATGCCATGATCTTGGGATTTTTTTTGATGTTGAGTTTAAGCCAGCTTTCACCCTCATCAAGAGGCTCTTTAGGTCTTCTTCACTTTCTGCCATTAGGATGGAGTCATCTGCGGTGGCTCAGTGGTTAAGAAACTCGCCTTGTTAGCTGAAAGGCTGGCAAGTTGGCATTTTGATACCCTGGTACTGCATGACAGATTGAGTTCTCGTTGTCTGTCCCAGCTCCTGCCAGCCTAGCAGTTCGAAAGCAAGAAATTGCAAGTAGATAAATAGGGACCACTTCAGTGGAAAAAGATCTTGGTGACATGAAAGGAGCTTCATTAAAGCATCCCCTGAGTGGAGCTTCTCCAGCAAAAAAACCTTTCAACCTGGAATAATTTCTGACATGAAATTATTAATATTATCTGTGTATCTCAAGTTGTTGACATTTCTCCCAGCAAAAGGCAAAATAAGTGAGAGAGGGGAAAAAAGGGGGGCAATGAGATACTTTGCTTTGAACTACCATCATCCTTTCATCCTCCCCTTTTGCTATTCTGAAATTGCCCAAAGTCCAACTCTCATCACCATCCAGAAAAGAACAGTTATCGTTTTCCTCATCTAATTTTTTTTTTGTAAATTAGTAGTATTGCTACAGTTTAAGAATCAGTGCTACCAGTGCCCTTATTTAATGCTCTGAGTAGTAACTGTTCATTTGATTCCATCATGGCATCATAGAAGTATGGGGGTGTTGATGTCATGGTGTTGTGAGTGCACTTTGATGCGGTGATATTCAAAGAATGTGAAAAACATTTCCAGTAGGTTGTGTTGCAGCCAATTGAATTTAATGGCATAGAGAGGGATTTCTAGTGAAACTGGAATGAAAGTGACGCCAAGGGCAGCAACAACCAAGAAACTAAAATAAAACTGAACCAATATCGTTGTCACATTGGGATGGTGTCCGATGGTAATTTATTCAGCGGCATTGAATACATTACTCTCAGAGACTCTGTTAAATTTAGAAAATAATGACTACAGCTAAAGGAGCAAGATATTCATACACATGACAACATGAAGTCTGCATCCTACATTTTTGTTATTATTATACTGATCATTGCAACTGCATTCTGAAAATCCATAGTTTCTGGTTGCTCTTTTCCTCAAAAGCATTATGAAATAGAGTTTTTTTATGGTTGATGTTACTTTGGATTGCACTTTCCATTTACAAAGAGAGAATAAAATAGTTTTAGAAATGTGAGATGAGAAAGTTCCAACTTTCTAAACATATTTGGTGTTCGTAGAGTTACTTAAATAGCATCTGGAAACTTCCAATAGAGGAACAATGTGAATGTTCACCTAGGAGGCTTTGCTAAATATGTCTGTGCAATGGTTTGCTTGGTTGTCTTTGTTTGCTGGATTGTCTACCTGCCTTTTGGGGCTATTCCACTGGGTAAAATCCCTTGTGCCGTAGATTTCCACAAATAATTATGAATTGCAGGGCAAATCCATTATGATACAAGCATTTAGAAGAGAGTGGCTAGATTATCTCATGTGTTTCCACTTAAAGTTGAAGCCAATGAAATATGAGGTTTATAAATCCAGGCATTCTCCTCCTCACTGTCCATTTACATTTGTAGATCTAATAGTGTGTCTATCTCCCTGGGCAACAAACTAAATAATGTTTGGTATTCTGAATTATAGTGCCTAGCCACTAGTTGTTCTAATTTCTTGGTCATCACAGAAGACTTGCAAGCCCTGAAGTGAATGTGTAAGTCAGTTTTGTGTTTTTATTTTATTTTTAAAATATTTTATGAATCACCTGGAAAAAATGTTTTAAGGAATTGGTGTGATCTGAACATACATACAGTGGAACCTCATACAACAATTGCCCCATATAGCAACAAAATCGCATAACAATTGGGGGTGGGGGTGGGGGGAATGGTGTCTCACATAACAATCTTCCCTATGTAAAAAATTGTACAATATTTTTAATATCCTACTAGGCTGAGCAAGGATTTAAATAAACCCAGGCCTTCTGAGTCATAATTCATTACTCTATCCAATATAACACACTGAGTATCTTGTGAGTGTGTAGATCTGGTCCATGATTAGATTCGATGTATATTCTCTTGGCCATAATATACAGAATTGGTTTCCTGTTCCCTTCTTTTCAGGCCATCCTGGGCCTGTGAAGCTTGCACATGGCTACATAGGACTGTGGTGGCTTAGTGGTTAAGATGCTGAACTTGATGACTGGAAGGTCATCAGTTTGAGACCTGAGAGCTGCATGATGGAGTGAGATCCTGTCTCGTGTCCCAGCTCCTGCCAACCTAGCAGTTCAAAAGCAAGAAATTGCAAGTAGATAAATAGGTGGGAAGGTAAACAGCATCCCATGCACTATGGTGTCTAGTCTTGCCTTGCACATGTCCATGGAAACATCTCCAGATGGAGAAAGCACTGGCTTTTTGGCTATAAACTAAGACAAGCACTGAACCCTAGAGTCGGATACAACTGGCTTTTGAGCAAGGGTGACCTTTACCTTTATATAGGCTTGCTCTTCTGCAAGGAGGCACAGAGGAGAATCGAACTCCCAACCTCTGAGTCTGCAGACAGATATCTAAACTACTAAGCTGCTAACACTCCCACCCAATGTAGTTTATTATGTGATGAAATTATGTCTGGCATCCATCTCCTTCTCTGATGTAGCAGTATCCCTATACAGTATATGCAATGTTGCTAAGTTCTTAAGTTACTTCGCAGGAGAGGTGTCAAATCCTACTTAACCATCATTAGATTTTTTGATGACACATTAGACCTGGAAAACACCATTGCTGAACACCAGTTAGGGGCAAAATATTTCATTTTGTGACAACCAGCCAAGTATGTCAGTACAGGTGGTAATTATATGAAAGTTTGCCGATCATCTGTCAAGTAGCCAAGAAAAAATATGCAACTCTCAGTGAAATCATTGATAGAAGATAGCACAGGTGCCATATGTTTGAAGAAATCAATGTAGCACCTTGAGAATCTATCCTTCAAATGTCCCCCCCCCCTCCTCCAGTTTTTTTAATCAACTTTATCTTCTTCAAGAGCCAGGATGAATGTGAGTTATTCTATCAAAGTGATTCAGAAGGTAAAAACAAAATTGCATTTGCCTTTCTGAATGATTTTATACTATATGATCCCCCCTGTTAATAACACCATTGGGATATGTTAGAAATTTATACAAGTTAATAAATTTGTTTACAAGCATCCTATTCATGATCTGTTATCAATAAATTAAAGGGTGGCCTGAAAGATTTCTCTGATCTTATCCAAACTGCTTTTCTTTCCCGTGAATGTCCTCCATTCCTCCTGTTGCTAATAGTTTACACATTGCTAACCCACCTTTCCTTTAAAATATAGCCTTTAAGAACTGTGGGCAATATTATGCAAAACAAGTTCACTAACAAAATTATTGAAATAGCATAAAAATACACCCATTGAAATTAACACAACGCTCCACAAACAAGCTGTTTCAAAAGGCAAGTTTGAAAAGATGCATATTTATACCTTTCCAGAATCTTTCTACCTTTCCAAAACCTCAAAATGCAATGAGAGAGAAAGCTGATAGTTACAGTGAGGGGGTACATCTCACATTTTCTCCCACATGCCCACCAAGCAGGCCTTCATTTGGGTTGTTTTTGTCAAGGGGAATCTTTCCTATGGCTCATAACATCCAGACCGGTCTATAATTACTTTATATCTTTGATAGATATACAGGTCCCAAGGGGCTTTGAGGCATAAAGGTTCAAACCAATACTTTGATCAGGGCCAACACAGGGTCTGGAAAGCCACACAGATTTATCAGAATTAGTGTCTGCTCTTATCAAAAATAGTCTGAATCAGAGAGCTTTGCTCTATGTTTCATGTAGTCAAGAACCCTGAAATATTTCTCCTTAACATGAACCATCAACTTTGCTTTAGACAAATTCCATTGGTAATAATTCGGTAGTAATTCTAGATGTACCTGAGAAGGGGCACCCTTAAGAATCTCTTACAATAGGGGTTCTCAACCTATGGCTTGTGGGCCGGCCCCAGCCCATGGCACCATTTATTTATTTATTTTAGGATTTGTATTACCACCCAATTCCAAAGACTCTGGGTGGCGTACAGATATTAAAACCATCACAATTTTAAAATCACAATTAAAACCCCACAAAACATTCCCTACCCCCCCACACACACACCAGTTTAAATAGAGGGGGGAGTGTTTTTTAATCAACCAGAAGGCTGGGGCCACAGCACTGCCAGTGCCCCACACCTGCTCTGCCAGCCAGGTTTTTAAACCTTTCCTGAAGGGCAGGAGATGCAACTCGGTTGGCAAGAGTTCAATAGGACTGGAGCGGACACTGAGAAGGCCCTCCTTCTAGTGCTAGAGAGACATGCCTCTCTAGCAGATGGAACAATTAGAGAGCCCCTCCGGTCCACTCTGGTGGGATGGACATACAGGTATATTCTTGGTGTGATGCGGTCTCTTAAGTATCCTGGCCCACTACCGTGTAGGACTTTGAAGGTAATAACCAGCACCTTGAATTGCACCCGGAGGCATACCGGCAACCAGTGCAGCTCCCAAAGCAGTGGTGAGGCACAGGCATACCACCTGCACCCCATCACCACCCTAGCAGCCACATTCTGGACCAGTTGCAGACTCCAAATGATCATCAAGGGCAGCCCCATGTAGAGTGCATTGCAGTAGTCAAGTCTGGAGGTGACTAGGAGCGGGCGTAACTGGTGTATGACACAAAGTTGTGCAAAAGCCATCCTCACCACGGCTGCCATCTGCTCTTCGAGCAGTAGACGTGAGTCCTGGAGGACCCCCATATTACGCACCGGGTCTGTTTGGGGCAAAGTAGCCCCATCCAGAAACAAAGATGGTAGTTCCCAAGATAACATGGGGCCCCATAGCCACTCAGTCTTGCCGGGATTCAGTTGTAGCCCATTGTCCCCCATCCAGGCCCCAACTGCCTCCCAACACCTGGATAGGACTTTGACAGCATTGCTTGGATCACCATGGGCTGAGATGTATAGTTGAGTATCATCAGCATACTGATGATACCTCACCCCATGGGAATGGATGATCTCCCCCAGCGGCTTCATGTAAATGTTAAATAGTAGAAGGGAGAGAACCAAGCCATGAGGCACCCCATACTAGAGAGGCCTAGGGCTGGACATCTCATCCTCTAAACACATTGACTGGGTCTGGCCCCTCAGAAATGAGACAAACTGGGACAAAACAGTGCCCTGGATCCCCAATCCTTGGAGCCATCCCAGAATAATACTGTGGTCCATGGTATCCAAGGCCGCTGAGAAGTCAAGAAGAGGAAGGATGGACCCATGATCTCCGCCCCGCTCACACCAGAGATCATTCAGCAGCGTGACCATTGCAGACTCGGTACCATATCCGGGCCTGAATCCTGACTGAAAGGGGTCAAGATAATCCACTTCATGTGGTCTGTGTCACTGTCACCACCATCAAAGCGGAAGCATTTACGACAGCTGCAAATGCACCTGCGGCTGTCGTAAACACGTTTACGACAGCCACGTGTGCGTTTTACAGCAGTGTTTACAGTGGGGGGAACGGACAGTCTGGCTGAGGGTGTGTGGTCTGGCCCACAGCCTAAAACGTTTGAATACCCCTGTCTTACAATATTCATCAAGGATGTCTGTGTAACAGGAAAGAAACTCAGCTGTGTCAGTTTCTCAGGCACAGTGGAATGTGGAAAGAGCTTTGTTAAAAAATAAAAGCTCAACATGTTCACCTGCAGAAGGTTGACAGCCTTTCCAAAATGTATTTGCTTCCCACTGTTTTTATTATGATTATGCCTACTGTTATTACCTAATAATTCAGAATAGTCAAATTCCTGCAAGTTCCTTCCTTCTCGCCTTCCTTATCTTCAATTTCATCATCGTTGCCTTCTTTCTGATGTGGAGACACAAAAAATTGTGTCTACTTGGACCAAAAATGTACCAGTCCCCTCTCTCTGGAATCTTTGTACAAAAGTGAGTCTGAAATTGCATGGAAAGTTGTCTATCCGTTGTGCATTTTAAAACCAGCTGTCAACCTTCTGGACTGCCTGTAGTACCAAAGAAGAGCTTGTGATGTTATTCTGGGCTCTAAGCTGCCACTCAAACAACTTGGGGTAAAACAGCAGGAATGGATTTAGATTATTGCAATCACAGTAGAGCAATTTCCCTGGGCTTCTTTGCAAATGTTGCTGATACCGGGGTGACATGCATCATCTTCCCAGATGCTAAAGTGTCTTGGGTGATGAGAGAGAATGAAGGGGAAGATCCAGCGGTGTCATGTGCCTCTTGAAACGAGTATTTCAATTCCCTCTTGCTAGAAGCAAAAAAGCTTTATTCATGTCAAGTACCTTGAGCCCCCTGCACTGACATATGCTGACATGCAAACATCGAAGATTGAGGAAAGATTTCGCAGCAAACTTTTCTTGCTTTCCAAGAGTGTCAAAACAGGACAGAAATCAAGAGATGCTGCATGGGGCTGATATGAATGATTGGATGCATCCTGACTATGGGAGTATTTCGACAGGAAGGAAAAAGGAGGAAATTTAGCATACTTGTGAATAGGAGATTAACAATGATTTCTATTCTCAGAAAGAAGGAAGGAAGGAATTTCTCATTTGTGATCTAGTCACTTCACTACTGGGCTAAATGTACTGTATATAGAAAGGGACTCTTTAGGTCTCATTGGGGAAGAATTCCAGGTATTACAGGTATAAGGTCAAAACTGGATAAATCTCTCTTCTTCTGAAACATGTATACTGTATAAAATATCTTCCTATTTTCCATCCATGAAACTGGTGAAGTTGTCTGCAGTAGAGAAACACTTAAGTTAAATAAAATGCTATCTTCATGTGCCAATGATTTGCTGATTTTACTGATAATTTTGATTAACCATGAATTGCATAAAAGAACAGTTCCTTTCAATCCCAAACATGAAAATATTTCTTCATTTTAAGGCAGGATTTCCCAACCTATGGCCCTTGGGTCGGACCCAGCCCACGATACCATTCCATTTGGCCCATCGCTGCCTCCGCCTCACCCAGAAGTGGAAGCGGGCATGTTTACATCAGCCATAAAAGTCACCCACGCATGCGCAAACATGCCCGCTGTTGTCATAAATGTGGAAGTGGGTGCATTTACGAAAGCCGTAAATGTGCCAACTTCTGCTTCTCACTCAGCTGTCTGGGTGTGGTCAGGCACACGGCAACAAAGGGTTGGCCACCCAGTTTTAAGGGATATCTTGGAGTTAGTATTTCAGCAAGGAGTCCGTACGATGGTAGACATCTCTGTGATGACATTCCACACAGAAGCAAGCCTGCCCGCTGGCTTCCATAATAAGATGCACACCTCTCTCTTTGGTGGGGTGGGGTGGGTCTTTTTTAATGTGGGTGGTTTTTAACAGTTTTAATTGTTTTTATACTCTTATGTTTTATTGTGTGTTTTTAGATCATCTGTAAGCCGTCCTGAGTCGGGCTTGCCTGAGTGGGCAGCATAAAAGTTGAAAAATTAAATTAAATGTAAATGGACCTGGGAAATCTAGTCCATCTGCATGTGGATTTTTAGCCATTTTACATAAGAACATAAGAACAGCCTTGCTGGAACAGGCCACAGCCCATCCAGTCCAGCATTCTGTCTCACACAGTGGCTCACCATTTCCTTCAGGGTATTCCCAAGGAGATGCCTTCACCTGCTTAGGATTCCCTGGAAATGGCATTGAGAGAGATCCTGCCTATCTCTCCAACCCGGAGGTTGTCCTTAGGTAGCCATAATTATAGCCATTGATAGCCTTGTCCTCCATGAACTTGTCTAATCCTTTCTTAAAGCTGTCAAGACTGACAGCTGTCACCACTTCTTCTGGCAGGGAGTTCCATAGACCAGTAATCCTCTGGGTGAAAAAGTACTTTCTCTTATTTGTTTGAGAACTAGTACCCAAAAGTTTCATGGAGTGTCCCCTAGTTCTAGTGTTGTGCGATAGGGAAAACAGTTTTTCCTTATCCACTTTGTCCACACCGTGCATGATTTTATAAACTTCAATCAGGTCACCTCTTAGACGCCGTCGTTCAAGAGTGAAAAGGCCCAACCGTTGCAGCCTCAGATGGTAAGGAAGGTGTTCCAGTCCCCTAATCATTCTGGTTGCCCTCCTCTGTACTTTCTCCAACTCCATAATATCCTTCTGGAGGTATGGCGACCAGAACTGTACACAGTATTCCAGATGGGGCCTCACCATAGATTTATAAAGAGGCAAAATAACACTTGCTGACTTATTTTCTATACCCTTCCTAATGATCCCTAACATTGAGTTTGCTTTTTTCACTGCTGAGGCACACTGGGTTGACACCTTCATTGAGCTGTCCACCAGGACACCAAGGTCCCTTTCCTGGTTTGTCGCAGAGAGTTCAGACCCCATCAGTTTATAAATGTAATTGGGGTTCTTTGCCCCAACATGCATCACTCTGCACTTACTAATGTTGAAGCTCATTTGCCACTGTTTTGCCCACTCCCCCAGTGTCAAGAGATCCCTCTGGAGCTCCTCACAATCTCTCACAGTTTTCACTACCCTGTATAATTTAGTGTCGTCAGCAAATTTGGCTACCTTGCTTTTTACTCCTACCTCTAGATCATTTATGAAGAGGTTGAAAAGCAGGGGTCCCAGTACTGAACCTTGGGGGACCCCACTCTTTACTTCCCTCCACTTGGAGAAGTGTCCATTTAGTGCTACCCTCTGTTTCCTGTCCCTTAGCCAGTTGCTGATCCAGGACAAGACCTGTCCCTTTATTCCATGACTGGTAAGTTTATTCAAGAGCCTTTGGTGTGGGACCTTGTCAAAAGCCTTCTGAAAGTCCAGATAAACAATGTCAACTGGATCCCCCTTATCCACATGCTTGTTGACACTCTCAAAAAATTCCAACAGATTAGTGAGGCATGATTTGCCCTTGCAAAAGCCATGTTGGCTCTCCTTTAGCAGCGCCTTCTCTTCTATGTGCCTATTAATTCTATCTTTTAGGATGGTTTCCATCACTTTACCTGGGACACATGTCAAACTGACAGGTCGGTAATTTCCTGGATCACCCCATTTTGGATATCATGTCACCCACTGACTAGGCGGAATGTGACGTTAAGCCTCCGTTTTCACCTGGCCCAAGGGATCCAATGGAGGACACTTTGGTGAGTCTTACTGCTGACCTAACATCATTGGCAAGTGATGGGCAACACTGCCTAGAGAGACCGCTCAAGCCCCCATGACTCAACAAGTCTCTCACCTAGTGGGGACATTTTTAAAAAGGGATACTTCATGACAAATGAACTCTACTCATTCCTATAACCCATCTGTGCATGCATTTCCCCCAAATGAAGGTCTGAGTGGGTTTGTGTGTTTACAACATGGATTAAAACTGTGTAATTTCTCCCTTTGTGTTTACAGTGTGCCACTTTTCTCTACCCAGAGCAACACCAGGCATCCTTTCTTAATGGCAACCTTCACACATTAACAGGAGGAGATAATGAAACCTTGTTGATTTTACAGATGAGAATTTTAGCAACCAGAATGAACAATTCTAAATGTAAATTTAGGCAAAATAGATGAAGAAACCACAACATAATACTCCGTCCATTAGTGGCACTGCTACAATCGATCAAAGTGGTGGGGGAAAAACAGCAGGTTACTTGAGTATACCTTGGCATAGCAATTGATAGCAAATGTTGTTGTGTGATATGCTGTCAAGTTCGAATTGACTTATAGCAGTGATGGCGAACCTTTTAGAGACTGAGTGACCAACTACAGCCCAAAACCCACTTATTTATTGCAAAGTGCCAACACAGCAACAGGGGAGGGGGGAAGTGCTCCCATTGGGCTGTTGGGCAGAGCAGTGGGGTGAACTCTATGCTGGGGGGAGGGAGGAAGTGTTCCCATTGGGCTGCTGGGTAGTGGGATGGGGTGAACTCTTTGCTGGGGGAGGGAGGAAGCACTCCCATTGGGCTGCTGGGCAGAGGGGCGGGGCAAACTCTGTGCTGGGGTGACTGCACAGGTGCCCACATAGAGGGCTCCTAGTGCCACCTCTGGCATGCATGCCATAGGTTCGCCATCACTAACTTATAGTGATCATAATAGTACTTTCAAGGTAAGTGAGATTTTTTTTAAAAAAATTAAGCCCTTGGCCATCTGGCACAGTCTGTTAAGCTTCTCTAATATCTCCACCCATGATGGCATCTAGTGCTCTATTCAGCATCCATTTACCCATGGACAAACTGAACCTCCTTTCACACATGCAAAGCATCTATTAGTATGTAAGCCATCATTTTGGAGGCACTTTTCATTCCCCATCTCCTTCCTACTGTAGTTTTCATTGGGAGTATTTTTCACCACCCTGTTATAGCTGAACTAAGTGTGTTGTAAGGGAGTGAGCAAAGGATTGCTCCTCGTGAACAATGAGGAGGCTGCTTGATTCCTTATCCAAGGTCTCCAGCAGTCCTTTTTCTGCCTACATAAGGTCTGCAGTGGCTTAGTGGTTAAGATGCTGAACTTGTTGACTGGAAAGTTGGCAGGTCAGCAGTTTGAGACTGGAGTACTGTGCAACAGAGTGGGCTCCTGTCATCTTTCCCAGCTCCTGCCAACCTAGCAGTTTGAAAGTGAGAAATTGCAAGTAGATAAATAGGTACCACTTCAGTAGGAAGGTAAACAGCAATCCATGTACTCCGGTGTTTAGTCATGCCTGCCACATGTCCACAGAAATGTCTGTAAATACAGACAGCACTGGCTCTTTGGCTATAAACAGAGATGAGCACTGAACCCTAGAGTCGGATACGACTGGCTTTCAAGCAAGGGCGACCTTTACTAAGGTCTCATTTTGAAGATGCACAAATAATGCTGTGAGGAAAGATGTCTACCCAGATGTCTCAGTGAGAAATGCTAACTGCTTGATCTAGGCAAGCAATCTTGTATGACAGACGCTCAGCAGCATTATAACTTTTTAAAAGTGCTCTGTTCCTTTTTCTTCTTCAAACAGAAAATAACATACACAAATATTTGACATATTGTGTTTACTTATTCATGGCATTATTTATTTATTTATCCCACTGTTTCTCATTAGGAACAAAGAGGAGTGTTTATTGGCTTTTCCCTTTTTATCCTTGCTGCAATTTTTCTGAAGCAGATTGTGTCGGGAAAGAGTTATGGTCTGGGTATTTATTTATTTTTACTTTTTGATTTTTTTCCCAATCAAAGCTTCCTCTTCCTTTTCTGCAACAGCTGTGAGGCAACTTTCACTCTCCTACTAAATAATAATCTTCAGCTGTCAAGTCAATCCTGACCTATGGTGACCCTTCCCAAGGCTTTTCAATTATAAAGCAATCAGAAGTGGCTACCAGTCCCTTCTTCTGATGGAGGTGGCACTCTGGGACCGTACAGCTTGCCCAGGATTACACAGGCTGACTGTTCTCTTGGGAGGCACCGTTGGGAACTGAACTCCCAAAATCTGATTGCGCCGACATCTACACAGGTCTCTGCATTTTGCAGCCAGCTTAACTTTTAAATTGGAATGCAGTGGCTTAGTGGTTAAGATGCTTTAGTGTATGGGACCAAAGACAACAGAACAACCGAAGGGTTGGTTTAACACAGGTTTATTGCATGGTGTTCCGGTGAAGCATGGGGGTAATGGTGGTGGTACATCTCATTATATACTGAGGACTATACATTTGAATCTTGCAGCACGGTAGCTCATTGGCTACTGTCGGCGTGGCCTCGCCCAGGCACGCCTTACTCTCGCAGTTGTATCTTCTTCCTGCTGAATGCGAGTATCTTCATTCTGCTGAATGCGAGTATCTTCATACTGCTGAATGCGGAGGCATTTCCCGCGGCTGTCCGTGATTGAGCAATGTGAACCAAGTGAGGCTGAACGCTCGCAGCTGCCCCAAGGGGTTGCTTGCTCGCGTTCCTTTCAGCTGAGATACATTGTAATTGTGATGGAACATTTATATCTTGATAGCTTTACAGTACATTGATATGCATACATAACACCCCTCCCCCCTAGGATGGGACGAAGTCCCGCAACCATTGTGGCTTGCCGCACGTGCGCTTGGGGCGTGCTTGCGCCTGACCTAGTACCGGAGAGCCTGTGATCCCTGACTCCGTGGGAGCTTGTCCTGCTACGGGAAACGGGGATTCGTTAGTGGCTCTGTGGGGCGTCCGTGCCTGCCTTGCGCCCGGGGATGGGAATGGAATGAATAGTTGGGAGGTGAACCCCTGCCTGTTGCTCTCGGACCCCGGGGACCCTCCTATTGTGAACCGCGGAACCGATGAGGTCGCCCTTGAGGTTCTGCTACCTTCTGATCCCCGCTCGGGGGACCTTGAGACTGTGGTGGGCGGACTCGCTGCTGCCTCCTGTCTTGGGGGTGTCGGTCTCCGGGAAATTGGCGCTATATTACATTCTAACTCACAGGGGCTACTGGGACTGGAAGTACCAGGGGCTGAACTGAAACCCCTCTTTTCGCTAGGACGGGTGGGGGACCACTCCGCTAACTCCCCCTGGTACTGTAAATCAACGTCTAAACCTCTATGGGCGTCTGTGTCTCGGGGAAACTTCCAAGGGGTATGTGTGTGGTCGGGGCTCTTCCTTTCCGCCGCGGACTCCCGCAAAAGATCTCTGTGGATCGATTCCCTTTTCTCCCCCCTTGGTGGGGACCCATGTTCCCCTTTTCCTCCCCCTTGGGCTAAACGGGTGGGGGAGTACCCTAACGCTGATTCGACGCTATTGTCGTCTCCGTCCTGCTCTCCGGGAACCCTGCGCCTGAGTTGGTCCACGTGTCGCCTCCACAGGAAACCTGTACTGGTCTCCACGCGGTATGAGACGGGGCTGGTTTGTGCAATTACGGTGCCCGGCACCCAGGCTGGCCCCGCGTTGGCGTAGTTCCTGCAGTGCACCGGGGCGCCTACGCTGAAACTCTTTGAGGGTTCCACCCCTATGTTCCACCCTTTGTCCTCTACTCTCGTGGGGTCTAGCTTGGAGATTCCCGTGGCCAGCTTCCTGCGCATCAACAGCTCTGCGGGGGAGTACCCTGACGCCAATGGGGTGACCCTGTACCTTAGCAGGAATTGGCACAATTTCCGGTCGAGGTCTCCGGGGCCCATGCGCAGCAGCGCGTCTTTCGTGGTGCGCACGAGGCGCTCTACTTGGCCGTTGGTGGCCGGGTGAAAGGGGGCGGAGGTGATGTGCCGAATGGCGTTGCGCTCCATGAACGCCCCGAACTCGGCGGACGTGAAACAGCTAGCGTTATCGCTGACGAGGGTGTCGGGTAAACCGAACGTGGAAAAGACCCTCCGTAACTGTTTAATTGTTGTGGCCGAGGAGGTGCTCGAGACTGGGATGACCTCCAACCACTTGGAGAACGCGTCCACCACAAGGAGGAAAAGCGTTCCCCTGAACGGGCCAGCAAAGTCTACATGTACCCGGGACCAGGGCCCCCTTGCTGCGTCCCACTCCCTATGTGGCGAGCGGGCCTCTTCTGGCCTGGAGCTTTGGCACGCTTCGCAAGTGCCGACCATGTGTTCGATGTCGGCGTCTAGCTGGGGCCACCAAAAGTAACTGCGGGCCAGTGCCTTAGAGCGGACGATCCCCGGGTGGCTGACGTGCAGCAGTTTAAGCACCCTCGGCCGGAGAGACGTGGGGATCACTACCCGCTGTCCCCACAAAAGGCAACCCCTCTCTAGGGACAACTCTAGTTTCTTTTTGAAAAATGTGTCGAATTCCGCTGCTGGGGAAGACACGGGCCACCCTTTCTGTACCCAGGAGCAAACTGTGGCCAGCGTTTTGTCCTTGTCGGTCGCTTTAGCGATGTCGGCCGGTACTACTGGAGGGGAGTCTAGGACCTCTATCATTAAGACCTGGTGGTCCCTCTCTACCTCGCCCACGTGGCAGCAATCCCGGGGAATGGGGGACCTCGACAGGGCATCCGCATGGCTGATCTCCTTCCCGGGCCGGTATACCAACGCGTGCTGATACGCGTTGAGAAAAATGGCCCACCTGAGCATTCTCGGGGACAGGATTTGGGGTGTGGGCTTATCTGCGGTGAAAATGCCTAGCAAGGGCTTATGGTCAGTCACTATGGTGAAGGGGCGGCCGTACACAAAATCATGAAATTTCTTAGTCCCCGCAATTATCGCTAGTGCTTCCCTGTCTGTCTGGGCATAGTTCCTCTCCGCTTGGGACAAGGACCTAGAGTAGAACGCTATCGGGGCCTCCCTCCCGTTCTCCAGTACGTGGCATAACACCGCCCCCACCGGGGATGCATCGCATATCAGGACCACTGGGCGTTTGGGATTGAAATGGGTCAGTACCGCATCTGATGCCAGGAGTCGCTTCAGGTCATTGAAAGCCCTCTCCTGGTCGTCGCCCCACTTCCATGCCTCGTCCTTTTTTAACAATTTGTGTAGCGGTTCCGCTACTGCTGCCTTCCGCGGAAGGAAGGAGTGGTAAAAGTTGAGCAGTCCAAGGAACGACTGCAACTCGGGCTTGGAGGTGGGGCGAGGGGCCTTCTTGATGGCGGCCACCTTGGATTGGGATGGCCTGATTCCCTCGGGAGTAACACGGAACCCTAGGAACTCAACCTCAGTTGCGAAGAAAACGCATTTGTCCTTCCGCAACCGCAACCCCGCTTTCTCGAATATTGTCAGGACCCTTCCCAACCTGCTTGCTAATTCGGCCCGGCTCCCCCCTGTAATCAATACGTCATCAAAGTAGGGTAACACCCCCTCTAACCCCTTCAGGAGGCGTTCCACGAGTGACTGGAAAATCCCGGGCGCCGAATTCACGCCGAATTGGAGGCGCGATACCTGGAACGCCCCTTTGTGGGTGACTATGGTCTGTGCAGCAGCTGCGGCGGGGGTCACCGGGAGTTGCTGGTAGGCTTGGGCCAGGTCGAGTTTAGCGAAACACCTCCCCCCGTGTAACCTGGCCAACAAGTGGCTGACTACCGGCACCGGATAAGCATTAGGGCGGATCGCCTTATTGATGGTGCACTTGTAATCAGCGCATATGCGGACCTCCCCGTTGGCCTTGAGCGCTGTTACAATTGGAGTTTCCCACTCCGCAGAATCAACAGGAACAAGAATCCCCTGGCCCACCAATTTGTCCAACTCCGCCTCTATTTTGTCCTTTAGTGCGAAAGGCACTCTGCGCGGTTTAAGTCTGATTGGATGCACTCCAGGGTCCAGGTCGAAAGTCACTGGGGGGCCCTTGAATTTTCCGAGCCCCTTTTTGAAAACCTCGGGGTGCGCGTCACACACGCTCTGTATTGGATCAGTCCCGGTGGCGTGTGCTCCCACGGCGTGCACCCCCCCAATGAACAACCCCAGGGGCTGGAACCATTGAGTCCCGAGGAGGCTGCATTTCCCTCCCTTGAGGACGACTAGGGGAAGCGTTGCGGTGTGCTTTTTAAACTGGACCTGGAACTTCCCAACCCCCAACACTGGGATGCGGTTCCCTTGCACGTCCTTCAGTGTGGCCCTCAACGCTTTGAGCTTGGGCCGCACGCGGGGGGCGATTTTCATGAACTCTCCCTGGGAAATAATAGAGTATGACGAACCCGAGTCCACCTCCATTCTAACAGGGGCCCCTTGTATTACTACCTCAACGAAGTAACGGGGGTGCTCCGTGGAAACGCTGCAAACCGGAGCGTCGTCCTCGCTGTCGTTGGAGATGCGCCCTACGCCGTCCCGCGTCCTCGTGGTCCGGGTGCCATCCTTTGGCCTCGTGGTGCGGTCCTGCCTCGCCGAGCGGTCTGGAGAACTCCTTGTGGCCTCGCGCCGTTTCCGGCAGACCTTGGCGATGTGCCCGCGCCGGCCGCAGTTGTGGCACTCGGCCTTGCGGAATGGGCATTTGGCGCGGGCGTGGGTGGCGCCGCAGCCGTCGCAGCGCCGGCCCTCTCTCTGGACCCTCCGGACGTCCTCGTCGTCGCTGCTCTCCGCAGACGAGTTCGAAGCTTGCCGGGCTGCGCGCACCGAGCTCTCTGCCTTGGCGGGCTTCGGGCGCCAGTCCTGAAGCTCTTGCACCCCGGCAGTCGTGGCCTCTGCGGCCTGCGCCGTGTCGAGGACTTGTTGCCACGTGGGAGGCGGCTCCTTTTTCATCAGCGTGCGCTGGGTCTCGGTATCCCTCAGACCGCAGAGCAGGCAGTCCCGGAGGGTGACTTCTGGGGTCTCCCACTTGCATGGGCCGGCGGCCAGCCGCAGGGCCGCGGCGAACTCGGCGACCGATTCCCCGGGCGCCTGGACTCGCCTCCAGAACGCGCTCCGAGCGGGGAACATCGCTATCGCTGGCCGGAGATGGGCGCGCAGCGCCGCCAGGAGCTCTGTGGCTTTGAGGTCGCCCACCTTCCTCGGCGCGATCAGGTCCACCAAGGTCCTCTTGGTCTCGTGTCCGAGCATGCGGACGAAAATGGCCCTCTTCTTGGCCTCATCTGAGACTTCGAGCTCCACCAGCGCTGCGTTGAAGTCTATCTCAAACAGCTCCAAGTCTCCCGGCTTCCTGATCTCGTAGCCGGTGCATGTCTTGGTCCCGTGGGCAGCCATATCCCACCTTCGTCGCCAATTTGGTGTATGGGACCAAAGACAACAGAACAACCGAAGGGTTGGTTTAACACAGGTTTATTGCATGGTGTTCCGGTGAAGCATGGGGGTAATGGTGGTGGTACATCTCATTATATACTGAGGACTATACATTTGAATCTTGCAGCACGGTAGCTCATTGGCTACTGTCGGCGTGGCCTCGCCCAGGCACGCCTTACTCTCGCAGTTGTATCTTCTTCCTGCTGAATGCGAGTATCTTCATTCTGCTGAATGCGAGTATCTTCATACTGCTGAATGCGGAGGCATTTCCCGCGGCTGTCCGTGATTGAGCAATGTGAACCAAGTGAGGCTGAACGCTCGCAGCTGCCCCAAGGGGTTGCTTGCTCGCGTTCCTTTCAGCTGAGATACATTGTAATTGTGATGGAACATTTATATCTTGATAGCTTTACAGTACATTGATATGCATACATAACAGATGCTGAACTTGATAAATGGAAGGTCAGCAAGTAAGCAGTTTGAAAGCCAAGTGGTGGGGTGAGCTCCTGTCATCTGCCCCAGCTCCTGCCAAACTGGCAGTTTGAAAGCAAGACATTGCAAGTAGATAAATATGTACCACTTTGGTGGGAAGGTAAACAGAATTCCATGCAATCTGGTGTTTAGTCATGTTTGTCACATGTCCATGGAAATGTCTGCAGATGCAGACAGCACTGGCTCCTTGGCTATAAACAGAGATGAACACTGAACCCTAGAGTCAGATACAACTGGCTTTCAAGCAAGGGCAAGCTTTACCTTTACTTAAGCAAACATTTTCTCCAAAACAATGGAAAGGTATTTTAAAGCCCAAAGATCCTATTCATTGAGGCATGTTAAATTATTATAATCTCTCTGGATCTTTTAAAAAATGATTTACAATGATTTATACTGATGGCCCACTGGGAAGTGCAATTGAATTGCAAATATTTCATCCTAGTCAATAGAACTTGGTCTTCTCTGAACTGGACCCTGAAAGACAACTGTGTATCCTGCATGGAAGGCTTGTTGGACAAATTGGTTCATCCCAACGGGTGGAAACATTCTTGGAAGGGGCTGTAATTCAAATTTGATGTAGATGGTGTGGGAGACATGGAGACACAGGAGTTGCTATTCTCACAAAGTAGGATCAGGCCCTTCTCACCTTGGCTTAGGGTCTTTTAGTGTATGGGACCAAAGACAACCGGACAACCGAAGGGTTGGTTTAACTCAGGTTTATTGCATGAGGTTCCAGTGAAGCATGAGGTAATGGCGGTGATACATCTCAATATATACAGTAGCTCTCTACATTTGAATCTTGTAGCATGGTAGCTGATTGGCTGCTACCGGCGTGGCCTCACCCAGGCACGCCTCTTTCTTCTGCTGCTGAATGCGGGGAAGGTTTTCCCGCGGCTGTCCGTGATTGAGCAATGTGAACCATGTGAGGCTGAACGCTCGCAGCTGCCCTCTATGGGCTGTCTGCTCGCGTTCTTTTACAGCTGGTATCGTTTGTATCTGGAGTGGTTACATTCTTGCTTTTACAGTATAATGAACATGCATACATACATACATAACATCCCTCCCCCCTAGGATGGGACGAAGTCCCGCAACCATTGTGGCTTGCCGCACGTGCGCTTGGGACGCGCTTGCGTCTGACCTAGTACTGGAGAGCCTGTGATCCCTGACTCCGCGGGTGCTTGTCCTGCAACAGGAAACGGGGATTCGTTAGTGGCTCTGTGGGGCGTCTGTGCCTGCCTCGCGCCCGGGGATGGGAAGGGAATGAATAGTTGGGAGGTGAACCCCTGCCTGTTGCTCTCTGACCCCGGGGACCCTCCTATTGTGAACCGCGGAACCGATGAGGTCGCCCTTGTGGTTCGGCTACCTTCTGATTCCTGCTCGGGGGACCTTGAGACTGTGGTGGGCGGACTCGCTGACGCCTCCCGTCTTGGGGGTGTCGGTCTCCGGGGAAATGGCGCTATATCGCATTCTGACTCACAGGGGCTACTGGGACTGGAGGTACCAGGGGCTGAACTGAAACCCCTCTTTTTGCTAGGACGGGTGGGGGACCACTCCGCTAACTCCCCCTGGTACTGTAAATCAACGTCTAAACTTCTATGGGCATCTGTGTTTCGGGGAAACTCCCGCGGGGTATATGTGTGGTCGGGGCTCTTCCATTTTTTCGGGGACTCCCGCAAAAGATTTCTGTGGATCGATTCCCTTTCCTCCCCCCTTGGTGGGGACCCATGCTCCCCTTTTCCTCCCCCTTGGGTTACGCGGGTGGGGGAGTACCCTAACGCTGACTCGATACTATTCTCGTCTTCGTCCTGCTCTCCGGGGACCCTGCGCCTGAGTTGGTCCACGTGCCGCCTCCACAGGAAGCCTGTACTGGTCTCTACGCGGTATGAGACGGGGCCGGTTTGTTCTACTACGGTGCCCGGCACCCAGGCTGGCCCCGCGCTGGCGTAGTTCCTGCAATGCACCGGGGCGCCTACGCTGAAACTCTTTGTGGGTACCACCCCTATGTTCCGCCCTTTGTCCTCTACTCTCGTGGGGTCTAGCTTGGAGATTCCCGTGGCCAGCTTCCTGCGCATCAACAGCTCCGCGGGGGAGTACCCAGATGCTAATGGGGTGACCCTGTATCTAAGCAGGAATTGGCACAATTTCAGGTCGAGGTCTCCGGGGCCCATGCGCAGCAGGGCGTCTTTCGTGGTTCGCACGAGGCGCTCTACTTGGCCGTTGGTGGCCGGGTGAAAAGGGGCAGAGGTGACGTGCCGAATGGCGTTTCGCTCCATGAATGCCCCGAACTCGGCGGACGTGAAACAGCTAGCGTTATCGCTGACGAGGGTGTCGGGTAAACCGAACGTGGAAAAGACCCTCCTTAACTGTTTAATTGTTGTGGCCGAGGAGGTGCTCGAGACTGGAATGACCTCCAACCACTTGGAGAACGCGTCCACCACGAGGAGGAAAAGCGTTCCCCTGAACGGGCCAGCAAAGTCTACATGTATCCGGGACCAGGGCCCCCTAGCCGTGTCCCACTCCCTAGGTGGCGAGCGAGCCTCTTCTGGCCTTGAGCTTTGGCACGCTTCGCAAGTGCCGACCATGTGTTCAATGTCGGCGTCTAGCTGGGGCCACCAAAAGTAACTGCGGGCCAGCGCCTTTGAGCGGACGATCCCCGGGTGGCTGACGTGCAGCAGTTTAAGCACCCTCGGCCGGAGAGGCGTGGGGATCACTACCCGCTGTCCCCACAAAAGGCAACCCCTCTCTAGGGACAACTCTAGTTTCTTTTTGAAAAATGTGTCGAATTCCGCTGCTGGGGAAGACACGGGCCACCCCTTCTGTACCCAGGAGCAAACTGTGGCCAGCGTCTTGTCCTTGCCTGTCGCTTGGGCGATGTCGGCCGGTACTACTGGAGGGGAGTCTAGAACCTCTATCATTAAGACCTGATGGTCCCTCTCTACTCCGCCCACGTGGCAGCCATCCCGGGGAATGGGGGACCTCGACAGGGCGTCGGCATGGCTGATCTCCTTCCCGGGCCGGTATACCAACGCGTGCTGATACGCGTTGAGAAAGATGGCCCACCTGAGCATTCTCGGGGACAGGATCTGGGGTGTGGGCTTATCTGCGGTGAAGATGCCTAACAAAGGCTTATGGTCAGTCACTATGGTGAAGAGGCGGCCGTACACAAAATCATGAAATTTCTTGGTCCCCGCAATTATTGCTAGTGCTTCCCTGTCTGTCTGGGCATAGTTTCTCTCCGCTTGGGACAAAGACCTAGAGTAGAACGCTATCGGGGCCTCCCTACCATTCTCCAGCACATGGCATAACACCGCCCCCACCCCCACCGGGGATGCATCGCAAATCAGGACCACTGGGCGTTTGGGATTGAAGTGGGTCAGTACGGCATCTGATGCCAGGAGTCGCTTCAGGTCATTGAAAGCCTTCTCCTGGTCGTCGCCCCACTTCCATGCCTCGTCCTTTTTTAACAATTTGTGCAGCGGTTCTGCCACGGCTGCCTTCCGCGGGAGGAAGGAGTGGTAGAAATTGAGCAGTCCGAGGAACGACTGCAACTCGGGCTTGGAGGTGGGGCGAGGGGCCTTCTTGATGGCGGCTACCTTGGATTGTGCTGGCCTTATTCCCTCGGGCGTGACACGGAACCCTAGGAACTCAACTTCTGTAGCGAAGAAGACGCATTTGTCTTTTCGCAACCGCAACCCCGCCTTTTCGAATATAGTCAGGACCTTTCCCAACCTTGTTGCTAACTCGGCCCGGCTCCCCCCTGTAATCAATACGTCATCAAAATAGGGCAACACCCCCTCTAACCCCTTCAGGAGGCGTTCCACAAGTGACTGGAAGATCCCGGGCGCCGAATTCACGCCGAATTGGAGGCGCGATACCTGGAACGCCCCTTTGTGGGTGACTATGGTCTGCGCAGCAGCTGCGGCGGGGGTCACTGGGAGTTGCTGGTAGGCTTGGGCCAGGTCGAGTTTAGCGAAACACCTCCCCCCGTGTAACCTGGCCAACAAGTGGCTGACTACCGGCACCGGATACGCATTAGGGCGGATCGCCTTATTGATGGTGCACTTGTAATCAGCGCATATGTGGACCTCCCCGTTGGCCTTGAGCGCTGTTACAATCGGAGTTTCCCACTCCGCAGAATCAACAGGAACAAGAATCCCCTGGCCCACCAACTTGTCCAACTCCGCCTCTATTTTGTCCTTTAGTGCGAAAGGCACTCTGCGCGGTTTAAGTCTGATTGGGCGTACTGCAGGGTCCAGGTCGAAAGTCACTGGGGGGCCCTTGAATTTCCCGAGCCCCTTTTTAAAAACCTCGGGGTGCGCATCGCACACGCTCTGTATTGGATCAGTCCCGGCGGCATGTGCTTTCACGGCGTGAACCCCCCCCAATGAACAACCCCAGGGGCTGGAACCATTGAGTCCCGAGGAGGCTGCATTTACCTCCCTTGAGGACGACTAGGGGAAGCGTTGCGGTGTGCTTTTTAAACTGAACCCGGAACTTCCCAACCCCCAACACTGGGATGCGGTTCCCTTGCACGTCCTTCAGTGTGGCCCTCAACGCCTTGAGCTTGGGCCGCATGTGGGGGGGGGGGGATTTTCATAAACTCCCCCTGGGAAATAATGGAGTATGAAGAACCCGAGTCCACCTCCATTCTAACAGGGGCCCCTTGGATTACTACCTCAACGAAGTAACGGGGGTGCTCCGTGGAAACGCTGCAAACCGGCGCGTCGTCCTCGCTGTCGTCGGAGATGCGCCCTACTTCGTCCCGCGTCCTCGTGGTCCGGGTGCCGTCCTTTGGCCTCGTGGTGCGGTCCTGCCTCGTGGTGCGGTCCTGCCTCGCCGAGCGGTCTGGAGAACTCCTGGTGGCCTCGCGCCGTTTCCGGCAGACCTTGGCGATGTGCCCGCGCCGGCCGCAGTTGTGGCACTCGGCCTTGCGGAATGGGCATTTGGCGCGGGCGTGGGCGGCGCCGCAGCCATCGCAGCGCCGGCCCTCTCTCTGGACCCTCCGGACGTCCTCGTCGTCGCCGCTCTCCGCAGACGAGTTCGAAACTCGCCGGGCCGCGCGCACCAAGCTCTCCGCCTTGGCGGTCTTCGGGCGCCAGTCCTGGAGCTCGTGCACCCCGGCAGAAGTGGCCTCCGCGGCCTGTGCCGTGTCGAGGACTTGTTGCCACGAGGGAGGCGGCTCCCTTTTCATCAGCGCGCGCTGAGTCTCTGTGTCCCTCAGACCGCAGAGCAGGCAGTCCCGGAGGGTGATTTCGGGGAGCTCCCACTTGCATGGGCCGGCGGCCAACCGCAGGGCCGCGGCGAACTCATCGACCGATTCCCCAGGTGCCTGGACTCGCCTCCAGAACGCGCTCCGAGCGGGGAACATCGCTATTGCTGGCCGGAGATGGGCGCGCAACGCCGCCAGGAGCTCTGTGGCTTTGAGGTCGCTCACCTTCCTTGGCGCAATCAGGTCCACCAAGGTCCTCTTGGTCTCGTGTCCGAGCATGCGGACGAAAATGGCCCTCTTTTTGGCCTCATCTGAGACTTCGAGCTCCACCAGCGCTGCGTTGAAGTCTATTTCAAACAGCTCCAAGTCTCCCGGCTTCTTGATCACGTAGCCGGCGCATGTCTTGGTCCCGTGGGCAGCCATTATCCCACCTTCGTCGCCAATTTAGTGTATGGGACCAAAGACAACCGGACAACCGAAGGGTTGGTTTAACTCAGGTTTATTGCATGAGGTTCCAGTGAAGCATGAGGTAATGGCGGTGATACATCTCAATATATACAGTAGCTCTCTACATTTGAATCTTGTAGCATGGTAGCTGATTGGCTGCTACCGGCGTGGCCTCGCCCGTGGCCTCTTTCTTCTGCTGCTGAATGCGGGGAAGGTTTTCCCGCGGCTGTCCGTGATTGAGCAATGTGAACCATGTGAGGCTGAACGCTCGCAGCTGCCCTCTATGGGCTGTCTGCTCGCGTTCTTTTACAGCTGGTATCGTTTGTATCTGGAGTGGTTACATTCTTGCTTTTACAGTATAATGAACATGCATACATACATACATAACAGGTCTTGGAGCTGATTCCTCTATGTCAGTGATGGAGAACCTTGGCACTTCAGGTGTTCTTGGACTTCAATTGCCAGCAGCCCAAGTCAGCACTCCTGCTGATCAGGGCTTCTGGGAATTGAAGTTCAAGAACACCTGGAGTGCCAAGGTTCACCATCACTTCTCTATGTCATGGTTGTGCTATTTCATTTGAGAAAAATATCTTGGACCTTGTTCTCATTTTGTTTCAAAAAGACATTTGAAATATATTTTTTAAATTCATCAAGCAACTCCTGCTCTTGTGCTGGTGAAAAGAACCTAGTGTGTGCAAGTTGTCGTTCTGGTTTTGTTATACTGCTATTGCCTGTTATATACATATACACAGAAGAAAAGCTGCTGTGAAGTTTGTGCTTGTCTTCATCATCGTTGTCATAGGCTGCAACTTGTATCTGAGAATGCCTCCCCCCCCCCCCCGAAGCAGGAAAAATGCCATTGGTGTGAATTTGTTTAAGGTGGATTCAAGCTTGCCATGTAGTGACCCACACATTATGATCATGGAGCCATCTCCTGCGGCATGTATGATATGAGACATGCAGGATTAAATACTGGGACTGCCACAGCCTTGAGGATATTATTAAGGTGCATCTTCATAGCCATGCCATATGGCATGGCGTCTTCCACCTTCATGACCATTGTGAATCAGAGTTCCTGCTCCGCTCATTTTGCTGTTGGGCTCAATATGATGGTTTCCAGTGGCATTTCCTCCACTGAGGGGACCATCACCCCACATAAAGGGGCTTCTCTGCCTGTAGTTATTGGCCCCTTTAGGGAATCAGGATATTTACCACCACCCAACACCCGCCATTGAGTCCCTGGCTGTATGGTCTACTCCATTACCATTGTGGGATGTCCGGTCAGACAGGTTTTTGTGCTTGTAATACTGATGTAAATATTTATAAACATTTATAGCCCCATAGAAACAGAGAGTGTTAGACTCACAGGCTCAAAGCTACGAACATTTCATGATAGTTAATGGTGCCAATTGTTATCCCCCCACTAATTCAGCAACAACAAAGTAATATAGATGGATACAAAACAGATCTACAAAACTCACACTGTCAATGGGCTGTATTTTGCCCACGCTGGGAGGAACTGTCTGTAGAGTCTAAATCTCCATTATGCCAGAAGAATTATGATTGGTCTTGGATTGGTTGCCATCACTCAGCCTAAACTGCCTCTTAAAGTGGGGCTAAAACTGGAGCCTTTTACCCACTCCTGAGCTGCTTGGGTGAAGAGAAATAAATGACCCCTTTTTTGAAAGTGGAAATCTCAAGATGTATAGTTAATAGCAATCACCTCAGTGTGTGTTTGCACACATATGGGTGTGTTTATATGCAATTTTGCTCCTCCGTCACATTCATTTTTTCCGTGGGCGGAGAGTAGATTTCCCCTCCACTTTGTCAACTAAGTGGCGATAGACTCCCTCCTAGGTAAATGCTTAGAGTTGAGACAATCTTTCAACATCCAGCAAGTCCCAAATGCAATCAGCAGTCACGGCGGCAATGAGGAAACATCTTGGGGAATTGTTTCAAAGTTGCCACTTGATGATGTTTTGGGAAATCCAGTTGCCAAATTACAAACAAGAATAAAAATAGCCCTCAATGTTCTAGCAGGAGAAACCACTGCTACAATAATCCTGTCTTTGTATATTTCTGCCTGAGCTTAGGTCAACAAGGATGGGTATACATTTTTTTTTAAAAAAATGACATGAGAAGCACAATATGGATAGAAGATGACAATCTAAAATATGCTTAACACAAATTTAGATGAATCGAGAGCTATCATTGGATATGAGAATTATAGTACTGTACTGTATGCAGTTTATATTGAATAAACATGCAAAGGTATTATTTTTAAATAGAAAATAGGTATTTTATTTCAATGTTTATTTTCCCCCCAGAAGATAGCTAGCAGGATGAATTTGAGACTTTATTCATTTACTTACTTACTTACCTATCTGCTTGGAGGCGCAGTTCAAGTGGCAGGAGGTTCCATAGGGCCAGAGCAGATACCGAGAAGGCTCCCCCCCCCTGTTCCCAGTGAGATGTGCCTCCCTGGATGATGGGATCACTAGGGAGCCCCTATGGTCTGCTCTCGTAGGACGGGTTGAGAACCTTGGGGTGACACAGTCTCTTAAGTATCCTGGCCCACTACCATGAAGGGCTTTAAGGGTCAAAACTAGCACCTTGAATTGCACCCGGAGGCATACTGGCAACCAATGCAGCTCCCGTAGCAGTAGCAAGGCATGGGCATATCGCCCGCACCCCGTCACCACCCGGGCAGCCGCATTCTGAACCAGCTGTAGCTTCTGGATGGTTATCAAGGGCTGCCCCATGTAGAGCACATTACAATAGTCAAGTCTTGAGGTGACCAGTGCTTGGGTGACCAAAAGAAGGAGTCCCAGTCCAGAAGCGGGCTTAAATCTCGGATGACATGAAGTTGCACAAAAGCCCTTGTTGTGTATGTAATGTTGTGTTAATGCATTTCAACAAATGATCCTCCATTTTGAGTTCTTCTCAGAGTTGAACTTTTGCAAGACTGGGGATCACGCCATTCTACCTCGAGACACTTAACTGGTCTCCAGTCGAAGATCACCCCACTCTCGCCCCAGTTTCAGCAACCAATCCAATTGTTTCCCACCAAAATGTATCCTTCCCAAGTTGTATATAAGTTGCTGCTGCACAGTTTAAAATCGTGTTCAGTTACCCGAATAAAGTTGTGTTTGACCCCTTTATGCTGGCTTCTTCTTCTTAATTTGCTGTACACCAAAGCCCTCCTGGCCACAACTGTCACCTCCTCTTCAAGCAGTAGTCATGAGTCCAGGAGGACACCCAAATTACATGCTGGGTCTGTCTGGGGCAAAGAAGCCCCATCCAGCACCAAAGATGGTAGCTCCCTGGATAACATGGGCCTCCGAACCCACAGCCACTCAGACTTGACAGGATTAAGCTGAAGCCCATTGTCCCCCATCCAAACTCTTACAGCCTCCTGACACCTGGATAGGACTTCAACTGCATCACTCTGGTTTCCATGGGCTGAGATATATAGATATACAGGCCAAATGAAATGGGGCCAGGGCCTGCCCACAGGTTGTAGGTTGAGAACCCCTGCTCTAGAGGGTTGTGCTCATCTCTATTTACAGCCAAAGAGCCAACGTTTTCTGAGTTTCCATGTTCTTGTGAGAGACATTACTAGATGTGGAGCACAAGGAACACTGTTATTTTCCCCCAAAAAAGTGCTATTTATTTCTATTTTTGCAATGTCTGGATTTTGAACAGTTATGCTGGCAGGAACTGGGACAGACCATGCAGCACTCCGGTCTCAAACTGATCTAGCACAGGAAATAATTAGTTTAAATAAATTGAAAGCTGGCTCCTTAGAACTCCATTTCACATGGGAAAGTTTTTGCGAGCCTCAGAATAGAAGGAAGACTTTTGGAGTCCAGAACTGGAATCAGATTGCTAAAGCTGATATTGGGGCCACTGACAGTACTCTGATGGTGATTTTTGACTACTAATGTCTTGATTTGTGTACTAACGACCGGACCAACTGAAAAGAAATTAAAACGGACAAAAGCAATAAATTGAAATTGAAAACAAAACCAAAACTAAACAAGCACGCACCATTGTTGTGATCCAGTCCTCATCAGACTCTGAAGATGACCTGGATCAGAAGGCACTTCCTATGCCCACCACAATTCTGCCTGCATCCGAACCTGAGAATGTCCTGAATCTAGAATCTCAGCCTGCTTCTGGCGCAACTCTGTTTTCCAGGTAGATGACCTGTCAGATCAGAAGTCTGACTCTGACAGTGATCAGCCCTCAGTCAGGGAAAGATTCAGAAAGGATCTACACATGCAACACAAGCAAGCTAGAACTAATTACCAGAGAAGGCTCCCAGCTGTTAGTTATGAGCTGGGAGGCTCTTAAGCAAGGTTGTTGCAGCATTCCAGCATTGGTACAATTCTTCAGTGCAAAGACCGACACCCTGTTTGACTTTGAATTGCCTGCCTAGACCCTGACCTGCCTGCCATTACTTCTCTGACAACCCTGGACATCCTTTGGACTAGATGCTTGCTTAAACTACCAGTAACCAGACCTCAGCTTGGTCTTTGGACTTTGTTATTTGGAATCTCCTTGAATAGACTCTCTGTGTAGTGCCACTGAGTGGCAACCGTGCCTGCTGGGGTAGGTCAGCACAACCATCTACTATATGATAGTATAGTGAAGATAGCTAATGCATTGAATCTTTCCTAACAATGTTCACTTCTTGACTTTCACATATTTGAATTAACAACTGCCCAGTTTGCAGAAGGCACCATCAGTCATCTATCTCACCCTCTGTCACGTGTCATCGAGAAGAAAAGGGAGGCCTTTGGAGGGAGGTTGCTTGTTCTGTTTAGCATAGGTCTTCCTTTGTGGCAGCACCTACACCGGATGGAATTCTATTACTTGCTCAAGCAGCTTGCATCTGTTACGCTATGAAGAAGGCAAAAAAAGTTGCCATGTCACTAAAGGTCTATTTTTTGTTTGAGCATTATGATTTCCCTGCTCTTTCTCTCTTTTTCAAAAAATAATATTCCAGAGCATCAATCAGGCACTTAGAAAAAAGCGTACAATTTAGGTACATGCTTAGCAGCATTCTCCTCCTCCTCCTCTTTTCTTTTCAACTCCAGATGCTCCCCTGGCCATATGTTCTTTGACATTCATTTTAATTAGTGACAGATGGATGAAGAAATTTTAGATCTTAGGCTGGATCTCATGCTGTTGCAGTATTTTCCAAATGATACATCCCATAAAGTCTACCGTTCTTAAAATTACCTTGGTGTCTCTTTTGCATCACGGCTGTCAGGAATAGGTCTGATGTTTCAGGATTGAATATTTCTGGCTAATTCAGAATGTGGTCTATTTCAGAAGCTGCTCACAAAGCTGCATGTTGTCTGCTACTTATTAAAATACACTAGCGGGATGCATGGAACTCATAGAGTAATGCACTCATCTTACCCAAATACATGGAGCTTCCCTTGAAACCTTTCAGATGTTTTGATGAAGCATTCAGCTTTCCCTTCCAATTTCATTTTTTTCACAATCAATAACTCTATTGGTGAAGTTGAAAACAGAATGAACAGAAAGTGAATGAAGAGTAAATGAATGAAAAACCAGCCAGGTTTTTAGCCCTTTCCTGAAGGACAGCAACTCCATCTGGAGTCATAGCTCAATTGGCAGGAGGTTCCAAAGGGCCAGAGCAGACACTGAGAAGGCCCTCCTCCTTCTGGTGCTAGAGAGACGAGCCTCCCTAGCAGATGGCACAATGAGAGAGCCTCTCTGGTCTGCTCTGGTGGGACAGACAGATGTTCTCAGGGTGACGTGGTCTCTTAAGTATCCTGGCCCACTACCATGTAGGGCTTTGAAGGCAATTACCAGCACCTTGAATTGCACCTGGAGGTACACTGGCAACCAGAGCAGCTCCCAAAGCAGTGGCGAGGAACGGACATACTGCCCACACCCCATCACCACCTGGGCAGCTGCATTCTGAACCAGTTGCAGCCTTTGAATGGTCATCAAGGGTAGCCCCATGTATAGCACATTGCAATAGTCAAGTCTGGAGGCAACCAGAGCATGTGTGACCATGTGCAAGGCATCCCGATCTAGGAGTGGGCATAACTGGTGTATAACACAAAGTCGTGCAAAAGCCCTCCTGGCCATGCTGCCACCTGCTCATCGAGCAGGAGTCACGAGTCCAGGAGGAACCCCAGATTATGCACCGGGTCTGTTTGGGGCAAAATAGTCCCATCCAGAAACAAAGATGGTAGCTCCCGAGATAATGCGGGGCCCCCGACCCATAGCCACTCAGACTTGCCGGGATTCAGTTGTAGCCCGTTGTCTCCCATCCAGACCCCAACAGCCTACAGACACCTGGATAGGACTCCAACTGCATTGCTTGGATCACCATGAGCCAAGATGTATAACTGAGTATCATTGGCATACTGATGATGCTGCACCCTGTGGGAATGGATGATCTCCCCCAGAGGGGGAGAGGTGAGAGCACCGAGCCCTGAGGCACTCCATACTGGAGAGGCATAGGACTGAACATCCCATCCTCCAACCACACTGACTGGGCCCGGCCCCTCAGAAATGAGGCAAACCAGGACCACACAGTGCCCTGGATCCCCGCTCCTCAGAGTCCTTCCAGAAGGATACTGTGGTCGACGGTATTGAAGGCTGCTGATAGGACAAGAAGAGCAAGGATGGAGGGATGACCTCCATCCCACTCCCACAAGAGATCATCCAACAGCATGACCAACACAGTCTCAGTACCATATCTGGGCCTGAATCCTGACTGAAAGGGGTCCTGATAATCCGCTTCATCCAGAACTCCCTGTAACTGCTGCACTACTGCCTTTTCCAAAACCTTCCCTAAAAAGGGGAGGTTGGATACAAGCTGATAGTTGGCCATTATTGTTGGGTCAAGCGCTGGCTTTTCAAGAGGATAAGCGTATGGTTTGTTGGTAAGTGTATGGTTTGTTCATGAACTGAACAGGGATCAGCAACTGAAATATTTAAATCCTGGCTACCCTTGTTGTTGAGACTTTTCAACTGTGCTTCCACGTTCTGATGTCTGTTGCTAGGATTTTCTATTCAACAATGATAGAATCTACTTCACAGCCTGTCTTTTCTTTTGAATGATACGTTAACTTAATTTCAGGTGCAGTTTAGGGAAGCGACATGAAAAAAACATGTCACCCTCATTCAACAAATAGAATCTATTTCAAGCATGGAAACAACCACATTCTGCATGACTGCTATATGGATATTAAAGGTGAAAGAAAGAAGTCAAATCCTACTTCAACACAACCAACAAGACAGAACACATAATGGATCCAAACTCAGCAGTCTTGAATTCAGTGTTCAAAGCACACAAAACTCAAATGATTTTATTGGTCTAGAGAAATCAAGACACATTTTAATAATAACTTTGTAAAACATTGACTCTTTCAGAATGGGAATGCTGTTATGGGTGAATGCTAAACTGATACAGTTCTTCTAAATTAAATGCCAGTAAAGGCATGCAGGGAGAAATGTGCTTGGAAAATGGGCACAAAATACCTTTTTCAGTGGGGAGAGAAAGTAACAGAGAATATATTAAGAAAAATGTGTAACAATGAATGAATATCAAAACATAGATTACTCTATTGCAGGTGTGGCCAATCTTTTTATGCCGTGGGCCTGACAATGCCCCTGGACAGCTGAGCAGGCCAAACCATGTCCTCCAGAAGTGGAAGTGGGGACATTTATGGGTATTGTAAATGCACCCACTTCCACATTTGACAGCTTCAGGCATATTTGCACATGCACGGGCACATTTTATGGCTGACTTAAACATGCCCGCTTCCACTTCCGTGTACAGCAGAGCTAACAATGGGCTAGATGGGATGGTGTTGTGAGCCATCCCTGGCTTACGGACTGTTGGTTGGGAACCCCTGCTCTATGGAAAGAGGGAGGGGGAGAAAATGCTGATTTGATTGATTGATTGATTGATTGATTGGGTTGTTTGTCCAACATTTCCTAAGATCTCTTTACCCTCACAAAGGACAAATCATGTGTACAAACATAAATCAATCAATCAAAACTAAAAACCAATTTGTCTTCCTTGTGAAACAAATGAAACACCAGGTACATTCAACCAAATAGGCATCTGGGAAGTCAGCATGGAGCTGAAAGGTTAGACCAGAAAAGTCTTTGGCCTCTGTTGGCCACAATGTTGTCTGATCTCCAGATTTTTATGCTCTGTTGTGTCTTTGTGGCCAGTTGAACCTTGTCTGCAAGGTTTTCCTTTTCTTGCCAAAGAGTCTAGCAGGAATATGTAGTCTGGATCAGTACATTTCCAATCTATGCATTCCCAAGTAGACAGGTGTACCTCATGACTTATGAATGTAAGAGAATGTGTTTGTATATATACATATACAAAAGTAGCTATATATCTGCAAGACATATTTTTGCTCCGGGCAGATTTGAATGTTGCTGCTGAATTTTTTTTTAATGCCATTTCTGAATGCCGTGTACTCCCCCCCCCCCCCATTACTATAAGACTCTCATTTTCAAATAGTATGAGCAGCAGCTTCCTTCCTGGACACCTGCAGTTTCCCTCTGACTCCTTCTTTGTTTAATGTAACTTATTTCTTACTACTTGCTCATTACATATGAACTTCTCTCCATTAAAGCCTGCATCCTACCAAGCAGCCATCAGTTTCCGCCTAACCTCAACGCATTAGTTACTTCCCTGACAGATAATGAAAGCAATGATATATTTATCAGCTTTTATCCCACTTACCCTGTTACCTTAGCTATTTGATCATGTCAGTTTACACTTACACACATATACACACAAGACCACACTTCCACATTGCAAGATACCAAATGTTTAAGGCTTAAATGTTTGATTAACAATGGTTTCAAAGACCATGAGAATTAATTACAACCCTCAGATGGTGAAAACAGAAGCACCATTGGGATAAAGACATTAAATTGCAAAATGCTACAAGAGAGAACTCACAGACTGATCTATCTGTGTTGAGGGTTTTTTTTAATGTGCTCTTTTTGGGGACCTAATGGACTAATTCCTACTACTTTCCAAACATGTGGACTTCCAGATGTTTGCTTGTCTACAGCATCATCATTCCTTACCATTGGCAATGCTGGTGATAGAAGCTGAAGTCCAAAAATAACGGAAGACTACAAATACCAACTGTGGTCCCTCAAAATTCAATCCTTGCCCCACCCACCCCACCCCACCCAAAATAAGAGTGAAAACAAGAAGAAAAGACAATCCAGTCATCTATGATCAGCTGAGATTAAGTTTTGTGCAACGTTCTATTACTTTCACATTGAAGATCATGGTTTTGCCTAATAATTTATCATGCTTACAGTGTTTTGCTGTTGTATGCCATCAAATTGTCTCCAACATATGGTGACTCTATGAATGAGAGGTCTCCATAAAGTTCTGTCCTCAAGAGTCATGTTCAATTCCTACAAGTTATAGGCTGTGTTTTCTCTTGAGGAATTGATTTATCTTGCTTTTGGCCTTCCTCACTTCCTACTGCCTTCCACTTTTCCCAACATTATTGTCTTTTCAAGAGAGTTTTGCCACCTTGTGATGTGCCCAAAGTTGATCAGCCTCAGTTCCCTCATTTCTGCCTCCAAAGACAATTCAGGCTTGACTTGCTCATCATTCTGGCAGTGCAGAAAGAAATCATTTTTCCCCATCAGCTTTCTTTTCTCTCCAGCTTTCACATGGTGACTGGGAGTCCAATAGTGTAGGTCAGTGTTTTTCAACCTTGGCCCCACAGATGTTCTTGGACTTCAATTCCCAGAAGCTCAAGTCAGTACACCTGCTGATCAGGGCTTCTGGGAATTGAAGTCCAAGAACAACTGAGGGCCTAACTCAGTGTTTCCCAATCTTTGGTTTTTGGACTTCAATTCCCAGAAGCCTAAGTCAATTTCCCAAAGCATCAATCAGCCAATGTACTGACTTAGGCTTCTGGAAACTGAAGTCCACCAGTGTTCCGTGGAATATTGTTTGGGGAACGCTGGCCTAACCCATGGTGTAGTGATATTGACACGTGATTTCCAGTGATAATTCTTACTCTGAATGATCTTTGTTAATGCCTTCATTGCTGCTCTTCCAAGTTCTGAGCCTCAGTCTTCTCCTGATTTCCTGGCTGCAATCTCCATTTAGGTACAAAAAAACCATCTCAATTCTTTTTATTGTCAACATTAAAGTTGTGTAGTTCTTCTGTACTGATAATTTTAGTCTCCTTGTTGTTCAACTGCAGCCCTGCTATAATTTCTGACTTATGTTGACCACTTACTTGGTTGATCCGTGTTTCACACATCAGGTTGACGTGGTGGATGGAAGCATCATCTTCCACTGTTTCTTATCCCATGCCAATCTCATCCAGGGCCTCGGGAACTTTGCCCTGAATTTATGGTGACAATTTACAGTATTTTTGAGGAAGGGACAATTCAATAGAGTTTACTATTCCATTTCCCTTGGGGCACTATATTTTTTCCCCGGGGAATACTATTTGTTGAATAAAATAATGAGAGTAATGGGACAGGAAGAAGCTCTGGTCTGCTCACTCTGTTACAAGAACAAAACACCTTACAGCGGTTGAGAAATTTTTCAACTCAACATCTCAAAGTGACAAAACAACTATCCTTATTGAAGATTAAGCAAATGGCAAATAGTAATTACATACTTAATATGACCTAATAAGTGTGAAAAACATTGTGGTAACTTCCACATGTGCTTTCTGATTATGTTTTTAATTAAAACAAAACAAAAGAGGAGTAGTAATGGGAAATTCCTAATAGATTAGTTTTAGAGGGAGTACATTTTGGGAAAGATAACTTTTAAAGCATCTCCAGAATTAATTTGTTTATCAGTTTGTTTGTGCCTGATCTTCTACAAGAATAACCATGCACAGCTGTCAAAACTGTGGTGATTAGCAGAGTTACGTATTCTGTACTCAATATTTTTATGCTGCTAAATATGGGAGGGAGATGAGAAAAGAAAAAGCCAAGTTTTACCAACAAATTTTGTAAACAAGTTTCATATCCCAGAATGTGACTTTAAGGCTAGCATTTGAACTCTGCAATTGCTTTGAAGATCACTTATCACACTGATTCTCATTTCATATCTTATAATCCTTACAAAAAAGACAACGAAATAAAGAAAGAGAAGATGAGAAGCAATTAAGGAGAAATCATATACATTGATACTTCATACAACATTCAAACTTGGTTCCACAAGTTTGGACTTTATGCGGATTTGGACTTTGTATGAGGCATGCAAAATCCTAGCCGTGATGCCTCAACAGGACAGACTTCAGAGCAAAGTCAAGGAAACAGACAGGAAACTGACAGAACTTTAAGAAATCATTGTCTAAAGGCTAAATGCATTACAAAAACATGTCAAACAACCCTGATTGTCCAAGAACCTGAAGAATGCTGCAAAAATCCCAGGAATGCTTCTAAAAATTCTGATGAAAAAATTCAAAAAAATCCAAAATCGTGCTCAAAACCACTCCTGAACACTCTTCGCCTCATGCAAAACCCACAAGAGCAATGGACGCATGTGTCCTGCCTTTTATACTGCCCAGGCTCAATGCAACCTGGGAAAACCCCAATGCCAGTTGTATGAGGCAACTTTTTTCAAGAAATTAGGCGATGTTGTATGAATCCGATGTTGTATGAAGCAGACTTTGTATGAGGTATTACTGTACAGTCTCCCGATGATTGAGAAATCTCTCACTGATTTGTCTTGTACCTTATTCATTATATACCATTGAAAGATGTGGTTTGGTTTTGCATTTAGGTAGTTAGAAAAATCTTGGATTAGACTTTTGTCTACGCCTTGGTGTCGAGAAAATAACACTTTTGGTATGAGGTCCAGGATGTCACTTAGCAAAATGAATAGAATTATACATCTGGCTGTTCAGCCATTTCATCTCTGCAAGCTGGCGGCAGAGAAATTTGTTAGCAATGGGGTGTGTGATTTTTATTAGGACTACAAGTTTCAGAATTCTCCATTAATGTAGTCCTAACTTCTTCTCTCTTCTTAACCTTCTCTTTTACCCCTTCAGGTGTTGAGGGAGATACAAGTTTCCTGCTCTGGCACTTCTAGCAACTGATGTGTCAGGGCAGAATTTATGCCCAGGTTTTAGCCCCATCCAAGATGGAGATTTCAATCCGTGGGAGACCCTCTTGAAAATACCAAAGGGATTGGAATGTGTAAACATGCTGGCCTCATAGATTGGAAGAGATGGAGCCTAATGTGTGATAGACATGTTATACTGTATGGTCATTGGCTGGATTCCTTTATGGGAATGGCAAGGAGGATGACTCTGAGGGTGGAGATAAAACCCAGAAGGTGGGGGCCAAGAGGCTCTCTTGGACCTGATGCTTGGAGCTAAGGGGGAACTGCAATCATATAGATGCTTAAGCTAGAAGGGGGCCAAGCGCTGGGCTTACCCCCAAAAGCAGCTTTCGTTATTTTGATATGCTTTCTCAACTTTTGATGATCTTTATTCTGTAACTTACTCTGATTACAATATACTTTTAAAAGACCTGAGATGACTGGAGTGTTTACTTGGCTCAGTGCTACCTTATCTACACTAATTGATTTCCTATGAGCTACCTTGCTTACCACCTAGATCTAAATCAGGAGTGAGAAGGCAAGCTTAAAAAACCTAAACTGTTTAGCCAAAAGAACAGGCAGCATCAGGCAGGATACCATTGCGAGGAGGCCGAGGTGCTACTTGTGTGTAAGAGGATCCTGACATGGTGTTCTTGTAATACTTCTTTGATGTTATCTCTCCACCTTACTTCAGGTTTTCCTCATGATCTTTGTCCTTCTCCTCTTTTCATATATGCCGCTGCCAGCGTTGCCGCGCTCTCCCCGCCCCTTCCATCGGCGGGGAGATGAAAAGGAGCCTTCCGTGGTCCGGAAGGCTCAGAAGACGCCGCCGCCAGCGTTGCCGCGCTCTCCCCGCCCCTTCCATCGGCGGGGAGATGAAAAGGAGCCTTCCGTGGTCCGGAAGGCTCAGAAGACGCCGCCGCCAGCGTTGCCGCGCTCTCCCCGCCCCTTCCATCGGCGGGGAGATGAAAAGGAGCCTTCCGTGGTCCGGAAGGCTCAGAAGACGCCGCCGCCAGCGTTGCCGCGCTCTCCCCGCCCCTTCAATCGGCGGGGAGATGAAAAGGAGCCTTCCGTGGTCCGGAAGGCTCAGAAGACGCCGCCGCCAGCGTTGCCGCGCTCTCCCCGCCCCTTCCACCGGCGGGGAGATGAAAAGGAGCCTTCCGTGGTCCGGAAGGCTCAGAAGACGCCGCCGCCAGCGTTGCCGCGCTCTCCCCGCCCCTTCCATCGGCGGGGAGATGAAAAGGAGCCTTCTGTGGTCCAGAAGGCTCAGAAGACGCCGCCGCCAGCGTTGCTGCGCTCTCCCCGCCCCTTCCATCGGCGGGGAGATGAAAAGGAGCCTTCTGTGGTCCAGAAGGCTCAGAAGACGCCGCCGCCAGCGTTGCCGCACTCTCCCCGCCCCTTCCATCGGCGGGGAGATGAAAAGGAGCCTTCCGTGGTCCGGAAGGCTCAGAAGACGCCGCCGCCAGCGTTGCCGCGTTCTCCCCGCCCCTTCCATCGGTGGGGAGATGAAAAGGAGCCTTCCGTGGTCCAGAAGGCTCAGAAGACGCCGCCGCCAGCGTTGCCGCGCTCTCCCCGCCCCTTCCATCGGCGGGGAGATGAAAAGGAGCCTTCCGTGGTCCGGAAGGCTCAGAAGACACCGCCGCCAGCGTTGCCGCGCTCTCCCCGCCCCTTCCATCGGCGGGGAGATGAAAAGGAGCCTTCCGTGGTCCGGAAGGCTCAGAAGACGCCGCCGCCAGCGTTGCCGCGCTCTCCCCGCCCCTTCCATCGGCGGGGAGATGAAAAGGAGCCTTCCGTGGTCCGGAAGGCTCAGAAGACGCCGCTGCCAGCGTTGCCGCGCTCCCCCCGCCCCTTCCATCGGCAGGGAGGTGATAGGGAGCTTTCGACGACAGGACTTGTTAGGTTTGCTGTCAGAATTGGGTGGGGATGGTGGGTGGGGGCGGAAGAGGGAATGTTGGTCCTGCCAGCTAGGGAGGGGCAGCATTCTATCTAGGGAGGCTCCGGAGAACCATATAGGTGTTGTGACGGGCATGGGGCGGTATGGCGGGTACCGTGGGGCGGGCCGCACTCGGGGAATGCGGGTCCGATGTTTAACTGCGGTCCCTCATTCCAGCCCTGCAGGTACATCTCTGGGTCCTGAGCAGCAGATCCGGAGTGACCCCGCCCTTAGGCTGCTGCTGGTGAATGCCAGGTCGGTTTGCAATAAGGCCCCCCTGATTCAAGATGTCATCCAGGAAGGGCTGGCCGACCTGGCATGCATCACCGAAACCTGGTTGACTCCTGAAGATGGAGTACCTCTCTCGGACATATGTCCAGCTGGGTTCGGTATTTGGCACCAGCCTAGAGGTGAGGGGAGGGGCGGTGGTGTCGCCATTGTTGCCAGGGAGTCTTTGGGAGTTGCTAGGGCCACTGCTCCACAAGTGTCTGGTTGCGAGGCCCTGCTTCTACGGCTGGGCCCCAAGGGTCAGTTGGGGATCTTGCTCCTGTACCTGCCCCCTTGCAGAGTAAGGGATGCCCTGCCTGAGCTCCTCGAGGCCGCCTCGATGCTGGCGTTGGAGTTCCCGAGACTTATGGTTCTGGGGGACTTCAATTTGCCATCGCTGGGGATGGCCTCTGAGGTGGCAAGGGAGTTCATGGCTTCCATGGCAGCCATGGGCCTGACTCAGGTAGTTCGGGGTCCGACCAGGGGCAGTGGTCACATGCCAGACCTAGTCTTCTTGTCGGAGCAGTGGCAGAGTGATCTAAGATTACAGGATTTAGTCATCTCACCTGTGCCATGGTCTGATCACTATCTGGTGACTCTTGACTTCCTGGGGGCGACACTTCATCGTAGGGAGGCTGGGCTGATTAAAATGGCCCGCCCTCGGCGACTAATGGATCCAGATGGATTCCAGAGGGAACTGGGGGATGTTCCTCTGGATCGGCTACACGATTCACCCGAGGCACTCGTCGACCTGTGGAATAGGTCGGCAACAGTAGCCTTGGATGAAATCGCGCCACTGCGGCCTCTCCACGCCCGGGGGACTAGGTCATCTCCGTGGTTCACAGATGAACTGCGTGAACTCAAACGGGCAAAGAGACGCCTAGAGCGCCGCTGGGTGAAGACCCAGGATGACTCCGATTGGACACTAGCTAGAGCTGCTATTAGGGCCTATCTAGTGGCGATAGGGGTGGTGAGGCGGCAATACTTCACCACCCTTATTGCCTCCGCTGATAATCGCCCAGCCGCCCTGTTCCGGGTAACCAGGTCCCTCCTTGGTAGAGGGGGATCGGTGCCCGGTTGGCAGGGTTCGGCTGAGGACTTTGCTGACCATCTGGTGGAGAAAATCGATCGGATTCGTTCAGGATTGAATCCTGGCGTGGATGGGGAGGGTCGGGGAGGTGCCGGAGCATTGTCTTGCTGTACGATCTGGGATCAGTTCGATCCTGTTGTCCCTGATGAAGTGGACAGGCTCCTTGCAGCTGTTCGTGCCACTACATGTCCTTTGGATCCCTGTCCTACTTGGTTGGTGAAAGCCTCCAAGGAGGTAACAGGTGGCTGGATAGGGGGGATAATAAATGCCTCTTTACGGGAGGGGGTATTTCCTGCACAGCTAAAACATGCTTTGGTGCGCCCCCTCCTGAAGAAATTGTCCCTCGACCCAGCTGTCCTTAACAACTACAGGCGAAGGAAAAGCGACACTCCCACCAGTATAAGTGGAAAAATACAAAATGGTTTACTCGAAGGAATAATTCACATATACGTCCTATGTTGAGGTAAATCAGGCACAATATTGTAGTGAGTAGCTCAACGTGACAATGATACAATACTGACAAACATCCTTATACATGCAACAACAATAATGCTATACACGGAGCACACCTTATTATCAATACATAAATAAATTAATTAAACCCTGAACCTCAAACATTCAAAACATCACGTGTAGGGATCCCCGACAATAAACCCTAAACCCCAACGCTAAGATGGTAAGTAGAATCCAATCACGGTAAGAATGGTGAAATGTGATAATCTAGAGAAAGTCTTTAAGAGTCCGTGGTAAAAGAAATCTGTTCAATTCACAAAATTAGCGTGGGGAGTGGAAGACAAAATTCAGCTTCAGGCGGGGGTACCCGGATGACGATTATCAACCGTGATGTAAATTGATATTGCGAAGATCACAAGCAACGATGCCCTTCCGGTATATGGACATTTCGAATATCTTCCTCAAGTTCTACAACGATATGGATATATATAGTGTAAAATACCCTACTAATGCAAGATACGTTATACAAAATTGCATGCAAAATCAATAGATCTAACAAAAGCATCTATGTAAATAAATGTGAGTAAGGGTCGAAGTATAAACGGACTGAGTAACATACCCATAATTAAATTGCTTGCGCGTATCGCACCTCTACTGGCGTTTCTCTCCTTGTGTGCACGCGTTGCTTTACTAACGAACGTAGACTCCGTTTATAGTATCAGAAGGAATGAGGGACATGTGGTTTGAGTCATACTAAAATTGTACTAATTTCTGATACTGAGCTCTCCACATCTCTTAAAGCTACAGTTATGATGCGATGGCAATGGATCTAAGTATCCTTACAAGAACGCTGAAAGATCCCACTCTGTGTTGAGCCCATGTGGAGACAGCGTATTAAAGCGATGAATGTAATACGCTTCCTTTTGAAGGAGAAACTGATCTATATTAATCTTGTGATATCTGTTCTCTTTGAATGTTTCTAACACTACTACTTTCATGTCCTTGGTCGTGTGTCTTTCTTGTAGGAAATGGTTGACAAGCGGGGCATTGGCAATCTTATTTCTGATGCGGGAGACATGTTCGCCCAGACGCACCTTAAGTGGTCGCCTGGACTGTCCCACATATGCTAGCTGACATTTGCAGACTAACATGTATACGATTTCTTTAGAATTACAATTTGTATGGGTTCGCAGATCGAGACTGAAGTTACTACTAGGTACTCTCACCCTGTTAGTGGTCCACATGTGGCCACAATATTTACAATGGCCACACGAGTGGTGACCACAAGTGATGGTCTGCTTTACTTGGTTAGGGCTCGTAATATCAGTACGTGATATGAAGTTGCCTATAGTCTTAGTTCTTCTAAATCCGATTGTAGGTTTATGTTGGCAGCCCGGCACGGAATCCAGAATGTGCCAATGTTTCAAAATTACTTGTTTAATACGTTGGGCCATGGGGGTGTAATCACTTCATATCACGTACTGATATTACGAGCCCTAACCAAGTAAAGCAGACCATCACTTGTGGTCACCACTCGTGTGGCCATTGTAAATATTGTGGCCACATGTGGACCACTAACAGGGTGAGAGTACCTAGTAGTAACTTCAGTCTCGATCTGCGAACCCATACAAATTGTAATTCTAAAGAAATCGTATACATGTTAGTCTGCAAATGTCAGCTAGCATATGTGGGACAGTCCAGGCGACCACTTAAGGTGCGTCTGGGCGAACATGTCTCCCGCATCAGAAATAAGATTGCCAATGCCCCGCTTGTCAACCATTTCCTACAAGAAAGACACACGACCAAGGACATGAAAGTAGTAGTGTTAGAAACATTCAAAGAGAACAGATATCACAAGATTAATATAGATCAGTTTCTCCTTCAAAAGGAAGCGTATTACATTCATCGCTTTAATACGCTGTCTCCACATGGGCTCAACACAGAGTGGGATCTTTCAGCGTTCTTGTAAGGATACTTAGATCCATTGCCATCGCATCATAACTGTAGCTTTAAGAGATGTGGAGAGCTCAGTATCAGAAATTAGTACAATTTTAGTATGACTCAAACCACATGTCCCTCATTCCTTCTGATACTATAAACGGAGTCTACGTTCGTTAGTAAAGCAACGCGTGCACACAAGGAGAGAAACGCCAGTAGAGGTGCGATACGCGCAAGCAATTTAATTATGGGTATGTTACTCAGTCCGTTTATACTTCGACCCTTACTCACATTTATTTACATAGATGCTTTTGTTAGATCTATTGATTTTGCATGCATTTTTGTATAACGTATCTTGCATTAGTAGGGTATTTTACACTATATATATCCATATCGTTGTAGAACTTGAGGAAGATATTCGAAATGTCCATATACCGGAAGGGCATCGTTGCTTGTGATCTTCGCAATATCAATTTACATCACGGTTGATAATCGTCATCCGGGTACCCCCGCCTGAAGCTGAATTTTGTCTTCCACTCCCCACGCTAATTTTGTGAATTGAACAGATTTCTTTTACCACGGACTCTTAAAGACTTTCTCTAGATTATCACATTTCACCATTCTTACCGTGATTGGATTCTACTTACCATCTTAGCGTTGGGGTTTAGGGTTTATTGTCGGGGATCCCTACACGTGATGTTTTGAATGTTTGAGGTTCAGGGTTTAATTAATTTATTTATGTATTGATAATAAGGTGTGCTCCGTGTATAGCATTATTGTTGTTGCATGTATAAGGATGTTTGTCAGTATTGTATCATTGTCACGTTGAGCTACTCACTACAATATTGTGCCTGATTTACCTCAACATAGGACGTATATGTGAATTATTCCTTCGAGTAAACCATTTTGTATTTTTCCACTTATACTGGTGGGAGTGTCGCTTTTCCTTCGCTTAACAACTACAGGCCAGTTTCCAACCTGCCCTTTTTGGGTAAGGTTTTGGAAAAGGCGGTGGCGCGTCAGCTGCAGAGTGTCCTGGAGGAAGCGGATTATCTAGACCCCTTTCAATCAGGGTTCAGGCCCGGATATGGAACGGAGACGGCATTGGTCGCACTGATGGATGATCTCTGGCGGGAGCGGGACGGGGGTTGTCCATCCGTCCTTGCTCTTCTTGACCTCTCAGCGGCTTTTGATACCGTCGACCATGGTATCCTTCTGGAACGGCTCGAAGGACTGGGGATCCAGGGCACTGTGTTGTCCTGGTTTTCCTCATTTCTGAAGGGCCGTACCCAGTCGGTATGGTTAGAGAGTGAGAGGTCCAGCCCTAGGCCCCTCAAATATGGGGTGCCTCAGGGCTCTGTGCTCTCTCCTCTCTTATTTAACATCTACATGAAGCCGCTGGGTGAGATCATTCGTTCCCACGGGGTGCGGTACCATCAGTACGCGGATGATACACAGTTGTACATCTCGGCCCGTGGGGACCCCAGTGATGCTGTTGAAATCCTATCCGGATGCCTAGAGGCCATTGGGGTCTGGATGGGGGCCAATGGGCTTCGGCTGAATCCCAGCAAGACAGAGTGGCTGTGGATAAGGGGTCCCGCGTTATCCAGGGAGTTACCATCTTTGGTACTGGATGGGGCCGTTCTGCCCCAGACAGACCCAGTGCGCAATTTGGGGGTTCTTCTGGACTCGCGGCTGCTGCTGGAAGAACAAGTGGCGGCTGTGGCCAGGAGGGCTTTTGCCCAACTTCGGGTGATTCGCCAATTGCGCACACTCCTGGACCGGGGCTCCTTGCTTATGGTCACCCATGCTCTGGTTACTTCCCGACTAGACTATTGTAATGCGCTCTACATGGGGCTGCCCTTGACGACCATTCAGAGGCTGCAGCTGGTCCAGAATGCGGCGGCCCGGGTGGTGATGGGGTGTGGGCGATATGCCCATGCCTCTCCCCTACTTCGGGAGCTGCACTGGTTACCAGTTTGTCTCCGGGTGCAATTTAAGGTGCTGGATTTGACCTTTAAAGCCCTACATGGCAGGGGGCCGGGATACCTTAGAGACCGCATCGTCCCAAGAGTGTCTGCCCGTCCAACCAGAGCGGACAGGAAGGGTTCTCTAGTGGTGCCACCGGCTAGGGATGCACATTTGTCTAGCACCCGAAGGAGGGCCTTCTCCGTGTCCGCACCAACTCTCTGGAACCTCCTGCCAATAGACCTAAGACTCCAAAGTGAACTGCTGCCCTTCAGGAAAGGAGTGAAGACCTGGCTGGCAGGGCAGGTGTGGGGCCCGAATGGGACTATGGTGCCCGCCTGCTGGCTTGTATAAGAACTTTCTCCTCCTCCTTTGTATAGTGGGTGGGTGGGACATAGGGGTTTTTAAAGGGGGTGGGTTGGGGGGGGTTTATACTTTTTTTATAATTGTATTTATGTCTTTTGTGAATTGTTGTGATGCCGCCCTGAGTCGGGTTCTGCCTGAGCGGGCGGCATATACAAATTTGACTATAAATTAAAATAAAAAATAAAAAATAAAAATGGTATGGAACCCCAAGACATTCTCTCCAAATGGGTGAACCACTTTATTTGTTGTCTCCTTATGTAGTGCAGTATATAATTGGTTCTATTCCACTTATTTCCCTTATAAGCTCATTCCTGACTTTGTCCCTTCTCATCACTCTAGTAAACAACTCATTTACAATGGTAACCAACTTTTGTTTATGTATTGTTGTAAGTGTCCATGTCTGGCACTGGTAACATAAGATGGGAATGAGTATTCTTTGTATGAGATGTTCCTTTGTGCTGGTTGGTATTGCATTATGTTGTAGGAGTCGAGCTAACTGTCCCAATATTTGGTTTGCCTTACTGCACCATATAAAAGATCCGAGTAAAATCATACAGTAACCAATAAAAACACACAAGAAACAAAACCAGATGTCCCATTGTCCTACTGTTCTTTTTTAAAGTAATTTTTATTAGAATTTTTCAACAAATACAAATACACAATAATACATAATAAAAATACTAATGATAAAAATACACTAAAATACCAAATAAACAAAAGAAAACAGTCAATAAACAAAAAAGATACAACCTATCCTAATACATTTTCATCTATCATATTTCAAATGCATTAATGCCACCCTTAAAAATAAATTCACTTAAATATGACACAGTAAGTATTGTTACCCTTAACTCAAAGCCTTCTTTTTAATATTACTTGATTACTAGTACTACTGAGTCATACACATTTTTATTCAATTCATTACCAATTCGGATAGGAAACAATAACAATAACAATAATATACACACCCGTGTTTATTTACATTGCCCAGGAGAGCTCAGAGTGACTCATTATTTTTTCTCCAAAAACTACTTTGTTCCGGTACAGGTCTGTTTCTTTCAACACCCATAAGTGAGTGATCTACAAAAGGTTTCCATATTTTCCAAAATCTGTTCTCTCTCAAGCTACACTTATTTTCTTTTATCTCCCATGTTAGCTTATCATTCAATGCTAAATTCCACATTTCTTTACACCACTCCGTATGCGTATGTCATTTTTCCAATTTCTAGCAATACATTGTCTACACGTCGTAAGCATTATTTCAAATAATTCTTTCTCATCCTTATTTAAATTAGTACCTTCCACATTTGTTAACATAGTGGTACCCGATCCCAGCTTGATTTTCTTACCCAATATTTCTCCAATCTCCTTTTCAATTCTTTTCCAAAAATCCTTTACCACGATGCAACTCCACCACATGTGCTCATAAGTTCCTACTGTATCCTTACATCTCCAACACATTTTATCCCGTTTATTATCGATTTGATGTAACCTCACTGGGGTCAGGTACCACCTCCATAACATTTTATAGTTATGTTCCTTAATTCTAACCGACATGGTTCTCATTATCCTCTTTTTCCATTTATTTCTCCATATATCTTTTTCAATCTTTATATTCAATTCTTATTCCCAACTTGACTTCAATTCCTCCTCTGGATCACCCTCTTTATTCAATAGTGTATACAACTTACTAACTAAGCCCTTAATATTTTTTCTCCCTTTCTAACTTTTAGGATCAATTCTTCAAATTCCGTCATTTCTCTATCAATAGCGTATTCTCTCATATATTTGTTATTCCAATTATTTACCATCATTTTCTGCAACCAATTCATTTTCAATTGTTCAAACAAGTTTTTCTTTCTATCATTATCCCTACAGATCCGTAACCAGTCTTTCACCAGGAACACTTCATTCTTATCCAATATTCCCTGTACCTCTTTGTCTATCTTTATCGGGAAGCTCGCCATATCTAACAATTCCAAAATCAGAGAGGAATTCGGGGCCAGGTCCTTCTTTACTTTTTTCCATACATTCATTAATCCTTTCATCAAAGTGTTTTAGTTACTACCTTTTCCACCTTACCTCCTAAAAAACCATTTTACCTATGTTTCTATAATCCCTCATCTCAATTTCTTCCCAAATTGTTTTTTTCCCTTGCCAAGATCTTCACAACATTTTTAATTTGAAAGGCTCGATAATATGCCACCAGATTTGGCATTCCTAAAACCCCTTCTTTCTGAGGTAAGTACCACAATTTTTTTGGAAGTCTGGGCTTCTTTCCCCCATTACAAAAATTATTTATCAGCTTTTGAAACTCCTTAATCTCCTTATCTTTCAATTGAATTGGTAATGCCTCAAATAAAAAATTAATTCTAGGTAACAACATCATTTTGCTAAGAGCAATTCTCCCAAACCATGATTTTTTTTTATTTTAAGCTTAATTTCGTTTTTCAAACTATCATAATTCAAATTTTTAAGATCATCCAATCTGTTTGATATATTTATATTTCAGCTTGTCTTTAATTTGAATGTTGATCATTCCCCTTATCTTCTTTCAGTCCTCTTCTTCCATATTACAAAGCATAATTTCCGATTTATCCCAATTTATCTTTAAACCCGTAATATCTTCAAAATCTTTTAATTGTACTCTAATTCTATTATAGCCTTCTCAGGATGTTTTACAATTATCAATGTGTCATTGGCATACATGCTTATTTTATTCCCCATATTCCCCTCTATTTCTCCATCCTCTCTTATAGCTTTTGCCAGAATCTCCATTGCCATAATAAACAATATAGGGGATAGAGGACAACCCTGTCTTGTACCTACTTCTAATTTTACCTCATCCGTGAACTCATTGTTTACTCTAACATTGGAATAGCCAATGTCCTACTGTTCTAACAGTTAAATTTCCCTGATATTTAGCCTATACAGTACCTGACTTCTTGTAATTCGAGCCTATTACATGTCATGAGGGATGTGATGGCTTAGTGGTTAAGATGCTGCACTTGACAATTGGTTGGCTGGTAGGTTGGCAGGTTGAGACCTGAGTGCTGTGCAACTGAGTGAATTCCCTTCATCTGTCCCAATCTAGCAGTTTGAAAGCAAGAAATTGCAAGTAGATAAATAGGAAAGTGTTGTTTTAGGTCCCTCCATTATGCTACAATCCTGGTAGCTAGTATTTTGCCTATTGCCGGGCACTAGTCCGGAGGAACTGACTGACTCCATTAGGAACGTATAGCCATATCAGGATCTGGAACACCTTCTAAGCTGAACTCTGTTGACTGTTATAACAAAGCATGTTGCTGTTTGTTCATCATTGTCCTTGACTCGTGCTTATAAGGCTGGATCTAACAGAAAGGTAACAGTGTTCTGTGTGCTCTGGTGTCTAGTCTTGTCTGTCACCTGTCCAAGGAAACATTTGAAGATGAGCACTATCCCCTAGAGTTGGACATGACTGGCTTTCGAGCAAGGGAGACCTTTACCCTTATTCCATGTCCTGTACTCTGGCATGATTGAGAATATATGCTACCCCGCTTCTTTACGACCATCTTTCAAGTACTGTACTTGAAGAGTGCTATCATCTTCCTCCTCCATCTCCTTCTCTCAAGGCTAAACAGGCCCAATTCCTTAGTATCCTGTTCATTTTCACACTGTTTAAAGTGCTCATTCCCGGAAGGAATAAAAATAGTACAACATAAGGCAAAATGCTGTTGTTAAAACAGCCAGTGAGTTAGCTTGATGACTTGCTATGGAGTTGTTTCTTTTGTTGGCTTATCTGTGACAGGAGAGAAGGAGTGGGATGGCTCTGAGCTGTGTGGGAAGATGGATAGAAATATCCTCTCTGCTCATTCCTGAGGGACTCTGGATGAAGTATCTCACCTTTCTAAAGTTATCTTCAACTGGGTGTGTTGGATTGTGGCCGTGAAGCGGCCCTTAGGGTCCCGGAGGAGACTGGACAAGGAACGACACGAGGCAAGATGGAGCAAAGACCAGTGGTTTATTGAGGGAAAAGCATCATCATATATAGGAATTCAAGGCAGCGTGTGATAGAATCGTCATCTGACAGAAAATCACATCACCCATTTACCCGGGTTAATTGGGAACTTCTCTTGGGGAAGTTAATTAAGTAAGGCAAATACTGACAGGGGAAATCCATTGTTCATGGCTTGCTCAAGAGTAAACATGGCCACTATTTGCACTAGAGCTTGGGCTCTTCTGTGGGTGAGTAATTGCCTAATCGCTAACAGAAGTTAGCGATCTCGCTTCCCTCAGCAGAACTATCGGTCAGGTCAGATGTGGGTAAATCAACCCTATGATTATTAATCTGCTCCCCAATTTCCATGCTGGCAAGGGCCAGAGACCAGGAACCTTCTTCGACCGGTGTAACCTCTGCCAGAGGCCGTATGTGCCAATTGTGCATGCGGAATCCGCATCGGCGGCTCATGCCATCCAGAGTTTCGACTACCCTGTTAATCACACACGAGTCTTGTTTTCCTGTCATGTTGATGCATGACCCCTGAGGGTTTTTTTTGCTCTTGTTTGCCTCATAATAGGAATATGTTCTTTGAATGGTGTTGCAGCTCAACATGGACTACTGCTTCTAATGGGGGAAGCTGAGACTGAGGGGGGGAAGGAAACAGAATGCAAGCGTGGCGCCAAAATGGCCGCCGTGCTCTTTGCGGGGGCCCCCCCACAGGACGAAGGCATCCAGGTAGTTAGGGGCGTGGCCAGCTCCCTTATAAAAGGGGTGGCCACGAGGCAGCCGAGCTGCCATTTTGTGAAGCGACGGAGCGGAGAAGTTTTTCCCTCTTACTCCGTCGCTTTTACCTTGATTGGGAAGCCTTTTGGCTGCTGACCTTCCTCTTTTTGGCTTCCCTTAGGTCCGACTGAGATGCCTTCGAAGAAGAAGGCGGCCGCAAGCGCGGCTCGGGCGGTTTGGAGGCGCAATCCAGGTCGGAGGACCGCGGCTGTGCCTCCCCACCAGCCGCCTTTGCCGGCACCCACCGGGACCGGTGGGATGGGGTCTATTACCCCCTGGCCAGAGGCAGGGGACCCGAGCAGGGGTCCAGCATGGGCTGTGGCCCGCGGCCCGCAAGCGGCGGACGCCGCTCCTGGTGCCCATTCTACTGGGCCTTCCTCTATTGGGGCGCAGCTCACTCCAGGGCCTTCCAGCCTTGGGGGGTGGTGTGGTCCCCTTCCTTGGCAGGTGCCTACATCGGCCCTGCCGGGCCTGGGTGTGGGGTCATGGCCATATTCAGGCCCCGGGGTGCAAGGACCTGTACCCATGCCCGGAACAGGCGGGCCGGCTGGCCCGTGGCCCCACGCCAGTGTGGAGGCCTTACTGGCCCGCGTGGCGGCCCTCGAGGCTTCCCTTGCTCGGGCCAGCCACGCTGGGGCTCCCTTTGGGGTTCACTTTGATGCGTCGTCTGCTGGGCAGCGGCAGGCGACGGGACGGGTCGAGCAGCTTGAGGCGCGTGGCGCAACTTCGGCCACTGCCTCGCAGCTCCCCAACCAACAGGCCAGTGCGGGTCAGGCCCCGGCGACGAGCTCTACGGCGGTCGTGAGCTCCGACACCCCCAGTGGGCCGGAATCCCCGGTGAGGGCGGCCCGCGGGGGTGCAGCATGTGAGTATGCGGTACAAACTAGTGCACCTACACATGTGGCTACGTTGGGGGGGCTTTCCAATGGCCTTGGCCTCGCGTGGGTGGTGCGGCGGTACAGCCGCTGACGCACCACCAGGCGACGTCAACCACCACCCAGGGCCCCGGGGTGGGGAGCGTTTCCTGCCCTGTGGGGAATGTTTTGGGGGTGGCTGGGCTAGTCCAAGCCCCTTTCCAGATGCCCGCAGTTTCTGCTGTGCCTGTCTCGGCCTTGCCGACAGCGGGCTATTCCTTACCACTGGGTGACCACTTGGCACAGGCCACCAGAGAGAAAATATGGCGAGGGGAGTATGTAGATATCTTCTCACTCCTAAACAGGGAGCCCACCAAGGAAGAGAGGGAGGGTCAGGATGAGAAGGATAAGGAACAGGCACGTCGTCGCAAGCCACCACGAACGTGGGCCAACTGGCTGCCGGCTTACATCATCTACATGGCGGTGTACCTGAGGGCCCGGCCGGATTTGGCAATTCCGATGGTCCAGTATTTGGACAACATCTATCAGGGGGATGGTTGACTTTCCGGGCCCGTCGTGGTTGGCTTATGACGAGGAATTCCGTATGCGAATTCCCCTGCACCCTGAGATGAGGTGGGATGAGCCATGCCAGAGGCTTTGGCTTCTGTACATGACGCCCACGCGCCCCGCACCAGGGGAAAGATACCATTGTGGACATGCGGTCCAGCGAGTGGCTCCAGCACAGGTTCCCCGCCAGGTGGCGGGGCAGGGGGTTCCAGCCCGCCTGCTGTGCTGGACTTTCTCGTCTAATGGTTCATGCAATAAGAAGAATTGCAAGTACAGACATGAGTGTCCCACCTGTGCGGGCCCCCATGCAGCCTCTGCCTGTCCCAGGCCTGGAGAGACGCGGGGCAGAGGGAGGGGCGGACAGTGGGCTGGCAAGACTGCCGCAGATGGAGCTGGTTCACCGAAAGGCTCCCTCCCCAATTAATGTGGACATGTTGGAGCATTGGCTCGCATTGTACCCGAAGGGGGAGGATGCAGATTATCTCCTTCAGGGCTTTAGGCAGGGGTTCCGTATTCCTTTCATGGGTGATAGGTCCCCTCAGGATGCCCCCAACCTTTTGTCCCTTAGGGGGAGGGAGGAGGTGGCTGCCGCCAGCATTAATAAGGAGGTCAATGTGGGCAGGGTCGCTGGCCCTTTCCCTGCACCCCCGTTCACTAACCTTAAGGTATCGCCCCTGGGCTTGGTCCCCAAGAAGTCTCCAGGCGAGTTTCGCCTTATCCATCACTTGTCCTACCCAGCCGGCCGATCGGTCAACGATGCTATCCCTGACGACCTTTGCTCAGTCAGGTATACATCTTTTGACCATGCGCTGCGCATGGTGCGCTCATGTGGCCTGGGTGCGCTGCTGGCTAAGTGCGACATTAAGTCGGCTTTTCGCCTCTTGCCGGTGCACCCGGGTGACTTTGAATTGCTGGGTTTCAAATTTCGGGGCAAATATTATTTTGATAAGGCCATGCCTTTTGGCTGTTCCATATCATGCTCGGCTTTCGAGCGTTTCAGTACCTTCCTAGAGTGGGCTTTCGTCCGCAGGTCAGGGTCCCGGTCTGTAGCCCATTACCTGGATGACTTTTTATTCGGGGGTGAACGGGGCTGGGACACGTGTACACGTCTCCTCAACACATTTCAGATGCTAATGGAGGAACTCGGTGTCCCTTTAGCGCCCGAAAAGACCGAGGGCCCATCTACCCAGCTAGTCTTCCTGGGGGTGGAGATTGACACGATAGCGCAGGCGTCTAGGTTACCGCGGGATAAGGTGTCAAGGATAGTGGCCCTTATCTCGGACTTGTTGGCCAAGCGCAAGGCATCACTGAGTGAACTGCAGGTGCTGCATGGTCACCTTAATTTCGCCTGCAGAGTGGTCGCACCGGGCAGGGCTTTTGCCCGGCGCTTGTGCGACGCTATGGTAGGATTATCCAGGCCTCACCATAGGGTTAGGCTTACCCGGGGTATCAGGGCAGACATGCTTGTCTGGTTACAGTTCCTGAGGGAGTTCAATGGGGTCTCATTTTGGAGGCATGACCTCCTGGCTTCCCCTCAATTTCAGATTCAGTCTGATGCCTTGGGATCCCTCGGTTATGGGATGTACTTCAATGGGAAGTGGGCCTATGGTGGGTGGCCACCGGCCTGGGCAGGCACGGGTCGCCTGCGTGATCTCACATATCTGGATTTTTCCCTATCCTGGGTGCTTTGATGCTATGGGGCCAGGAGTGGTCCAACTCGGTTGTGCATTTCTGGTGTGACAATGCGACTTCCAAATCGCCCAGGGTTATGGACCTAGTGCACCAATTTGTGTTGCGCAGCCTGCGCCTCAATGTACTGTTCAGGGCCAGGCATGTCCCAGGGGTTAATAATGATATTGCTGACGCTTTGTCCCGCCTACAGATCTCCCGGTTCCGTGCCTTGGCCCCGGATGCGGAGGAATTTCCCTCGCCACTCCCGGAGGAGATATGGACCATTGGCAAGGAGAGGTGAACCGGGCGATTGGTCTGTCGCTAGCGCCACGCACCCGTAAGGCGTATCACCACGCAATTAATTCTTTCAGGGCATTCTGTACCCAATTCCAACTGCCAGGAACCTGGCCGATCCCGGTAACCCATGTTCTGCGGTTCATGGTTTACCTGCATTCTCAGGGCCTTGCACCTTGCACCATAGCATCTAAGCTTTCAGCGTTGGCTTTTATGGCCAAGGTGGGGGGTCATGTGGACAGCACCTCTGACTTCCGGGTGAGACATGTTTTGGAGGGGTGGGTGCGCGAGCGCGGGCGTTGCCCGGACGACCACCACCCGATTTCCCCAGGGGTCCTTACCCAGTTGGCCCAGGGCTGGCCTTGCCTCTGTTTTGATGCATATGAGGCAGCCCTGTTCCATGCAGCCACAACGGTGGCATTTTTTGGAGCGCTCCGCATCAGCGAGCTTGTGATGCTGTCTAAGGCGGATGCAAGTCGTAGGGCACTGGAACTCGAGGATGTCTGTGTTGCCAAAGACTGGGCTCAGTTGAGGATACGTTCCTCTAAGACCGATTAGCATGGCGTAGGCAGTGGTGTGCGACTGCTACGGTGTTCTTTGGCAGACATCTGTCCGGTTGGTGCCCTACAGGAATTCCTGGCACTGCGTGGCACGCACCATGGCCCGTTTTTCTGTCACCAAGATGGGTCTCCCCTTACTAAAATTCAATTTTGGAAGGTGACGGGCAAAGCGCTGGCCAGTGTGGGCCTCCCAGGCGCCCGCTATGGCACTCATTCATTCCGTATAGGGGCGGCCTCAACCGCAGCTGCTTTTGGGTACTCAGGGGCTGACATACGTAGCATGGGACGGTGGGGTTCGCAATGTTTTCAGTTTTATGTGCGCCCACTCCCGCCGTGAGTACCAACCCAGTCACCTTACCTACTTTCCCTCATTTTTCCTTTACAAACCCGGGGTGTCGTATTACACCGGTGACAGTATGGCTGGTGGGCCATAGCTACGTGCACAGGGCAGCGCGTTATGCTGCGGCGACAGAGTGGGGACCCCGACTGGGACTGGGTGCATACGCAAGTCTCACATGGCATGGTAAGCCCGGGATGTTATGGCGGGAGCTGCTGCCTTTCCTTTTTTCAGGCCAGAATGCTGACCCGCCTGACATTCTGATCATACACCTGGGGGGCAATGATTTGGGCCAGGTCACCGGCTTGTCGCTGAAGCATGCGATTTGCGAGGACCTCGCCTACCTGCATTACGTCTGGCCCGCCACAACCCTTGTTTGGTCGGACATGGTCCCGCGCCATTCCTACAGAGGGGGTGTTGACCTCCTGGCCCTTGACCGTGCTAGACGCATGGTGAATAGGGCAGTGGCGCGTTTCCTTGTTGACAGGGCTTGGGGGAGGGTCAGTCGTCACCCCGCTATTAGCCTCCAAAGTTATGACTTGTATGCAGGGGATGGGGTCCATCTGTCGCGAGGAGGTAGGGACCTCCTGTTGGGTGATTGACGAGCAGGCCTGTTGACCAAGCTGACGGTCTGGGGGAGGGCGTCGAGCCTTCTTTGAAGCCCCTCCGTGTGGCGGGTAGCACTGGTAAGGTAAACATTATGACCCACAGGTATCCGGCAAGTTCGCAATTGACTGGACAACACTAGACAGGCATAAGTTGGTTAAACGTTGTCCGGTCAACGACGAACTAGGCGACGGGGTGATGGCTATAGCTAGACAGCATGCATCACCCCGTGATTTTACGGATACGCGTCAGAGGGTGGGGTCATTAGTTAGATATTGACTACGGTCAACAATTTGTTTGTGGTCAACAAACAAATTGATACAAATGGATACATTGTAGCAATTGCCGTTGGCAATTTTGGGTGGTACCTTACCAGTGTTACTTCGGCCTGCTTGCCTTAAGAATTATGATTGGTCAATTACCAATAGAAATTTATAATTCGGACTAGGGCATGAATCAATAAATGTGGCCCAATGCCGTTATCCACTTTCATTGGTGTCTGAGCCTTTATTGGGGGGTGCGCCTGCAATGCAAGCACGGCGCCAAAATGGCCGCCGTGCTCTTTGCGGCCCCCCCCCAGGACGAAGGCATCCGGGTAGTTAGGGGCGTGGCCAGCTCCCTTATAAAAGGGGTGGCCACGAGGCAGCCGAGCTGCCATTTTGCGAAGCGACGGAGCGGAGAAGTTTTTCCCCTCCACCCCCTCCCTAGTTAACAGTGTGATATTTTGGTCGCTTCGGGGCCGGGTGGGAATTTTTGGCTGGGACCCATATTGGCTTCCGGGTCCTGGTTTTTTCGCCCATCCCACACTGTTGCTATGGTTTGACATAGGGGTTTTTTCTGTTGCTGCTGTTGACTTTGGTCACATGGGCGGGTAGCACTGGTAAGGTAAACATTATGACCCACAGGTATCCGGCAAGTTCGCAATTGACTGGACAACACTAGACAGGCATAAGTTGGTTAAACGTCCGGTCAACGACGAACTAGGCGACGGGGTGATGGCTATAGCTAGACAGCATGCATCACCCTGTGATTTTACGGATACGCGTCAGAGGGTGGGGTCATTAGTTAGATATTGACTACGGTCAAAAATTTGTTTGTGGTCAACAAACAAATTGATACAAATGGATACATTGTAGCAATTGCCGTTGGCAATTTTGGGTGGTACCTTACCAGTGTTACTTCGGCCTGCTTGCCTTAAGAATTATGATTGGTCAATTACCAATAGAAATTTATAATTCGGACTAGGGCATGAATCAATAAATGTGGCCCAATGCCGTTATCCACTTTCATTGGTGTCTGAGTCCTTTATTGGGGGGTGCGCCTGCAAAGAAACTTTTGCGGCCACATGCCTTGCTTGCATATTTGCACACTGCACTTTTCACCTCTCCCTGTGTGCCTTCTCTATAAATCATGCAATCTTGGTAGCCACAGACAAATAGAATTGAAGAGCATGACAGTTCACCATTCAATCTATAAGCATTAGAGCCTTATTTATGCAATGCAAATATACTTTTTGAGGGTTTGACCCTCACTAGTTCTATCTCATAATTCCTTTTGAACTCCCTGCGGCTAAGCAAGATGAAGTTATCCTCTCCTGTCTATAATGCAAAGCTGGATTATGCTTTCTTCTTTCATTTTATTTCCTAAAGAGATATCTTCCCTTTTTTATTGTTGTTTTTCTGACAAGGGGGTCAAAAGTGTGGGAACTTATTTTCAACTCGTTCCCTCTCATTAACTTTTGTACCTCTGACAAGAAATAAACAAAATAAATGTGAAATCAAATAATGATAATAATGGCAAAACATTGTGATACCTTAAAGACAAATTGCTGTATTTTAATGTGAACTTTTGTGGATTAAGCTCATCTTCTCAGACCTTATCCAAGAAAACTCACATTAAAATGCATCAGTTATTTTAATGTGAGTTTTCATGAATCAAGTCTGAAGAAATCAGGTCTGAAGGAGCAATAATGTTTTTGTCTTCTTATCTTGTTTTTACTTTTCTTTTGTTTTGTTTCTTATCTGATATGCATGGACCGATTAACATGGCCACCATTTCATAAACTACAATTTACCTCAGACCTCCTTCACTACCATCTTGACAGTTGTTATTGTTGTTGTTGTTATTATTATTGTTGTTGTTGTTGTTGTTGTTGTTGTTGTTAGGTAAATGTAAAGGTTTCCCTTTCTCGAAAGCCAGTCATATCCGACTCTAGGGTTCAGTGATCATCTCTGTTTCAAAGCCAAAGAGCCAGCGCTGTCTGCTTCTGCAGATCTTTCTGTGGTCATGTGGCAGGCATGACTAGACACCGGAGCACGCAGAACACTGTTACCTTCCCACTGAAGTGGTCCCTATTTATCTACTTGCAATTTCTTGCTTTCGAACTGCAAGGTTGGCAGGAGATGGGACAAAGACGGGAGCTCATTCCGTCCTGCAGTACTCGGGAATTGTATTATTATTATTATTATTATTATTGTTGTTGTTGTTGTTGTTGTTGTTGTTGTTGTTGTTGTTGTTGTTGTTGCTGCTGCTGCTGCTGCTGCTGCTGCTGCTGCTGCTGCTGCTGCTGCTGCTGCTGCTGCTGCCCGCTCAGGGGTGGGGAGCTCCCATCATGGCACCGCACACTTGCTGGGCCAACCAGGTCTTCAGGCCCTTCCTAAATGCTGGGAGATTTAATTGCAGGTGGAGGTCAGTCGGCAGGAGGTTCCAAAAGGTTGGGGCTGTCACCAAGAACGCCCTCCGTCTAGTGCTAGAGAGGTGCGCTTCTCAACAGTTGGGACCTTTAGAGAGCCCCTCTGGTCCACTCTGGTGAGATGGGCTGATGTCCTCGGGGTAATACAGTCTCTTAAGTAATGGCTTTCTTTCTTGCTTGCTTGCTTTCAATATATATATTTTCTCTGCTATATTTATCCACACTAATTTTGGAAGATTGAAAGAAGTGAATTTTAGAATAAGAATTATAGAATAGAGAGTATCCTGGATTAATAGGGACAAGCTTTAAATTCCAAACCTGGGAATGGGGACAAATACACAGTTACAAGATGGGGGTATTTGGGTCAATCATACTACGAGCAAGAAGGAATTGGAATTGTTGGCAATCACAGTGCTGAATATGAGTGAACAGGTCAATTTGTGTCTACAAAAAAAGGTGAATGTGACTTTGGGCTGCATTAACAGAGGTATAGCCAGAGATGGGCATCAGCAGGTTCGCACCAGTTCACCAGAACCAGTAGCAAAAATTCTGGGTGGCCCTGCCCATCTAAGTTTTGAACTAAAGTTGTCCTTATGTGGGTGTGATGCAGGGCTTTCCCCCTGGCCATGCCCACCATACCACACCCACAGTGTGGAGCCCACCACTGGGTATAGCCTCCAAATCGTGGGAAGTACTAGTTCCCCTTTATCTGGTACCAATTAAGCCTTATCTTGAGTAATACATCTATCTACAGTAATAGCAAGCAATTACACTTATGCACCACCCCATAGCACTTAGTGCACTCTCTGGGTGGTTCACAAGGTAATTAGAATTTTACGGCCAACATACTGGGTAGGTTTACTGACCTCAGAAGGATGGAAGGATGAGTCAACTTTGAGACCTGTCATGATTGAACTCAGATTGCTTGCAGAACAGCAGTTTAACTATTGCACCATGAGTACTCTTTGGCTTAAGAAGATTGGAACAAACTGGAACAAATTCAAAGGAGGGCAACAAGGATGATCAGTGGACTGGAAATAAAACTGATGGAACTGGGTATGTTTAGCCTTGAGAAAAGGTGACTGAGGAGAGCTATGATAGTACTTTTCAATTTTTAAAAGATAGTCATAAAAAGGAGGGTCTGGATCTGTTCTCAACCATCCCAGAGTGCAGGGCATGTAATAATAGACTCAAGCAGGGGTGTGCTGGTTGCACTAAAAGGGCGATGGACAAGGGGGATGGGGCGGAGCCTATGGAGTTGGGTGTGGAGTGACCGAGGGTGTGTGGTCGTGCACTAAACTCATGGAAACAGCGCCAAGCTGATTCAGAGGTTCCGGCTTGGGCAGAAATTGATTTGCACCATTGTGTAGCCACCCGGTGTCATACTTCTGCCTGCCTTTGAGGAGCGCCAAACCCTGTGGCGCACCGGGACTTGTCCCGGTGTCCAAAATAGCCACCCATGGGCCTTGACTCAAGTTATAAATAGATTTTGGTTGAATACCAGGAAAAACTTCCTAACTGGTATTCATACTTCAAGAGGTGGTGAACAGTGGAGGTATTCAACAGAAAATTAGGCAACCACATGTCAGACATACTTAGATTCTGCATTGAGCAGGGAGTTGGACTTGATGATTTCATGGGGCCCTTCCAACTCTCTTAATCTATGATTCTATGAAAGAGGAAAATAATTGAGGCATTATTCAAGGTCAAAGCAGATACAGTGGTACCTCATACGACGATTTTAATCTGTTCCATCAGGCTCATTGTTGTACGAAACAATTGCTATACAATGCATGCATTGTACAGCAATTTTCCCCATGGGATGCATCGTACCATGATTTTTTTCGCTAAGTGGTTTTTCCCATTGAAAAATTGTTGTATGATTTTTTCCATAGGAAAAAATGTTATGTGGGACGTCATTTCCCCCCAAAACCTAATTGTTATATGATTTCATTGTTATACAGGATGATTGTTGTATGAGGTTCCACTGTATTTTTTTCTTCAAAGAGGCGTTTCAAGCAAAAAAAAAAGTGTTAATGAAATTAAACTATTTTTCTGGCATTTATGAAAAAGCTTATGGATACTCAAGAACAAGTAGGTTTGTAGCAATCATTTTTTTTAAAATGTAACTTATCCCACCAGTTCCCCAATTACATCGGGTGACAGAGTTGGAGAAATTCCCAGGACACCTAAAAGGATTGGTTGAGATGTTGTGGGAATATGAGAATATATTGAAACATTGGACATTGATTTTTAAGGATATAAATGAAATAAACAAGCTAAACTTAGCAGTGTGTCCTAAAATTGGACTTTTATCAATATTTGAAAAGGAGGTAGATAATTGGATGACAGAGGTGAGATTGATCACTGCTAGGATTTTGAAAACATTTTATTGTCATGGTTTTCATATGCGACCTTGTCTTAATTTTAAGGTGACATTTGATTCATGTAGTCTTAAGACACATTTTGTAGTTTTCTTAGGCTTAGAAAGCCAGATTTCTTTTTAAAACACATTGCAATGCCAGGCTGTTAGTCTGACATGACAATGATGTACAGTTAGAATAGTTTCCTTCCCCAAAGGGAAGAGGGAAAAGTGAGTGTCCAGGACTGGACACATTCCAAAGAAACACCTGCAATCCCCATGAGGGTACTGACTGACAGCTAGGTCAGCTGACTACACCACGAGGGAGATGACGTCTCCATTCCTGTCAATCAAACTAATTGCCAGGACACCTGCAAGAACAGAACTTTCTCAGAGAAAGCAAAGGTGGGGGCCATATGCTAAGCAGATGGCACCTGCACCTGCAAAGGTCCTTGGAGAACATAAGAACATAAGAACAGCCTTGCTGGAACAGGCCACAGCCCATCCAGTCCAGCATTCTGTCTCACACAGTGGCTCACCATTTCCTTCAGGGTATTCCCAAGCAGATGCCTTCACCTGCTTAGGATTCCCTGGAAATGGCATTGAGAGATATGCTGCTTATCTCTCCAACCCCGAGGTTGTCGTTAAGTATCCATGATTATAGCCATTGATACCCTTGTCCTCCATGAACTTGTCTAATCCTTTCTTAAAGCTGTCAAGACTGACAGCTGTCACCACTTCTTCTGGCAGGGAGTTCCATAGACCAGTGACCCTCTGGGTGAAAAAGTACTTTCTCTTATTTGTTTGAGAACTAGTACCCAAAGGTTTCATGGAGTGTCCCCTAGTTCTAGTGTTCTGCGATAGGAAAAACAGTTTTTCCTTATCTACTTTGTCCACACTGTGCATGATTTTATAAACTTCAATAAGGTCACCTCTTAGACGCCATCGTTCAAGAGTGAACAGGCCCAACCATTGCAGCCTCAGATGGTAAGGAAGGTGTTCGAGTCCCCTCATCATTCTGGTTGCCCTCCTCTGCACTTTCTCCAGCTCCATAATATCCTTCTGGAGGTATGGCGACCAGAACTGTACACAGTATTCCAGATGGGGCCTCACCATAGATTTATAAAGAGGCAAAATGACCCTTGCTGACTTATTTTCTATACCCTTCCTAACGATGCCTACCATTGAGTATGCTTTTTTCACTGCTGAGGCACACTGCTGAGACATCACTCTTTCTCATGGGAACCAAAGGTACTTTCTCATTAGATCACTACATTCCAGAGCCCCTTTTCTCAATAAAAGGAGGCCAATTTGGACATTCAGGAGCCATTCCTGGGGTCAAGGGGGAACACTTGTCTCTTATCACCATGATCTTGATTGCAGCAGGAGCTCTTGTCTGAGGGCTCACCAAAATGACTCTTCGGGGCTAAAGCTAAGCTATGAGGGGCAGCATCGCCCCAAACTCAAGAAGCTGAACCTGCTAGGGAGCTAGCAAGATTTTATTTCATTTATTTGTTTTATTAGATTGTGTTTTATAGTGTAGATTATTTTAAGATCTGTATCCAGTATTGTGTTCCTTCAATAAATCTTCAAAAGCCAGTCGTGTGTTGCCTGCCTTTGTAAAGAAGCAGAAGGAAAACCAGCAGAGCAGAAGTGGCTTCAATTTGTCCTCATCGCTTCAAAACCCGGAAGGAGGTGAGAGGAATTGCTCTGTCTGTAAAGGGAGGGGAGGAGTAGCAGCTCTAAGAAGCCTAGCTGCTGCCAAGTGATTAATATTACCTGCCATATGCAGAAGGCTACTCTATCCCTGACCCCAGGGGTCGGGCTAGGGAGAGGAGTGCTCATTAAGGCAGCAGGATGCAGGATCTTAAGGTCCGCCCTGCCGGGTGTTCCCAGAGAAAATTCTGGGTGCCCATCGGAGCCTTTGTGAGGCATGTTCCTCCCCCTACATCCCTGATACTTATAATTTTCAGTTAATTGTTTGGTAGAAGGAGGTTTGGGATATAGCTGTCAAAGAAAAACTTACATTTACCTTAAAAGTTAAGAGTGGGTAACTGGAAGAATTGTGTTTATAGATATATGGGATTATGTAGCGATGAGAAACACACACGCACACGCAAGGTAGGGTCATGGGTGAGGCGATGCTGACAAATTGCGGACCTCCCTTTTTTCCTGAGGAAACCTCGACACGTGCATACCTAGTGCAATTGCAGGGCAGTGACAAAACTGACATGAAGACAAGCTCAGAGAATGGGGTGTTGCATACATCAGTATATCGGGGGATGCACATTGAATAACTGCCAGAAGGAGCAATCCAGATGGTCAGGGGCTGATAAGAGGTTTGAGGAGGGGAAAATGTGTGATGGCTCTGATAGGGATACACTTATGTCAGCTCCTGCCAGGGAGTACCCAAACGGGTGTTGCGGTCGTGCCTGTGGGCGGACCCCGAGCTGAGCGAACAGCCCGGCCCCTCCCTTTCAGGAGCTGATGGGGGCCAGGGCTAACGGTTTCTTTTAAGGGGGGGTACTTTGGGGGGCAAAGGTAGAGTGTCATCCCTTCAGGGTTAATTTATCAATTGTGTGTTGATAAAGCAGAATGGACAAATCCCAATGTAATACTCAATTTAATTTTAGTTTTTTTAATACTTTCTGTTTTTCTTTGAAAAATAATATATATATATTTAAAAGTTCATACCACTATGGAGAAACTGAGAACAGCTTTTAATTCTCTTTCTCTTTGTACACTGACAGACAAGTGTGTGTGTTTGTGTTTTCACAAAATGCCAGTTAACGTCTTGTAAACTGTTTCTAAAACAGAAATGGGGTACAGAAAAGAAATACCTTCAGCAAATTGCCTCTGTTTATATACTCTCTTAATTGAGGGCATAATCTTTCTTGCAATAATTATTTTAAGGCTCTCGGTATTTATTCTTACCAGCCTTGTGCCACTTAGTGCATAAACTTCTCTCTTAGCTTCGTATTTCAGTTTCCAATTGAAAATCTACTGTGAGCAAGAAAGTGTGTGTGTGTATATGTGTATGTGTGTGCATGCGTGTTTGCTATTAAAAGCATGCACAGTGGAGAACAGCATTAAGAGAAGCCAATCCCAAAGGGCTACTGTGAGTAATGTACCAATTATTTTCGCTCCTACAATTATAGCTGCCCTGAGAGAATGTAGCAAAACTTTCAGTGTGTGCAGACAAATGGTATATGATTACCCAATCTCCCTTCTGTTCCTAGCCAATATTAACACGGTGTGGCTCATAGGATATGCAGTTGGATTGGGATGTTTGAGAGCCTCCGGTACTGTTAGCAATAGCAATTAGCAATAGCAACTAACACTTATCAAACACCCCATAGCACTTCGTGCACTCTCTAATTACAAGGTAATTAGCATTTTGCCCCAAACATGTTGGGCATTCATTTTACCAACCTCAGAAGGATGGAAGGCTGAGTCAACCTTGACCCCAATCAAGATTGAACTCAGATTGTGAGCACAGTTTTGGCTACAATATAGCAGTTTAACCACTGCACCATGAGGGAAGAGATACGTAGGTAAAGGTAAGGTCACCCTTGCTCGAAAGCCAGTCGCATCTGACTCTATGGTTCGGTGCTCATCTCCATTTAGAGCCAAAGAGCCAGCGTTGTCTGCATTTGCAGATGTATCCATGGGCATGTTGCAGGCATGACTAGACACTGGAGTTCACAGAAAGCTGTTTACATTCCCACTGAAGTAATTCCTATTTATCTGCTTGCAATTTCTTGCTTTCGCGCTGCTCAGTTGCCAGCAGCTGGGTCAGAGACAGTCATGCAGCACTCAGGTCTCGAACTGCTGACCTGCTGAATTTCCAGTCATCAAGTTCAGCATCTTAACCACTAAGCCACATATATCATGGGAAAAGACAATTAGGCTTCTAAGGGTCTCTGCTACATATTAGCCACACAAGTTCCAAATGCCACTAGGAAACGGGAACAATAACTCACTTCTGAGTACAGTAATACCTCATACAAAGTCCGCTTCATACAACATCAGCCAATTCCTTGAAAAAAGTTGCCTCATACAAAGTTGCTGTGACTTTGTATGAGGCATTGGGGTTTTTCCCAGGTTGCATTGTGCCTGGGCAGTATAAAAGGCAGGATACATGCATGCATTGCTTTTCTGGGTTTTGCATGAGGCAAAGAGTGTTTAGGAGTGGTTTTGAGTGCGATTTTGGATTTTTTTGAATTTTTTCGTCAGAATTTTTAGAAGCATTCCTGGGATTTTTGCAGCATTCTTCAGGTTCTTTGACAATCAGGGTTGTTTGTCATGTTTTTATAATGTATTTAGCCTTTAGACAATGATTTCTTAAAGTTCTGTCAGTTTCCTGTCTGTTTCCTTGGCTTTGCCCTGAAGTCTGTGCTGTTACAGTACAATGTATCTCTATGGAAACAACGCTGTATGAGGCATAGCGGCAAGGATTTGGATGTTGTATGAGGCATCACGGCTAGGATTTTGCATGCCTCATACAAAGTCCAAATCCGTATAAAGTCCAAAATTGTGGAATCAAGTTTGGACATTGTACATACCTGTCAACCGCGGCTCCGGGAAATACGGGACCTGCGCAAACGGTTCTGCGCAGGTCGCCTTCTCCGCATGCGTAGAAGGCTATGCCGCTTGTGTAGTCACGCAAGTGGCGTAGCCTCCTACGCAAGTGACGTAGCCTCCTACGCAAGTGGTGTAGCCTCCTACGCAAGTGGCGTAGCCTGCTATGCAAGCGGCGTAGCCTTCTATGCATGCGTAGAATGGGGCTATGCAAGCGTAAACCCCTTCTACACATGTGTAGAAGGTGACCTACGCAGAAGGGCTGCGCAGTACCTCCTTTCCCCCGCTGCCAAATATTGAGATGGCGCAAATCGGGAAATGGCGCAAATAAGGTATACTGTACTTTAATACCCTGAAACCCCCTGGGCTGGTTCCAATAGGTTGAAAATGGGAATATGGGAACAATCCAGATAGTAAGTAAAGCATGAAAAGGAAGCGACTTTCACAACGGTAACCTATATCTTACCTTCCCCCATTTCTTGTGTTTTTTTAATTAAAAAAAAGACATCAGGTTACACAAAAACACATTTTCAGCAAATGTGTCTAGAGATCCACACCGGAGGCTTAATGGCACACCAGGGAATGCCTGCAAGGTAATAAAGTTTAGTTAGCTAATTAACTAGTTTTATGTTTCTATCATTGACTAATTGCCTAAAATCAATTAGTCATTGATAAAAAAAAAGCAATGGTTTGTTCCAAGGAGTCACTCAGGAGTTGCGGTGCACATTCTGCAATATCACGTAGGTATTTCTTCATCTTCCCTCTAAATCTCCATTATTATTTTTTGAAGGGATGGGGAATTAGTGGGCAGGTAAAGAAATACCATGTGTGATTTTTACAGAATGTGATGTTGCTCTGAGAGTAATAAGAGGCTCGTTTATAAAATTCTCCACAATTTAATGCTGACTGATGTGATGAGAAAAAAGAAAAGAAAGAAATCTCTTCTGTGTATTAATGTAGAAGTTAGCATAAAGAGACCATTTTTGCAAGAATGGGCTTTTTTAAAAAAAGAAATGCCTTATTGTATTAACCCTCACAAACCCTTGCATTGTAGATGTTTGCTAGCAGTAAGCCCTATAATATTCAATAGGCCTTGCTCCTGAGTAGCAATAGCAATTACACTTATATACTCCTCCATAGCACTTAGTGCACTCTCTGGGCAGTTGACATGTTTATTAGCATTTTGCCCCCAACATGTTCGGTACTCATTTTACCAACCTTGGAAGGATGGAAGGCTGAGTCATCCTTGAGCCCTGGTTAGGACTGAACTCACAACCAATTGGCTGCAGTACAGCAGTTTAAACACTGCTCCACCAGGGCTCCTTAAATACACACTTTCCCCAAAAGAATTAGTGACTTCTACTCATTTTAAGGGACTGCGGTGGCTTAGTGGTTAAGATACTTGACTTGACAACTGGAAGGTCAGCAGGTCAGCAGTTCCATGCACTCCGGTGTCTAGTCATGCCTGCCAAATGACAACAGAAACATCTGCAGATTCTGACAGCACTGGCTCTTTGGCTAGAAGTGGAAATAAGCACTGAACCACCGAATAAGATACAACTGGCTTTCGAGCAAGAGTGACTTTTACCTTTACTCATTTTAATGTCTTGGTGATTTTTATATCAGTTTCTATCTTTTGCCTCCCTAGGAACTCAAGATGGATGTCATCAAGCTGTATAGGCTCAGCCAGTTCCTGCCACTAAATCCAGCTCTGGGCCATCACCTTCAAAGCAAATTGTGGAATTCCACATGTAAACCTGAGGATGCTTTTAATATGTTTTTCATAATGTGCCATGTAAGTTACTCACACACACACACCATTGACTACATTATGTTTGCACCCATTTTCTAAATATGCATGTTCCACTTATCCCCGTTTTAAGCATGAGCTCACTGTGTTGTGCATATCCCTCCAAAATGCCATGTAAGCCTTCCATATGTATGAAGTATCAAAGATGAGATGCAGGAAGATTTCATTTCACCACAACTCTCTTCTTCTTGTGCCATATCCGATTCCGAATATAGGTGATCATCATGGCATTCAGGCATGAAGAATGTTATGGAATTATTTTTCATCTCTACTCTCATAATTTGCTTTGGCACTTTTCAATTGGACCTCTCATTGTCCATTCTTTGAGAACATGATGCTGGATCTGACAAGCCTTTGGCCCTAGCTAGCAGGGGGCTTCTGATATTATGTATTCTGTTCTTCCATTTTCCGTGAAGCCAGTAGGGCCATCAGTTCTATTTTCTTTGCTCTTCAAGCAATAAAGAGTCTGACTCTGAAGTGATATCTATCTTCAGACTGAATGTGACTAAGAACTGAGATCCTCTTGCCTGACAAAACCAGGGCAGTTCTAGCCTGGGGGTTTTCAGGTAAGACACAGCTGGCTGGCAAGGGGAAAAGATTAACCATGGCATTCTCTCCACGATTGTCTTTTTGAATAAAGTTAATGCTGTGGTTTAATTTTTTGATGTGCTGCAATACATCCACTGCACACTGCCATGGATTTCAAAGTGTAGCATCTGGATGAGAAACGGAAATGTACCTAAGGGCCTAACTGGCAGTTCCTTTCACAAGGAGAGTGACACTCTGGTTGTTTATGCTTCACTTGTGAGATTCTAGGACTAAGTCAAGGAAAGCCAACCCCACTGTAACAAAGGAATTGTGTGGATGAGAGCTAGAAAGTGTGGCTGGGAAGACACCTCTTTCTACTGGCACACACAAGATTTGGAAATTAGAAACTGCTCAGCACTAATTCTTCATGGGAGTTCTGCTTCTAAAGTAGAACTCAACATCCAGCATTTTTGACAAAGGCATCTTGAGAAAGTGAAAGAACCCAAACTTGGGGAAAGTTGTCTTCTGGCATTACAACTCTTCAATTCCTCTGGCCATGTGGCTATTGTCATTGCTATCATGCTGAATAGATGTGCAAAAGAAACGGCTAGGGATTGCCAGTGCAAAAAGGTTGACAGACATGAAAAAGAGAACCATTTGTCAATATAGCTCAGATGGGAAATGCCAGAACACCCAGAATCCCATAACCCTCATGAAGCTATAATCTGGACATGTGGGGTGTGGCTGAAATGCAACTAGAGCAGGCTCACTGAATCATTTATCCTTTTACTGTATTTTAATAATATCTATTAACATTTTAAAGGTCCAGAATGCCACTGAGTTATATCTGTTGTTACTGACACAAGACCAGAATACTACTACTACTTCTTTTTCTTCTCCTTCTCACCCTCCTCCCTCTTCTTCCATGTCTAGGCTAGACATGAAACTGTCAAAATGAAGGCATCTTTGGTGAGTTCATTCTGCAGTTCCTTTCACCTGACCTAGTGTGAGAAAGATTGCCTGGCAACACAAGTTTGCCATTACTAAGATATGGCCTGATTGTGATTCAAAAATACCACAGTCTTTGAGGAGGCTCTTTTAGTAATGTGAGATTTGCTAGTGCAAGTAATTTCCCAGCTTATTTGAATTATCTTTAATTGAAACACCGAGATTTTTGTTGAACTGGGAAAAAAAATAAGAGAGACCATAATTTTCATTATGCAAGCAAGGGTCACTCCACAAAACAGTTAGCTATATTTATGACCAATGCCACCCCTGGGATATAATATAAAGAGTAGTCAGCATTAGGTCAGCCAAATTATCCCCCCATGGCTGGAGCACTTCCAAAGCCCAAAGTCCTGTCAAGGCGACAATTTATTTTCCATAATTTTACTATAATTATTCTCATTGATTGTATGAGAACTTGGTGTCCCCAATTGTAATGACAGAGCATCTATTAAACCACCCATTAATACATTATTGAACACAAAGGCACCAAAAGTTTAATTGCAGTTAAATGAGGTGTACACGATAACAGTCTAGAAGATCCAATTTGCAATTATACATGAGTGAACCAATATAAAAATTTTAAAAATAAATGTTGGTTTCATGACAGGATTTGCGAAAAGTGTGAGAAATAAGGCATTAACCTCTGAGAAAGTGTTAGTTGTCCTTCGGTGGAAATGAGCAAAGAATACATTTTGGTTTGGTCCTTTGAATTGCTTAGTTAAGCAGGCAGGGGATACATTTTTATGCGTGGAGGATCAAACCATCAAAGGCCAAGCTCCTACTACTTCTTCCGAGTCTAGGTCAGACATGAAACTGCCAAAATGAAGCCACCTTTTGATGGGTTTGTTCTGCAGTTCCTTTTGTCCATCCTAGTGTGAAAAAGATTAGTCAGCACAAGGTGGCCATTGCCCAGTGCATGCCCAATTGTGGTTTAAAAACACTATAGTGACCAAGCTGGTAAGGGGCCAGGTACCTACTGCCTGATACCATACTATAAGAGGCTTGGTAGTGACCAGTTATTTTGGCTCTAGAATAACATCAATATCCAAAGTCCCATGGGGTAAAATCCTAGCCACCAATCTGTCTGACACTGACTGGGAGCTGGAAGGTCAGCAGTTCGATTCCCGAGTACTGCAGGACGGAATGAGCTCACGTCTTTGTCCCAGCTCCTGCCAACCTAGCAGTTTGAAAGCAAGAAATTGCAAGTAGATAAATAGGGACCACTTCGGTGGGAAGGTAAACAGTGTTCTGTGTGCTCCGGTGTCTAGTCATTCCTGCCACATGACCACCGAAACGTCTGCAGAAACAGACAGCGCTGGCTCTATAGCTTTGAAACAGAGATGAGCACTGTTGTGTATAAGAAGAAAGCACTTCAAGTGCTAGCTATTGTTTTATGCCTCAGGCAGTAGAGCAAAAGTCAAGTACTAGTCATTAGTAGTTTACACAGTTGGAACTTGTTACCAATCAAGTGTGGGATTGTATTCCAAGCTTTCTATGTGTGCGTGTGCGTGCGTGCGCGCGCGCGCATGCACGCACGCACACACGCACACTCACACACACGCACACTCACTCACACGCACACTCACACACACACACACACACACACACACACACACACACACACACACACAGAGTCCTTTTTACCCCTGTTCCAATCTGTTGGTTTTACCTTCAGTAAAGCTGGATCAAGTAACTTTGACCCCAGTACTGCTGGTCTCTGTTGTTTCTGCGCCGAACACAACAAGCACTGAACATTAGAGTTGGATGCAACTGTCGACCTGTGGAACAGGACGGCAACAGCAGCCTTGGATAAAATCGCGCCACTGCGACCTCTCCGCGCCCGTGGGGTTAGGTCATCCCCGTGGTTCACGGATGAACTGCGGGAACTCAAACAGGCAAAGAGACGCCTAGAGCGCCGCTGGGTGAAGACCCAGGATGACTCCGATTGGACACTAGCTAGAGCTGCTATTAGGGCCTACCTAGTGGTGATGGGGGTGGTGAGGTGGCAATACTTCACCACCCTTATTGCCTCTGCTGATAACCGCCCAGCCGCCCTGTTCCGGGTAACCAGGTCCCTCCTCGGTAGGGGGAGATCGGTGCCCGGTTGGCAGGGTTCGGCTGAGGACTTTGCTGACCATCTAGTGGAGAAAATCGATCGGATTTGTTCAGGGCTGAATCCCGGCGTGGATGGGGAGGGTCGGGGGGGGGCACCGGAGTACAGTCTTGCTTATGATCTGGGATCAGTTTGATCCTGTTGTCCATGATGAAGTGGACAGGCTCCTTGCAGCTGTGCATGCCACTACATGTCCTTTGGATCCCTGTCCCACCTGGTTGGTGAAAGCCTCCAAGGTGGTGACAGGTGGCTGGGTCGGGGCAATAATAAATGCATCATTACGGGAGGGGGTATTTCCTGCACCGCTAAAACATGCTTTGGTGTGCCCCCTCCTGAAGAAAATATCCCTTGACCCAGCTGTCCTGAACAACTACAGGCCGGTTTCCAACCTGCCCTTTCTGGGTAAGGTTTTGGAGAAGGCGGTGGCGCGCCAGCTGCAGAGTGTCCTGGAGGAAGCGGATTATCTAGACCCCTTTCAATCAGGATTCAGGCCCGGGTATGGTATGGAGACGGCATTGGTCGCACTGATGGATGATCTCTGGTGGGAGCGGGACGGGGTTATCCACCCGTCCTTGCTCTTCTTGACCTCTCAGCGGCCTTCGATACTGTCAACCACTGTAACCTTCTGGAACGGCTCAAAGGACTGGGGATCCAGGGCACCGTGTTGTCCTGGTTTTCCTCTTTTCTGGAGGGCCGTACCCAGTCGGTGTGGTTAGAGAGTGAGAGGTCCAGCCCTGGGCTTCTCAAGTATGGGGTGCCTCAGGGTTCAGTGCTCTCTCCTCTCCTATTTAACATCTACATGAAGCCACTGAGTGAGATCATTCGTTCCCAAGGGGTGCGGTACCATCAGTACGCGGATGACACTCAGTTGTACATCTTGGCCCGTGGGGACCCCAGTGATGCTGTTGAAATCCTATCCGGATGCCTGGAGGCCATTGGGGTCTGGATGGGGGCCAATAGGCTTCGGCTGAATCCCAGCAAGACAGAGTGTTATCCAGGAAGTTACCATCTTTGGTACTGGATGGGGCTGTTTTGCCCCAGACTGACCCAGTGCGCAACTTGGGGGTCCTTCTGGACTCGCGGCTGCTGCTAGAAGAACATGTAGCGGCTGTGGCCAGGAGGGCTTTTGCCCAACTTTGGGTGATTCGCCAGTTGCGCACGCTCCTGGACCGGGGCTCCTTGCTTATGGTCACCCATGCTTGGTCACTTCCCGACTAGATTATTGTAATGCGCTCTACATGGGGCTGCCCTTGACGACCATTCGGAGGCTGCAGCTGGTCCAGAATGCAGCAGCCCGGGTGGTGATGGGATGTGGGCGATATGCCCATGCCTCACCGCTACTTCGGGAGCTGCACTGGTTACCAGTTTGTCTCCGGGTGCAAGTCAAGGTGCTGGTTATGACCTTTAAAGCCCTATATGGCAGTGGGTCAGGATACCTTAGAGACCGCATCATCCCAAGAGTGTCTGCCCGTCCAACCAGAGCGGACCGGAGGGGCTCTCTAATGGTGCCATCAGTTAGGGGTGCACATCTGTCCAGCACCCGAAGAAGGGCCTTCTCCGTGTCCGCACCAACCCTCTGGAACCTCCTGCCAACAGATCTAAGACTTCAAAGAGAATTGCTGCCCTTCAGGAAAGGATTGAAGACCTGGCTGGCAGGGCAGGTGTGGGGCCCGAATGGGAACACGGTCCCCGCCTGCTGGCTTATGTAAACAATTAAGAACTCCCTCTTCTTCTTTTTATAGTGGGTGGGATGGGTGGGTGGGATATAGGTCTTTTAAAGTGGGTGGGATATGGGTCTTTTAAAGTGGGTGAGATATGGGTCTTTTAAAGTGGGTGGGATATGGGTCTTTTAAAGTGGGTGGGATATGGGTCTTTTAAAGTGGGTGGGATATGGGTCTTTTAAAGTGGGTGGGATATGGGTCTTTTAAAGTGGGTGAGATATGGGTCTTTTAAAGTGGGTGGGATATGGGTCTTTTAAAGTGGGTGGGATGTGGGTCTTTTAAAGTGGGTGAGATATGGGTCTTTTAAAGTGGGTGGGATATGGGTCTTTTAAAGTGTTTTTATATGTTTTTAAAACTTGTTGTAATGCCGCCCTGAGTCGGGTTCTGCCTGAGTGGGCGGCATATATAAATATGACTATTAAATTAAATTAAAAATTTCAAGCATGGGAAAACTTTAAACCCCCCAGAGGGGGTTACTATACTCACTGGAAGCCAAGTTTCACTGGAGAGCAAGACTAAGATCAGTCACACTATGGGTCTTCACAATCCAAGCTTTTGAGGGTTATCACTCCTAGATGGTATAGGAAGTGTGATATATTTTTAAAAAATCCTTCTAGTGGTGGCACCCTCTGCCTGGAAAAATCTTCCACCAAAAATCTGGTGGGTGATATTCCTCCAGGTCTTTAGGAAATTGCTCAAGACATACTTGATTAAACAGGCATTCGCTTTGCATGTAGTAAGTCTATCTCATATTTTTTTTCAACTTTTAAGTGAAATGAATGAACATTTGTATGATATTCTATTTTTCCGAGTTTCACCTGTACTTGGGGAAAGCAACATCACCGAACTCACCATGGTAAGTGACCAATCGTGACTTCTGGTGGGGGGGGGATTGTGACCCCCGATTTAGTTGTTAAACGAGTTTTGGTCTTCATATAAGGGTGACCATTAAGATAGAATTCTTCTCTTTAAGCAAGTTAGTCTCTAAGTGAGGCACTCTTTATGTGAGGTTTTACTGTATTTTATTGTATCTTTCCCATTGTTAACAACACAATGTTTTATTCTTTGCATTGTCCACTGCCATGAGTTAGTGATATAGCATTACTTTGGTGGCATGAACAAATAAATACATGTACGCACATGCGCACGCACTTGCACACCCTCACACAACACAGGGAAATTACTTTTTTAGTTTACACCTGAAATCCAGTAGTAAGTCATAACTAGAATACAGTCATGAATCAGTGGGGTTTGGTGAGTCCATTCTTCCATAATTCTGTTAATTCAATTGGGCTGTTCTAGCTATGACTCCCTCAGAAAACTAGAAATGACATTGCCGTATTAGGGGAAATGTGCAAAATTTGCTTTGATGCAGTGAGAAAAACCTATCTTGCTGTCTTGATTTGAAGAAATTATGTGCATGTTTTACCATTTATTAAGCACGCGTCAAACAGGACATTTTCCAGAGCTCTCATTCATAGGGTCACCATAGGTTGAAGACGACTTAATGCACCTAACAACAAGAACAACAAGAAGAAGCTTGGAAATGCCATCTCTTTTCCATGTAAACACACATAACAGATTTTTAAAGCTCCTTCAGACATATAGGAATCCATATTCAACTACATTTTATAAAGTAGCAGCTGAGCACAGGAAGGTGGAGGATATATCAGAAAAAGAGTTATCCACACCTCGCAATAAAGGGGGGGGGGGAGGAGAAAAAAACATATTTGTCAGTGGCATTTACTTCTCACTTCAGAGGCAATAATCCGAGCATTGAAAATGTTACTAAAGATGGCTCTTTTGACCCTTCTTAGAAAGATCACAGCTTTCAGCATTTCAAGTGCCCTTATCAAACAGAAACAGCCAAGGCTTCAGGGAAGGTATTAGCTGATGTGGGAAACTTTGAGGTGTCAGACAGCCAGTTAGCCCACACTGCTAAGTAATTCTTACCAAAGGGGAAAGACTTTTTCCCTATGTCTTGAAGTTGCACCGACCATTGTTAGCATGCATGAAGGTGGTCTTTTAAGAGAAATTTAAGCTTTTCTCCACTGCCAATTAAGCCATTATTAACAAGTATGAGTGGGGCAGGCTGATAGCTTAGACAAATTCAAGCCACCCAAACTGCCTTCTTCACCAGTACATGTGGTTGCATTTGTCTTTACCCTTCTCCTATCCTGAAACAATGAGCTGGACACCTTAATGGAGGAAACTAGGGCCACAAGTTTATTCAAGGCCACCACTTGAACCCAAACCTGGACTTAACATGAACATGATTCCCTTCCACACTACCAGCAGTTGTGATTTATTTAAACCAGCTACCACCCCAGAGTAGGGGACTGCAGTGGCTCAAGTGGTTAAGGTGAAGAATTTGATGACTGGAAGATCGGAGTTCGATTCCCGAGTACTGCATGATAGAGTGAGCTCCCATCTCTGTCTCAGCTCCTGCCAACCTAGCAGTTTGAAAGCAAGAAATTGCAAGTAGATAAATAGGGACCACTTCAGTGGGAAGGTAAACAGCATTCCATGCACTCCGGTGTTGAGGCATGCCTGCCACATGTCCACAGAAATGTCTGCAAATACAGACAGCACTGGCTTTTTGGCTATAAACAGAGATGAGCATTGAAGCCTAGAGTTGGATACGACTGGCTTTCAAGGAAGGGCTACCTTTACCTTTACCTACCACCCCCAGATCTGTCCAAAGCCAAAGAGTAATCAAAGCAGGATAGGCAAAAAAATTATCACCCCATTAATACAAATGGGAGGGGGGGATTCCTATCTGACCCCAAAGCGACCAACTAATCTCCAGACTGGATTATTGTAATGCACTCTACATGGGGCTGCCCTTGGCGACCATCCAGAAGCTACAACTGGTGCAGAATGCGGTTGTCCAGGTAGTGATGGGGTGTGGACATTATGCCCATGCCTTGCCGCTGCTACGGGAGCTGCATTGGCTGCCGGTTTGCTTCCAGGTGCAATTCAAGGTGCTGGTTTTGACCTTTAAAGCCCTTCATGGTAGTGGACCACATTGCCCCAAGGTTGTCGACCTGTCCTACTAGGGCGGACCGTAGGGGCTCTCTGGTGGTCCCATCAGCAAGAGAGGCACACATCATTGGGACCAGGAGGAGAGCCTTCTTGGTATCCGCCCCAGCTCTATGGAACCTCCTGCCATCAGAACTTCGCCTCCAGGTGGAGTTGCCCCCCTTCAGGAAGGCATTAAAAACGTAACTTTGGCAGCAGGTCTGGTGTGCATCTAGCACCACAAACCAACCCTGCTGGCTCGTCTAGCCCTGTTTATGGTTTTAATGAGGGGTTAGGCTTTTATGGGTATTTTAAACGTTTTAGCACTGGTTTTATTTATGGAATGTTTTAACCGATGTGAGCCGCCTTGAGTCGCTGAGGCGAGAAAGGCAGCCTACAAGTCAAATAAATAAATAAATAAATAATCTCACAATGGACCCAGATGGCAGGCAGGTGGATCACCATCGCTTAACTGGTCCAGAACCCTTGGAGTATGGAGTACCTCCTTAAATATTCTGTTCATCTTCACCAGTCCCGGGGCATCATGGAGAGCAACCATTGGGTACATGTCCCTGATCTGATCTTCAGAGTGTCAGGAGGAGGGAGACAAAATGCCCCTGGGCTAAACATAACACTCACCTGGAGGCCAGCATTCTTGAAAGGATCTGCAGTAAAGTTCTTCTAGGAGATATCTGGAAATTCAAGAGTTTCCATTTACTTATCAACTTCCAAGTGAAACACTGCAAAAGAGAAATGAGTGGAAGTTGCTCAAATGAAATGAAGGACATGACTCACATATCTCTTATGAATTTGTAGTAATTTGGCACTGTACATATACAATTTTGTTTTGTATCTGTTTGAATGATATATGATTGGGATTAGCTAATAGTTATATGGGGACTGTGTGCCAGCTGTGATAGTTGACAAGTCAAGAAGTGTGAAATCATGTTTATGAATGGAGTTGTAAGCTGAATATTCAGCATGGGTCCTGACTGGAGAGTTTTTGTTTCTTATATATAAAGGAGGGTGTTTGAGGGAAAGAGTTAAGAGCTGTGAATTAGTTAATGCTGTCAGCTAGGGTCCTTGTGATGAAATGTTTAAGTGATCTCTGCTCATGATCTGAATTTAGTCCTGTGTTGCAACAGACTTATAGGGACACTAAAGGAAAACTGGGGCGTCTCTTTTAAAAATTGTTGTTGTTGTTCAGTCGCACCATCGATTCTGACCCTTTGCGACTCCATGGACCATTGACCTCTAGGCACCTCTGTCCTCCACCATCCTCCTCAACCCGCCCAGCTCTGTGCCCATTGCCTCTACAATACCATCTAGCCATCTCATCTTTGAACGCCCCCTTCTTCTTTTGCCCTCCACCTTTCCAAGCATCAAGGCTTCCTCAAGTGAATCCTCTCTTCTCATTTGATGTCCAAAGTACTTCATCTTCACTATTTGACCTTCTAAGGACCAGTCAGGTTTGATTTCTTCTAAGATTGACCTGTTTGTTCTCCTCGCTGTCTCCTCTCAAAACTCTCCTCCAACACCACATTTCAAAGACATCTATTCTTCTTCACTCAGCTTTCCTAATGGTCCACCTCTCACAACCATACATTACTACCGGGAATACCATTGCTTTGACTATACGAAATTTTTTTTGCAATGTGATGTCTCTGCCTTTCACTACGTTACCCAGGTTTCTCATAGCTTGTCTCCCAAGAATCAGTCACCTTTTTATTTCATTGTAGCAGGAATTTCATTGTAGCAGGAAATAATTAATTGTTGAAGCTTTGGACCTCCAACCGTAAACAAATATTGTGCCAGTTTAATTGTCCAGCTGTAGAAGATGCAGATGAACCTTTGGCCTGGTGGCCTTCATTGCAACCCCACCAATGCTACAAAACACCTCAGCATTCTACAAATAAGTTTGTATCCAGCTTCTTAGCAGCTCTTCTTGTTTGTTTATGAGTGGCTATTGAATTGCTAGACTACAGAAACCAAATGTGCCCAGATACAAAAGGCTTTTTCCAGTCACACAGGTCAAGACTGTAAAAATGAGCATCCGGTACTAGCACACAAAAACTAGAAATGACAGGTTAGTTCTGTCAAGCAAATTGTGCGCCATTGATTTTTTTTTAATGTGCACAGCCAAAATTGGTTTTCTACAGAGACGGACAAAACCACCTGCCACAAAAACTAACATAACTGGAAGTGCTTTTCTCCATTGTTGGTGAAACCAGAGCATTTATCAGTTGAGTGGGTTAGATTTTCAGACAAGTAGCACTCAGCTTCCACGGATTCAATTTCTCCCAGAGCTTTCAAAGATGAGCAGGGCGAATCTAGTAGAACTGGTCAAGTATAAGATTTTTTTCCATCTTTCATTTGGCTAGGGGGAAAAATAGCAGAAAATGCTGGAAGATAGTCAAATATTGTTGCATTCCAAGGTTTATAAGTCCACCTTGGATCAATAGCCTCTAGATCTCCTAGAATAGCTTAACAAGGATACTCATGGAGGCATGTAAGATAGAAGAAAATTGACTGACTACTGTATTTAGAGATACATTTCTGGCAATGGCACCACATGTGAATTCATTGATTTGGGAGAAGAAAAGAGGAAAATATATGTCAGCTTCTGGAGTCCTCCTTCTATGGACATTCCTAGATGGTTAGAATGTTGGCTGGAAGCAGTTTGCTAAAGACCTTAGAAGAGTCCCTGGGATAGCCATTATAACTCATGACCCCAGGATTTGAAGCAGTAGTTATTTTCAACCTTATTATTTTTTACTATTCTTGTTTGTTTCTCTTCTGTGAGCCATGCAGTGTTGAAAACATTGATGAAATAGAGGAGATATTGTTCCTTACAGTCATAAAGGGGAATGTCCAAAGAACAAGAGTTATCTATCTCTTAACAAAATGTGTGATGCTTGAAATCTTAGCTCTTCCTGAAAACCATTAATCTAGAATATCAAAGAGTAAACAAAACAAACCAAACAATTGTGGCACCTTAAAGACTAACTGCTGTATATAAAATACAAAATATTTAATATATAAAATATTTTTGTTTTGTTTTGTTTACTCTCTGATATGCTTGCACAAACTAACATGGCTACCATTTCAAACAATTCAGTAATGGAGAAATGCACCATTCAAGGTTGGAATTAATCTTAGAGCAAACAAACAATTTTCTGAAAAGAAGGAGGTGAATGTAAAGAAGAAAATGAAGATGATGAAGATGATGATGATTATTGATGATGATGAACATGAATATTTTGACGGGATACCTATTTGGCATACTGAAAGTTACAGGTTAAATCTTCCAGGTTTTTCCTTGTTCCTGCCCAAAAATTTAAAGAACCATTGGAAGTCAGTGTTGATAGTAATAGAACTTGTGGTCTCATTTAATAGACAACATCCTCATTTCTTTCTTTGACACAGCAATTGTTTGATGCAACCCAAAGGGGCATGTCTGCTTATTTTTTTTATCTTGTCTTCTCCCTGGTAGGGATCCAAGATGATGTGTAAAAATATTCAACATCCACAATTAATCAAAATAAAACAGTTAACGTTTTAAACTACACACACACACACACACACACACACACACACACACACACACACACACACACACATAAATTATTTAAAAATTATAAATCAAATCGTAAATAGCTTCTCCATCTCACTTGCTTGTGAGATTAAGAATAAACTGGTGGTGTTAAAGAAGGCAAGAAATCAACCACATCTCCTGTGGGAGCATAATAATCAGTTAACAGACCTCTCTCAAGTCCTCACCAGATGTGCTTGTGAATGTAAGTAGGACTAAGAGAAGGTACTGCCCTAAATGTATTAATTTTCATGGGGTCTCATGCAGAAATGAGAGGGAGAAGCTGATGGCCCCAATTAAACCATGCTGGTAAATGAACAACCACTACTTCTTCCAATGGTCATGAAGCATTTTCAACCTGTGAGCAAATTCAGTTCAAGACTTACTCTCAGGTACCACAGTTTGAGTGGTGGACAAGTCCCAAAGCCAAATGCTAGAACCAAAAAAAAAATGCCCCCAGATTTTAGCTGAGAGCCTACAATGTGAAAAACAGACTTAGGAAAGGCTTTTTAAATTTTTGAAGTGGGGGAAAGAAAGAATAAATAAAGTTGTATGGTGTGTGTTTTTAATATGCAATAGAAAACAACCTCTAAATAGAAACAGGCCATCAAATGTGATTTCAAAACCATAATGCTTCCTTTTCAGGGCCTTCACACTAGCTAAGACACAATGACTGTGGTGGATAGATTGCAGAACTGCTCTTGCTGGGTGTCTTAAAGAGCACTTCTTTAACCTTCCTCTATGACACATCTCGAAGGATATTAGTCTTGCTGTTCTTCTCTTTACAAGCTCAAGGGCAATTATGTTCTCGCTGAGGTATTGTGACAAATGCTGTTGAAAATGGCCTGGCAGAGGTATAAGGAGAGCTTGCCCAAGCAGTAATACCTCCTCCTAAGATTTATATTATACTCCTGAAGCACTCAAAGTCAGCACTGTGTTTATTTTCTCCCCTGGAGTTATGCATTTAGCTGTAACTTTGCAGACATTTATTCCTTCTTGTTCCCATTATTCCCCCCTCAGTCACCTTAACGACCAAACATCCCATATTCTTAAGTTGGTGATGATTTTTCCTATCAAAGACATTTCAGTTCAGCAATTCTCCCCATTAAGTGGCTTTCAAATAAGACCATTTAAACTGATGGAAGACAAGAACATCAGGGGATTATAACCAGCATGATCAGAGCTGATCAAGGATGATTCAAAGTGGCTGACTGATTGTTGTGTTCTGTAAAGCTGTGCCTTTAACAATGTACCTTTGCCATGTGTTATCAATGTAACCTTTCTGTGTGCAACATTATAACCATCAGCTGTATCAATGTAAACCTGATAAGGGGACGCGAGCTAGTGACCACCAGAGGGCAGTAGCGAGCGTCCAGCTCTCATGGCTCATATTCACCTGGTTCAGCAGCGCGGGGAGATTCCCCGCCACCTCTTCACCTGGTCAAGAAGGGCGTGACCTCCTACGACGTCACGCAGGCAGCAACCAATAGTCTGTCGACAAGCCACATTCAAATGTATAGCCAGCTGTATATATTGAGCTACCCATCCGCCATTACCACATGTTCCTCCGGATCATCATGCAATAAACCTGTGTTAAGCCAACCCTTCGGCTGTTTCATTGTCTTTGGTCCCTTACACTAAATTGGCGACGAAGGTGGGATATGGCAGCCCACGGGACCAAGACATGCGCCGGTTTCGAAATCAGGAAACCGGGCGACTGGGAGATCTTCGAGATGGACTTCCAGGCTGCACTAATCGAGTCCGAAGTCACGGAAGAGGCGAAGAAAAGAGCCATCTTCACCAGGATGCTCGGACAAGAAACAAAGAGGACCTTGGTGGACCTGATTGCACCAAGGAGGGTGAGCGAATTCAAGGCCAAGGAACTCATGCAGATGCTGCGTGAGCACGTCCGGCCCGCCACGGCGATGTTTCCCGCTCGGAGTGCGTTTTGGAGGCGAGTCCAAGCACCCGGGGAGACGGTCGCCGCATTCGTGGCGGCCCTGCGGCTGGCGGCCGGCCCGTGCAAGTGGGAGAATGCCGAAATCACCCTCCGGGACTGTGTGCTGTGCGGCCTGAACGACGCCAAAACCCAGCGCACGTTAATGAACCAAGAGCCGCCTCCCACGTTGCAGCAGGTCGTCAGAGCGGCCCAGGCCGCAGAAGCTACGAAGGCCGGGGTCCAAGAACTTCAGGACTGGCGGCCGAAGTCGAGCAAGGCAGAGGCTCCGGTACAGGCGGCCTGGCGAACTTCAAGGTCGTCCACAGAGAGCAGCGACGCCGAGGACGTCCGGGGGGTCCGGAAGGAGAGCCGGCGATGCGACGGCTGTGGAGCGGCCCACGACCACGTGAAATGCCCCTTCCGGAAGGCCGAGTGCCACAACTGCGGCCGCCGCGGGCACATCGCCAAGGTGTGCAGGAAGAAGCGCGAGACCCGGAGGAGCTCCGCAGACCGTTCCGCGGAACAAGACCGCCCAACGAGGCCCAAGGTCGGCGCCCAGGCCACGCGGAAGCAGGACGGCGTGGGCCGCATCGCCGACGGCAGCGAGGACAACGCCCCAGTGTTCAGCGTGTCTACAAGACACCCCCGCTACTTTGTTGAGGTACTAGTCCAAGGGGTTCCCATTAGGATGGAAATTGACTCGGGGTCCTCATATTCAATCATTTCCCAGAGGGAGTTCTTGGGAATTGCCCCCCACAAGTGACCCAAGCTCAAAGCATTGAGGTCCACACTACGGGACGTGCAAGGGAACAGTATTCCAGTGTTGGGGGTTGGAGAATTTCAGGTCAAATTCAAGGAGCACGCCGCGTCCCTTCCCCTAGTCGTGCTCAAAGGAGGAGATTGCAGCCTCCTCGGGACTCAATGGTTCCAGCCCCTGGGGTTGTTTATTGGGGGGGTGCACGCCGTTGGGACTGATCCAATTCAGGAGGTGTGCGAGGCACACCCGAAGTTTTCAAAAAAGGACTGGGGAAATTCAAGGGGCCCCCAGTGACTTTCGACCTGGACCCGGAGGTCCGCCCAATTCGCCTTAAACCACGCAGGGTGCCGTTCGCACTTAAGGACAAGATAGAGGCGGAACTGGACAAGTTGGTGGGCCAGGGGATCCTTGTGCCTGTAGATTCTGTGGAGTGGGAAACTCCAATTGTAACCGCTCTAAAGGCCAATGGGGAGGTCCGCATATGCGCCGACTACAAGTGCACCATCAACAAGGCGATTCGCCCGAATGCATATCCGGTGCCGGTAGTCAGCCATCTGCTGGCCAGGTTACACGGGGGAAAGTGTTTCGCTAAGCTCGACTTAGCACAGGCCTACCAGCAGCTCACGGTGTCCCCTGCCGCAGCTGCTGCGCAGACCATAGTCACCCATAAGGGGGCGTTCCAGGTGACGCGCCTCCAGTTCGGCGTGAATTCGGCGCCTGGAATCTTCCAGTCACTCGTGGAACGCCTCCTGAAGGGATTGGAGGGGGTGTTGCCTTATTTTGATGACGTGTTAATAACGGGGGGGAGTCGGGCTGAATTGGCCAAGAGGTTGGGGAAGGTCCTGACGATATTCGAAAAGGCGGGGCTGAGGTTGCGAAAGGACAAATGCGTCTTCTTCGCAACCGAGGTTGAGTTCCTAGGGTTTTGTGTGACTCCTGAGGGAATAAAACCATCCATGTCCAAAGTGGCAGCCATTAAGAAAGCCCCCCCGCCCCACCTCCAAGCCCGAGTTGCAGTCGTTCCTAGGGCTGCTCAACTTCTACCACTCCTTCCTCCCCCGAAAGGCAGCGGTGGCTGAGCCGCTACACAAACTGCTAAAGAAAGACCAGGCATGGAAGTGGGGCGATGACCAAGAAACGGCATTTGACGAGCTGAAAAGCCTCCTGGCGTCCGACGCTATACTGACCCATTTCAACCCCAAACGCCCCGTAGTTCTGATCTGTGATGCATCTCCAGTGGGGGTGGGGGCGGTGCTGTGCCACGTGTTGGAAAACGGAAGGGAGGCCCCGATAGCATTTTACTCCAGGTCCCTGTCCCAAGCAGAGAGAAACTACGCACAGACGGACAGGGAGGCACTAGCAATAGTCGCGGGGACGAAAAAATTTCACGATTTTCTGTACGGCCGCCCCTTCACCATTGTAACAGACCACAAGCCCCTGCTAGGCATTTTTACCGCTGATAAGCCCACCCCACAGATCCTGTCTCCGAGGATGCTCAGGTGGGCCATCTTTCTCAACGCGTATCAGCACGCGTTGGTCTACCGGCCCGGAAAAGAGATCAGCCATGCGGACGCCCTATCTAGGTCTCCCCTCCCCCTAACGCCCAGCCAGGTGAGCATGGGGGAGCGGGACCATCAGGTTCTCATGATAGAGGTGCTGGATTCGCCCCCCGTAGTGCCTGCCGACATTGCCAAAGCAACAGAGAAGGACAAAACGTTAGCGACAGTCAGCTCCTGGCTGCAGAAAGGGTGGCCCGCGTCCTCCCCAGCGGAGGAGTTCGCTCCATTTTTCAGGAAAAAGCTAGAACTGTCTCTAGAGAGGGGGTGTCTCTTGTGGGGGCAGCGGGTGGTGATTCCCACTTCCCTTCGGCCGCGGGTGCTCAAACTGCTGCACGTCAGCCACCCCGGCATCGTGCGATCTAAGGCGCTGGCCCGGAGTTACTTCTGGTGGCCCCAGCTGGACGCCGACATCGAGCACATGGTCAGCACTTGTGAAAGTTGCCAATGCTCCAGACCAGAGGAGGCCCGCCTTCCCCACAGGGAATGGGACGCGGCTAAGGGGCCATGGTCCCGGGTACACATTGATTTCGCGGGCCTGTTCAGAGGCACCCTGTTCCTCCTTGTAGTGGATGCTTTCTCCAAATGGTTGGAGGTTATCCCAGTCACGAGCACCTCCTCGGCCCAGACCATTAGGCATTTATGGAGGCTCTTTTCCACGTTCGGCATACCCGACACCTTAATTAGTGACAACGCTAGTTGTTTCACGTCCTCCGAGTTTAGGGCATTCATGGAGATTAACGCCGTCCGGCATATCACCTCCGCCCCGTTCCACCCGGCCACCAACGGCCAAGTAGAGCGCCTCGTCCACACCACGAAGGACGCGTTGCGGCGCATGGGCCCAGGGGACCTGAACCTACAAGTCTGTCAGTTTCTGCTAGGGTACAGGGTGACCCCGTTGGCGTCAGGATACTCCCCCGCAGAGCTCTTAATGCGCAGGAAACTGACCACCATCCTTACTAGGCTAGACCCCACGAGGGTAGAGGACAAAGGAAGGAACATCGGGCTAGAGGCTACCAAGAGTTTCAGTGTAGGCGCCCCCGTGCATTGCAGAAATTACGCCAGCACGGGCCTAGCCTGGGTACCGGGCGTAGTTGTAGAGCAAACTGGCCCCGTATCGTACCGCGTGGAAACCAGCACGGGGCTCCTGTGGAGGCGGCACGCGGACTAGCTCCGACGCAGGGTCTCCGATGAGCAGGCCACAGTCCAAGCAGAGTATAAGTCAGCGTTAGGGTTCTCCCCCACCCGTTCAGCCCAAGGGGGAGGGAAGGGGGACCGCGGGCCCCCACCAAGGGGGGAGGAGGATATCCTCATAGATACCCTGGGGGATCTTTCCGAGGAGGAGGAACCCGACCCGATACATATCTCGCGGAAGGTCCCCACAAATGCGGGTACCCCCACTAAGTTAGATTTTGATTTCCAGAACCGGGGGGGGGGGTTTCGGAGTGGTCCCCCACCCGTCCAAGCGAGAAGAGGGGTTTTTCGTTAGCCCCGACGGCCCCCGGTCTGCCCACAATGGAGTTTTTCCCTTCCCCTAAGGCCGCCAGGCAGCGGCAAACCACTAATGAGTCTCCCTCTCCCATTTCAGGACAAGGGTCCAGGGAACAAAGAAGCAATAACGCCCCCGGGGGGGGCAGCCCTCGTCACGGCCCAAACGCACATGCAACAAGCCATCTTGGCTGAGAGACTTCGTCTCATCCTAGGGGGGAGGGATGTTGTGTTCTGTAAAGCTGTGCCTTTAACAATGTACCTTTGCCATGTGTTATCAATGTAACCTTTCTGTGTGCAACATTATAACCATCAGCTGTATCAATGTAAACCTGATAAGGGGACGCGAGCTAGTGACCACCAGAGGGCAGTAGCGAGCGTCCAGCTCTCATGGCTCATATTCACCTGGTTCAGCAGCGCGGGAAGATTCCCCGCCACCTCTTCACCTGGTCAAGAAGGGCGTGACCTCCTACGACGTCACGCAGGCAGCAACCAATAGTCTGTCGACGAGCCACATTCAAATGTATAGCCAGCTGTATATATTGAGCTACCCATCCGCCATTACCACATGTTCCTCCGGATCATCATGCAATAAACCTGTGTTAAGCCAACCCTTCGGCTGTTTCATTGTCTTTGGTCCCTTACACTAAACTGATGATAGCTTCACACTATCACTAGGAGAGGTTACAGATATAAATTTTCATCTAATGCTAACTTTATGCAATGGTTACACAATTGTAAAGCCATAGAATCTGGAAGGATAATAGACAGTGTGAAGTCTGCTGTATGAATTACTAAAGTTGGCTAGTCCAGTATTATCTGTGAGTGCTAAGGAAGAAACCATCAGGAGTCTGTCAATATATGCATTATAGTGAGGCAATGAGCAGAGATAATAAGGTCAGGCTAAGGTCAGTTAACACGGAACAGGTGCAAACAATCATCTAGCTCAGCTTTGCTGTGATTGACAGTTAATAAGATACATTGTAACCTTAAGTGTTTTGCTTCCTGTAGAAATAGAAGTTGCCTATCCTGTGTATTATGGCAATGGAGATATTAGCTAAAGATATAAGGGATGATTTAAATATAGAAGGGATTATGGGTAATAAAGTGAGAATGTATGCGGACGATACATTGCTTATGGTGAAACATCCGGAGTTGGTAATGGACAGGATTAAAGATCATCTACAGGTATTTGAAGCTATAACTGGACTAACGATAAATTGGGATAAATCAGAATTGATGTTGTGCAATTTGGGGGTAGGTGAGATGGACAAGATAGTGGAAGTGTTTAATATACAAATTAAAGATAAGTTGAAATATTTGGGGATAACTATTTCAAACAAATTAGAAGAACTTAAACGATTGAACTATGACAGCTTGAGAGCTGAATTCAAGAATAAAATACAAGAGTTTCAGAAGTTGAAGCTGTCATGGTTCGGAAGGATTTCAATTTGTAAAATGATATTGCTACCAAAGATTAATTTTTTATTTGATGCATTAGCGATCCATTTGAAGGAGAAGGAAATTAATGAGTTTCAAAAGATGTTTAATTGTTTCTGTAACGGAGGTAAAAAATCTAGACTTTCAAAGAAGCTCTGGTATCTGTCTCAGAAAGAAGGGGGTCTGGGCATGCCAAATTTGTTAACATATTATCGTGCATTTCAAATTAAGAATGTTGTGAAAATTTTGGCAAGAGAAAAGACAATTTGGGAGCAAATGGAGATGAAAGAATATAGAAATATTGGCAATATGATTTTTTTTGGGAATAAAGGATAAATTGAAAAGGCCAAACAATACTATGATGAGAGGTCTCATGGAAGTGTGGAAGAAGGTAAAGATAGATATGGTCCCAAACCTTTCTCCAATTTTGGAATTGACTGATATGGTGTGTTTCCCAATAAAATTAGATAAGGAAAAAAAGGAAATATTGGTTAAAGATGGGGTGTTTTTACTGAAGGACTGGTTGAAAGCTTGCGATGATGATACTAAGAGAGAAAAAATATTTGAGAAGTTAAATTTGGATTGGTTTCAGAAATTAAGGGTGGATAATTGGAATAAAAAATATAAAAGAGAAATAGGGATAGACAGAATTAAGACGGAATTCGAGGAATTGGTAATAAAGATTAGAAAAGGGGAAAGAGGTATTAAGGGTCTTGTAAGTAAACTTTATACTATATTGAATAAGGATAAAGATTCACAGGAAGACCTGAAACGTAAGTGGGAACAAAATTTGAACATAAAAATTGGGGAGGTTCAATGGAGAAATAAATGGAAAAAGAGGATCATGAGAACAATGTCTGTAAGAATTAAAGAACATAATTTTAAAATGTTATGGCAATGGTACTTGACACCACTAAGGATTTACCAGATGGATAATAAAAGAGATAAGTTATGTTGGAGATGTAAAGAAACTGATGGAACATATGAACATATGTGGTGGAGTTGTAAAAAAATAAGGGATTTTTGGGGAAGAATTGAAGGGGAGTTTGGTGAAATATTGGGTAAAAACGTTAAGTTGGAGTCAGGTACCATTCTTTTAACAAATGTGGAAGGTTTGGGTTTGGATAAGGAGGAAAAAGAATTATTGGAAATTGTACTAACTACTGGTAGACAATGTATAGCTAGAAATTGGAAAAACGATGTAGATATTGTTGTGTTCTGATGGTTTTATCTTACACATGGATTACAATGTATCTGAGCCAATGTAACCTTGCCTATAGCAACAATGTAACCTTCAGCTGTATCATATAAACCCTGTAATAGGACGCGAGCTAATGACCACCAGCTGGCAGCAGCGAGCGTCCAAGCTCTCTTGGTCCGAACTCATCAAAGGCAACAGCGCGGGAAGTTTTCCCGCCACCATCTACACCTGGACAAGAAGGGCGTGACCCGCAATGACGTCACGCAGACAGTAGCCAATGGGCTACCATGGCACCACGTTCAAATGTATTACTACTGTATATAAAGAGCTATCGATCCGCCATTACCTCATGTTCCCTCTGTCCACGATGCAATAAACCTGAGTTAACCCAGCCCGAGGCTGTGTCCTGTGTCTTGGTTTACATACACCAAATTGGCGACGAAGGTGGGATGATGGATCCCCACGGAACAGCCAGGGCACAGAGCGGGTTCAACATCACCAAACCGCAAGACTGGGAGCTGCTTGAGATGGACTTCCAGGCGGCACTGGTGGAACTCAGAGTCAAAGGAGACGACGAGGAGAGGAAGAGGGCCATCCTCACCAGAATGCTCGGGATGGAAACCAAGCGGACGCTGGTGGGCATAATCGCTCCGAAGAAGGTGAGCGAATTTAAGGCGGGCGACATCATGAAGCTGCTGCGAGAGCGGTTCTGCCCCTCGAGGGCAATGTTTCCCGCTCGGAGCGCGTTTTGGAGGCGAGTCCAAGCGCCGGATGAGTCGGTTGAGGCATTCGTGGCCGCCATGAGGATAGCCGCCGCCCCCTGTAAATGGGGCGACATCCTAGAGATGGCCCTCAGGGACGGCGTGTTGTGTGGCCTGAAAGACAAGGAGGTACAGCGCAGCTTGATGAACAAGGAGCCGCCACCCACGCTGGCAGAGGTCGTAGAGGCCGCGGAAGCCGCAGAGTCCACGAATGCTGGAGTGGACGAGATGCACCAGTGGCGTGAGTGGCGTCCTAGAGCCGGCAAGGCGGAAAATTCGGTGCACGGGAAGTCCGGACAGTCGGTGCACGCAACTCGACGGGCCTCAAAGTCGTCTACGGAAGGCAGCGACGGCGAGGAGGTCCAGAAGGTCCGAAAGGGTGGTCGACGCTGCGAGGGTTGCGGAGCGGCCCATGAGCGCGCGAGATGCCCGTTCAGGAAGGCCGAGTGTTACACCTGCGGCCGTCGGGGGCACATCGCTAAGGCATGCAGAAAACGGAAAGAGGGCCGGAGGCAGTCACAAGACCGTGCGGCCAGACCGGACCGTCCAGCGAGGCCCAAAGATGGCGCCCAGACCACGAGGAAGCAGGACGGCGTGGGCCGCGTCTCGGACGACAGCGAGGACGACGCCCCAGTGTTCAGCGTGTCCGCGGGACAGTCCCATTACTTCGTTGAGGTATTAGTACAAGGGGCCCCTATTAAGATGGAAATTGACTCGGGGTCCTCCTATTCCATAATTCCCCAGAAAGAGTTCCTGAAAATCGACCCCCACGTGCGGCCCAAACTTAAAGCGTTGAGGTCCACGCTACGAGACGTACAGGGAAACAGCATTCCGGTGTTGGGGGTCGGGAAATTTCGGGTCAATTTTAAGAGACATTCTGCGGAACTGCCCCTAGTTGTCCTCAAGGGGGGAAGCTGTAGCCTCCTAGGGACACAGTGGTTTCAGCCCTTAGGTTTGTTCATAGGGGGGGTGCATACCGTGGGGGGGGACCCAATACAAGCGGTTTGCGATGCGCATCCCGCCGTTTTTAAGAAAGGACTCGGAAAGTTCAAGGGACCCCCTGTAGCTTTCGACATAGACCCGGAGGTCCGCCCGATTAGACTCAAACCGCGCAGGGTGCCGTTCGCACTCAAGGACAAGATAGAGGCGGAACTGGACAAACTGGTGGGCCAGGGGATTCTTATTCCTGTTGATTCCGCGGAGTGGGAAACTCCAATTGTAACGGCTCTAAAGGCTAACGGGGAGGTGCGCATTTGCGCTGATTATAAGTGTACAATTAACAAGGCGATCCGCCCTAATGCATACCCGGTGCCAGTGATCAGCCACCTTTTGGCCAGGCTGAATGGGGGAAAGTGTTTCGCTAAACTCGATTTGGCACAAGCCTATCAGCAACTTCCTGTGACCCCCGCCACGGCCGTGGCACAAACAATAGTTACACATAAAGGAGCGTTCCAGGTGTCGCGGTTACAGTTTGGCGTGAACTCGGCACCCGGCCTTTTTCAGTCGCTTGTGGAACGCCTCCTGAAGGGCCTGGAGGGGGTGTTGCCTTATTTTGATGACGTGTTGATAACAGGGGGGAGTGAGGCTGAACTGGCAAAGAGGTTGGACAAAGTACTGACCGTGTTCGAGAAAGCGGGGCTGAGATTGAGGAAGGACAAATGTGTTTTTTTCGAAACCGAGGTCGAGTTTTTAGGGTTCCGGATCACACCCGAGGGGATTAAGCCGTCTAAATCCAAAGTAGCAGCCATTAAAAAGGCCCCTCGCCCCACATCCAAAACCGAGCTACAGTCCTTCCTGGGGCTCCTCAATTTTTACCATACATTCCTCCCGCGGAAGGCGTCCGTGGCCGAACCGCTCCATCGGTTACTTAAAAAGGAGGAGCCATGGATGTGGGGTGACGAGCACGAGAGGGCGTTCAAAGAGCTAAAGCAACTCCTAACATCTGAGGCAATCCTGACGCACTTCGACCCCAAACGGCCAGTGGTCCTAGTCTGTGATGCATCCCCGGTGGGGGTGGGGGCGGTGCTTTGCCACGTGTTGGAGGACGGAAGGGAGGCCCCGGTAGCGTTTTACTCAAGGTCCCTGTCCCAAGCGGAGCGAAATTACGCACAAACCGACAGGGAGGCGTTAGCAATAGTAGCGGGAACCAAAAAATTTCACGATTTTTTGTATGGCCGCCCGTTCAAAATCGTGACCGATCACAAGCCACTGTTAGGGATTTTCACGGCAAGCAAGCCCACGCCGCAGATCCTGTCCCCGAGAATGCTGCGCTGGGCTATTTTCCTCAACGCATACCAACATGAGTTGGAGTACCGGCCCGGAAAGGAGATCAGCCATGCTGATGCACTTTCGAGATCCCCTTTGCCCTTGTCGGACGACCAAAAGGCGAGAGTAGAAAGAGACCGCCAGGTGTTGCTAATTGAGGTTTTAGACGCACCCCCAATAGTACCAGCCGACATTGCTAGGGCGACAGGCAAGGACAGAACGCTGGAGAAAGTTAGTTCATGGGTACAGAAGGGGTGGCCGGCATCGTCCCCGAGTACGGAGTTCGACCCTTTCTTTCGGAAAAAGCTAGAGTTGTCCCTAGAAAGGGGGTGCCTTTTGTGGGGCCAGCGGGTGGTGGTCCCTACGCCCCTGCGGACGAGGGTGCTCGAACTGCTGCACGTCAGCCACCCGGGCATAGTTCGTTCGAAGGCGCTGGCCCGGAGTTACTTCTGGTGGCCACAGCTGGACGCGGACATTGAGCACATGGTCGGCACTTGCGAGGCATGCCAGGGATCCCGACCTGAGGCGGCCCGTCTTCCGCATAGGGAATGGGACACAGCAAGGGGGCCATGGTCCAGAGTGCATGTAGATTTCGCTGGCCCATTCCGAGGAACCATGTTTCTCCTGGTGGTGGATGCGTTCTCCAAGTGGCTGGAGGTTATCCCAGTAAAGAGCACGTCCTCCGCCACGACAATTAGCCGGCTAAGGAGAGTCTTTTCCACGTTCGGTTTACCCGACACTTTAGTCAGCGATAACGCTAGTTGTTTCACCTCCGCTGAGTTCGGAGCATTCATGGAGGCAAACGCCATTCGGCATGTCACATCCGCACCGTTTCACCCGGCCACGAATGGCCAAGTGGAACGGCTGGTGCGTACAACAAAGGAGGCGCTGCGGCGCATGGGCCCGGGGGACCTAACTCACCAAGTATGCCAGTTCCTCTTAGCGTATAGGGTAACCCCCTTAGCGTCAGGCTACTCGCCGGCAGAGCTCTTGATGCGGCGAAAACTGACCACGATCCTGTCCAGGCTAGACCCGACGAGAGTCGAGGATAAAGGAAAAAACATAGGGTTGGCAGTCTCGAAAGGTTTCGCCGCCGGTGACCCTGTTCACTGCAGGAACTATTCCAGCGCAGGGCCAGCCTGGGTGCCAGGGACGGTTGTAGAACAGACGGGGCCAGTGTCGTACCGGGTCGAGACTAACACCGGCCTCCTCTGGAGGAGGCACGCGGACCAACTGAGGCACCGAGTGAGTGGGCCAGTCAGTGGGGCTCAGCAACAGGATTCAGCGTTAGGGTTCTCCCCCACCCGCTTAACCCAAGGGGGAGACAGCAGTGGACAACAGTCCCAAGCAAGGGGGGAAGGCAGAAGCAGCGGCCCCGACTCATACCCTTTTGATACGCCAGTCCTATCAGGGGCCGGGGAAGGGGGAGAGGAGTTCGCGACCGCTGCCCCCGATTGTAATTTTGATTTTGCGAGCCGGGGGGGGGTTTCAGGAGTGTTCCCCCACCCATCCAAGCGAGAAGAGGGGTTTTTCGTTAGCCCCCAGTGCCCCCGGTTCCTCCCTAAGAAAGAGCACACCTCCCAACAACGCCGCGGAGCCGCGGCAAGTCACTAACGAGTCTCCCTCTCCAATTACAGGACAGGAAACCAGGGGACAAAGAGAAGGTAGCAAACCCGGGGAGAGGCAGCCCGCATCGAGACCCCAGCGTGTTCGAAATAAGCCATCTTGGCTGAGAGACTTTGTCTCCTAAGGGGGGGGGGAGTGTGTTTAAGTGTGGGCTCGAGACTTTGTCTCGTCCTAGGGGGGAGGGGTGTTGTGTTCTGATGGTTTTATCTTACACATGGATTACAATGTATCTGAGCCAATGTAACCTTGCCTATAGCAACAATGTAACCTTCAGCTGTATCATATAAACCCTGTAATAGGACGCGAGCTAATGACCACCAGCTGGCAGCAGCGAGCGTCCAAGCTCTCTTGGTCCGAACTCATCAAAGGCAACAGCGCGGGAAGTTTTCCCGCCACCATCTACACCTGGACAAGAAGGGCGTGACCCGCAATGACGTCACGCAGACAGTAGCCAATGGGCTACCATGGCACCACGTTCAAATGTATTACTACTGTATATAAAGAGCTATCGATCCGCCATTACCTCATGTTCCCTCTGTCCACGATGCAATAAACCTGAGTTAACCCAGCCCGAGGCTGTGTCCTGTGTCTTGGTTTACATACACCAAAGATATACAGATCGGAGAATGGTATAAGGAATTGTGGAGTCTAGCATTGAATGATAAATTGACTTGGGAGATTAAAGTGAAACGAGATAATTTAAAAGAGAATAGGTTTTGGAATATATGGAAACTGTTTGTGGAGCACTCTCTCACGGTAAATGATTGCTCAGGACCTGTACCATCTCAAAGAGGTTTTTGGATTTAAAATAGAAACTAAACTCTCCGGGCATTGTACATATTCACAGGGTGATTTGTAAGTACTAAAAAACAATAGAGGTAGTACAGAAAGCTCTTATTGTTTGATTGTGTAATATTCTATATTGTGGTATCTAATAATGATGGTTATATGGTAAATAATTAGCTCAAGTATTGTTAGGTGCTAGCCTCTATGAATGTGAGTTAATATTGTGTTGATGTTATTTTTGAGTTATTATTGTATTGTATTGTTACTGTTTGCTTTTTTTTGTTTGTCTGTCAAAAAATTTAATAAAAATCATTTTTAAAAAAATACAATTTAGCAATAAGCCACACCTTGAAAAAAAGAAAAAAGAAATAGAAGTTGCTTGCACAGCTTGTTTTGCAGAGCTAGCAGAGCAGAAGCACAGAAGCAGCAGAACAGAGCAGAGCAGAGCTGAATAATGCTGAATGTAATGTTTATTTACTTGGGCTGTAAATGTTAATATACCAGTTTGATTTAACCAAGTCTGGTGTATAGTCTTCTTTCTTGAACCTATTGCAACTCAGATGGCTACAACACTCACTCAAAAACTAACAGAATCATGCATTCGTTTCCTTATTTCCCAATAGAACCCTTTCTCTACACTCCTAGATAGTTTGATTACTTGATGAGCAGGGCTTCTGGGAATTGAAGTCCAGGAATATCTGGAAAGCCAGGTTTGAGAGCCCCTGAGCTATGAAATTGGGTATATTCAAGGCCATATTTTTTTCTAAACTATCCTCATTACATTGGAAAAATGATGCCATCTCCTCCTTTCTAAGCTTCTTCAGACTTCTTTCTTCTCCCAAACTAAAACCCAATCGAGCCAGAACTATGGAGGACTTCAATTTTCTTTGTACTACACTCAATCTACCTGTCAATGTCACAATTCTCAAAGCCAAGCTTTCTTGTCTTTGAGTTGCAAAAAAATCATCTTTGGACCCCTGCAAAGAACCTACCCTTTCCTTAGTTCCATTGACAAATGAGGAATTATTTAATACTTCTGCTCTGTTCTTTCTTCCATTATATTTAATTCTTCCAATAAATCTCCCAAGAGTCCTCCTTTTTATCTCATTGTTTACTGTCTATGGTGCAAAATCATGTTATTTGTTTAGCGTCTTATGTCGTTCAAAGAGGTGGGGGTCTTTTTCCCTTGCCAGTTCACATGCCTTCTTTGTTATTTCATCTTCTCTCAGTAATGAGCCCAAACCCTCAAGTTATAAGATCCTGTGTAACTTACAAAAGGTTTTGATCTATCTTTTATATTCTTGTTTATATCTTGGTTTAAGCATAGCTTCCTCATGCCTCCCATGACTAGTTTCCTCTTTGATAATTAGAGTACTATTTATGAAACATGCACATCATTTCCATGACAATAATTTATAGCAGGTCTGAATTTCCCTCCTTTCTACAAAGCCTTCATTATAAGTCATCAAGCCCATTTCCTGACAGCTCTGTCTGGAAGAGGCAGGGGATGGATGTGTTCAGCAGTGATTTCCTTTTATCTTGAGTCCAAACCCACGTAAAGAAAGTGAAAGGAAGAGGGCAATAAAGAAAATGCTAGTTAAACAATGCAATCTTTAGAACCGGGCAAGCTTGCCTATGTTCACATCAAATTGCCTTGGGAATGAGGAGGGTTTTCTATTTTTTTATGCCAGAAGCACTACGGTACAGTTAATATATTAGACTAGCAGGAGTACCCGGCTTTGCTCGGGGTGGACCCATTCTGGGGTGAGGAGAGTCCTGGGCCTGGCGCCCCAACCCACTGCCTTCCCTGCAGGCAGCCTTCCAGTCTGTAGGCCCCTGTTGCCACAGAAACAGCAGTCTCTTCTCCCCCAGGCCTACCAGCAAGGCTGCAGCCACTGCCAGTGGCCCTTCCACACTGACCATTGCCCTCCGCCACTGCCTCCCAGTCACCTCACATACACACCTGCATCGGACCTCGGATCCAATCCTGCATTCACTCACGCGTGCGCACACAGACACACACACTCTCTGTCTCTGTCTCTGTCTCTCTCTCTCTCTCTCTCTCTCTCACACACACACACACACACACACTTCCCCTGTCCCTTTCTCTCTCTCTCTTACACACACACACACAGCACCAACTTACCCCAAATCCTCCCTCTCACCTGCTCTGTTGTGATCACAGGGGTGAATGGCTCGGCGTTCCGCTGTTCCCGCTGGCCTGGGGAACAGCGCATGCTGGGACTGGGCGAGTACTGTGTTGAGGCAGCATATAGGGTGGCCGCAGGCATTGCCCAGGAGCCATTGCCTGCGCCAAGAGCGACCTCTCCGGCTCTGGCCTTGGGCTAGAGTTTCCCAATCTTCTATCCATTTTTAAAGGTGGGTAATTCACTATTTGCTCATCATTGTCCTGGCTGTTTCTTCAGGATTCACATATGTTCTGAAATAAACCTTTTTCATTTATTTTTAATCTAGGAGGATGAAATGGTAGCTAAAAAGGTGGTTCATATTTGATGCAAACATCTGCTAGGTGGTTGACCTTATGAATAATAGTTGGTTTCAGCCATCCAATAATGATTCTATAGCCTTCATTGAGCACTCAATGAGCGCAAAGCATGGGGTAGATAATTTTCCCCCCAAAACCACTGTGAAAGCCAACATATTAACTTTAGGCTTGGGAGATCCATGTGCAATCTCTCTCTCTCTTCAGAAATACCACTGTGGAACAAGTGACTTTGGGGAAGTCAAGTGACTTTGGGGAAATTACCCTCTTCCAGTATAGCCTACCTGAGAGAGTTGTTGGGAGGATAAAGCAGGGAGACCCATGTATGCCACACTGAGTAGAAGCAAGATATAAATGTATCAGTTTATATTGTGTCCAGGAGGCAAAGGCAAAGCATGGCCCAAGGCACACATTTAATTGAATCGTTTATTCTAAAATAAATGGCAAGTTTCTAGTAAGCAGATAGTTCTGGAGCTGAGAAATCTGAATGGTATCAGTAACTGGACAGCCTTGTCTGATTACCCAAGCCACAACCAAAAATTTGCTCTTCACATTAAATCTCCCAGGGAGAAATACCTTCCCTTGATGTGAACTCTTGCTTTCAAGGAGCCACCTATTTCCCAAGGAGATGAACCCTAGAACAGACTGCTTCCTCTCAGCATCAATCCTATGGTCTCAGAGGTGTTCTAGCCTCTAATAATATCCTCCCTCTATCCAGGGGTTCTGACTTTCATCCCCTTGAGAGTCCTAAGCCACAAAAACATTTTCTTTAATAAGCTCAAGATGTTCACTGGCAGGAATATGAAACAAACACATAGTAAATATTATTATTTTGCAACCTAATTTTCAAAACACACATCCAGTGCTTCCTCCCATGGTTTCCAAACAGTCACCTCACCAATCCTTTTATCCAAATAATACTGACACTCTTAGAGTCATCGCCTTCTTCTTCTTCCCTAAAGGACTCAACTGCAGCAAGACCTATGGTGGATATGGTATTAGCTGACATGGTTTGTGGAGAAGATGCCAACTGGGAACTTTTGCCCCAGGCTAAATTGCTTTATATTTTATAGCACTTTGGTTTTTTCCTAAAATGCACATTTGTGTACACATTTCCCCCAAATTTGTTCTCTCCCATCTACATTTTTATATGCACTTTTGGAGCCAAGAACTGAATTACAAAATTTAGGAGTGAATGATCAAAGTACAGCTGTGTTCTGATATTTGCATTAGTTCAGGAAGCTTGCGTTCGGCCAGTTTGCATAAAAATGAATACTGAATGAAACCCTCCAACATACCTGCCACTTAATATCATGTGAATGAAGCAAACAATGACAGACATCTTGTTCTTTTGAGACCCGATATTGGATCACCTCCAAAACACGCCATCTGCTGCATATAGAACAGAGGATTGGAGAAGGACTTTGCTTTAATCCAGCAAGTTCTTCTTGTGTTCACATGTTCTTTATTCATCAAAGCATGATACAAGTGTGATTTCTGTAATGCCATCACTTTTCCTCATGTAATTTCCTGTTTTCTGTTGCAAGTGAGAAAGAGGAACCAGCATAGAAAGTGCTTTTCAATTTTTAAAGTTATTATTGAATTTCAGCTCAGTTCATTTTTTATACTTCTATACACAGTAAAATTAGGGCTTCATTTTCTTAGGGAGTTTGATGTTCTGGTAGAAATACAAAGCAGCCAGCATAACAGGGCCAAACAACTTTATTAGGCAGTCAGAACATGGGGAGATGGCACAGCACTGCTCAATATATACACTCAGAAATGGATACATTTGGGCGGGAAGCGACAGGAAGGGGAGTGGGGTAACCTGGAGGTTATCGGACTGGAGTGAAGACTGTACAGGCTACATAGTTTAGGCGGGAACGCAGTCCCGTGATATTTCAAGACCAAGAAGAAGGAGACAAAATGGAGGATCGTGTTAATCCCAATTATTTCACAAAACGTTACAGCATAAAATGTATTCAAACACAACAGGGAGAAAGAAAACATGAGTGTCACATGCTCTAGCTTCACCTGAAATGAATTCCCACATGTTTTCTCACATGCTTTTGCATTTTGTTTTCCTGTTCTTTATTGTGTTTATGCAGAAACATCCAAAAGTTACAACGAATTACCACGGGGAACAAGATCAGCGAGAGGTCATGCCAGAATAATTTTTATAGACTGTGATGACTCTGTGTAGGGAAATATAGCAAAGCAGATTTTTTTAAAAAAATCAGCTCAAAGAAGATCCACAGTCGAGCTGACACCAAGATATTACCTCAAGAGAAATGTGAGGTGAATTTTAAGATCTCTCCTCTGACAAAACATCTGAGGAGATTTGACGGAAGCCAAAGGAGTTATCATGACACTGACTTCATGCTCTTTGGAACTCCTGAGGGAAAGGGTTGGGGCGGGCGAAGAAAAATCTCTCAGGTGCAGAGGAGCTGAATTAAATAATAAAATACACAATCGTTAATGTTTGGCAACTTTATCCACTGTGTGTTTAAAGCAGGGGTTCCCAACCTTTTCAAGATGGGGCCCAGGTCACACTCTCTCAGTTAGCTTTGAGGGCCAGATGGCCATTTCCCATGCCTGCACAATGGGGGTGGCCATTTTATCCCAATGGCTTCAAAGGGGTGGCCATTTTGTTTCTCAAATGCCATTGGAGAGTTGGGGAGCCACATGAAATGGCAAGATGGGCTGGATCTAGCCTACAGGCTTTAGGTTGGGAACATGCTGGTGGAATTGGTCTGTGTTTTGTTTACACATTTTAATTATAATGACCACTCTGTGCGAATCTGAAGACAGAATAATCATGTTAATTATCAATTAATTATTGTTTTCTTATTGCATCTATTTCCCATTTTTCTTCAGCACGCGGCTGTTTTCTCTCTGGTTTATCATCGCACCAACCCAGTTAAGTAAGTCACACTGAAAGGGTGTGACTTATCCAAGGTGACCCAGCAAGTTTCAATTGAATTTGAGTCTCCTAAGTCTAAAGACAGCACTCTAAGCACACCACCAGCAACCCACTCATGTCTATAGTTGGTGGTAAAATACCAACTTCATCACCATGATTAAGGTATCTGAAATGACACAGATTGGTTTCCCATGAAAGGTGTACATCAGTGTTTCCCAAACTTTGGTTCTTGGACTCCATTTCCCAGAAGCCTAAGTCAATTCCTCAAAGCACTGATCAGCCAATATACTGACTTAGGCTTCTGGGAATTGAAGTCCCCTGTGGGGCATGGGGCCTACTTTGGGAACCACTGGTGTACATTATATTTAGACATTGTTAAAACTGTTGTATCATCAAGAACATTTTAAAAATAGCTGTGATAGATCGTATGAAGGCCTATTCTAGTCCAAAAGTGAATCACATGTTTTTTAGACTTCTATTTGCTTGCTTGTTTCCTCAATTTGTACACACCTATGGAGTTCTACCAGCTAGTCAGGTAAGACAAATGAAAGGGATGCACCTATCTATCAGTATAGTTCCTCATGGTGGCTAACAGATAAATAAAACAAAATGCACAACAAAAGTTGACACCATGAAAATAAAGATGTAAATATAAGAAAGGAGAGGGGCTGGAGAACTGATATCAGCAAAAACTTCTCCAATACCTTTTGAATTAGCAAGTGTACAGATAAAAGATGGACAAAATTGCTAATGAAAAACAATTGGTTGTAGATTTTTTTTTGAAAAAATTTATCATGGTTCATAGAGAAATGATAGATAATCTAGGTTCCAAATTCTACACACATTACTCCATAAAGAAAAAGTTAAAGCCGTTTTGGTTTTCCAATAGTGTTAGTGGGAGGCTGGCGACTTGAAGTACTGTATGAGTCTAAGAAACCAATAAGCTTGTTGCCTTAATCCCTGGTTGGAACATTTTTCTTCTACCATTAGAAATTTCCACAGATCCTGGAGAACCTGATTTTCAATTGTCATCTAGATACCATTTCTATAATCCTTCTCTTCAACATCAATTTTGCTGTTTCCTCTTGTGCTTCCTTCCCAATGAATTGTGACAGAAGAGCAGAGACTAGAGACTAGAATTATTTTTGGCAGGTTTCTGATATATTGGAGGGAAACAATTCTGTTAGGTTGGATTTTCAGGCCTTTGGAAATTACAGAGTTAGAAAGCAGAGACATAATAATAATAATAATAATAATTTCATGTCAGAAATTATCCTGGGTTGAAAGGATTTTTGTGGAAGAAACTCTGCTCAGAGAATGCCCAAATGAGGCTCCTTTCATGTCCCTAAGAGCTGGGACAGAAATAGGTGCTCAATCCATCATGCAGTACCCGGGTCTTGAACTGCAGTGAGCTTCTTAACCACTGAGCCCCCACAGCCCTTAGACATATAATAACCAACTGCTGTTCTTATCCCATTCCAACCAAACTTGGTGGAGATCAGGTTCTTCCTCCACACCAGTGTTTCCCAACCTTTGGTTTTTGGACTTCAATTTCCATAAGCCTAAGTAAATTCCACAAAGCACTGATCAGCCAATGTACTGATTTAGGCATCTGGGAATCATACCTGTCAAGTTTTGGATTTGGAAAGAAGGGAAATTTCCCAGCAAATAAGGGATACTTGACAGCTATGCTTATCCTGTGCTGCCCTCCAATGGTGGCAATAGGGCATTGCAGTCTAATTAATAAGGGATGATGGCGGGAAAGTGGGTAAAATAAGGGGTTTTCCCGGCCAATAAGGGATACTTGACAGCTATGCTGTGAATTGAAGTCTCCCTGTGCAGCATGGGTCCCATGTTGGGAACCACTGCTCTACACAGGCCAATGCTGGCTACCTTTGGAGGGCACAGGACCGAAGTGATGAGGGCACCTATGAGGGGATTTTTTGGTGGGGGAGTCTGGGCACCCAGGGCCAACAGCCTCCTCCTCTTTGGGCCAGGGGTGACCGTGTGGGGCTGTTTGAGATCTCTCTCTACCCACCCCACCCCCATTTCCCAGCCCTGAGCTTTCCTGGGAGCTACCCACAGGCCTCTCCGAGGAAGGTCAGCTGGGTTTGGCTGGAGAAAGGGAAGTGAGATGCCCTGCAGGCCTACCCTCCTGCAATGCCCCCCTGGTTTTGGGTGATCCCCAGATGCCGACCTGCCCCAGCTATTGCACTCATGGGGGCTCTTGTCCATGATCGCCTGGTTTGGGGCTGAGGAGAGGTCTGGCCCAGGGAAGCAACGGGAGGTGAGGGTATGTTGGGCGGCTGAGGGCAGTGCCTGGCTGAGCTCCACATCTCCAGCAAGGGAGGAAGCAGCAGTGGAGCACCCAGGTGAACGGTCTGGCCCCGGTGCAAAGGTGGATCCGCTGAGATGGAGAAGGAGAAGGGGGCAAGCTGGATGCTGCCTTCTCCCCCTTCCCTGATGACATGGGTCCCAATGGCCCCCATCCCCATGAACTGCTGTCTTGGCTGATGCCCCTCACTTAGTCCACCCGGTGTGTGGTGTCATGGTTTCCACATGCGACCTTGTCTTGATTTTAAGGTGACATTTGATTCATGTAATGTTAATACACATATTGTAAGTTTTCTTAGGTTTAGATAGCCAGCTCTCATATTAGAGCACATTGGAGTGCCAGGCTGGTAGTCTGACATAACAATGATGTATAGTTAGAATACTTGCCTACCCAAATGGAGGAGGGAAAAGTGAGTGTCCAGAACTGGGCACATTCCAAGAAACACACCTGCAGTACCCACGAGGGAGCAGAGTGACAGCTAGGTCACCTGACCACACCACGGGGGAGATGACATCTCCATTCCTGTCAATCAAACTAACTGCCAGGACACCTGCAAAACAGAACTTTCCCAGAGAAAGCAAAGGTGGGGGCCACATGTCAAACAGATGACACCTGCAAACTGTCCCGTTCTCATGGTAACCAAGGTGCTTTCCCATTAGATCACCACATTCCAAAGCTCTTTTTTTTCTTTAAAAAGGGCCCACTTTGAGCACTCAGCAGCACACTTCGGGGACCAGGGTGAAACCCTGGTCTCTCAACACCTTGAACTTGATTGCAGCGGGAGCCCTTGTCTGACAGCTCCCCAAAATGACTCTTTGGGGCTAAAGCTAAGCCATGAGGGCCAAAACTGCCCCAAACTCAAGAAGCTGAACCTGCTAGGGAGCTAGCAAGATTTTATTTCATTTATTTGTTTTATTAGCTTGTGTTTTATAGTGTAGATTATTGTAAGATCTGTATCCGGTATTGTTTTTCCTTCAATAAATCTTCAAAAGCCAGTCATGTTTGCCTGCCTTTGTAAAGAAGCAGAAGGAAAACCAGCAGAGCAGAAGCAGCTCCACTTGTTGTCATCACTTCAACAGACAGAAGGAGGTGAGAGGGGTTGCTCTATCTGTAAAGGGAGGGGAGGAGTAGCAGCACTAAGAAGCCTAGCTTCTGCCAAGTGATCAATATTACCTGCCATATGCAGAAGGCTACTCTGTCCCTGACCCCAGTAAATCGGGCTAGGGAGAGGAGTGCTCATTAAGGCAGCAGGACGCTGGATCTTAAGGTCCGCCCTGCCAAGAGTTCCCAAGAAATATTCTGGGTGCCCAATGTAGCCTTGGTGAGGCATGTTCCTCCCCCTATGTCCCTGATATGCGGCACTTGTGGATGGAGGGGAGACCTGAGCTGAGGGCATGGGCGAGCATGTGCACCCAGCAGGAGCAGTCGGAGAAGCCACTTTGCTGTTGCTGTGCAAGAGGAGGAGCAACAGGCTGGTTTTTCCCCCACACCAAGAGGAGCCTTGTTTTGAAGAAAAAACCGCTTGGAGCTCCTTCTCTTTCAGCCAACGAAAATGGTGAGGCGGCTTCTGTGGCTGCACCTGCCAGGTGTGCATGTGCACACATTGTCAATCCATGGATGGCCCCCACCTCCAGGAATGGCAGCCTTGGCCTCCCCCCCTCGCTTGGGCTGCATGGTGCATGGCACTTGCGGACAGAGGGAAGAGCTGAGCTGAGGGCATGGGTGCACACACGGCAGGAGTAGTTTTGCAAAGTGCCTTGCAAAGAGCAAGAGGAGGAGCAACAGGCCTCGTTATCAAAAGGTGCCAAAAAAAATTAACCAAAGAGCATTACATTGGTCAGATGAGTCAAACCATAAGCCTGCCTCTTGTTGGGAAAAAAAAAACAATTCACCCCGTCCCTTGGTTAATAAAATAAAATAAAAATAAAATAAAAATTCCACCCGCACCCAGTAGCACAAGATGCTGGGGCATGGTGGGACTATTTCCAGTAGCCCAATACCCCAGCAGGGCCCTGGCTCTACACTTTGAACCTACAGTATGTGCATTCTATGTCTTGGCAATGGGACAGTAAAATACTTTGTGCCAAACCTTCCCAAACACTAGTCAGTTAGTATTGTGGAAGATTAATTTTCATATAACTTTTTCTTCCCCTCCCTTGTAGCCTTTCTTCTATGGAACCTGGGAGGTCTGTGCATTGTGAAAGTCACATTATGCTAATGTATTAATGTCATGTAAATGTTTCCCAAGTAAACCACACTTTAATGTAAATTTGTTGGTTATGAACCTATTTCATTCTGGCAGGTCAGCTTGTTTGGTTTAGGCATAAAACAAATTAGTTTTCTCATAGCTCATTACAATGAGCCAACAAAAGGAGGGAAGAAACAAAGGAGACGTGAGGACGACCATTATTACAGGCTTAAAGTCATTTGTTTTGGGCTGTTGGGCCTCTCCCAGAGGCCACTGGAGTCTCCTGGGGTGGAAACCTTTGAGTGTTTTTGATCACGTACATGGGCCAAGAGATAAGCATTAATTTCATGTTTAAACAAGAAAGTTGAAAAATGACCCATGCCATATAACTCCATATCCCCCACAAAATCCAACATAAGATTCCTCATTGACTAACTCTTCCCAGGAAAAAAACAAGCTGTAATATATCCTTACATTGAATATCATTTTTCTCATAAGAATAAATCTACTTTTTCTTTTGTGTCCTGATCAAACCCTGGACTGCCAAAATGAAGCCACTTTCTGGGCTTTGTCATTGGCAAAACCTAAGTCCACATTGGTGCATGTTTCTGGCAGTAATCAGCAGACCACTAAATGAGCTGGATTCTGTATCTCTCTACATTCACAGTGTGTTGTTGTTGTCTACTAGAAGCCCCCACTTGAGCATGTTGGTCTTGCATTTAGGGACTCCAACCCTCAGTCTTTTCAGGGTCCTCCAAGTGACATAGGGGCAATTGATCATCCTTGTTGCCCATTTCTATACCTTCTCTAATTTGTTTGCATCTTTCTTAAATTGTGGTGCCAAGAATTGAACACAGTAATCTAGATTTGGTCTAACTAGTGCTGAATAGAGTAGGACTTGTACCTCAGGTTTCATTTCATTTCATTTCATTTAATATTTCTATACCGCCTTTCACAGACCGATGGCTGACTCAAGGCGGTTTACATAAGACATGAAATGACAAAACAGCTATTACAAATACACAGTTACATAGTTCAATTAATCAATCATTCAAATATAACAGTATGAAAATACAATAGGGAAAAAAGAAATAATAATAATAATAATAATAATAATAATAATAATAATAATAATAATAATAATAATAATAATAATAATAATAATAATAATAATAATAATAATAATAATAATAATAATAATAATAATAATAATAATAATAATAATAATAATGGCTCCTTCGCTGAACCAGGAAGGAGAAGAGAGGACCAGCAGCTGTGTCAAGGCAGGGAGAGGTGGCTGCAAAAGACCTTCTATCCACCCCCCTTCCCAAATGTCTCCTTCGCTGAACCAGGAAGGGGAAGAGAGGACCTGCAGCTGTGTCAAGGCAGGGAGAGGTGGCTGCAAAAGACCTTCTATCCACCCCCCTTCCCAAAGGCCTCCTTCGCTGAACCAGGAAGGAGAAGAGAGGACCGGCAGCTATGTGAAGGTAGGGAGGGGTGGCTGCAAAAGACCTTTTATCCACTCCCCTTCCCAAATGCCTCCTTCGCTGAACCAGGAAGGGGAAGAAAGGACCGGCAGCTGTGTCAAGGCAGGGAGAGGTGGCTGCAAAAGACGTTCTATCCACCCCCCTTCCCAAATGCCTCCTTCGCTGAACCAGGAAGGGGAAGAGAGGACCGGCAGCTATGTGAAGGTAGGGAAGGGTGGCTGCAAAAGACCTTCTATCCACCCCCATTCCCAAAAGCCTCCTTCGCTGAACCAGGAAGGAGAAGAGAGGACCAGCAGCTGTGTCAAGGCAGGGAGGGGTGGTTACAAAAGACCTTCCAACCACCCCCTTTCCCAAATGCCTCCTTCGGTGGACCAAGCAGATGGCTTCAAGAACTGCAGCCCAACTCCAGCCATGGAGAACAGACACTGCCTTTCCTCCCAGCCGCTCCGGTGGGAGGGAATTGGTACCAGCCGGGGAAGCCTTGGTGGATTGATGGATTGGCACATTGCCGCCCCCCTCCTTCACCTCTTGTGGGGTTAGGGAGGAGAGAGGGAGGTGGTGCCAGCAGTGAGGGCACTTACCCCCCCTTTTGAGTAATTGTATGGGTGGGAGGGGTGGGAAGGGAATGGGATTGGGTTTGGTTTTGGGAGGGATGGCCGGCACCTCCCACCTCTGATAAGAGGCACATGGAAATGGCCCAAGGAGGGTAGGGGGAGTGTTGGGTGGGTTCTGGGTCTGGAGGGGAGAGAGGGTGGGAGAAATGGCCTTGTCAGCTGGGTAGGAAGGGTAGCACTCCATCTGAGATGGGCAGGGAGGTTCCCGGGGCTCAAATTGGGGTTGTGACGGGCATGTGATGATATGGTAGGTACCGAGGGGCAGGCCACACACGGGGAACACGGGACCGATGGTTGGTATCTGTCCATCGTTCCAGCCCCCCCAGGTACATCTCTGGGTCCTGAGCAGCTGATCCACGGTGACCCCGTGCTTAGGCTGCTGCTGATGAATGCCAGGTCAGTCTGCAACAAGGCCCCCCTGATTCAAGATTCTATTCAGGAGGGGCGGGCCGACCTGGCATGCATCACCGAGACCTGGCTGAGACCAGAGGATGGTGTACCTCTGTCAGAAATGTGTCCAGCCAGTTTCGGTATCTGGCACCAGCCAAAGGATGAGGGAAGGGCATCGCCATTGTAGCAAGGGAATCCTTGGGAGTCGCCAGGGCCACGGCTCCACAAGTCCCGGGTTGTGAGGCCCTGCTCCTGCAGTTGGGCCCTAAGGGTCAGTTGGGAGTCTTCCTCCTGTACCTGCCTCCTTGCAGGGTAAGAGACTCCCTGCCTGAGCTCCTCGAGGCCATTTCCGCGTTGGCGTTGGAGTTCCCTAGGCTGCTGGTTCTGGGGGACTTCAATTTGCCTTTGCTGGGGACTGGTTCAGAGGTTGCTCAGGAGTTCATGGCTTCCATGGCAGCCATGGACCTGACTTAGGTAATTCATGGCCCGACCAGGGGCAGTGGTCACACACTGGACCTAGTTTTTTTGTCAGAGCGGTGGCAGAGTGATCTGAGACTACAGAAATTAGACACTATACCTGTGCCATGGTCAGATCACTATCTGGTGACTCTGGACTTCCTGTGGGTGGCGGTTCACCGCAGGGAGGCAGGGCCTATTAAATTGGCCCGCCCCCGGTGACTGATGGATTCGGATGAATTCCAGAGGGAACTGGGGGATGTTCCTCTGGAACGGCTACACGATTCATCCGAGGCACTCGTTGACCTGTGGTACAAGACGACTACCGCTGCCTTGGATGAAATCGCACCACTGTGGCCTCTCCGAGCCCGCAGGGATAGATCTTCCCCGTGGTTCACAGAAGAACTGCAGGAGCTTAAACAGGCAAAGAGACGCCGAGAGTGCCGCTGGGTGAAGACCCAAAGTGATTCCGACTGGACACTGGCTAGGGCTGCTATTAAGACCTACCTGGTGGCGATGGGGGTGGTGAAGCAAGAATACTTCACCGCCCTCATTGCCTCCATGGATAATCGCCCAGCTGCTCTGTTCTGGGTTACCAGGTCTCTCCTTGGCCAGGAGAGGCCGGTGCCCAGTTGGCAGAGTTCGGTTGAGGTTTTTGCAGACTACCTGGTGGAGAAAATCACTCGGATTCACTCGGGGTTTAATCCCGGCGTGGATGGGGAGGGTCCGGAGGGGATCAGAGCTCAGTCTGGCAGTGTTATCTGGGATCGGTTCGATCCAGTTGTCCCTGAGGAAGTGGACAGGCTTCTTGCAGCTGTTCGCACCACCTCCTGCCCTTTGGATCCCTGTCCCACTTGGTTGGTGAAAGCCTCCAAGGGGGTGACGGGAGGCTGGGTCGGGGCTAATAATAAATGCGTCATTGTGGGAGGGGATGTTTCCTGCACCTTTAAAACATGCTCTGGTTCACCCCCTCCTGAAGAAACAATTTCTCAACCCAGCAGTTCCAGCTAATTATAGGCCGGTCTCCAACCACCCTTTCTTAGGGAAGGTACTGGAGAAGGTGGTGATGCGGCAGTTGCAAGGGGTCCTGGATGAAGCAGATTATCTGGACCCCTATCAATCGGGTTTCAGGCCTGGATATGGTACTGGGACTGCATTGGTCGCACTGGTTGACGACCTATTGCGGGAGCGGGATGGCGGTCATCCATCCGTCCTGGCTCTTCTGGATCTCTCAGTGGCCTTCGATACCATTGACCATGGTATCCGTCTGGAACGGCTCAAAGGTTTGGGGATCCAGGGCACTGTGCTGTCCTGGTTTTCCTCATTTCTGGAGGGTCGTACCCAGTCAGTGTGGTTGGAGAGTGAGAGGTCCAGCGCTAGGCCCCTACAGTATGGCGTGCCTCAGGGCTCGGTGCTCTCTCCTCTCCTATTTAACATATACATGAAGTCGTTGGGTGAGGTTATCCGTTCCCATGGGGTAAGGGATCATCAGTATGCTGATGATACCCAGTTATATATCTCGGTCCATGGGGACCCCAGTGATGCAGTCAATGTCCTATCCAGATGTCTGGAAGCGGCTGGGGTCTGGATGGGGGACAACGGGCTACAATTGAATCCCTCCAAGACTGAGTGGCTTTGGATAGGGGGTCCTGCGTGATCCAGGGAGCTGCCAACTTTGGTCTTGGATGGGGCTGCTTTGCCCCAGACAGACCCGGTATGCAACTTAGGGGTCCTCCTCGATTCGGGCTTGCTACTAGCAAGTCAGGTGGCAGCTGTGGCCAAAAGGGCTTTCTCACAGCTTCGCATCATTCGTCAGTTGTGTTTGCTCCTGGACCCGGACTCCCTGCTCAGGGTCACACATGCTCTGGTCACCTCCAGGCTAGATTATTGCAATGCGCTCTACATTGGGCTGCCCTTGTTAACCATTCAGAGGCTGCAGTTGGTCCAGAATGCGGCAGCCTGGGTGGTGATGGGGCACGGGCGTTATGCTCGTGCCTCACCATTACTTCGGGAGCTGCACTGGCTACCAGTTTGCCTCCGGGTGCACTTCAAGGTGCTGGTTTTGACCTTTAAAGCCCTTCATGTTAGCGGGCCAGGATACCTTAGAGACCACATCGTCCCAAGAGTGTCCGCCCGTCCAACCAGAGCGGATTGGAGGGGCTCCCTAATTGTTCCATCTGCCAGAGGGGCTCGTCTCTCTGGCACACGAAGGATGGCCTTTTCCGTGTCCGCACCGGCCTTGTGGAACCTCCTGCCTGTAGAGTTACGGGAGCAGATGGAGCTGCTACCTTTCAGAAAAGACTTAAAAACCTAGTTGGTGGGGCAGGTGTGGGGCCCAGATGGAAGAGTGGCCCCCGCCTGTTGGCTTATAAATTAAGCCCCCATTTCTTTTAATTGTCAATGAAGGCAGTTTTTTTAATGTGGGTTTTTAAGAGGAATGGGGTAGGTGGGTGGGTATGTTGGGTTTTAATTGGTTGTATTGTTTTATGTGTGTTTTAACTTATTGTGAACCACCCAGAGTCGGGTTTACCTGATTGGGTGGCATATAAATTTGAATATAATAATAATAATAATAATAATAATAATAATAATAATAATAATAATAATAATAATAATAATAATAATAATAATAATAATAATAATAATAATAATAATAATAATAATAATAATAATAATAATAATAATAATAATAATAATAATAATAATAATAATGCAGTACAGTAAATTACAAAATGAATTATACAATAGACATTTAAATTCTAACATAGCAAAATTAATTACACTATCCCTCGGCTACTAATGACTGCAAAACGGAGCCCCATGGCTCACACGTCATGAACGGAGCCAAAGAAGAAGACGACCAGGCCCCAACACAGCTGAGGCCAGGAAATGGACCAGCAACTCTGGCAGCACGACTTTTGAGGGTCCCGCCACAGCAATGCCAGTCAGCTGCACTTCCACCTCCCCCACCAGTCAGGGGACCTCAAGTGAACAATGAGGATACCACATTTGTATGTTCTAGTAGAAACCGACTGAGTGCCAACATTGGATGAATTTGCAAAAGGAAAAGTAGCTATTTACTGTATTTAGATTTGGCAGATTTGTAAATTATGTGATGCAGTTCATAAAAATTCATTTGCCATATAATATATGTAAAGGTGTCTATCTTGAGAGACAATTTATTTAAAAATTCATATTTTTGGAATGGAGAAAATATTTTAAATGCAAATTTTGATGCAAGCATAAAGAAAGCCAAATGACAGAGATGACATAGAATGGATTGGCATGTAAACTTGCACACATGAAAATGCAACAGAGCAGCAGACTGATAAATTACTGTAATATTAACTATAGTCATTAAATTACCATTAATCTCTAAAATATTAGCATTATAAATGTTACTTCATCATTCCCACGTTTCTAGTTGTTTCATATATAGTCAAAATCCATTATTAAAACCTCTTTCCTTTCCTATCTATGCCAGGTTGGATTCTATAGCTAATAATGGATATGGTAGAACACATAATTTTCAATCCTACACTCCTTAGTTAGTACTATTTACTGCCAACACTATTGAGAGTGGTTTTCCAAAATACTGAGGAGAATGGTGGAGGACAGAGGTGCCTGGAGGAAAATAGTCCATGGGGTCGCAAAGGGTCGGAATCAACTGTGCGACTGAACAAGTTATGCCAACATAGGTAAAGTAAAGGTAAATATCTCTATCTATTGAAAGATAATGTTTGACTACGTGGATGCTTACTTTTAGCCCAGCCTGCCCCTCTCACCCCAGCCTTGCCTATTATTGGTTTCTAAGCTTTCCATATAGGACTGCGGTGACTCAAGTGGTTAAGATGCTGAACGTGATGACTGGAATGTCAGCAGTTCAAGATCTGAGTATTGCACGACAGAATGAGCTCCCGTCTCTGTCCCAGTTCCTGCCAACCTAGCAGTTTGAAAGCAAGACATTGCAAGTAGATAAATAGGTACCACTTAGGTAAGGACAACAGTGCATCCCTGTCAAGTTTCCACGACTGGGTGGGATTTCCATATTTCTCCACTCGTTCCTCCCCTTTATCGCCACTTTCCCGTATTTGAACGGTGGGGAAAGGGGTTACTGTGCACACTCCCCCATCGCAAATGGGCTCTGTGTGTGCACAGAGGGGTTCTGCACATGCACAGAGGGGTTCTGCGCATGCACAGATGAGTTGTTGCGGCATATGTGCACCCGGGCTGGAGCAGTTTCCGTATTTCCAGGAGCCGCGCTTGACGGGTATGCAACAACTAACACAAGGAGGCTACCACAGTCCTATATGGAAAACTAGCACAAGAAGGAGGGCCTTCTCTGTGTCTGCTCCGGCCCTATGGAACCTCCTGCCAGTGGAACTAAGACTGCAGACGGAATTGCTGCCCTTCAGGAAAGATCTGAAGACATGGCTGGTGGGGCAGGTGTGGGGTCCTGAAGATGTTGTGACTCCCACCTGCTGCTTGGTTTAATATCAAAGTAATCTTCCACTTTTTAATGTGTGGTGGTTTTTGCGGGGTAATCTGTTTTAATGGGGTTGTTCTTGTTTTAAGGGTTTTAAGATTGTATGCCGCCCAGAGTCTTTATGAGTTGGGCGGCTATATAAATATGAATATGTATATAAATAAATAAACAAACAAACAGTGTTCAATGCACGACGGTGTTTAGGCATGTCTGCCACATGTCCATGGAAACATCTGCAGACACAGACTGCACTGGCTCTTTGGCTATAAACAGAGCACTGAACCCTAGAGTCAGATACGACTGGCTTTCAAGCAAGGTCGACTTTTATCTTTCCATCCTTTCTAACACATGATGGGCTGTCATGTTAAGCATCTATCTATATTTATATTTATATCAATACTTACACACACCTACAAAGAGGGTTCCCTGCTTTCCTACATTAACACACTGCAGAGAATGAGACTCACCCCCTCCTGTCTCAGACATGTAAGACGGGGAAAAGGGTAATAAATTATAGCCCCCCCAAAAAAAATAGTAATAATAATTGTCAACAAGAATAAACTCTCTAACTGTTGCCATTTCATTACCTCTTGTCAAAGGACTTGAAGACATAGTGGAAATGAAAAGACAAATAGCATGTAATTTTGACCTGCCTTAGCAAATCCAGACATTGGAAACAATTGTACCGGGAGAGCTTGAACGGTGTCTGTGTGTTAAAAGGGGGAAACCTCAATGGAAAGAACAATCTGATGAATGTAACCTTATGATTTTCGAGGAAGGGTGGCCTTTACCTTTACTATGATTTTCTTCTGTTTCAAAGCCAAAGAGCCAGCGTTGTATGCTTCTGCAGACATTTCCGTGGTCATGTGGCAGGCATGACTAGACATCGGAGTGCATGGAATGCTGTTACCTTCCCACTGAAGTGGTCCCTATTTATCTACTTGCAATTTCTTGCTTTCGAACTGCTAGGTTGGCAGGAGATAGGACAAATACGGGAGCTCATTCTGTCCTGCAGTACTCGGGAATCGAACTGCTGACCTTCCGCCTCCCAGTCAGCATCTTAGCCACTTGAGCCTCTACAGTCCCCTCTACAGGACTCTTTCAAAGAAGAGCAATTCCTTTTTCATCTTGGTTGGGAAGGAAGATGAAAAGGGAATTGCTCTTCCTTGAAAGAGTCTCCTGGAGAAGATCTTTGGCAATCTATCACATTCTTCAACATGTATGTATTTTTTGCTCAGAATTAAGAAGACTTATGAACTTATCATACGTGTAAAAGTTGCCCTTGCTCAAAAGCCAGTCATATCTGACTTTAGGGCTCAGTGCTCTTCTCTGTTTATAGCCAAAGAGCCAGCACTGTCTGCCTCGGCAGATGTTTCTGTGGACATGTGGCAGGCATGACTAGGCACCAGAGTGCACAGAATGCTGTTTACCTTCCCACCTATTTATCTTCTTGCAATTTCTTGCTTTCAAATGTCTAGATTGGCAGGAGCTGGGACAGAGACGGGCACTCAAACCATCATGCAGTACCTGGGTCTCGAACTGCCAACTTGCCGGCCTTCCAGCTAAAAAAGGATGAGGTTTCATGACTGCAGAAGAGGACTTCAAAAGAGGAGTTATCCAGTCCTTTATGCCTTGATTGGTGTGAACTGTTTGTGGTCAAATTGCTTCATATGGGATGAAAAGAATTAGAGATTTACTAAAGTTCACTTCTAGTGCAAAATGCAAACAATTTCATTTTTACCACCTCCTGCTAGTTGTGTTTGATGTCTCCACAATGCACCTTTCCCCCCACTGTGCTTTGTAAATTCATATTACAGTAATTGTCTTCAGCATCTATTTCCTTTCTGATGCTTAGAATGCAGAAGCAATAAACCACAAAGGACAGGTTTATCTTTACCTATAAGAAGTACCTTGGGCCATTGGTGTCTGGCATGCACGCCAACACCCATCCCTACTATCCTGTACTGAGCCGCCCACACTTACCTTAAGACCCTGTAAGCATCGCCACAAGGGCCTGACCGCCGAGAGTGAGGCAACCTCCCCATGAATTGGAACAAAAAATAAAACTATGGTTCCCAGCATCCTCCGCGCCGCGCAACCCCTCAGCCAATCACGCTGAAGGGCGCGAGCATGGAGAACGCAGGGAAGCCGGTGCACGTGCTAAAAACCCCCCGCTGATGCGCCAGCTAACATAGCAGGGAGAAGAGGGGGAGAGCCCATCTTCTCCCCACACACCTTCCTCTTCACTCAGGGAGACGAGGACACTTCACCTACCGGAGTGAAGCCATCGCTTTCCACAGGGGCCGGGGGCGAATGCACTGGTGCCTTCGGCCCCCGCCCACTGAGGGAAGCAAACAGCTTCCCCGGGAAGCGAAGACAGCAAACGGGGCTCCATTAACTGTCTTTTCTTCCCCGGGGAAGTGTTTCGCTTTCAATGGAGGGGGAGAGGCACCAGTGCCTTCGCCCCCCGCCCCCGTGGAAAGCGATGGCTTCACTCCGGGAGGCAAAATGTCCTTGTTTCTATGAGTGAAGCAGAAGGTGTGTGGGGAGAAGATGGGCACATTTCAAACCTGCCCTGTGTGTGTGTGTGTGTGTGTGTGTGTGTGTGTGTGTGTGTGTGTGTGTGTGTGTGTGTGTGTGTGTGTGTGTGTGTGTGTGTGTGTGTGTGTGTGTGTGCAAACACACAAAAAAACTACCCCCTAACCACCAACACACACAAGAAACATGCCCGGCTGGCCGGGCAAAAAATGCTAGTTGTATATATGTGTGCAAAGAGTCACTCGACCACTTCTATGCAGCTAGACAGCAACTATTACAGTTCTAAATTTTGTTCATGCACCAAAATTGATCTTGCACATCTACATTTTTTCTTTCTTTTGGGCCAATGAAAAAACAACAACACAACAATTTCCCATTTAGCACACATGGATGAACCAGCTTAAAATCCACATTCTGGGCTGGAAGTAATAACAAGGACATATGCCCTGTTTATCCAGATTCTCTGTTTTAAATACAAACATGAAAGGGATTGGGGGGCGGGGGCAGGAAATAGACCATGAGAACATAGGAAGATGAAATGTAAAACATAAGCCAAGTGCCAATTACTTTCAGTATTTAGTTTCCCTTTGTACTGCCATTTACAATTTCATTTCTTCCTCTCTCTAATTACTATACTGTGTTTCTTCCCAAAATTGCATATAATGCTTACTGTGTCTGCTGCAGTTCACAAAAATGCATGTGTTTTAATCCTTGATACACTATAACTCTTTTTTTCTACTGCAATAGAATAGACTAAGGGTAGGACTATACCTTGGGGATAATGCAAATGAATCCACCATGAAGTCACACCCAGGAATTTGGGTTTTCCAGATCAATTTGCTTTAGCTGACTATACAGGATTCAGTAGACAGAAGAAAGGAAATTGGCATTTAACCTTGTTAAAGCATCTTGTTAAAGTCTGCTCTGGTTAGGGATGCCATAATTCCCTCCTACAAAAACAGGACAGAAGTAAAGGTTGCCCTTGCTCAAAAGCCAGTCATATCCGACTCTAGGGTTCAGTGATCACCTGTGTTTCGAAGCCGAAGAGCCAGCGATGTCTGCTTCTGCAGACATTTCCGTGGTCATGTGGCAGGCATGAGTAGACACCACAGAGCATGAAGTGCTGTTTATCTCCCCCCCGAGTGGTCCCTATTAATCTACTTGCAGTTTTTTTTTGCTTTTGAACTGCTAGGTTTGCAGGAGCCGGGACACCCCCTCTCAAATAACCTCCACCCTCAGCATGCAAAACTGTGCCAAAACAACTGGTTTTCCTCCCGATCACATGGTGGGAAGCGGAAAACGAAGCACATACACCCCTTTCCCCATTTGAGCCACCTGCGGCAACCGGCCCCGCCTCCCCCCGGCCCTCCATCGACCAGAGGGATAAAGAGACGCCGTGCCGCAGACGGGACACCGCGCCGAAGCTCTCCTGGGCCCCCACCATCGGCCCAGGATGGGAGCCACCTGCGGCAACCGGCCCCGCCTCCCTCCGGCCCTCCATCGACCGGAGGGATAAAGAGACGCCGTGCCGCAGACGGGACACCGCTACGTCCCCGCCTACCGAGCATCGGAGGGCTCAAAGGACGCTGCCCCGCGCCGCCCGAGGACTTAGCCCTCTTTCCCGGCTTGGCATTTGCCACTGGGAAGAGTGGAAGTGAACGCTTTCTTTTCTTTTCTTTCTTGCTTTTATGTTGTATGCTTACTGATTTTGTATCTTTCCCCTCGCTGCTGCCTGCTTTAGGCAGCATGCCCCAATGTAAACCACTTAGAGTCTTATTCTGGAAGAGACAAGCAGTATATAAATTAAAACTTTATTATTATTATTATTTATTATTATTGACGATTCGGATCAAATTGGGAGTGAGGGCGGGGAGGGCCGATGTATTCTCACGGCTGAGGGGAGCGACTGAGACATGGGGTGGGGGGACCCGCTGGGATGCAAAAAGAAGGGAAAGGGAATCACTTTTTGCCCTTGAAAAATCACTTTTTTCAAAGAGGGAGCCACGCTGGGGAAGAAGGTGTAACAAGCACCAAAGTTTAATGGCCCCTTAAAAACCAGCTCACTTCTGATTTTAGGTAAGGTGTCAACGGGAGCTCATTCCGTCCTGCAGTATTTGTGTGACTGCAGCTGCTGCTACAGACGCCACCTGCTGGTGTTTCAATAGAAGCGCTGCTCTAAGGCAAGAAAAAGGAAGATTTTTCTTCTTCAAACCAAGCTTGGCTTGAAAGCAGGAATTTTCAATGTTATTAATGGGACGGGGCGGGACAATTATAACACGTGAAATTTCCGGTTTTCCATGACATATGGCAATCATAGATCTGGTAATCCAGATTTGCAGGATGGATTGTTAAGAGTAGAGCTATCTTAGGAAGCTGGAATCACAGCTGATTAATAACTTCCTCCCATCTCTCTGATAATTGCTTCCTCTATTTTATAGCGTCACAATGTAGCATTGCCCATTCATGGGGCAAGTGGAATAATTCTGTAGTTCCCCTTTGTTACATAGGAAAACAAGATACCGAGCAATCAGTATTCAGAAATAAATGAATAGGCGCTATCCTGAGGTTGGAAATATCCAGGGGTTTTTGGATTACAACTCCCATAGTTCCCCAGCAATGCTCAGAATAGCTCCTATTCATTTATTTCTGTACATACCTTGGGATGAATATTATGCTGCCTGAGGGATTCTTGGAGATTTAGTCAAACCTCCTCCCCCTAATATTTCGAAGCTCTTAAGTTATATAGAGGAGACAGGTAGCAATTGTACAAAATGTCTTGAGCTCATTAACAATTGAAAATCACAGTGGTGACAAAAATGCATGGGCTGCACCTTGAAATAAATATCACACTTTGGGGAGATGCTACAGCACATAATGAAATGGATAAATCATTTATTGCAAGCAATTTGCTGAAGGGGGACACATGAATCTCCCACATTGTTTGTTGGACTAAAAATGCACAGCTTATTTTGTCGGCCATATTTCTTACCTTGTTGCAAAGCTACAGTCCACCTGTAGTTGCAGCGATTTATGAGGGTCAAAGAGGCTGGAAAATATGTATGATGAGGATCACAACTTGGTAAGACAAGACTCATATAAATAAATAATTACCTTTAAGCTCTGAGACCAAGGCAGTTATTCCTGCATCCCCACCTCTGTTTAGTAGCCAATCGTCAAGAAATTGTAAAAGGTGTTTCCATTCAGAAAGGGTGATAGGAAAATCAGAAAGCAATGGGGAGAGAGTTGCTAAATGTCTTTTAAATTACAAACACAATTCTCTTGGTAGAAGAACTTGGTTTCACCCCATAAAATTAATCAGCAGTAGGCTAGTGTTATGTCTGGCCCTTGAAAGCACTAGTCCAGACAATGATGAACAAAACAGCAACAAGTCTTTATTCAACAGTCTTTTAGAGGAGCTTACAAGGTCCTCGGACACAGAGATGGCTATACAATCCCAATGGAATCATTCCCTCTGGAATCTTGCTATAGGAAGAGGCAAAGGCTAGCTACCATAGAAGTGTAGCACAATAACAATAACAATAACAATAACAATAACAATAACAATAACAACAACAACAACAACAACAACAACAACAACAATAACAATAACAATAACAATAACAATAACAATAACAATAACAATAACAATAACAATAACAATAACAATAACAACAACAACAACAACAACAACAACAGCAACAGCAACAGCAATAGCAATAGCAATAGCAATAGCAATAGCAATAACAATAACAATAACAATAACAATAACAATAACAATAACAATAACAATAACAATAACAATAACTTTTGATTTATATCTCACCCTTCTTGGCCAAAGCTGACTCAGATACGCCAAATTATGACATGTCAATAGCATAATAGTACAATTAATAAAGAAGCACAAAGATAAATAACAACACCATACACTATAATAAAAATAAAAGTTAATTACAAATCACAAGGATGCATATTACAAATACAATATCAAAGTTACATATTAAACACAGAATCAAGAAATAAAGGTTCAACATTACAATATACAAAAACCCTATCACCAAGGCAGCAAAATAGGACGGTCCCAGGGTAAAGTCCCGTCCCTGCAGTCCTTTTATTCCCCACCAGGGCCATCACAGGTGCTCTCAACTCTCTTGAGGTGCTGGACTGGGAAGAGGTGCTCTGGACCTTGGTGGGCCACAGCGACAAGTGTCGGGCATCGGTGGCGAGGAGGCAGTGGTTGGTGCAATTCTTTTATCCCCCACCGGGGCCATCACAGGAGCTCTCGACTCCTCCAGGTTTGTCGGACCAGGAGGAGGAGCTCCAGAACTTGGTGGTCCACAGCGATAGGTGTCAGCATGTAGCTGGCTACCTGTATGGAGTGGAAAGTGTAGATTTGGTCCGGCCCCACCCTTGTTTACTCATGGTCATAGTGGCTCCTCGGCAGTGGCTCCTTGATACAAAGTAGCGACCCATCATATAACCATAACTAACCAATCATTACTGGGTATACATGTAATTAACCAATGGAGAACAGGATCCAAACTGTACCCAATCACAGGGCTTGGATTAGCATAATGAGTGTGCCACGTGCAGAGGTTTTTGCACCATTTTTGGCTCCTAAATTGGATGGCAGGAAACCGCCATTTTTCCCTTGCAAGGTGCTGCACAACAGCTAGAGATCACCAAAGATGACATACTTTAGGCAGTGCACAATTAGTTGATAGAAAACATCATGAATGCCTTCCTGTAGTAGTGATAATCTCTAGCTGAAATTGTTTTCAAAATGAAGGATAGGCATTGCAATAACCAGTGTGAAAGGGCAGTAGATGGATGTATAGATGGATGGATGATTGAATGATTGGATGGATGGATGGATGAATCACCACATGACAGACTCCTCTGTCATCTGCCATCATCCATAGCCAGCCCAGTTCTACACCCACTGCATCAACGATGCCATCTAGCCATTTCATCCTCTGCCACCCCCTTCTCCTTTTGCCTTCAATCTTTCCCAGCACCAGGGCCTTCTCCAGTGAATTCTCTCTTCTCACTTGATGGCCAAAGAACTTGAGCTTCAGCTTCAGTCCTTTAGAATGGACTGATTTGATCTCCTTGCAGTCCAGGGGACTCTAAAGAGTCTCCTCCAACACCACAGTTCAAAGGTGTTTATTCTTCTGTGCTCAGCCTTCCTTATGGACCAGCTCTCACAGCCATACATTACTACTGGGAAGACCACTGCTTTAACTATGCAGACTTTTGTTGGCAGGGTGATGTCTCTACTTTTTATTATGCTGCCTTTCGTTGTTGTTGTTCAGTCGCATAGTTGAGTCTGACCCTTTGCAACCCCATGGACCACTGCACGCCAAGCACCCCTATCCTCCACCATCCTCCACAGCCTGCTCAGCTCTATACCCATTGCATCAACAATGCCATCTAGCCATTTCATCCACTGCTGTCCCTTTCTCCTTTTGCCTTTGATCTCTCCCAGCATCAAGGCCTTCTCGAGTGAGTCCTCTCTTCTCATTTGGTGTCCAAAGTACCTTAGCTTCAATATTTGTCCTTCCAAGGAGCACTCAGGGTTGATTTCCTTCAGGATCAACACATTTGATCTCTTTGCTGTCCGGGGAACTCTCAAAAGTCTGCCTAGGTTTGTCATAGCTTGCCTCCCAAGAAGTAAGCGTCTTTTTATTTCATGGCTGCAGTCACCATCTGCAGTGATTTTAGATCCCAAGATGGTAAAGTCTGTCACTGCTTCCATTTCTTTTCCTTCTGTTTGCCAGGGAGCGATGGGGGCAGATGGAGAAAGAGAGAGAGAGTGAGAGAATTACAAATGCTGGACAGAATTCTGTTGCCAAGCTATGGTTGTTTAAGGAAATAATCCAAATCTGGGTGGGAAATTATGTTAATTAAAGAAGCATGTGTAGCATTACTGAATATGTGTCTTACATGCACCCAGGAGCTCAATCTACACTTTCTTTATGAATGGCCATCTGCTACCAAGACTTCTGTGATTTCCCCTAACAGAAACATACATTGATAATAAGATTCTGGCCATAATCTTATTATTGTTCTCAGTAGGGAAGTAGAGCAGGCATAGGATTCTTAGAAAGTTCTGGAAATGTCTGCATACCCACTGCTAAAGCTTATTGGATGGTTTGTTTGAGCAAAGAAATTAATATACGTCACAGGTCAGTATTAAACAACTGCCTTCCAAATCATCATCATCATCATAGTTTTATTTGTACCCCACTTCCTTCAACCCAAGGGTGACTCGAAGTGGCAAAAACAACAGTGGCAAAGCAATACAGAACAATACAATAATACAAGGTAGATAAATCATAAAAAATCAATAATACATTTCATCTTCCTTAAATATACAATAAATACAGTAAAAAATACATCAATACAAAATGATCCATATCAAAAACACAAGCGTGGCTAGGATGCCTAGGGATTAGCATACCAACCTAGGAGCTCGTGCACCAAAATGAGTTATTAAATGAATTATTCATTGCGAAATAATATCAAAAGAGGTATAAAAGCTCTCTAATTCTTTTCTGAAGAAAGTTTGCAACTTTTTGTTCCTGTGGTCGGAGTTCGTAGCGCAGAAATCGGTCGGAAAGGAGCGTGGCGAAAGCCGCGGCTCTCCCCGGCTGGCTCGAGCGGACAGGACCAAATGGAATGATGACTAAACAATGTTTTGTAAGTTAATAATGACTTCGGTGCCGAGACAGGCTGTTACTGGGGTGAGCAGATCGCGGAGATTGGTGATTGAGCTGGTGTGTGAAAGTAAGGGAAGAAAAGAGCTTGAAAGATTGAGAGAAGGGGAGCAATGGTGGAGGCTTGAAAATGAAACTTAAGCAGTGGGGGAACTCCAGAGAAAAAGCAACGGAGAACGGCACTTGGATTGTTTTTTGGAAACAAAGAGGAGATCTAAAGAGGAAGGGAGGGGGGGAAAGAGATACTAAAAAGGACCTTTTTGGCCGGTGTCTTTAGAGAAGAAAGGAGGTAAGTTCCCCCATAAGCGTGAGCCCCGAATGGTGTTTAATGGTGGCACTATCTTGCTCTTGTTCTTTCCGTGGGAAGCCTAAATGACCTTGAGACACAGACTGCTGCAGCTGGAATCTACAGATACTCTGTTGGGATTATATAAACTTGGAACGGGCTTGAAAATATCAGGAACTTGGTTGCTGGATACAATTTTTGCATTAGGAGCTTATATACAATTTTTTTCGTGATGGAGTTGTAATCTGGAGCTTCCTTCCGTTCTTACATTTTACTTCTTGGAAAATTTAATCCGCTTGGAGTACCTTGTTTCGAATAATCAAATACAGTGTACTTCTTCTGTTTTCCCTTCTCTCCTCCCCTTCGTTTTGGCAAATATAAGACCTGCGTGCTGTGTGGATACAATATTACTTCTTCCGTTTTTTGTTTTTTTTTACAAGCAAGATATTGAACCTAGTGGATACAATATTATGTGGATGTTTCAGGCCAAGATTCTTTCTTTTGATTACCTGGGTTAATTTTTGGGATTGCAAGTGGATTACATTTAGATTATAAATATAAATCATTCTACAATTCAGTTTGGATTTTGACTTTACAGTGGTTTTTAAAAAATTTGCCTGGCAGCAAAGTGGGGAATTGTTTTTTGCATCTGGAGCTTTTGGCCTTTCGGGCCCTTCGATATAAATTTTGGATTAAGGATTTTGGAGGGCTGAAGCCCTGGATCAATATCAAGGGGAGAGGCCAAGAAGAGCTAAAACAGTGGCAGCTTTGAAACTTTTATGTGATATAACCATGGATAAGATTGCAAAGGGTAAGAAGGAGGAGGAACAGGTTGTGAAAGCTAAGAAGAAGGATAAAACAGCAGCTGTGGAGACACCATCAATGGCATCATCAACATCATCATCTCCAGAACCAACGGCATTTGATCAGTCTTAAATAATGGCAGAATTTGGCAAATTGTTTCAGAAGTTCGAAAGTATGGATGAGGCAAGGGTGAAGGACAGAAGTGAGATTTTGGGAAGACAAGATAATTGGCTGCAGTGTTTCATGACTTATCTAAAAAAGTGGATTTGAGTATTCAAAAGTTGGAGGGAAATGTTAAAATTATGCAAGGAGAAATGAAGGGAATGGAAGGAAAAATAAAAGAGGTTAAGAAGGAAGTGAGGGAGAATAAGAAGACAATAGATGAGCATGAAAAAAGGATAGATGCTATGGAAAAGTCGATGAGAAAACAAAATATTGTCATTCACCATTTGTTAGAGAGAACGTCAGACAGCTTAAGGGACAGATTAGTTGATTGGCTAAATAGTCTTAAAATGGGGAAAGATTTTGTTATTGAGGACATTGTGAGTGCTTACAGGGTGGGGTCAAGGAAGGGGAAAGCTGTTCAAAGAAATGTATTGGTTAAATTTGCAAATTGGTTGGATAAATTGAGGGTAATGGCCTTTTTGAAACAAGCTGGTTCTGGTGCTCTCAAAATTGATGGTTGTGACGTGGAGGTGTATAATGATATCTCAATTAATGAGCGTGGTTGGAGATATAAGATGAAACCGGTTACAAAACTGTTGGTAAAGAAAGGAATAAGATACAATTGGCATTTTCCGCAACAATTAAGATTTTTTTATGATAAGAAACTGCAGGTGATTGATGCAGATACTGATGCATTGGAACTTTTGACTTTAATTGATTTGGTCAAGGTGTCGTCAAATGAATTGTTGGAGTTAAGAAAAAACTTTTTGAACTCTGGAGCAATAAGAAGGGAATTCAACGGAATGGATGAGGGTGGTGCTGCAGGAGGAGAACAACCAGGTACAGGGGAAGAAGAGCTGTCACTGACAGTGTTGGATGAGATTGGGGGAAAACTCCATTGAGATAAATTGGGCAATTTAAGAATGGTTAAGGTGCACTAGAGCAGTAAGTAACACATGCATCTTCCATACTTCCCCCCCTCCCCCCTTTGGTGGACAAAGGCAATCTTTTTGTGATGAAAGTGGGGAGGGGAAAAATGAATGTTTTTTTGTTATTTTTGTAGTATTGTTATTTTTAGTTTTTATTTTGATTATTGCTGGGTATTAGGTAGCACGCCCTTTGGAGGACTTGGATGTGGTGGAAATGGAGGAAAGATAGGGAATTATGAGAGCAATTAAGGTGTTATCCTGGAATGTAAAGGGTACAGGTTCTTTGATTAAGAGGAGGAGATTAGAATTAGCCCTGAGGAAAGATAGATCAGATATTCTTTTCTTACAGGAAACCCACCAAAAATCTCAAGATGCGAACAATCTTTTTTTAGGATGGATGCAGGACTATGAGAAATCATACGGTACATCAAAAGCCAGAGGAGTCGCAATCTTGATTTCAACTAGACTGGGGTTTGAGATAACAAAGTCTATTGTGGATTCAGAAGGTAGATATTTGATTGTAAAAGGTAAAATTGATGATGATGAGTTAACCTTGGTGAATATATATGCCTCAAATGAACATCAATATGAATTTCTAGAAGAAATGCGTAAATTTTTAGAAAAAGAACAAACAACAAGGATGATTGTGGCTGGTGATTTTAATTTAGTAAGATCGAACTTGCTAGCATTAGGTTTGAAAGATTCATGGAGACAACTTAAAGGTTCAGAAAGGGCATATTCTTATTTTTCAAGTGTTCACAACTCATATTCCAGAATAGACTATATATTCCTAACTGAAAACATGGTCAAAATATGGACTAAATGGAAATTGGGAATTTTAAGGAGTTCGACCATGCTAAAGTTGTGTTAGATTTAAGAATGCAGAGTGAAAGTGGAGGGAGAAGGAGTTGGAGATATGATGCTAATTTATTAAAGGATCAAAAGATTAAGGTTCAAATCCTAGAGTATTGGAATGAAATTTGGCAACTGAATGATAATGAGGAGGTAAATTTTAATATGGTCTGGGATGCCATGAAGTCGGTTTTTAGAGGGGAATGTATAAAAATGGCAAGTAATAGACATGAAAAGTATGTTGGCACAGGACAAAATTGAAAAGGATATACAAATTTTACAGGGGGAGCTTGCCAAGACAAAAGATAATAAGGTTTTTGCAAAATTACAAAGTTTAAAAACTGAAATGATAGGTAAAGACATAGAAAAGGTTAAGAGAGATTTGGTGTATTTAAAAAGGGAATATTTTGAATATAGTAATAAAAACTTGAAACTATTAGCAAAAGCAGCGAAAGATAAGAGGGAAAAAAGGGAAATTGGAGTTTTGATTGATAAACATGGGGTAAGATGCAATAAGATTAAGGATAAATGTAGGATTGTGAAGGAATTTTATCAATCGCTATATACGAGAAAAGAAATTGATGAGGAGAAGCTTAAAAAACAATTAGAGAAGTTAATCGCCGGGGGAATAGAACAGGAACACAAAAATAGAATGGAGGACCAAGTGTCTGAAAAGGAAGTAAGAGAGGTAATTACAGGTTTGAAGTTGGGAAAAGCTCCCGGTGAAGATGGATTACCTGCCGATTTTTATAAGGAATTTAAAGATACAGTGGTACCTAAGTTGGTAAAGTTATACAATCATATATTAGATGGAGGACAAATTCCAACTTTATGGTATAGGACCACAATTGTATTGTTGCCAAAACCTGGAAAAAATCTAGAAAAAGTGGAATCATATCGACCAATCTCATTGATAAATCAAGATGCCAAGATTTTTACAGCAATACTGGCTAATCATTTAAATAATTTTATGGGTAATTATATAAATACGGACCAGGTGGGGTTTTTGAAAGGACGACATATGGCGGACTTAACCAGAAGAGTGGTAGATTTAATAGATGTTGTGAGTCAATCAAAGGTAAAAGCGGGATTAATATCTTTGGATATATTTAAGGCTTTTGACTCTTTACAATGGATTTCAATTAAGGAAATAATTAAAGCCTATGGATTTGGGGACAAATTTAGGAAAGTAATAGACCAATTATATCAGCAAGGAATAGCGACTATTAGAGTTAATAATGAGGTTACCGAAGAGATAAAGCTAGAGGCAGGTACGAGAGAGGGTTGTCCCTTATCCCCAATTTTATTTATTATGGCTATGGAATTATTAGCAAAAGCTATAAGAGAAGATGGAAAAATAGAGGGGATTATGGAGAACAAAATAAGTATGTATGCAGATGATACTATGATAATTGTTAAACATCCAGAGAGGGTAATGGACAGAATTAGAGCGAAATTAATTGATTTTGAGGGTATCACGGGCCTGAAGGTAAATTGGGATAAATCAGAAATGATGCTCTGTAATATGGGAGAGGATGATCAGAAGAAAATAAAGGGAATGGTTAATATTCAGATTAAAGACAAATTGAAATACCTGGGAATAGTAATATCTAATAGCTTGGCTGAACTCAAAAAATTGAACTATGACAGCTTGAAATTCGAAATAAAAAACAGAATACAAACTTTTCAAAAACTGAAGTTGTCATGGTTCGGGAGAATTGCGCTTACTAAAATGATGTTGCTACCCAGATTCAATTTTTTATTTGATGCATTGCCAATTTATTTGAAAATTAAGGAAATCAGGGAGTTTCAAAAGTTGATTAATAATTTTTGCAATGCTGGAAAGAGACCTAGAATATCTAAAAAGTTATGGTACTTGCCTCAGAAGGAAGGGGGATTGGGTATGCCAAATTTGTTGGCCTATTATAGAGCATTTCAAATAAAGAATGTAGTGAAGATCTTGGCTAGAGAAAAGGTAATATGGGAGGAAATCGAGATGAAGGAATTTAGCCATATAGGTAAATTGGTTTTCTTGGGAGCTAATATTGGAAAGGTAGCAACCAAAAATGCCATGATGAAATGTTAAATAAATGTATGGAAGAAAGTAAAGAAGGATTTGGTCCCAAACTTGTCTCCGATTGTAGAATTATCAGATATGGCGGGTTTTCCGATTAAGATTGATAAAGTGGTAAAAGAAACTTTGGTCAAGAATGAAATTTTTTTGTTGAAAGATTGGATATGTGCTTGTAGGGATGATGTAGCTAGGGAAAACTTGTTTGACCAATTGAAATTGAATTGGTTACAGATTATGAGGGTTAATAATTGGAATAGTAAATATATGAGAGAACTTGAACTGGAAAGAGAAAAGACGGAATTTGAGGAGCTGGTTCTAAAAATCAGGAAGGAAGTTAAAAATATGAAAGGTTTGGTTAGTAAATTATATACATTGTTGAATAAGGAGGATGATCTGCAGGAGGACTTGAAATTGATATGGGAAGAAGAACTAAAAATAAAGATTGATAAAGATATTTGGAAAAATAAATGGAAAAAGAGAATAATGAGAACTACGTCTGTTAAAATAAAGGAGCATAATTTCAAAATGTTATGGAGATGGTATTTGACCCCAGTGAGGTTACATCAAATGGATAATACAAAAGATGGAATGTGTTGGAGATGTACAGAAACATTAGGGACATATGAACATATGTGGTGGAGTTGTAATGTGGTAAAGGATTTGGGGGGGGGGGGAATTGAAAAAGAGATGGGTGAAATAATGGGTAAGCCACTCCCAGAGCCCTTGCCACCGGCTCCGGGAGGAGAAACAGCTGCGCCCAGCGCCCCTCCCCTTGACCCGCAGTGAAGATGCCGAATGTCGCCACTGCTGCACCTCGGGCCCACCTTTCATCACTCGCCTCCGGCCAGGACTTTAAAAAGGCTGTGTGAGGCACTAGAACTTTCATTTTTGTATTTTTATCTGCTGGCGGGGTAGGATTGAGTGTGTGTGACAGTTGATGTTGTTAGTGTGGCTGTAGTGCAGTCACACTTTATATTGCCTATATTGTGTTTTTGTATTATTGTATTTTGTAACTGAGAATTGCCACTTTGTGGAAATTTCTATTGTACCTGTAATTTATTTGTGTTTCTGGGTTTACATTGTATCTTTACTATTTGTTTGGGACTGGATCGTCCTCTTCTTTGGCTTTGTTAGGGACCTATGAGCTATGGGGTTATATTTTGGGGACATTAGTAGTTGAGGGATCGTGTTTATGTTTGGGTCTGTATTAAACGTGATAGTGTTGTATTGTTAACATTGTAGAAATTGCCATTTTGTAGAGAATTCTAGTGTAATTTATTTGTATTACCTGTATTGTACTTACTGTAGGTTTTGTTTATATTTTGACTGTATATTGTGTATTTGATTATGTTGTAATGCCGCCCAGAGTCGGCCATGTGCTGAGAGGGGCGGGGTACAAATTAAAATTATTATTATTATTATTATTATTATTATTAAAAGAATTAAACTGGGGCCGAGTACCACCATGTTAACGAATGTGGAATCTATTTATGGAAATAAAGAGGAAAGAGAATTATTAGAAATAATGCTTACAACGGGTAGGCAATGTATTGCTAGAAATTGGAAAAGTGATCTAAATATACAGATTGAAGAGTGGTATAAAGAAATGTGGATTTTAGCATTGAATGACAAATTAACATGGGAAATAAAAGAAAAAAGGGGTGATCTGAAAGAGAATAGATTTTGGAAGATATGGAAACCATTTTTGGATCATTCTTCTATGGGAGGTGAAAGAAACAGACCTGTACCAGATCAAAGTAGTTTTTGGTGATAATATAATGTGCCACTCGGAGTCCTCAGGGCATTGAAACATAAGAGAGTCCACACAGGAGAGAAACCGTACAGGTGCCAGGAGTGTGGGAAATGTTTTGCTATTAATTCAAACCTTGTGAGTCATAAGAGAGTCCACACAGGAGAGAAACCGTACAGGTGCCAGGAGTGTGGGAAATGTTTTGCTCAGAATTCACACCTTGTGAGTCATAAGAGACTCCACACAGGAGAGAAACCGTACATGTGCCAGGAGTGTGGGAAATGTTTTGCTCAGAATTCACACCTTGTGAAACATAAGAGAGTCCACACAGGAGAATACCCGTACCAGTGCCAGGAGTGTGGGAAATTTTTTGCTACTAATTCGGTCCTTGTGAAACATAATATAGTCCACACAGGAGAGAAACCGTACAGGTGCCAGGAGTGTGGGAAATGTTTTTCCCAGAATTCACACCTTGTGAGTCATACAATACTCCACACAGTAGAGAAACCATACTGATGCCAGTAGTGTGGGAAATGTTTTGCTTTGAATCAGCTGCTTGAAGGACATAGGCGAAGCCATAGAGGGGAAAAAACTGCTTTGAATCAAAGTAATATGGCAAGAAATTGTGTATGCTTCAGATCCTCATATTCAGATCCACACACATTAAAGATAGCTTTATTTGTGCTTCTGCCAATGTGATTTATATTACTTCACATTTTGGGCCATTCAACAATTATGTGATCCATTTTTTGGGAGGGGGAACTGACCCCCTACCCCCCATGTAATCCAATTGTAATTTTTGCTTTGACACCCACCCACCCCCTTAAAGTTACATAATCCAGAGCTTGTGTGAACTTTGTTCACTGCCCTGGACTCACCTGCAGCGGCAGTGGGTGGTAGGACTTCGCTGCCCCCCCCCCCCAAGACTTATTTGTGGCTGGGGCAGAGAGGCCGCTGCAGTATTGTGACATGGTATTGCTTTCTATTGATATATTGTCTGGACTGAATATTGTACAATCACATTGTATTGCCATTTGTATTGCCATTTTTATTGTAATGCTATTTTTGGTTGCATTGTATTGCTGTATTTTATTGTATTGCAATGTTTGATTTGTTGTGAGCCACCCTGAGTCGACGTATGCTGAGTGGGTGGCATACAAATTGAATAAATGAAATGAAATGAAATGAATGAAATGAAACACGGGGTGTTATAAGTTTTCCTTTTGTTGTGGCTTCCTATCCAGAATATTAAGGATGCATTTGAAGTGGGGTAATGTGAAGGAGTTAGTTGTATTCAAATTTACAAAGATAGTTGGAACAATGTATTAGGATAGGTCGTGATATGTTTTAATTACTTTGTATTTTAGGTATGTTTGTATATGTTTTATTTCTTTGTATTGTTTCATGTACTGTTCATTTATAAAAATTAATAAAAATATATTTTTTTAAAAAGGAGAGATAAGAGAACAACATCAAACCCCCCTCTATAGTCCAGCCACAGGTCTACCATCAAACTGACAGCACCTAACTCCCATTCTGCTGCGGTGGTGGGGCAGCATCTCTGGCGTTCTTTAGACTCCCCACTCGGGTGGGCCAAGGGGAGGGGCGCCGGGCACAGCTTCCTCCCATCCTGAGGCCGTTGACGTGAGCCCCTGGAGAGGCTCGCAAGTCCTCCAGCTGTGGCGGCGGAGCAGCGTCTCTGGTGTCCTTTATACTCCCCACCTGGGCGGGCCAACGGGAGAAGCTCAGCTGTGCTCCTCTTCCCTCCCCCAACTGGCCGGGCCAGAGGAGGGGGCCGAAGATGTTGCGGTTGTCTATGGTGCACTGGCGGTGACTTTTTCAATCCCCACTGCAGAGACGAGGCTCAGCTGGGCTCAAATGTCCCACACTGCTCTTTTTAGCTCACTGAGACATCATAAGGCAAATAAAGCAAGCAATTAGCATGTTCCTGATGTATGAAGAAGCTTACTGTGGCATGCCCTGCCTGGAAGCTTTCTACATGAATACTATGGGGAATGTATTGAGATAATAGCAATCATGCCTGCATTAAAACTGAGTATCAAATGACGTTTTTCCCCACCTCTAGCATTTGAGGAAAGCCCTCACCTGCTCGTTGTTTATTTACATGCTAGGATTTTTTTTTGTTGATAGTTCTTTCTTCATTCTTATGGCCATGCCAGGAGTGTAGAGGTTCTCTCCAAGTGCTGGATATTCTATTTTCTTTTTAAAAAATCCTTCTGACTGTGACTGCAGATGGTAACTGTAAGAAAATATATATTTTCCCTGCTTTAAGTGCTTCCAGAGCACTTTTGACCATGCAAAGTTCTTGTTTGTGCGGAATGGCCGATGAGATTGGATTAATTTCTCCATGTTTCTGTGTTGTTAATGTGTTCTACCTAATCCAATAACCAAAATTCCCCAATAGAACACCCTCCTTGGCAACTGCTAAAGATGTTTCAAAAGTGACATTTGAAAAGTGCAAGTTCCATATGTGGAACACAGCCTAGGAAGCTCATAAAACAGCCAGTGTGCTTCTTTGATACATTCACACAACAAGATGAGACACTTCCAACATTAAAATACAATGAAAGATTTAAACTAAGCTAGAAGTTAAATGTAGTGGTTTAAGTGGAAAGGCCTCACAGACTAGGCAATAAAACAGCCTCTCTCAATCTGGTGCCACCCAGATTTATGGGTTTACAATTCTCACTCTACCTTCATAATATGATCAACAGGTTATAAGAACTAAGACTGCAGATCTGAAGCTAATCAGTCTAAAGAAGTCTTCTAAAAGCAAAGGTTTTATAACAGCAGAGAAGTACTATATGCCCAAAGTATTAATAGCAAGATGATGAAGAGGCCTTGGTAAAGGGTCATAACATCTGACAGATGTGTTTTGAGTCTTTATCTTTCTTTTTTTCTCTGTGGGGAAAATTGTTCAGAAGTTGTGGCAGGAGCTATGCCAGATGGTATACTTCTCGCTCTTGAGCATTGTTATTTCCTAGGTATAAGTTTAACAGTGGTACCATCTCTGGCCCTTGCTTTGAGACGGCTTCAGAGGCATCTGTTGCTCAGCCAGAGGGAGGTACAGAGGAACATTGGATGGCTGTCAGTTATCTAAGGTGTGAAGGTCACAGAGTGTCAGGGGCCTTGGGATGTCACATTTGGAACTTCAGAGCAAGCAGTCAAAGAATCCATGGTGTTTTCTCCCACTCCATCTGTTAAGGAATGCCCCAGGATTTTTGTAAGATAAACAAAGTTCTTCTGTCACATTTAGAAGAACATTGCTTAATATTTTTGCATGTGGATGTTTCTCTGGATTGGTACAATTGGGAATATCATAGCACCCCCAGAATGTCACATAGCCAGATAAAAAGGCCAAGTGTTTGTCTGTTTATTAGCAATGGCAATTATACTTATATATCGCCCCATAGCACTTAGTGCACTCTCTAGGTCAGGGGTTCCCAACCTATAGCCTGTGGGCTGGACCCAGCCCATGATGCCATTCCAACTGTCCCATTGAAGTCTCCCCCACACCCAGAAGTATAAGTGGGTGTATTTACATCAGCCGTAAAATGCAACTGCACATGCAAAAATTCACCCATGGCTGACATAAACCCGAAAGTTGGCACATTTATGTCAGCCGTAAATGTGCCCGCTTCCAAGGGCATGGCTAGGACCACAGCACAAAAAGGTTGGCCACCCCTGCTCTAGGTAATTAGCATTTTTTGCCCAAAACATGTTAGGTACTCAAATTACATTCCTTGGTACTCAAATTACTTTCCACCTCGCCTCCCCAGTTGGAGGCGGGAGAAGATCACCATCAGCTGGGGCTGCTCAGAACACGGCCCCAAAAGCAGTGCTGCCACAGGCACCCACCTCGCCTCCCCGGCTGGAGGTGGGAGCAAGAACACCTGGGCTCCTGGCATGGCGAGGACTCAAAATTCGGACGCCGCCTCCACCTCACCTGACCCCTCTCCTTCGGTCCGGCATTGGCCATGGGGGAGCAAGAACACCTGGGCTCTTGGCGCGGTGAAGACTCTAAAGACTCAAAAGTCAGACACCGATGCCGCCTCGCCTGAACCCTCTCCTCTGGTACGGCATGGGCTGCGGGGTTTTCTTTCTTTCCTTCGTGGCCCAATTTAGGCTTACAGCACCGCTTTGCTACCTTGCCCTGTCAATGCTGCTGAGGACATGGACCTGGGCTCCAACATGGTTGTTGATCCTGGCTCTAGTTAAGGTTAAGGTCGAGCCTGGACCTAGTTAAGATTAATTTAAGGTTGTTGAGCTTTGGGCTCCGACCCCCACCCCTGTTTTTGGATTATTGTATTTTTTCTGTCTTTGATATGTAAACTGTTACTATAATCATAGTTGTACATTTTGTTGCATTTGTGATATTGTATCTTGATATTGTTTTTTCTTATTGTATTTTGTATTGGTTATACTTTATTTGTATTTAATTATGTTGTAGTGCCACCCTGAGTTGGCCTGCACTGAGTAGGGTGGGGTATAAATCCAATAAACATAAACATAAACATTGAAGGCTGAGTCAATCCTGATCCCAAATCAGGTTTGAACTCATAACAGCAGCATTTTGGGCTGCAGTACATGCACATAATCATTACATTTATATCCTGCCCATCTATGATATTCTCCCACTCTGGGTGGCTTACAGCAATTATTTTAAAAAATATATTATAATATATTATAAATTATTACATTTATACCCCCAAAACATGCCCCCTCATACCCCCCCCCACTTCCCCCACCAACTTCACCCTCAATATCATCCAAATAAGTTCTCTATTCCCCCAGTGTTGTACAAATACGGAACTTGTAATTTACCTCTTTTGATTTTATTGTTCTGAGAACTTTCTTGAATCTTGGCTAGGTTTAGTACCTTCTTCATTAGTTGTAGCATAAACCAAAAATGGGTTCCAAATTTTCCAGAAAATATCACCCTTTCTAGCTTTATATTCTACCACAATTTATCATTTAATGCCAATTGCCAGATCTCCCTATACCAAATATCTCTATTGAACTTGAATTTATTTTTCCATTCTCTGGCAATCATAGATTTTGTCACTGTCAGCAGTAGTAACACTAATTCCTTTTGATTTCTATCTAACCTAAGGTCCATGGTTATTTTTACAGAAACTCCTACTCTTTCTCTTTCTACTACTTTCCATATTGTCTCTGCGTAACTATAGCGCCACCACATATGAGTGTATGTACCGTCCTCTTCTTCACACCTCCAGCAATTCTTTGGTTTGTTCTTACTCAGTTAATCTTTCCTAACATTCAAAACACTAATTTTTATAGTCATATTCTTTCTTGTATGGTGAAGAGTGCAGCAGTTTATTCCGAGGTAACAATCTTATATTTATAGTAGTGACTTCTCTCTGACTTAAAATTAATCAGTTACTTAGGGTTTGGGGTGCCTGTTCCTATAAGTTCTTCTTTTAATTTTTCCACTCCTCTGTACCTTCTTTGATTAGTTTACTAGATTCAGGTATATCTAAACAATCTGTTTATTTACTAATCAGGGATGGTTTACCTCCATGGTAAAACGTTAACCTCTGCAGATTTTGCCAGTTATATTTAATTCCTTTATGTTGCAACAGGTTGGTCACGGGTACCTTCCTCTTCCTCACAACTCCAGCAATCTCAATTAGGTTTATTTATTTATTGATATTTTGCTCCCACCTTTCCACTACAGAGGAGCACTCAAAGAAGCTCAAAATCTTCATAATATAATAAAAAAATAACCAGGTAAAACCAGATTTAATCATAAAGTCAAACAAAAGCAAACTTGTCATAAAAAAACTGTTGCAACAGCAGGTAGCTAGCAGCATGAGAGAATCTCACCTGATTTACCCATGATGGAGTTCCTTATATCAGTTAGATAAAATGTGGCCAGAATCCCATAGCTTTTTAAAGAACATAACATAAGAACATGGGGGGCGTGGCCAAGATGGAGAAGGAGTAACATCTATTGTATTTCCCTGCATACACAATGGGGAATTGAAAGTGACTTTTCTAATTAAAGCAGAAAGAGTTTTATCCTTAAAAAATTTGGATCGTGCCGGTCTTGCTGTACAGATTGAATTTGTTCCCTTTTGGAGAAGTTGGAGTCCGCGGAGCGGCGACGGGTGGCGAGGTAAGCGGCCGAAGCCGGGGCCAAGCCAGCTGTGCCGCGGGCGGGCGAGACAACGAGAAGGGGGGCTTGAAAAGGTTGGGAAAAGCTGAATAAACAAGTTTTAAAGAGGCACAAGACGACCGGACGGGATTGAGGTGGGAGGAGAGCCCTCTGGAAGCCGAGGCTTGGATCGAGGTGAGAAATAAAGGCAAACTCATGAGTGAGAGCATGGCATGGAAGCTCGAGGGGTAATGGCGGCGATGCAGAAAACAAAACTTATGGTGTGCTGAGAAAGAAACTTCGGGGAAGGAGCTGAGTGTTGGCATGAGTAATGGAGCTTTGAGGCCGCGTGGAGAAGGAGTGTGGTGGAAAAGAAAGAACGGGAAAAGGAACGACTGTTGCTTGGAGGACGAAAGAACCCGTAAGTTTGAGAGGAGAAGGAGTATTCAGCCGTGGGGGCTTCCGGAGCATGTTAAGTTTTGGATTTTTTCTCTTTCTTTAATCATTTAATAGGATTTACTCTTTTGCTTTTTGAAGTTTTTTTTAGCCCCTTCCTGTGCTAAGGAACATTGTTGTAACTTTTGATTGTAAGAGCCTCCGACTCTGTAGCTACTGGGTTTCCCTCTGCTCCTGTTTTATTTATTTATTTATTTATTTATTTAATTTATATACCGCTCTCCTTATCATTTGATAACTCGAAGCGGTTTACAACAGAGTACAGAGATACAATAAACAATGCAAAATACAGAATAAGATATACAATAAAAATGTCTAATACAATATCCCCCAATACAGACAGAGGAGCACAAAAATAGAATCAATACAAAAATCAATAATAACCATCAAATTAATCACAATATAAAATGTTAAGTTGAGGCTACAAAACTATAGCAATAATCCTCTAAAGCGACCGCCACTACATCCCACGGCCAACCAGCCCACAAGGAGAGGCAAAACAGCGACAGCTGAATGAGCGTCGTCATCAGCTTTTGATACCAAACCTCCCTCCAGTCACACTGCACCTTCTCCCATCGGCTCAGCCAGGAGGTATGAGGGGTACTACGAGACTTCAACAGTTTTTGGAAAGGTCCCGGGCCACCAGCTGTGGCAAATCTCCCCATCCGCCTGCCAAGCCGGTGAAACTTGCTCTGGCGGTGGTCAAAGTGGGGCGGCTTTTCAAGATGTCCCGAGCTGCCAGCTGTGGCAAATCTCCCCATCCGCCCGCCAAGCCGGTGAAACTTGCTCTGGCGGTGGTCAAAGCGGGGCAGCTTTTCAAGGTGTCCCGGGCCGCCAGCTGTGGCAAATCTCCCCATCCGCCCGCCGAGCCGGTGAAACTCGTTTTAGGTGAAACCCCTCCTTTTTTCTGGAAGCTGCTGGTTACTAACTTTCAATCACAGTGATAGAAGACCTTTGGATATATTGTATTAAAGTGGGATTTTGTAAATTGAATATAGAGGATCGCTGGCTTCAATCAAATTTGTAGATTATTTGGCTGCTTCATAAGGTGATTTTAAATTAAATTGAGGATCAGTGGCTTCAATCAAGAGGAGGGGATAAATATTCTAAAGGTCTTCAGGAGCTCTATCAGCTGTTAGTGACCCAGAGTCTGGAAGGGATTTTTGGATTATAGTTGTGCTGGATCAATATCAGGAGCAGAGGTCTAGAAGAGCCTGTTGCGGCTTTGAAACTTTTAGGTGATGCCACAATGGATAAGTGTACAAAGGGGAAGGATAAAGAGGAGGAACCAGTGGTGAAAGCCAAGAAGAAGGATAAACCAGCAGCAGCGGAAATGCCATCAGCATCATCAGCATCAGCATCAGCATCCCCTGAACGATCATCATTTGATAAATCACAAATAATGGCGGAATTTAGTAAAATGTTTCAGAAGATTGATAGTATGGATCAGGCAAGAGTGAAGGATAGAGGTGAAATTTTGGGAGGACAGGATAAATTGGCTGCAATGTTCTTTGATTTTTCAAAAAAGTGGAAACAAGTTTGCAAAAACTGGAGGGAAGTTTCAGCACAATGAAAGTTGATATAAAGGGTATGGAAGGAAAAATAAAAGAGGTTAAGAAAGAGGGGAGGGAGATAAAGAAGAAAGTGGATTTACAAGAAAAAAGAATTGATTTGAAGGAAGAGGTGATGAGGAAACAAAATATTGTGATACGTCAGATCCCGGAAAGAACGCCAGACAACTTAAGAGATAGAATAGTTGATTGGCTAAATGATTTGAAAATGGGGAAAGATTTTGCTAATGAAGATATTGTAAGTGTTTATAGAGTGGGATCAAGGAAGGGGAAGGCAGTTCAAAGAAATGTTTTGGTTAAATTTGCAAATTGGGGGGATAAATTGAAGGTCATGGCCTTTTTGAAACAAGCAGGGTCTGGCCCTCTAAAAATTGACGGGAGTGATGTAGAGGTTTATAATGATATTTCGATCATAGGATGCGGCTGGAGATATAAGATGAAACCGGTTACAAAACTTCTGATTACGAAAGGGATAAAATACAATTGGCGATTTCCGCAACAATTAAGATTTTTTATGACAAAAAGATGCAAGTTATTGATGCTGAGACTGATGCTTTGGAATTTTTGAGTTTGATTGATTTGGTTAAGGTGAGCTCAAATGAATGGTTGGCTTTGAGAAAGGACCTGCTGGCTTCCAGTGCTATAAGAAGAGAATTTTTAATGGTGCAGAGGAGGGTGGTGCTGTGGGAGGAGAACAGCCTGGTACAGCTGAGGAGGCGTTGACATTGATAGTGGTGGAGGAAGACGAAGGTGATTTTTCTGTGAGGAAAGTGAGGAGGGTAAAGATGAATGTTTTCTGTTTTTCTTTTTTTAGTAGTATTTTCTTTTGTGGTTGTGTAGTATATTGTAGTTTATTAGGTAGCAAGCCCATTGGAGGATTCGGATGTGATAGAAATGGAGGTGATATAATCAATAATGAGGGTAATTAAAGTGTTAACATGGAATGTAAAAGGTACAGGATCTATTAAGAGGAAGAGAATAGAATCAGCTATGAGGAAAGATAGACTGGATATACTTTTTTTTACAGGAAACCCATCAAAAATCTCAAAATTCAAATTGATTTTTTCTAGGTTGGATGCAGCACTATGAGAAATCATATGGCACATCTAAAGCTAGAGGTGTTGCAATCTTAATTTCGTCTAGACTGGGGTTTGAGATAACAAAATCTATTGCAGACCCAGAAGGCAGATATTTGATAATAAAAGGGAAATTGGATGACGAAAAGATAACTCTGGTTAATATATATGCTCCGAATGAACATCAATATGAATTTCTTGAAAAGATGTGAAAATTTTTGGAAAAAGAATTACCAACGAGGATGATTGTGGCTGGGGACTTTAATTTAGTAAGACAAACTTACATTCATAAAAAAGAAAAAGTACAGACTATATATTACATACAATTACATACTTTATCACCCGGTGCTATATACATTGTCCTAGGAGGTTGTGGGATCTCCCATTCGTTTCTATTGTTCCCAAAATTTCATTTGGTCTGGTGTCAATTTATATGTTCCATCTCTCGTCAATGAATATTCAACAAATTTTCGCCATATATTCCAGAATCTATTTTCTTTTACTATACCTTTCTTAAAGTTTAACTCCCATGTTAATTTTTCATTCAATGCGAGATCCCACATCTGCCCATACCAATCTTCCACCTTTAACGTTACTTCACTTTTCCAGTTTTTTGCAATACACAATCTTCCCATTACAAGCATCATAGACAACAGCTCTTTCTTATCATTGTCTATATTAACATTATCAACATCGGTCAATAGAGTGGTGCCTGGCCCCAATTTAAAACACAATCCCAAGATTTTTCCTATCTCAGTCTCAATTTTTATCCAAACTTTTTCTACCACTTTACATTCATACCACATATGAACATATGTACCCAAGGTATTTTTACACCTCCAACACATTTTATTGTTTTTCTTATCTATCTGATGTAATTTCATAGGGGTCAGATACCACCTCCATAACATTTTAAAGTTATGTTCCTTTATTCTAACCGACAGGGATCTCATAATTCTTTTTCTCCATTTATTTTGCCACTCCTTTTCCGTTATCTTCAAATTCAGATCCTGTTCCCATGTATTTCTTAATATTTCTTGTGGTTTACCTTCTGTGTTTATTATTTTATAAATTTTACTAACCAACCCTTTAATTCCAATTTCCTCCTTCCTTATTTTCCATACTAATTCCTCAAATTCCGTCCTATCTCTTTCCAAACTCCGTTCCCTCCAATATTTATTATTCCACTTATTCAACATTGCTATCTGAAACCAATTCAACTTCATCCGGGTATATAGCTCTCTTTTCATCCCATTATCTTTGCAGACTCGTATCCAATCTTTCAACAGGAGGACCTTATTTGTCGACAATATTTCTTTCATCTCATTATCCATTCTTATTGGGAACTTTTTCAAATCTTCTATTTCAATTATCGGTGAGATATTTGGGGCCAATTTCATTTTAATTTTCTTCCATACTCCCAACATTGATTTCATCATTCTATTTTTAACCAATATTTTCCCTGATTCCTTGTCTAAAAAAAGGCTCTTACCCACTTCCTTTACTTCCTTCATTTCAATTTCTTCCCAAATAACCGACTCCTTCGTCAAAATCTTAACTACGTTCTTTATCTGGAATGCTTTGTAATAATTCTTTAGGTTAGGTATTCCTAAGCCCCCTTCTTTTTGAGATAAATACCACATTTTCTTTAAGATTCTAGCTCTACGTCCTCCGTTACAATAATTATCAAATAATTTTTGAAATTCCTCAATATCTTTATCCGTCAGTTGAATTGGTAAGGCATCAAATAAAAAGTTTAGTTTTGGTAGTAACATCATTTTAGTCAATGCTATTCTGCCAAACCAAGACAACTTCAGTTTTTGATACTGTAGAATTTTAGCCTTGAGTTCCTTCTTTTGTTTATCGTAATTTAATCTTTTCAGATCCTCTAATTTATCGGAAATAATTATCCCTAAATATTTCAAGTTCGCTTTGATCTGCAATTTAAATTCATCTCTAATTTTCTTTTGTTCTTCCTTTTCAATATTACTTAAAATCAGTTCAGTTTTTTCCCAATTTACCTTCAGGCCTGTGATTTGTTCAAAATCCTTTAAATGTTTTTGAATCCTTTCCATAGTTCTTCTAGGCTGTTTCATGATTAGTAAAGTATCATCTGCATATAAACTAATTTTATTTTCCATTATTCCTTCTATATTTTTGTCTTCCCTTATTATATTAGCTAATATTTCCATTGCCATGATGAATAGTATTGGAGATTGAGGACACCCTTGCCTTGTTCCTGCCTCTAGTCTCAATTCCTCTGTGAGGCCATCATTGACTCTAATTTTTGCATATCCTTGTTGGTATAATTGTTCTATTGTTTTTACAAACCTGTTACCAAATCCATAACTCTTAATTATCTCGCTAATTGTTACCCATTGTAAAGAATCAAATGCTTTAAAAATATCTAACGATAATAAACCTACTTTCTCTTTGTTCTGTCTTGCCACGTCTATTAAATCTAATACTCGTCTTACTAAGTCTGCCATATGTCTCCCTTTCACTAATCCGGCCTGGTCCTTATTTATATATTTGTCCATAAAACTATTTAATCTATTTGCCAATATTGCCGTAAAAATCTTAGCATCTTGGTTTGTCAGGGAGATAGGTCTGTATGATTCTACTTTTTCTAGGTCCTTTTCCGGTTTTGGTAATAAGACAATTATTGTTCTATACCATGATACAGGTAACTGTTCCCCATTAAGAATACCATTATACAATTTTAACAGTTTCGGGATTACGATATCCTTAAACTCTTTATAAAATTCAGCGGGTAGTCCATCTTCTCCGGGTGATTTATCTGATTTCAGTTTATTTATTGCCTTTTTTATCTCTTTTTCAGTTATTAATTCTTCCATTCTTTGTTTATGCTCCTGACTTATTTTATTTTTAATTTGCATTTCCAATCTATCCTTTAATTTATCTATATTTATCTTCTTTTTAGAATATAAATCTTGATAAAATTCTCTAATCACTTTACATTTGTCTTTAGTCTTATTATATCTTATACCTTCCTTATCTACCATAATCCCTATTTCCCTTCTACTTCTTTTTTCTTTAGCCGCTCTTGACAACAATTTTGAGTTTTTATTACTATATTCAAAATATTCTCTTTTTAAGTATACTAAATCTCTTTTCACCTTTTCCATATCATTTCCTATTAATTCCTTCCGTAATCCCTGCATCCTTTCGTAAGCCTTTCTATCCTTAGTTCTTGCATGTTCCTCCTGTAACTTTTTAATCTCTTTTTCAGTTTCTTCTTGTTTAGTTTTTAACTGTTTATTTCTAATACTTGCCATCTTGATACTTTCACCCCTAAATATTGCTTTCATTGTATCCCATACTATACCTATTCCTACTTCCCCTGTGTCATTCCATTTCCAATTTTCTTCCCATTTTTCTACCATTTGATCTTTGTATTTTTTATCTCTAAACAATCTGACATTATATCTCCAATTTTTCGTATTCTTTATAGCATCTATTTTCATTTCCAACAAAACTTTTGCATGGTCCAATTCTTTGAAAATTCCTATTTCTATGCCATCTAAGTTACTTATCAAGTTATCCGTGACAAATATGTAATCTATTCTGGAATATGTATTATACACTTGTGAAAAATATGTATAGGCTCTTTCCAATCCTTTAAGCACCCTCCATGTATCTTTCAGCCCCAAGGATTTCAACCAATTATTTAACACATGCATTTTATTTCCGCCCACACATCTCGTTGTATTTGTACTATCTATATTTGATCCTATTAAATTAAAATCTCCCGCTACAATCATTTTTATTGTTTTTTCCTTCTCTAATATTCGATATACCTTATTTAGGAAACTATTTTGACGTTCATTTGGTACATACAAGTTCACCAACGTTATTTCTTCTTCTTCTATTTTTCCCTTTATTATCAAATATCTACCTTCTGGGTCTGATATACTTTTTATCATCTCAAATCCCAATCTGTTTGATATCAAAGTTGCGACCCCCCTGGCCTTTGAAGAACCATATGCTTTTTCATAGACTTGAGTCCATCCTAAAAATAACTTATTAGTTTTTTCCGAATTCTGATGGGTCTCCTGAAGAAAGATTATATCCGGTCTGTCTTTCCTAAGCGCCGCTTCCAACCTCCTTCTCTTCACTTGACAACCAGTACCTTTCACATTCCATGTCATTACTTTTACATTCCTCATTAATTGTATTTCTCCCACCTTTTTTTACACTTCCCACTTCCTCCTACGGACCTGTGATTAACATATAACATTTCCTTCACCTTATACAAATGAATAAAAAAGAAAAAAAAAGAAAACATCTAAAAAAATTACATTAAACAATCCACTACTATCCCTCCCCATTTTCTTTTAACAAATGGCCTCTGAGTTTCAGAGAGGGGAGGGGCGGTGCGGTCAGTCATAGGAGCTTGGGAGAGATCAAAAACTACTCCCCACCCGGATCAATTCCTCCTTCCGCCCCTTTAGGCATATTCTCATTTCCATTGCTATCCCGTCTTCTATAACCACCAGATATAATCAGTTCTTCCTTCAAATCAAACCACTCTTTTGTTCCTGCTTCCAACAACTTAGCATCTGTCATTACATCCAAGACATTAGGACCCTCACTGATTAAATAACGTCTTCCCAAGTAAAAAAAACTTAATTGTCGTGGAAATTTCCAATTATACCTTATTCCCTTTTCCTGAAATCGTTTTGTAATTGGCTTCATCGATTGTCTCCAGAAACGATCCTCTATTGGAATGTCATTATACACTTCAATATCATGGCCTTCCACTTTTGGAACCTCTGTTCCTTTTTCCCGTATAAGCGCCATTAAACGTAATTTATCTGATACATTAGCAAATTTTAACATGACATTCCTTGACCCAGTTTTACCTCTTCTTGACCCCAATCTAAATACATTTACAACCTCCTGCGGCGTGAAGCCATCTTCCATAATTTCATCAAGCCATTTCACTATTCTTTCTTTTAATTTGTCTGGGGAGTTCTCTGGGAATTTTCGAATTATGACGTTTGCTCTTCTTAATTGTTCTTCCACATTTTCTAATCTCTTTTCATGATCTCCAACCTTATTTTCTCTCACTTTTTCTCTCTTTCTCAAGTCCATAACCTCTGCTTTAGTCGTTGCCTGTTCTTTTTTGATGACTTCTTGTTCTTTTTTGAGGTTGTTTATGTCCTCCTTCACGCCGTCAATTCCCTTCATAATATTTGCTAACATATCTTGCATGTCTTGTTTCCAATCTAATTTAATTTGAGCAATCATATTTCCGATATTATTCCCCAGATTATCAAATTTCTCATTTAGACTTTCAAATTCAGATTTGGATCCTTGCCCCTCCCCCATTGCCGATGTTGTTGGTGTTGTTGCCGTGGCTGTGGTTACGATCGTTGTTGGTGCTGTCCCTGCTATTGCCGCTGTGGTTGTTACGGTTGTTGTGGCAGTTGTTGTTGTTGTAACTTTTGCTGTTGTTATCACAATTGATTTTACCGCAGATGGAGCAACGGTAGTTGGCGATATTATTGTCTTCTGTTGCTGTTGTTGTTGTTGTAATTGTTGTGCCATCTTCTTCACTGTCTCCTGTTCCTCCAAGTCCTTTATTTCCTGTTGCATTGTTTTCTTCATCTCCTCTTCCTCCTCGTCCAGCCTTGTAAGCCTTCTGAAACTCCTATCTGAGGACGTTGGTCTTTGCACTCTTGTCCAAGCCAATATCTTCTCCTTCTCTTTCCCTCTCCCCTGCCGTTTCATCCAAATGTATTTCTAGCTGCTTCCCTTTTATCAATTTACATAAACAATTTATCATTCAAGATTCACCCTGTATTTTAAATCTAACCAATTTCAATATATTTATTTCAAAATACAATGCTTAGCCCTTATCCTCTCCTCCCCTCCCTCTCTGTCATATATATGTGTGTGTATTTACACACACATATACACACACATGTATACACAGGTAATCAACCCAGTTCCACTCTATGTGAGGGTGATGAAGAGAAAAAAGTCAGTATCCCAATTCAAGCCTAATTAATTTCCCTCTTAAATTTTAAGTATTTTGAACAAAAAAAAGGGATAAAAAAGGGAAGGTAAAACAAAAAAAAAGACCAAAAAGAAAAATCGTATTTGTAAATTAAAAAAAGATAATAGTAAAAAATATAAAAATTTTCCAACAAAGCAAAAGAGAGGGGAGTTAAAATAAAAGCAGTTAAAAAAGTGTCTTCAAACTTTAGCTCAAAAAAATAAAAAAAATGGAAGGAGAGCCAACTTTATCTTGCTGTTATGGGATAAATACAAAAATAAAAAACGCTGACGAATTCAGGCTCCTACTCTCAAAAGTTCCAGATTAACAGCAGTTTATTTCCCAGGGCACTAGGCCACAGCACCGTCTTGCTTCACTTTATATCTCCAAAAGGATATGCAGGGGCAGACTTAAACCAACTCCTTTTTCTTTAAAAGCCAATACTCCAAGTCCACGGCTTACATAACGACCAAGAGAGGGGAGCGAAAAGGAAAAAGGAATAAGAAAAAAGAAAAGAAAAAAGCAGGAAGTACTATATTGTTCTCTTTACTTAGCCGCTGATTTATCCGCTCCCACCGGCATAACACAGTACGGAAAATCTCAGTCTGTTTTCTTCCCCTTAATATTTCCCTCTTTCAAAATCTTTACATAACTGCTCACCGTCTTGCTTTCTCCACTTCTCCCCTTTGCACTTTTCCAGCTCCGCAAAGCTCCGGCCGTCTCCGATCGAGGGGACGGCGGGGGCGAGCGAAGTCCGCTTCAGCTTACCTCTTTCACCACCCCGCCGAGATTACCCTTTTCGATCCGGTCGTCCACTTATCCGCTTTGCCAACGCTTTTAAACAATTTTACCGGAACGCCGATCTCCTCTCGTTTCCAATCTGTCCATTTTTCTTTTAAGAGCTCCGGGGACTCGTCACCATTATAAATCGCCCATCCCCCCACTCTCTCCAAGATCGAAACTCTGTTTTATCTCCTTTTTCCAGCGCTGCTTTGGAGCCTCCAAAGTATTTTCCGTAACTATTTTTCCTTCTATTTTTTCTAATTCATTTTTTTGCCGATTTCAGGAACTATTTACACTTTTAAAAGTCACTTTCGTTTCTCTCCATTCCGAGCGGAAAAAAGTTCGCCTCTCTCAGCCCTCCATCTTGACACGCCCCGCCAAAGTTGTTTTAGAACTGAGATAACAAAGTGAAAGTAGAGGGAGAAAGATTTGGAGATACGATGTAAATCTATTGAAAGATCAAAGGGTCAAGGCTCAAATTACTGAAAATTGGAAGGATATTTGGCAGTTAAATGACAATGATGAAGTAAGTTTTAATATGGTCTGGGATGCCATGAAGTTGGTTTTTAGAGGAGAATGTATTAAATTGGCAAGCAGCAGATATAAAGATTATAAATTGGCACAGGTTAAAATTGAAGAGGAGATAAAGCAGTTACAGGAGGAACATTCAAGGACAAAGGTTTTTGCAAATTTACAAAGACTTAAAACTGAAGTGGTAGGCAAAGATATAGAAAAGGTTAAAAGAAATTTGGTCTATTTGAAAAGAGAGTATTTTGAATTTAGTAATAAAAATTCGAAATTATTATCAAAAGCAGCAAAAGATAAGCGGGTAAAAAGGGAAATTGGAGTTTTGATTGATAAACAAGGGGTAAGATGTAATAAGAATAAGGATAAATGCAAGATTGTGAAGGATTTTTATCAAGCTTTGTATGCAAAAAAAGAAATAGATGAGGGAAAGCTTAAACAGCAATTAGAGAAACAAATAGTCAATGGAATAAAACAGGAGCATAAAGAAAGAATGGAAGATCAAGTGTCGGAAAAGGAGGTAAGAGAGGTGATAGGAAGATTGAAACTGGGGAAGGCCCCAGGAGAAGATGGATTGCCGGCTGATTTTTATAAGGAATTTAAAGATATAGTGGCACCAAAATTAGTAAAATTATATAATCATATACTGGATAGAGGCCAAATTCCGACCTCATGGCACAGGACCACAATTGTGTTATTGCCAAAACCTGGTAAGAATTTAGAAAAGGTAGAATCTTATAGACCTATCTCATTGATAAATCAAGATGCCAAGATCTTCACCACGATATTAGCAAACCGTTAAAACAATTTCATGGTTAATTATGTAAATGTGGACCAAGTAGGCTTTTTGAAGGGGCGCCATATGGCAGACCTGACTAGAAGAGTGGTGGATATAATAGATGTTGTGAGTCAAACAAAAGAAAAAGTGGGATTAATTTCACTGGATATATTTAAAGCATTCGACACATTGCAATTGAGTTCAATTAAGGAAATAATTAAATGTTATGGATTTGGTGATAAATTTAGAAGAGTAATACATCAATTGTACCATCAAGGCACAGCAACTGTCAGAGTCAATGATGACTACACAGATGAAATAAATTTGGAAGCAGGTACGAGGCAGGGCTGTCCCTTATCACTAATTTTGTTTATTATGGCCATGGAGATTCTAGCAAAAGCTATAAGAGATGATGGAAACATAGAAGGGATTATGGAAAATAAAATAAGTATGTATGCAGATGACACAATGTCAATTGTAAATCACCCTGAGAGGGCAATGGAGAAAATTAGATTACAATTACAGGATTTTGAAGATATTACCGGCCTTAAAATAAACTGGGATAAATCTGAAATGATACTGTGCAATGTAGGAGAAGAAGATAGGAAGAAGACAATTGGGAGGAGTAACATTCAAATTAAAGATAAACTGAAGTACTTGGAAATAGTTATATCTATAGATTGGAAGATCTTTAAAGATCAAATTATGATAGTTTAAAGATGGAGATTAAAAATAAAATACAATCTTTTCAAAAATTGAAATTGTCGTAAGAACATAAGAACATAAGAACAGCCTTGCTGGAACAGGCCACAGCCCATCCAGTCCAGCATTCTGTCTCACACAGTGGCTCACCATTTTCTTCAGGGTATTCCCAAGCAGATGCCTTCACCTGCTTAGGATTCCCTGGAAATGATATTGAGAGATATCCTGCCTATCTCTCCAACCCGGAGGTTGTCCTTAAGTATCCATTATTATAGCCATTGATACTCTTGTCCTCCATGAACTTGTCTAATCCTTTCTTAAAGCTGTCAAGACTGACAGCTGTCACCACTTCTTCTGGCAGGGAGTTCCATAGACCAGTAATCCTCTGGGTGACAAAGTACTTTCTCTTATTTGTTTGAGAAATAGTACCCAAAAGTTTCATGGAGTGTCCCCTAGTTCTAGTGTTATGCGATAGGGAAAAAAGTTTTTCCTTATCTACTTTGTCCACACCGTGCATGATTTTATAAACTTCAATCAGGTCACCTCTTAGACGTCGTCGTTCAGGAGTGAAGAGGCCCAACCGTTGCAGCCTCAGATGGTAAGGAAGGTGTTCCAGTCCCCTAATCATTCTGGTTGCCCTCCTCTGCACTTTCTCCAACTCCATAATATCCTTCTGGAGGTATGGCGACCAGAACTGTACGCAGTCTTTCAGATGGGGCCTCACCATAGATTTATAAAGAGGCAAAATATTTGCTGACTTATTTTCTATACCCTTCTTAATGATCCCTAGCATTGAGTTTGCTTTTTTCACTGCTGAGGCACACTGGGTTGACACCTTCATTGAGCTATCCACCAGGACACCAAGGTCCCTTTCCTGGTTTCTCGCAGAGAGTTCAGAACCCATCAGTTTATAAATGTAATTGGTGTTTTTTGCCCCAACATGCATCACTCTGCACTTACTAATGTTGAAGTTAATTTGCCACTGTTTTGCCCACTCCCCCAGTGTCAAAAGATCCCTCTGGAGCTCCTCACAATCTCTCACAGTTTTCACTACCCTGTATAATTTAGTGTCGTCACCAAATTTGGCTACCTTGCTTTTTACTCCTACCTCTAGATCATTTATGAAGAGGTTGAAAAGCAGGGGTCCCAGTACTGAACCTTGGGGGACCCCACTCTTTACTTCCCTCCACTTGGAGAAGTCTCCATTTAGTGCTACCCTCTGTTTCCTGTCCCTTAGCCAGTTGCTGATCCAGGACAAGACCTGTCCCTTTATTCCATGACTGGTAAGTTTATTCAAGAGCCTTTGGTGTGGGATCTTGTCAAAAACCTTCTGAAAGTCCAGATAAACAATGTCAACTGGATCCCCCTTATCCACATGCTTGTTGACACTCTCAAAAAATTCAAACAGATAAGTGAGGCATGATTTGCCCTTGCAAAAGCCATGTTGGCTCTCCTTTAGCAGCGCCTTCTCTTCTATGTGCCTATTAATTCTATCTTTTAGGATGGTTTCCATTACTTTACCTGGGACATATGTCAAACTGACAGGTCGGTAATTTCCTGGATCACCCCTGGATCCTTTTTTGAAAATTGGTGTTACATTCGCTACCTTCCAGTCATCAGGCACAAAGCCTGATTTGAGGGAAAGATTATATATTTTGGCTAGGAGATCAGCAATTTCATCTTTAAGTTCCCTGAGAACTCGTGGATGGATGCCATCTGGTCCTGCTGATTTGTTAATGTTTAGTTTAACAAGACATGCAAGGACCTCCTCCTTGGTTATTTCTATCTTGCTTAATTCTTCGGTTTCCCTCCCTACGAAGATAGGCTCTGTTTTGGGCATGTGGTCTCTGTCTTCTTCAGTGAATACTGAAGCAAAGAATTCATTGAGTCTCTCTGCAATCTCTGTTTCCTCTTTAATAACCCCTTGCCTTCCATTGTCATCTAATGGTCCAATGGCCTTCCTAGTTGGGTTCTTACTTCTATTGTACTTAAAGAAGTCTTTGTTATTTCTCTGAGTATTTTTAGCTATACGCTCCTCAAAGTCTTGCTTTGCTTTCCTGATTGTTGCCTTGCATTTGTTCTGCCAGAATTTATGTTTCTGCCTGCTGTCCTCATTCGGACAAGCCTTCCATCTTCTAAATGAGCTTTTCTTGCTTTTGATCACTTCCCGAACAGCTCCTGTAAGCCACATCAGAGTCCTCTTGGACCTGGCAGTGCCCTTTTTCCTTTTGGGTATGCATTCCAATTGGGCCTCTGTTATTGTTTTTGTAAACAGCCTCCATGCCTCTTGGAGTGTTTGGACTCTCTCAATTTTCCCTTTCAGCTTCTTTTTTACTAGTTTCCTCAACTTTGGGAAATTTCCTTTTTGAAAATTTAAGATCTCTGTGTTAGATTTTATCAGTGACTTACGGTCTATGATCAAGTTAAACATAACTGAGTTGTGGTCACTGTTCCCTATTGGATCAGTCACATTAACATCTTGCACCAGATCCTGAGTATTACTCAGGATCAAGTCAAGGATTCTTGTACCTCTAGTTGGGTCTTCAACCATCTGTCCCAGGGAACAATCATTTAGCATATCTAGGAACTTTATCTCTTTATCATGTGCTGAACAACAGTTCACCCAGTCTATGTGAGGGTAATTGAAGTCCCCCATTATAACCAGGCTTCCCTTCTTGGATGCCTCCTTTACAACATTCTCCAACTGCCAGTCTCCCTCAAGAGTTTGGGTCGGAGGCCAATAGTATATGCCTACTGTTAGACCATCCTTGTGGCCTGGTACTCTTACCCACAGAGCTTCTAATGGCAACTCCAAATCACCTAGATATTCCAATTCATACGATTTTATCACTTCTTTGGCATACAAGGCTACACCACCTCCCGTTTGCCCGTTCCTATCCTTCCTGTACAGTTTGTAGCCTGGGATAACTGTATCCCATTGGTTATCATCCGTCCACCAGGTTTCAGTGATACCAATAATATCAATATTCTTATCTATTGCTAAGTATTCCAGCTCCCCTATTTTGTTCCGGAGGCTTCTGGCATTTGTATACAAGCATTTATATATGCTTTCCTGATACAGTCTTTTGAGTCCAGTTGCATTGTTAGACTGCCTCTTGCATCCTTCTGCTAGAGTGCTGGAGACTAGCTCCTTGCTCTGCTCAGTAATTTTTGCATCCTCCTCACTACTCAAGTACACACTTCCCCGAACCGGATGGTGCCCAGCTCCTGTCGGCTTTCCTCCAGTTATCAGTTTAAAAGCTGCTCTGCAGCCTTTTTGATGTTGAGTGCCAGCAATCTGGTCCCATCATGGTTCAAATGCAACCCATCCCTCCTGAACAGATTTGGCTTGTGTTGTGTACTGAATGTAGTGTGTTGAATGTATTTGTAACCACATGAATGGGTACAGGTAACACTGTAACCTTCTGTATGAGGACGCGAGCTAGTGGCCACCGGGGGCAATAGCGAGTGCCCAGCTCACAGGGTTCACATTACTCAAATGCCTTCAGCCGCGCGGGAAAGATTCCCGCGCTCACCTCACCTGGACAAGAAAGGCGTGACCAAGGATGACGTCACTTGGACAGCAGCCAATGCCTGTCGAAGAGCCAGATTCAATTAGATAGCCACCGTATAAAAAGAGCTGTTTGTCCGCCATTACCACATGTTCGTACTGTACTCTATGCAATAAAGATGTGTTAGGCTAGCTGACAGCCGTTTCCATTGTCTTGATTCCCAAACACCAAATTGGCGACGAGGATGGGATATGGATTCCCACGGGGACAAGACAATATCACAGAAGCCAGTTTTCGACGTGACCCATCCCGAGCGATGGGACTGGTTTGAAATGCATTTCAAGAGTACGGTGGCGTATGCGGGCATCACCGACGCTGGGAAGAAGAAGGGTCTTCTCATCACGATGCTCGGGTTCCACGCCGTGCAAGCACTGATGGATCTGGTGGCACTACGAGAGGTGGACCAGGTTTCGGTGACGGAAATTCTGGGGGTTCTGCGGAATCATTTCAAGCCCAAGGTATCCTTCTTCTCTGCCAGGGCCACTTTCGCGAGGAGGGACCAAAAGCCGGGTGAGTCAATATCCGAGTATGCAGCGGCCCTCCGCGTTTTGGCAACCCCATGCGAATGGCGGGAAATTCTAGACGTGGCCCTAAGGAACAGGATGCTCTGCGGGATGAGAGATGGGGAGACCCAGAGGAAACTCATGAACCGAGGCCACGACCTCACTTTTAAAGAGGTACTACAAGAGGCTCTAGCAGCTGAATCCACGTGGGCCGGGTACAAGCTTCTCAAGGCAAAGCCCCCACCAGTCGAGGCAGCTGCATCCGCCGTCCAGGCGGCCTGGAGGGCGACCCCTGCCCCACGCTCGCCCACATCCTCAGAGGCTTCTGCCACCCCAGGCTCCAGCGAAGATGAGGGGGTCCGGAAGGTCAGGAAAGGGCTGAGCGAGAAGAAGGGGAAGGGGGGGCGGCGCTGCGATGGGTGCGGAGCGTCCCACGAGAGGAGCAAATGTCCATTCCGGAAAGCTGAGTGCCACAACTGTGGACAGAAGGGCCACATCGCCAGGGTCTGCAAGCAACGCCGGGAAGAGAGTAAGCGCGCCTCGAGCAGCCGGGATGGCGTCGGCAGAGTCGGCGATGGCGGCGATGACCCAGAGGGGAACCACGTGTGCCTGCGAGCGCACGCTGAAGACGACGTGGCCATCCACAGCGTGCCTCTAGGGCAACCACGTTTTTATGCTGAGGTACTGTTGCAAGGGGTCCCTGTTAAGATGGAGATAGACTCGGGGTCTGTTTACTCCCTCATTTCCCATAAGGAATTTTTGCGGATTCCCCCCAAGGAGCGACCCAAACTCAAGGAGATGGGGGCGAACTTAAAAGATGTGCAGGGAAATGCGATTCCAGTATTGGGGATTGGGGACTTCGAGACACGGTACAAGGGACTCCGAAGGAAACTCCCCCTGGTAGTTCTAAAAAATGGGGGGTGTAATCTTTTGGGGACACAATGGTTCAAACCCCTGGACATCTTCATAGGCGGCGTCCATGCCATCGGGGGGAATGAGATTCAGGCAGTGTGCGATGCACACGCAGAGGTATTCAAGAAGGGACTCGGGAAGTACAAGGGGCCCCCAGTTTCCTTCGACCTGGACCCGGAGGTCCGCCCAATGAGACTAAAACCACGTCGGGTTCCATTCGCCCTCAAGGACAAAATTGAGGCGGAACTGGACAAATTAGTGGGGCAAGGGATTTTAGTGCCGGTGGACTCTGCAGAGTGGGAGACTCCTATTGTTACAGTATTGAAAGCAAATGGGGAAGTGCGAATTTGCGCTGACTACAAGTGTACAATTAACAAGGCGATCCGCCCTAATGCCTATCCGGTGCCAGTAGTTAGCCATCTACTGGCCACTTTACATGGGGGAAAAGTTTTTGCTAAACTAGATCTGGCGCAGGCGTACCAGCAGCTTCCAGTAACCCCAGCCACAGCTGCTGCACAGACCATTGTAACTCACAAGGGGGCATTCAAGGTGACGCGCCTACAGTTTGGCGTGAACTCGGCGCCGGGGTTATTTCAGTCTCTTGTGGAACATTTGTTAAAGAAATTACCGGGGGTCTTGCCATTTTTCGATGACATATTGATATCTGGGGAGAGCGAAGCAGAACTGGCCCAGAGACTAGATAAGGTCCTCACAGCCTTCGAATCCGCGGGGTTGAGGTTGCGGAGGGACAAATGTGTGTTTCTGGCCAGGGAGGTGGAGTTTCTGGGGTTCCGCATAACTTCTGAGGGGGTGAAACCCGCTGAGTCCAAAGTCTCAGCCATTCGAAACGCTCCTCGCCCCACCGCGAAACCGAAGCTGCAGTCTTTCCTGGGGCTGCTGAATTTTTACCATTCCTTCCTGCCCAGGAAAGCGACGATTGCAGAGCCCCTGCATGGGCTGCTGAAGAAGGATGCGGTTTGGCGGTGGAGGGAGAAGCAGGAGCGGGCTTTCAGGGAACTCAAGCAACTCCTCTCCTCAGAGGCTATTCTAACCCATTTCGACCCAAAGAAGCCGGTAGTCTTGGTCTGCGACGCCTCGCCAGTGGGGGTGGGGGCGGTCCTGTGCCACGTGCTAGAGGGGGGGCGAGAAGCCCCAGTTGCATTCTACTCGAGATCATTGTCCAAGGCAGAACGAAATTACACCCAAACAGATAGGGAGGCTCTTGCCATTGTTGCGGGCACAAAGAAGTTCCATGATTTTCTGTATGGTCGCCCATTCACCATTGTCACCGATCACAAGTCGCTGTTGGGTATCTTCACCTCAGACAAGCCCACTCCACAGATCCTCTCCCCCAGGATGCTTAGGTGGGCGATTTTTCTGAATGCATACAGGGGGGCGTTAGAGTACCGTCCCGGGAAAGAGATAAGCCACGTGGACGCCCTTTCACGGTCTCCTCTTCCCCACCTGGGGGACCCAAAGTGTGAGGTAGAACAGGATAGCCAAGTCCTCCTCATTGAAGCCCTAGATGCACCCCCCATTTTGCCCAAGGAAATTGCTGCCGAAACGGCCAAGGATAAAACGTTAGCCCTTGTGAGATCCTGGGTACAGAAGGGGTGGCCCGCAGCTCCCCCCGCAGACGAGTTTGTGGCATTTTTCAGGAAGAGGGTTGAGTTGTCCGCAGAAAGGGGGTGTCTGTTGTGGGGGGAGAGGGTGGTGGTCCCACAGGCATTAAGAGCAAGGGTGCTACGGCTTTTACATGTCAGCCACCCAGGGATTGTGCGCTCTAAGGCGCTGGCCAGAAGCTACTTCTGGTGGCCTCAGCTAGACGCAGACATTGAACACATGGTGAACACCTGCGAAAGTTGCCAGGGCTCTCGGCCTGAGGAGTCCCGCCTTCCACACAGAGAATGGGACACAGCTAGGGGACCGTGGTCCCGCCTCCACATAGACTTCGCAGGGCCATTCAGGGGTTCATTTTTTCTGCTTGTGGTGGACGCATACTCCAAGTGGTTGGAGGTAATTCCAATGCGCAACACCTCATCAGCGGGGACTGTAAAACAGCTGCGCAAACTGATATGCACGTTCGGGATACCTGACGTCATAATTAGTGACAATGCGAGTTGTTTCACGTCAGCCGAGTTCCAGGCGTTCTTAGAGTCCAACGCCATTCGGCACATTACCTCAGCCCCATTTCACCCTGCAACAAATGGCCAGGCGGAACGTCTGGTGCGCACAATGAAGGAAGGGCTGCGGCGCATGGGTCCCGGGGATCTGGATCGGCAGCTCTGCCAGTTTCTGTTGGCATATCGAGTGACACCATTGGCGTCGGGATACTCTCCCGCGGAACTCCTCATGAAGAGGAAGTTACACTCATTATTAACTAGATTGGATCCCACCTGGGTCGAGGATAGAGGAAGAAATATTGAGCACAGCCCCACCAAAAATTTCCAGATAGGAGAGCCTGTTCATTGCAGAAACTACGCCACCACTGGGCCAGCATGGGTGCCGGGGGTAGTCATTAATCAAACAGGACCAGTCTCATTCTGTGTCGAGACCAACACGGGTCTCCTCTGGAGAAGGCACGCTGACCAACTTAGGCACCGAGTGATTGGGGGGCCGGACAGAGGGGATCATCAGCAACGTTCAGCGTTAGGGTTCTCCTCCACCCATTTAGACCAAGGGGGAGAAAACATAGGGCAACAGTCCCAAACAGGGGGGGGAAGCTTAGGGTCAAACTCATATCCTTTTCATACGCCAGCTCTATCCAGTCCCTTGAAAGAGAGGAACGAGTTTGCCCCTGTAGTTCTACCCAGCCCCTCGAAGGAGGGAAATGAGTTTGCCACTGTTGCCCCTGAATTAGATTTTGAGTTATCAAACCGGGGGGGGGGGGGTTTCGGAGTGTTCCCCCACCCGTCCAAGCGAAGAGCGGGGTTTTTCTTTAGCCCCTAGTGCCCCCGGTTTGTCCACATCCACGTCGGGAACCCTTCCTCCCCCTTCTCCTGGCCATCCCAAGGCGGCAAGCCCGCGGCGAGTCACTAACGAGTCATCCTCTCCAATTGCAGGACAAGAACCAGGAGGACACAGACGAGGGGGCATGGCCGAGTCAAGCATAACGGCCGCACGGCCAAAACGCACATGCAGGAAACCAGTTTGGTTAAGGGACTTTGTCCCATCTTAGGGGGGAGGGATGTTGTGTACTGAATGTAGTGTGTTGAATGTATTTGTAACCACATGAATGGGTACAGGTAACACTGTAACCTTCTGTATGAGGACGTGAGCTAGTGGCCACCGGGGGCAATAGCGAGCGCCCAGCTCACAGGGTTCACATTACTCAAATGCCTTCAGCCGCGCGGGAAAGATTCCCGCACTCACCTCACCTGGACAAGAAAGGCGTGACCAAGGATGACGTCACTTGGACAGCAGCCAATGCCTGTCGAAGAGCCAGATTCAATTAGATAGCCACCGTATAAAAAGAGCTGTTTGTCCGCCATTACCACATGTTCGTACTGTACTCTATGCAATAAAGATGTGTTAGGCTAGCTTACAGCCGTTTCCATTGTCTTGATTCCCAAACACCAAAGCTTGTCCCAAAATGTTCTCCAGTTCCTGACAAATCTGAAGCCCTCCTCTCGACACCACCGCCTCATCCACGCATTGAGGCTTCTGAGCTCTGCCTGCCTGGTAGGTCCTGCGCGAGGGACCGGCAGCACTTCTGAAAATGCTACCTTGGAAGTCCGGGCCTTCAATCTTCTTCCTAACAACCTTAATTTGGCTTCCAGGACAGACCGCTTGCCCTTCCCAACATCATTGGTACCAACGTGTACCATGACAACTGGCTCGTTCCCAGTTCTCTCTAACAATCTATCTAGATTTCTTGTGATGTCTGCAACTTTTGCACCTGGCAGGCAAGTCACCATACGGTTATCATGTGCATCACAAATCCATTTCTCTGTATTTCTAATTATTGAATCGCCTAGTACAAGGAGCCTCTCTCCTGCAATCTGTTCATGTACATGCACCTCATCAACCATATTAAGAGAGAGAACCTCAGTTTGTTCCTGTTGTTTATCTTCCTGGATCTCATCAAGTGTGATGAAGGAGAGATCATCAGGTGGAACCAGTTGTTCCTCTGTGTGTTCCTCATCAGGTGTGATGAGGGAAAGAGCCTCAAATTTATTCTGTAATTTCAGACTCTCAGAGTGATCCCCTACTCTTCTCCTCCTTTGAGTCACATCCCTCCAAACATCTCCCTCCTGAGTTAGTGAAGGGCCTTCTCCCTCAGAACTGTGCCATGTCTCTTCTTTATCCAGCATAGTCTGCTCCGCTCTGTCCAAGAACAGCTCAAGCTCCTTAATTTGTTGGTGGTTAGATATGCAGGCCTCTAGCTGCTGGACCTTCTCTTCTAGTAGTGCAACCAGCTTGCACTTGCTGCAAGTGTAGTTCTCCATATGCTTTTGCAAGAACACAAACATGGCACAAGTATTGCAGGTAACTACAGCTGTTCCCTCAGAATCCATTTTAACAAGTGCAGTATTCTGGGCCTCAAAAATGTACTCGTTTGCTACCTTTCTACCTAGTAAGACTATATTCTTCCTTTGTTACTAGTTTGCAATCTTAAAGGCTAGCTCATTTGTTACTAGTTTGCAATTTTAAAGGCTAGCTCAGAGCTTTTAAAGGCTAGTGTGGCTCCGCCCCTATGAGTCACAGTTCAGGGAAGGGCCTGCTGTGGCTCTGCCCTGCTGTGTCTGGAAGCTTCTAACTGCTTCCTTTGTTTGAACAGAGGTGGCTCTCAGCAGTTTAAATTATCAATTTAAATTAGTGGAGGCCTCTAAAGCAGCTCTACTCCAACTGCAAAACTTACCAGTGCTCACTTCCTTTGTTTGGCTCTCCTCAGCAGCAGCTCTGCTTAAGAGCACATGCAGAGTCAAAAGGGCTGACCCTGAAAGAGCTCAGAGCTTTTTTTAAATGGCTGGCAAAAGTTTGAAGTGCTGGCAGGATAGTGCAGTGAGTTTAGCTTCTGGGTGTTAAGAGTTCAATTCCCTGCTGTGACTCCAAGGAAAGCAGCCAGCTTGTATGGCCTTGGGGGAGCTGCATAATCCCAAAATAGCCACAGAAGAAGCCAATCATAAACCACTTCTGAGTGCTCTCTATATGGGAAAGCCTGAAAAGTGCCACCCTACGTCAGAATTGACTTGATAACACTTAGTTATCATTGCAACGGTAAAGGCACAAAACACAGTAGTGAATGGTTGTGCGTTCACGAGCCACTGCTTATATTCTTCATCGCACAGAAGTCATAAATTGGTGCATGAGAAATGAATACAAGCAGACATTCATTAGCAGCTGTGGTTTACACCACATTGCAGTTATGCTGACATGAATAATCCAAAGGATTCTAGCCATTGCAACTAAAGTGCAATGTGAAAATTCAAGAATCTTGTGTGGTATGAAAATAAAGGTCAAATAGATAATTAAGTCTTGAGTAGGTTGATGGGGTACACAAAAAGACCCTCCTTGAAGATTGTGGTATTTTTGGACCACAATTGGGTGTAACGTTAACGCCAACCTTGTGTTCTGGCTAATCTTTCTCAGCTTTGTGGTATCCCACTTATTACCCCCTCCTAGTATGAGAAGGAATCATTGAGAAGATAGGGGCTGTGGTGGCTCAGTGATTAAGAAGCTCGCCTTGATAGGTGGAAGGTCGGCAAGTTGGCAGTTTGAGATGCAGGTACTGCATGACAGATTGATTACCCGACTCTTTCCTAGCTCCAGCCAACCTAGCAGATCAAAAGCAAGAAATTGTAAGTAGATTAATAGGGACCACATCGGTAGAAAAAGATCTTGGAGACATGAAAGGAGCCTCATTTAGCCTTCCCCTGAGTAAAGTTCCTCCAGCAAAAAACCTTTCAACCCAGAATAATTTCTGACACAAATATGTTATTATTGAGAATCTCTCTGAGTACAGTTCTGTGGCTAACTATTATCCATCTGACAATTGTGCTATTCAGTCCACACGTAGAGAGTGTGCTAATCAGGATCTGGGGCACTTTGTTATAGGCTTTGCTGAAATCAAGATATAGTACATCTACAGCAACCCCACCATTTACCAAGGAAGTTATTTTTTTTTTAAAAAATGGAACAAGATAATTCTAGCAGGATTTGTTCTTTACAAATCCATGTTGGCTTCTAGTTGTTGCATCATTGTGTAGTAGCTCCTTTCTGTGTAATGAAAAGCCTCTTTAAGCATCCATGGAGCCCTCCAACTCATTTGGTGTGACAGAAGGCCTGTTCAGTTTTTGAATTAGAGGAGGGGAAAATCTCCTAGAGCATATGAGCAAAATACAGGACAGAACAGAAAAAAGTTGAATTATTTGCCTCATTAGGTCACAAAGTTAGTCAAGAGCCAAATTGGAAGTCATATCTTTTTGTTAGATAAGATAAAATCCTCAGTGATGTTCACTATTGTCACTGTTTTAATTTATTAAACATGGCAAAATATGTTAATTTGAGCACACTCTGTTAAATAATTTAATAAGCAAATATTTATACCTGTAATGAATTTGTTCAGAGCATATCTGCCTAAAATTAACTTGAAAGAGAAGATCTGTTTCTCTCTCTCTCTCTCTCTCTTACACAGACAAAGTAAATTATGCTTTTACTAATGGATTTTGCCATATTTTCTGATGCAAGGGAAAATTAAAAGAGTGTAAACCCAAGAGAAAATATTATTTGTTGTTTATTTTATTAGTATGCCAAGATGATCCCTTTAAAAGACAACTGTTTCTGGTGGGAAATTGATCTTCTTAATTTGTATTTCCTCACAAAACATTAGATGCAGCATTTAGTTCACAGTTTAATTCACCCAGCAATCATCCTACATGAGAACCAGCTGTCCACGGTTTGCCTTTATGTGATTTTCAAATTCTAGAGTCTTTCCCCATACATTTGACTTTTCAAGGAACAGTTCTTGGCATTTTGAACTTTGGCATTTTCCTGGGATGTTTGAACCCTTTGCATTTGGGAAAGCCCTTAACTTGTTATGCTAAGATGAAAGGATTTTTGTCCATTTAATGCAGAGATTCTCAACCTGTGGCCCACGGGCTGAATGCGGCCTCCACCACACCAGGAAGTGCCATGTGGTTAAGGATGGGTATAATGACCGTCCGGTCCCCAAAGCTGTCTGATGGAGCATGACCTGGACCCCAGAGAACTCCTGATTTAATGTCTTGATATCTTGCTTGTTCTCCAGATGTTTGACAGCAAAGGATTTCCAAATCAGAGCTAGGCAAAATTCAGAAACGTTGGCAGAAATGTCTGGCCAATAGAGAATTTCTGGAAATAAAGTGAAACAAATTAATAGCCGTATGGGTGTTCAGGTAATATAAGCTTTAACTTTGAGCTGTAGTTTCTATCCTAAGGGAATGAGAAAAGAATAAATTCAATTTCCAGTCCAGCAACTTATTTTGAATGTTCTGAGTCATTACTTGTAAAGCCTTGCACTGTCCATTTGTGCACAAATGCACTTGAGCTAGTTTTAATTAAAAACAACCTTAGTAGCTGGCTTATGCAGTTGGAAAATAATTGGTTTTGCCATGTGATATTTATGTAGGAAATGTCCTCCTCTTATGGAAATAGAGAGTTCAACTTTGCAGCTATTCTCAAACCTGTGAGCTACTCCAGGCCATGCCTTTACAAAAGGTCTTGGTCCGCTAAAATAATTATGCATTGGAGACTATACGTATATAACTGCAACACATCCTGGCATGAAGATAGCAGAATGAAAAGGGCAGGTGAGAAGGCCACACTGTGTGTGACTTTTTCCTAGGGAAAAGGTAAAGGTTTCCCTTGCTCGAAAGCCAGTCGTATCCGACTCTAGGGTTCGGTGCTCATCTCTATTTCAAAGCCGAAGAGCCAGTGCTGTCGGCTTCTGCAGACATTTCTGTGGTCATGTAGCAGGCATGTCTAGACATGGAACACTGTTTACCTTCCCACTGAAGTGGTCCCTATTTATCTACTTGCAATTTCTTGCTTTCGGACTGCTAGGTTGGCAGGAGCTGGGACAAAGATGGGAGCTCATTCCATCCTGCATTATTTGGGAATCGAACTGCTGACCTCCCGCCTTCCAGTCAGCAGCCACTTGAGCCATGCAGTCCTGACTTTTTCCTAGAGCCTCTGTTAAAACTTTCTTCTTGTCTTGGTGGATATCTCCATGCTGTTAGAAAGGAACACTGCTTGTGTATGTAAATTAAAGATATGAAAAATAACTCACTAAATTTCTTTTTCTCTTCAGTCTGTGATGTCTCATTATAACAGAATTCTTGAGTCCTGTGTGATTTCTAACCTCTGGTGTGAGACAAGAAAGCTTTGTCCATTTTAAGTTTTAAAGACCAGCAAACTGAGAACAAGGAGGTCTAAAGAGAGCCAAACAATAGATAGATTTCATGGAGCAAAAAAAAGTAATGTTAGTGCATGCTGGAGACAGTCCATAAATTAAGACATACCTTAATCAACAGTAAGGTTAGGGCACAGTGACAAAGTGGTCTAGATTATCTCTCTCTGTTTGTGTGTGTCTGTGTGTCTGTGTGTCTGTCTTTCTGTCTGTCTATTTCTCTGTCTGCCTGTCTATCTATCTATCTATCTATCTATCTATCTATCTATCTATCTATCTATCTATCTATCTATCTATCATGAACAAACAAGGATTAGATACACAGAAGGTCTATCCATCAACGGAACAAGAAATCCAAATTTCTGAAAGCAAAGTACAAGTTAGTCTTGGAACAAAGTAAATGACATTATCACAGCATTTTCGGAAGCCTCACTTATCCAACTGCATTGCATTGCACATGGCAAGCAAGTTGACATTGCTGTTAGTGAAACAATGCACATAGAGACAGAATGCTCAAACTATGTCAGTTGAGACAATATATCCTCTTGTTGGTATCACTCCACCTAAGATAAGGAGAGATTTAGCAACAAACACCAAGAGAACTAAGCAAGAGAATGACCCTCAACATCCTGTGAATGGATATGAGCCTCAACTCTGCCGACTTAGATCCAGGAAGAGCTTTATGGCAAGAACTAACATTCTTGAAGGTACACAACAGCAAAATCATATCATAAGGTAGAGGAAGGAGCTCATTGGTCAAGGAATAAACTTAAAGAAGGATGTGGATCAGGGCCTCAACCTCCCCTATGTTACTTGGAGGACCCTGAGTAGGCTGATGGTAGGAGTTCCTAAATGTAAGACCAACATGCTCAAGTAGGGGCTGTTGGTGGACAATGACATGCTATGTGAATGTGAAGAAATACAGAATCTGACACATTTTTGGTGTGTCGATCACTATTTGAAACATGTACCAATGAGGATTTAATTATGGCCAATGACAAGCCAAGAAGGTGGTTTCATTTTGGCAGTTTAAAGTGTGATCTGGACACAGAAGAAGGAGAAGGAGGAGAAATAATGTCATGGTAATTTCTTTCTGTGGCTGAATGAGAATTTGAAACCACGCTCCTCCAAGTAAGCACCTGATGTCTCAAAAGATTCTTAACTGTTGCATTCAGTCTAGAATAACATCATAGAAAGGGTACTCTTTTGTTCTGTCATAGGAGGAAGGTAGTGGAACAGAAGATCCATTAGTTAGGAGATGAATCAAGTCTAATGTTTGAAAGCATTTGATCTCCTTAATCCACTACATGCGTTCATTTAGTTGGTCTGGAGTGGAGGGGAATAATGGTACAAATGGGAAATAGACTTTTGGCTGTTGTCCAAGATACATTCTTATGGTTGATATATTTCTGATAATTAGTTGACTTAAGACATATTTCCAGATCTCAGAGCTATTATTTCCTACTTAGGTGTTAAAAAAGTGAATTATTAGCTGCAGCATCACACTGAGGTGATATTACAGAAATATCATCCAATGAACTCTGTCAGTAAGATTTCTTTCTGATAATGGCTGATACCAGCAACAGCAAATTAAAGGACTGGCATTAATAGCCAGTGTTTCCATGGTAAAATAAAATAATTATAGCCCCTGTCCATGAACAGTCTTTTCTTTCTTTAAATATTTACATCAGCTTCTTTATGTTCTCTGCACTGATCTCTCAATTCTCATTTACAAAACTATCTCTTTGTGTATGAATACCGTACATTTCTTTTATTAAGCTAAATTCTATTGTTAATCCCAACTTGATTAGTCACACTGAATCATTGGAGTTTACATTTGTGTAAATTTAGAAATGCTCTACAGATTGGATAAGCCCCCCACTCCATGTAATTGCCAGCTTTCCTGAAAGGTGATGGACACAAATGGCTGTACCAGGCAGAGCATGGCTGAGAAATGGCACTAGTTACTTCTGCTGCTGCTGCTGTATTTGAATCCAAATATTGACAATCATCATGGCAATCAGCCATGAAGACTGAACTGAAAAATATAGTGCAGTGGCCTTTCATCTGCCTTCTGCATCACAGTGTGACACCCGTACAACTGATCCAGTTCTGCGAGTCACTTTCTGGTCATGAGCCCTTTTGGCACGCAAAGTCCCCATTAATCCCAGGCCAGTATTGATGAAGCTGCTGTCCTCCATCAAGATGGATTCAAGTGGGATTTAATCCACTTGGGGACCATCATCATGCTTCTCTGTGGACTTCGGCACCCAAGGCCATTAGTCCTCAGGGTGGTCAGGTTAGTTAACCACTGTCTGACACTTGGCATTGAGTTGCTGGCAGTATGGTCTACTCTATTACCATAGCAGGATAACCTGGCCAGACTGATAGGCTAGTTACTGCTCTTCTTGTGCCTCAATTATTTAGGGGAGTTTGATTCCCCACTGTGACTTCCAGGAGAAGAGTTGTAAAGTCTTAGAATGCCCTCAGTAGAAAGGAATGGTAAACCACATCTGGTACTCACTATCTAGAAAAACCTTGGAAGAGTTGCTATATATCAGAATAGACTTGACAGAACTCATTTATTATTACTTGTTGACCTATGTTAAAATGATTTTCAGAAACTATCCCACTGTTCTTAACTCAATCCAAATGTGTCTCACTTATTGTCACCCAACTCCTCACTAGGTGGAACTGTGTAAAAGACCTTCTTTAGATACTTTCTGAACCAGCTTCAAACCCTTCCCTGGCCTCTACAGACAAGCAACTCAACACATTCCATAGCTAAGATGATTTTGTTAAGTGCTACCCAGCAGCTTCTGATTTATGGAAACCCTTAAGAAAATGTTCATGGTATGCAAGATGCCCAAGGGCTAGTTTTACCCATGCCACCTGCCAAGTGAATTTCCAGGACCAATCAGGGATTTGAATCCTAGTCTCTTCAGTTCTAGTATGACATTTCTGGCTCTGTCAATCTAAGGAACTTTTCCAAAATATGAGAGCAAGGTTGGCTTAAGTTGAAAGCAAAGTTAATGAAGGTTTCAAGGAACTTGTCCAAACATGTTGGGGCAGAAAAGAAAAGAGGCATCCAGAGAGACCAAAGAGTAGGGAGAGGGTTATGTCATGAATGAATGAAAAGTTCACGCATGGGTTTTTTCACACCAAGTATTAACTAATATACAGTCTGGCCGGACATCCCTCTATGGTAATAGAGTAGACTGTACAGCCAGTGACTCAACACTGAGTTTTGGGTGGTGGTAAATAACCTGACTCCCTAAAGGAGCCAATGGCTATGAGCAGATGAGACCCTTTAAGTGGGGTGATGGTCCCCCTCAGTAGAGGAAATGCCACTGGAAACCATCATATTTGGCCTAACGGCAAAATGAGCGGAGAGGGAAATCTGATTCCCAATGGTTATGGAGGTGAAAGAGGCCATGTCAGATGGACTGGCTGTGAAGGCACACCTTGATAATATCCTCAAGGCTGCGGCAGTCCATTGCAGTCCCAGTGTTAAATCCTGCATGTCTTATTTCATACTAGCATAGTTTGCCCGGCGTTGCCGGGCTTTTTAAAATTGTGTTGGATACTAAAGGCTTTCGTTTATTTGTCGAAGCAATGGTGATGCGCTGTTTTAAATGGTGGTGTAAGTTTTTTTGATTTTGTGGCTTCGAGTAATTTTGTTTTTGAACTTGTTTTTTATGTTTATGTAAAAAAAATGTAAATTTAATTTAATTTAATTTAATTTAATATTATTTAGTTTTAAATTTAATTTTGTTTTTTAAAATGTTCTTTTAAAAAATTTTTGTTTTGGTTTTTCATAGTGAAAAGTGGTTTTATTTTGGTAATTTTTGAGATTAGTGTGGTTTTTTTTTAATGTTTGTATAATTTATGTGATTAAATTTAGAATTATTATTATTTTTTAAATATTTTAGAATATTGTTTCTGTTTTGGCCACTGGGTGGTGGTGGTGAGCTTTTGAGCTTCTCATTGCATTTGGTACCTTCTGTCCTCTTGGTGTTGCTTCCGGTAAGTTTCCTCTTTCTCATTTGTGTTCCGGTTCTCATAGAAGGAAGACGTCTTTTTGTAAGTAATGTGGTTTTTTGGGGGGGGGGGTTGGGGGTGGATTCTTTTTGGGGGGTGTATGTGTGTGTTTATCTTGTTCATATTTGGCTGTTTGTTTGTGATTTTGTGTGTTTTTTCTAGTGTGTGTGTGTGTGTGGGGGTGGTGGTGGTGGCTTTTTTTCTCGCAGGCCATGCTGGATGGCCCGTGGGAAGGAAGGCCAATTGCGGGGAGGTTTTTTTCCTCCATGGGCCATGCAGGATGGCCCGTGGGAAGGATAGGCATTTGCGGGGAGGTTTTCTTTCCCACGGGCCATGCTTCATGGCCCATTGGAAGGAAGGGCATTTGCTGGGTGGTGGTTATTTCTTTCCCACGGGCCATACTTGCTGGCCCATGGGAAGGAAGGGAGAGGCAGTGGGGTGTTTATTCTTTTTCCAAAAATGATCTCCTTTGCGCTGCGGCTCTTTGCAGTGATGTTATTGAATGCTCCTCCTTAGAACTTGGTGAGTGTTTTTCTACTGATTTGTTTCTCGCGTTGTTTTGTATGGGGGTTAGCATTTCTTTTGTGGCTTTCTCAACCTTGCATTATTTTGAATGGTCTGTGCTTGATGCCTCTGTTGTGTTTTGGTAAGTTCGTGCAATTTTGTAATTTTATTTTGCTTGTGGTGCTTATATGTTGGACGGGGTGCTTGTGGCTTTCTAAATGTGGTGGTGTGGGCTGTCTAAATAAATACACGGTGTTTAGTACAGGCTTGGCGATTGCGGTGGGGGGGCCTTTTTCGAATTTGTTTTCGGAGGCTATTTCTCGGCGCTTGTTCTGATGGATTTGTGGGTGGGGGGGCTGGGTTAATATTTTTCCCTCTTTATGTCATGCTGCCTTTGTACTATTTTGGAGCTTTGTTATCGGCAACAGTAATTGGGCAGACAGGCATGGGTGGCGTCCGGTTTGGCTCCCCCCCCCCTTCCCCCAAGGCAATGCTGCCTTGTCCGTGGGGAGGATGAGGGGAGGGGCCTTTGTCGAATTTGTTTTCGGAGGCTGTTTCTCGGCACTTGTTCTGTTGGATTTGTGGGTGGGGGGGCTGGGTTAATATCTTTCCCTCTTTGTGTCATGCTGCCTTTGTACTATTTTGGAGCTTTGTTATCCGCAACAGTAATTGGGCAGACGGGCACGGGTGGCGTCCGGTTTGCCTTTTTCCCCCCTCCCCCAAGGCAATGCTGCCTTGTCCGTGGGGAGGATGAGGATGTGCGTTGGAGCTTTGTTATCGGCAACAGTAATTGGGCAGACGGGCATGGGTGGCGTCCGGTTTGCCTTCCCCCCCCTCCCCCAAGGCAATGCTGCCTTGTCCGTGGGGAGGATGAGGATGTGTGGTGGGCTGTTTTTGATTTTGTTTTTATTTTCGCGCCGTTCGCCACCGCGTTCTGTGGGCTAATGGCGCGCAGGACGCTGGGGCTTGTAGTAATGGGTTGGTGCTTTGTGTTTCTGCTCGGTTTTTTTAAAATGTTTTTCCTTTGATTGGCTGCGGCGCGTGTCCGAACGCTGCTCCGTGCGAGAGACTCTCAGCTTGATTGGCTCTGGCGCGGCGCAGCGCAAGGACTTTTGGGAAGTGAAGTTCTTTCCCTTTCTTGCCGTTAGTGGGGCTAAGGCCCCCGTTCCGGATTTTTAATTCCTTCGTTGACCTGTGTAGGCAATTCGGCCGTGCTCTCGAAGGGAGGGTGCGGGTCAGTAGGGCGACGCATAGCAACGTATAGCCAATTCCAACGGTGAACACTTGGTTTTATAGGTTAAGATGTGCAGCAGGAGATTGCTCTGTGATCATAGTGTATGAGTCACTTCATGGCAAACTGGGATCCACCTTAAACAAATTCACACTAATAGCATTTTTCCTGCTTCAGGGGAAAATGCATTCTCAGATACGAGTTGCAGCCAATGACAATGACAGTTAACTAATATGTTGCAATAGCCTCTACACTAGACTATTTCCGAGGCCACTGCAGTACTATTTGTAAAACACTTATCTTGTAGGTCAGAAGTGGTGAATCTTCAGAACATATCTCTGGGCTTTGCAGGGCTACACCTGCTTCTGTAACCCAACCCCAAAAATGTTTTTTTCTTACAAAGATATATTTATAAAAGCTACGTCTGCCTTCTAAAAATGAAAAATAACACCTTAGAGTGAGAAGTGTTCTGTGACTCCCTGTCCTTACTTAATCACTACATTTTAGAAGTTGACATTAAGCAAGTGATAGTGCTCATTTCACTGATATAGAAGTGATTTTCACAAAGTATGTGTGCAGGTGTATTGCACAATTGGTCACACTGAGTATTCCTTGTTGTTTGACAGCATGCCTGGAGGATTTTCACAGGTGTAAGCTCCTTCCAACCTAGCAGTTTGAAAAGTAGAAATTGCAAGTAGATAAATAGGTACCACTTTGGTGGGAAGGTAAATAGCATTCTGTGCACTTCAGAGTCTAGTCATGCCTGCAACATGTCCACAGAAACTTCTGCAAAGGCAGCCAGCACTGAGTCTTTGGCTATAAACAGAGATGAGCACTGAACCCTAGAGTTGGATACAACTGGCTTTTAAGCAAGGCAACCTTTCCCTTTACTAACATTAGCACTGCACCTAATAAACAGTATTCCAGCTTCTGATATGAATGCCAAGACATTTGGGTCACAATTTTCTTGAACATATGCCACATCAGTAGTATTCTGGTTAGGGTTCAAGGCTTAAAATATTGCAAATTGCACATCATTTAAAGCAGAAATCATAATGTGTTTCAGAGACCTGTTGAGACCAGACTCTTATGGCTAGCTGGTAATGTCCAACCACAAAAGTAGGGAAGCTACGATCACAAAGTGCAAGAATGAAAAGCTCCTGCTATGACAAGCACACATTTTTATCATTTAAAGAATCCTCTCTTCTCATCACCATCCGCTGCAATTTATATCCTAGAATGCATTTTTTTTCCTGAAGGAAAAAAAATGCCATTGGCGTGAATTTGTTTAAGGTGATTCCCAACTTGCAATGAAGTGACCCACACACTATGATCATGGAGCCATCTCCTGTGACACATATGAAATGTGGCACATATGAAAAGAGACATGCAATGGACTGCCACAGCCTTGAGGATATTATCACAGCCAGTCCATCTGGCCTGGCCTCTTCCACCTCCATGAGCATTGGTAATCAGTGTCCCTCCTCTATTCATTTTACCATTGGGTCCAATATAATGGTTTCCAGTGGCATTTCCGCCACCGAGGGAGACCATCACCCCACCTAAAGGGGCTCATCCACCCATAGCTGTCAGCTCCTTTAGGGAGTCAGGCTATTTACCAGCACCCAACACTCGCATTGAGTCACTGGCTGTACGGTCTACTTCATTACTGTAGTGGGATGTCCGGCCAGACATGTCCTCTCTAATAATGACACGCTAAATGTAGTTTGGCTTCTAAACTTGCTCAAAATAGTTGTAGCCCAATTTTTCATACTTGATGTTCTACTCATGCAGGGTGTTGGTCAACACAGCTCAGCAGTTGCTGTAAATGTCTCAATGTACAACTTTCATTAAATGAAGTTGTGGCCATGAATTTTTTAATGTTCACTGTGAAATATTTTCTTTTCTTCTTTTTTTAAAAAAGCCACATAATTACAAGTTGTGGTTTTAGTGAGCATTCAAGCATCCATTCATTCTGATGGAAAGAAAATGAACAAAAAGAAAATCTATTCATTTCTGTGTATAACCACCAGGATCATATTCAAAAGCTTAATGAGTTGAGTAATTGGACCTTCTTTCCTATACAAGACCCAAATGCCCTTCTCTGCAATTAAAATGGCATCAGACTGGGAGAGCTGAACTTACCATTCTGCTCTCCTCATACAAGCTAGTGATGTGTGAGAAAGGTCGGTCATGTAAAAGAAATTAAACAGGTTCTGCAGTGAAAATTAAATCGTACGGAGGTGGAGAGTTTCCAAACAGCAAAGGTGATGGAAAGTTCAGTGAAAGTGAGATGCATGGGAAAAGGTGTTCAAGAGAGAATTAGAGAATCCTTTGTCAGATCTACTTTGATTTGGATTTCTGCATTGAGGTTGGACTTGATGGTCTCAAAGACCAACTCTAAATGAGGCAGCGGTGGGTGAACCCCCCGGGCTTGCTCATTTTGAGCAGGATCACTCAGGTTTTTAGTTTTTAACTAGATGTTCTTTTCTGTGTTTTTAGGAATTTCTTTGAGGTTTTTTGTTGTTTAATGTTGGGGATTTTATGTACGCCGCCTGGAGTCACATGTCGATTGGGGCAGCTATACAAATTGAATAAAATAAATAAATAAAATCAGTTATTCTACGATTCTATGATAGATATCAATCATACTATTTCACAAACAATTGTGTGCGTCATTGTTTCATAGGCCTGTATAGTTTATATATGATCAAAGGCAACATCAAGAAAGGGGAAGGAGGTAAGGTCATACGCGATCCTCACAAACTCTGTTGGTTTCCATGCCCTAGATTTCAGCGCCTCAATAGTCCTGCATCAGCCTGTGTGTCTCAGATGACAGAGAGGCTTATAGTTTAGTATTGTTTCAAACAATGATCAATAGCAATGATGAAGTTGCAACAGAGGTAGAGTGGAGAATCATGCCAAATCCACCATACCTAGTGAAAGGCCATTCCATAAAGCCATCACCTTCAGCTGACCCAACGACAGAAGCATTGGGAGAAGAGTTTCAACCCCAAGCTTTTCACCAGTCATTTTGGCTCAATGTTATCCCTAACTTTAGGATGGGCAACCTTGGTGTCCCAGGTATTCTTGGACTTTAGTTACCACCTGATGATCAGGGCTTCTGGGAATTGATGTTCCAGAACACCAGGGACACCAAGGATGCCCATCCTTGCCCTATTCATTTTTTCTTTGATGGCACTCTTTTTTAAAAAGATTGTCAGCCTATAGACAAGGTCCATGTTTTAAAAATTGGTGGTATATATGGTTTCCTAAGAACAGTTCTTGTTCAGAAGGGGGATAAGAAAGCTGTGAGTGAATAAGAGAATGAATGAAACATAAAATGAGCTTGAAATGTTAGATTTCAAAACTAATCCATTACTATTTAAATGCTTGAAACTGGAAGAATAATTTAATGATGGGAAACTGATTCCTTGCTGTTGATGTTTAGAAATGAAGGCTGTTAATTTGTGGCTTGTAATTCTGAAAGGGACTGTGGTGGCTCAAGTGGTTAAGATGCTGAACTCACCAACTGGAAGGTTGGAGTTCAATTCCCTGGTACTGCAGGACAGAATGAGCGCCCATCTCTGTCCCAGCTCCTGCCAACCGAGCAGTTCAAAAGCAAGAAATTGCAAGTAGATAAATATGGACCACTTTGGTAGGATGGTAAATAGTGTTCCATGCACTCTGGTGTTGAGGCATGCCTGCCACATGTCCACAGAAACATCTGCAGATGCAGACAGCACTGGCTCTTTGGCTATAAACACAGATGAGCACTGAACCCTAGAGTTGGATACAACTGGCTTTTGAGCAAGGAGAACCTTTACCTTTACCTAATTCTGAAAGAAAACAGTGGCATTTACTAGTGTTTTTTCTAACCATAGAACCCCATTGTACATTTCCCTTCTTTTCTAAACAGACCACAAATTTGATGCAGTTATTAATTATGGATGATGGAATCTGACATGCCTGAAAACCTTTGAGGTAAAGGAACATTTTTATGCCTTAAAATGTGGGATCATTCCTCTAGGAAGAAAACCACGTATCATCTGCGGCACTGGCTTTACAAAGAGCCAATGGAACTTTGACACTTTGCAATAGCCTTCTTCAGCATTACACTGTAGAAGCTGTTGTAGAAACTAGAGTGACTCCATTCAGCTCCCTCCCATGGCTTTGCCTGTCACAGGAGGTGGGAGCGAAGCCCTCCCGGCCCCGTCATCGTCAGGAAGTCATCGTCACCGCTGTGAGCAGCTGATAACAGCTGGGAGGAGGTTGGGGGCAGCTGAACTTGTCTATGACTTTGTTCTTGGGGCGGTTTGGTTGCGGGAGGTCTTTGTTGGGGCTTCTGAATGAGGTTCCCTTGTAATTTTGAAATGTTTTTTGATATTGCCTACCATGATGTTTCTTACCCTGTTGTGTATTGACTTGTAATCTATATTGTAATGATTGATTTGGACATTTTATTGTTGGGTTGGATCTGGTGATTATTTATCATTGTAAATTACATGTATATTAATCCTGTTGTAGCCGTTCTGAGTCAGCCTTTGGCTTGAGTAGAGCGGGGTATAAATCCAATAAATAAATAAATAAATGCTGAGAAAACTCTCAACTCCCTCTCCTGCAAAGCTATTTGGATCCCAGCAACCAGTTTTATTTTGTTTTTTACCATAGCCACCTTGCCCATGGGAGAGCCACACAACAGAAAACTAATTGTTTCTAGTCTCCCATGTACAAAGTAGTTTGAGACGTGTTCTCAGACGTCTGGGTTTGAAACAGAATCAGCCTCTTGAAAAAAAATGTTTTGGAGCTGAAGTTTATCTGTCAATTATTTGTATGGCCCTTCCCTTAAGGACAGGTGTCTCAATAGAGTTGTTGCCAGCATTTCCTCTCTAATTATATATTGTTTTTCTTTGTATTTCATGGACTGCAGAGGAAACAATCTGTTTTGGGACTAGAGAAGACACTTAAATACAGTTAGAAGACATTCTCTACTTTGTTGTTGCAGAAAATATATTGGCTTCTGTTTTGTTCTCAAGAACACACACAAAAAAGCGCCCTTAAATGGCTGGTCAAAAATGCCACTTCTGTTTGTCCCCAAACTCATGTTGGATAGACTGTCTAGACACCATATTGAAGTAAAATTGAAACTAAGTTTTACTCTTCCATTTTTTGGCTTGCATCACCTAATTGCTCCATTGTGTATACAGCTAACACCAGAACTGTGATTTACTTTTAAATGTCTAGTTCATCCTAGGAGAACTGTTCCAGCGAGTTAAGAACAGGAAGACTATCACCATGATGATAGCCAATATGGATACGGCACCTGAAGAAGATGTTCATCCTATTTTTATGGCTGAAGTCTTTATTAAGAGCCCTCCTGGCCCTTCCCACCGGCCAGGAGGATAAGAGCCCCCATGACCATGGGAGGCTGAAGATGCCGCCATGATGCCGCGACCTCCTTGGCCATTTCCATTGGCCAGAAGGAGGACAAGAGCGGTGACTTTTGACTTTTGTTGTTGTCGGACTTTCTGTGGGACTTCTCATGTGAGGGCTGTGGGACTTCGTAAACGTGTTGCTGCAGGACTTCTCAAATGAGGTTGCTTTCTCTTCTTGTACTGGGATCCTGATACTTTTTGATACTGTGACTTGTGATGATTTGTGATGATATGTTGAAATGTGTTGTATTATGATAATATGGTACCTTGTAATTGTAACTGTATATTTTGTATCTTTGTTAGCCGCCCAGAGTCACTTTGCGAGTGGGGCGACATACAAGTATAATAATAATAATAATAATAATAATAATAATAATAATAATAATAATAATAATAATAATAATAATAATAATAATAATAATAATAATAATAATAATAATAATAATAATAATAATAATAATAATAATAATAATAATAATAATAAAAGTTGTAACATTATCTTTTTTTAAGCTGGCAATTGATAAGTAACCATTGGGATATTTGAGGGATATGTGAATCCTGTGATTTTGGATGCAGTCAAGAAACCTAGCAGGGACTCTTTATTTATCAACTAAGAACAAGATAATTTTGTGCCTTCTGAATGACAAAAAACAGGATTTCAATGATCAGTTAAGAAATCTGTGACTTTTATAAAGACACCCCTCCCCCCAAAAAGCAACAACAACCAGGGGATAAAATAAAGTTTCCAGTTATTCCTGAAAGAGGCTGCTCATTTTTTCTGTGGGCATAATTATCTTTTTCCCAGGCCCTTCGCCTTTTATGTTTGTGGGTCCTGGGATTTTCCCCACTGCCAGTAGGGCACACATATTCACTGCCCAGGACCAGCTGTGGTAGATGCGTAGCTACTCTGTTCACACAGTGATGGAAGTTCTCTTCCCAATGTGATTGTAGAGAAGAAGACCAAACTATGGAACCACATTATATTTAATTTTCCCTTACATGCATTTAGAGGCACATTGGAGGATGATCAGCAACCAGTGTTTGCATAGTGCCATAGATGAAGCACTTCAATGGCTTTCAAACCTAGGTGCAGAACTCTAGTTAGGAACTTGAGATGGTCAATTTGTGCTCACTGTATATATCAACATTAATGTAGACAACTGAAGTTCATCATACAATAAATAAATTAAAAAAACTGTCCATGCTCCACAGGAAGAGAAGCTACATTCAGAAGAGTAAAGTAAAGCAATCACACCTCTATACCACCCCATAGCACTTATCACAAATTAATTAGAATTTTGCCCTCAACATGCTGGGTACTCATTTTACTAACGTTGGAAGGTTGGAGGTCTGAGTCAACATTGAGCCCTTGTCAAGATTGAACTAACAACCTTTTGGTTGCAGTGCATTAGTTTAACCACTGCGCCACCAGGGCTCCTAACTGTAATTCTTGGTCCCTTTGCTCAGCAAATTAAGATGCCTCTACTGTAAATCAAAGTTGTTTACTACCAAATACTTTCCCTATTTACATAAGAACAGCCTTGCTGGAACAGGCCACAGGAGCCCATCCAGTCCAGCATTCTGTCTCCCACAGTGGCTCACCATTTGCTTCAGGGTATTATTCCCAAGCAGATGCCTTCACCTGCTTAGGATTCCCTGGAAATGGCATTGAGAGATATCCTGCCTATCTCTCCAACCCGGAGGTTGTCCTTAGGTATTCATAATTATAGCCATTGATACCCTTGTCCTCCATGAACTTGTCTGGGACCTGGGATACCCATTTGTAGATATTTTCCTGTTTCAATTAGGTATCTCCCTCTCTTTGCTTAATACCACTATACTCATCACAAAATCTTGACCCTGAAACATCTGTTAAAACACTCACCCTGTATGATAAAAATGATTATCACATCTCAAAAGTATCTTTTCTTTATTCTCCCTCGCCTATTCAGATTTTGTTGTTGTTCACCATCTCATATCTTTCAACAACAAGATTGAAGTACAGGGCTATGTAATTATCTGATCATTTCCCTCCTCATCTTCTTATGCATTTCATAAAGAGAGAGGGTGGTTGCTAAGTTGAAGGGTTACTAGGAAGCATAATTAATTATCTAATATCACCTTAATCAGCATTTGTTCCCTTTAAGTCTGCCTGTGTTCAGTGCAGAGCTGGTGGATCAAAGAAAACAGGGAGCGGGAGAGAGTGGCATCCTTAATGATGTACCAATAATCAGAAATCATTTTTCGTAAGGGATGCTTCTCTTCATTATTAGGAAAGGAGTTGGGGTAAGATGGCATTTTGCTATGAAGGCGAATTATGGAGATTTGCTTGCTACAGCTCTGTCTCACCGAACATGGTGTTTCCATGTCACGTGCCCTAATATTGGCCTGCCTGCTTAATGAATTGAAACATGAGAAAAATAGGAGGAGGTCACGCTGTGAGAACAGGAATGTAATTTAATGTGGCATGATTCATTCGCTGGCCAGCTGCAAAGTTTCAAGAGGGTTGAATGTGAAGGGTTTCTATGATGATATTTCATTTATGTAACAATTCTTCTTTAGGGGTAGGTCATAGAATTATGGCAAAGTTAAACATGGTACAGTCACTGAGAAAATGTAATTGACACCACTATTGTGCATGCCAGTCACAGGTCAGGTCCATGAGCCCTTCATTCATTCTAGAATTGGGTGAGCAACTTGGCCTCATAGCACAAGTGTTTATGGAAGAGAATCAACTTTTCATGAGGATATTAAAATCGTAGAAGTTATTTAACAGAATTGGGGGTATTGCAAGAAAAGGTGATGTCACAGTTATATTTGGAAAGAAGGGCTTGTCCTTACCTTCTGGTGATTTAGAGGTTGAGTCCTCAACATTGACAATCCAAATTGCAGAAGCATACCGCAGTGGAAGTCCACAAAAATGAAGAGGCATCATGTAGACCGCAGGTTGTCCACCTCTACTCTGTGCATGTGGCTAGCTGTTTATAGAAATGTTCCCTTTCAAATGTCTCTGTAAATGGTAACACGCCATGGGACAACTGTCCGGTGGCGTGGCTTTGCCTCCCTCCCCCGGGCGAGGCAGAAGTTGGGCATGGCCGGGGGTGTGCTGAGCTGGGGAAGGGGAGGAGCTATGCCCGATTATGGGCTCACCCTCCCCGACCCCAGCTCAGATCAGAGTGAAGTAGGTGAGCGAAAGCCCACCTGCCCGCCCTCGAAACAGCAGTGTGGGATTAGCCGGTCGCTTCGGTGCCGAGTGGGATTTCTTGCACACGTCCCTGATTGGCCTTGGGATGGTGGTGTTTTTGCCCACTTCACAATGTTGTGGACTGGGGTAATTGGCTTGGTGGTTCGATTTTGGTCACTTGGCAGGTAGCGCATAGTTAAATGGTAGGTGAAGGCCTAGGATTATTCGGGAATGACCTTGAGTGTGTCAGTTGGCCGGAAGCTGGAAAACCTTTGGCTTCCGCTTCTGGGTGAGGGGCATGCTCAGGGGTTGAGGGATGTTCTGTTGGACTATAGCCTTGAGGCTTGAGAACAGCATTTACCATTATACCCGAACTGGGATGCAGACTGTTGAAGAACAGGACATGAGTGGTATACCTGGACCTGAGTGGAGAAGGTAAAGTAATCACCTTGGCTCCATCACTTAGAATCGCGCTACTCAGCCCCTGCCACAGACAAACAGTTTAGTTTGAAGTTTACGTTAATAAAGTGGCCCTGATTTTAAATCCAGCACTGTGTCTGTCTCGTTATTCTGGGGGTTGGGGGGCAAGGGATTTCAGGGCAAAGAGGGAAAGAAGCGTGGAAACCACAGAGTAGAGATAGAGTATGTATATCTATTTCAGCAGGTAAGATTTTCAGTCACTAAAATGAGCCTCTGCTTCCTTCACATTCCTTGGCATCTGTTTATTTTGGAATTTGCTTGCATTTTGAGAGATTGTGGTGGTTTAGTGGTTAAGACACTGAACCTGATGACTGGAAGGTCGGTAGGTCAGCAGTTTGAGACCTGAGTGCTGCACAACAGAGTGAGCTTCTGCCTCTGTCCCAGCTCCTGCCAACCTAGCAGTTTGAAAGTAAGAAATTGCAAGCAGATAAATAGGGACCACTTCAGTGGGAAAGGTAACAGCATTCCATGCCCTCCAGCATCTAGTCATGCCTGCCACTTGAGCATGGAAGTGTCTGCATATGAAGACAGCATTGACTCTTTGACTGTAAACAGAGATGAACACTGCCCCCTAAAATCAGACATGATTTTCTTTCAAGCAAGGGAGGCCCCCACTACTCCCCTTTCTCCCTGGTCAGTTGGGGGAGGTGGGAGCAGCCCAGCTGTACCTTGTTCCCGGAGCTGCTGGGATTCATTTGCCTCAGGTGGGTTGGGGCTGTTTTCCCTCCTGGTTATGGACGTTCGAGCCATGGGGCCCTCTTTGTGGATGTTTGAGCCTTTGGCTACATTAGTGGACATTCTGAGTTATGGGGCTCTGTCTGTGGGCGTTTGGTAGCCGAGGGTAGTTTTTAATCTAATTTTGTTTATATTAGTATTTAAATGGTGTTATTATATAATATGTATTTGCTTTGTAAATTTTGTAAGTCGTGAATTCTGTATAATTGTATTGTAACTGTATACTTGTGTTGTACGTTGCCTCGAGTTGCACATAGTGTCGAGTGTGGCGGGATAAAAATGTAATAAATAATAATAATAACTTTTTAAACATATCAAAAAGCAGTTAAAACCAGCTTACTGTTGAGCAACACTTTGTAAGGGTGTTCAATAATGCCTACTGTGTTGCTCCTTAAAAAGCAGTCCTCCCAAGCAAGATTGCTATCACTCTCAACTGGCTTTGTGAGTTCATCAGATAACACACTATACAATGATGGATGATGCCATTACTTTCATGGTCAGAGCCATCCTGAATGATGTGGATGGCATGGAGTATGAAGGTGGTGATATATAACCCATAAATCTTCTATCCCACCCCTTATAGCTGCCCACTAGCTATGTCTGAAAGATAGGCTGAGTTGTTATGCTGGACCTTTCAGTGTGGCAGATGCCTGTTTTTACAAGACCCTCCCTTGACACCAGTGATGAGAAAATTAGCTCTATCAAATTGATTGCTGGAATAACTGATGAGTCTGGATTAGGCCCATCTAGGGGAATAAAATGGCTTTGAATCTTACATCTGCCATGAATTATGGAACAAGAGGGAAAGAGTGATGTTTAAAGGGGGGAAGGTTCATTTTGATCTAATTAAATGCAGTCTACTGAAGCCTATGGAGCAAAACTGTGCACCCCATCAGAAATGGGAGCAACCCCCATGGCATGAGAATGTGGTTTGAGGAGCAACAAATGCATCAATCTTGGTAGCAATCTTGGGATGGTTTATTGTGCCTCAAAATGCAGGTAAAGGTAAAGTTTATGCTTTCAAACCGCTAGGATGGCAGGAGCTGGGACAGATGATGTGAGCTCACTCCATTTTGCAGTGGCCAGGTCTCAAACTGCTGACCTGTTCACCTTCCGGTCATCAATCTCAGCATCTTAACTTGAGAGGGTACTCCTGCACAAATCCGATCTAGGAAAAGCTGCATTCACCATCGGCAGCAAGGACGGGCTGAGTGAGTAGGAGGAGAGATGACTCTTTGCAGAAACATTCTAGCATGCTTAAAAGGAGGCAGTGGGAAGACACTTGTTGAAAATCTCTCCTTCAATGCCATAGTACTGGGCAATTACTGGTCAGTTCCATTCTTGGGCAAAGTGCTAGAGAGGTTCCTGGCTGAGACAGATTATATTGAATTCAATCTGGTTTCCAGCCTGGTTATGGGACAGCGACCATTTTGGTCACCTTGTTGGATTCCCTGTTCCCTGAACGGAACAGGAGAAGTGTGTCCCTCTTGGTCCTACTGGACCTCTCAGTGGCTTTTGATACCATTGACCATGATATCTTTCTGGGTTATCTGTCTAGGATAGGACTTGGAGGTACTGTTTATGGGTGCATCCTGAGGGGGATAGTCAGAAGGTGGTACAAAAAGACTCCTGTTCAATGGCCTGGCCCAGAGCCTGTGGTATTGCTAGTGTTCTGTTCTGTCCCCAATGCTCCTTAGAACATAAGAACATAAGAACATAAGAACATAAGAACATAAGAACATAACAACAGCCTTGCTGGAACAGGCCACAGCCCATCCAGTCCAGCATTCTGTCTCACACAGTGGCTCACCATTTGCTTCAGGGTATTCCCAAGCAGATGCTTTCACCTGCTTAGGATTCCCTGGAAATGATATTGAGAGATATCCTGCCTATCTCTCCAACACGGAGGTTGTCCTTAAGTATCCATAATTATAGCCATTGATACTCTTGTCCTCCATGAACTTGTCTAATCCTTTCTTAAAGCTGTCAAGACTGACAGCTGTCACCACTTCTTCTGGCAGGGAGTTCCATAGGCCAGTAATCCTCTGGGTGAAAAAGTACTTTCTCTTATTTGTTTGAGAACTAGTACCCAAAAGTTTCATGGAGTGTCCCCTAGTTCTAGTGTTATGCGATAGGGAAAACAGTTTTTCCTTATCTACTTTGTCCACACCGTGCATGATTTTATAAACTTCAATCAGGACACCTCTTAGACGTCGTCGTTCAAGAGTGAAGAGGCCCAACCGTTGCAGCCTCAGATGGTAAGGAAGGTGTTCCAGTCCCCTAATCATTCTGGTTGCCCTCCTCTGCACTTTTTCCAGCTCCATAATATCCTTCTGGAGGTATGGCGACCAGAACTGATCCTTATCATCTACATTAAACCACTGGGAGAGGTTGCAGTTCAGTGTCACCAATATGTGGCTGGCACCTAATTCTATCTCTTGTTTCTATCTAAATCTAAGGAAACTTTTTACAATTTTGGATCAGTGTCCGATTTCCTTTTTCTTCTTCCGTGTTTAGGCCAGAAGTGAAACTGCCAAAATGAAGCCTCCTTTTGATGAGTTCATTCTGTAGTTCCTTTAGCCTGACCTAGTGTGAGAAAGAATAGCTGGCAACACAAGGCTGCCCGATTGTGGTATATCCAATTGTGGTTCAAAAATAACACAAGCTTCGAGGAGGCTATTTGTGTTTACCCATACCATGAAGTCTGTCCTGAGAATACAATGCAGTGGTCCTTCATCTGCCTTCCACATCTGACCCATGTACCACCGATGCCAGTAATGAACTAAATAAGGGTGGATAAATCAACATTTAATCCAGACAAGACAGAGGTGCTCCTGATTAGTAGAAAGGCAGATCTGGATATAGAGGTATATATTATGCTAGATGGCATAACACTCACACAAAAAACAGAAACATGCAGCTTGTGTATGCTCCTGGATTTGTTTCTGATTTTGATAGTGGCCAGGAGTGTGCCTACACAGTTAAAACTAATGCTCAGGCTGCACCCGCTCCTGCACAGGTCTGATTTATACATGGTGCCACATGTCTTTGTTACATCCAAGCTGGACTACTGTAACATGCTGTATATGGGGCTGCCTTTGGACAATGTTCAGAAACGTCAGCAGGTCCAAAGCTGCTTCAATGTCTTCCTTAAAGATAGGTCAAAAGACAAACCAGCTGCCTTAAAGTTTTTTGTCTTAGAAGACAAGTGGCTGCAGGGATGAACGCCTATGCTTATCAGAACATGCTAATGGACTTGCTTCATGCTTCCTTTGTGTTTTGATACACACCTCCTTGGCTTGTTGTGGTAGTAACAGAGTGAAAGTTAGATTTCAGTAACACTATCCTGTGCCAAATATCAGTGCTAGGCTCAACCTAAATAGAGTATTTCACATGTCAAAGCTCCCTTTTGGACCATAATATACTGAAGATATATTATCTACCTGCAAGATATAGATGTAAACAGCAAAAATATGCACAATGCTGTTTGATTTGCTTGATCATTATTCAGATTTCTGGAACATTATAAGTTATTCAATAGACTGTCTCCTTGTAAGCAAACCTGGAGCTGTCTCATCATTTCCATGGGGTCTGCCAGTCTGGCCAGGTTATCCTGCTATGATAATAGAGTAGACCATACTGCCAGCAACTCAACACTGACTGTCTGGTGGTGGATAACTAACCTGACCACCCAAAGGACTATTGGCCTTAGGTGCTGAAGTCCACAGGGAAGGGTGGTAGTCTACAAGTAGATTAAATCCCACTTCAATCCATCTTGATGGAGGGCAGCAGCTTCATCAATACTGGCCTGGGGCTGAGGAGGACTTTGAGTGCCAAAAGGGCTCAGGACCAGAAAGTGACTTAAGGAACTGGATCAGTGGTACGCACGTCATGCTGCGATGCAGAAGGCAAATGGAAGGCTACTGCACTATTTTCAAGACAGTCTTCATGGCTGATCGCTATGATGATTGCCAATATTCAGATTTGGATATGGCAGAAGAAGAAAAAGGGATCTTCCCAAAACCTGCTAAGCCTATGGTTAGGGCATTTAAGGGAAATGCTTTTCACATTACATTGTAAAACGTTGGAAACATTTGATTGTTGGCGTTCCTAATCCTCATGTAAAAATCTTGATGAAAGACCCTAACATCCCACTGAAGTGTAGTGGAAAAAAATGGCAGTATAAGTGAAAGCTGAAATGTAGAATTAAATATTCAAATACACAAATAAATGCCTTATCTTTGTCTGTAAACAAAATTATTCATTTAGGAGGCATCTGTGTAATATTTCCAAGCTTCAAGTGCTCTGCTTTGAAAAGGCACTGAAAGAGGAGGATCCCACCTACACAGAAGTAACAGCTGCTCCTAGGCAAAGCTGACTGGGCTGGAAGGATGGAATCCTGAGAATCATTCATCTAGAGCAGGGGTCAGCAAACTTGGCTCTCCAGATGTTCCAGGACAGTGATGGTGAACTATGTCACTCCTGGTGTTCTTGAACTTCAATTCCCAGAAGCCCTGATCAGCTGGAGTACTGACTTGGTCTTCTGGTAATTGAAGTCCAAGAACATCTGGCTGCCAAGGTTCACCATCGTGGTTCTAGGACGTCAATTGCCATGAGCCCTGATCAGCAGGTGTACTGACTTGGACTCCAGATCTAGATAAACCTTTCTTTATAGATGCACAATGTTTCTTGTCTATTCTCTGTCTACCATTCCAGTGTACATTACTTCCTTTCTAACAAATATTCAAATGATCTTCACTTTCAGAAGATCAGAAATATCCATAATTGGAATCAAATGCTTGCTGATAAAACAAGACCTTTTTAGCCTGCTCCTCCGTGATCTGCCATGTATGAAAATTATTTTGCGCAGCAGTTTCAAGTCTCAGTTTCACCACAGAAAGAAACAGACAACAATTTGTGGATCAGAGAGGCAGCCCTGAAGCCACACATCCTTGTTCTAAGCTGTTATTTGGTTTCCCTAGTGATACCCTTGAGAGGTATCATTTTGTATTCAATGACCCCTTCCAAACAGTAGATAAAACATCAAAGAGAAATAAGGACAAATTCCAAAGAGAGGACACAGCTAGGGACTTCTGTCCTTTTGGTGACTCAGTCCCAGTTACTAATGGTGTAGTGAGAGAGGTTTCAAAGTGAATATGAATAAAACCTCACGATGCACGTGAATGCATTCTTTGAACCTCTTGGATAATTTATCAAAGCTCCTTTCTTTTGCACATAGGAAATGGTAGTGTAAGGACAACGGGATAACAAGCATTCTTACTCTTGAAGCTATTTTGACAGAGGTGTAAAATTCTCAATTTGGAATGGTATTTTTTTTTAGCAGTAGATAATAATTTCATGTCAGAAATTATTCTGGGTTGAGAGGATTTTTGCTGGAGAAACTCTGCTTAGGGGATGCCAAAATGAGGCTCATTTTATGTCCCCAAGATCTTTCTCCACCCAAGTGGTCCCTATTTATCTACTTGCAATTTCTTGCTTTCAATCTGCTAGGTTGGCAGGAGCTGGGACAGAGATGGGCACTCAATCCATCATGCAGAACCCAGGTCTCAAACTGCCAACTTGCTGGCCTTCCAACTAACAAGGTGAGCTTCTTAACACTGACCCACTGTGGTCCCTAGATTAGCAGTAGATGCAATTCCACATTATCAATCCACCTAGGATGGGTGGGGATGACAGAAAATCAGGGGGGAGTCTCTTATTTCTTGCTTGTTCTTTGCCTGCAGCCTAACACAGTCAATTAATTCATTGGCTGAAATCCAAAGTAGTGTAGTAAAATGCAGTATAAAAGGCTCATTGACTCAGTGGGGAATTTGGTAAGTCAACTTTTCTACAGGTTCTGTCGATTAAGATGTGCCTGTTGTAGTTGCGACCTACTTACTTTAGCAAACTACTGTTAGAATAGGCCCATTTGAATCAAGGGAACATTGAATCACCAAATCCCACTGATTTATTATACTGTACTAAGAGACAGGATTTTAGCCAGTGAATAAAAAATGTTGTGGTGAAGAACAGAATTTTCCAGGACTAAGAGAATATGATTATCTGAAGGTGTATTTATTGTGTTTGCAAATCTATGGCCAGAAATAACTAAAATATTGTTTGTAATGTGAAATCTGAAATAAACTGCTGATTAAATCAAGGGACTTACAAACATAACATTGTACATGCCTACTTACTTAGTGGGATGGTTTTCTGGTGGGTTGGGATAGGGAGAGATTCTTTTTATTATTATAAACACATCCTTCTGATTTGTAAACACTATGTGACTGAATGTTTGCCACAATACCTTTTTTTTTTACATTCACCTGATAAATAGTAATCTTTCCTGCCTGTACTGCAGAACCACTTTTCCTTTTCCTCTCTTGAAACAAAAGTAAGGTCAACAACATCACTTACGTTTCCAGTTGCCCATCTCTGGAGATATGTTTCCAGGAAGTGGTTAAAACCCAAGGAGGGTTTTGGGAATACCCAGTGTGGTGTAGCAGACAGAGTGACTGATTAGGACTCACAAAACCTGCATTTTAATCCCTGCTCAACCCTGGAAACCCCCTATGAGTGAGGGGAACTAGTAAAACTACTCCTTAAGTATCTCACGTACCTTAAAAGCCTTACTACAGTGGCTATAAGATGACTTGGGGACTGTGGTGGCTCAAGTGGTTAAGACACTGAACTTGACAACTGGAAGGTCCACAAGTCAGCAGGTCAAGACGTGTGTACTGCACAACAGAGTGAGCTCCTGTCTCTGAACCAGCTCCTGCCAACCAAGCAGTTCAAAAGCAAGAATTTGGTGGGAAGCCAAACAGTGTTCTGTGCACTCTGTTGTCTCGGCATGCTTACCACATGTCCATGGAAATGTCTGCAAATGCAGACAGTACTGGCTCTTTGGCTATAAACAGAGATGAACACTGAACTGGTTAAGATGCTGAGCTTGGCAACCAGAAGGTTGGCAGTTCAACAGTTCAAGGTGATGTAGGGAGTTCCTATTGTCTGTCCGAGCTCCTGCCAAACTAGAAGTCTCATTCCACTAACTGCCTGGATATGATTTCTGTATTCTTTTCTTGTGTGTGTTTTTGTGAGTTCATTTTCTTATGTTCACAGTACAGAATTATTATTATTTTTTAAAAAGTTGAGGACTTACACGTGGCATCTCTTTTAAATTTTGCTTTGGAATAATTTGGATAGTTCATTAATATGGTATTAAGAGTGTATGAGGAGGAGAAATCTATGAATTGCCTCACAAATTTCACTTTTAAGACTAGGTTATAGTTTTTTTTTACCAGGACTTAGTAAAATCCAGAAGGGAACAAAAGGAAATGAACCAGCAGGAACTAGTCTTTAAGGTGCTGCAACAATTTTTGTCTTTTTGTTTTGTTTACTCTCTGATATACTTGCACAAACAAACACATCTACCATTTTAGAAGGGGTGTGTTAGCAAAAAATTGTAGAAATCAAGTCAATCAGATATTGGTATTTTATTAATCCATAAATGTCCCAAAACCAACCAGAACATTTTAAAAAATGCATAATAGAGTAGGCCAAACCAACCACATTCACTAGTAACACATGGTCTGATGAGAAGAAAGGGGAAAGACCAACAAAGACTCTGGTTATTTATTGAACAGTTTTGGGTGTGCTAGTAGAGGGGAAAAACAGAATGGTTTGAAGATCATCCTAGTTAATGAAGCTCCAGCGTTGCTAAATTTAGGCGAAATGCAGTTTCAACTTTGCAGATATGGAACTACTATGTTTTTACTACTTCTAGCCAATAAAGTATAGTCTTTTATTTCTTCTCATCAGATCTAGCCCATCTTCTGTTCTAGATCAGGAGTTCCCAACCTATGGTCCGCAGGCCAGCCCCGGCTCCCAACACCGTCCCATCTGGCCTGTCGCTCCCTCCGCCACACCCAGAAGTGAAAGTGGGCACATCATCCATGAAACACACCCATTTACATCATCTGTAAAATGCACCCGCACGTGTATAAACATGCCTGCGGCTGCCGTAAATGCAACAATGGGCACATTTACAACAGCTGTAAATGAGCCTGGTTCTGCATCCGAGTGGTGTGGTCCAGCCTGCTCAGCTGTCTGGGGGCGTGGTCAGGCCAGTGACATAAAAAGGTTGGCCACCCCTGTTCTAGATGATATTTAAAATAATTCCCCCCCAAAAGATATATTTAGATATACCATATTACATGCAGAAAGACCATGAGCAGAAATTGTGGATTTTTCTCCAAGAATGAATATTTCAGCTGAATTAGGAATGTGAAAACTCTTACAATTCAACTTTATTTTTACTTTTTAAAAAAAGTTATATACAGGGCCGTAGCCAGGGGGTGGCCAGGGTGGGTGTTGCCCACTCTGAGTTAGCAGTTTGCCCACCCTCAAACTCCCAGCTGCATATATCTATGACATTGCTGCCCACCGAAAAAATATTTGCCCTCCCACATCTAGAATCCGGCCTACAGCCCTAATAATATGTGTCTGTGAATATTTTTCCCAACTACATGTACTTTAGCCATTTATTCCTTTGTTTGAATGGTCCCCTGCTGTTCTCCCAGTACTAAAACTCAAGCTGGCTCACATTCTGAGAGTTAATGCATGACATTTTGAGTGCAAAATGTATTTCCAAGCCTCAAAAAGGTGTGACCTTTCAAGACACGGTGTATGATGTCTCACAGGGTGGTGACAAATTCATCGTTTGAGAGAGAGAAGTTCAAAACTTTCAAAATCCTTCCCCAGCCATATTCAGAATATTTATCTGTTTCTCTATCCATCTCTCTATCTAGCTGAAGAATGGCTACAGAAACAGAATAGCTCCAAGACCAGGTATCTTTTATTGCTCTGAGACAGGAAAGTTAAAGCAAAGACTGAAATCTTTCACAGTGACAACTTGCCTCCAAGCCAGCACTGGAACAACCCGCCACAGTGTGTATCTCTGCTGCCAAGCACAAACGATTCTGTGGGACTTGTGGATAATTCACTCTGTCTAAAAAAGCATAAGCTAATTTTGAATGAAATCCCCTTCCTATCATCTGTGATAGCACATTCAATTTAGATAAACCCTTGGACTGAGATTCTTTATGCATAATATCTGCAGCTAAGCAAATAGAGGCAGAACCAGAGCATTAATAGTGCCCAAATGATTGCTCAGATTTAACAATGTTCAACTGGCTGATGAGGTTCGGAAGAGTGCTTGCGTTTTCACAGCAAGTAGAGTGTGTATTCCGAGGGCAATGTTAGCTGGCTGCTCTATATGTTAATTAGACTGTAATTTGGGAGACAAGTAGGATTGAAGTATTTCCATCTTTTCTGAACTGCAAGCAGCCAAATAACATACTCAACAATGACGGTACACAGTCCCTAAGTATCTTATGCATAAAGACTACATTGTTGTGGTTCTTGATTGCCAGGAATGGATTAACAGCCTATTTCTCTACAGAATGAGGGACTATTCAGATTAATGTCTCTCGAATAAACAAATTGTCCTTGAATTCATCTATTTCCTTCTTGCTTCACTTCTCAGTTTCCTAACATTTATAAGGATACCTGATCATAGTCACTGTCTCTTTATCACAAGAGGAGACACTCACAGCAGATTCTCAGCTTCAGGAAAACACCAAGAAACTGAAGACCACTCTTTCCTGCCAAAGATATCTGAATGGCATTACAGTTCCCATTGAACTTGAAGGGTGGCTACATAAAATGGTTTAACTTCTCATAGCATGAAAGGAAATATTTTATGGCTCCTCCTCTTTCTATGGAAAGAGGAGATATGGGAGTATTCCTGTCCCATATTGCGTTGGCATTCCTTGGATACCTTGGATTCATTATTCAGCAAGGAGTCTGCACATTGGTAGACATCTCCACAACGACATTCCACACGTGCAAATTGACGAGAAATCAAGTCCATTTGCATGCAGTATTTTTAGCCATTTGGACATCATATCACCTGCTGGCTAGGCGGACAATGATGTGTGCCCAGCATTTTCGCCTTGCCGAAGGTTTCTGACGGAGGATGCTTTGGTGAGTTTTAGTCCCGGCCTAACATCATTGACAAGAGATGGGCAACACTGCCTAGTTAGACAGCTCAAGCCGCCATGATCCTTCTTTTCTTGCCATGAAAGGGTTAACGACAACATTAAAGAGAAGAAAAGAGGTCTTGAGAGGTCCTAAATTTGAAGCTGTGTGGAAGTGCTAAAAGGAGACCTCCTTATCTCCCTTCCATCTGGGACCAGTCTTCAGATTGTGTTAGAACTGTAGTTTGATTAATATGGGACATCTGGCTAGGATAAACTTAGATTTAGGTGGGCTGTATCCAGGGAGAGACCTGCCCTGTGAACCTACCAGTAGTACCCAAAATACCTATTGGCTGGGGCAAGATCAGGAGATGGAATGAGGGGTATAATCATCCTCAGGGGGTACATTTGTATCCTCAGGGGGTTGCACATATTGCTGAAGGACAGCCGTCTGACCCAAACTGCAGAGGAACTTCCTGTAAGGAAGTTATTTCCTGCACATATTACTAATTTCCTGCACATATTGCTGATGTGGTGGCTTGGGGGGGGGGTAATCTTAGTGTTTATTAAGGGTTTTAAGTTTTTTTAATGTTTTAAGACTGCAATGTTTTATATTACTGTTGTTATGCCACCCAGAGTCGCTCATTTGAATTGGGCGGCAATAAATAAATAAATAAATAAATAAATAAATAAATAAATAAATAAATAAATAAATAAATAAATAAATAAATAAATAAATGGTTTGCAGTTCATGCAGTTTTACTTCTCATCTCTGAGTCCATTTGAAGGTGAAGGCCCTTTTCCTTAGTGTGTTTGTGTCATCCAGTCATACCTTGTTTTTCTGACCTGTTTTGTTTTTAAACAACTAGGAGTTTGTTCAAGCCAATTTCGGTGCCAAGGCATTAACTGGATATTCTGGGGTGCTAAGTCCAGTTCCTGGTTCTCAAACGTCTGGCTGCTGGCAGAAAGTAGCAATCATTCAAGCCAGCTATAAAAATGAGGAGCAGGTGCATTAAGATCTATATCAAACTGTTCTTCCCTTTGGGTGATGTGCTCCAAGCAAGGAGTGGAAACGTGTGAGGGGTGGAGAGCTTTCCCCCTGGATGGAGCACAAGGATGACAACTCTTGAGTTATTTTTGGGTTTGTGGAAGCAGTGGTGCCAGAAGCCAAAGAGGATCCTCTTCATTATCCCTGAGGTCCATCTCTTCACATCTTTACTAAACAATGCTTCAGTAGAATTGAGTATTTTCCTTCATGGTGACAAAGAAATCCTGGCTGATACACTGTCTGTCATGCTATCATATGGCAGAGGATTTAGTCCTAGGACAAACACTTTAGGATGAGATATTTATTGGTGAGATAACCCCAACATGACTAAGAGAGGTAAGGTTAAAGGTCACTCTTGCTCAAAAGCCAGTTGTATCTGACTCTAGGGTTTGGTGTTCTTCTCCATTTATAGCCAAAGAGCCAGTACTATCTGCATCTGCAGATGTTTCCATGTTCATGTACCAGGCATGACTAGACACCGGAATGCACAGGATACTGTTTACCTTCCCACCAAAGTGGTCCCTATTTACAATTTCTTGCTTTTGAACTGCTAAGTTGGTAAGATCTGGGACAGAGACCCACTGCAGTCCCTAACTGACCAAGAGAATGATCCCACAAAACCACGATGGAAGAATGGCTGTGATGGTGGATTCCCCCTGCATCAAGTGGTGTGTGACTGCTACTGAAGATCCCAATGGGAATCATATAATTTTAGCTTTTTAAAGTTTAGAACTCAGAGAACTGGAATTCCTACTATTGGCTTGGGAAGAACTGTACAGTAGAAAATTATTCCCACCATCTAAAAAAACAAACAAACCCAATTCATTTCTCCACCCTCTGCATCTGCCTCCAAAACAGCCTGAAGACAATGATGTATACACTGTGCTATTTCAAAACATTAGCTCTAGGTGTCATTTTTGCTAGCTGTGAAATGTTTTGCATAGGCAAAATATTTGACATAATTTCTCACATGCAGTTCTTGGCTTTTTCTGTGGGGAGGTGCCTCAACTGTTCGAAACATTTCAAAACTGATATCCTTCAGTGTGTAACAACTAGCATGCTGTGTCGAGCATTGTTCTCCTAGAAGGGTGTGATGGAAGAGAGCCACATCTCCTCTGGAAACCTAGCAGATTGGCCACAAAAATAAAAGTTTGCAGAGGCACTGAAAGAAGACTGCTGCCTTTTATTTCTGTACTACATCCCACTGGGCAAAGCTTGCTGTCCATAATCTGTTTCGTCTTGCAAAAATCAAGTGAAATAATTGTTGTCAAGAAGTAAATAAATTAGCAATATGGGAAGCTGACTCAAGATACTGGTCCACTATCTAAGTATTATTAACTTAGAGTAGAGCAGTGAACCTCCAAGATATCAGATAGGATTCTTTCCTACCCTTAGCTGGATATCCTTTGTATTAACTGGTGGTCTTCCATCGGGACCTATGTTTCTTTCAAAAAGAGGAAAAAAAATAGGCCCATTTTTGGCAACAATATACTTCAGTCAGGAGTGAATAGTCAATTTGAAATTGTAGCATTGTAAACATGAACAATGGCAGGGCCATGGTGGCTTAGTGCTTAAATGCTGAGCTTGATGACCAAAGAGGTCAGCAGTTTGAGACCTGAGTGCTGCATGATGGAGAGAGTGCCCGTCTTCTGTCCCAGCTCCTGCCAACCTTGCAGTCCGAAAGCAAGAAATTCCAAGTCGATAAATAGGTGCCACTTCGGCAGGAAAGGAAACAGCATTTCATGCATGTCTAGTCATGCCTGCCACATGACCATGGAAATGTCTGCAGATGTAGACCGCACTGTTGGTAAACAGATGAGCATCCGCCCCCAAGAAATGGACATGACTGGCTTTTGAGCAAGGGAGACCTTTACCTTTAAAGATAAATACTCTTATTTCAAATGTGTAGCTCCAGATGCCTTTCCTTTATTGGGGTTTGTCCACCAGAAGTATTATGATCAGCAAACCTTTCTAGTCACTGTCTTCTTCCAAGCTTTCTTTGCAATGGAGCTGAGTTATCAAACATGTTTCTGTTTCTCTCCCACCTTTCTCTATTTTTATTGGAGCCTTCTGATACACTGCTTACTTGATCTTTCCTCTTTCCAGTGCTTAGGTCAGGGCTGCCCAAACAATGGCCTGTAGGTCGGATACAGCCCCTGACACCAATTCATCCAGCCCATGCTGCTCTTGTTGCTCCCGAAAGCAGAAGTAAAACATGCCCATACAGGCACATTTTACTGCCACTTCTGGGAGCAACGAGGGTGGCGTGGGATGGATGAATTGGCGTCAAGAGCTAGATCCGGCCCATGGGTCATAGTTTGGGCACCCCTGGTTTAAGCAGAGAAAATGGCAGCTTAAAATCTATCTCATCCTGTTTCAAAACAGATTGCAAGGTGTGTTTTACTTTCGCTATCCTTGGGAGGAACCACCTGACCGGCCCATGGCCCAAAATGTCTGGGCACCCATGGCCTAGGTTGTTATTACCACAGCATCCCATATACAAGCAATCCCTGGATATACATTTTCCGCAGAAGGTTCTGCCCAAACTATGAGGATGGGCAGGATATATCTATCTATGGGGAGTGTTTTAACCTGCATATGCATAATGGGTGTGGGTCAAAGAGGGGGAAAGGACAGCTACTGATTCCAACACCTCTTTGACAGTCTCTTCTAAAATTTTGACCAAAATCACACTGTCTTTTATTTAGTGATTTCAGAGAAAGAAGGGAGGAGGAGGAGGAGGTGAAAGAGGGAAATGAGGAGGAGGAGATAGAGAGGAAGATGTGGAAGAGGAGAGTCCATCCATCACTAACCCTGACAAGACGGAGGTTTTGGTGTTTGAAAGGCCATCTGCCCAACTTGGAGGCCTGGTCCCTATGCTGGGTGGAACTATTCCTACCCCTAGGGACCAGGTCCTCAACCTGGGGGTCATTATGGACTCGTTGCTCTCATTTGAGCAACAAAAAGTGGCGGTATCCAAAGCTGCTCTTTTCCAACTCTGGCAGATTGCACAGCTACGCTCCTACTTGGACAGACGGTCTCTCATAACCCTGCCCCCCCCTTATTGGCAATTTTGTGGATTGACTACTGTAGTGCTCTCTACATGGGGCTGCCCTTGTGTCTGATATGGAGATTATGGCGGGTTCAGAATGCAACAGCCAGGCTGATGACAGGCATAAAGACATTTGATCATATTTCCCCAGTCTTGGCAGGCCTGCACTGGTTAACTGTTACCTACCATATCAGATACAAGGTGTTAGTGTTATCATATAAGGTCTTATAAAGTTTGGGGCCATGCTATGTCGGAGCAGCTCTCCCTCAGAACAACTCCCTGCATCACCCATTCATCACAGTCTGTTCAGGTCCAGGTGCCGACCCTGAGGATGGTTCAAAAGTCTTTAACTAGAAATAGAGCCATCTTGCTAGCGGCATCAACACTGTGGAACACTCTACCGGTGGAGGCCCCATCACTGACTATCTTTAAAAAGCAATTTAAAACTCTCTTGTTCAAGGATGCCATTCAGGGTGCTGTCCCTTTAGCTATAAATTAGTCAGCCAGGATGATCCCCTATGCCCTCGGATGCCAATTATTTTATTTTATTTTATTTTATTTTGAGATGTATATTAGATTATATGCCAGCAGATTTGAAATATGCCAGCAGATTTGGAAAACAAAACAGTGGCCACAGGATTGGAAAAGATCAGTATACGTCCCAATCCCAGAAAAGGGCAATGCCAAAGAATGTTCAAATTATCGAACAATCGCGCTCATCCCACATGCCAGCAAGGTGATGCTCAAGATAATACAGGATAGACTTCAGCAACATGTGGAGAGAGAATTACCAGAGGTGCAGGCTGGTTTCAGAAGAGGCAGGGGGTCTAGAGACCACATTGCCAACATACGCTGGATCATGGAGAAAACAAAGGAATACCAGAAACAAGTTTTGTTGTTGTTCAGTCGCACAGTCGGTTCCGACCCTTTGCGACCCTATGGACCATCGTTCTCCAGGCGCCTCTGTCCTCCACCATCCCCCTCAGTCCTCCCAGCTCTGTGCCCATTGTGTCTACAATGCCATCTAGCCATCTCATCCTTGGCCTCCCCCTTCTTCTTTTGCCCTCCACCTTTCCCAACATCAATGCCTTCTCAAGTGAATCCTCCCTTCTCATTTGATGTCCGAAGTACTTTAGCTTCATCTTGACTATTTGACCTTCCAATGAGCAGTCAGGGTTAATTTCTTCTAAGATTGACCTATTTGTTCTCCTCGCTGTCCAGGGGACTCTCAAAACCCTCCTCCAACACCACATTTCAAAGGCATCTATTCTTCTGCGTTCAGCCTTCCTAATTGTCCAGCTCTCACATCCATACATTACCACTGGGAAAACCATTGCTTTGACTATTCTAATTTTTGTTTGCAATGTGATGTCTCTGCTTTTCACTATGTTCCCCAGGTTTCTCATTGCTTGTCTCCCAAGAATCAGTCGCCTTTTTATTTCATGGCTACAATCCCCATCTGCAGTGATCTTTGATCCTAAGAAAGTAAAATCTGTCACTGCTTCTATTGCTTCCCCGTCTATTTTCCAGGAACAGATTGGGCCTGTTGCCATTATCTTGGTTTTCTTGATATTGAGTCTCAAGCCAGCTTTTGCACTCTCCTCCTTCAGCCCAATCAAGAGATTCTTTAGGTCTTCCTCACTTTCTGCCATTAGGGTGGTATCGTATGCATATCTCAGATTATTGATGTTTCTCAAAGCGATTTTAATCCCATATTGTGATTCCTCCATCCCTGCACTGCGCATTATGTGCTCTGTGTATAGGTTGAATAAGCAGGGTGACAAAATGCAGCCTTGTCTTACTCCTTTTCCTATTCCAAACCACTCTGTCATTCCATGTTCTGTCCTAACTGTTGCTTCTTGGTTCATATACAGATTTCTCAGGAGGCATATGAGGTGCTCTGGAATTCCCATCTCTTTAATTACTTGCCACATCTTGTTGTGGTCCACACAGTCAAATGCCTTAGTGTAGTAAATAAAGCAAAAGTAAACTTGTTTCTGGTATTCCTTTGTTTTCTCCATGATCCAAAGTATGCTGGCAATGTGGTCTCTAGTCCCCCTGCCTCTTCTGAAACCAGCCTGCACCTCTGGTAATTCTCTCTCCACATGTTGCTGAAGTCTATCTTATATTATCTTGAGCATCACCTTGCTGGCATGTGGGATGAGCGCGATTGTTCGATAATTTGAACATTCTTTGGCATTGCCCTTTTTTGGGATTGGGACGTATACTGATCTTTTCCAATCCTGTGGCCACTGTTTTGTTTTCCAAATCTGCTGGCATATTGAATGCAGTAATTTGATGCCATCATCTTTTAGCGCTTTGAAAAATTCAACTGGGATACCATCATCTCCACTAGCTTTGTTGTTTGCAGTGCTCTTTAGGGCCTTTATGACTTCGCTCTCCAGGATGTCTGGCTCAAGTTCAATTTCTTCTTCATTGTGATTAACAGGAGTGTTGAGGTCCTTTTTGTAAAGTTCCTCTGTGTATTCTTTCCATCTTTTCTTAATTTCTTCTGCATCCGCTAGCTCCTTTCCGTCTTTGTCCCTTATCATGGTCATTTTTGCTTTAAATGTTCCCTTGATTTCGCCAATTTTTTTGAAAAGATCTCTGGTTCTGCCTCTTTTGTTGTTTTCCTCCATTTCTCTGCACTGTTCTTTTAGGTAGTTCTCCTTATCTCTCCTTGCTTTTCTTTGAAATTCTGTGTTCAAATGATTGTATTTTTTCCTTTCTCCTTTGACTTTGGCGTTCCTTCTTTCCTCTGCTATTTTAAGAGCCTCATCAGACAACCACTTTGCTTTCTTACTCTTTTTTTCTTTTGGTATGGTTTTCTTTGCTGCTTCCTGCATGATGTCCCTCATCTCCGTCCATAATTCTTCTGGTACTCTGTCTACCGGGTCTAAGCCATTGAATCTGTTCATCACCTCCACCGCGTATTCTTTAGGGATGCTGTCTAGGTGATATCTTTCTGGTCTCCGTGTTTTCCCTATTTTCTTTAGTCTAAGCCTGAATTTTGCAATCAGTAGGTTGTGATCTGAGCCACAGTCTGCTCCAGGTCTTGTTTTTGCTGACTGTATGGAGGTTCTCCATCTTTGGCTGCAGAGTATGTAGTCAATTTGGTTTTGGTGTTGGCCATCTGGTGATGTCCATGTGTAAAGTCGCCTCTTGTGTTGCTGGAAGAGAGTGTTTGCTATGACTAGTGCATTCTCTTGGCAGAACTCTATCAATCTTTGCCCTGCTTCATTCTGTATTCCAAGACCAAATTTGCCTGTTTTTCCCTCCACTTTTTGATTTCCTACTTTGGCATTCCAGTCTCCTAATATAATTTGGACATCATTTCTTGGTGTCTGTTCTATGAGGTGTTGTAAGTCCTCATAGAACTGGTCCATTGTGGCTTCATCTGCACCAATGGTTTCAAGTGACATTGAAAGGTTTGCCTTGAATTCTGACTTACATCATTCTGTCATTTTTAAGGTTGTATCCCATTACTGCTTTTCTCACTCTTTTATTGACAATTATGGCTACTCCATTTCTTCTAAGGTTTTCTTGCCCGCAGTAGTAGATATGATGGTTTCCAGAGCTGAATTCCCCCATCCCTGTCCATTTGAGCTCACTGATGCCTAAGATGTCAATGCTTATTCTTTCCATCTCATTTTTTACCACTTCCAGTTTTCCTTGGTTCATTGATCTCACATTCCATGTCCCTATGCAGTATTGCTCCTTACAACATTGCATTTCCCCTCCCCCTTTCCTGTCCCTCCCCTTCCTCCCCTCTGTGGTGTTAAGCATCCTGTATCACCTAGCCTGCCCTTTTGTTTTGCCTTTTGTTTTGGTCAATAGGGTTCTCTTGGCAAGCTTTGTGGCGTGGTTTGCCGGTGTCTACACCATTTTTCTCTCCTCATACATTTTATCACAGTTTTTAAAGTTCAAAACATTTAACACAACATATTATCATGCATATTATCACACTTTAAAACACAGTCTCTATGTCATAAGGGGGCGTTCCAGGTGACGCGCCTTCAGTTCGGCGTAAATTCGGCGCCTGGAATTTTCCAGTCACTCGTGGAACGCCTCCTGAAGGGGCTAGAGGGGGTGTTGCCTTATTTTGATGACGTGTTAATAACGGGGGGGGGAGTCGGGTAGAATTGGCCAAGAGGTTGGGGAAGGTCCTGACAATATTCGAAAAAGCGGGGCTGAGACTGCGAAAGGACAAATGCGTCTTCTTCGCGACCGAGGTTGAGTTCCTAGGGTTTTGTGTGACTCCTGAGGGGATTAAACCATCCAAATCCAAGGTGGCCGCCAATAAGAAAGCCCCCCACCCCACCTCCAAGCCCGAGCTGCAGTCGTTCCTAGGGCTGCTCAACTTTTACCACTCCTTCCTCCCCCGGAAGGCAGCAGTGGCTGAACCGCTACACAAACTGCTAAAAAAAGACCAGGCATGGAAGTGGGGCGATGACCAAGAAAGGGCATTTAGTGAGCTAAAAAGTCTCCTAGCGTCCGATGCCATAATGACCCATTTCAACCCCAAACGCCCGGTATTCCTGACCTGTGATGCATCCCCGGTGGGGGTGGGGGCGGGGGCGGTGCTGTGCCACGTGCTGGAAGACGGAAGGGAGGCCCCGATAGCATTTTACTCCAGGTCCCTGTCCCAAGCAGAGAGAAATTACGCACAGACAGACAGGGAGGCACTAGCGATAGTTGCGGGGATGAAAAAATTTCACGATTTTCTGTATGGTCGCCCCTTCACCATCGTAACAGACCACAAGCCCCTACTAGGCATTTTTACCGCAGATAATCCCACGCCACAGATCCTGTCCCCGAGGATGCTCAGGTGGGCTATTTTTCTCAACGCGTACCAGCACGCGTTGGTCTATCGGCCCGGGAAAGAGATCAGCCATGCGGACGCTCTATCAAGGTCTCCCCTCCCCCTGACGCCCAGCCAGGTGAGCAAGGGGGAGCGAGACCATCAGGTTCTCATGATAGAGGTGCTGGATTCGCCCCCTGTAATGCCCGCCGACATTGCCAAAGCGACAGAGAAGGATAAGACGTTAGCGGCAGTTAGCTCCTGGGTGCAGAAAGGGTGGCCGGCGTCCTCCCCAGCGGAGGAGTTCGCCCCATTTTTCAGGAAAAAGTTAGAGCTGTCCCTAGAGAGGGGGTGCCTCTTGTGGGGGCAGCGGGTGGTGATTCCCACTTCCCTTCGGCCGCGGGTGCTCAAACTGCTGCACGTCAGCCACCCCGGCATCGTGCGATCCAAGGCGCTGGCCCGGAGTTACTTCTGGTGGCCCCAGTTGGACGCCGACATCGAGCACATGGTCGGCACTTGTGAAAGTTGCCAATGCTCCAGACCAGAGGAGGCCCGCCTTCCCCACAGGGAATGGGACACGGCCAAGGAGCCGTGGTCCCGGGTGCACATTGATTTCGTGGGCCCGTTCAGAGGCACCCTGTTCCTTCTTGTCGTGGACGCCTTCTCCAAGTGGTTGGAGGTTATCCCAGTCACGAGCACCTCCTCGGCCCAGACCATTAAGCATTTGCGGAGGCTCTTTTCCACGTTCGGCATACCCGACACATTAATTAGCGACAGCGCTAGTTGTTTCACGTCCTCCGAGTTTAGGACATACATGGAGATTAACGCCGTTCGGCATATCACCTCCGCCCCGTTTCACCCAGCCACCAATGGTCAAGTAGAGCGCCTCGTCCGCACCACGAAGGACGCGTTGCGGCGCATGGGCCCCGGGGACCTGAACCTACAAGTGTGTCAGTTTCTGCTAGGGTACAGGGTGACCCCGTTGGCGTCATGATACTCCCCCGCAGAGCTCTTAATGCGTAGGAAACTGACCACCATCCTTACTAGGCTAGACCCCACGAGGGTAGAGGACAAGGGAAGGAACATTGGGCTAGAGGCCACGAAGAGTTTCAGTGTAGGCGCCCCCGTGCATTGCAGGAATTACGCCAGCGCGGGCCCAGCCTGGGTACCAGGCGTAGTTGTGGAGCAAACCGGCCCCGTGTCGTACCACGTGGAAACCAGCACAGGGCTACTGTGGAGGCGGCACGTGGACCAGCTCCGACGCAGGGTCTCCGATGAGCAGGGCACAGACCAAACAGAGAAAAAATCAGCGTTAGGGTTCTCCCCCACCCGTTCAGCCCAAGGGGGAGGGAAAGGGGGCTGCGGGTCCCCACCAAGGGGGGAGGAGGATGTTCTCGTAGATATCCTAGGGGATCTTTCTGAGGAGGAGGAACCCGACCCCATACATATCTCGCGGAATCCCCCCACAAATGCGGATACCCCCACTGAGTTAGAATTTGATTTTCAGAACCGGGGGAGTTTTTCGGAGTGGTCCCCCACCCGTTCAAGCGAGAAGAGGGGTTTTTCGTTAGCCCCGACGGCCCCCGGTCTGCCCACAATGGAGTTCTTCCCTTCCCCTAAGGCTGCCAAACCGCGGCAAGCCACTAACGAGTCTCCCTCTCCCATTACAGGACAAGGGACCAGGGAACAAAGAAGCTGTAGCGCCCCCGGGGGGGGGGGTCAGCCCTCATCACGGCCCAAACACACATGCAATAAGCCATCTTGGCTGAGAGACTTTGTCTCATCCTAGGGGGGAGGGATGTTGTGTTCTGTAAAGCTGTGCCTTTAACAATGTACCTTAGCCATGTGGTAACAATGTAACCTTTCTGTGTGCAACATTATAACCTTCAGCTGTATCAATGTAAACCTGATAAGGGGACGCGAGCTAGTGACCACTAGATGGCAATAGCGAGCGTCCAGCTCTCATGGCTCAGATTCACCTGGATCAGCAGCGCGGGAAGATTCCCGCCACCCCTTCACCTGGACAAGAAGGGCATGACCTTCTACGACGTCACGCAGGCAGCAACCAATAGTCTGTCGACGAGCCACTTTCAAATGTATAGCCAGCTGTATATATTGAGCTACCCATCCGCCATTACCACATGTTCCTCCGGATCATCATGCAATAAACCTGTGTTAAGCCAACCCTTCGGCTGTTTCATTGTCTTCGGTCCCTTACACTAAACCCTCTGCCCTCTTCCCTTCTGTCAGTTGGTCTTCTCCTGGCCGCTTTGCTGCACGCCCAGCTCTCATCCTCCTCCTCTTCCTCACCCCCCGGCTGTGGGTGGCTGCCCGGCGGCGGCGGTGGCTGGCCTCTTTTGTTTTATTGACTACACCAAGGCATTTGACTGTGTGGACCACAACAAGATGTGGCAAGTAATTAAAGAGATGGGAATACCAGAGCACCTCATATGCCTCCTGAGAAATCTGTACATGAACCAAGAAGCAACAGTTAGGACAGAACATGGAATAACAGAGTGGTTTGGAATAGGAAAAGGAGTAAGACAAGGCTGCATTTTGTCACCATGCTTATTCAACCTATACACAGAGCACATAATGCACAGTGCAGGGATGGAGGAATCACAATATGGGATTAAAATCGCTGGGAGAAACATCAATAATCTGAGATATGCAGACGATACCACCCTAATGGCAGAAAGTGAGGAAGACCTAAAGAATCTCTTGATTGGGCTGAAGGAGGAGAGTGCAAAAGCTGGCTTGAGACTCAATATCAAGAAAACCAAGATAATGGCAACAGGCCCCATCAGTTCCTGGAAAATAGACGGGGAAGAGGTAGAAGCAGTGACAGATTTTACTTTTTTAGGATCAAAGATTACTGCAGATGGGGATTGTAGCCATGAAATAAAAAGGCGACTGATTCTTGGGAGACAAGCAATGAGAAACCTGGGGAACATAGTGAAAAGCAGAGACATCACATTGCAAACAAAAATTAGAATAGTCAAAGCAATGGTTTTCCCAGTAGTAATGTATGGATGTGAGAGCTGGACAATTAGGAAGGCTGAACGCAGAAGAATAGATGCCCTTGAAATGTGGTGTTGGAGGAGGGTTTTGAGAGTCTCCTGGACAGCGAGGAGAACAAATAGGTCAATCTTAGAAGAAATTAACCCTGACTGCTCATTGGAAGGTCAAATAGTAAAGATGAAGCTAAAGTACTTTGGACATCAAATGAGAAGGGAGGATTCACTTGAGAAGGCATTGATGTTGGGAAAGGTGGAGGGCAAAAGAAGAAGGGGAAGGCCAAGGATGAGATGGCTAGATTGCATTATAGACACAATGGGCACAGAGCTGGGAGGGCTGAGGGGGATGGTGGAGGACAGAGGCGCCTGGAGGAAAATGGTCCATGGGGTCGCAAAGGGTCGGAGTTTTGGTGTATGCAAACCAAGACACAGGACACAGCCTCGGGCTGGGTTAACTCAGGTTTATTGCATCGTGGACAGAGGGAACATGAGGTAATGGCGGATCGATAGCTCTTTATATACAGCAGTAACACATTTGAACGTGGTGCCATGGTAGCCCATTGGCTACTGTCTGCGTGACGTCATTGCAGGTCACGCCCTTCTTGTCCAGGTGTAGGTGGTGGCGGGAAAACTTCCCGCGCTGTTGCCTTTGATGAGTTTGGCCCAAGAGAGCTTGGACGCTCGCTGCTGCCAGCTGGTGGTCATTAGCTCGCGTCCTATTACAGGGTTTATATGATACAGCTGAAGGTTACATTGTTGCTATAGGCAAGGTTACATTGGCTCAGATACATTGTAATCCGTGTGTACAATAAAACCAACAGAACACAACACCCCTCCCCCCTAGGACGAGACAAAGTCTCGAGCCCACACTTAAACACACTCCCCCCCCCTTAGGAGACAAAGTCTCTCAGCCAAGATGGCTTATTTCGAACACGCTGGGGTCTCGATGCAGGCTGCCACTCCCCGGGTTTGCTACCTTCTCTTTGTCCCCTGGTTTCCTGTCCTGTAATATGAGAGGGAGACTCGTTAGTGACTTTCCGCTGCTCCGCGGCGTTGTTGGGAGGTGTGCTCTTTCTTAGGGAGGAACCGGGGGCACTGGGGGCTAACGAAAAACCCCTCTTCTCGCTTGGATGGGTGGGGGAACACTCCTGAAAACCCCCCCGGCTCGCAAAATCAAACTCAAAATTACTATCGGGGGCAGCGGTCGCGAACTCCTCTCCCCCTTCCCCGGCCCCTGATAAAACTGGCGTATCAAAAGGATATGAGTCGGGGTCGCTGCTATCAAAATGATATGAGTCGGGGCCGCTGCTTCTGCTTCCTTCCCCCCTTGTTTGGGACTGTGGTCCATTGCTGTCTCCCCCTTGGGTTAAGCGGGTGGGGGAGAACCCTAACGCTGAATCCTGTTGCTGAGCTCCACAGACTGGCCCACTCACTCGGTGCCTCAGTTGGTCCGCGTGCCTCCTCCAGAGGAGGCCGGTGTTAGTCTCGACTCGGTACGATACCGGCCCCGTCTGTTCTACCACCTTCCCTGGTACCCAGGCCGGCCCTGCGCTGGAATAGTTCCTGCAGTGAACAGGGTCCCCGGCGGCGAAACCTTTCGAGACTGCCAACCCTATGTTTTTCCCTTTATCCTCGACCCTCGTCGGATCTAGCCTGGACAGGATCGTGGTCAATTTTCGCCGCATCAAGAGCTCCGCCGGCGAGTAGCCTGACGCTAAAGGGGTCACCCTATACGCTAAAAGGAACTGGCATACCTGGTGATTCAGGTCCCCCGGGCCCATGCGCCGCAGCGCGTCCTTTGTTGTACGCACTAGGCGTTCCACTTGGCCATTCGTGGCCGGGTGAAACGGTGCGGATGTGACATGCCGAATGGCGTTTGCCTCCATGAATGCTCCGAACTCAGCGGAGGTGAAACAACTAGCGTTATCGCTGACTAAAGTGTCGGGTAAACCGAACGTGGAAAAGACTCTCCTGTAATACTATATGTATTTATTTCTCTTGATATAATTGTACCTCTGTTCCAGAAATAATAATTAGAATTTCTATGGAACTAACATGTAGCTTATCATTCTGGCTACTAAGCTGCAATTTTAAATAATTTACATTTTGCTAGGCTCATTTCTGTGCAACAATGATTGTGACTTTGTTTACTGTCTGTGCCCTCATCTGTTCATGTTTCCTCAAGGGGTTGTGAATCAATACAAAGGACTCGATGAGCCTGAAGAAGAGAGAGTTAATCTATGACAGTTCACAATGAAGCAAATGTGTTAGTCTTTCCATTGGCATCATATGTTTATATTTTTCCTGATTGAAATTTATTTGGTTTGCTTTGACTCAGTTCTCCGATCTGCTCCAGTCATATTGAATCCTAATTCTATTTCCTGCAGTATTATCTATCACTCTCAGTTTGCTGTTATCTACAAAAGTAAGTAAATAAACGATCAATCTAATAAATGATTAAAAAATAATAACAACATTTAGGCACACCATTTGCTCATACAATTTATACTGCTTCTTACAATGCTGGGGCTCACAGCAGTTGAACAACAACACCCTTAAAAGAAGCTCAAAAACCTACTAAATCCAATACCCCCTGATCTGACAAATGTAGAGGCAACACACATTAAATTTGGTAATACGCTCGAGCCACAATTTTATTGATTTTTTTCCAAACCTCCTACCTGCAGAAGGGCCTGGTAGTGCAACCTGATACTAGATCAAGAGGTCCTCTATGACCTCTCTCTAGCCCAATTGTGTGATTCCCATGCCCCTGGACCATGCTATTCCTTAAGAGCTACTGCCCAGGACAGCTCAATTGTAGAAGCATCCTTACAGGCATTACCAACTCTATTCACATGAATGGGTGTTGGATGTTCCACAAAGCTATCTCATGATGGATCCTTTGTGCACAACTGATTCATGGGAGTCACATCACACACATCCTTGGGGATTTGCTTCTACCACCCAGTTGTAAGTGTCACATGATGGTGGTGCTAGCCTTGTTAGGCCTCTGCATTTATTTATTTATTAAATTTATATCCTGCTCTTCTAGCGCAAGTGCCACCCAGAGCGGCTGACAGCATAAAGTGAGAAAGCTCTTACACATACAAAGAGCTTGGTACAACCAAGACACACACACACACACACACACACACACACACACACACACACACACACACACACACACACACACAGAAGATGAAACAATAAAAGTTAAAAGGATAAAAACCATACTAACAACAGCATAAAAAAACAGTCACATAAAACAATCTGACAACTCCAGCAGTAATTTATAACCTGAGGCATCTAGACTAGCCAGCGGACCTGGGACGTTCCACAAGATGGATCCCAGACCCACTGGCACAACCAGTTCTTGAATGCCTTTCTAAAGGGGAGCAGCTCCATCTGGAGGTGCAGTTCCGGTGGTAAGAGGTTCCACAGGGCCGGGGCAGATACAGAGAAGGCTCTTCTCCTGGTCCCAGTAAGATGTACAGTGATACCTCATACAATGTCCAAACTTGGTTCCACAAGTTTGGACTTTATACGGATTTGGACTTTGCATGAGGCATGCAAAATCCTAGCCGCGATGCCTCATACAACGTCCAAATCCTTGCCGCGATGCCTCGTGCAACATCATTTCCACAGAGATACATTGTACTGTAACAGCACAGACTTCAGGGCAAAGTCAAGGAAACAGACGGTAAACTGACAGAACTTTAAGAAATCATTGTCTAAAGGCTAAAAACATTACAAAAACATGTCAAACGACCCTGATTTCAGGGGACAAACCATACAACAAGTTTTAACTTTTGAAAACTTTATGAGGTGCAGGTTGAAAAGTTAACATGTCCCATCATGCAGCACGATGTTAATCTGCAGCCATGCAGCCGATCATCCATTTTGTACAAGCTACTGTAAACAATTACTGGATGGAAGCAAGGACAAAATGGATGCAACATGTCCCATCATGCAGCACAGTGTTAAACACCAAACAATTGCCTGCCCCACCAAACAGTGCACCCCTCAAAAAAAGACCAACATAAGAAAAATTATGGAGCATGAATTATTTTTAAAAACCACAGCAACAAACATCAAATAATTGCCCACCCACCAAAAATTTGCCCTCCCCATCCACCTCCACACCCAAAGCCAATCGGAAACAGAAAACCTCATTTACCTACCTTTCCACTGTGCCAAAGAATGGTCCAAGAACCTGAAGAATGCTGCAAAAATCCCAGGAATGCTTCAAAAAATCTGACGAAAAAATTCAAAAAAAAATCCAAAACCACACTCAAAACCACTCCTAAACACTCTTCGCCTCCTGCAAAACCCAAAAGAGCAATGCACGCATGCATCCTGCCTTATATATTGCCCAGGCCCAATGCAACCTGGGGAAACCCCAGTGCCTCATACAAAGTCACAGTGATTTTGTATGAGGCAACTTATTTTCAAGGAATTAGGCGATGCTGTATGAATTTGATGATGTATGAAGCGGACTTTGTATGAGGTATTGCTATACTTCTTTCGCTGATGGGACCACCGCAGAGCCTCTCTGCCCCGCACTATTAGGATGGTATACTGCCCTGGAGTGACGCTGTCCCGTAGATAATCCGGTCCAATGCCATGAAGGGCTTTAAAGGTCAAAACCAGCACCTTGAATTGCACTCAGAGGCACACTGGCAAACAGTGCAGCTCCCGAAGCAGTGGTGAGGTATGAGCATAACGCCCACGCCCCGTCAACACTAGGGCAGCTGCATTCTGGACCAGCTGATGCCTCTGAATGGTCATCAAGGGCAACCCCATGTAGAGCACATTACAATAATCCAGTCTGGAGGTGACCAGAGCATGAGTGACCATGAGCAAGGAGTCCCAGTCCAGGAACGGGCACAACTGGCGAATCACCCGAAGTTGGGCAAAAGCCTTCCTGGCCATGGCCACCACCTGTTCTTCTAGCAGCAGCAGCGAGTCCAGGAGGGCCCCCATATTACACACCGGATCTGTCTGGGGAAGCGATACCCCATCCAGTACCAAAGATGATAGCTCCCGGGATAATATGGGGCCCTGTACCCACAGCCACTCAGTATTGCCAGGATTCAGTTGAAGCCCGTTGTCCCCAATCCAGACCCGTACAGCCCCAAGGCACCTGGCTAGGACTTTGACTACATCACCTGGGTCCCCAGGGGACGAGATGTATAGTTGGGTATCATCTGATTAGGTACTGATGATACCTCACCCCATGAGAACGAATGATCTCACCAAGCATTTTCATGTAGATATTGAACAGCAGAGGGGAGAGTACCGAGCCCTGAGGTACCCCACAAGGGAGCGGCCTAGGGCTGGACAACTCCTATGGGAGAAGCTTCCTGTACCTGTATATATAAAAGGTTTTCTAACTCCTTAACTCTCTCTCCCCATCTGATGATAGTTTACCAGCAGCATGGACATGCTTGACCAGTGCTGCTCTCTAGGCCTACTATAATAACCTGTTCTTTTATTTGGATATTGTCTCTGGCCTTCTGCGTGGTTATTAGCTGGTCCAAGGTCTTAACTTGTCAGTAAGCACCCCCCACTCCCCTTGCAAGTCATCCCAAAAGATGTCAGCTCCTGCTTTTGTCAAATGTACTCCATCACCCATGGAACAACTCTGGGCAACCAAATTGTATGCCTATGTGCCCCCAGGTAAAACCCACTGTTTGGACAGACTGTAATAGTAACTTTGTTTTGCTTTTCTTTTTAAAATCCCAACAAGTCCTTCTTAAAGTCTGACCAGAATCATTCTGATAAGGTGAAGACTTGCAGAAATCCTCAAAAGACTGACTAATAGATGTTAGCCTCTCTCTGGGAAGCAATTACCCTGCCGTGACCTGGTGCCAGTGGCCTCCATCTTTCTGGCAACCCTTTCAATTCCAAGCAAGCCGTCTGCTATTGAATATGTGTTTGCCCCATGTGCCTGAGAGAGCCCTGATAATTGTCACCTTTCGCATGCTGTGCAGTCACAAGCTTGGCAAGATCTGCGGCCAACAAGATCTAATATGGGGGAGAGGCAAGGAGGAAACCCTTTGTCAGTTCTAATTAGGATCAACACTTTTTGCTGTCTTAATCAAACATGGTTCGCTCTACTGTCTTGGGCTGGCAAATTCATTAGAGCTTCTTCATTATTGCACACCTTCTGTCTTATGTGCATCACACGGAAAATGAAAGAAAATATATATCCTTTCAAGGTTCATTTCAGCTGTGCTCAGTCAAGCAAAAGAATACGTTAATCTTGGAAGCGCTGGCCTGCTTTGGAGCATGCAAAGTGAGATTGTAATGTATTTCATTGGCCTTCAATTTCCAGGTGTCCCCCCCTTTTTTTGTGCATGTTTTCACGGCTCTTTTCTTTCATCCCCCTTTTATTTATAAAGGTTCAGAAGTGGTAGTCTGCAGTGGAGACATGGCTATTCCAATTTTAGGAGTGTCTTGACCCTATTATAAGTTAGTCTAATTTCTAGTCTGAATTTTGCGGGGGCTTTTCCAGGTGGTCAAACATATTCCCAAAAGGTGGTTCAATATCTAGTAGAATTTGCTTCTTGAACAATTAATGCATTTGGAAGGTCTTCTTGACTGGGAAAAGAATGAGTCCTGGTTAAGCTGATCAATAAGTAAGATTTAGTAGATCCATAAAGAACTGTGGTGGCTCAAGTGGTTAACATAAGAACATAAGAACAGCCTTCCATAGACCAGTGATCCTCTGGGTGAAAAAGTACTTTCTCTTATTGTTTGAGAACTAATACCCAAAGGTTTCATGGCGTGTCCCATAGTTCTAGTGTTGTGCGATAGGGAAAACAGTTTTTCCTTATCTACTTTGTCCACACTGTGCATGATTTTATAAACTTCAATCAGGTCACCTCTTAGACACCGTCATTCAAGAGTGAAGAGGCCCAAACGTTGCAGCCTCAGATGGCAAGGAAGGTGTTCCAGTCCCCTAATCCTTCTGGTTGCCCTCCTCAGCACTTTTTCCAGTGCCTTAATATCCTTCTGGAAGTATGGCGACCAGAACTGTACACAGTATTCCAGATGGGGCCTCACCATAGATTTATAAAGAGGCAAAATGACACTTGCTGACATGTTTTCTATACCCTTCCTAATGATCCCTAGCATTGAGTTTGCTTTTTTCACTGCTGAGGCACACTAGGTTGACACCTTCATTGAGCTGTCCACCAGGACACCAAGGTCCCTTTCCTGTTTTGTTGCAGAGTGACTGAACTTGAAGACTGGAAGGTCAGAGTTCAATTACCGACTACTGCATGATGGAGTGAGCTCCTGTTTATGTCTCACTTCCAGCCAACCTAGCAGTTCAAAAGCAAGACATTGCAAGTAGATAAATAGGGACCACTTTGGTGAGACGGTATATAGCATTCCTTGCACTTCAGAGTTGAGGCATGCCTGCCACATGTCCACGGAAATGCCTGCAGATGCGGACAGCGCTGGCTCTTTGGTGATAAACAGAGATTATTACTGAACTGTAGAGTTGGATACAACTGGCTTTCAAGCAAGGACAACCTTTACCATCACTAAATAATAGATGGGGTGATTTTGGCAGGAGAAGAAAGATATAGGATGGCTATGAGTATAGTGGTGTCCTTGGCTTGATAAAGTAGATGGTCACCTGGGAAATCTCATTATCTGTGGAAAGTCCCAGACTAAATAAGGAATGGATACCTCAGGTCACAGTGACCCTTTCCTGTATTCTCAGCTGATAATGACCAGTCATGTGCTGATGTAACTCACCTGCAAGGGTGAAGCAACAATTCACCAATTCCAGATGTCCATTGTTGGGGTTGGACATCCTCTGAGCAAGGAACATAGAGCCAAAAGATGATGAGACAGCATTTTGACCCCAGAACATAGACCCCAGAACTTAGACCCCAGACTTTGGAACTATCCAAAGCGTCTTTGCCACCTAACTGGGCTCCCAATGGACTAGAGAGGGGACTTAGGGAATCCATGCTGATAAGAAATAGAATACAAGCAAACTATATTTACCTATCTTGCTCTGTCTCTGATATACTTTGCTTTGAGAACTGTGTAATAAAGCTTTGTTTCTGAGATCCTAAAGGAACCTGTGCCCATCAGGCCTGGCCAGCCTGTAGACAGCTTCTGTGCTATGCTTAAATTAGCACAATTGGCAAGGCACTCATAACGTCTATACTATTTTACATCAAAAGACTGTGTGCTTTCTTTGACATTCCTTCCCTGTTCTGTGAGTGGAAATGCCACCCCCTCAAATTCACTTTGACTTTTACTTCTACAGCCTATCTTTACTGTACAGTGATGGGATAAATCCCATATACTAAGTCAATTTTCATTTGAAAGTCAAAGATTTTTTTCTTCTTCTCATGAGTCAATATAATAACAATTCTGTGCTGTCAAGTCACTTTGACTTATGATATCCCTTTCCAGGGTTCTCTAAGCAGAGAGAAGTGGTTTGCCATTCCCTTCTTCCAGGGGTTTACTGGGACCATGCAGCTTGCCGAAGGCTGGCTTTTCTGCCACTAGGCACAATGGGGAATTGAGCACCCAGACTCTGGCTCCATGATCTGATACCTACCTCATTGAGCTATCCAGCCAGCTCATAAAGTCCACAGAGTTGTATTAAAGTTGCAGTCCTGTAAATGTTCACCATAGAATAGATTCCACTAAACATCCTGGGATTGATGTTAAAGTAGTTAGGCCACTTCACAGTACAGTATAATTCAGTGGCTTAAATCCGGTAGTAAGTTACAACATGAGATGGATTCTTTCTTCTTTATCCGTGCCAGAAGCACCACAAGCATAAAATAGCATACAAAGCTAAAACCAACATATATAAAACAAACAGGAACTCGATGACATCCATACAATATCGGGCCACAGCAACAGCATTTCCTCTTGCCAACATAAGGTCCTCCTCAGTACACATTGAAGGACATTGTGTGCATTGTATTATATGAGTGTTAGCAACAAATGAGGCCAAAATCTTGAGTCTTCAGATTTGAGCAGACTTGTCCATGATAGAACCGTCTGGAAGTCATTCATTCACAGGGTCACCATTAATCAGGAGCAAATTGATGGCATACAAAATGACTGGAGATTCCACTATATTTTTGGCACAATGGAAAGATTTTGGACTGTACCTGCTTTTGTATTGCTCAAAGTGAAACAGAAGTCATAGCATTTGGTGAGTGCTGCGTACCAGTCACATGATTTTAATCTGTTCCAAAGGGCTCATTGTTGTATGAAACAACTGCTATATGATACATGCACCATATAGCGATTTTCCCTATGGGATGCATCGTACAATTACTAAATTTTTGCTAAGTGGTTTTTCCCATTGAAAAACTGTTGTACAATTTTTTCCATGGGGAAAATTGTTATGCGGGATGCCATTTCCCCCCAAAACCTAATTGTTTTGTGATTTTATTGCTATACAAGGCGATTGTTGTACGAGGTTCCACTGTACTTAAAAAAGCAACTGAAAGTTAATAAGCAATTCAATGAACTATTTGTTTAGCAACAAAAAGTTGAGTGCTATGAAAGTTAAGGATGGTGAATTATTGGGCAAAGTTAGTGCTCTAAGCTCCTTAAAAACATCAACATTTCCATATTTTTTTTAAAAAAATTCTCTTTCAGAATGAAAGTTTATGTTTTCACCTGGAGAAAGGTGACATAAAAATTAAATCAATTGATAGATTGATCAACTGATTGACTGACCAACTGACCGACTGATCAATCAATCAATTCATCAATCAAATCTTGTATATTGTGGCTCTCTTTCTTGAATATGAGCTACTTAAGGTATCCTGAAAAAAATGCTCTAATAAGCATTACATATACAGTACTTATAAATTGTGTCTGCTCTTGCTTGAGCAGCAGTAGACATTTTTTCACATGGGAGCAAACTGTAAAGCGAGGATGATCATGGCTCTGGGGCAATTTGTCAAAAATTAATAAGCTGATCTATTTTTGTTGGCAAAAGGTGGCATCACTTTTTGACAGCCACCTCTTATTCTTCTGATTAATGTAATGTTCAAGTTAAACAGAAGGAGTAGCTTGCTCTCTTCAGCAGATTAGGACCAGGCTTTGGACTGTCGTACATGCTACAGAATCCCAAGAGCTATGTTGGATCACTCTTAGGTCCTCTGTGGCCCTTTGTGGTCCAGTGGATGTTGATGTATTTCCAAATTTGAGGAAATGAGGACAACACCACCTTCCAGTTTATCAGAAAATATACAAACCAAAAAGATAAAAAAAATGTTATGGCACTTTAAAGACTAAGTGTTGTATTTTAATGTTAGCTTTTGTGGATCAGGTCCACTTCATCAGACATAAAAGTGAGACTTCATGGCATCAATTTATACACATCAGGTAAAGGTCACCCTTGCTCGAAAGCCAGTTGTATCCGACTCTAGGGTTCAGTGCTCATCTCTGATTATAGCCAAAGGGCCAGATCTGTCTGGGTTTGCAGACATTTCTGTGGACATGTGGCAGGTACTTGACACCAGAGTGCACAGAATGCTGTTTACCTTCCCACCGAAGTGTTACTTTTTTATCTACTTGTAATTTCTTGCTTTCGAACTGCTAGGTTGGCAGAGCTGGGTCAGAGTCGGGAGCTCACTCTATCGTGCAGGACTTGGGTATCGAACTTCAACCTTCCAGTCTTCAAGTTCAGCATCTTAACCACTAAGCCACCACAATCCCTGCACATCAGGTACAGAGGTACAGAATCATTGGTTAGTATAAGAGATAGGTATTACAAATCAATGTGTCTTTCTACAACCGTTCTTCTTTTTCCGTGTCTAGGCCAGATGTGAAACTGCCAAAATGAAATTTTTGGAGTGGTAGTCATGTTAGTCTGTGCAAGCATATCAGAGAGTAAATAAAACAACAAAAAAACCCCAAAAAAACATTTTGGCACCTTGAAGACTAACTCCTTTATTTAAATGTTAGCTTCCATGGATCAGAAATTTCTGATGTGCCAAAATGAACCCACATTTTTGCTGAGTTTGTTCTGCAGTTCCTTTTGCCTGCCCTAGTGTAAGAAAGATTAGTTGACACATGATGGCTGTTGTCTGTGGTGAGGCCAACTGTGGTTAAAAAATACCACAATCTTTGAGGAAGCTCTTTGTGTACCCCAGATTTCTGCTGTCAGTAACTATCTAATATGTAACCTTTTTTCTTTACTAAAGCTGATATTTCAAATTTTCTGATCGAGGGCTGTGAGTGTTTTTCAAACATATTAATGTTTTAGCCTTTTTAGATTCAAAATTGATTATCTCATTGTTTGCTCATTTTTGCTTGTGATTTATATTGATTCTGAACAACTCCAAGAGCATTCATCAACTGCCTGAGAATACACTCAGTGCTCCCATAATAATAATAATAATTGTAAGCCATCAAGTCAAATCTGGGTTTTCCTCCAATAAACAGATTAATAAAATAAATCAGAGACATCACATTGCAAACAAAAATTCGCATAGTCAAAGCAACGGTATTCCCGGTGGTAATGTATGGGTGTGAGAGCTGGACCATAAGGAAAGCTGAGTGCAGAAGAATAGACACTTTTGAAATGTGGTGTTGGAGGAGAGTTTTGAGAGTCCCCTGGACAGCGAGGAGAACATATAGGTCAATCTTAGAAGAATTCAACCCTGACTACTCATTGGAAGGTCAAATAGTAAAGATGAAGCTGAAGTACTTTGGACATCAAATGAAAAGGGAGGATTCACTTGAGAAGTCCTTGATGCTGGGAAAGGTGGAGGGCAAAAGAAGAAAGGGGAGGCCAGATGAGATGGCTAGATGATAATGTGGACACAATGGGCACAGAACTGAGAGGCTGAGGGTGGTGGTGGAGGACAGAGGCACCTGGAGGACAATGGTCCATAGTCAATTGTGTGACTGAACAACAAACAACAGAAGCTAAGGTCCATCTTGCACATCAAGTTGGATAACTAAGTCACCAACATTGCAGTTCTCGAGAAGGCACATGTAAATAGCACTGGCCATAATCTTAGATGAATAGGGCATGTCCGCCGTATGGATGGTTCCAGGTTTCCTCGTCAAATTCTTTAAGGGGAACTTAGCTCCAGTACAAGAGCTCATGCAGCTCCTTTGAAGCGTCAAAAGGACCAGATGAAATAAACCATGAAGGTGACAGGTATAAGCCTAAACCTGGGATGCAGCAGCTGTATATCGCCCACTTTGGTGCAAAACCATCTCTGCTGCTACCGATCACTTCGTAGGAGAATGCCACAGACATGAAGAGGCTAAGCGACAAACATGGAAGCTTCATCAAACTCAAGTAGGCCCTCCACCATCTATTCAGTGTAATGTGTGTAGCCACATGTTTCATTCCAGGATCAGTTTATTGAGCCACCAGAGACACATCCATCAACTGTGAAAATGACTTCCAGGAAAAATGTATACTTGTATACTAGTAGCAGCTGACGACAACAACGGTTCCAAGCCATGGGGAGATCCAGTCATTTTCCTATTCAGTTTTGAATGCCCCATCTTTCCCAACCATTTGTTCTTCGCCCCCATTCCAGCTACTGAAGGAGAAGGCAATATTTAAGACACTTTGATGTAGGAGATTTGAAAGCAGACAGCTGGTTAGGCATGGAGAATTACATTTCTTCTCCAGTGTGAATAGGACCTAATCTGTATTTCCAGGTGAGAAAATACAAAATATACCGTTAGTAAGAATCTGTGTTCATGTTTATGAGCAAGAACAAGGAAGTCCAACATCCTTCTTCTTGCAAAAGAAGAAGGCAAGGAATTTCCTGGAGCATTTAGTAGACTTCTCTTGTTGGAAATAATATATGTGTGTGCACACGCGCATGTGTGTGAGTGTGCACACACACACACATATACTTTGCAGGCGCACCCCCCAAAGAAAGACTCAGACACCGGTATATGGATAAAGGCATTGGGCCACTTTTATTGAATAATGCACTAGTCCGAATTATAACTTTCAATTGGTACTCATCCATTTATAATTCTTAAGGCAAGCAGGCTGCAGTAACACTGGTAAGGTTCCTCCCTAAAATTGCCAACGGCAATTGGCTACAATGTATCCATTTGTATCCATTTGTTTGTTGACACAAACAAATTGTTGACCGTAGTCAATAAACTATCTAATGACCCCACCCTCTGATGTGTATCCGTCAAATCACGGGGTGATGCATGCTGAAAAATTTGTGCCATCACCCCTTGCATGGTTCGTCGTTGACCGGTCAACGTTATTACACCTGTACCTGTCTAAGTGTTGGCCAGTCAATTGCGAACCTGCCGGATACCTATGGGTCATAAATATTTACCTTACCAGTGCTACCCGCCACACGGGGAGGCATCCATGATGACTCACCGCCCCCCCCAAGACCGTCAGCTCGGTCGCCAGCCTGCTTGCACCACACCCAGAACGAGGTACATACCTCCAGCCGACAGGTGAACCCCTTCCCCTGCCTACCGGCAAAATTTTTGTAAGCCTATCCTCAGGTGTCCAATGGCTGTCTCCCAGCCATGCTCAGCAAGGGACTGAGCAACAGCCCTGTCCACTGACTGCCGGAACAGTCCGAACCACGGAGATCCACGTCTCCCCTAAATCGGTGTCTCGGCACGATGTTAGACCATAGCAACCATGTGTAAGCCATACGTGATAAAAACACCAGGTCACAGCCCCTCGACAGTTTAGTAACAGCAGCGAGCCGTATGAGATCGCTGCCGCCGAGGCGCCTGTAAAACATTGGGTGGTCCAGCATCCCTATGAGACAGCAGGAATGGCCACAGTTCCCGCCCCATGTGCCGCGCATACCATACCATAGCATACGTGCGGATGCACACAACCCAGCCGGGGTCCACTCTCTGTCGCTGCAGCATAACCTGCTGCCCAGTGTACATAGCTGCGGCCCACCAGCCCCCTGCCACCGGTATGCTGAGACCCCTAGGATCTGTAAAAGAGGAGAAAAAAGGTGAAGGACATAACTAGGTACTCGTACAGTGAGGGGACGTACATATCTGAAATTGTGCGTAGACGCATATCCTCCTTCGAGTACCCCAAACGTAGTCGCGATCAACGCGAAGCCTATCTTAAGTAAATGGTGCCAAAACGGGCCCCACACTGCGAAACGCAGCACCGGTCACCCTCAGGGACTGCACTATGGCAAGGGTAGACCCGTCCCGGTGGCAGAAAACAGGCTGGGGCGCGCAGCAGGCACTGTCGAAATTCAGGTAGGGCACCAACCGGACAGATGTCTGAAAAACTTCGTAGCAGTATACACCACTGCCTACACCGTGCTGAATAATCCGTGAGGACCGCATCCCCACTCGAGCCCACTCGTGTGTGACAGAGACATCTTTGAGTTCCAGTGCCCTATGATACACATCCGCCTTACACAGGTGCCACCAACTCTGGCACCCACTCACTGATGCGGAGCGCTCCAACAAGGCTACCGTGGTAGCTGCGTGGCCAAGAGCCACCTCACACCTATCTGAACATAAGTAATGCCAGCCTCGTGCAAGGTGGGTCAAAAAACCTGGGAACTAGGGTGACGCGTGTACGGGCGGCGGACACGTTCCCATGCCCGCCCCTCCCGAACACGACACATGAATGCATGGTGATACGCCTTACGCGTGCGAGGTGCCAACAACATGCCCGGTTCGCCTCTCCTCGCCAAACGTCCGAAACGGCCGGGAGTGGCGAGTGGAACTCCTCTGCTTCCGGAGTAAGGCCCGGAACCGCGGGATCTGCAGGCGGGAGAAAGCAGCTGCAATGTCGTTATTAATACCTGGAACATGTCTGGCTCAGAACAGCACATTTAGGCGTAGGCTTCTCAAAAGGAATAGACAAACTAATGCCATAACCCTGGGGAATTTGCATGTCTGGGTGTTGACAATATGCACCACTGCCGCATTGTCACACCTAAATTGGACCATTGAGTAGGCCCACTCATCGCCCCATAGCAGCAGTGCTCCCCAAAACAGGGAGAAACACAAGGAAGATAAGATCGTGGAGGCGATCCGTGCACCCACCCCCAGAGTAAACCCCCATAAGTCCGGGAGCCGGAGGTATCCGACCGTACTTGACATCTAGGGCAGACCATCAGGTCTGATCTCCAGGAAGAGACCCCGTTAAAACCCAGGAGTAATTTGAGCCAGACCAGAGGGCCCACCCGTATGCCCCTGATCAGCTGGACCCTGTGTCGACGTTGTAACAGGTCAGCCATGGCGTCACACAGGTGCCTGGCCAATGCTCTGCCGGACGGAACCACCCTGCAGGCAGATGTAAGGTGGCCATGAAGTAACTGTAGCTCACAAGGGGACACTTTATGTTTGGCAATCAATGCCAAATTCGCCATGGAGATACAAGCAAACTTGTTCATGGTTAACCCGGATGCCCGCGCGACAGAGTCGATTTAGAAATGTGAGCTTAGTAGCTGGGCCCTCGGTCTATTCAGGCGCCAAGGGGACACCCAGTTCCCACCTGAGTGTCTGAAATGTAATGAGGAGACGCGTGCACGTGTCCAAGCCCCGTTCACCCCCGAACCAAAAGTCGTCGAGGTAATGGGCTAGAGACCGAGACCCCTACCCATGAGGAAAGGCCCACTGAATGAAAATCCCAAATCGTTCGAGTGCTGAACATGTATTAACTCAGTCAGAAGGGGTTGGCCTTATCTAAGTAAAATTCCCCTCGGGACCTAAAAACCCAATAGCTGCACATCCATCGGGTGCACTGGCAACAATCTGAAATCCGAGTGCATATCGCACTGTGCCCGAACAGCACCAGGACTGGGTGAGCGTGCCACCTCTAGGGGCCGAACCAACTACGAGTACCTGACTGAGCGAGGTCATCAGGAATGGCATCCCTGAATGGACAACCCACAGGGTAAGATAAATGGAGGATTAATGACATTCACCCCGGTCCTATCTCGGTACGAGCCTCATAGGGGAGACAGTCGACTTAGGAAAGGTGGTTCCAAGAAGGGCCCCGCTTCTCCCATAGCCCCAACTCCCTCAGCTGTGCACAGTGGAGCCCCCTCTTCGTTACCCTTCAAGGGAACCAGATTAGTAGCATCCTGGGACCCCTAACACCCCTGAATGGAATACAAAAAGCCCCATGGAAAACCCTCCAGCAGGTACCCCGCCCCATCCCCTCTTGGATGAGCTGATTGCCATCTCTCCCGCCTGAGTACACCAATTGGGGAGGGGGGGAAGCTTTGTCAAGGCTAGTTCTTTAGACGGAGCACAGATCGCCCCTGTGCACCCCTACCTCTGTCCCATAACCAACCAACCGGCGTGCACGCGGAGGCGGTGTAAGGGCCGGCGCAAAAGGTGACACCAAGTCGGTAACGACACTGGCGCTTAGCACACACATTGCCAGCTGAGCAGGTCGAACACAGCAGGCGGGCTGGAACCCCCTGCCCGACCAGTTATGTGGAGCCTGTGTCTGAGCAGCCCGCTGCTCAGCATGACCACCATGGTACCTATCACCAGGCACCAGTCACGTGGGAGTAATGTACACGAGCACAACTGCTGACAGTGCCCATCCCACCTCCTCTCAGGGTATAGAGCCACCCTCATCCACATTCCTCACCGTAAGCCAACTGCTATGGGCCCATCCAGTCAACCATTGCCCTGTAAATCTTAGCGATGGATGGAACCATCAGGATGTCCCAATCAGGCCGGGCCCTGCGGCACACCACCATATATACAAGGTATGCCGCCAACCAGTTGGCCCGAGGTGCGCGGTGGCTCATGACGATGGGACAGCTCTTTGTCTCAGTCGTCTTGTCCCTCTCTCTCCTCCACAGTGGGCTCACAGTTCAATAGGGAGAATATCCACCTGTCCCCCTCCAGCCCTTACCCCTCATGACCTGCGGCAAATAATCATCCAGGGGCAAGTAATTACCAGCCGTCGGCAAAGCCATCGACGGCACATTCTGTATAAAGGGCATACGCAGGAGGACCCGGACTGCCCCTGCGATGCTCGGCACTGTCCCGGGGGTGGACACTCCCCTGCGTGGTGGCTTACTCCGGCGGGACAGCTCTATGTCTCTGTCACCCTGTCCGTCTCTCCCCTCCTAGTGGGCTCTCGGTTCATAGGGAGAATATATCCACGTACTCCCCCCGCCAAATCTTTTCCCTCGTGACCTGGGACAACTGATCACCAAGGGGCAATGAATAATCAGCCATCAGCAAGGCCGTCACCGGCACATGAGGTACACGGGGCATACACAGCGGGACCTGGACAGCCCCTGCGATGCCCGGCACTGCCCCGGGGGCGGAAACCCCCACCCCTAATGCCGTGCCAGTATGCAACCAAAGGGCACTGGGATAGGCTGGAAACTGATGCCCACTCGCCTCAAATTGGCGAGGCCATGGCTACTGAAACCCTGCTGCTGGAAGTGGACTGTGATGTGGGTGCATTAACTTGAACCATACTCACTAGGTGCCCCCCCCGTGAGCTGCCCCCACTGGGGGTTCCGGCCCACGGTGGGCGTCGGAGCTCGCGACCAGGAATCGAGCTCTGGAGCCACATCTGACCACTCCCCGGCTGTAGCTCAGGACGAACAGGGGGCTGCGAGACAGTGGCAGGCACGGTCGAAGTGTCTCAAGCAGCTCAAGCCGGCCAGCCGCCTGTTGAAGTGTGGCGGCCGTCGAGATAACCGGCGGGCACGAAGGGCCCCCAGTATATAAGGAAGGGCCCCCTCCCACGGGGTTGTGTGTAATCCCCAAGGATGCCTCCAGCACCACACGGAACCCCCAGTATAAAGTGGGTCAGGTGGGCCGGACGGCCCGCTAAGCATTAGACCAGGATCCCAATTTGAGAGCCCAGGTCAGAATAGGGCCATGCCCAAACTCCGGCCCATGAGGGGCCGGAGGTAAACCGTGCTGTGTGCCAGCACCAGACCCTCCCCCATTGTCCCGGCCCATGGCTGGCAACTGCGGGCCGAGGGCCGGAGCCCCCGAAGGGCCGGCCTGAGGCTGGGGAGCCGAGGGCCATACTCCAGCCTGCCCCTCTCCACCGGTATCGGTGGGTAAAACCAGTATCGTGCCCAGCTGCAGGGGCGCAGCCCTGGTCCTCCGACCCGAGGGCTGCCCCCCGCCCTGCGCAGGGCCCGCCAAAGTCCTCCCTCTTGGCCGCGGCTTCAGGGCCGGGGCCTTTCGCTTGGGAGGCATTCCATCGAGAAGAGCAGGATCCCTCTCCAGGGATCGAAATCAGCACCAAAAGCACAGAGCCACCAGAGTGAAAAGGCTCTGTGCGATCCTCCCTTCCAATCAGGGAGGCCCAAGGGCTAAAGAGCCGAAGACTGGGCAGCAAACAGCGACGGAGAAAACTTCTCCTCTCCGTCGCTATTTTAAAATGGCAGCTCGGCTGCCTCGTGGCCACCCCTTTTATAGAGGGGTGGCCACGCCCCCTAACTCACCCGGATGTCTGAGTCCGGGTGGGGGGGGCACAAAGAGCGCGGCGGCCATTTTGGCACCGCACTTTCATTCTCTTTTTGAAACAAAATTATCTGGTTTGGAGAAAAACTGCCTGCTCTTCACACAAAACCATGCAATTTATGAATTTCAGGAGCCACACAAACTGATTAGCACTAGGTTGAATGCTGCTTGGCTGAGAAACCAGAAGCTTTAGATAGGTTGGTGGTATATTTCTTAAAAAACAGCAAGTTTTTCAGGATTTGCTATGAGTATGCTGTGTTTGTTGAAAGAGAAGAACTACAGAAATCTTTTACACAAATTGCAAAGAACATGAGCAGGGAAACAGAGCTTTTAATCTCACCTCAGCTGGAGACAAAAAGTTTCACGGAGCTTTAAGATTCCTTATTGAGGTTTCCTGTAGTGTTGATCACACAAACTCTGCAATTGTGTTGATGTATATATTTGATACCCTTAATTTCTCTGGTTATTGTGTTTTAGCACCATTTTACTGCCTCTGTGTGTGTGTGTGTGTGTGTGTGTGTGTGTGTGTGTGTGTGTGTGTGTGTGTGTGTGTGTGTGTCTTCCTTCTTTTTTCTTATTCAAGTGCCATATCCATTCTGAATATTGGCTATTATCATGGGAAAGTCTTTCTGTTTTTAACTTCATAGAACTCCTCAGGAGCCCTGGTGGTGCAATGGTTAAAAGCAGCTGTACTGCAACTGAAAGGTTGTGAGTTCGATCCTGACCAAGGATCAAGGTTGACTCAGCCTTCCATCCTTCCGATGTTGGTAAAATGAGTACCTGACATGTTGGGGGCAAAATGCAAATTAACTTGTGAACTGCCCAAAGGATGTACTAAGTGCTATGGAACAGTATATAAGTGTGATTGCTTCACTTTGCTAACAGTTCTTCTGAGGACATTCCACACCAGTCTCTCAGGTTTTTCAGCCATGAGGTCCATCTACATCCTCATCCTTCCGAAATTAGTTAAATGGATGATCTAGTTAAGAAATTGTGTAACCTCTCTTCAGCCATATATTTTCCACTTTTGAACTCACATTCTTTTATGTATGTTAACTGTGTTTTCTGAAAGGAGCGGAATGTATCTTTTCTCATGAATCTATGCTTATGCAAATAAGTGGGTCAAAAATGTGCACACTCTGTTAGCCAATGGGCTTGTTGTATTATTGTTACTGTTACTGTTTATAGTGTATATAAGTCTGAGTTTTGCCCCATCCAAACTGTGTTCAAAGCCCACTAATAAAGAGCTGAATTTCACTATTTCACTCATCTGCTTCTTCATTCCCTGAACACCAAACATTCCAACAGAGATGGTTTAGTGCAAAATAAGCCACATTCAGCTTATTGTGGGCAGCCAGCGTTTGGTATAATTTAAGAAATCAAGTCATTTCCCAACTCCCTTAAAAGTTCTTTGGCTGTACCTCTTCTCTGTTTACACTTCCTTAGAGAGATGAAGATGGATCTGGTGTCTCAGCATTAGGCCTCTAAAGAGGTTTCCTGCAGATGCAGTGGCTCTTCTGGTGTAGGCCAGCAGCACAACACAACTAAACACAACACAACTCAACTCTTCCATGTTTGCAGTTTGACACACAGAGCCTCCCGCACTGGTGGAGTACGAAAGCTATTATTTTCATAGCAAATCTCAAGGAAATTCAAGTTAGACAGTTTCAATAAAAAGGTAAGTAAAGACATCCTCTCTTCCAGCCATGTGGCTGGGAAGATGGAGGTACTCAAAAAGACATGCTCATCTTCCAAGGGCAGAAAGAAGAGAGAAAAATGCCAGAACAAACACAGGCCTTAAGACATGTGTTGTGTTCTGTAAAGCAGTGCCTTTAACAATGTACCTTTACCATGTGTTATCAATGTAACCTTTCTGTGTGCAACATTATAACCTTCACCTGTATCAATGTTAGCCTAATAAGGGGACGCGAGCTAGTGACCACCAGAGGGCAGTAGCGAGCGTCCAGCTCTAATGGATCATCAGCCACCTGGGTCAGCAGCGCGGGAAGATTCCCCGCAACTTCCTCACCTGGTCAAGAAGGGCGTGACCTCCTATGACGTCACGCAGGCAGCAACCAATAGTCTGTCAACGAGCCACATTCAAATGTATAGCCAGCTGTATATATTGAGCTACCCATCCGCCATTACCACATGTTCCTCCGGATCATCATGCAATAAACCTGTGTTAAGCCAACCCTTCGGCTGTTTCATTGTCTTTGGTCCCTTACACTAAATTGGCGACGAAGGTGGGATGGCAGCCCACGGGACCAAGACATGCGCCGGTTTCGAAATCAGGAAACCGGGCGACTGGGAGATCTTCGAGATGGACTTCCAGGCCGCACTGATCGAGTCCGAAGTCACGGAAGAGGCGAAGAAAAGAGCCATCTTCACCAGAATGCTCGGACAAGAAACAAAAAGGACCTTGGTGGACCTGATTGCACCGAGGAGGGTGAGCGAATTCAAGGCCAAGGAACTCATGCATTTGCTGCGTGAGCACGTCCGGCCTGCCACGGCGATGTTTCCCGCTCGGAGTGCGTTTTGGAGGCGAGTCCAAGCGCCCGGGGAGACGGTCGCCGCGTTCGTGGCGGCCCTGCGGCTGGCGGCCGGCCCGTGCAAATGGGAGAACGTCGAAATCACCCTCCGAGACTGTGTGCTGTGCGGCCTGAACGACGCCGAAACCCAGCACACATTAATGAACCAAGAGCCGCCTCCCACGCTGCAGGAGGTCGTCAGAGCGGCCCAGGCCGCAGAAGCTACGAAGGCCAGGGTCCAAGAACTCCAGGACTGGCGGCCAAAGTCGAGAAAAGCAGAGGCTCCGGTACAGGCGGCCCGGCGAACTTCGAGGTCGTCTACAGAGAGCAGCGACGATGAGGACGTACAGAAGGTCCGGAAGGAGAGCCGACGATGCGACGGCTGTGGCGCGGCCCACGACCGCGTGAAATGCCCCTTCCGGAAGGCCGAGTGCCACAACTGCGGCCGCCACGGGCACATCGCCAAGGTGTGCAGGAAGAAGCGCGAGTCCCGGAGGAGCTCCCCAGACCGTTCCACGGGACGAGACCGCCCAGCGAAACCCAAAGACGGCGCCCAGGCCACGCGGAAGCAGGACGGCGTGGGCCGCATCGCCGACGGCAGCGAGGACGACGCCTCGGTGTTCAGCGTGTCTACGGGACACCCCTGCTACTTTGTTGAGGTACTAGTCCAAGGGGTGCCCATTAGGATGGAGATTGACTCGGGGTCCTCATATTCAATCATTTCCCAGAGGGAGTTTCTTGGAATTGCCCCCCAAAAGCGGCCCAAGCTCAAAGCGTTGAAGGCCACACTTCGGGACGTGCAAGGGAACAGTATTCCAGTGTTGGGGGTTGGAGAATTTCAGGCCAAGTTCAAGGAGCACGCCGCGTCCCTTCCCCTGGTCGTGCTCAAGGGAGGAAATTGCAGCCTCCTCGGGACTCAATGGTTCCAGCCCCTGGGTTTGTTCATTGGGGGGGTGCATGCCGTGGGGATGCACGCTGTTGGGACTGACCCGATTCAGGAGATGTGCAAGGCGCATCCCGAAGTCTTCAAAATGGGACTGGGGAAATTCAAGGGGCCCCCAGTGACTTTCGACCTGGACCCGGAGGTCCGCCCTGTTCGCCTAAAACCACGCCGGATGCCGTTCGCACTCAAGGACAAGATAGAGGCGGAACTGGACAAACTGGTGGGTCAGGGGATTCTTGTGCCTGTAGATTCTGCGGAGTGGGAAACTCCAATTGTAACTGCTCTTAAGTCCAATGGGGAGGTTCGCATATGCGCCGACTACAAGTGCACCATCAACAAGGCGATCCACCCGAATGCATATCCGGTGCCGGTAGTCAGCCATCTGCTGGCCAGGTTACACGGGGGGAAATGTTTCGCTAAGCTCGACTTAGCACAGGCCTACCAGCAGCTCACGGTGTCTCCCGCCGCAGCTGCTGCGCAGACCATAGTCACCCATAAGGGGGCGTTCCAGGTGACGCGCCTCCAATTCGGCGTGAACTCGGCGCCAGGAATTTTCCAGTCACTCGTGGAACGCCTCCTGAAGGGTCTGGAGGGGGTGTTGCCCTATTTTGATGACGTGTTAATAACAGGGGGGAGTCGGGCGGAATTGGCCAAGAGGTTGGGGAAGGTCTTGACTATATTCGAAAAGGCGGGGCTGAGGTTGCGCAAGGACAAATGCGTCTTCTTCACAACCGAGGTTGAGTTCCTAGGGTTTTGTGTGACTCCCGAGGGGATAAAACCATCCAAGTTGAAGGTGGCAGCCATCAAGAAAGCCCCCCGCCCCACCTCCAAGCCCGAGTTGCAGTCGTTCCTAGGGCTGCTCAACTTTTACCACTCCTTCCTTCCCCGGAAGGCAGCGGTGGCTGAACCGCTACACAAGCTGCTAAAGAAAAAGCAGGCATGGAAGTGGGGCGATGACCAAGAGAGGGCATTTAGTGAGCTGAAAAGCCTCCTGGTGTCCGACGCCATACTGACCCACTTCGACCCCAAACGCTCAGTAGTTCTGATCTGTGACGCATCTCCAGTGGGGGTGGGGGCGGTGCTGTGCCATGTGCTGGAGAACGGCAGGGAGGCCCCGATAGCATTTTACTCCAGGTCCCTGTCCCAAACAGAGAGAAACTACACACAGACGGACAGGGAGGCCTTAGCGATAGTCTCGGGGACGAAAAAATTTCACGATTTTCTGTATGGCCGCCCCTTCACCATCGTGATGGACCACAAACCCCTGCTAGGCATTTTTACCGCGGATAAGCCCACCCCTCAAATCCTGTCCCCAAGGATGCTCAGGTGGGCCATTTTTCTCAATGCGTATCAGCACGCGTTGGTCTACCGGCCCGGGAAAGAGATCAGCCATGCGGACGCCCTATCTAGGTCTCCCCTTCCCCTAACGCCCAGCCAGGTGAGCATGGGGGAGCGGGACCATCAGGTTCTCATGATAGAGGTGCTGGATTCGCCCCCCGTAGTGCCCGCCGACATTGCCAAAGCGACAGAGAAAGACAAAACGTTAGCGACAGTAAGCTCCTGGCTGCAGAAAGGGTGGCCCGCGTCCTCCCCAGCGGAGGAGTTCGCTCCATTTTTCAGAAAAAAGCTAGAACTGTCCCTAGAGAGGGGGTGTCTCTTGTGGGGGCAGCGGGTGGTGATTCCCACTTCCCTTCGGCCGCGGGTGCTCAAACTGCTTCACGTCAGCCACCCCGGCATCGTGCGATCCAAGGCGCTGGCCCAGAGTTACTTCTGGTGGCCCCAGCTAGACGCCGACATCGAGCACATGGTCGGCACTTGCGAAAGTTGCCAATGCTCCAGACCGGAGGAGGCCCGCCTTCCCCACAGGGAATGGGACGCGGCTAAGGGGCCGTGGTCCCGGGTGCACGTTGATTTCGCGGGCCCGTTCAGAGGCACCCTATTCCTCCTTGTTGTGGACGCTTTCTCCAAATGGTTGGAGGTTATCCCAGTCATGAGCACCTCCTCGGCCCAGACCATTAGGCACTTGCGGAGGCTCTTTTCCACGTTCGGCATACCTGACACGTTAATTAGTGACAACGCTAGTTGTTTTACGTCCTCCGAGTTTAAGGCATTCATGGAGATTAACGCCGTTCGGCATATTACCTCCGCCCCGTTTCACCCGGCCACCAACGGCCAAGTAGAGCGCCTCGTCCACACCACGAAGGACGCGTTGCGGCGCATGGGCCCAGGGGATTTGAACCTACAAGTGTGTCAGTTGCTTCTAGGGTACAGGGTGACCCCGTTGGCGTCAGGATACTCCCCCGCAGAGCTCTGAATGCGCAGGAAGCTGACCACCATCCTTACTAGGCTAGACCCCACGAGGGTAGAGGACAAAGGAAGGAACATCGGGCTGGAGGTTACAAAGAGTTTCAGCATAGGCGCCCCCGTGCATTGCAGGAATTACGCCAGCTCAGGCCCAGCCTGGGTGCCGGGCGTAGTCGTGGAACAAACCGGCCCCGTGTCGTACCGCGTGGAAACCAGCACGGGGCTCCTATGGAGGCGGCACGCAGACCAGCTCCGATGCAGGGTCTCCGATGAGCAGGACACGGTTCACGCAGGAAATAAGTCAGCGTTAGGGTTCTCCCCCACCCGTTTAGCCCAAGGGGGAGGAGAAGGGGACCGTGGGCCCCCACCAAGGGGGGAGGAGGATATCCTCATAGATACCCTGGGGGATCTTTCCGAGGAGGAGGAACCCGACCCCATACATATCTCGCGGAAAGTCCCCACAAATGCGGGTACCCCTACCAACTTAGATTTTGATTTTCAGAACCGGGGGGGGGGGGTTTCGGAGTGGTCCCCCACCCGTCCAAGCGAGAAGAGGGGTTTTTCGTTAGCCCTGACGGCCCCCGGTCTGCCCACAATGGAGTTTTTCCCTTCCCCTAAGTCCGCCAGACAGCGGCAAGCCACTAACAAGTCTCCCTCTCCCGTTTCAGGACAAGGGACCAGGGAACAAAGAAGCAATAACGCCCCCGGGGGGGCAGCCCTCTTCACGGCCCAAACGCACATGCAACAAGCCATCTTGGCTGAGAGACTTCGTCTCATCCTAGGGGGGAGGGATGTTGTGTTCTGTAAAGCAGTGCCTTTAACAATGTACCTTTACCATGTGTTATCAATGTAACCTTTCTGTGTGCAACATTATAACCTTCACCTGTATCAATGTTAGCCTAATAAGGGGACGCGAGCTAGTGACCACCAGAGGGCAGTAGCGAGCGTCCAGCTCTAATGGATCATCAGCCACCTGGGTCAGCAGCCCGGGAAGATTCGCCGCGACTTCCTCACCTGGTCAAGAAGGGCGTGACCTCCTACGACGTCACGCAGGCAGCAACCAATAGTCTGTCAATGAGCCACATTCAAATGTATAGCCAGCTGTATATATTGAGCTACCCATCCGCCATTACCACATGTTCCCCCGGATCGTCATGCAATAAACCTGTGTTAAGCCAACCCTTCGGCTGTTTCATTGTCTTTGGTCCCTTACACTAAAACATGCAAATAGGGTCAGGTCAGGTGACTGCCTGAGGCAGAATGACAAGAACTCTTCTAATTGGCTACTTAGAGACAAACAATGCAAACAACATCCTTTTGGTCAGGCTAATCATTTCTATCTCACTGGTTAGTGTGTTAGTATTCACTGTATGCTGTGATTGCGCTACAATACTGTCGTGTCCAGCCCTTTTAGTAAAGGAATAGTCCAACAACAATGAACAGAACAATGAAGACTGTTTTATTATAAAGTCTTGCAGGCAATATTACAAAGGTCTCTGGACAACAGATGACTACACAAGTTCCCTGTAATCAGTCTCTCCCGAACTCCAGCCGTAAGTGGCTCCTTAGCTACACCACATGTGTGTGCTTGTTGGAAAGGACCCAGGCCAGCCATAGCATTGACTACCTGTAGCAGAATAGGGAAGTATAGATCCGGCCCGGCCACACCCTGTTTACCCATGGCTCTTATATAGTGTCTTGGCGAGGGTTATTCCATATACAATGTAACAACCCGCCGGACGCCCTTAACTAACCAATCATATCATGAAGATAACAGTTTAAACCAATCAGGAACAGGATCCAAAGTTGCACTCAATCATTGAACTCTAATTAACATAATGAGCGTGCCCTGGAGAGGAGAATACACACCAAATCTTATCCATAATTCTAATGGCGGGAAATCACCAATTTGTCTTTGAAAAGCATTGCTGGTGCAACTAGCCTTTCTATTTGAATATACAACAAATACTCAGCATCTTCTGCCAGTGGATCTTAGCCAGCAGAGTAGTAAGAGGAAGTATCCAACTGGTTATTTAAATGACAGCAGTTCTGTAAATACCCTTCTATCTTTGTCCCATGGACCTCATCCCATCCTTTTGTATATAGGACAGAGAGGGAGATGAAGTCCTGAGATACAGAGAGAGCTTTTCAATTTCACAAAATGCACCATCACACCAGGTGCCTCTTAGTCACTTTGCTAACCAAAAGAAGAATGTCTGTTCAGCTGGCACTTTCGGCAGCAAGTCCCACATCATGGGAACAAAGTCAGTGAGTAAACAAAGGAAGATGGAAAGAAGAACACTGCCCTTCCACGTCCCAAGGACAACCTAGTCATTGTGGAAGCAAGAAAGCAGACAGGGTTGAAATCAAAGTGATCCAAAAACTAATGAGAAAATGCTGACAGCAACTGCAGTTCATGGCAGTTAGTTAGGATTTGATCTGAAAAATAGTATTGAGAATTTTCATTTCAGACCATTGATTCATTCAAATTTTTTTTTGAGTTTTTCCAAAGTTTGCAAAAATTGAAATGATGGGAATTTGCTTTCTGTTTATTTTTTAATCTGCCCATACACAATCTGAATGAGGGAAAAAGCAAAACTGAGAGATTGATTCATCCCCTGGAGAGGACGTCAGACAGGAATGTCATGTTGCAGTTGCTTCCTTACAGCTGTCATTTTTTCAAAAAATGGTGACTATCCTTCCAGTACACCTCCAGCAGGGAGCAATCCAAACTGTCATCAAAACGGTGATGTGGAGTTGCAGTCTTGCTTGAGAGAAGGGGAAAGCAAATGTCAATGCTACTTTAGGTTGCATTAACAGAAGTATATGAAATAGAACTTTTATAACATTGAGTCCAACCCCTTGCTCAATGTAGGAATCCAAATCAAAGCAGATGTGACAGATGGTTGTCCAAGTCTCTCTTGAATGCTTCCAGTGTTGGAGCGCTCATCACCTCTCGAGGCAGTTGCTTCTTCTATTGTACTGCTCTAACTATTAAGATGTTTTTACTTATATTCAGCCTGTATCTAGCTTCCTTTACTAGTCTGGCTGGACATCCCACTACGGTAATTGAGTAGACTCATGATGGCGAACTTTGGCACTCTAGGTATTCTTGGACTTCAGTTACCTGAAGCCCAAGTCAGCACTCCTGCTGATAAGGGGTTCTGGGAACTGAAGTCCAAGTACACCAGGAGTGCCAAAGTTCACCATTACTGGAGTGCCAAGGTTTGCCATCATAGGTCTGTTCCATGTAGACCATACAGCCAATGACTCAACACCGGGTGTTGGGTGGTGGTAAATAAACTGACTCCCTAAAGGAGCCAATGGCTACAGGCGAATGGGCCCTTTTAGGTAGGATAATGGTCCCCCTCAGTGGAGGAAATACCACTGGAAACTATCATGTTGGGTCCTATAGCAAAATGAGCGGAGGAGGAATCACTTCACTATTCTGATTCCCAGTGGTCATGGAGGTGGAAGAGAACATGTCAGATGGACTTGGCTGTGAAGGCACACCTTGTCAACATCTTCAAGGCTGCAGCAGTCTATTACAGTTCTGGTGTCAAATCCTGCATGTCTCATTTCATACATGCTGCAGGAGATGGTTCTGTGATCATAGCATGTGGGTCACTTCATGGCAAGCTGGGATCCACCTTAAACAAATTCATGCCAGTGGCATTTTCCCTGAAAATGGTTTTAAGGAAAAAATGTATAACTTGGACATGAATAGCAGCATCAGCCACCAACGCCAATCTGGCTTCCATTAGTTAGAGCCCTTTATAATGTGCCTGCACTTTGGGAAGGAGAACAGATCCTTCCTTTCCTCTTTGTGATTACCTTTCAGGTATTTGAAGAGTGCTGTCATATACCATCTCAATCTCCCTTTCTCAAGGCTAAACATGTCCTGATCCTTTAGTCTATCCTTATACGGTTTGAGTTCTAGTCCTAGTCCACTGGTTATCCTTGTTGTCCTTGTTTTATTAGACTAGCTATTTGTATTATGTGAAATCAATTCAGAACAGTGTTGTGTTCTGTAAAGCTGTGCCTTTAACAATGTACCTTTGCCATGTGTTACCAATGTAACCTTTCTGTGTGCAACATTATAACCATCAGCTGTATCAATGTAACCTAATAAGGGGACGCGAGCTAGTGACCACCAGAGGACAGTAGCGAGCGTCCAGCTCTCATGGATCATAGTCACCTGGTTCAGCAGCGCGGGAAGATTCCCCGCGACCTCCTCACCTGGTCAAGAAGGGCGTGACCTCCTACGACGTCACGCAGGCAGCAACCAATAGTCTGTCGACGAGCCACATTCAAATGTATAGCCAGCTGTATATATTGAGCTACTCATCCGCCATTACCACATGTTCCTCCGGATCATCATGCAATAAACCTGTGTTAAGCCAACCCTTCGGCTGTTTCATTGTCTTTGGTCCCTTACACTAAATTGGCGACGAAGGTGGGATATGGCAGCCCACGGGACCAAGACATGTGCCGGTTTCGAAATCAGGAAACCGGGCGACTGGGAGATCTTCGAGATGGACTTCCAGGCCGCACTGATCGAGTCCGAAGTTACGGAAGAGGCAAAGAAAAGAGCCATCTTCACCAGAATGCTCGGACAAGAAACAAAAAGGACCTTGGTGGACCTGATTGCACCGAGGAGGGTGAGCGAATTCAAGGCCAAGGAACTCATGCAGATGCTGCGTGAGCACGTCCGGCCCGCCACGGCGATGTTTCCCGCTCGGAGTGCATTTTGGAGGCGAGTCCAAGCGCCCGGGGAGACGGTCGCCGCGTTCGTGGCGGCCCTGTGGCTGGCGGCCGGCCCGTGCAAATGGGAGAATGCCGAAATCACCCTCCGAGACTGTGTGCTGTGCGGCCTGAACGACGCCGAAACCCAGCGCACGTTAATGAACCAAGAGCCGCCTCCCACGTTGCAGGAGGTCGTAAGAGCGGCCCAGGCCGCAGAAGCTACGAAGGCCGGGGTCCAAGAACTTCAGGACTGGCGGCCAAAGGCGAGCAAAGCAGAGGCCCCGGTACAGGCGGCCCGGCGAACTTCGAGGTCGTCCACGGAGAGCAGCGACGACGAGGACGTCTAGAGGGTCCGGAAGGAGAGCCGGCGATGCGACGGCTGTGGAGCGGCCCACGACCGCGTGAAATGCCCCTTCCGGAAGGCCGAGTGCCACAACTGCGGCCGCCGCGGGCACATCGCCAAGGTGTGCAGAAAGAAGCGCGAGACCCGGAGGAGCTCCGCAGACTGTTCCACGGGACAAGACCGCCCAACGAAACCCAAGGATGGCGCCCAGGCCACGCGGAAGCAGGACGGCGTGGGCCGCATCGCCGACGGCAGCGAGGACGACGCCCCAGTGTTCAGCGTGTCTACTAGACACCCCCGCTACTTTGTTGAGGTACTAGTCCAAGGGGTCCCCATTAGGATGGAGATTGACTCGGGGTCCTCATATTCAATTATTTCCCAGAGGGAGTTTTTGGGAATTGCCCCCCACAAGCGACCCAAGCTCAAAGCATTGAGGTCCACACTACGGGACGTGCAAGGGAACAGTATTCCAGTGTTGGGGGTTGGAGAATTTCAGGTCAAATTCAAGGAGCACGCCGCGTACCTTCCCCTAGTCGTGCTCAAAGGAGGAAATTGCAGCCTCCTCGGGACTCAATGGTTCCAGCCCCTGGGGTTGTTTATTGGGGGGGTGCACGCCGTTGGGATGCACGCCGTTGGGACTGATCCAATTAAGGAGGTGTGCGAGGCGCACCCCGAAGTCTTCAAAAAGGGACTGGGGAAATTCAAGGGGCCCCCAGTGACTTTCGACCTGGACCCGGAGGTCCGCCCAATTCGCCTAAAACCACGCCGGGTGCCGTTTGCACTCAAGGACAAGATAGAGGCGGAGCTGGACAAGTTGGTGGGCCAGGGGATCCTTGTGCCTGTAGATTCTGCGGAGTGGGAAACTCCAATTGTAACCGCTCTAAAGGCAAATGGGGAGGTCCGCATATGCGCCGACTACAAGTGCACCATCAACAAGGCGATCCGCCCGAATGCTTATCCGGTGCCGGTAGTCAGCCATCTGCTGGCCAGGTTACACGGGGGAAAGTGTTTCGCTAAGCTCGACTTAGCACAGGCCTACCAGCAGCTCACGGTGTCCCCTGCCGCAGCTGCTGTGCAGACCATAGTCACCCATAAGGGGGCATTCCAGGTGACGCGCCTCCAGTTCGGCGTGAATTCGGCGCCTGGAATTTTCCAGTCACTCGTGGAACGCCTCCTGAAGGGATTGGAGGGGGTGTTGCCTTATTTTGATGACATGTTAATAACGGGGGGGAGTCGGGCTGAATTGGCCAAGAGGTTGGGGAAGGTCCTGACGATATTCGAAAAGGCGGGGCTGAGGTTGCGAAAGGACAAATGCGTCTTCTTCGCAACCGAGGTTGAGTTCCTAGGGTTTTGTGTGACTCCTGAGGGAATAAAACCATCCATGTCCAAAGTGGCGGCCATTAAGAAAGCCCCCCGCCCCACCTCCAAACCCGAGTTGCAGTCGTTCCTAGGGCTGCTCAACTTCTACCACTCCTTCCTTCCCCGAAAGGCAGCGGTGGCTGAGCCGCTACACAAACTGCTAAAGAAAGATCAGGCATGGAAGTGGGGCGATGACCAAGAAAGGGCATTTGACGAGCTAAAAAGCCTCCTGGCGTCCGACGCTATACTGACCCATTTCAACCCCAAGCGCACAGTAGTTCTGATCTCTGATGCATCCCCAGTGGGGGTGGGGGCGGTGCTGTGCCACGTGTTGGAAAACGGGAGAGAGGCCCCGATAGCATTTTATTCCACGTCCCTGTCCCAAGCAGAGAGGAACTACGCACAGACGGACAGGGAGGCACTAGCAATAGTCGCAGGGACGAAAAAATTTCACGATTTTCTGTACGGCCGCCCCTTCACCATCGTAACAGACCACAAGCCCTTGCTAGGCATTTTTACCGCTGATAAGCCCACCCCGCAGATCCTGTCTCCGAGGATGCTCAGGTGGGCCATTTTTCTCAACGCGTATCAGCACGCGTTGGTCTACCGGCCCGGGAAAGAGATCAGCCATGCGGATGCCCTATCTAGGTCTCCCCTCCCCCTAACGCCCAGCCAGGTGAGCATGGGGGAGCGGGACCATCAGGTTCTCATGATAGAGGTGCTGGATTCGCCCCCCGTAGTGCCCGCCGACATTGCCAAAGCGACAGAGAAGGACAAAACGTTAGCGACAGTCAGCTCCTGGCTGCAGAAGGGGTGGCCCGCGTCCTCCCCAGCGGAGGAGTTCACTCCATTTTTCAGAATAAAGCTAGAACTGTCCCTAGAGAGGGGGTGTCTCTTGTGGGGGCAGCGGGTGGTCATTCCCACTTCCCTTCGGCCGCGGGTGCTCAAACTGCTGCACGTCAGCCACCCCGGCATCGTGCGATCCAAAGCGCTGGCCCGGAGTTACTTCTGGTGGCCCCAGCTAGACGCCGACATCGAGCACATGGTCCGCACCTGTGAGAGTTGCCAATGCTCCAGACCAGAGGAGGCCCGCCTTCCCCACAGGGAATGGGACGCGGCTAAGGGGCCGTGGTCCCGGGTGCACGTTGATTTCGCGGGCCCGTTCAGAGGCACCCTGTTCCTCCTTGTAGTGGACGCTTTCTCCAAATGGTTGGAGGTTATCCCAGTCACGAGCACCTCCTCGGCCCAGACCATTAGGCATTTGCGGAGGCTCTTTTCCACGTTCGGCATACCCGACACGTTAATTAGCGATAACGCTAGTTGTTTCACGTCCTCCGAGTTTAGGGCATTCATGGAGATTAACGCCGTTCGGCATATCACCTCCGCCCCGTTTCACCCGGCCACCAACGGCCAAGTAGAGCGCCTCGTCTGCACCACGAAGGACGCGTTGCGGCGCATGGGCCCAGGGGATCTGAACCTACAAGTGTGTCAGTTTCTGCTAGGATACAGGGTGACCCCATTGGCGTCAGGATACTCCCCCGCAGAGCTTTTAATGCGCAGGAAGCTGACCACCATCCTCACTAGGCTAGACCCCACGAGGGTAGAGGACAAAGGGAGGAACATCGGGCTAGAGGTTACTAAGAGTTTCAGTATAGGCGCCCCAGTGCATTGCAGGAATTACGCCAGCTCGGGCCCAGCCTGGGTGCCGGGCTAGTTGTGGAGCAAACCGGCCCCGTGTCGTACCGAGTGGAAACCAGCACAGGGCTCCTGTGGAGGCGGCACGCGGACCAGCTCCGTCGCAGGGTCTCCGATGAGCAGGGCACGGATCAAGCAGGAAATAAGTCAGCGTTAGGGTTCTCCCCCACCCGTTCAGCCCAAGGGGGAGGAAAGGGGTACCGTGGGCCCCCACCAAGGGGGGAGGAGGATTTCCTCATAGATATCCAAGGGGATCTTTCCGAGGAGGAGGAACCCGACCCCATACATATCTCGCGGAATGTCCCCACGAATGCGGATACCCCTACCAACTTAGATTTTGATTTTCAGAACCGGGGGGGGGTTTTCGGAGTGGTCCCCCACCCGTCCAAGCGAGAAGAGGGGTTTTTCGTTAGCCCCGACTGCCCCCGGTCTGCCCACAATGGAGTTTTTCCCTTCCCCTAAGGCCGCCAGACAGCGGCAAGCCACTAACAAGTCTCCCTCTCCCATTTCAGGACGAGGGACAAGGGAACAAAGAAGCAATAATGCCCCCGGGGGGGCAGCCCTCTTCACGGCCCAAACGCACATGCAACAAGCCATCTTGGCTGAGAGACTTCGTCTCATCCTAGGGGGGAGGGATTTTGTGTTCTGTAAAGCTGTGCCTTTAACAATGTACCTTTGCCATGTGTTACCAATGTAACCTTTCTGTGTGCAACATTATAACCATCAGCTGTATCAATGTAACCTAATAAGGGGACGCAAGCTAGTGACCACCAGAGGACAGTAGCGAGCGTCCAGCTCTCATGGATCATAGTCACCTGGTTCAGCAGCGCGGGAAGATTCCCCGCGACCTCCTCACCTGGTCAAGAAGGGCGTGACCTCCTACGACGTCACGCAGGCAGCAACCAATAGTCTGTCGACGAGCCACATTCAAATGTATAGCCAGCTGTATATATTGAGCTACTCATCCGCCATTACCACATGTTCCTCCGGATCATCATGCAATAAACCTGTGTTAAGCCAACCCTTCGGCTGTTTCATTGTCTTTGGTCCCTTACACTAAAAACAGTCTCATAGAAACCCTTATACAGTTTTCAGAGTAAGTGAGATATTTAAGGAGGAGTTTTAGCAATGCTGCAATCTGATGTTTGAGTTTATATGCTCATCTATCCTAAAATCTACCTTTGAAGAAAGGCCAATGTCAAAATTGATTAGGTTTATTTTTATTTTTAACCTGTCCATTTGAATTGTGGATAAAACAGATAAATAGATCAGAATAAATACAAGGACCCATTGTGTCTTTATTGATCTGGTGTGTGAGAGAGAAATCTCTTGTGGACCTTATTAAAGATATCAAGCTGGTTTCGCCATGTGTTAATGATTGGTTGGAGTGTGGCAGAGAGAGGTGATGTTTCTGGAAACAAGTATTTGAGGATAGAAAATGCTTTCACAGCAATACCTCCCCTTCTAAAGAGTTTGAAATCTCTACTGTGTTAAGCTAAACAAACAATGGAATGAGAGCTCATTGCCAGAAAAGGTTTTAAAAGGAGAGAGGATGGATCTGGCTCACACCAGGCTAAGAAAATATCTGGCATCCTTTTCTTTTCTTTACAGCTTTGTAAGATTTAAAATGTTTATAAAACTCCAGTGTAGCTACTGGTTCCAAATTAAAATAAAAAACTAGTTAATTATTATTATCATTATCTCGATGCCCTCTCTGAGAATTCTCTGTTCAAGGTCACTTCGTACAAATGAATGCTTTAATAGGTTTGTAAGGAAAATGTAAAATGAAAGCCTTTTCTTTTTTACATGGTGGAAAGCACATCAGAGATTAAAAAGTTGCATACATTTGCTGCAGACTTTAAAACTGTGACTTTCCCCAAGCTCTGCTTCTCATGGACTTCTAGCATTCCATTGGCAGGTGGATCCTTTGCTGTGAAATCTATTGAAGGAGGAGAGTGCAAAAGCTGACTTGAGACTTAATATTAAGAAAACCAAGATAATGGCAACAGGTCCGATCAGTCCCTGGGAAATAGATGGGGAAGAAGTAGAAGCAGTGACTGATTTTACTTTTCTAGGATCTAAGATCACTGCAGATGGTGACTGTAGCCATGAAATAAAAAGATGACTGATTCTGGGGAGACAAGCGATGAGAAACCTGGGGAATATAGTGAAAAGCAAAGACATCACCTTGAAAACAAAAATTCGCATAGTCAAAGCAGTGGTATTCCCAGTGGTAATGTATGTGTGTGAGAGCTGGACCATTAGGAAGGCTGAGCGCAGAAGAATAGATGCCCTTGAGATGTGGTGTTGGAGGAGAGTCCTGAGAGTCCCTTGGACAGCAAAGAGAACAAATAGGTCAATACTGGAAGAAGTCAATCCTGACTGTTCATTGGAGGGACAAATAGTGAAGATGAAGCTAAAGTACTTTGGACATCAAATGAGAAGGGAGGACTCACTTGGGAAGGCCTTGATGCTGGGAAAGGTGGAGGGCAAGAGAAGCAGGGGACGTCCAAAGATGAGATGGATAGATAGTATTGTGGACGCAATGGGCACAGAGCTGGGCGGGCTGAGGAGAATGGTGGAGGAGAGAGGTGCCTGGAGGAAAATGGTCCATGGGGTAGCAAAGGGTCGGAATTAACTGTGAGATTGAACAACAACAAACAAATGAAAATAACTACAGTAAAACCCTGACTTACAAATGCCTCAAGTTACATAAAATTTGTCTTACATAATGATTTTGTGCTAAAACCATGTTCCAATTTACACGATTTCCTATAGGTTTGCTTTGAGTTACATTTTTTTCATTTTTCCTATGGGCTTGCTTCGAGTTACATAAAGATTTTTTTCCCTATGGGTTTGCTTCGATTTACATAAAAAATTCATTTTTCCTATGAGTTTGCTTTGAGTTATCTAAAAATTCTTTTCCCTATGGGTTTGCTTCAAGTTACGTAAAAATTCATTTCTCTATGGGTTTGCTTCGACTTAGATAAAAATTCCTTTTTCCTATGGGCTTGCTTCGAGTTACGTAAATATTCTTTTCCCTATGGGTTTGCTTCAATTTACATTAAAAATTTCATTTTTCCTATGGGTTTGCTTCGTGTTACATAATTATTTTTTCCCCTATGGGTTTGTTTTGAGTTACAAAAAAAAAAAAGTTCAATTTAAGCAAAAGCCTATGGAACAGACTTTTTTCATAAGTAGGTATATGACAAGTCAATGGCATCAGTTTGCAAACCACAGATTTATGCAACCCACAGACAGATTTTGTATCTCAACTGGTATACCTTGAAGATGGCAAAAACAAAGCACAAGGTGAGTAGAGTCTTGAAAAAAGATCTCCTTTCTGGCCAAAATATTGTAAACCAAGCAGGGATAAAATGGCCACTCTTTTCCCCCAGAGGCTTCTAAGTATGTCAAATGAAGGTTTAGTCTACTTTTCCAAAAAGATTTGGACTGTGTGGGCTTCCTCTGGGGCCAAAATAGTACATCTAGAGAGGAAGAAGCTTGTCATAGTTGTGGAGCAAAAGCTACCTCACAACATCTATTAATGCCTGCCTCTCTTCTAAAACATGTGGAGAGCATAAGGAAAAAAGCAGTTTTGAATGTATTACTCAAGACACAGGTTACTTAGGATCTGGAAACATTCTGGATGTGAGAGATGATTTTTTTTTATGTTGGTATGTTAGACCTCATAATGCATGTAGCGTTTTTATATGGCAGTTACTCCATCAAATAACAAGGTCCCAAGTCATGTAGGACTTTGTATGTTAGTGCAAGAACCTTGGATCTGGCATGGAATGCAATGGGCAACCCATAGTAGTGTGCCAGAATCGGTTGTTTTTGTAAGTTCCCATAATACCTCTAGTGGCTGCATTTTGGACCTACAGAGGTTTCCATTCCAGCCTCAACGACAGCTTCATGTAGAGAGCATTACAGTAATCGATGTTAGAGGCCAAGGTAGACCACATAGACCAAGATAGTCAAGAATCTTCACAGGTAGTCAGAGTCAGAATCCAAGGCACATGGAACCCCAATCCTGACAATGTTGTGTTCTTTTTTTTTAAAAAAACTTGACATTCCTCAGATGCTTCACCCATGAAAGAATATTTGTATTGGAAAGGTTATTCTATTGCAACCTTCACTCTGTCTGAGGTTATCTCCATCCATCATCATCCTGAATCTATTTCTCTCCACTGCCATCTCAAGCAATGGTTGTTCCCTGCTTTGTTTAATAGATACCTCTCAGAGAAGCCTTCAGTTCGGTTTGCATGAATAGCGTTATTATATGCAAAACCTCATTAGAGAAATAGCATCCATTTTGGTTCTTTCAAACTGCCTCTTGCTAGCTAGGTGCTCATGAAGGCTTTCTTAATGATCCATGAATTCTGGATGAGGAGGAGGACTATGTACGCTGGGTAATTTGTTTTCTCAGAGGCTTTGTATTCAAAATAAAGACAAGCAAAGGGGTCATTTCTCTGTTTTTTCTCCCACCCAACAACAGAACAAATGCAATTGAAATCAATGAGCCTTCTCCCAAGAGTGTGTCTTTCCTGGGTAAACAAAGCTTTCCTACAGTTTTATTGCCTGGCATCTAAAAAAATATTCCTCACAAACAATCATTTTATTTTCTTTCATGTCCCCAAGAGCTGGGACAGAGATGGGCACTCAATCCTTCATGCAATACCTGGGTCTCAAACTGCTGTCTCTCCAGACTTCCAGCTAGCAAGGTGAGATTCTTAGCCACTGAGCAGAGTTTCTTCCACAAACATCCTTTCAACCCAGAATAATTTCTGATACAAAATTATTATTATTATCATTTCTGGAACTCCAAGTGGAATAAGGTGCAGCTACTCAGAATTAGCAGATCACAAAATATGAATCTGTCTTGTAGAATTTGAAATGGGCTCAAAAAATGTTCAAATCTTATCCATCTAATCTAAACTGATCAAAGTTTAATCTTCTTTTGGAGTTTCTGAGTTTCAAGATTCTTGGGAATGAGATCTTAGCATCCAAAATATGCAAGTAAGGCCCATTGACTTCCCTGTTGTGAAGCAGCTGGTTTGACCATAAGAATCCTATACAGATGTGTTTCTCATGACCCTGGAATATAGAAATAACTTGGAAGTAAAACTCAGAGATGGTCAAATCAGTGGAGAGGAGATATGCGGCTTGAGAATTGCTGGAAAACAGAGCTATCCAAGCCTGAAATGCTGGAGATTTTCACTATCCTAGGGTTAGATACCCTTAAACCAAGACCAACAATGGCGACCTTGAATTTGCTTCCAACTCGCTTATCCTCACCTTTGATGACCAGCCTGCAGGAAAGTAGGAGAAAAATGAACCATCAAGTATTATTCCTCTTGTTTAATTTTAGTAATATTTAGGCACAAAAATTATCAGGTACCATCAAAAGAATAATTGATGGTGATGTTCCCCCATACAATGATGTGAGCCTGAGCATTATGCAGCAATGCCCACTCTTAACACCAGCCATGAGGCAGATTTGGCTCAAAGCAACTTCTGTTATTTCCAAGGTTGTTGACAAATGTTGAAGTAACTTTAAGTGCAACCCTTTCACCAATCTTCCAGAATTCAGATAGGAAAATGAATACTCTTCCACTGTTTTCGCACCTTCTGTAATGGCTCGGGAACCTAAAGTCTCCATTTAACCCATTTCCTTCTGTGACAACGAAGGCTATGCATTTTCATCAGCATGAGTTCCTTTTAACAGCAGTAGTGAAAGCTTTGCCAATCAGTGCCGATTCATGTGGCCATTTGACACATAGTTAGCCATACCCATCCACTCACCCTGGTAACTCTTGACTCAAGCCAAATGGGTTGCCTGAAATGAGAAGAAAGAAATATGCAGGTCATGAAACAAAAACTGTCAAAAGTAATCAGAGAGTATACAAAAAACCCATTGTGGCACTTTATTTATTTATTTATTTATTTATTTATTTATTTATTTATTTATTTATTTATTTATTTATTTATTTATTTATTTATTTATTTATTTATTTATTACTCACATTTCTACTGCCGCCCCCTTGCCGAGGTGACTCCGGGTGGCTTACACATAAAACATAACAAATAAAAACTTACAAAAACATTAAAAAATAACATTAAAATTGAATTGTTTAAATTTTAAAAAATATTTTTTTTAAAAAAATTGCCCACCCAATGCCACATCACATGATTTACTAAAACTGACAGCCTCGGCAATAGTTAAACAAGCCAGCCCAGGGTGGCTATCTCCCCAGCCACCCCCACACCTGCTGCACCTGCCAGACCTTAAGGCTCTTGCGAAAGGATAAAAGACTAACTGTCATGTATTTTAATGTTAGCTTTCGTGCATCAAGTCCACTTTGTCAGACATGGGAGTGAGACTTAATAGCATCAAGTAATACACATCAGGTACAGAAGTAACAGATCCATATGGCTTTTTACAACTAGCAATAGCAGAAGATTTCTGGTAGTTATTTGGATTAGTTGTGAAGTTTCACTCTGTTGAATTGCAAATGGTTTGTAGGAGGGTGCAAGACAAACACCTGGCATTAAACATTTGCTAATGAGTATAACCTTCAGCATCAATTGACAATCTTGTGAGTGTGTCCTTTGTTATGTGAGGTAGCCTTTGCTGTGCATGAGAATTCTAAAGTAGCTTCTGTGAAGGTGGTATAATATAACAACATATTACAACATATATAGCAGTATATAACCACCTGCTAGTTGTGAAGTATCAAATTTGGTAATGTCCCATAAACCCTTGGCTAATATTTAAAAAGCCATATTGATTTGTATACTTATTTGTTGCCTCTGTAGCTGATGTGTATAAATTGATGCAATGAGGTCTCACTTTTATGTCTGACGAAGTGGACTTGATCCATGAAAGCTAACATCAAAATACACCGCAGTTAGTCTGTAAAGAGCCACAATGTTTTTGTTTTGTTTTGTTTACTCTCTGATATGCTTGAAACACAGACTAAAATGGCTACCCTGTCAAAAGAAAAGTATTGTCTTAAAATGTAAAAAAGAATTGAGAAAAGGGGGAAAACAATACAGTGAAACTTTGGTTAACAAACTGCTCGATTAACATAAAAATCGCATACAAAAGGAAATCCATTGAAAATTGTGGCACGGTTTACAGAATTTTTGGGGTGAACGGAGTAATTGGTTTTCAATGCATTCCTATGGGAAACTGCATTTTGGTTCAAGTATTTTGGTTTTCAATGCATTCCTATGGGGAATTCGGTTAAAGGAATTTTCGCTGTAAGTAACATCCCGGAGAAGACATTAATTATATTAACCAAAGTTCCACTGTATGGAGAATTCATACAGTGGGGAGAAAGCAACATGGAACAATGAATAAGCCTGCTCCAAATAGATGTGGAAACATCTGGGCACTGCAGAGGTTCTGGTGGGAGAGTGTCTGTCTTGGCTGCAAGACAGCTCCTTCAGGATCATTATGTAAAGGTAAAGATCACCCTTGCCCGAAGGCCAATCTTCTCCGACTCTAGGGTTCAGTGCTCATCTCATTTTATAAGCAAAGATCCAGCACTATCTGAGTTTGCAGGTATTTCTGTGGCCACGTGTCAAGCATGCTGTTTACTTTCACACCAAAGTGGTATCTATTTATCTACTAGCATTTTTTTTTTTGCTTTGAATTGCTAGGTTGGCAGAGGCTGGGCCAGAGCCAGGTGTCACTCTGTTGTGCAGTACTCAGGTCTCAAACTGCTGACCTGCTGGCCTTCCAGTCATCAAGTTCAGCATCTTAACCACTAAGCCACTTCAGTTCCACCTCATGATCCTTACATTCCCTCAGAAGATCTCAGAGTGATGGTTCCCAAAGATAGGGATTGGTCACATTTTACACATTTCATGTGATTTTCAAATGTAAACATAAAATACTGGCTTCTGCACAAAATAGGCATATTTTATGTCAATCTGAACATACAGTAGATACAGAAGTCAAGCTGATTGATCATAAAGCTCCAAAAACCCATCAATGCTACTTCTTTTATTACTTTCCACAGCAGGATAACAGGTGTGCAACCAGGCAGATTTTCACTAGTGTGTATTTCCAGGAATGCATCAACGCATGAGAGTGTATTTGCTTCATTGGAGAACAAATAACTTAAGCCACCTATTGAATGGGGAAAATAATATATGTATTTGAAAGCCCTTGTGACGCTGTGGTTAAGCTGCAGTACTGCAACCAAAACTCTGCTCACAATCTGAATTTGATCTCAATGGGCTTAAGGTAGAGTCAGCCTTCTATTCTTCCAAGGTTGGTAAAATGAGTACACAGTGTGTTGGGGGCAAAAATGCTTATTAACTTGTGAACCACCATGGAGTGCTGTAAGCTATGGGATATTATACAAGTGCACTGCTTTTGCTATCATTTACCAGGTTAAGCTAAGTCAGGATCATACCTCCAGGTATTTTGTGAACAACTTTCAGGTCAATATTGTGGGTAGTTGAGGGAAAAGTTTCAATGCAGCCTCCCTGAACCCATCTTGCATGGTTTGGCCTCCTTCAGGAATGAAGATAATTATCTGTCTTAATTACACAGATTCCTCATCCCACCCCATTTACAGTCTCATCCAGTACTTTATTCATATTAGATTTTTCTGGTATACACATTTGGGCTTGATTTATTTAATGTGAGCATTTGAGGTCATGTTTCTCCCATTGATAAAGCATCTGTGTCTTTTTCAATCATGTGCATCCCTAGCTGCTTGCATTTTAAAAAGCTGTTAATGGTTTTAGGCATATTTTATTTCTTCTAAATGGTCGACAAGCCTTGCTAATATGCAATGTTTTATGGTATACAGTATTCAGAGATGTGAAATAGATCTTTTCCTGATTCTAGTATGATTGTGTACCCACTGCTTGTTTCAAGGTAGCTGTTCTGCCCTGGTCAGCTCGCGCGCGCACACACACTCACACACACACACACACACACACACACACACACACACACACACACACACACACACACACACACACACACACACACACACACACACACACACACACAGAGAGAGAGAGAGAGAGAGAGAAATAGTACTGTAGTAGTGAGTTTAAGCATATTTTATTTCTTCTAAATGGTCGACAATCCTTGCTAATATGCAATATTATATGATATGCAGTATTCAGAGATGTGAAATAGATCTTTTCCTGATTCTAGTATGATTGTGTACCCACTGCTAGTTTCCAGGTAGCTGTTCTGCTCTGGTCAGATAGTGCACGTGTGCGCACACACATGCATGCACGCACACACACACACACACACACACAGATATGGTACTGTAGTAGTGAGTTGTAAGTCTGTCTGTATGCCTTTTCCATGTGATGCCCCCTACACAAATCTCTGGGACTACTAAAGTTAGGTAGTTGCATCTCAGAAGTCTTCACTGGAGCTGATAGTACTATTTCAGTTTTAACATTTAACTGTTTTAACTGTTAATGATACTCTTTTATTTTATCACTGCTTGTTCCTGTGTTCAGCTTTTTAAAATCATGTTTTGCATGTATTGGAAAGGTTTACCCTACCAAACGGCTTAGAAATCTTTCAGGAAAAGTAAGTACAAATTGTTATTGATAACTGTGAGATAGTTGTCTGTCTCTCCACTCTGCTAGATTGCTCTAAACCTGGAAGGTTTTCACATAGTAAATGAGACACAGGCTGAAATCCTGGGTGTAACACTCTTAAGTTGCACTAGAGCAGGCCTATTGAATTAATGGGGATTTAATGAGCTAAAGCCTCTAAATGTTCCACTGATTCAAAAGAGCTTACTCTAGTAAGTTGTAACTTATTTTAACATGAGTCACAATTAGAGTAGACACATTTAAATTAACAGACTGTATAGCGCAGCTGATTCAGCAAATACTCATTTCTTTCAATGGATGTACTCTACTGGGAGTTAGAAGATCTGAATAGTGAGATGTTACATCTGTAGTTCCAGTGTTGTTATATGGAGTCGAAAACTGGACATTGACTAAAACATCTAAAAAGAAAATCAAATCTTGTGGATGGGGCTCTATTAATGGCTGCAAAGGATATAATGAGTTAACCATGTGACTAATGTAGAAGTGTTGCACTGGATGAATAAAGAAAAGAACTGTTTAATACCATTAAACAAAGAAAGCTCCAGTACCTTGGACATATAATGAGGAACAACATGAATTATAGAATATTCCTACTTGTTATGCAAGGAAAAAAACCTGGGAAGAGAGGCTGTAGACAGACTTCATGGCTGAAGAACCTGAGAGACTGGTGTGGGATGTCCCCAGAAGAACTGTTCCAAGGAGTTAAGAACAGGAAGACTATTGCCATGATGAAAGCCAATATTCAGAATGGATACTGTACTTGAAGAAGAAGAAATGTGTTACTACACTAAACAACAAGATTTCAGCAATTGTGAGAACTATTCTTTCTGCTGGAAGAAAGTGAGAAGTATTTCATGTTTTTGTCGAACATATTTTATGCCTCATTTTTTCTTTCTTTCTGAAGTGTCGGGACTTTACAAGTAGAATTGCCATAATTCTCTCCCACGAAGTATAGAAGTATATTTGACAAAAATGGGCAGGTTTTCTACAAAATAGCCTTTTTAAAAACAAACATAATATACTGACAACTATAAAACACTTTCACATTAAATATATCAAAACATAAATGAATTTATTTACAACAGTTAATGCTTACTGTAAAATAATCTGTTGTACAATCTTAATGTCCTCAGTTCTGGGAAACACACTGGTCACACATAGTGGGCAGTGGTGTGAGGCAAAGACATTAAGATTTGTCTCCAGGAATACTCCAACTCCAATGTGGCAGGAAATCGCACATTTGATGGTGAGAGTTTCAATTTATTTTAATGGTGTGTTATAATATACAATCAATAAATTTTAAAAATCTGGGACTTTAGCATGATTTTTATTGAACTGGCCAGGACAATTTTTCTGACCTTGAATCTGGGAAAATCCTGGTTTTCTGGGACATATGGCAACCCTATTTATAAGTAATATTTGGAAATAACCAGGAAATTATTTTATAAAATAACTTTGTTCATACAGAATGTGATATATTCGATAAGTAACTTTCCTTTTTTTTATTGCCTACCCCCTCTAAAGTAAATAGTTGTCAGATAAGAATGTAAATACTGTATAGTGGAACCTCATACAACAATCACCCCGTATAGCAATGAAATCATATAACAATTAGTTTTTTTTTTTAAAAAAATGGCATCCCACATAACAATTTTCCCTATGGAAAAAATCATACAACAACTTTTCAATGGGAAAAACCCATAGGGGAAAATAGCTATATGATGCATGCATCGTATAGCAATTGTTTCATACAACAACGAGCCCTGTGGAACGGATTAAAATCGTTGTATGAGGTACCACTGTACTGTACTTTCCTATTTTACTTTTGCAGGAGAGAACAAACCATTTCAAACATTTGCTCACCACTGGTTAGACTGCAATGATTGTTACACATTTTTCACACTTGGGCTTTCTATGAAATATTTCTGTGGGTCTATGGTTTTGAACCCCAACCTTGTATTTGGTGCAAAAATGTTACAGTTTGTGCAAACACATTGAAATATATGTAAAAAGGTATTAAACATTTTGCTCAAAATTCTCTTTTTTGTTGTATTTTGCTTTTGCTCAAAATTAAAGGGTTTGTTTGCTTTGGTTGCACTTTTTCTTTTTTTTTTGCTCATGTTGCTGCTCATGGTGGTGGTGGTGGGGTGGGGGCGGTAGACAGTGGCTTTATGGAATCCACACTGGAGTAAAATATCTCAGAAGAGCTAACTATGTTCCTGAGGTAACTTAGCATCTCAAAACATCATTTTTCACCAAAGATGAGCACACTTGTCTATATTCATTACATTGATAATTACAGGAAACCACACGACAGCAAACTAGTAACCTGCGAGCTCTGTTTAGCTGACATGTACTGGCAGTTTCTATTTTCTAACTCCTTGGTGCTTAAATAACTAGTAAGGAAATGTAAAAAGAGTAAAAAGAAGAACTGAACGAACTGAAAACTGTAGGAAATTATGCCCTCCACTACAAGAATTTTTGAACATCCCTCTAATTAAGCAAGAACTTTTGATTGCTTGGTTGGAAGACAGAACAAAGCACAGAGGAATGATAAAGGAACAAGAAAAAGGGAATTCTTTCATTTATTAATTCAGACAGAATCAGAAGAAGATACCTACAAGGATAACATATATTTTGGAAATTTACACTACTACTTTGGCACAGCTTGACATGAAAATCCGCAGCATAAGAATCTTTAGCAGGGTGATAATGACTCACTCAATTTACTGCCTGATCTATAATTCTTCAACTATTTGAAATGGGGGGGGGGGGTATGAGGGAATGTAGGGGCAGAGAATGAGATCTTCAGGACCATTACTACAGAAAAGGAAGATTACCCAGCCGGTCTGTCAAGCAGGAAATATTTTACATCTACTTGCTTCAGCAATTGAAGCATTGTGCACCATGTTCATAAATCTTTTCTTCTGCTTTGCAATGGTCAATAAAACTAAATGTGACCTTGTTTAAAATGTGCTGGGTTTTAATTGCAACAGGGTTATATATTAGATTAGGGCTAAATGTATTATGCTGTCAGCCAATATGTCAATGTTGGCAGCAAACCCAGGCTGGGAGGACAATTCATTCTTCGCCATCTGTGTCATTGGCCTCAAGCCTTGGTGCTTGCACCATCACGAATGCTATCCACTCTGTGTTACTGTAAACTGGGTTAAAAAATACCCTGATTGGAGGAGGAGGTGTGAAGATATGCAGTAATCTGCAGAGATGACTCATCTACAAATGTTTCAGATAAAGTAAATAAATGTAAGAAGATAAGATCTTAGACTGAAGCTATCCATAAGGACTTTGACTCCATTATTGGGATAGTTTTATCAAAGAGACATGTCCCATGCACCAACTTGTCCAGTGGTGTTAGATCGATTTCAACCTATAACACCTGACAGACAAGGCACTTGCATGATGCAAAGACCTGACCTCTCCTCTTGACCCAATTCCCTCTTGCCTTGTGAAAACAGCCAAGGATGTGATGGTAGATTGAGCTACCCAGATTGTGAATTCTTCTTAAATTTGAAGGAAACTATAATCAGATCTATCCCCAAAAGTTGAACATTTGGACGGGGATCTTAACAACTTTAGACTAGTCTCTAACATCCCTTTTATGAGCAGTTTGGTGGAGGAGTGCCTACAGAACAGTTGCAAATGTACTTGAAGGAGACTGATAGTCTAGCATGGTTCCCACCATGTCCCACATGGTGACTTCAATTCCCAGAAGCCCAAGTCAGTACATTGGCTGATCAGTGTTTTGGAGAATTGACTTAGGTTTCTTGGAATTGAAGTCCAAAAACCAAAGGTTGGGAAACACTGGTCTAGATGATTTCCAATTGGGGTTCAGGCCTTGGCATGGGACCCATACAACTTTGGTTGCCCTGCTAGATGACCTTCTCTGAAAGGCTGACAGGGGTAATTTCAATTCAAACTTTCCTATGGTTGAGGACCAGTGCAGAAGGCTGACAGGGATAATGTCTCCCTGCTTGTCCTCTTGGATCTCTCAGTGACTTTTGATACTGTCAATCATGGGATCATTCTGGACAGGTTGGCATAGATGGGAATTGGGGAGTCAGATTTTGATAGGTTCCAATCCTTCCTCATCAACCCTATTGAAAGAAAGGTGGAGGGCAAAAGAAAAAGGGGGCAGCCAAGGATGAGTGGGCTGAGGAGGATGGTGGAGGGCAGGGGTGCCTGGAGATCAATGATCCATAGGGTCGCAAAGGATCGGAATCGACTGTGCGACTGAAGAACAAAAAAGCAGGAATGGGCAACATCTGCCCCATGAATACATTATGGTGTGCCACATGCTGTTTAACATCTATATGAAGCTGCTGGGTGAGATTCAACATTTTGATCAGATTTCCTCAACACTAGCTCGGCTGCACTGGTTACCTTTCAGCATCTGTGCCCAATTCAAGGTTCTGGCTGTGACCTTGAACAGTTTAGGACCGTGATGGTGAACCTTGGCACTCCAGATGTTCTTGGACTTCAATTCCCAGAAGCCCAAGCACCCTGTGAATCCATACAAATGGGTTTACTGAGATTCATCTGGCTCGCGCTGCCCTCATTGCTCCCAGAAGTGGAAGTAAAACATGTCCATAAAATGTGCTGCCCTCGTTGCTCACGGAAGTAAAACATGCACATATGGGCACATTTTACTTCCACTTCCGGGAGTGATGAGGGCAGCGCAAGCTGGATGACTTGCAGTAAACCCATTCATGTGGATTCACAGGGTGCTTGGTCTTCTGGTAATTGAAGTCCAAAAAGATCTGGAGTGCCAAGGTTCACCACCAAGTGTTTAGGACCTTGGTACCCACTGGATCTGGTGGCATTCAATGCTCCTAATAGCATGTCAGAACATGCTTCATCATTTCAGCAGATCACTTCCCAATCTCATCCAGCATGTTCAGTCATCCCATTTAGCATAACACCTGCAATCCTAACTGTCCAGGGTTGTGCAATGAGAGATACTAATATTTGAGTTTCTAAAATGAATTGAGACCTATGCTGAGGTCTTTTCTTCTCTGTTCTCATGGCAGAGGATTTGCTGTGTCCCTTGATCCATCTGAACTGAAAGCTTCTGTGTGAAGAGAAACATTATGAGCTTAACTGGAAGTGAAGTGAAAAGCACAAAGCTGTATCAGCTTGTTATGAGAGAATCTATTAAAGCCCATCTTAAAGAGTACTTGATAAAATGCAGCATGACCATTATTCCTTTCCAAGGCATTAGTCTCTAAGAAAACATGCAAGCAGTATGTATTATTCATTTCTCATACCACCAAGAAATGTATAATGATGTAAGATATGGCGATGGAGCCAATATTTACATTTGTTTCTGCCAGGAGAGAAACGATGAGCATTGTTTCCTTGAATCTCACCACAGCTTTCTTACTCCACAGCTGAGAAGGGAAGAAACTGGAACAATTAATCTTCCCACCTTTGAAGGGTTCACATGAAGCGTCACAGGCCTGAATGGAGATTGTGAGTCTCTGTTTTCTACAGGCTACAGTTCTCTTCATGATGGAACCACAGTTGTGAGGTACTATCAGTTCTCTTTGTTTTAGTACCACAGCATGCTGGACAAAATCCCACTGGTGCAAATTTACGCTGGTGGAAGCTTAAGGCTTCATCATCAGATGTGCCTACAAATTAATTTAATTGAAAGCTTTAGGCTCTCAGGTTCTCTAACAATCCCTTTTCTCTTGGGGAAGCCTTGGGACAAAGTAAAGGCTTTAGTAAATAAAATCAGCATAGCTGTCAAGTATCCTGTTTTGGCTGGGAAATTACCATATTCTACCCCTCTTTCCCACCACCTATATTTTCCCATTAATCTCCCGTATTTATACACACACACACACACACACACACACACACACACACACACACACACACACACACACACACACACACACACACACACACGTATATTATATAATGCAGGAGATTTATGGGAAAATACGGGTGGCAGGAAAGAGGGGTAAAATACGGTAATTTCCTAGCCAAAATGGGATATAATATAATAGTTTCTTCCCTTTAACACCCTCTTTCGCAGGAGAGAGAAAAGACAATGAGCCAATCAGCTTCAAGTATATTTGCATACAACATAAAGAGGATATTTCAGTAGTCCTGTCTTAAACACAGATTTTTTTTAAAAATGAAATTGAGGTACACAAGGCTAAGACAGTAGACAATTAACTTATATAAGTGCAAAAAACAGTTCCATAAAAATCACCATATTATGAAATGATGTGGGAATGAATGGGGAAAGGGGTTTAAAATTACAATATTTACCTCCTCCCTGGCTCTGGTGGCTTCTCCTCTTCTAGGTTCTTGGATGTGCCTGGAAAGTGGGAAGGAGAGAGCGTGGCTTGGTGGGGAGGGGGCATGGCTTAAATGTTAGCTTCCAACATTTACCCAAGCTCCTGCCAACCTAGCTGTTTGAAATAGATTTTTTTTCAAATAGATAAATAGGTACTGCATTGGCAGGAAAGGTAATAGCATTCCATGCACTCTGGCATTTATTAATGCCTGCCATACAGGGCTGTAGATAGAGGGGGGCGGGGGGGCTTGGCCCACCCTGAGTTAGCAGTTTGCCCACCCTGGCAAGCCGTGATTTCCCATAGGAATGCATTGCAAAGAGACTTTGTTGCCCATCCTGAAAAAATATTTGTCCACTCACATCTAGGATCCTGGCTATGGCCCTGTTGCCATATGACCATGAAAATGTCTGGAGATGCAGACAGTGCTGGCTCTTTGGCTGTAAATGGAGATGAGCACCGAACCCTACAGTCAGACATGACTGGCTTTCGAGCAAGGCAGACCTTAACCTTTACCTAAAGTGTGGAATAATAATAACTAGCAGAGGGTACCCGCTTCGTTGGGTAGTGGATCCTTACCTGTGCTATGGGTGGCAGCCATCTGTGGTGGCCTTGCCTGAAATGGTGGTGGTGCTGTGGCAGGTGTGTGGTTGCCTGCGGCAGTCTTGCCACTGTGGTTTCCCGCACCTGTGGCAGCCTCACCTTGGGCACCGGTGGGTATTACTGACCGGAGCACGCACACGCGCACACACACACACACACACACACACACACACACGTATTGCACAAGGGAGGCTCCCCTGGCTGGCCGGCATTTCGGATGGAGGGCAGCCCTCCTCTGGAAAGCAGGGGCCTCCAGGAGTGTTCCAGTCGGCCCATGGCTGCCAGAGAAGGCAAGGCCCTTCCTCGGCAGGCATGTGGCAAATAGGGCATTCTGGTTGGCCCATGCATTCTGGAGAAGGGTAGCTCTCCATCCTCTGGCTGCAATGGCGGCCAGCTAGTGGTGCCTCCCAAGTGGGGAGGTGGTAATACGCCTGCGCTAGAACCCGTGCAGGTGCAGAAATCTGTCGGGAGTTCAAGGGAGTGTGGCCACCTGGAACTCCGGGCAGGCCTTAGTGCTTGCGCGGTTCTGTGCACATGCATATTACTGCCTCCCCAGCCATATCATGCTACCAGGGGTCCCTTGGCAGCCAGTTTTCGGGGTGAAGGACCCCGAGAGGCGATGCTGCTTTCCTGCGCTGGCCTGGCCAGGTGCACCAGGTAGACCAGGTGCACCAGGTTTCTGGGGCAGTGGGGGCGTCGGTGGCATGGCGTTTTGCTAACAAACACGATGACACTTTGATTTTAGTTATATAGATAAATAAATAATGCATGCTGTCAAATCAATTCTGACTTATGGCAACTCTTTTCAGAATTTTCTAAGTACTGTAGAGAGTAAAAAGAAGTGATTTATCATTTTATTCTTCAGGGAGTGTCCTGGAACTGTGCAGCTTGCCCATAACTACATAGATATTCTCCTTGGAGACATAATGGGGACTTAGTCTCCCAGCCTCTGGCTCCACAGTCAGATACCTAAACCATTGAGCTATCCAGTTTTAGTGAGGAAGAATTCTCAGAATGGGAGAATTATGATATTTGTATTTCAAAAAATCCAAAAATCTCATCCCTAGATTCTGTCATCTACCTTTTACATTGTTGACCAAATCAGGTTAACAAGGTGGGATGCCATCCTTCTCTCTGTGCATATATGACTTATAGAATTCTACTCTAGTCTGAAACAGCTGCATATTTCTGTAATTTAAGCAATGGCCATTGTCAATCCATAAAAATGCATCTCCCCCCCCAGACAGAGATGACACCTTATCTTATCCTGATTTATGGGAGATTTATGCAGAAACATACTTCGGAATACTTCTTGAATAATGGTGTGTACAATTACTAGGCTTCTGGTTTTTACAACCTTTAACAGAGATTGATTTTTGGTCATTCCTGTCTCTGTGGGGTTTTAAGGCTGAGCCATGATGTAAACAGACTTTGACCCGACTGAATATTTATCCCAGTGCCAAGCTACGTACTTGGACTGAATAATTCTTAACCATGTGAGAAGCCTCCAGTGTTTTGTTTAGTAAATCACTTAATTGGGAGGTCATACCATAAGCATGCCCAGGTTAAATGAAATTTATTACTGAGTAAATATAGACAAGCCTTCCTATGTGAAACTCTAATTGGGTGTAAAAGAAAATTGCTATCAAAATACATTGCACCTAGAACTGAGAGAAGGAGACAACCCCATCCATGGAGAAATCCATTCATTGGCTGATATGCAGGAGCATACCTGTCAAGCGCAGCTCCAGACAATACGGGACCTGCGCAGAATGGTTCTGCGCAGGTCCGTTTTATGCATGCATAAAAGCCATTTACGCATGCGTACAGTGGACATGCATAGAACGGTTCTGTGCAAGTCCATTCTACGCATGCGTAGAAGGCTTTTATGCATGCGTACAACAGACCTGCGCAAAACCGTTCTGCGCTGGTCGGTTCTACACATGCATAGAAGGGTTCTACGCATCCCCTTCTGCACAGAACCCTTCTATGCATGCGTAGAAGGGTTCTATGCATGTGTAGAAAAGTTCTACGCATGCATAGAAAGGATCTGTGCAGAAGGGGTGCGCAGTAACTCCTTTCCCCCTGCTGCCAAGATCTGGGATAGCGGCAGCTCCAGGCGGGAAAGGACAAAAATCAGCGCCGAAATACGGGAAATCCCGGCCAATCCAGGATACATGACAGGTATATGCAGGAGTTGATGTGTATGGTGTTTTATGTTCAAATTTTTTACAAGTCTGTGTATGCATAGTTAGTAGCTGGAAAAATTGGTGACAGCTGCAGTAGACACCGGAAGGCCAATTTGCATTTCTAGGTAAAGGTCGTCACCCTTGCTTGAAAGCCAGTCATATCTGACTCTAGGGTTCAGTGCTCATCTCTGTTTATAGCCAAAGAGCCAGTGCTGTTTGCGTTTCTGTGGCCATGTGGCAGGCATGGCTAGATACTGAAATGAACTGAATGCTTACCTTTCTTACTGAAGCAGTACCTATTTATCTACTTGCAATTTCTTGCTTTCGAACTGCTAGGTTGGCAGGAGTTGGGACAGAGATTGGGGCTCCCTCCCTCCGGCCTTCCAGTCAGCAAGTTCAGCATCTTAACCTCTTGAGCCACTGCAGTCCCTAAATTGCACTTCTACAGTTTGCTTAAATGATTGTAGCAACTATAGTTCTGAATGAGAAGATGTAGCTCTTCCCATGGGTATGAAATAATACTTCTTGCTTCTAATATCCTCCTCTTTCAAATGTGGACATCTCAGCATTATGAGAAACACTGCTGACATTCATCAACTATTTCTGATGCAAGACTGTTATTTATTTATTTATTTATTTATTTATTTATTTTGTATAGCCGCCCCAATTGGTGTGCGACTCTGGGCGGTGTACATCAAATCCCCAACATTTAAACTATAGAGACCCTTAAAATTCCTAAAAACACTGAAAAAATACCTCCCACCCACACCAATTAAAAATCTAGTTAAAAACTATTAAAAGCATGAGTGATCCTCCTCTAAATGAGCCAATGGGGGGGGGGGGGTTGCTCCTTCTTCACCTCCCCACACCTGCTCTGCCAGCCAGGTCTTCAGCTCTTTCCTGATGGGCAGCAGCTCTGTCTGGAGACACAGTTCAACTGGTAGGAGGTTCCATAGGGCTGGAGCAGATACCGAAAATGCTCTTCTCTAGCAGTTGGTATTTTCAAAGAGCCTCTCTGGTCCACTCTAGTGGGATGGGCAGATGTCCTTGGGGTGATGCGGTCTCTTAAGTGTCCTGGCCCACTACCATGTAGGGCTTTAAAGGTAATTACCAGCACCTTGAATTGCACCTGGAGGCACAATGGCAACCAATGCAGCTCCCATAGCAGGGGTGAGACACAGGCATAACGCCTGCACCCTATCACTACACAGGCAGCTACATTCTGAACCAGCTGCAGCCTCCGAATAGTCGTCAAGGGCAGCCCCATGGAGGTGACCAGAACGTGTGTGACCATAAGCAAGGTGTCTCGGTAGAGGAGCAGGCATAATTGGCGAATGACACGAAGTTGTGCAAAAGCCCTCCTAGCTACGACTGCCACCTGCTCATCAAGCAGGAGTCATGAGTCCAGGAGGACCTCCAAATTACGCACCTGGTCTGTCTGCAGCAAAAGAGCCCCATCCAGCTCCAAATATGGTAACTCCCGGGATAACGCAGGGCTACTCAGTTTTGCCAGGGTTCTGTTGTAGCCCATTGTCCCCCACACTAACAGCCTCCTGACACCTGGATAGGACTTCGACAGCATCGCTTGGATCACCATGGACCAAGATGTATAGCTGAGTATCTTCTGCATACTGATGATACTTCACCCCGCAGGAACGGGTGATCTCTCCAAGAGGCTTCATGTAGATATTAAATAGGAGAGGTGTGAGCACCGAGCCCTGAGGCACCCCATACTGGAGGGGCCTAGGGCTGGACCTTTCACTCTCCAACCACACTGACTGGGACCGACCCTTCAGAAATGAGGAAAACCAGGACCACACAGTGCCCCAATCCTCAGAGCGACTCCAGAAGGATAGCATGGTCAACGGTATCACAGGCTGCTGAGAGGTCAAGATGAGCAAGGATGGATGGATGACCTCCATCCCGCTCCCACCAGAGATCATCCAACAGCACAACCAATGCAGTCTCAGTACCATATCCGGGCCTGAATCCTGACTGAAAAGGGTCCAGATAATCCGCTTCATCCAGGACCTCCTGTAACTGCTGAGCCACTGCCTTCTTCAAAACCTTCCCCAAGAAGGGCAGGTTGGATACAGGCTGATAGTTGACGAGTACTGCAGGGCCAAGCAATGACTTTTTCAGGAGGGGGCACACCAAGGCATGGTTCAATGCTGCTGGGAAGACCCCCTCCTGCAAAGAAGAGTTCACAATCACTCTGACCCAGCTGCCTGTCACTGCCCTGGTAGTTTTAACTAACTAGGTGGGGCATGGATCTAATGCAAAAGCAATGGCGCGAACAGATCCAAGGAGCCTGTCCACTTCCTCAGGGACAACTGGATCAAACTGATCACAGATAACATGGCTAGACTGCGAGATCCAGTCAACCCCAGCCCTATATTTTCCACATGAGGATTAAACTTTGAGTGAATCCGAGTGATTTTCTCTGTTAGAAATCAGCAAAAACCTCAGCAGACCCCTGCCAACCAGGGCCCGGTCCCCCTCTACTAAGGAGGGACCTAGTCACCCAGAACAGGGTTGCTGGGCGATTTTCCTCAGAGGCAATAAGGGCGGTGAAGTATTGTCATTTCACCACCTCTACGCAGTGGCTCAAGTCGCTAAGACGCTGACTAGGAAGCGGAAGGTCAGCAGTTCGATTCCCGAGTACTGCAGGACGGAAATGAGCTCCCGTCTTCATCCCAGCTCCTGCCAACCTAGCAGTTCGAAAGCAAGAAATTACAAGTAGATAAATAGGGACCACTTCGGTGGGAAGGTAACAGCGTTCCGTGTGCTCTGGTGTCTAGTCATGCCTGCCACATGACCACGGAAATGTCTGCAGAAGCAGACAGCGCTGGCTCTTCGGCTTAGAAACAGAGATGAGCACTGCACCCTAGAGTTGGATACAACTGGCTTTCGAGCAAGGGAAACCTTTACCTTTACCTTTATTGCCACAAGATAGGCTCTAATAGCGGCTCTAACAAGTGTTTGGTCAGACTCACTCCGGGTCTTCACCCAACGGCGCTCTCCATATCTCTTTGCCCATTTAAGCTCCCTCAATTCCTCCATGAACTATGGGGCTGAGCGGAGCCCATGAGCGTGGAGAGGCCATAGTGGCGTGATTATGTCCAAGGCCGCTGCTGCCCCCTCATTCCAGAGGTCAACAAGAGCCTCAGGCGAATCGTGGAATCCATCCAGATAATAAAGTAGAGGACTGCTTTTGTCATTCTCCTTTCTTTTCTTCTCCCCAACCCCAATTTCTGCAAATTATAAACATAGTTTGATTCCTCCAATCTTACATTCTTACAGTTTTTACAGCAAGGGGAGCATTTTTTCCCCCAAATATTTGTTCAGAAATCAAGCCCTAGCTCCTAATTTTATGTTATGTCATGTTTTCACTTCTGGAAATGGTATGTACTCTATGAGGGCAAACATCGCCATATATCACTGCCAAAATCAATGTCTGAACTTAATCTCAGGAAAGCTGATTTATGGATCAACCTCCCCCTGCAAGGAAATTGCTATGACAATCTTTGCATATTTCAGAGAGAATAGTTGTCAATATGAAATAATACTGGGGAAGGCGGAATCAGGGAATGCACTGCCAACAAGTACATTTCCAAATATTTTGGATCCTCAGTGAACAAGGAAATCCCTTAATGTAATGTGTTCAACAGAAATCTTTTGGTTGACACTACCAGAATGTGAAGGCTGCTTAGGTATAATTCATAGCACAAAACTGTGGTGTTTAGCAGATATTTAAGTAAGTTTCACAGAAGCCAATGGCATTTACTGCTGAGTAAACAAGATTCAGATCTTGATAGAAGATGCACTGATGTTAGGAATGTGACACTAATGTGAGAAAAGTCCTTGACTATGAAATATGTTGGGCATTTGCTGTTAATAAATGAGACAGCAAAACCAAATGGTCTACTCAGCAGCCAAGCCTTTATTTTTGATAATTAAAGTTGATTCTTCAGTCACTGCATCTAGGAAGGAGGTTAAAGATCAACAAGCTTTAAGAGCTATACAGATGGAGTTGTTATTCATCTATCTGGTATGTCTTTTTAACAAAAATAGTTTCAACTAGCATATTTTGCCCGGCAAGCTGGGCAGGTTTAACTTTTGCAGTCCAGTATAGGTGTATGTGTCCGTGCGTGTGTCCGTGCGTGTGTGTGTCCATGTGTGTGTGTGTGTGTGTGTGTGTGTGTGTGAGAGAGAGAGAGAGAGAGAGAAGCAGTCCAGCAGAGGGGTGTGTGTGTGTGTGAGAGAGAGAGAGAGGGAGGCAGAGGGAGAGAGAGAGAAGGAGAGAGAGGTAGAGAGAGAGAGGAGGCTGCAGTTGAGGTCAGAGGCTGCGCCTGGGTGAGTACCTCCATAAGGTGAAGGCAGCGACCGGAGCTCCATTCACTGCCTTTGCTTCCCAGGGTAGTTGCTCGCATTCAACTGGGGGGCGAAGGCACCAGTGCTATCACCCCCCTCCCCCCCACACACACACATTGAAAGTGAAACACTTCCTCGGGAAGTAAAGGCAGCAACTGGTGCCCCATTCACTGCCTTTGCTTCCCGGGGAATTGGTTCTCTTTCATTGGGGTGGGGGCGAATGCACCAGTGCCTTTGCTCCCCCCCCATTGAAAGTGAAACACTTCCTCTGGAAGTAAAGGCAGCAACTGGAGCCCTGGTCACTGCCTTTGTTTCCTGGGGAATTGGTTCGCTTTCAATGGGAGGGGGGCAAGGGGCTAATGCATCAGTGTCTTCGCCCCCTGCCCCCCGTTGAATGTGAAATACTTCCTCGGGAAGTAAAGGCAGTGACCAGGGCTCCAGTCGCTGCCTTTGCTTCCCAGGGAATTGGTTTGCTTTCAACAGGGGTGGTGGTGGTTGAAGGCACCAGTGCCTTTGCCCCCCGCCACCCCTGCGGAAAGTGATGGCTTCCCTCCTGAAGGTAAAGGCAAGGAATAAAGCCCTATTCTTGGCCTTCATCTCCCTGAGGGAAGCAGCAGACGTGCGGGGAGAAGATGGTCTCCCCCTCTTCTCCCTGCTAGTCACCTGGGCAGCAGGGAAGTGGTTTCTTAGCCGGCACGTTGGCGGTTTTTTAGTACACGTGCCGGCTTTCCCGGCCTCCTCCGCACTTGCATCCCTCATCCTGATTGGCTGAGGGGTCACAGTGCAGAGGACGCTGGGAGTTGTAGTTTGTTTTTGCTGTTCATGTTCGTGGGACAATTGCTCCACTCTCGGCGGTCGCACCCTTGCGGTGATGCTCAGACAGTCAAAAGGTAAGTGCAGGCAGCTTGGTTCAGGATGGTTGGGCCAGTTGCAGGCATGCATGCTGGACACCAATGGTTAATGCACCATTTTATAGGTAAAGATACCTTACCTCCTGCTGGGTAGACTCACAACATATCTTTTGTTGGCAGAGAACAAGAGAATAAATTAAAATGGAACGTGTCTCTTAGTATGCATACACACATGTACATACATCTCCAGTGACTCATGATTTATCAGGACCTTGAAAAAAATAAATTGTTTTCCCCATGTGGTAATAATGGTAATTTGATCATACTGTCACTCAAGTGCCTTCAGTTGGGTACGGGCTAACATAGGGTTCGCACAGACAACATACACAATTTCATTAACCTCAGGTCAGTTGTGTCTTCAGCTGTAGTTACCTGCAAGCCTATTCAAACTGAAGATGACAAGTCTGTGACCAGGCTTGGAGCAAATGGATAAAACCTCATCAGCAAAACATAGCTTGTTTATGGAATGCAACACCAGGATCAATACACATTTCTAAGCTTGGCTTGTTGAAATTAGTGTACACTTCTTGTTCTATGATTTAATTGGAATTATTGTTACAATCACTGTTGTGTTGGATATTGATCTCTTATTTATACTGTTTATAGTATACAGACACAGGCATGAACACAAACAGATAGATATAGATGTAGGTAGATGGTTTAACACTAAATGGTGTGGATTTGTCTACATACTAAGCAGATTGTTCCTTGGTTTATGTCCGATATTGGGCTAGATCCAGTTTTTGTCTCAAGCAGAGTACATTGCTTGAAAAGAATGAAAATAGTACAGTACAATAATCTTGTTAATTTCAGTGGATTGCAGGGGAGTAGAATCTTGATGATGCATCTGCACAACACAAGTAAACTGGCTGCCAACATTTGCTGTACAATGCTGCATGCAGAAATGTGGGGTAGACATGGGCCTATGTGGTTCTTTTCATGTTGGAATTATTTGTACGATGTCTGCAAATTCCACCAACATACTAGAAACTAATATTAATCTGTTCATGCATATTAAGAGAAATTTCATTTACTGCAGCTGGGCAAAATTGAGTTTAGTTGCTTCATTTTACTGCTTAGCCTCTAACACTTCATGGATTCAGTTCATCATCAGCCCATCAATATATAACTAGAATGGAGAAACAGAGTTGGGTGTCATCCGCATATTGGTAGCAATGAATCTCAAAATTCCAATCAATTGATGTGAACTGTTTCATGTTCATGTTAAATATCATTGGAGTCAAATCAGGAACCTGACAGCTACCACAACCAACGACAAGTATGTTGAACAGAGGTTTCTCAGAACTATATTCTGAATATGTACTTCAAAGAAAATCTAGAGCCACTGCAAAACAGTACTTTTAAATCTCACATCAGAGAAACAGCCTCAAAGGTTATCATGGTCAAGAAGAACCAACAGACACACTCCCTGTGGCCAGTTCATAGCCTGGTTCATCATCCATTAAATTCATCAATGCAGTGCTCCATAACTAGGCCCTGCGCCATCTTCATTGAGCTATGTTCTCTGTAATTCAGGCCAGGTCATTGTAGCCACCAACATCTAGTCCTGGATGGTTTTCTTTTCCCCATTCATTGACCTATCATTAAGCAACAACATTTTCAATCCCCAGAGATTCACCATGGCTATGTAGCAGATACATGTCTAGATACAAGTGTGATAGGTAATAGAATAAATTTGGGAAAGAAAAGGAGAAAAAGGGTATGGGTTGTTAATTGTGAAATTCTACCATAGCATCAACATTTCTTGTATTTTGGGAATACAGAATGTGAAGATGAATCAAAGTTTTCAAGAGACCCCTGCCTTCTGTCCCTTGAAACTCCACCCCCTTTCTAAAGCTTGCAGATAGTGGTTTCACAGATCAATCTTCATGAGAACAATAGCCTACCAAAATATTTTCAGTTTTACCCTGACATGCATGGGCTTTCAGGTGTCACAGTGACTGGTGGGGAAAAGGACAGCACCAACATTGCTGAGCCAAAAGTTTGTTCATGAACAATCAGAGAAGGAAATAAAATGTTAATTCCCCTAGGAACTGAAATGTAGATAAAAGTTCCATTTACAGATTCCAATTAATTCTTGCCTAGAGATGTTCAATAGGGACTGAACATAATGAGCCTAATGCCTTCTGTTAACACAAAATGTCCAAAAAACAATAATAACAAATATGTCCCACTCCAACAATCAATTCTCAGAGGCAACAACCCATGAATTTTAAGTTATATAATTCTGGACAGTGCTTGACTAAACTGACTTTGTGTTACCTTGATGATTTCCCCCCTGAAAAGCCACTTTTGAGCTTCAGAGTATGGGTGAAACCTGAAAGAGCACTTTATGCCAAGAGCCGGGTTTACCTGATTGGGCGGCATATAAATTTGAATATAAATAAATAAATAAAAGTGAGGGAGGGAGTCTATTGTTTTGTCATAGGAGATGTTCTTAAGATACTATCCAATGGAACCCACAAATGCAATCCCCATTATGGTTCTGCCCTAAATATTTTGCATGCCAACAACTGTGAGAATGAACGTATAATGATAAATAGCCAAGGAGATACTTTGCCCACATTCCCTAATCTCAGATCTTAAAAAAATCAAAAGCACCCAAGCTACTGTTATAAAATTATAAAATCTTATTGAAGGGAGTGGGGGCGGCAGCGGAATGTTGTTTGTTAATCTTAAACAAAGACTGTCTGTTGCTAGGGATTTGACAAAATCTCACTGTACTTCTTATTCCCCTTGAGACAGTATGTTGAAAGTTCATTAATCTCTGTGAGATTTCTCACCTCCAGCAAAAAAATAAAAATAAAAAAACACACAAGTCAACCAGCTCTTTATCTTTCTTGAGACTTGTGGAGGGTCACTTTTCAAAATGCCTTAGAAATGTATTTCTCTAACAAGCACAAAAAGATTGGTCAATATGACACAAACGAGCCATTCAATGCTTTTGTTTTTTAAGACCATGCAATAAGTCGACAAGTATTGGATTTCCTCCTTTTTTTGTTACTTGGACAAAAATATTTTTACAAATGTGGAAATGCTAGTTGAGACAAATAGAAAAATATCAGAGAACCTCTCAGGCAAAAGGAAAGGTTTTTCTGTTTCTCATTCTTGACATACAAGAATCTACTATAGTAAACTTACATGCTCTGGATCAAAGGTCAGCAAACTTGGCTCTCCAGGTGTTCTTGGACTTCAATTCCCAAAAGCCCATGTTAGTATACCTACTGATCGGGGCTTCTGGGAATTGAAGTCCAGGAACATCTGGAGAGCCAAGTTTGCTGACCCCTGATCTTGAACAAGAAGAAGCTTGTTGATGCTATATCTGTACTCGGAGGCGTAGGCCATGTACTCCAACTTTGCCATCATAATTTTCTTATGTTGACAGGATGTTTTGTAGTATAAGTGTATCTACCTGTATGTCCAGCTGAATATGAATATGGTTATATACTGTTTTAGGCAATTGGGAGTTCTAATTCAACCCGGTTGCATTCCTAAACCTTCACTTTAGAAGTACTGACAGAAGCTGAGTACTTCTAAAAGACTCTTCCTTTCCTAAAACTCAAAGAAATTACTGCCATTCCACCCAGACAATTTTTATTTGTGTTATCACAAGGGAATAACACAAAAATATTGTAATAACATTTTAAAATATAAAATAAAATTAAAAACATTAAACGAGTATACATATGAAATAAACAATGTATGATAAATTATAAATGAATTATACATGAAAAGAAACAAATTAAATAATTTTGGACCAAAATCTTGCAATATCACTCTCTTTCACAATTCACATATTACTCATAATATGGTGGTAGGTGTAAATTATTTCTTGTGTTCAAAGAGGTGGAATAGGAATATCCAATTATCCATTTTGAAGATCTCCCTGTCAAGTTCTTCAATGCAAGTTGCAGAATATTATGAGCATTTACCTGTATATAGATGTTGCATGGTTTAGTTTTCTGTACATTCATTTCTTGTTACTACTTGTTGTGTTCTAAAGCCTGTGCCTTTAAACAATGTACCTATCCATGTGTATCCAATGTAACCTTTTCTATGTGTAACATTGTAACCTCCAGCTGCATCACTGTAACCTTAATAGGACGCGAGCTAGTGACCACTAGGTGGCAATAGCGAGCGTCCAAGCTCATTGGTCCAAGACTCACCTAGAACAACAGCGCGAGAAGATTCCTGCCACTACCCTCACCTGGACAAGAAGGGCGTGACCTGCAATGACGTCACGCAGCCTGTAGCCAATAGGCTATCAAGGAGCCACATTCAAATGTATAGCCACTGTATATATTGAGCGTTCGTCCGCCATTACCTCATGTTCCCTCTGACCAGCATGTAATAAAGTTGTGTTAAGCCAGCTCTTCGGCTGTCCTGGTGTCTTTGGTCCCATACACTAAATTGGCGACGAAGGTGGGATCATGGCTGCCCACGGGACCAAGACATACGCCGGTTTCGACATCAAGAAACCGCAAGATTGGGAACTCTTCGAAATGGACTTCCAAGGCGCGCTGGTGGAGTTCGAGGTGACGGACGAGGCGAAGAAGAGAGCCATCCTCACCAGAATGCTCGGGCATGACGGCAAGAGGGTATTGATTGACCTCATCGCACCCAAAAAGGCGGCTGAATTCAAGGCAGAAGAGCTACTGATGGTGTTGCGAGACCATTTTCGGCCCTCGGTGGCAATGTTTCCCGCTCGGAGCGCGTTTTGGAGGCGAGTCCAAGCGCCTGGTGAGTCGGTCGCCGCTTTCGTAGCGGCCATGCGTCTGGCTGCCGGCCCATGCAAATGGGAGAATTTGGAAGTCACCCTCAGGGACTGCGTGCTATGCGGCCTGAGGGACGCCGAGATTCAGCGCACGCTAATGAATCAGGAGCCGCCCCCCATGTTGCAGGAGGTCCTGAAAGCGGCACAGGCCGCGGAAGCCATGAAGGCCGGGGTGCAAGAGCTCCAGGACTGGCGGCCGAAGGCTGACAAAGCAGAGAGTTCGGTGCACGCAGCCCGGCGAATTTCGAAATCGTCCGCCGAAAGCAGCGACGCCGAGGACGTCCGGAGGGTCCGGAAGGAGGGCCGGCGTTGCGACGGCTGCGGGGCGGCTCACGACCGTGCCAGGTGCCCGTTCGGAAAGGCCGTGTGCCACAACTGCGGGCGACGCGGGCACATAGCCAAAGTCTGCAGACAACGGCGCAAGGACCGGAGGAGCTCCCCCGACCGCCCAGCGAGGGACCGGAGGAGCTCGCCTGACCGCCCAGCGAGGCCAGACCGCTCGACGAGACTAAAGGATGGCGCCCGGCCCACGAGAAAGCAGGACGGCGTGGGCCGCATCTCCGATGACAGCGACGGCGACGCCCCGGTTTTCAGCGTGTCCATGGGACACCCCCGTTACTTTGTTGAGGTACTGGTGCAAGGGGCCCCTGTTAGGATGGAGATTGACTCTGGCTCCTCTTACTCAATCATTTCCCAGAGGAAGTTTTTGAGAATTGCCCCCCGCGTACGGCCCAAGCTCAAAGCGTTGAGGTCCACGCTTCGGGACGTGCAAGGGAACAGTATCCCGGTGTTGGGGGTTGGGAATTTCCAGGTTCAGTACAAGCGGCACGCCGCGGAACTCCCCCTAGTCGTTCTTAAGGGAGGTAATTGCAGCCTCCTCGGGACTCAATGGTTTCAGCCCCTGGGTCTGTTCATTGGGGGGGGGTGCACGCCGTTGGGTCTGACCCGATACAGGAGGTGTGCGACGCGCACACCGAAGTCTTCAAGAAGGGACTTGGGAAATTCAATGGACCCCCAGTAGCGTTCGACCTGGACCCGGAGGTCCGCCCAATCAGACTCAAACCGCGCCGGGTGCCTTTTGCACTCAAGGACAAAATAGAGGCGGAACTGGACAAATTAGTGGGCCAGGGGATTCTTGTTCCTGTTGATTCCGCGGAGTGGGAAACTCCAATTGTCACAGCATTGAAGGCCAATGGGGAGGTTCGCATTTGCGCCGATTATAAGTGCACCATTAATAAGGCAATCCGCCCTAATGCGTACCCGGTGCCGGTGGTCAGCCATTTGCTAGCCAGGTTACATGGGGGAAAGTGTTTCGCTAAGCTCGACCTGGCACAGGCCTATCAGCAACTCATGGTAACCCCTGCCGCAGCTGCTGCACAGACCATAATCACGCATAAGGGGGCGTTCCAGGTGACGCGCCTCCAATTCGGCGTGAACTCGGCGCCTGGAATTTTCCAGTCGCTCGTGGAACGCCTCCTCAAAGGGCTGGACGGCGTTTTACCAAATTTTGATGACGTACTGATAACGGGGGGGAGTGAGGTTGAGTTGGCTGAAAGGCTAAACAAGGTCCTGGCGGCGTTCGAACGGGCGGGGTTGAGGTTGCGAAAAGACAAATGCGTCTTCTTCGCGAAGGAGGTTGAGTTCTTAGGGTTCCGAGTAACACCCGAGGGGATCAAACCGTCCAAATCCAAGGTGGCCGCCATCAAGAAAGCCCCTCGCCCCACATCCAAGCCCGAGTTGCAGTCGTTCCTAGGGCTCTTAAATTTCTACCACTCCTTCCTTCCACGGAAGGCTGCGGTGGCTGAGCCGCTTCACAAGTTGCTCAAGAAAGATGCGGCATGGATGTGGGGCGATGACCAGGAGAGGGCATTCACGGAACTGAAACAACTCCTGGCGTCTGACGCCATTCTGACCCATTTCGACCTCAAACGGCCGGTGGTACTGATCTGTGATGCATCCCCGGTGGGGGTGGGGGCAGTGTTATGCCACGTGTTGGAAAATGGGAGGGAGGCCCCAATAGCGTTTTACTCCAGGTCCCTGTCCCAAGCGGAGAGAAATTACGCCCAGACAGACAGGGAGGCGCTGGCGATAGTCGCCGGGACCAAAAAATTTCACGATTTTTTGTATGGCCGCCCCTTCACCATCGTGACTGGCCACAAGCCCCTACTAGGCATTTTTACCGCAGATAAGCCCACGCCACAGATCCTGTCCCCGAGAATGCTTAGGTGGGCCATTTTTCTCAACGCCTACCAGCACGCGTTGGTGTACCGGCCCGGGAAAGAGATCAGCCATGTGGACGCTCTATCGAGGTCCCCCCTCCCCCTGACGCCCAGCCAGGTGAGCAAGGGGGAGCGAGACCATCAGGTTCTCATGATAGAGGTGCTGGATTCGCCCCCCGTAGTGCCCGCCGACATTGCCACAGCGACAAGGAAGGACAAGACGTTGGCGGCGGTTTGCTCCTGGGTACAGAAAGGGTGGAGGAATTCGCCCCATTTTTTAGGAAGAAGCTGGAACTGTCCCTAGAGAGGGGGTGCCTCTTGTGGGGGCAGCGGGTGGTGATCCCTACATCCCTTCGACCGCGGGTGCTTAAACTGCTGCACGTCAGCCACTCTGGAATTGTGCGCTCCAAAGCGCTGGCCCGGAGTTACTTCTGGTGGCCCCAGTTAGACGCCGACATCGACCACATGGTCGGCACTTGCGAGAGCTGCCAATGCTCCAGCCCGGAGGAGGCCCGCCTTCCCCATAGGGAATGGGACGCGGCTAAGGGGCCGTGGTCCCGGGTGCACATAGATTTCGCGGGCCCGTTCCGAGGAACCCTGTTTCTCCTTGTGGTGGACGCTTTCTCCAAGTGGTTGGAGGTCATCCCAGTCACGAGCACCTCCTCGGCCGCGACAATTAAGCATTTGCGGAGGATTTTTTCCACGTTCGGCATACCCGACACTCTAATTAGCGATAACGCCAGCTGCTTCACGTCCGCTGAGTTCAGGGCATTCACAGAGATCAACGCCATACGGCATATCACCTCCACCCCTTTCCATCCGGCCACCAATGGCCAAGTGGAGCGCCTCGTACGCACCACGAAGGACGCGCTGCGGCGCATGGGCCCCGGGGACCTCAACCTGCAAGTGTGTCAGTTTCTGCTAGGGTACAGGGTGACCCCGCTAGCGTCAGGCTACTCTCCTGCGGAGCTTTTAATGCGCAGGAAGCTAACCACCATACTCACTAGACTAGATCCCACGAGAGTTGAGGACAAGGGGAGGAACATAGGGTTAGAAGCCACCAAGAGTTTCAGCGTGGGTGCCCCGGTACATTGCAGGAACTACGCCAGCGCGGGGCCAGCCTGGGTGCCGGGGGTGGTTGTGGAACAGACCGGTCCCGTATCGTACCGCGTAGAGACCAACACAGGTCTACTGTGGTGGCGGCACGCGGACCAGCTCCGGAGCCGTGTCCCAGGAAATCAGGGCGCCGGAAACACGGATACAAATTCAGCGTTGGGGTTCTCCCCCACCCGTTTAGCCCAAGGGGGAGGAGAGGGGGGTCGAGAGTCCCCACCAAGGGGGGAGGAGAAGGAATTTGTCCTCGTAGATATCCCGTGGGATCCCCCAACAGAGTTTGATTTTGATTTTCAGAACCGGGGAGGGGGGTTCGGAGTGGTCCCCCACCCATCCAAGCGAGAAGAGGGGTTTTACGTTAGCCCCTGGTGCCCCCGGTTCAACCACAACGGAATCTACCCTTTCCCCTAAAGCTGCAAAACCGCAGCAAGCCTCTAACAAGTCTCCCTCTCCCATTACAGGACAAGGGTCCAGGGAACAAGGAAGTGGGAGCGGCCCCCGGGTGGGCCAACCCACATCGCGGCCCAAACGCGAGTGCAATAAACCATCTTGGCTAAGAGACTTTGTCTCATCCTAGGGGGGAGGGGTGTTGTGTTCTGAAGCCTGTGCCTTTAAACAATGTACCTATCCATGTGTATCCAATGTAACCTTTTCTATGTGTAACATTGTAACCTCCAGCTGCATCACTGTAACCTTAATAGGACGCGAGCTAGTGACCACTAGGTGGCAATAGCGAGCGTCCAAGCTCATTGGTCCAAGACTCACCTAGAACAACAGCGCGGGAAGATTCCCGCCACTACCCTCACCTGGACAAGAAGGGCGTGACCTGCAATGACGTCACGCAGCCTGTAGCCAATAGGCTATCAAGGAGCCACATTCAAATGTATAGCTACTGTATATATTGAGCGTTCGTCCGCCATTACCTCATGTTCCCTCTGACCAGCATGTAATAAAGTTGTGTTAAGCCAGCTCTTCGGCTGTCCTGGTGTCTTTGGTCCCATACACTAAACTACTGCTGTTGAATATCCCCACTTCTCTAAACTATCCTTAGACCATCATGATCTATCAGAAAATCCTACACATCCATTCTGTGTTGTCCTGCTGCTCAACTGATTCCACTCATTTTGCTAGACTTTTTTTTTTTTTGAAGTGGTAGCCGTGTTACTCTATCTAAGAATATCAGAGAGTAAAACAACACAAAAGACAAAAAACATTGGGGCACGTTAAAGATTAACTCCTGTATTTCATGGATCAAGTCCACTTTGTCAGACATAAGAGATAAGTATTTCTAGCTTTCCATAGAACCCATATGAAAATGCCCTTTAAATGCATTTTTATCCCATGGAAGCTATTTATCTAGAAGCAACTGAGTTGGCTCCAGCTCATTAATTTGCTTCTCTTGAATCAGACCTACAGTTCAAAGGGTCATCCAAAAGCCTTGATTTACTGTTACTGCTACCACATTTATTTGAGTAGCAAACCAACTTTTCACTTTTCTGTTTCTCAAATGTAACTAAAGAGTTACCCTTTAAGCTACATTTTAAAATGGCATGTTACTGGACTGCAGTACCAGTGGCCGTCTCCTGCCATCCACCTGACTAGCACCCTGAGGCCCACAGCGGAGTGGTGACAACATGGTTTCCCTTCCCCAACACTGAACAAGGTGAAGAAACTGTAACATTGGTGCATCCATGTAGGAAGGATAAGAAATGTACCACTGGTAAGATTCTAGGTTAGAGAAGCTATTTCAACTGCTATTAAATGTTTCTTCAGATGCGTCAGGAGTTCTTTCCATTGCAGTTTTCACAACTTCCATCCCCTCATAAAACCTTTGTGCACCTCACCTCTGTGATGTCTCAAGTACCTGTCCATATGACAAGAAAATGACCCATCCCTTGAGACCATAATCTCATCGAGGAGGTACCCTTATGGTAGGATAAAGCTCAAGCCCTTCAGCAAAAATTGCAGGATGTGTTTGTGGGACATGTTGAAACACAGTGAAGAGGCAAAAGAAGTCATGCTACAAATGGTTGCCTTTCAAAGAGTGCTTGACAAGATTTACAAATCGAACTAGAAAGAAAATATGTGATGAATACTTGAAAAATGTATTGTTGGCAATTTTCTGAGTCTCACTATACTGAACATTTCTGATACGTTCCCTGTAGTAGGGAGATTTCTTACCTTTCAGTAAAAGCAAGAGCCTGGTCAAATTTTCTTTTTCAATAATTAGTTAATGATCGATCCACATTTATGGCATCATTTGCAGCAGACGCAGGCAGGTTTACACATGTGCAGGCACATTTTACATCTGTCATAAATGTGTCTGCTTCTGGTAGTGGCAAGAGGGGCAGCAGGCCACATGAAATGGTACCACAGGCCAGGTTCGGGGCATGGGCCATAGGCTGGCCACCCCTGCTGTAAAGGAATCACAATGATCGTGCACAAAATGGTATTTCTTTTGCTGTGACTGGGCAAACCCTATGCAGGAAAGTTACCATATTGTGGAATGAATGTGTGAAGCTTTGCATTCCTTTCATGGGGGGGGGGGAATCTACAAGATTTCTCAGTAATCTTACAAGATTTCCTGTGAGATTTCCCAAGGAGCAGGAAAAATGCTTTTAGCTATCATGCCCTTTATTCACCATTGTAGGGTATCACGTAGGGTATCATTGTAGGATATCACGCCTTCAGCACTGATATTTAAATATGTCTTTTTGTCTTGGGTTGAGAATGCTTTTATTATTCTGGAATAAAAAAACAAAAAGGTTGTCAGCCTAAGAAGGGTACAGAGAAAGAAGGGAACGTGGATTAACCTAGGACTGTATAAAAACAAGACTTCAGCTGGCAGTTACCCTAGCAACAGGCCAGTATGAACAGTATTTATACTTAGGCCATGTCGAAAGGAAATGAAGAAATGAGCTGTGTTGTGGGAAGAACTGTCTTACATCCTGAAGGAAGGGTGCTACGGCTGATCCAAATATTGATATTGTTACATTTTCTGGCACATTCTTTTGTTCTGGAGAGGATAAGAAAGTTTTGAGAAAATATAATAGAAAAAAGAGATGGTATCTCCCTCATAGGGATGTGAATCTCACTGTCTCTATGCACATGAAGAAACCGAGACAAAATCTTTCTTTTCTCCTCATTGTGATATTTCTCTGTGAGGGGATTTGTTTTTCTGAGGAATCTTGTCTGAAATCTTACTTTCTTGGTTGTTTTGTGGCCATTTCTTCCTTCAGGATTTGTAAAGATTATTACAATTTTCCTTCACAACATTCCTACGGAAAGGAATTGAGCTGCATAAGATGTAGCAGTTTCTTGTGTGAAAAGTGAGAAAATGAAGGTTAAAGGGGTTCCTGTGTTCATCAGAAGCCAAGAAATCTCACTGGCATAGACATTTTGGTCAGCCTTAGAACATTGCTATGAATGTTAAATTTTAGAGTACTTGCCATACCCCTACTTCCTCTTTCTTTTTCTTCCACATCCAAATCCAAATATTGGTGATCATCATGGCGATTAGCAATGAAGACTGCCCTGAGAATATAATGCAGTGGCCTTTCATTTGTCTTCCGCACCTCAGCATTACATCCAGTTCTGCAAGTCATTTTCTGGTCCTGAGCCCTTTTGGCACGCAAAGTCCTCATCAGCCCCAGGCCAATATTGATGAAGCTCCTGACCTCCATCAATATGGATTCAAGTGGGATTTAATCCACTTCAGGACCATCACCCTTCCCTGTGGACTTCAACACCCAAGCCATTAGTCCCTCAGGGTTGTCAGATTACTTAACCGCTGCCTGACACTCGGCATTGAGACATACCATATTTTCCGGCGTATAAGGCGACTGGGTGTATAAGACGACCCCAAACCTTTCTACTCCTCTTCCAACGGCAGCGTCTTCAGAGCCTCCTGGGCTGGGGATGGCTCCCTTTATCTCCCCGCCGGTGGAGGGGGCGGGGAGAGCACGGCTGCAGTGGATTGTTTTCCCCACCGCTCAGCTGGTCCTCCTCCTCCTCCTCACCACCACCCCCAGCCAGGGGGTGAGGAGGAGGAGCAGGACCAGCTGAGCGGCGGGGAAAGTCATCCACCGCCACCACCACGAGGCTGGGGGTGGTGGTCTCCGGGTGGCCCCTGGCTCCAGAGGCCTCACGGCAGTGGCGGTGGTTGGCTTTCCCCGCCATTCAGCTGGTCCTCCTCCTCACCCCCCTGGCTGGGGGTGGTGGTCTCTGGGCTGCCCCTGGCTCCGGAGTACCCGGCATATAAGACGACCCCCAACTTTGGCATAGATTTTTCGGGGTTAAAAAGTTATCTTAAATGCCAGAAAATATGGTACTTTTACCAAAACTAATTACAGTCACAAGATGAACTCTATTTCAATACTAGTGTAGGGTATCTTCCACTGCCCCTGAGAATATCAGGATACCTTAGGATTTGGGTATAGAGGGTGGAAACAGCTTCCTCGCCAGCTCCCTCCCTGCCCTGCCTGGTGGGGGGTTGGAGCACAGCTGACAAGCATTGCGCGGTGGGACTTGAAAAGCCACGCCGCCAACATCGCTGGAGCCATGGTTCCTCGCCGGCTCCCTCCCTGCCCTGCCCGGTGGGGGGGGGGGTTGGAGCACATCTGACAAGCATTGCACAGTGGGACTTGAAAAGCCGCGCCGCCAACATCGCTGGAGCCACAGTTCCTCGCCGGCTCCCTCCCTGCCCTGCCCGGTGTGGGGGGGTTGGAGCACAGCTGACAAGCATTGCGCGGTGGGACTTGAAAAGCCGCGCCGCCAACATCGCTGGAGCCACGGTTCCTTGCCGGCTCCCTCCCTGCCCTGCCCGGTGGGGGGGGGGTTGGAGCACAGTTGACAAGCATTGTGCGGTGGGACTTGAAAAACCGCACCGCCAACATCGCTGGAGCCACGGTTCCTCGCCGTCTCCCTCCCTTGCCCTGCCCGGTGGGGATGGGGGTTGGAGCATAGCTGACCAGCATTGCATAGTGGGACTTTGGGGGGATGTTGCTATTGGAGTGGCCGGTGTCGGTGTGCTCTTGGCCTCATTTGCCTTGGGACCGGATCGTCCTCTTCTTTGGCTTTATTAGGGACGTATGAGCTATGGGGCTATGTTTTGGGGACATTAGTGTTGAGGGATCGTGTTTATGTATTAGATGCGGTAATGTTGTATTGTTAACATTGTAGAAATTGCCATTTTGTGGAGAATTCTAGTGTAATTTATTTGTATTTTTCTATACCTGTATTGTACTTACTGTTGGCTTTGTTTATATTTTGACTGTATATTGTGTTTTTGATTATGTTGTAATGCCGCCCAGAGTCGGCCATGTGCTGAGAGAGGCGGGGTACAAATTAAAATTATTATTATTATTATTATTATTATTATTATTATTCATTCATTCATTTTGCCTCTCTTAGGTCTACTGCCTGAGGTGGCCACCTCACTCTTCCATATGGTATGACCAACTGAGAGATACATTCTGACTATCTCTAAATTACAGAGTTCCTTCTTCCTTCAACTTCTTCTTCTGCATATCACCACCATAAGTATCATCTTATTACTTTGCTCCACAAGGAGTATGTCATCTAAGAAACATTTCCATTTTTCCTGTTATATCCAGCTTTTCAATTTCCAACTTGTCTTCTTCGTGAATTTGTGAGTTTCAGGTCAACCTTGAAAATGATACCCTCCATCAGGATTTGAGACATTCCCAAGTTAGAGTCTAGCACATTTAAATTTCTTCTAGCTCATTGAAAGACAACTTGAAGATGCTGAGGTGCTTGTTTATTATGATTACAAAGTGGCATTGATACCACACTCCTTTCTTTCTTATCATTTGTGAAAAATATAATTTATACTCACAGGTCTGTTTTAATCCACCTACATCAATCTTCAGAAAATTAAGTCAAGATATTTCTTCTTTGAAAAAAAAATCCACACACTGTTCTCTTAATAATACCTGGCAGTTAGATTAACATTTTGCTCTTAGTAATGGGTAAATAAATTTTTTAAAAGGGGAATAGAAGTTCAATATAAAGGTTGACCTTCACATTTGCCTCTAAATGTTTTAAATTGTTTCCATCATCAAACCATCAGGAGAGAACAGCAAAGTAGATGAATTTAAAATAAAATAATAAAGCAAAATTCAAATTACATGTTCATTGGCATTAAAGGCAGATTGAAAATTAAATTGGCTTCAGCAATGAGTGGAAAAATTAATGAGGAAACATGTGGTATTATTGCAGCTATTTGGCTGTGGAATCAGAATTTCCAGAATCTTTTTATTAGTGTTTACGCTTCCTTGAAATGTCACAACTCATTGGTTTCTAAGGATTAGCGATTAACAGTGTTCAAATTGGATTAGAATTGGTAGTGAGATTTCACACCCAGGCATTAGTGCCTGTTTAATAGAGTTCATGATTCACAGGCCCTGATCCATAAAAGAAATGAGTGCTTCAGTGGATCCTTAGCTGAATCCCAGTGTTGTGGATCGTGCCCACATCTCCTCTTTCCAGGAGAATGCTGGAGAATTTACTTGAAGGGCCGCCAGACCACAATCCCCTATTTGAATATGCCCTGCATTTAAAGGTCTATCTACTCAATGACTGAAGTGCATAAAAATAAAGATAAGAAAAAAAGATCAGGCTGATGAAGTTGACTATATGCAGTGAGAATCTGGATGGCAACCTCAGCAGGCACATAGGTAATGGGTCATAGACTTTGCTCTTTAGGTGAAAGGCATTTTGTCTATAAATTCTCTCCTGGCTGGATAGATTACTGGTTTAGGTATCTGGCTGCAGAGCTAGAGAGCCTCCCAGGAGTAGATCTAGTCTAGGTGGGCATGGGCAAGCTGCACAGTCCCATAGCACCTCAAAAGAAGGAAATGGTAAACTGCTTCTGAGTATTCACTATGAACAAATTCTGAAAAGGGTCACCACTCACCATAATGTGTTGTCATGATCCTCCTCCTCTTCCTTCTTCAACAGATACAATTTTAACCAAAAACTTCAGTATCCATTATATATCCTGTTGCCAACACTGCTGGTGTTATTTCGAAATCCTGTAGCATTGTTCCTTAATGCCCCTTGATATAGGGACCATTAAAGTGGGTTTCATCAACAAAAACAATAGCATCCGCAACAATATATTTGGTATTGTAACCAAGAGCTCAGATCATGCAGTTCACTGAAGAGAGGTCTGTAAGAGAATGCATGTTGCATAGGTGAATGTGAACACTATATGGTAACAAAAGTTCGCAATGGTGTTCCCGGTGGTAATGTATGGTTGTGAGAGCTGGACCATAAGGAAAGTGGAGTGTAGAAGAATAGATGCCTTTGAAGTGTGGTGTTGGAGGAGAGTCTTGAGAGTATCAGGGACAGCGAGGAGAACAAATAGGTTGATCTTAGAAGAAATCAACCCTGACTGCTCATTAGAAGGTCAAATAGTAAAGATGAAGCTAAAATACTTTTGACATCAAATAAGAAGAGAGGATTCACTTGAGAAAGCCTTGATGCTGGGAAGGGTGGAGGGCAAAAGAAGAAGGGGCGGCAGGAAAATGAGATGGCTATATGGTATTGTGGATGCAATGGGCATAGAGATGGGTGGGTTGAGGAAGATGGTGGAGCATTGAGGTGCCTGGCGTGCAATGGTCCATAGGGTTGCAGGGGGTCGGAATCAACTGTGTTACTGAAAAACAACAAAATATGTAGATTGGACATGAAACAGGTCATGGCTTGCAGTCTTTGCTAAGTATGTAACTAACTGCTGATTTCATTTTATTGCAGAGTTAGGTGGGGAAAGTTCAGAAGATCTTCCAGAGAATACTTTTAATAATAATCAATGAACAGAGATACCCAATGGAGACTACAGCAGTTTAGTTAATTTATTAGCAACCCAGCTTGTTAACTGTACATCAGAAAGCTTGGCAGAATTTCTAAGAAGCCATTTGAAAGGCAAATCCTCCTTTGCTCTGTTCTCTCCCAGATCATCCAGAATTTAGATTTTTTGGCTATTCATGTCACTCCCTGCTTCCCATATCTCTCAAACAATGTCAGCTCAAATCCCTCCCATCTTTCCCATGGCTGCCATAATCACAAGTATTCCACCACATCTCAGCCTGTCACTGGTACTAAAATACTTAGCAAAAAAGGCTGCCCACAAAGTTGGCTGGTGAGTAGGCAGGTGGTTATGGAAGGTTTGAAAGCCTGAAAGTTAATTGTTGTTTGAAGAGGAAATAGAATTGCTGGCATCCAGGGGGAACATGATGATGTATGTAACAACAAACTGCCTACCATCCTAGCCTGCAAACACATGCTCAACTTCTTCCCCATGCCAAAGACTAGGCTGTCTTTCTTACACAATGGACAGCTGACATCTGTACACTCACACGTCTGCAGTAAGAGATAAGAACTTCCATTCTGCAGTTCTAGTTCCTCTGGGTATTTAAAGTGTCAGGCAGTGCTAAAGTTTGCCATCAAATCCCCTTCGTTCTGTCAATTTAGATATCTGAATATTGGCTAACCTCATGATCAGCCATGAAGATTCTCCTGGGAAGAATATAATGCAGTGGCCTTTCATTTGCCTTTCGAATCACAGCATGACACCCATTCAACTGATCCAGTTCCACAAGTCAATTTCTGATCTTGAGTCCTTTTGGCACACAAAGTCCTCCTCAGCCCCAGACCAGTACTGATGAAGCTGCTACCCTCCATCAAGATGGATTCAAGTGAGATTTAATCCACTTGGGGACCATCACCCTTCCTGTGGACTTTGCCACCCAAGGCCATTAGTTCTAAGGGTTGTACTTAACTGCTGCCTGATGATCGGTGTTGAGTTGCTGGCAGTAGGTTCCACTCTATTACCATAGCAGGATAAAATGGCCAGGCCGGGATAATCTGACCAAACTGCTACTGATGGCAGAAACGACGAAGCTGAGACTGTAGTACAGTCAGCCCTCACATAACAATGTGTTTGGATAGTATCATTTCTGCTTAACGCATTGTTATGCACCATGTGTTCCCCCACATAACAACATTTTTAGTGTCATTGTCCAGACAACAACGCTAAAATAACCTGTCAATATCCAGGCAAAAATGTTGTTATGCAGGAAATTCCATAGACACCTACATAACAAAAATCGCTTAGCAATGCTACTTGGAGAACCAAGTAACTTCGTTATGTGAGGGTCTACTGTATTTAGGGCACATCATGAAGAAACAAGATTCACTGGAAAAGACAATAATGCTGGGAAGGGTGGAAGGCAGAAGGAAAAGAGAAAGACCAAACATGAGGATTGACTTAATAAGACAGGAATTCCCAACCTGTGGCCTGTGGGCTGGATGCAGCCCACAACACAATTGCATGTGGCTCCCCACCACCTCCACCACACTGGGAAGTGCCACGTGGTGGAGGAAGGGCAAAATGGACGTCCAGCCCCTGAAGCTGTCTGAGGGAGCGTGATCTGTCCCCCGGCTTTAAAAGGTTGAGAACTCCTGCCATAAGAGAAACTACAGCCTTAAATTTACAAGAGCTGAGCAGGGCTGTTTTGGACAGGACAGTTTGGAGATCACTTGTTTATAGGGTCACCACCACCACCACCAACAACAACAACGTTTCAGAATTCTTTCAGTCTAATTTCCCCCTGGTGTTAGTAGCTAGTCCCATGGGAGGCACAACACGGTTGCATGAGTTCATGTGCTGTATTTTGTACCAGCAAAAAAGAGAGAAAATATATAGGTATTGAAATAAACTAAGTCAACTTTTTACCAGATTAGATCTTCAGCAAGCTGTGTGGCAACGTGGCAAGGATGTGAAGGTTTCGCCGCATCCTTCCCACCTGTGTGATATGTAAACCATCCTCTGCCCCAAGCATAAAAAAGAACAGCTTGTTGAAGTATCCCCCTGTTTCTGAGTCAGAATCCTGGCTGGTCTTCAAGGAAGAAGTCATCAGGACCAGTGTTCCCTAACCTTTGGCTTTTGGACTTCAATTCCCAGAAGCCTAAGTCAATTCCCCAAAGCACTGATCAGCCAAGGTACTGACTGTAATTTCTGGGAATTGAAATCCAAAACCCAAAGGTTGGGGGACTTTGATCAAGACAACTCTTGGGTCTAGAAAACCCTTTAGAAAATGTTGACTAGATCCTCAACATTTCAAAATCACCATGTAAGAACATCCTTTCACTTTGTGACTCTAGAAGCTTATATACTTGCAGCCAAGGAGCAGATAATCGGCATCAGTTGGAGGATAATTAATATTGACTTTGCTTCCATGCAGGAGATCAAAGCCTGACCATCACATGACCTAAGTACAAGGGGATACTTGTCAGGAACAGAGAGTAACATGCAATTCACTTCCTTGTTGATAAAACAAGGTTGGGACACCTTGCAATGTGATTTGTTGACGTTTGTGTTCTTTACCCTTGGTTGTGGAGATATTTTCTACTGCTGGCGGTGGGAAGCTAGACCATTTACACTGCTCTGAAATATTTAGAGGAAGGTTTTCAATAGGAAATTTAACAGTGGATAAAGAATGTATTTCATTCACAAGGTTTATAGATGAGGGGAACTCTTTAAGGAATTCTTTCAATCCTCCTTTGCTTTTAGGATTGCCCAGAAAATTCCTCAGCCAAACTCTACAGCTGCTGTCTCTGTTTAATTAGATAAATTGATCCCTCTAATTGCTTAGACTGACTTATCTTGAGGAGTCACATGGAAATGTTAGAAAAGAAGAGAAACTGTTAAACAAACAGAACAGATAAACAACATGAAATATGAATGTCTCCCTCTGAGCAGTAATTCCTGGACAAAAAAAAATTTATATCAAGGAAACCTTAGAGATGTTTCAAAAATGGTCTCGACTGTTTTTATGTGAACATGCTTGCTGTATACACTTGTATGATGAACAGCAATACAATGTGCAAACAACTTTCATTCATCAAGGTATCAGCATAGACTTGTGAACTAACATGGAAATATAAATCAAAGTGCTTTCAGTGGGGATTCATCCATGAATAATTAAATTCATGCAGGATTGCAGTGTAATGTTTCTTGTGTAAATAACTACTTGTTCTCAAATGCAGTCTTACGTTAACAAGGGGCCTAAATACTAAAACAACGGTACCCCCAACCTATATACAACTTGTATGCTGAGTGAATTATGCAAATGTTTTCCTGTGAAACAGATGCTTGTTTATTCTATGGGCCTGTTTTGGCAAATCTTGGCACACAGGGTATTCTTGGACTTCAATTCCCTGCACATATGTAGTAAACTCATTCATGTGGATTCACAGAGACTTGGGCTTCTGGGAACTGAAGTCCAAGAACACCTGGAGTGCCAAGGTTCACCATCACTGCTATAGGCCCACCAGATAAGACATTCTGCAGTTTTGAATCCTGTATCCTCTGGAATAGCCCAAACATTTTTTTCAAACTAAACTTTCACACATATATGGTTTAGAACAGGGGTTCCCAAACTTTTCAAGCTGGGGGCTGGGTCACACTCTCTCAGTCAGCTTTGAGGGCTGGACAGACATTTTTTCCTGCTTGCATGATGGAGGGTGGCTATTTTGTCTCAACAGCTTCAAAGGGGTGGCCATTTTGTTTCTCAAATGCCCTTGGAGCGGTGGGGGACAACATGAAATGGTGCTGTGGTCCACATCCAGCCCGCAAACGAGCCTTACGTTGGGAACCTCTGATCTAGAATCTTGACATTTTAAAAAGGAGAGAAAGAAGAAAACAATTTCTTGGAATTGATCATGGGGGAGAATCCTTGGACATAATTGTCTATAGAGATTCTCATGTCTCTGTCTCCAAGATGCTTATAGCTTTATCTTGTTTAAATTTCAATGCAGCCATCAGCTTAACAACATAAGTAGAGGCTGATGCGTAACATTTTAAAACACGATTTGACAATAAAGCAGCCACTGAATGCTAGAGCAGCAGAAAGAGACAATATGCCCAAATACAAACAACCATCAACAATAATTTAACTGCAGCAATTAATTGTAGCCCAATTCAACACCCGGATGAAATAGAATGTCATTCAGATAATTAAAAGATCCGAGAATGGGATTTTCTAAAAGGGTTGCTTGTGCATTTTATTGTTTTAATTTGGGGTTGATGAAAAGAAGTGTTCTGAAAGAGGCAATTTTTACCAAGTCCAGACCTCCTGCTGAACCAGATGGGGAGATAGCAATCAGCGTCAAGAATCACTACATTGTGAGAAATTACATGGATCATGTTGGGAAGATGGCCTGTTGAATTATTTAACCAGGAAGATAATGATGCACGCCTCAATAAAAATTGTTTTGCCATAATTATAATTTATCTACAGGTCACTGGCCTCACTTGCTGCTTCCTTCTTGAGAAAAAGAAGAAAAACTAAATGTGAACTTGTCTTTTCTTCGCTCTCCTCTCCACAGATTGCAAATGATGCTACAGAGATTTGTTTTTTCCCCAGGTTGTGTTTAGCTGACTTGGAAACAAAGCTCATTCATTCATTCAGCTAAAGAAGAAATTGAAGCTTAGATGGACCAGAACAATGAATTCAGCATATAATTATGCTGTATTGCAGGGGTCCCCAACCTATGGCCCGTGGGCCTAATCTGGCCCATGGTGCTAATTAATCCAGCCTGCGGGGGGAACCTAAGCACTGCTGGAAGCTCCCCACCACCACCACCAAAAGTGTAAAAATGCTGCATTTTCACTGTGTTTTCACTGTTTCCTATGGCAAAGGCTGCAAAAGCAGCTGGAAAAACCACCACAAAACACCGTTGCCACCGTGGAAACCGGCATTTTGGCACTTCCAGCATTTTGGCCTTTTTCCAGCTGCTTTTCCAGCCTCCACCCTTTCCCATGGTGTCGGAAGGGTATGTGGAGCATTTTCACTCCATTTTTTTAAAAAAAAAACCACTGCATTTTGGCAGCGGTTTCACACTGAAAACACAGCTTTTTGGCACAGCGATGGCAGCATATATGTGTGTGTGTGTGTGTGTGTGTGTGTGTGTGTGTGTGTGTGTGTGTGTGTGTGTGTGTGTGTGTGTGTGTGTGTGTGTGTGTGTTACTGCTTTGGCAGCCTCCACTGCTTCCCATGGTAGTGCGAGCATGTGTGGAACATTTTTGCTCTGTTTTTGTAATTTATTACTGCATTTTTGCAGCATTTTCAGCACCTCCGGATTGGCGAACAATTACAATAAATGGAGTGAAAATGCTTCGCATACTCTCTCACCGCCACAGGTGTGGTTTTTTTTTGGGGGGGGAGGGAGTTGGTTTTTTAAATTGTGTGGGGAGGGGAGGGTTTTTTAGGTGGTTTTAAAATTGTTTTTTAATGGACTCTGTTAAATTGTTTTTCTTGTTGTTTTTGATTATGTTTGTGAACCCCTTCGGGTCGCTCTTGAGTGAGGGAAGCGGGATAGAAATGTATTTAAATAAATAAAAATAAATAAGGCTGCCAAAGCAGCCAAAAAAATGCCACGCTGCAGCCGCTGCAGACACCGGAAACACCGGAAGCAGTGGGAGGAAACACGCCTCCAGCCTGCACAGCTGTGAGTCGGGGGCGTTTTTGGCTCATGGTGGGAAAAGGTTGGGGACTCCTGCTGTATTGTATGGCATGATCGGGAAACTCTCATTGTCCAGAAAAAATGGTTAATTTCTAATCAATATAATTATTTTGAGGAAACGAGCATAAATATATGATAACTGCCTGTGACAATAATAAACATGATTTTCTCCATCTTTGTGAATCATTTCATTTTTTTCTCAGTTGCTACTTTATTCACAGAGGCAATTTTGATCTACCTTTTATTTGGGTCTGGTTAGTTCTATAGAGATTTCAGGAAAAGACTGGACCATCTCTAGCCTAAACGGCCTTTAGAGGTGAATCAGAGCAAATCAGCTCTGTTCATCTTGTACAGAGGTTGCTGCACTACAAGTTTGCTCCAGAAAACTTTATTTTGCAAAGGACAACTGTAGCAGACTAAAGGCAGTGTGTTTTTGCAGGCGCACCCCCCAATAAAGGACTCAGACACCAATGAAAGTGGATAACGGCATTGGGCCACATTTATTGATTCATGCCCTAGTCCGAATTATAAATTTCTATTGGTAATTGACCAATCATAATTCTTAAGGCAAGCAGGCCGAAGTAACACTGGTAAGGTACCACCCAAAATTGCCAACGGCAATTGCTACAATGTATCCATTTGTATCAATTTGTTTGTTGACCACAAACAAATTGTTGACCGTAGTCAATATCTAACTAATGACCCCACCCTCTGACGCATATCCGTAAAATCACGGGGTGATGCATGCTGTCTAGCTATAGCCATCACCCCGTCGCCTAGTTCGTCGTTGACCGGACAATGTTTAACCAACTTATGCCTGTCTAGTGTTGTCCAGTCAATTGCGAACTTGCCGGATACCTGTGGGTCATAATGTTTACCTTACCAGTGCTACCCGCCCATGTGACCAAAGTCAACAGCAGCAACAGAAAAAACCCCTATGTCAAACCATAGCAACAGTGTGGGATGGGCGAAAAAACCAGGACCCGGAAGCCAATATGGGTCCCAGCCAAAAATTCCCACCCGGCCCCGAAGCGACCAAAATAATCACACTGTTAACTAGGGAGGGGGTGGAGGGGAAAAACCTCTCCGCTCCGTCGATCTGCAAAATGGCAGCTCGGCTGCCTCGTGGCCACCCCTTTTATAAGGGAGCTGGCCACGCCCCTAACTACCCGGATGCCTTCGTCCTGGGGGGGCCCCCGCAAAGAGCGTGGCGGCCATTTTGGCGCCGCGCTTGCATTGCAGGCGCACCCCCCAATAAAGGACTCAGACACCAATGAAAGTGGATAACGGCATTGGGCCACATTTATTGATTCATGCCCTAGTCCGAATTATAAATTTCTATTGGTAATTGACCAATCATAATTCTTAAGGCAAGCAGGCCGAAGTAACACTGGTAAGGTACCACCCAAAATTGCCAACGGCAATTGCTACAATGTATCCATTTGTATCAATTTGTTTGTTGACCACAAACAAATTGTTGACCGTAGTCAATATCTAACTAATGACCCCACCCTCTGACGCGTATCCGTAAAATCACGGGGTGATGCATGCTGTCTAGCTATAGCCATCACCCCGTCGCCTAATTCGTCGTTGACCGGACAACGTTTAACCAACTTATGCCTGTCTAGTGTTGTCCAGTCAATTGTGAACTTGCCGGATACCTGTGGGTCATAATGTTTACCTTACCAGTGCTACCCGCCACACGGAGGGGCTTCAAAGAAGGCTCGACGCCCCCCCCAGACCGTCAGCTCGGTCAACAGGCCTGCTCGCCAATCACCCAACAGGAGGTCCATACCTCCTCGCGACAGATGGACCCCATCCCCTGCATACAAGTCATAACTTTGTAGGCTAATAGCGGGGTGACGACTGACCCTCCCCCAAGCCCTGTCGACAAGGAAACGCGCCACTGCCCTATTCACCATGCGTCTAGCACGGTCAAGGGCCAGGAGGTCAACGCCCCCTCTGTAGGAATGGCGCGGAACCATGTCCGACCAAACAAGGGTTGTGGCGGGCCAGACGTAATGCAGGTAGGCGAGGTCCTCGCAAATCGCATGCTTCAGCGACAAGCCGGTGACCTGGCCCAAATCATTGCCCCCCAGGTGTATGATCAGAATGTCAGGCGGGTCAGCATTCTGGCCTGAAAAAAGGAAAGGCAGCAGCTCCCGCCATAACATCCCGGGCTTACCATGCCATGTGAGACTTGCGTATGCACCCAGTCCCAGTCGGGGTCCCCACTCTGTTGCCGCAGCATAAGCGCTGCCCTGTGAACGTAGCTATGGCCCACCAGCCATACTGTCATCGGTGGAATACGACACCCCGGGTCTGTAAAGGAAAAATGAGGGAAAGTAGGTAAGGTGACTGGGTTGGTACTCACGGTGGGAGTGGGCGCACATAAAACTGAAAACATTGTGAACCCCACCGTCCCATTCTACGTATGTCAGCCCCTGAGTACCCAAAAGCAGCTGCGGTTGAGGCCGCCCCTATACGGAATGAATGAGTGCCATAGCGGGCGCCTGGGAGGCCCACACTGGCCAGCGCTTTGCCCGTCACCTTCCAAAATTGAAATTTAGTAAGGGGAGACCCATCTTGGTGACAGAAAAACGGGCCATGGTGCGTGCCACGCAGTGCCAGGAATTACTGTAGGGCACCAACCGGACAGATGTCTGCCAAAGAACACCGTAGCAGTCGCACACCACTGCCTACGCCATGCTGATCGGTCTTAGAGGAACGTATCCTCAACTGAGCCCAGTCTTTGGCAACACAGACATCCTCGAGTTCCAGTGCCCTACGACTTGCATCCGCCTTAGACAGCATCACAAGCTCGCTGATGCGGAGCGCTCCAAAAAATGCCACCGTTGTGGCTGCATGGAACAGGGCTGCCTCATATGCATCAAAACAGAGGCAAGGCCAGCCCCGGGCCAACTGGGTAAGGACCCCTGGGGAAATCGGGTGGCGGTCGTCCAGGCAACGCCCGCGCTCGCGCACCCACCCCTCCAAAACATGTCTCACACGGAAGTCAGAGGTGTTGTCCACATGACCCACCACCTTGGCCATAAATGCCAACGCTGAAAGCTTAGATGCTATGGTGCGAGGTGCAAGGCCCTGAGAATGCAGGTAAACCATGAACCGCAGAACATGGGTTACCGGGATCGGCCAGGTTCCTGGCAGTTGAAATTGAGTACAGAATGCCCTGAAAGAATTAATTGCGTGGTGATATGCCTTACGGGTGCGTGGCGCTAGAGACAGTCCAATCGCCCGGTTCACCTCTCCTTGCCAATGGTCCATATCTCCTCCGGGAGTGGCGAGGGAAATTCCTCCGCATCCGGGGCCAAGGCACGGAACCGGGAGATCTGTAGGCGGGACAAAGCATCAGCAATATCATTATTAACCCCTGGGACATGCCTGGCCCTGAACAGTACGTTGAGGCGCAGGCTGCGCAAGACAAATTGGCGCACTAGGTCCATAACCCTGGGCGATTTGGAACTCTGTGCATTTACAATGTGGACCACAGCCGCATCGTCACACCAGAAATGCACGACCGAGTTGGACCACTCCTGGCCCCATAGCATCAAAGCACCCAGGATAGGGAAAAACTCCAGATATGTGAGATCACGCAGGCGACCCGTGCCTGCCCAGGCCGGTGGCCACCCACCATAGGCCCACTTCCCATTGAAGTACATCCCATAACCCAGGGATCCCGAGGCATCAGACTGTATCTGAAATTGAGGGGAAGCCAGGAGGTCATGCCTCCAAAATGAGACCCCATTGAACTCCCTCAGGAACTGTAACCAGACAAGCATGTCTGCCCTGATACCCCGGGTAAGCCTAACCCTATGGTGAGGCCTGGATAACCCTGCCATAGCGTCGCACAAGCGCCGGGCAAAAGCCCTGCCCGGTGCGACCACTCTGCAGGCGAAATTAAGGTGACCATGCAGCACCTGCAGTTCTCTCAGTGATGCCTTGCGCTTGGCCAACAAGTCCGAGATAAGGGCCACTATCCTTGACACCTTATCCCGCGGCAACCTAGACGCCTGCGCTATCGTGTCAATCTCCACCCCCAGGAAGACTAGCTGTGTAGATGGGCCCTCGGTCTTTTCGGGCGCTAAAGGGACACCGAGTTCCTCCATTAGCGTCTGAAATGTGTTGAGGAGACGTGTACACGTGTCCCAGCCCCATTCACCCCCGAATAAAAAGTCATCCAGGTAATGGGCTACAGACCGGGACCCTGACCTGCGGACGAAAGCCCACTCTAGGAAGGTACTGAAACGCTCGAAAGCCGAGCATGATATGGAACAGCCAAAAGGCATGGCCTTATCAAAATAATATTCGCCCCGAAATTTAAAACCCAGCAATTCAAAGTCGCCCGGGTGCACTGGCAAGAGGCGAAAAGCCGACTTAATGTCGCACTTAGCCAGTAGCGCACCCAGGCCACATGAGCGCACCATGCGCAGCGCGTGGTCAAAAGATGTATACCTGACTGAGCAAAGGTCGTCAGGGATAGCATCGTTGACCGATTGGCCGGCTGGGTAGGACAAGTGATGGATAAGGCGAAACTCGCCTGGAGACTTCTTGGGAACCAAGCCCAGGGGCGATACCTTAAGGTTAGTGAACGGGGGTGCAGGGAAAGGGCCAGCGACCCTGCCCGCATTGACCTCCTTATTAATGCTGGCGGCAGCCACCTCCTCCCTCCCCCTAAGGGACAAAAGGTTGGGGGCATCCTGAGGGGACCTATCACCCATGAAAGGAATACGGAACCCCTGCCTAAAGCCCTGAAGGAGATAATCTGCATCCTCCCCCTTCGGGTACAATGCGAGCCAACGCTCCAACATGTCTACATTAATTGGGGAGGGAGCCTTTCGGTGAACCAGCTCCATCTGCGGCAGTCTTGCCAGCCCACTGTCCGCCCCTCCCTCTGCCCCGCGTCCCTCCAGGCCTGGGACAGGCAGAGGCTGCATGGGGGCCCGCACAGGTGGGACACTCATGTCTGTACTTGCAATTCTTCTTATTGCATAAACCATTAGACGAGAAAGTCCAGCACAGCAGGCGGGCTGGAACCACCTGCCCCGCCACTTGGCGGGGAACCTGTGCTGGAGCCACTCGCTGGACCGCATGCCCACAATGGTATCTTTCTCCTGGCGCGGGACGCGTGGGCGTCATGTACAGAAGCTAAAGCCTCTGGCATGGCTCATCCCACCTCATCTCAGGGTGCAGGGGAATTCGCATATGGAATTCCTCATCATAAGCCAACAACGACGGGCCCGGAAAGTCAACCATCGCCCGATAGATGTTGTCCAAATACTGGACCATCGGAATTGCCAAATCCGGCCGGGCCCTCAGGTACACCGCCATGTAGATGAGGTAAGCCGGCAGCCAGTTGGCCCACGTTCGTGGTGGCTTGCGACGACGTGCCTGTTCCTTATCCTTCTCATCCTGCCCCTCCCTCTCTTCCTTGGTGGGCTCCCTGTTTAGGAGTGAGAAGATATCTACATACTCCCCTCGCCATATTTTCTCTCTGGTGGCATGTGCCAAGTGGTCACCCAGTGGCAAGGAATAGCCCGCTGTCGGCAAGGCCGAGACAGGCACAGCAGAAACTGCGGGCATCTGGAAAGGGGCTTGGACTAGCCCAGCCACCCCCAAAACATTCCCCACAGGGTAGGAAACGCTCCCCACCCCGGGGCCCTGGGTGGTGGTTGATGTCGCCTGGTGGTGCGTCAGCGGCTGTACCGCCGCACCACCCACGCGAGGCCAAGGCCATTGGAAAGCCCCCCCCAACGTAGCCACATGTGTAGGTGCACTAGTTTGTACCGCATACTCACATGCTGCACCCCCGCGGGCCGCCCCCACCGGGGGTTCCGGCCCACTGGGGGCGTCGGAGCTCATGACCGCCGTAGAGCTTGTCGCCGGGGCCTGACCTGCGCTTGCCTGTTGGTTGGGGAGCTGCGAGGCAGTGGCCGAAGTCGTGCCACGCGCCTCAAGCTGCTCGACCCGTCCCGTCGCCTGCCGCTGCCCAGCAGACGACGCGTCAAAGTGAACCCCAAAGGGAGCCCCAGCGTGGCTGGCCCGAGCAAGGGAAGCCTCGAGGGCCGCCACGCGGGCCAGTAAGGCCTCCACACTGGCGTGGGGCCACGGGCCAGCCGGCCCGCCTGTTACGGGCGTGGGTACAGGTCCTTGCACCCCGGGGCCCGAATATGGCCATGACCCCACACCCAGGCCCGGCAGGGCCGATGTATGCACCTGCCAAGGGAGGGGACCACACCACCCCTCAAGGCTGGAAGGCCCAGGAGTGAGCTGCGCCCCAATAGATGGAGGCCCAGTAGAATGGGCACCAGGAGCGGTGTCCGCCGCTTGCGGGCCGCGGGCCGCAGCCCATGCCGGACCCCTGCTCGGGTCCCCTGCCTCCGGCCAGGGGGTAATAGACCCCATCCCACCGGTCCCGGTGGGTGCCGGCAAAGGCGGCTGGTGGGGAGGCGCAGCCACGGTCCTCCGACCCGGATTGCGCCTCCGAACCGCCCGAGCCGCACTCGCGGCCGCCTTCTTCTTCGAAGGCATCTCAGTCGGACCTAAGGGAAGCCGAAAAGAGGAAGGTCAGCAGCCAAAAGGCTTCCCAATCAAGGTAAAAGCGACGGAGTAAGAGGGAAAAACTTCTCCGCTCCGTCGCTTTGCAAAATGGCAGCTCGGCTGCCTCGTGGCCACCCCTTTTATAAGGGAGCTGGCCATGCCCCTAACTACCCGGATGCCTTCGTCCTGTGGGGGGCCCCCCGCAAAGAGCGCGGCGGCCATTTTGGCGCCGCGCTTGCATTCTCTTTGTTTGAAACCTGCGATGAACTCATTTGAGTGCAGTAGAAATTTGTTTGCCATGACCTAAATAGCTGGTTAGAAGATGGCTAAACAATCTAGGAAAGCAGTATATAATAGACTAAATAGCATGAGAAGAGTCATTGTATGTAAGGAATACATAGAATTGCAAGTATATGTTTGAGTTGCAAGATGAAACTGTGTTGGAGAAAATATGTGTAAAGCTATTATTATTATTATTATTATTATTATTATTATTATTATTATTATTATTATTATTATTATTATTATTATTATTATTATTATTATTATTATTATTATTATTATTATTGTTATTGTTATTGTTATTGTTATTGTTATTGTTATTGTTATTGTTATTGTTATTGTTATTGTTATTGTTATTGTTATTGTTATTGTTATTGTTATTGTTATTATTATTATTATTATTATTATTATTATTATTATTATTATTATTATTATTATATTTATTATTATTATTATTATTATTATTATTGTTGTTGTTGTTGTTGTTGTTGTTGTTGTTGTTGTTGTTCAGTCGCACAGTCGATTCCAACCCTTTGCGACCCTATGGACCATTGTTCTCCAGGCGCCTCTGTCCTCCACTATCCCCCTCAGCCCTCCCAGTTCTGTGCCCATTGTGTCTACAATACCATCTATCCATCTCATCCTTGGCCTCCCCCTTCTTCTTTTGCCCTCCACCTTTCCCAACATCACAGCCTTCTCAAGTGAATCCTCCCTTCTCATTTGATACCCAAAGTACTTTAGCCTCATCTTTACTATTTGACCTTCCAATGAGCAGTCAGTGTTGATTTCTTCTAAGATTGACGTATTTGTTCTCCTCGCTGTCCAGGGTACCCTCAAAACTCTCCTCCAACACCACATTTCAAAGGCATCTATTATTATTATTATTATTATTATTATTATTATTATTATTATTATTATTATTATTATTATTATTATTATTATTATTATTATTATTATTATTATTATTATTATTATTATTATTATATGCCGCCCCACTTGCAATGTGACTCTGGGCAGCTAACAAAGAGACAAAGTATCACAAATTACAATAATAAAGTATCCCATTAAATCAATATAAAAATTTCAAGAGCATCGGCGTTCTTATAGCCGGCTGGCCACACCACACAGCTGTTCCTTCTTTCCCTCAAGGCTGGGCCATGCTTTTGTCCATTCTGTGGGAGAAAGTCTGACACACTTCAGGATAAGCTGCCAAGGCACCTGAAGTGTATTGGACTTTCTCCCATGGAACTGAGCAAAGCATGGTGAGGGGAAGCAAAGGGGAATCTGCTGAGGTGCTGTTGATCTCTAGTGCAAAACCATCTTATTGGATAGTACAGCTATTGCATAGTGAGTCTGTTTTAAGCTAAAGATGAGTAGGTGCAGCTGTGTTAATAAACCAGACAATTTTTGCTACATTTGTGGAAAATATACGCTGCATGATCAACATAAGAACCTAACCAAGAGGGTGAGATTTGCTTACTTAAGATCCTGACACTCTACGCAGAATCGGACTCCAAATTTGGATTCAGTGTACTTGATTAAGTATAGGACACAGGTTAGACCAAGTAGCAGACAGTATTTATTCTTTTGTTATCAATAGAATTTAGGTCCTTAAATATGGGTGAAACAAAAACTAACAGATTTGTCCATCTAGTCCAGGGCTTCCAGCACGTTATTCTTCAGAATCTGTCCTTGATTCCCTGGATGTTCAATTATATTCATAACAAATAATGGTTAGGTAAAGGTCATCCTTGCTCAAAAGCCAGTCGTATCTGACTCTAGGGATCAGTGCTCATCTCTGTTTCTGCATATATTTTCATGGTCATGTGGCAGGCATGACTAGACCCCAGAGCACACGGAACCACTGAAGTGGTCCCTATTTATCTACTTGCAATTTCTTGCTTTCCTTCTTGCAGTATTCAGGTGTCGAACTGCTGACCTGCCACCTTCCCGTCAGTGTCTTAGCCACTTGAGCCACTGCCATCCCTAAAAAACAACCCTAAGAATACAACCCCCCCCCCCAATCTTTACCACATACCTGTCAGAGAAATGCAAAAAAAAATCTCCATTCTGAAAACAGCTGTAGGTTATGAGTTTGGCCAGAACCAGGGGTGGGGTGGGGTGGGGGCAGGATTTTATTTCGTTTTGAAGAATTTATACAAACTCACAAATTTCTTCATATCTGAGACAAAAATAATTTGCAGATTAAAAGAAGTGAATGCAAGAGAATATGATGCTAACATGTTTTCTCGTCCGTTTGCAAATACCTGAGATGAGGGCAGACGGCAGGGAAGTGAAGTGGGTTGGCAGAAAGAGGCCTCGTAGGATGGGAAAGGAAAGGCAAGAAATGATAACACAGATTTGTGAGCTTTGCAAATACTTAATTGATGCTCAATATTAGTAAAGGTCTCCCTTGCTCGAAAGCCAGTCATGTCCGACTCTAGGTGATAATGAGTTAACAGCCAAACACCCAGTGCTGTCTGCATCTGCAGACATTTCTGTGGTCATTTGGCAGGCATGACTAGTAGCTGAGGCACATGGAACACTGTTACTTTTCCCGCTGAACCTATTTATCTACAGTATTTGCAACTTCTTGCTTTTCAACTGCTAGGTTGGCAGGATTTGGGATGGACATCAGGAGTTTTTTCCATCACACAGCACTCAGATCTTGAACTGGTGACCTGCCAGCCTTACAATTATGAAGCTCGGTGTCTTAACCACTAAGCCACTGCAGCCCCCTTGCTCGTTATTACAGGAATGCAAAAAGAAAAAGCTATTTCTGCCCAAGTCACAACATACTGTAACTTGCATGGGAAAGGACCTGCTTCTGCAGCATGAGTTTGATGCTGTAAAAATTATGGTAGCTGGCTAGATCTCTCAGTGAGTTATACAGAAGTTGGGAGGTTAGTTCTCCACTGTGCCTTCTGGAAGAAGCACCAAGCTGCACAGACCCAAAATGCCCCCTCGGGGAAGGAAATGGCAAACTACTTTTTCTGTATTCACCACTAAGAAAATTCTTCAAAGGATCACCATATGTCAGAATTGACTTGATGGCACACATTTTTTGTTATTTATGAAACAACATAAATAACTACGCTGGGTTTGTTGTATTATACTTATATTTACTGCATTTTTATGATGCAACTATACTGTGTACTTTTTGTATTTTGATATTATGCTTACATGTATTGCTCTCGATCTTGAATTTATTGTACCTTTGTATTATTACTTTGTTGTTATATTGTATGAATATGCTGTTTGCCACCTTGAGTCAGCCTTGGCTGAGAAAGGCGGGGTACAAATTAAAAATTGATTGATTGATTGAAATGAACTGTTAGCCAAATTCTTGTTGCTCTTCTTCTTGTGCCGTATCCGAATCCAAATATTGGCTGATCGCCATGATGACTGACCTGAGAATATAATGCAGTGGCTTTTCATTTGCCTTCTGCATCGCAGCCTGACCCCTGTACCACTGATCCAATCCCATGAGTCACTTTCTGGTCCTGAGCCTATTTGGCATGCAAAGTCCTCATCAGTCCCAGGCCAATATGGATGAAGCTGCTGCCCTCCATCAAGATGTACTCAAGTGGGATTTAATCCATTTGGGGACCATTACCCTTCCCTGTGGACTTCGGCAACCAAGCCATTAGTCCTCAGGGTGGTCAGGTTAGTAAACCGCCGCCCGACACTTTGTGTTACGTTGCTGGCAGCATGGTCTACCCTATTACCATAGCAGGATAACCTGGTCAGATAATGTTGGTCTTACCCAGAGTAAAGTAGAAATCACTCAATGAATGTGTGTAAACATGCCTACTACACTTTTGCGCAGCTGGATTTGCCCAGGTTGTGTTGTGGGTGTCACACTCAGTTGCATACCTGGACACACAAGTGGTTGTCAGCTAATTAGGAAAAAATGTGCTTGTGTGATTACCCTTAAGCACACAGCCTTTCACAACAGGATTTAATCTTTTCTATTCTACTCAATTTCAAGATCCATCTGAATAGATCCCCACGGCATTGTCTGACTGGCAAAATGTTGTTTCAATTATTTGAATATCATTATTTACAGGATTCAGGTCAAATGTGGGACAAAGCTCCATCCAAACCAAACAATGTATGCCTGCAATAAATATCCATTCTTGAATTATTCATACATAACAGGATAGGTGACTCCTCAAGCATACCAAATTAACTAGCATTGATTTCTCACTTTTTTATGCCTAGTCGTACAAGCTTTTTTGTACTTTTACTTCTCCTTAACAAATAAAGTATTGATTTAACTCTGCAGAACATGTTTTATTTAAACTTTGGCCTTTGTCAGCAACTTGCTCCTCTACCCAGAATCCCTCGCTCTGACTTTCCACTGTCCCTTGCTCCTGAAGGTGAAATCCGTTGGATAAGACTTCCCCACCCGGCCACCCACCACCCACCCTGTCATCTAAGCTACAGAAATATTTCTAGAATTGCTAGTAGCGGTAACCATAAAAAAAATGCACACAGCATGTTCTTAAAAGCTTTTTAAAAAATAAAAAAGAGAGTGGAGGCAAGAGAAAAGACATTTGGCATTTTGTGGCACAGACATTCACTTTGCTCTTTTAGGAGGAGGGGGAAAAGACATTTTTCAAAGCCAAAGATTATTCCTGTAACTGGGACTTTTTTTCCTTTCTCAAACTGCATTGATTTGTCAAGCGACCACACTGAACTGCTGAGATGAAAAACACGCTTAAAACAAGGAAGGGTGCAAATGAAAGAAACGTCTGAACACACCAGAGTGAGTCGGAGCAGACCGAGCTTCTTTGTTTGTAGTAGTGGTCAGTGACAAAGGTCTAAGAAATATACAGTGGATTAATTCACTTTGATTCAGGTGATGTGATCACTTGAGCTCATATGGATAGTTGTTTCCACACACTAAATACCTAGATCTGATAGTTTCCCTCTTTTCTTTTCTTTTCTTTTCTTTTCTTTCTTTCTTTCTTACCATCTGTCCATAATTTTTAAGGCAGCTATGCTTTAACCGTGCTTCCTGCAAAACTGGGCAACCAAAGCAAAACAGAACTATCTTAAAAAGGTGAAAACAAAATGTGCCGAAAAGGTCCTCCTCTCTTTCTACCAATTCCTTGCTTTTTTTCTCTCTTTCGTCACTTAACTCACTTAGCACAAGGGCAGCAAGCCTTTTCTTTCTACAGGATGATTGGATTTTCCTTGCATTGAGAAAATTAGGAATAAGTAGGTCTGATCGAACAATTTGGCAATTCTAATTACACTGTAACTCCAGCTCCGGGGTTCTCAATGTTTTCACACTGCGAGCTGGACCACGCCCCCTCAGACAGCTGAGTGGGTTGGACATGTGGTTTTCCCCATTGTAAAAGCTGCCATAAAATGTGTCTGCTGCTGTCATAAACATGTTTAAACATGGGTGCATTTATGGCCGTTTTTGGCTGTTTTCGCGCTTTTGGAAGCAGCGGCAGCAGCAGGAGTGAGGGCGGCACTCTTTTGGCTGCTTTTGCCACTTCCGGTGGTGCCGGCAGCAGTGGCAGGAGTGAGGGCAGTGGGCCACATGAAATGGTGCCATGGGCCAGGTTTGACCCATGGGCTGTATGTTGCAAACCCCTGCTCTAGCTCCTTATGCGTATGGTTGATTACTATGATAAGAACATAAGAACAGCCTTGCTGGAACAGGCCACAGCCCATCCAGGCCAGCATTCTGTCTCACACAGTGGCTCACCATTTCCTTCAGGATGCCTTCACCTGCTTAGGACTCCCTGGAAATGGCATTGAGAGATATCCTGCCTATCTCTCCAACCCCGAGGTTGTCCTTAAGTATCCATAATTATAGCCATTGATACCCTTGTCCTCCATGAACATGTCTAATCCTTTCTTAAAGCTGTCAAGACTGACAGCTGTCACCACTGCTTCTGGCAGGGAGTTCCATGGACCAGTGATCTTCTAGGAGATGATGAATTTAATCATTGTGTAGAATAGGAAATTACAGCAGATTTTTCATAACAGCCTGTACTTGCTCTTCTATATGGCTGTCCATGGTACAGGAATACTCTGGCAATCGGTATGCTCACTCACAATGGAAGCACATTGAAACACCCTTTTGTACCTTAACCTTCCTCCCAAATAAACATAGGAGGCAGGTCTGTAAGTAGGGTTGGGACAATTGGGGCTTTGCCCCAGGACACCAATAGTTAAAGGACAACAAAAGATAGATGTGAATCTTCAGATAAACACTTGGAGAAAAAAGGCAGTGCTCCAGGACCTATTTAATTTCCATTTGCTTTTATTGAACGAGATAAACAGTCTATTCTTTCTTTTTTTCATTGTCTTTCATTCTGTCCCCTTTTCCTTGGTGGGGGTTCATATCCACATGTCATGGCTAAATGGGTTGCAGCATAATGCCATTTGTGCTGCTCCCCCAAATATCTAAGTATAGCTCTGATCAACTGGTCTGGCCAGGTTATCTTGCTATGGTAATAGAATAGACCAGGGATGAGTGCCCAAATTAATCAGGCATCCATGCCGCAGAGTAGCTGTTTGAACTGTGTGCTCAGGGGAGGGAGGAAGTGTTCTCATTGGGTTTCTGGGCAGAGGGATGGGCAATCTCTGTGCTGGGGGGGATGGAGGAAGCACTCCCATTGGGTTTCTGGGAAGAGGGGTGGGGCGAACTCTGCTGGAGTGACGGCATGTGTACCCACAGAGAGGGCTCTGAGTGCCCCCTCTGGCACATGTGCCATAGGTTCGCCACCACTGGGATAGACCATGCTGCCAGTGAATCAACACCAATCATCAGGTGGTGTAAATTAAACTGACAATCCTAAGGACTAATGACGTTGGGTGGCAAAGTCCACAGAGAAGATGGATGGTCCCCAAGTAGAATAAGTCTTACTTGAATCCATCTCGATGGGAGGAAGCACCCTGGGACTGATGAGTTCTTTGGGTGCCAAAAGGGCTCAGGACCAGAAAATGACTCGTGAAACTGGACCAGTGGTACAGGTATCACACTGCAATGCATGAAGGCAAATTGAAGACTATTGTGTTATATTGTTCTCAGGACAATCTTCATGGCTCATCACCATGATGATAGCCAATATTTGGAATCAGATACAAAGAAGCTCTAATCAGAGGTGAACAAACTTCTTTGCTTTTATTTATTTATTTATATTTCAAATTTGTTTTACCGCCCCAATCACACGCAACTCTGAGTCATATACAATATATTAAAAAGACAATATACATTAAAACCTATAGCATACCCGCCCACCCCTCCCTTCCTAAAATAATTTTAAAAATATATAGTCAGCCTCATATCAACCAACGAGGTGTGGTTCCCCTATTCCCTGAGCCCCACATCTGTTATGCCAGCCAGGTCTTCAGCTGTTTTCTAAAGGGTATCAGCTCCTGTTTTCTTAATGGCATCAGCTTGCTTTCCTAAAGAGAAACAAAAACCTTTGCTTCCAAATGATTAAGCTAATTCAGCTTAACTATAGTTGGTGTAACCTTATATCTCACAATAAGGATGCCATCACCACATGGTGATGTTATTAATTATTTTATTTTATTTTATTTTAAGCTTTTTGATTGTCCCCTCCCCATTCAGATTCCAATGCCTCCTAGACCAGAGTTTCCTTCTTGCCCTGGGTAAAGCCTTTGGGAGTTTCAGAATGGATGGGATTTCATATAAGAAAATCATTATTGCACCATCCAACAGTACTTTCAGCACTGTCCTAAAACATGTCTTTGGTTATTTTTGGAGCTTGTGTCAGGATCGAAGTGAAAATTTATGCCTGTGGAATCAAATGAAGACAGTTCCAGTTGGCTAGAACATATCATTGGGCTCAGTCTGTTTTTTCTGTTGGTGTTGTTTGCCGATCCTGAAATCAAATTGGATTGCTTCTGCAGACATTTGAGCTGATCACATTCAGTAAATGAACCTTGATTTGCCGGAATCACTCATGTTAAGAGCAAGCTGTATGGACCAGAAGGAAACACCCAAAATAGCCTCATAGCTTAGAGTCCTAGCATCCCATATCCAAACTCAAAAGGGAAAGAACAAATCCAGGGGTCAGCAAAATCACTCTCTGCTTTCAATGAGAAAAACACAGATGAAAATCACTGTTTAAGAGGAACCCAATTGATAGCTTGATACGATTAAATGCAACTATCTCCAAAGTAGTAAATGTAATTGTGTGGGTTGCTATTTCATGGTGTTCAGTACAGAAATCCATTAGAGCAGTCCAATTTGTGCTGCCCTGCAATTCATCTGTTTTTATTAGGCCTGCTCATATATTTATGTTATAGAAATAAAAGTGTCTCCTTCTGCAATTGCAGACAGTAATTTGGAGGCAATGCCACAGGGTAATGCAGTTAATAACCTACCCAAGTGACATTACAATGCAGAGACATAGGTATGTGGTGATCATCATCTTTGTATGAGTGCCAAGTCTTATTAAAGAAAGAGATTATTATCAGGGCCATTGAAGCTAACACTCCATTTGTGAAGGCAGTTGAAGTATTTTGAAAAATTAACTCAAATCTTAGCTTAGCCTTCCACTCCAATTTGCTACTAGTGTCCTGAACAATTTGCCAATCTCTGGCTCTCAGCTAAAGACAAATGACTGCTAAAGGATCAGGAAATCTCCTATCCTTGGACTTGAGGTGACATTTTGAGAATGAATGTGTAAGTCCTTCCAGATTCTAGATTTGAGCACAAGATAAGCATGCTCTTACATCTTGTCAGATTTTTAAAATATGTATACAATGTATGTGTGTAAAATGAGTGTCTTTTCCTTTTAAGAAGGAAAACACACACACACACACACACACACTTAGAAAGCACAAGCATGATGATTGCTTAAAAGGATGCAAAAAGCCTTTCCAATGTTTCTGATCCCTAACAATCAATGTAACAAATCAGCAGCCATCACTTTCATTCTGTGCAATGTGTGTTAAAACATAATTTGCTTAATTTTGATAAATCAGCACTCCAAAATTTCTTGTCTTCATTCCCTTCTACTTAGTTCAACCTCTCTCAAGGACTCATACCTATGTTATTGCCTTGTGTCAAAATACCTCAGAGCCATAGCCAGGGGGTAGCCTAGAGGGGGGGGTGTTCAGCCCCCCCCCAAGCTAACAGCCTGCCCCCCAACTAGATTTGCCCAAACAAGGAAGAAAAAGGGAGATTCCTCTTGAGAAAGAGTCTGAGGTGGGGAGATTTCTCCCCCCCCCCGGGGGACTTAATCATCCTTCACAGCGCTGGTGTCAACCTCGCCCAAGAGCAGGTTTTGGGCAGCTTCAACTCCGTGACACACCAAATCCCATCCCCCCCCTGCCCCTTTTCCCTCTGCCTAGGTGTCTTTCAGGGCAGCCTTCATGCCAGGGCTTTGTTATACCTTACCTATGTAAGGTATTATTGTATTAACACACCATCTAGAATCCTGGCTACGGCCCTGACCTCTATAGAAAGGGTCACGTGCTTTTGTTCTTTGATCAGATCAATGAATCCTTTTTAACCCTTTCTCAATCTATGGTCACTCTTGTTTCATACAATGCCATAACCTATTCTGGATTTAAATGGGAATTGGTTTCTGGTTATGTTTTTTCTTGACACTGTTGAGCTCTACTTTTGCTTTATATTCTTCTGCTGCTGAATATTAATTCTAGGGCAAAGGGAAATGTGTGTGATGTCCTATGACAGCTTTGAGCCCTCTTAGTCTGCAACATTTTTCCTAACATGAAGGTCCAGCCACATTTCTTGTTCTTTGGCCACGCAATCTGCCATTGTTGGTAGATTCTTTTATGCTCCTTTATCCACACAGAGACTGACCGTTTAAATTAAATTCTGACATCCATACTTGTTTTAATGCAGGACTCTGTCCTGCCCCTTTTATGTCCATCCCCCCCAATTCCTTTCTGACCCAGAGCTATGACACGTTCTTTTCAGAGCACCTCTGATTATCCTGCATTTGTAGACCCTGTGGATGGTTTGCTCACTCTGAAATACAGCTTTGGGTGATGTTATCTGAGGTGATGACCCTGTGACATATGCAGTGCATTATGACATTTAAACAGACAATGGAGAAACCTCTTCCTGCCCCCCTACATGTTTGTCATGTTTGCTTTTAAATAAAAAATATTTCTCTAGCTGACACAACACTTTTTGCTTTGCTCAGTTGCACAGTCAATAACAACCCTTTGAGACCCTATGGACCATTGTCCTCCACCATCCTCCTCAACCCACCCAGCTCTGTGCCCATTGTGTCTACAATACCATCTAGCCATCTCACCTTTGGCCGCCCCCTTCTTCTTTTGCCCTCCATCTTTCCCAGAATCAAGGCTTTCTCAAGTGAATCTTCTCTTCTCATTTGATGTCCAAAGTACTTCATCTTCATCTTTACTATTTGACCTTCCAAGGAGCAGTCCGGGTTGATTTCTTCTAAGATTGACCTATTTGTTCTCCTCACTGTTCAGGGTACCCTCAAAACTCTCCTCCAACACCATATTTCAAAGGCATCTATTCTTCTGCACTCAGCTTTCCTAATGGTCCAGCTCTCACAATCATACATTACCACCGGGAATACCATTGCTTTGACTATACGATTTGCAAGGTGATGGCTCTACTTTTCACTATGTTCCCCAGGTTTCACATAGCTTGTGTCCCCAGAATCAGTCGTCTTTTTATTTCATGGCTGTAGTCACCATCTGCAGTGATCTTTGATCCTAAGAAAGTAAAATCTGTCACTGCTGCTACTTCTTCCCCATCTATTTTCCAGGGACTGATAGGGCCTGTTGCCATTATCTTGGTTTTCTTGATGTTGAGTCTCAAGCCAGCTTTTGCTCTCTCTTCTTTCAGCCTAAGCAGGAGCTTCTTTAGGTCTTCCTCACTTTCTGCCATTAGGGTAGTATCATCTGCATATCTCAAATTGTTGAGCAATTGCTCTCCCAGCAATTTTGATCCCAACTTGTGATTCATCCAACCCTGCATTGCACATTATGTGCTTTGTATATAAGTTGAATAAGCAGGGTGACAAAATGCAACCTTGTCTTACTCCTTTTCCTATTCCAAATCACTCTGTCATTCCGTATCCTGTCCTAACTGTTGCTTCTTGACTCATGTACAGATTTCTCATGAGGCATATGAGGTGTTCTGGTATTCCCATCTCTTTAATTACTTGCCACATTTTGTTGTGGTCCACACAGTCAAAGTCCTTGGTGTAGTCAATAAAGACTTCTTCCGATATTCCTTTGTTTTTTCCATGATCCAACATAGGTTGGTCATGTAGTCTCTTGTTCCCCTGCCACTTCTGAACCCCACTTGCACTTCTGGTAATTCTCTCTCTGCGTGCTGCTGAAGTCTATTCTGTATTATCTTGAGCATCACCTTGCTAGCATATGGGATGAGCACAATTATTCGATAATTTGAACATTCTTTGGCATTCCCCTTTTTTGGGATTGGAACGTATACTGATCTTTTCCAATCCTGTGGCCATTGTTGTGTTTTCCAAATCTGCTGGCATATAGAATGGAATAATTTGATTCCATCATCTTTGAGGGCTTTGAAAAATTCAACTGGGATACCATCATCTCCACTGGCTTTGTTGTTTGCAGTGCTTTTTAGGGCCTTTCTGACTTCACTCTCTAGGATGTCTGGCTCAAGTTCAATTTCCTCATCATTGTTATTATCAGGAGTGTTGAGGTCCTTTTTGTCACAACTGTGTTGTGATAGAATACAGTTCTAGCTATACTTGAGTTGTTCTTTGATACTCGTATCTAATGCAGCAGAGTACTGAATAGCCTGAAGGAAATTTTGTACAAGTTCAAGTGGGTGTTTCCTTTCAATATCTTAATGCTCTCCTGCACATGATTTTTCTTGATGCTGTTGGAATTTTACCCCACAATACATGTTATCTTGGAGAAAGTTTCAAACAAGCAGTAATTCCCAAGGTTCCAAAGGTACACTGCACTTCTCCCGGGGCTCCTGTCATCAGCCCCGGGATGGGAGGAAGCTGTGTCAGTGTCCCTCCCCCTGGCCCCATCTGGGCAGGGGGTAGAAAAGCACGCCAAGCTGCTGCAGCCTGCCGGACCCGCAGTGCCTCTCCCAGGGCTCCTATCATCAGCCCCAGGATGGGAGGCAGCTGTGCAGGCACCCCTCTGCCGTGGCCCCATCTGGGCAGGGGGTAGAAAATGATGGTGAGCTGCTACAGACTGCTGGACCCTCTGCTGCAGCCTGCCAGTTCATCTGCCCTTGGTGAGAGCGAAGGACGGGTAGAGAGACTGGCTCCAGGGGTGGCTGGCATGGCCATGAGGACTTGGTTTGCATGTAGTTTCCCCTCCCCCCCCCCGTGGATATTATTGTGTATGATGTGTCCTCAATATTGATAGCATATATTGCATTGTTGTACTTCTGCTTTATTATGTATTTATTTATTTTGTATACTGGTATTTATTGTATTTTCATTTTTGTTTCATTATATTTGTATTTAATTATGTTGTGATGCTGCCCTGAGTCGGCCTGCGCTGAGTGGGGGTGGGGTATAAATCTAATAAACTAAACTAAACTAAACATTGCTGTAGTGCTATGCCACATCTTCCTTCCTTCTTTCCTTCCTTCATTTTAGAGGCTTGCTGCCCTAGTGCTAAGTGAGCTAAGGGACCAAAGAGAGGAAAAAGCAAGGAATCGGTAGAAAGAGAGGCGGACTTTTTCAGTTCACCTTGTTTCCACCTTCTTAAGATAGTTCTGCTTTGCTTTGGTTGCCCTGATTTGTAGGAAGAGTGGTATGAAAGAAAGAAAGAAAGAAAGAAAGAAAGAAAGAAAGAAAGAAAGAAAGAAAGAAAGAAAGAAAGAAAGAAAGAAGAAGAAAGAAAGAAAGAAAGAAAGAAAGAAAGAAAGAAAGAAAGAAAGAAAGAAAGAAAGAGAAAGAAAGAAAGAAAGAAAGAAAGAAGAAAGAAAGAAAGAAAGAAAGAAAGAAAGAAAGAAAGAAAGAAAGAAAGAAAGAAAGAAAGAAAGAAAAGAAAGAAAGAAAGAAAGAAAGAAAGAAAGAAAGAAAGAAGAAAGAAAGAAAGAAAAGAAAGAAAGAAAGAAAGAAAGAAAGAAAGAAAGAAAGAAAGAAAGAAAGAAAGAAAGAAAGAAAGAAAGAAAGAAAGAAAGAAAGAAAGAAAGAAAGAAAGAAAGAAAGAAAGAAAGAAAAGAAAGAAAGAAAGAAAGAAAGAAAGAAAGAAAGAAAGAAAGAAAGAAAGAAAGAAAGAAAGAAAGAAAGAAAGAAAGAAAGAAAGAAAGAAAGAAAGAAAGAAAGAAAGAAAGAAAGAAAGAAAGAAAGAAAGAAAGAAAGAAAGAAAGAAAGAAAGAAAGAAAGAAAGAAAGAAAGAAAGAAAGAAAGAAAGAAAGAAAGAGGAAGTCATTGTGGCCTGGTGAATGATGGCTGGAAAAAAAAGGCAGTGAAGGAGATGGGAAGGAGAGTATCAACAATCAAAGTGGGGAAAAATTGGGACACTCTGAAGCGCTACTTGGGCTTTTATGGTGAAAGACGAAAAATTTCCAGTGTGTGGAAGAATTATTCAGTTGAGAGATAAATTGTTTCAAAATGAAAATGAGGACCATTTTAGCATGAAAAAGACTCCTCCCAGTTTTCCCACCTGGACAGACCCACAGTTTGTTAGCAAATTTTACACTGACCGTAGCATCAAGATGGATGAATTTCACAATACCCTTCTATGTTGGAATTTCAGAATGCAAATCACATGCCACATGGGAAGCTGACAGACAGATACATGGATACAATGCTGTTGAAAAGGGAAACCATCACTGACTATTCATCAGCTTCAGCTAGGCCACCTACTAATTACTGGTTGCTGACATTATTTCATAGATTGCTAGTCTAGGTGTACCTTTATCTATTCTACTGAGGCCCTTATCTTACTGTTGAGCATCCCAAATTGCTTTCCTTCCTAGACAGTAATGATTTGTGTCTAGAATATCTGCCCTTTTTATGAACTTTCTGTCTCAGGTAGCAATGATGGCTTCAGTGAACAAGAAATCCTTGTCAGTGAAACTCTCCTGTGTGACATTCAGGAACACATTGCTGCTTGTACTATATGATGAGACCAATCTGTTCTCCATGTATTATGTGGTATCATCTCATTCCAAAGAAATGATCTTGTTTGGCATTTAGGGAAAGAAAACTTGAATGCTGTTTCACAATAACAAATGCATTGTGCAGACATCAAACAAACAACACCGCAAGCAAAGTGAAACCCTTCCATCTTCCCTCAAAGTGATGCTACATGGTCATGTGCTATATTTATCCAGAAGATCACCAGGAATGGTGTGACAACTTACATTCTGTAAACAGTGGTGGGCTCCAAAAATGTTTACTATCACACTGTGGGCATGGTATGGTGGGCATGACTAGGGGGAAAGCCCTGCATTGCACCCAAATTAGGACTACTTTATTTCAAAACTTGGATGGGCATGGCCAGCCAGAATTTTTGCTACCGGTTCTGGCAAACTGGTACGAACCTGCCAATGCCCACCACTGTCTGTAAATATATTATGATATATGCTTATATGAAATAGAGTTTAGGTTCATCAGATCCCTGAATTATAATTCACGAATTTGATGAACCAAGTCTGTTCCCTCCAACCAAATATCCCAGGTGACCCAGAAGTGTCCATGGGGGAGAGGAGGAGGAGGATAGCAATATTTAAAGGAGAAATGGGAGGATGATAGTTGGGTGGGTAGGTAGAGAGAGAGAGACGAGGGTGACCCATCTCCACTCACAGCCTTGATGAGGAGACACATTCACATCTTTGAGCACAATGAAGCACTTCCCCTGCTCCTCTAGAGAGGGGAACGTGTAATTATTCTCCCCCAGGTGATTGTTCTCAACAGAGAGAGATGCTCTGTGTGAGAGGAAGTGAGTGAATTAGAGTATTGTAATTAAATAAAATTATTTAAAGGGGTAAATTATATGTTACATCCAATACAGTACATTTGTACTATCAGATTGGCTATGTGTGTCCTCTTGTCATTTGCAGGCTCAGGGATGGCTTACCACACATGAGAGATGACAGGAAATGTTGGCTTGCCATGTCAATGGCAGAGAGGGGAAAGAAAACAAACTTGAGAGTTGTGCAAACTCCATGTTACGAGACACTCTTTGAAGTCTAAAAGTGAAACCAATTGCTCTTGCTGACAGAAATAGCAAAGACAGTTACAGTAAAATAAGAGACAATTATATCTTTGACAGTTCAGGTAAGTTCTAGGCTTACATTCTTAGTACACTTATACTTGAAAGAAGACATTTGCCCTGTTTTAAGTAAAGCAGAACACCATTTATATGCAAAAGAAACAAGACAATTCAGTAAAGCAGAGTATTGCTGTTGTGTTCTGATGGTTTTATTGTACACATGGATTACAATGTATCTGAGCCAATGTAACCTTGCCTATAGCAACAATGTAACCTTCAGCTGTATCATATAAACCCTGTAATAGGACGCGAGCTAATGACCACCAGCTGGCAGCAGCGAGCGTCCAAGCTCTCTTGGTCCGAACTCATCAAAGGCAACAGCGCGGGAAGTTTTCCTGCCACCACCTACACCTGGACAAGAAGGGCGTGACCTGCAATGACGTCACGCAGACAGTAGCCAATGGGCTACCATGGCACCACGTTCAAATGTATTACTGCTGTATATAAAGAGCTATCGATCCGCCATTACCTCATGTTCCCTCTGTCCACGATGCAATAAACCTGAGTTAACCCAGCCCGAGGCTGTGTCCTGTGTCTTGGTTTGCATACACCAAATTGGCGACGAAGGTGGGATTGATGGATCCCCACGGAACAGCCAGGGCACAGAGCGGTTTCAACATCACCAAACCGCAAGACTGGGAGCTGCTGGAGATGGATTTCCAGGCGGCCCTGGTGGAACTCAGAGTCAAGGGAGAAGACGAGGAGAGGAAGAGGGCCATCCTCACCAGAATGCTCGGGATGGAAACCAAGCAGGACGGCGTGGGCCGCGTCTCGGACGGCAGCGAGGATGACGCCTCAGTGTTCAGCGTGTCCGCGGGACAGTCCCATTACTTCGTTGAGGTATTAGTACAAGGGGCCCCTATTAAGATGGAAATTGACTCGGGGTCCTCCTATTCCATAATTCCCCAGAAAGAGTTCCTGAAAATCGACCCCCACGTGCGGCCCAAGCTTAAAGCGTTGAGGTCCACACTACGGGACGTACAGGGAAACAGCATTCCGGTGTTGGGGGTCGGGAAATTTCGGGTCAATTTTAAGAGACATTCTGCGGAACTGCCCCTAGTTGTCCTCAAAGGGGGAAGCTGTAGCCTCCTAGGGACACAGTGGTTTCAGCCCTTAGGTTTGTTCATAGGGGGGGTGCATACCGTGGGGGGGACCCAATACAAGCGGTTTGCGATGCGCATCCCGCCGTTTTTAAGAAAGGACTCGGAAAGTTCAAGGGACCCCCTGTAGCTTTCGACATAGACCCGGAGGTCCGCCCGATAAGACTCAAACCACGCAGGGTGCCGTTCGCACTCAAGGACAAGATAGAGGCGGAACTGGACAAACTGGTGGGCCAGGGGATTCTTATTCCTGTTGATTCCGCGGAGTGGGAAACTCCAATTGTAACGGCTCTAAAGGCTAACGGGGAGGTGCGCATTTGCGCTGATTATAAGTGTACAATTAACAAGGCGATCCGCCCTAATGCATACCCGGTGCCAGTGATCAGCCACCTTTTGGCCAGGCTAAATGGGGGAAAGGTTTCGCTAAACTCGATTTGGCACAAGCCTATCAGCAACTTCCAGTGACCCCCGCCACGGCCGCGGCACAAACGATAGTTACACATAAGGGAGCGTTCCAGGTGTCGCGGTTACAGTTCGGCGTGAACTCGGCACCCGGCCTTTTTCAATCGCTCGTGGAACGCCTCCTTAAGGGCCTGGAGGGGGTGTTGCCTTATTTTGATGACGTGTTGATAACAGGGGGGAGTGAGGCTGAACTGGCAAAAAGGTTGGACAAGGTACTGACCGTGTTCGAGAAAGCGGGGCTGAGATTGAGGAAGGATAAATGTGTCTTTTTCGAAACCGAGGTCGAGTTTTTAGGGTTCCGGATCACACCCGAGGGGATTAAGCCGTCTAAATCCAAGGTAGCAGCCATTAAAAAGGCCCCTCGCCCCACATCCAAAACCGAGCTGCAGTCTTTCCTGGGGCTCCTCAATTTTTACCATACATTCCTCCCGCGGAAGGCGTCCGTGGCCGAACCGCTCCATCGGTTACTTAAAAAGGAGGAGCCATGGATGTGGGGTGACGAGCACGAGAGGGCGTTCAAAGAGCTAAAGCAACTCCTAACATCTGACGCAATCCTGACGCACTTCGACCCCAAACGGCCTGTGGTCCTAGTTTGTGATGCATCCCCGGTGGGGGTGGGGGCGGTGCTTTGCCACGTGTTGGAGGACGGAAGGGAGGCCCCGGTAGCGTTTTACTCAAGGTCCCTGTCCCAAGCGGAGCGAAATTACGCACAAACCGACAGGGAAGCGTTAGCAATAGTAGCGGGGACCAAAAAATTTCACGATTTTTTGTATGGCCGCCCGTTCAAAATCGTGACCGATCACAAGCCGCTGTTAGGGATTTTCACGGCAAGCAAGCCCACGCCGCAGATCCTGTCCCCGAGAATGCTGCGATGGGCTATTTTCCTCAACGCGTACCAACATGAGTTGCAGTACAGGCCCGGAAAGGAGATCAGCCATGCTGATGCGCTTTCGAGATCCCCTCTGCCCTTGTCGGACGACCAAAAGGCGAGAGCAGAAAGGGACCGCCAGGTGTTGCTAATTGAGGTTTTAGACGCACCCCCAATAGTACCAGCCGACATTGCTAGGGCGACAGGCAAGGACAGGACGCTGGAGAAAGTTAGTTCATGGGTGCAGAAGGGGTGGCCGGCTTCGTCCCCGAGTACAGAGTTCGACCCATTCTTTAGGAAAAAGCTAGAGTTGTCCCTAGAGAGGGGGTGCCTTCTGTGGGGCCAACGGGTGGTGGTCCCTGCGCCCCTGCGGACGAGGGTGCTCGAACTGCTGCACGTCAGCCACCCGGGCATAGTTCGTTCAAAGGCGCTGGCCCGGAGTTACTTCTGGTGGCCACAGCTGGACGCGGACATTGAGCACATGGTCGGCACTTGCGAGGCTTGCCAGGGATCCCGACCTGAGGCGGCCCATCTCCCGCATAGGGAGTGGGACACAGCAAGGGGGCCGTGGTCCAGAGTGCACGTGGATTTCGCTGGCCCATTCCGAGGAACCATGTTTCTCCTGGTGGTAGATGCGTTCTCCAAGTGGCTGGAGGTTATCCCAGTAAAGAGCACGTCCTCCGCCACGACAATTAGCCAGCTAAGGAGAGTCTTTTCCACATTCGGTTTACCCAACACTTTAGTCAGCGATAACGCTAGTTGTTTCACCTCCGCTGAGTTCGGAGCCTTCATGGAGGCAAACGCCATTCGGCATGTCACATCCGCACCGTTTCACCCGGCCACGAATGGCCAAGTGGAACGACTCGTGCGTACAACAAAGGACGCGCTGCGGCGCATGGGCCCGGGGGACCTGAATCACCAAGTATGCCAGTTCCTCTTAGCGTATAGGGTAACCCCCTTAGCGTCAGGCTACTCGCCGGCAGAGCTCTTGATGCGGCGAAAACTGACCACGCTCCTGTCCAGGCTAGACCCGACGAGAGTCGAGGATAAAGGGAAAAACATAGGGTTGGCAGTCTCGAAAGGTTTCGCCGCCGGGGACCCTGTTCACTGCAGGAACTATTCCAGCGCAGGGCCAGCCTGGGTGCCAGGGACGGTTGTAGAGCAGACGGGGCCTGTGTCGTACCGGGTCGAGACTAACACCGGCCTCCTTTGGAGGAGGCACGCAGACCAACTGAGGCACCGAGTGAGTGGGCCAGTCAGTGGAACTCAGCAACAGGATTCAGCGTTAGGGTTCTCCCCCACCCGCGTAACCCAAGGGGGAGACAGCAGGGGACAACAGTCCCAAGCAAGGGGGGAAGGAAGCAGTAGCAGCGGCCCCGACTCATATCCTTTTGATACGCCAGTCCTATCAGGGGCCGGGGAAGGGGGAGAGGAGTTCGCGACCGCTGCCCCCGATTGTGGTGATTTTGATTTTGATTTTGCGAGCCGGGGGGGTTTTCAGGAGTGTTCCCCCACCCATCCAAGCGAGAAGAGGGGTTTTTCGTTAGCCCCCAGTGCCCCCGGTTCCTCCCTAAGAAAGAGCACACCTCCCAACAACGCCGCGGAGCCGCGGCAAGTCACTAACGAGTCTCCCTCTCATATTACAGGACAGGAAACCAGGGGACAAAGAGAAGGTAGCAAACCCGGGGAGAGGCAGCCCGCATCGAGACCCCAGCGTGTTCGAAATAAGCCATCTTGGCTGAGAGACTTTGTCTCCTAAGGGGGGGGGAGTGTGTTTAAGTGTGGGCTCGAGACTTTGTCTCGTCCTAGGGGGGAGGGGTGTTGTGTTCTGATGGTTTTATTGTACACATGGATTACAATGTATCTGAGCCAATGTAACCTTGCCTATAGCAACAATGTAACCTTCAGCTGTATCATATAAACCCTGTAATAGGACGCGAGCTAATGACCACCAGCTGGCAGCAGCGAGCGTCCAAGCTCTCTTGGTCCGAACTCATCAAAGGCAACAGCGCGGGAAGTTTTCCCGCCACCACCTACACCTGGACAAGAAGGGCGTGACCTGCAATGACGTCACGCAGACAGTAGCCAATGGGCTACCATGGCACCACGTTCAAATGTATTACTGCTGTATATAAAGAGCTATCGATCCGCCATTACCTCATGTTCCCTCTGTCCACGATGCAATAAACCTGAGTTAACCCAGCCCGAGGCTGTGTCCTGTGTCTTGGTTTGCATACACCAAATTGGCGACGAAGGTGGGATTGATGGATCCCCACGGAACAGCCAGGGCACAGAGCGGTTTCAACATCACCAAACCGCAAGACTGGGAGCTGCTGGAGATGGATTTCCAGGCGGCCCTGGTGGAACTCAGAGTCAAGGGAGAAGACGAGGAGAGGAAGAGGGCCATCCTCACCAGAATGCTCGGGATGGAAACCAAGCAGGACGGCGTGGGCCGCGTCTCGGACGGCAGCGAGGACGACGCCTCAGTGTTCAGCGTGTCCGCGGGACAGTCCCATTACTTCGTTGAGGTATTAGTACAAGGGGCCCCTATTAAGATGGAAATTGACTCGGGGTCCTCCTATTCCATAATTCCCCAGAAAGAGTTCCTGAAAATCGACCCCCACGTGCGGCCCAAGCTTAAAGCGTTGAGGTCCACACTACGGGACGTACAGGGAAACAGCATTCCGGTGTTGGGGGTCGGGAAATTTCGGGTCAATTTTAAGAGACATTCTGCGGAACTGCCCCTAGTTGTCCTCAAAGGGGGAAGCTGTAGCCTCCTAGGGACACAGTGGTTTCAGCCCTTAGGTTTGTTCATAGGGGGGGTGCATACCGTGGGGGGGGACCCAATACAAGCGGTTTGCGATGCGCATCCCGCCGTTTTTAAGAAAGGACTCGGAAAGTTCAAGGGACCCCCTGTAGCTTTCGACATAGACCCGGAGGTCCGCCCGATAAGACTCAAACCACGCAGGGTGCCGTTCGCACTCAAGGACAAGATAGAGGCGGAACTGGACAAACTGGTGGGCCAGGGGATTCTTATTCCTGTTGATTCCGCGGAGTGGGAAACTCCAATTGTAACGGCTCTAAAGGCTAACGGGGAGGTGCGCATTTGCGCTGATTATAAGTGTACAATTAACAAGGCGATCCGCCCTAATGCATACCCGGTGCCAGTGATCAGCCACCTTTTGGCCAGGCTAAATGGGGGAAAGTGTTTCGCTAAACTCGATTTGGCACAAGCCTATCAGCAACTTCCAGTGACCCCCGCCACGGCCGCGGCACAAACGATAGTTACACATAAGGGAGCGTTCCAGGTGTCGCGGTTACAGTTCGGCGTGAACTCGGCACCCGGCCTTTTTCAATCGCTCGTGGAACGCCTCCTTAAGGGCCTGGAGGGGGTGTTGCCTTATTTTGATGACGTGTTGATAACAGGGGGGAGTGAGGCTGAACTGGCAAAAAGGTTGGACAAGGTACTGACCGTGTTCGAGAAAGCGGGGCTGAGATTGAGGAAGGATAAATGTGTCTTTTTCGAAACCGAGGTCGAGTTTTTAGGGTTCCGGATCACACCCGAGGGGATTAAGCCGTCTAAATCCAAGGTAGCAGCCATTAAAAAGGCCCCTCGCCCCACATCCAAAACCGAGCTGCAGTCTTTCCTGGGGCTCCTCAATTTTTACCATACATTCCTCCCGCGGAAGGCGTCCGTGGCCGAACCGCTCCATCGGTTACTTAAAAAGGAGGAGCCATGGATGTGGGGTGACGAGCACGAGAGGGCGTTCAAAGAGCTAAAGCAACTCCTAACATCTGACGCAATCCTGACGCACTTCGACCCCAAACGGCCTGTGGTCCTAGTTTGTGATGCATCCCCGGTGGGGGTGGGGGCGGTGCTTTGCCACGTGTTGGAGGACGGAAGGGAGGCCCCGGTAGCGTTTTACTCAAGGTCCCTGTCCCAAGCGGAGCGAAATTACGCACAAACCGACAGGGAAGCGTTAGCAATAGTAGCGGGGACCAAAAAATTTCACGATTTTTTGTATGGCCGCCCGTTCAAAATCGTGACCGATCACAAGCCGCTGTTAGGGATTTTCACGGCAAGCAAGCCCACGCCGCAGATCCTGTCCCCGAGAATGCTGCGATGGGCTATTTTCCTCAACGCGTACCAACATGAGTTGCAGTACAGGCCCGGAAAGGAGATCAGCCATGCTGATGCGCTTTCGAGATCCCCTCTGCCCTTGTCGGACGACCAAAAGGCGAGAGCAGAAAGGGACCGCCAGGTGTTGCTAATTGAGGTTTTAGACGCACCCCCAATAGTACCAGCCGACATTGCTAGGGCGACAGGCAAGGACAGGACGCTGGAGAAAGTTAGTTCATGGGTGCAGAAGGGGTGGCCGGCTTCGTCCCCGAGTACAGAGTTCGACCCATTCTTTAGGAAAAAGCTAGAGTTGTCCCTAGAGAGGGGGTGCCTTCTGTGGGGCCAACGGGTGGTGGTCCCTGCGCCCCTGCGGACGAGGGTGCTCGAACTGCTGCACGTCAGCCACCCGGGCATAGTTCGTTCAAAGGCGCTGGCCCGGAGTTACTTCTGGTGGCCACAGCTGGACGCGGACATTGAGCACATGGTCGGCACTTGCGAGGCTTGCCAGGGATCCCGACCTGAGGCGGCCCGTCTCCCGCATAGGGAGTGGGACACAGCAAGGGGGCCGTGGTCCAGAGTGCACGTGGATTTCGCTGGCCCATTCCGAGGAACCATGTTTCTCCTGGTGGTAGATGCGTTCTCCAAGTGGCTGGAGGTTATCCCAGTAAAGAGCACGTCCTCCGCCACGACAATTAGCCAGCTAAGGAGAGTCTTTTCCACATTCGGTTTACCCAACACTTTAGTCAGCGATAACGCTAGTTGTTTCACCTCCGCTGAGTTCGGAGCCTTCATGGAGGCAAACGCCATTCGGCATGTCACATCCGCACCGTTTCACCCGGCCACGAATGGCCAAGTGGAACGACTCGTGCGTACAACAAAGGACGCGCTGCGGCGCATGGGCCCGGGGGACCTGAATCACCAAGTATGCCAGTTCCTCTTAGCGTATAGGGTAACCCCCTTAGCGTCAGGCTACTCGCCGGCAGAGCTCTTGATGCGGCGAAAACTGACCACGCTCCTGTCCAGGCTAGACCCGACGAGAGTCGAGGATAAAGGGAAAAACATAGGGTTGGCAGTCTCGAAAGGTTTCGCCGCCGGGGACCCTGTTCACTGCAGGAACTATTCCAGCGCAGGGCCAGCCTGGGTGCCAGGGACGGTTGTAGAGCAGACGGGGCCTGTGTCGTACCGGGTCGAGACTAACACCGGCCTCCTTTGGAGGAGGCACGCAGACCAACTGAGGCACCGAGTGAGTGGGCCAGTCAGTGGAACTCAGCAACAGGATTCAGCGTTAGGGTTCTCCCCCACCCGCGTAACCCAAGGGGGAGACAGCAGGGGACAACAGTCCCAAGCAAGGGGGGAAGGAAGCAGTAGCAGCGGCCCCGACTCATATCCTTTTGATACGCCAGTCCTATCAGGGGCCGGGGAAGGGGGAGAGGAGTTCGCGACCGCTGCCCCCGATTGTGGTGATTTTGATTTTGATTTTGCGAGCCGGGGGGGTTTTCAGGAGTGTTCCCCCACCCATCCAAGCGAGAAGAGGGGTTTTTCGTTAGCCCCCAGTGCCCCCGGTTCCTCCCTAAGAAAGAGCACACCTCCCAACAACGCCGCGGAGCCGCGGCAAGTCACTAACGAGTCTCCCTCTCATATTACAGGACAGGAAACCAGGGGACAAAGAGAAGGTAGCAAACCCGGGGAGAGGCAGCCCGCATCGAGACCCCAGCGTGTTCGAAATAAGCCATCTTGGCTGAGAGACTTTGTCTCCTAAGGGGGGGGGAGTGTGTTTAAGTGTGGGCTCGAGACTTTGTCTCGTCCTAGGGGGGAGGGGTGTTGTGTTCTGATGGTTTTATTGTACACATGGATTACAATGTATCTGAGCCAATGTAACCTTGCCTATAGCAACAATGTAACCTTCAGCTGTATCATATAAACCCTGTAATAGGACGCGAGCTAATGACCACCAGCTGGCAGCAGCGAGCGTCCAAGCTCTCTTGGTCCGAACTCATCAAAGGCAACAGCGCGGGAAGTTTTCCCGCCACCACCTACACCTGGACAAGAAGGGCGTGACCTGCAATGACGTCACGCAGACAGTAGCCAATGGGCTACCATGGCACCACGTTCAAATGTATTACTGCTGTATATAAAGAGCTATCGATCCGCCATTACCTCATGTTCCCTCTGTCCACGATGCAATAAACCTGAGTTAACCCAGCCCGAGGCTGTGTCCTGTGTCTTGGTTTGCATACACCAAAATTGCTCTTCCTACCTTGGTAAGTTACCTTAACTTCTTCTTTCATGTCCAGGTAAGACTTTAAACTGCCAAAATGAAGCCACTTTCTTGGCTTTGTTGTTGGCCAAACCCAAGTCATCCTCAGTGCCTGTTTCCAATAGTAATTGGCAGACCAGTAAATTAGCCAGATTCTGAACCTCTAACATTCACACAGCGTTTTGGTGTCTGTCAGCAGGCCCCATTGAGCAGATTGGTCTTACATTTAGGCACCTCAACAACATTATCAGATGTTTAGAGAACATCTTTTTGACATGGCATGGCTCCCAGACATAGTGACAACATGTGAGGAAGTCCTTATATGGCTCTTCCTGCCTTCTGGCAATTTTTACATGGCAAGTCCTGCATGTTCAACTGATTCTCTGCCGGCCAATCAAGAAGCTGAGCCCAAAAATTCCTATCCGGCTCCAAAATGTGACGCAAAAACACTCTCGCCTAAAAGGTGGGCAGACAGGCTGTCAGTGAATATGAAAAGAGAATGGACACACAGCAGGGAATAAATAGTCTTGCTATTTGTTGGGGGCAATATGCTAATTAACTTGTGAACTGCCCAGAGAGTACACTAAACACTATAGGGTGGTATATTAGTGTAATTGCTATTGCTAGTGTTGTCTTTTGTTGTTTCTTTCCTTCAGTTCCCAGTTTGATGTTATTTGCTCTAGGTAAAACAAAACAAAACACAGTTGACACCTATAAACAACATCTACATCCCTATAGAGGGCACACCTAATATCACACCTACCTATTCTGTATAAACTCTACTGGGGTCTCTGCAAAAATGATCACTGGAGATGCTCCAAAAGTAGTCATTAGCCAGGGTAGCATTTCACTTAGAGCTGACCCTTCCATCTTCCTTTGTTTGGAAAGCCCTGCACCTTTTTGAGCATGTCATGGGAAGGCAAGATTCTCTGGAAAGACCATAACAGTAGGAAAAGTAGAATGCAGCAGGAAAAGAAGAAGACCAAATGTGAGATGTATTGATTCCTTAAGGAAAGCTATAGGCTATAGCAGGGGTTCCCAAACTTTTTATGGCCATGTGGGCCTGGCCATGCCCCCCAGACAATTAAGCAGGATGGACCACACTCCTGGAAGTGGAAGTAAATGCACCCACATCCACATTTATAACAGCTGTGGGCACATTTAAGGCTGATGTACCACATATATACATGCATGGGCACATTTTACGATTGTCGTAAATGTGCCAGCTTCCACTTCCAGTTGTGGCAGCGGTGGGCCACATGAAATGGTTCCTCAGGCCATAGCCAGGCCATGGGCTATAGGTTGGGAACCCTTGGGCTATAGTTTACAGGACCTCAACAGGGCAGTGGAGGACAGGACAATTTGAAGGTATCTCTTTCACATGGTTCCCATAAGTTGAAAGTTACTTAACATCACATCACATCGCCACCACCAACACCACAACAACAGCAACAGCAAAACATTGCTAGTGGCCTTTAGTGTTTGGGAATCAAGACAATGGAAGCAGCTGTAGACTAGCCTAACACATCTTTATTGCATGCAGTACAGCACGAACATGAGGTAATGGTGGACAAACAGCTCCTTTTATGCAGTGGCTATACATTTGACTGTGGCTCCTCGATAGCACATTGGCTACTGTCCATGTGATGTATTCCTTAGTCACGCCCTTCTTGTCCAGGTGAAGTGAGGGCAGGAAAGGTATTTGAGGAATGTGTACCATGTGAGCTGAACGCTCGCTATTTCCCCCTAGTGGTCACTAGCTCGCGTTCTATTGTGGTTTGTTACATTGTTTCTATTGCAAGATACAGACTGTTACAATTGCTCATTCATGTGGTTACAGATTGTTACATTCACTCATTTGTGTGGTTACAATTACATTCAATACACAACATCCCTCCCCTCTAAGATGGGACAAAGTCCCTTAACCAAAGTGGTTTTCCGCATGTGCATTTTGGGCATGGAGCCGTTATGCTTGACTCAGCCATACCCCCTCGTCTGTGTCCTCCTGGCTCTTGTACTGCAATTGGAGAGGATGACTCATTAGCGACTTGCTGCAGATTTGCAGCTATGGGCTGGGCAGGAGGAGAAGGGTTGTATTCGGATGCAGATGCGGGCAAACTGGGGGCACTAGGGACTAAAGAAAAACCCCGCACCTCGCTTGGACAGGTGGGGGAACACTCTGGAAAACCCACCCGGTTTGGTAACTCAAAATCTAACTCAGGGGCAACAGGGACAAACTCATTCCTATCTTTCATGGTGCTGGGGAGAACTGGTGTATCAAAAGGATACAGATTTGAGTCTGCTCTTCCCCCCCTTGTTTGGGACTGTTGCCCCTCGTTTTCTCCCCCTTGGGATAAGTGGGGGGGGGACTCTAATGTTGAGCTCTGCTGCTGGGCACCCCTGTCCTGCCCCCCAATCACTCGGTGCCTTAGTTGGTCAGCATGCCTTCTACAGAGGAGACCCGTGTTGGTCTCGACACAGTATGAAACTGGTCCCGCTTGGTTAATGACTACTCCCGGCACCCAGGCTGGCCCTGTAGCTGCATAGTTCCTACAGTGTACAGGTTCACCTATCTCGAGGTTTTTTGTGGACCTGAGCTCAATGTTTCTTCCCCTATCCTCCACCCTGGTGGGATCCAACCTGGTTAACAACGAATGCAATTTCTTTTTCATGAGGAGTTCAGTGGGGGAAAACCCTGACGCCAATGGCGACACCCTGTATGCCAACAAAGACTGGCAGAGCTGTAGGTCCAGATCCCCTGGCCCCATGCGCCGCAACCTCTCTTTCATGGTTTGCACCAGGCGTTCCACCTCGCTGTTTGTTGCGCTTTGAAAAGGGGCTGAGGTTATGTGTCGAATGGCGTTCGATTCCAAGAACGCTTGGAATTCTGCAGACTTGAAAGTACTAGCGTTATCACTCACAATGATGTCAGGTATCCCAAAAGTACTTATGAGCTTGCACAGCTGTTTTATGGTTGCGGTTGATGAGGTGCTGTGCATCGGAATCACTTCCAACCACTTGGAGTATGCGTCTACTACCAGTAGAAAAAGGGAACCCCTGAACGGACCTGCGAAGTCTATGTGAAGGCGAGACCATGGTCCCCTGGCTGTGTCCAATTCTCTGTGTGGAAGTTGGGACTCCTCAGGGTGAGAGCTCTGGCAACTTTCGCAGGTGTTCACCATGTGCTCAATGTCTGCATCTAACTGTGGCCACCAGAAGTAGCTTCGGGCCAGCGCCTTAGAACGCACGATCCCTGGGTGGCTGACCTGTAGAAGCTGTAGTACCCTTGCTCTTAAGGATTCTGGAATGATCACCCTCTCCCCCCACAGGAGGCACCCCCTTTCTGTGGACAACTCAACCCTCTTCCTGAAAAATGCAGCAAATTCATCTGCGAGAGGAGCCATGGGCCACCCCTTCTGTACCCAAGACCTGACAAGAGCTAGTGTTTTATCCTTTGCTGTGGCTGCAGCGATTTCTACAGGAAGTATGGGGGTGCATCTAGGGCTTCTATAAGGAGGACTTGGCTGTCCTGCTCTACTTTGCATTTTGGGTCTCCCAGCTGGGGAAGAGGAGACCTTGAAAGTGCGTCAGCATGGCTTATGTCTTTTCCGGGGCGGTACACTAATGAACCCCTGTACGCATTGAGGAAAATAGCCCACCAAAGCATCCTTGGGGAGAGGATCTGCGGAGTGGGCTTGTCTGAGGTGAAAATACCCAATAGTGGCTTGTGGTCAGTTACAATGGTGAATGGACGACCATACAAAAAATCATGGAACTTCTTTGTGCCCGCCATAATAGCAAGGGCCTCCCTATCTGTTTGGGCGTAGTTACGTTCTGCCTTGGACAATGATCTCGAATAGAAGGCAACTGGGGCTTCTCGCCCACTCTCTAGCATGTGGCAAAGGACCTCCCCCACCCCCACTGGTGAGGCATCACAGACTAAGACTACTGGCTTCTTTGGATCGAAATGGGTCAGGATGGCCTCTGAGGAGAGGAGCTGCTTGAGTTCCCCAAAAGCCTGCTCTTGGCACTCCCCCCACCACCAAACCACATTCTTCTTCAGCAGCCTATGCAGGGGCTCTGCAATCGACACTTTTCTGGGCAGGAAGGAATGGTAAAAATACAGCAGCCCCAGGAAGGATTGCAGCTCAGATTTCGCAGGTGGAGTGAGGAGCATTTTGGATGGCCGAGACTTTGGACTCAGCGGGTTCCACTCCCTCAGGGGTTATGTGAAACCCCAGGAACTCTACTTCTTTTGCAAGGAACACACATTTGTCTCTCCGCAGTCTCAACCCCGCAGATTCGAACACTGTAAGGACCTTATCTAATCTCTGGGCCAGTTCTGCTTCGCTCTCCCCAGATATCAAAATATTGTCAAAATATGGTAAAACACCCGGTAGCCCCTTTAACAAACATTCCACAAGTGACTGAAACATCCCCAGTGCCGAGTTCATGCCAAACTGTAGGCGCATCACCTTAAATGCCCCCTTGTGAGTTACAATGGTTTGCGCAGTAGTTGTAGCTGGGGTTACTGATAGCTGCTGATATGCCTGCGCCAGATCCAATTTGGCGAAACACTTTCCCCCATGTAAAGTAGCTAGCAGATGGCTAACTACTGGCATCAGATAAGCATTAGGGAAGATTGCCTTGTTGATTGTACACTTGTAGTCAGCACAAATCCGCACCTCCCCATTTGCTTTTAGCGCTGTAACAATAGGAGTCTCCCACTCTGCAGATTCCACAGGCACTAAAATCCCCTGACCCACCAGTTTGTCAAGTTCTGCCTCTATTGTGTCCTTCAGGGCGAACGGAACCTGTCGTAGCTTGAGCCTAATTGGGCGGACCTCCAGGTCTAGGTTGAATGAAACTGGGGGCCCCTTGTACTTCCCAAGTCCCTTCTTGAATACCTCAGGGTGTGCATTGCACACTGCCTGAATTTCATCCCCCCCCCCCCCGATGGCATGGATGCCTCTTATGAAAATCTCCAGGGGTTTGAACCACTGTGTTCCCAGGAGGTTGCAACTCCCCCCTCCCAACACTGGGATTCCATTTCCCTGTACATCCCTTAAGTTTGACCTCAGTTCCTTGAGTCTGGGCCGCACCTTGGGGGGAATGTCCAAAATTCTCTATGGGAAATAATGGAGTAGGTGGACCCCGAGTCTATTTCCATCCTAACTGGGATCCCCTGCAACAGTACCTCAACAAAAAAATGTGGGTGCCCTAAGGGCATGCTGTGAACGGCCAGGTCGTCTCCCCTGTATGCCCTTCGGTACACGTGGTACCCCTCTGGGCCGTCGTCGCCATCGTAGACTCTGCCGATGCCATCCCGTCTCTGTGTGGAACGCTCTGCTGTACCCTTGCTCTCGTCTCGCCATTGTCTGCATGCCCTGGCGATGTGGCCCCTTCATCCGCAGTTGTGGCACTCAGCCTTTTAGAATGGGCACTTGCTCCGATCGTGGAATGCTCTGCAGCCATCGCAACACCGGCCTCCCTTTCCTTTCTTCTCGCCCTGGCCCTTTCCGATTTTCCGGACACCCTCATCTTCACTGGAGCCTGCGTTGGCGGAGGCCTCTGAAGATGCGGGCAAACGTGGGGCAGGGGGCACCCTCCAGGTCACCTGGACTGCTGATGCAGCTGCCTCGATTGGTGGTGGCTTCGCCTTGAGGAGCTTGAACCGGGCCCTTGTGGACTCAGCCGCCTGCGCCTCTTGCAGAACCTCTTTGAAGGTTAGGTCGTGGCCATGGGTCATGAGCTTCTTTTGGGTGTCCCCATCCTGCTTTCCGCAAAGCAGCTGGTTTCTAAGGGCCATATCTAAGTTCTCCCGCCATTCGCATGGGGTTGCCGCCAAACAGAGGGCCGCCACATATTTGGTCATGGACTCACCCAGCTTTTGGTCCCTCCTCACGAACGTGGCTCTGGCCGAGAAGAAGGACACCTTGGGCTTGAAATGGTTTCTCAGTGCAACCAGCAGGCCGGCTACGGCAACCTGCTCCACTTCTCTTGGTGCTACCAGGTCCATCAGCATTTGCACTGCATGATAGCTGAGCATTGTGATGAGAAGGCCCCTCTTCTTCCCAGCGTCCATGATGCCGGCAACCGCTATCGTACTCCTGAAATGCATCTCGAACCAATCCCATCGTTCGGGCTGGTTTACGTCAAAAACCGGTTGCTGTGGAATTGTCTTGTCCCCGTGGGAAGCCATATCCCATCCTCATTGCCAATTTAGTGTTTGGGAATCAAGACAATGGAAGCAGCTGTAGACTAGCCTAACACATCTTTATTGCATGGAGTACAGCACGAACATGAGGTAATGGCGGACAAACAGCTCCTTTTATGCAGTGGCTATACATTTGACTGTGGCTCCTCGATAGCGCATTGGCTACTGTCAATGTGACGTCATCCTTAGTCACGCCCCTCTTGTCCAGGTGAAGTGAGGGCGGGAATCTTTCCCACGCAGTTGAAGGTATTTGAGGAATGTGTACCATGTGAGCTGAACGCTCGCTATTTTTCCCTAGTGGTCACTAGCTCGCGTTCTATTGTGGTTTGTTACATTGTTTCTATTGCAAGATACAGATTGTTACAATCGCTCATTCATGTCATTACAGATTGTTACATTCACTCATTCGTGTGGTTACAATTACATTCAATACACAACATGGCCAGTATGAATCTTTTCTAAATAAGTTTTTTTTAAAAAAAAAAAATCCAGTGCGGTACAGACTGGGACATAAGAGACCTGGGTTCAATCCCTTGCTTGGCTATGGAAACTCACTGGGGAATAACAACGATAGACTGCTCCTTGCTCACAGACATAAAAAAAAAACCCAATGAGGGTTGCTGTAAATCAGAAGCAACTTTACAGTTCATGAAAGAACAGGTAATAATTTAACCATATGAAAAGTTATAGGGTGGCAGGAGTGGCCTACAGTTAACATGGGATTGGACAGCTGTGAAGCTGTCCCTCCCTGTCCCCTTCCACTGGGCAGGGAGGATAAAGGGGGCTCCCGAGGCCAGGTGAGCTCTGAAGATGCCACTGCCACCACTGCCACGAATGCTCCCTGCCTCGCTCCAGGACCCACACCATCAGTCCTGGGGAGTGGAGGCAGGTGGGAGCCACCACCATTGCCAACCCCGCCCTACAAGCCTTGCTTGCTCAGAGAGCTGAAAAGGGAGCTGGAGCAGCCACAGCCGCCAATGCACCCTGCCTCACCACAGGACCCACGCTATCGGTCCTGGGGAGTGGAGGCAAGTGGGAGCTGCCACAGACCACCTCTGCAGGCACTTGAGACTCCCCCCTCCCCCATGCCGTTGGTAAGGACTTGGACTTGGACCTTGTTGGCTCTCCATCTTCAGTTTTTTGGGGTGAATTGGGGTGAGTGCTGGTTGTCAGATGTTTTTTTCTGTCAGTGGGGTGATTATTGATTATTGTATATTGTATATTATTGTTATTGTATTGTATTGTATATTGTGCTTTTTTGTATTTTTTGATCTGTGATTGTAATTGTATTATTGCTAAACCTTTCTGTGATTTTGATTTTTTTGTTATAAAGCATATTGTGAATTATTATTATTATTATTATTATTATTATTATTATTATTATTATTATTATTATTATTATTATTATTATTATTATTATTATTATTATTATTATTATTATTATTATTATTATTATTATTATTATTATTATATCTTGTCATAATTTTGATTTGTTGTATTCTCATGTATATTTCATGGATTATTGTTTATTGTATATCATGTTTGTATATTGTATTTATTTTTGTTTGGAAGCCGCCTTGAATCACACTTGTGCGAGTAAGGCAGGGTGCAAATTTAATAAATAAATAAATAAATAAATAAATAAATAAAATTTTAATCCATTGCTACAAAAAAATTTGGGTGCAACATTGCAAGTTTAGGAATGCAGTGGCTTAGTGGCTAAGATGCTGAAATTGATGAGTGGAAGGTTGGCAGGTCAACAGTTCAAAACCCAAGTGCTGCATGATGAAGTGGGCTCCTGTCATCTGTCCCAGCTCCTGCCAAACTAGGAGTTTAAAAGGAAGGAATTGCAAGTAGTGGGAAAGTAAACAGGGTTCCATGCTCTCTGGTGTCTTGTCATGCCTGCCACATGTCCATGGAAATGTCTGCAGACACAGATAGCTCTGGCTCTTTGGCTATAAACAGAGATGAGCACTGTAATAATAATAATAATAATAATAATAATAATAATAATAAGTTTTAATTTCTACCCCGCTTTCATAGCACAAGTGCCACTCAAAGCGGCTTACAACACATATAAATACAATGTTACAAATATAATTACATAATTACAAGAACAGATTGAAAATTAACACATTACAAGAAAAAAGAAAAGAAAATCCCATACAGTTAATCTCAAAAAACGCAAGCCCCATACTACCCCCCCCCCTCCAGTGGGAGCACCCAAAAGCTCCCACTTCCCCACATCCCCACAGCCATCCAATATCACAAAAAGCAAAAGATACACTATAGAAAACACGGTGCAAAATACAATAGATGCAAAATCCGGTACAATAGATACAAAATGCAATGAAAAATAACAGAATAACCCATGACTCACTCCCTCTCCCGACGACAAATTCGCAGAAGGAAAATAGCAGTCATGAAGGTCCTGGTGGTGGCAGCACCTGGGATGCCAGCTGGTGGCGAAGGCTCAGCTGCCTCGACAGCCTTTTAAAAGTCCCGGGCTGGAGGCGGGGCTTGGGACGCCAGCTGGTGGTGGGTTGGCTCAGCGTCCATCCTCACGGGAGCCTCCCCGCCCCACCGGGAGAGCCGAAGGTGGTAGCGAAGGCTCAGCTGCCTCAACAGCCTTTTAAAAGTCCCGGGCTGGAGGCGGAGCTTGGGACGCCAGCTGGTGGTAGGTTGGCTCGGCGTCCATCCTCACGGGAGCCTCCCCGCCCCACCGGGAGAGCCGAAGGTGGTGGCAAAGGCTCAGCTGCCTCAACAGCCGAAGGTGGTGGCAAAGGCTCAGCTGCCTCAACAGCCTTTTAAAAGTCCCGGGCTGGAGGCGGAGCTTGGGACGCCAGCTGGTGGTGGGTTGGCTCGGCGTCCATCCTCACGGGAGCCTCCCCGCCCCACCGGGAGAGCCGAAGGTGGTGGCAAAGGCTCAGCTGCCTCAACAGCCGAAGGTGGTGGCAAAGGCTCAGCTGCCTCGACAGCCTTTTAAAAGTCCCGGGCTGGAGGCGGAGCTTGGGACGCCAGCTGGTGGTGGGTTGGCTCGGCGTCCATCCTCACGGGAGCCTCCCCGCCCCACCGGGAGAGCCGAAGGTGGTGGCGAAGGCTCAGCTGCCTCGACAGCCTTTTAAAAGTCCCGGGCTGGAGGCGGGGCTTGGGATGCCAGCTGGTGGTGGGTTGGCTCGGCGTCCATCCTCACGGGAGCCTCCCCGCCCCACCGGGAGAGCCGAAGGTGGTGGCAAAGGCTCAGCTGCCTCAACAGCCGAAGGTGGTGGCCTAGAGTCAGATACGATGGGCTTTCAAGCAAGGGCGACCTTTACCTTTACCTATTGCTAGTTTGAATGAGGTCTAAGCTACACCGTGGCTGAGAAATAGCACCAGCTTCGCACACAGGCAGAGTGCCGAGGCCTCTGTCCAGGGATGACGGGGGTCATAAAAGGTTAGATTGGTTGTGATTATTGTTATTCAATAGCAGGCGGTGGTGCCAGAAGCATATCTGTGTGTTTATTATGCCTTACTGCTGGTTATCATTTGCCTCAGTCCCAGCTTGAATGGATTTGAAGGCTGACAAGAGTGCTCAGCCGCCCGTTCCTCGCCATACATTTCTGTTCTGCATTCTGCTCAACAAAGCACATTTTGTAATGAGGTCTTACCACCAAACACATGAGTCTGAAAAGATATTGTTGACATTGTTTCAGTAAAATTACTGGGTATATTCAGCTCACTACTAATGCCCTTGACCTTTTGAATATCTCTCCATTGATAGCTGGATACTGATAGCTACTCAACACCATTACATACAAATGAAAGGGGAACTCTACCTGCAATTTACATACAAATGAGTGTCTTTAAAGAAACAGAAACAGGATGATACAATACTTATCAAAACTAACATCCTAGAAGCCTGTTATTTTAACATTCAGCTTTTATTTAACTGCTTTTTCCATATATGGGTGTCTCTCCTCAAGTAAGCGTGTTACTAGGAGGTTTCCTATACGTAGTCAATAACAATAATTCTTTTCTTTCTTTCTTTCTTTCTTTCTTTCTTTCTTTCTTTCTTTCTTTCTTTCTTTCTTTCTTTCTTTCTTTCTTTCTTTCTTTCTTTCCATAAATACATGGGTTCTGGGTAATGCAGGCACAAAGGTGGAAATAAAACAGAAAAGATAATACATATAATTGGTTAGAACATTAAATAAGGAATGCCTACCTGGACAGATCAGTCCTAACTGGGACATTATAGGGTGGTCTGGACTTGCTCATTTCGAGGCCACTTTTGAAAGAAGAGGGGATAAATAACATTTAGTCTGCCCCCCCCCCCATCCAAATATCCCAGGTGACCGAGTGGTGTCCATGGGGGAGAGGAGGAGGACAGCAACATTAAATTGAGAAACTGGAAGATGGTGGGTGGGCAAGCAGTCAGAGAGAGAGTGGAGGGTGGCCCATCTCCATTCACAGCCTTGATGAGGGGACACATTCACATCTGTGAGCACAATGAAACACTTCCCCTGCTCCTCTACAGAGGGGCAGGGAAAGTGTAATTATTCTCCCCAGGGCAATCATTGTAGTGCTGGATTATTTAGGAGAGGGGGAATGATTATATTTCTTCTGCCCCTCTGTAGAGGAGCATAAGAACATAAGAACAGCCTTGCTGGAACAGGCCACAGGAGCCCATGATCCAGTCCAGCCTTCTGTCTCACACAGTGGCTCACCATTTGCTTCAGGGTATTATTCCCAAGCAGATGCCTTCACTTTCTTAGGATTCCCTGGAAATGGCATTGAGAGATAGTCTGCCTATCTCTCCAACCCGGAGGTTGTCCATAGGTATCCAAAATTATAGCCATTGATACCCTTGTCATCCATGAACTTGTCTAATCCTTTCTTGAAACTGTCAAGACTGGCAGCTGTCACCACTTCTTCTGGCAGGGAGTTCCATAGACCAGTGATCCTCTGGGTGAAAAAGTACTTTCTTTTATTTGTTTGAGAACTAGTACCCAAAAGTTTCATCGAGTGTCCCCTAGTTCTAGTGTTATACGATAAGGAAAACAGTTTTAACTTATCTACTTTGTCCACACCGTGCATGATTTTATAAACTTCAATCAGGTCACCTCTTAGATGCCGTTGTTCAAGAGTGAAGAGGCCCAACCATTGCAGCCTCAGATGGTAAGGAAGGTGTTCCAGTCTGCTGGGGAAGTAGTTAATCAAACATCCACTATACTATAGGGGATCACCCATTCAGTATACTGGATATTTACCCCAAAAGTACCATTTGACAGCTGCAAGCTCCTTTATATTGCCATCCCCAGCATCCATAGGTGCTGGTAATGGCATATAGAGGATCACTGTATATAAGTGGAACCCCCTGATGGGGGTCAGGTTGCAGTGCTCCAAATCAAGGAAATGTGCATGCATGAAGCTCAGAAAAATCCCCAGGAGCTCAAAAGAATGGGTTATCTGCCAGTCTGGATATACGCTAATTCCAGGTTGAATTGAGGGCAATCGATTGAGTACGCCCCAAATTGAAGCAAACGATTCTTTCACGACATCATGGATCTTTCTTGAAGTGAGGGAAATGTCTTGATGAATAAAAAGCTAGTGAGCTGTTTCTAAAAGACATTGGCTGAAATACAGTACTAAGTCATAACTGAAGTGGGCCATTAACTCACCCAAGTGATTTTCCAAGAGCCACAATATCTCTGAAATGTGACCACACTCCTACTGGGAAAGCCTCCTATCATACCAGAGCCTCTGCTAGTGAAAGACCAAATAACAGAAGATGGGCTTAACATGAGAGTCTGGGGGTGGGGGATGGGGAAGCTTCTGGAATGAGTGAGGCTCAAGAAGAAGACCCCAAAGGGTCTAAAATACAAAATGGAGGGAGAAGGTGATTAAGGGGAAATAGTGGTAGCAGTAGGCTATGGAGAAGAAGGAGAAGATGGAAGAGATCAACAAAAGTGGAAGAAGCAGAGACAATTCAAGTGCCTCTGAGGGATGGAAGATGAGAAATGGACCATCCAGTAGATGACCTCTTCCTCCCATAAGAAAGTGCAGACACTGGCATAATTTTAACCCTCCCAACTCCTGCCAACCAAGCAGATTAAAAGCAAAAAAAAATTTTTTTTTTGCAAATAAATAAATAGGGACAATTTTGTTGGAAAAAGTAACAGTGTTCCATGCACTTTGCTATCTAGTCATGGCTGCCACATGACCACAGAAATATCTGCAGATGCAGAGGGCACTGGCCCCTAGAGTCAGACATGGCTGGCTTTTGAGGAAGGGAGACCTTTACCTTAACCAATCCTCATCTTTTGACTTTAGAACTAGCCAGCACTGGACTGTCTGAGACAGACAGACTAAAGGAAGACTTAAACAGTTAAAATTAATTTGGACTTATGTGGATGGGACGCATTATTGATTGGCAATAACCTTTCCCGGTTGGTCTGTCTGGCTAGAACACAGGCTGGAGACCAACCTGGCTATGCAGGAAAGGAAATTGGGTACAACGCTAATAGTAATAGTTAGCTGTAGAGACTCCATATTGCCTTGGCTGAGAGCACTGAAAGGAGTGGGACATAAGTCACCCAAATGTCACGATGCCTAGTAAACAGCTCACAGTATCTCACTCATGTCCGCGGAGACACCAAGCTGTTGCTAGACCAAACAATTAAGTGTAGAAGCCTAGAGTTTACAAGGACTCTGAGATAGGACGGGAACAGTGAGTCTCGCTACATCTGCTGATTAATCTGCCTATGGGGAACCTTGGCACGCAATACTTTCTTAAGCAACTTCTTAGGCTGGCAAATGTACCCTGGCCAGCAACATGCTACGTAAGCAAGCTTTCTGTAATAGGGGTCATGCGTGCTCTGTGCGCAAGTGACCAAGAATGCAAGTCAATAAATATAGATCACCCGACTTGATCGGGACTGACTTTTCCACCACACTTCCGTATCCCGTGCCTTCCTTGCACCTAGCGGCCCCGATCCTCCGGGAGAGAAGAAACCATTACGACATCCTTACATCATTGCTTTGACTATCAAAGCTGAATTGCAAGAAAGGTTTTGACTCTGACCCTTATTCCAGATCTATGCATCCCTTTGACATCTTCTCCCTCATGGAGCACATACACACACCTTAATTTATTTTGTACTTCTTGAGTTCATCCTATCACGCATGCAGATGTATGTGACAATGTCAGTAAATTCTCATCAAAAATGTGATAGGGGTGGGGGATTATCAACCATCTCCAGTGGTGCTGTCTCTTACATTTCTCCAACAGAACTGGGCTTCTACCATATTCAGGAGCCTTTTGTTAGTGTAAAAGGAAAAACACTGAGCCTTTTCTTATCAATAAAAGTAATAGGTTCTTGTCTGAATTTTAGCCATGAATCTCACTAACCCATGAATAGTCCAACTGTATTTATTTCCAGACAGAGCAAAGCCTTCATTAAATATAAAGGAAGTTAACAATAGCATTTCAGGAATCAATACTTTTTTCTAATTTTGTCTCAAGCAGATAATGTACCTAGTATGACAGGATTATCTTTTGGATCTCAGCAAGATTTAAATGATCTTCTACAGCAATTTAGGGAGTAGCTGAAGTACTGCAGAGCCATTTTGCTCTGATATTCGTCACCATATATTCTCACCAACTGTTAATTATTCTAGTCAAATGATCTTGACAAAGAGGGGGGGATTCAGCCCACTGTTACAAGACATCCACATTTACACTTGTGAAACTCTTGATCATTTTTTAAAATTTCTTTCCTTTACCAATAATAATTGTTTGTCATCATGTCAATTCTGAGTTATGATGACCTTTTTATCAGTGTTTCCTAGGCAGAGACTCCTCAGAAGTAATTTACCATTCCTTTCTTCTGGTGGCATCCTGGCACGATACAATTACAGAATAAATTTGAGGCTTTTTCCCTTATCACACCTGACGAGGAACATACAGAGGAACAACTGGTTCCACCTGATGATCTCTCCTTCATCACACTTGATGAGATCCAGGAAGATGAACATCAGGAACAAACTGAGGTTCTCTCCCTTAATATGGTTGATGAGGTGCATGTAGATGAACAGATTGCAGGAGAGAGGCTCCTTGTGCTAGGCGATTCAATAATTAGAAATACAGAGAAATGGATTTGTGATGCACATGGTGACTTGCCTGCCAGGTGCAAAAGTTGCAGACATCACAAGAAATCTAGATAGATTGTTAGAGAGAACTGGGAACGAGCCAGTTGCCATGGTACACTTTGGTACTAATGATGTTGGGAAGGCCAAGCGGTCTGTCCTGGAAGCCAAATTTAGGTTGTTAGGAAGAAGATTGAAGTCCCGGACTTCCAAGGTAGCATTTTCAGAAGTGCTGCCTGTCCCTCGCGCAGGACCTACCAGGCAGGCAGAGCTCAGAAGCCTCAATGCGTGGATGAGGCGGTGGTGTCGAGAGGAGGGCTTCAGATTTGTCAGGAACTGGAGAACATTTTGGGACAAGCCAAATCTGTTCAGGAGGGATGGGTTGCATTTGAACCATGATGGGACCAGATTGCTGGCACTCAACATCAAAAAGGCTGCAGAGCAGCTTTTAAACTGATAACTGGGGGAAAGCCGACAGGAGCTGGGCAGCATCCGGTTCGGGAAAGTGTGTACTTGAGTAGTGAGGAGGATGCAAAAATTACTGAGCAGAGCAAGGAGCTAGTCACTAGCATTCTAGCAGAAGGATGCAAGAGGCAGTCTAACAATGCAACTGGACACAAAAGACTGTGTCAGAAATGCATATATAAATGCTTGTATACAAATGCCAGAAGCCTCCGGAACAAAATAGGGGAGCTGGAATACTTAGCAATAGATAAAAATATTGATATTATTGGTATCACTGAAACCTGGTGGACGGATGATAACCAATGGGATACAGTTATCCCAGGCTACAAACTGTACAGGAAGGATAGGAAGGGGCAAACGGGAGGTGGTGTAGCCTTGTATGTCAAAGAAGTGATAAAATCGTATGAATTGGAATATCTAGGTGATTTGGAGTCACCATTAGAAGCTCTGTGGGTAAGAGTACCAGGCCACAAGGATGGTCTAACAGTAGGCATATACTATCGGCCTCCGACCCAAACTCTTGAGGGAGACTGGCAGTTGGAGAATGTTGTAAAGGAGGCATCCAGGAAGGGAAGCCTGGTTATAATGGGGGACTTCAATTACCCTCACATAGACTGGGTGAACTGTTGTTCAGCACATGATAAAGAGATAAAGTTCCTAGATATGCTCAATGATTGTTCCCTGGGACAGATGGTTGAAGACCCAACTAGAGGTACAAGAATCCTTGACTTGATCCTGAGTAATACTCAGGATCTGGTGCAAGATGTTAATGTGACTGATCCAATAGGGAACAGTGACCACAACTCAATTATGTTTAACTTGATCATAGACCGCAAGTCACTGATAAAATCTAACACAGAGACCTTAAATTTTCAAAAAGGAAATTTCCCAAAGATGAGGAAACTAGTAAAAAAGAAACTGAAAGGGAAAATTGAGAGAGTCCAAACACTCCAAGTGGCATGGAGGCTGTTTACAAAAACAATAACAGAGGCCCAATTGGAATGCATACCCAAAAGGAAAAAGGGCACTGCCAGGTCCAAGAGGACTCCAATGTGGCTTACAGGAGCTGTTCGGGAAGTGATCAAGAGCAAGAAAAGCTCATTTAGAAGATGGAAGGCTTGTCCAAATGAGGACAGCAGGCAGAAACATAAATTCTGGCAGAACAAATGCAAGGCAACAATCAGGAAAGCAAAGCAAGACTTTGAGGAGCGTATAGCTAAAAATACTCAGAGGAATAACAAAGACTTCTTTAAGTACATTAGAAGTAAGAACCCAACTAGGAAGGCCATTGGACCATTAGATGACAATGGAAGGCAAGGGGTTATTAAAGAGGAAACAGAGATTGCAGAGAGACTCAATGAATTCTTTGCTTCAGTATTCACTGAAGAAGACAGAGACCACATGCCCAAAACAGAACCTATCTTCGTAGGGAGGGAAACCGAAGAATTAAGCAAGATAGAAATAACCAGGGAGGAGGTCCTTGCATGTCTTGTTAAACTAAACACTAACAAATCACCAGGACCAGATGGCATCCATCCACAAGTTCTCAGGGAACTTAAAGATGAAATTGCTGATCTCCTAGCCAAAATATATAATATTTCCCTCAAATCAGGGTTTGTGCCTGATGACTGGAAGGTAGCGAATGTAACACCAATTTTCAAAAAAGGATCCAGGGGTGATCCAGGAAATTACCGGCCTGTCAGTTTGACATGTGTCCCAGGTAAAGTGATGGAAACCATCCTAAAAGATAGAATTAATAGGTACATAGAAGAGGAGGCGCTGCTAAAGGAGAGCCAACATGGCTTTTGCAAGGGCAAATCATGCCTCACTAATCTGTTGGAATTTTTTGAGAGTGTCAACAAGCATGTGGATAAGGGGGATCCAGTTGACATTGTTTATCTGGACTTTCAGAAGGCTTTTGACAAGGTCCCACACCAAAGGCTCTTGAATAAACTTACCAGTCATGGAATAAAGGGACAGGTCTTGTCCTGGATCAGCAACTGGCTAAGGGACAGGAAACAGAGGGTAGCACTAAATGGACACTTCTCCAAGTGGAGGGAAGTAAAGAGTGGGGTCCCCCAAGGTTCAGTACTGGGACCCCTGCTTTTCAACCTCTTCATAAATGATCTAGAGGTAGGAGTAAAAAGCAAGGTAGCCAAATTTGCTGACGACACTAAATTATACAGGGTAGTGAAAACTGTGAGAGATTGTGAAGAGCTCCAGAGGGATCTCTTGACACTGGGGGAGTGGGCAAAACAGTGGCAAATGAGCTTCAACATCAGTAAGTGCAGAGTGATGCATGTTGGGGCAAAAAACCCCAATTACATTTATAAACTGATGAGGTCTGAACTCTCTGCGACAAACCAGGAAAGGGACCTTGGTGTCCTGGTGGACAGCTCAATGAAGGTGTCAACCCAGTGTGCCTCAGCAGTGAAAAAAGCAAACTCAATGTTAGGGATCATTAGGAAGGGTATAGAAAATAAGTCAGCAAGTGTCATTTTGCCTCTTTATAAATCTATGGTGAGGCCCCATCTGGAATACTGTGCACAGTTCTGGTCGCCATACCTCCAGAAGGATATTATGGAGTTGGAGAAAGTACAGAGGAGGGCAACCAGAATGATTAGGGGACTGGAACACCTTCCTTACCATCTGAGGCTGCAACGGTTGGGCCTTTTCACTCTTGAACGACGGCGTCTAAGAGGTGACCTGATTGAAGTTTATAAAATCATGCACGGTGTGGACAAAGTGGATAAGGAAAAACTGTTTTCCCTATTGCACAACACTAGAACTAGGGGACACTCCATGAAACTTTTGGGTACTAGTTCTCAAACAAATAAGAGAAAGTACTTTTTCACCCAGAGGATTACTGGTCTATGGAACTCCCTGCCAGAAGAAGTGGTGACAGCTGTCAGTCTTGACAGCTTTAAGAAAGGATTAGACAAGTTCATGGAGGACAAGGCTATCAATGGCTATAATTATGGCTACCTAAGGACAACCTCCGGGTTGGAGAGATAGGCAGGATATCTCTCAATGCCATTTCCAGGGAATCCTAAGCAGGTGAAGGCATCTCCTTGGGAATACCCTGAAGGAAATGGTGAGCCACTGTGTGAGACAGAATGCTGGACTGGATGGGCTGTGGCCTGTTCCAGCAAGGCTGTTCTTATGTTCTTATGTTCTTAACATGTTCAAGGCCACACAAACTGCCTATTTTGGGATGGACAGTGGGAAACTAAATTCCCAAATTCTGCTTCTGTAGCCAGAAACAAAAATCTGTGAGCAATCCAGCCAGCTGCCATCAGTCTGACTTATTCTTCCTTCACACACCCTATATCAGTTATGGTGCACCATGGCACTCCAGCTGTTCTTGAACTTCAATTCCCAGAAGCTCTGATTAGCAGGACTGCTAATTGAAGGTAATTGAAGTCCAAGAACACCTGGAGTGCCAAGGTTAGCCATCACTGCCCTATATCTTCCTTTGGAAGATGCATCAATGTGCTCCAGAAAAAACCTCCTCAAAGATTGTGGTACTTTTGAACCACAATTGGGTGTACCCCAGGCAACAGCCTTCCTGTGCCAGCTAATCTTTCTCACACTAGGTCAGGCAAAAGGAACTATAGAAGAAGTTACGCTGTGGAAGAAGACTTTGATGAGTTATCAGTGAATGGCCCAGAAGGCTAGAGATAATCCAGAGCCTCAGGATTTTGAAAACAGCTCCAACGTCATCTTGATTTTGAAGTTCTGAATTGATCTTGCTTCTGAAATGAAACCATTGGCTTCATCTTTGTCAATCCCCGATTTTGTATACAGCACAGTATTTTTATGGTGATTGATTTTCAACTTCATTTAATGCATTGAAACACAACTATACTCCACCATTCCACCAATCAGCTCAAAGTGCTATACAGGGGTCTTTTCTTCCCTACTATATCCTCATAACAACCTTTTGAGGTAGAGTGGGATGACAGAGAATGACGACGTTTTTCACTCAGGTTCATGGCCCAATGTGACTGGAACTTGGATGATCCTAATGTCAGCTGAACACTCTAACCCCAGTAAATCACAGTGGCTCTCGCTTTCAGATTTTTCAATTTGGAAAAGGTAAAGGTTGCCCTTGCTTGAAAGCCAGTCATATCCAACTCTAGGGTTCAGTGCTCATCTCTGTTTATAGCCAAAGATCCAATGCTGTCTGCATCTGCAGACTTTTCCGTGGACATGTGGCAGCCATGACTAAACACCGGAGTGCATGGAACGCTGTTTATCTTCCCACCGACATGGTACCTATTTATCTACTTGCAATTTCTTGCTTTCAAACTGCTAGGACAGATAGGGATGCTCACTCTGTCATGCATGCAATACTCGGGTCTCAAACTGCTGACCTGCTGAGCTCACAGTCATCAAGTTCAGCATCTTAACCAATAGGGCACCGCAGTTCCTATCTTTCCATTAATCCATGATTTTTCACTTTTCTATATTTATGAGGCATACAGGTGCATCAACAAAAGCATTTAAACACACTCATACCTAATGATCCAACCAGTAGAAAATACTGGGGGTGTATATTGGCAGTACTGTAGTTTAGTGCTGAGCTTGTGGTTTCCAGAAATTCATTGAGGAATCTTAAATTGGCTTATAAAAAGCCCCTAAAGCTGCATTTTCTGTGCCTGCTTTCACCCATAATTGAAATATATGGTTGTTTTTCTCATACAAGACCCTCTTTGAAAATAAGCAAGAAGGCCTAAGATATACAACTATATAGCAACAAGTGAATACCTAAATAGAAAGGGTTTGGGGATCACCTGTCTATCTTTCTATCTTTTGCCACACATTGCTTTAGATATGTTTTCACAAATATGGTTACTCAACATCCAATACCAGCATATGATTATAGGAAGTCTCAGGGTGACAGAACGTATGTGATTATGTGGCAGTAAAATACCGTACTAAAATAGTCCCAATGCCATCATACCTTGGCTGAAATCCTGTCGTTTAGGTAGTAAATTGCACTAAGTCAGTGAGGATTTGGTCAGTCAATTCCTCATTAAGTTCCACTAATTCATTAAGAACTAAGAACTGATATATAATTATCCTGCTGCTTGTCTCTCATCTAGAATGTAGATGAAACATTAACTCTAGTTGAATCATTACTCTAGTGCTACTTGCTCTGCTAAATGATATGATTTCAGCAATAGGACCAAATCAACGTACAACAACACTTCTTCATCTGTGTCCAAGTCAGGTGTGAAACTGCCAAAATGAAGTCACCTTTTGGTGAGTTTATTCTGTAGTTCCTATTGCCTGACCTAATATGAGAAAGATTAGCCAGCAAAAAGTAGCCCTTACCTGGGGTACGCCCGTTTGTGGTTCAAAAAGGTCACAATCTTTGAGAAGTCTCTTTCTATTTTGTTGCTCAGTCGCACAGTCGATTCCGACCCCCTGTGACCCCATGGACCATTGCCCCCCAGGCACCTCTGTCCTCCACCATCCTCCTCAACCCGCCCAACTCTGTGCCCATTGCATCTACAATACCATCCAGTCATCTCATTTTTGGCCGCCCCCTTCTTCTTTTGCCCTCCACCTTTCCCAGCATCAAGGCTTTCTCAAGTAAATCCTCTCTTCTCATTTGATGTCCAAAGTACTTTAGCTTCATCTTCACTATTTGACCTTCCAAGGAGCAGTCAGGATTGATTTCTTCTAAGATTGATCTATTTGTTCTCCTCGCTGTCCAGGGGACTCTCAAGACTCTCCTCCAACACCACATTTCAAAGGCATCTATTCTTCTGTGTTCTGCTTTCCTTATGGTCCAGCTCTCACAACCATACATTACCACTGGGAATATCATTGCTTTGACCATGCGGATCTTTGTTTGCATCTTTGTGATGTCCCTACTTTTCACTATGTTCCCCAGGTTTCTTATAGCTTGTCTCCCAAGAATCAGTTGTCTTTTTATTTCATGGCTGCAATCCCCATCTGCATCTTTCTGTATGCCCGTATAACACACTAAAAACAATGTATTCCTGAGCTTTGATTAACAGTGAGATAATAGATACAAATGGAAAAAAAGCATTAAAAATACCAGGGGATAGTATATGCTTCAATTCAGCTTTAGTGTTATAGAGGCTCTTGCATTGATTGGGGGTCGGGGCGTGAACTTGAATAGTAAAATTCCAAAAGTGTAAAGGAGATGAAACAGAGAGAAAATATGCACATCCCTATATTTTAACAGCAGCAACTTAAGAGAGATTGGGTATGATCTTTTTTCTGCCATATCTGAATCCAAATATTGGCTATCATCATGGAGATCAGACATGATTACTGTCCTGAGAATATAATGCAGTAGCCTTTCATCTGCCTTTTGCATCGCAGCGTGACACCCATACAACTGATCCAGTTCTGCGAGTCACTTTCTGGTCCTGAGCCCTTTTGGCACACAAATTTTAATTAAATTTAAATCAGCCCCAGGCCAGGATTGATGAAGCTGCTGTCCTCCATCAAGATGGATTCAAGTTGAATTTAATCCACTTGGGTGATGGAATCTTTTCATGTGGACTTTGGCACCCAAAGCTGTTAGTCCTCAGGGTTGTCAGGTTAGATTGCCACTTGACAATCGGCATTGCATCACTGGCAGTATGGTCTACTCTATTACCATAGCAGGATAACCTGGCCAAACAACTAATCACATGATGCATGAGGAAATGCACTTCAGCCTGACGGTGACGCATGCCCAAGCAAGGTCCATCTGTAGGGTTCTACTGTTTGTGGCTGAGCTGGAGTGATTCGCTGGCAGATGGAAGGATTGCATTCAAGAAGATCACCCATGATAAAGCAATCAGCCACATGATCACCCCCTGGGGCTGCGGTGGCTCAGTGGTTAAGACGCTTGCCTTGTTAGCTGGAAGGCCAGCAAGTTGGCAGTTCAAGACATGACAGTTTGAGCACCCGTCTCTGTCCCAGCTCCTGCCAACCTATCAGTTTGAAAGCAAGAAATAGCAAGTAGATAAATAGGGATCACGTTGGTGGGGAAAGATCTTGGGGACATGAAAGGAGCCTAATTTGGGCATCCCCTGAGTGGATTTTCTCCAGCAAAAATCATTTCAACTCAGAATAATTTCTGACATGAAATTATTATTATTGCCCCCTCTGTAAAGTTTGTCAGAAAAAAGTAATGTTACGATTTAGCCTTCTGAATGCAAGTAGAGGAATTGGGTTGCTTAGTTTCTCAGCCTTTATTTCCACATCCTTGCGTTGAATAACTTGCCATCCATGGAATTCTGCTGGGTTCACTGGAGTATTACATAACTATGCTGATTACAGAAAGGGATAAACTTTTTGAGTTCTAATATTTTCCCCCTGTCTGCTTTTTAAATGACAAGGGACTCAAACTCTTTTCCTGGCAGCTGAGACTTAAAATCAGCTTAATTTTTTATTGGTTCCATCCAGCGCTCCTTTTTAGCTCATTAGCATGATCCTTTGTAAATGCTGGTGACCTGCTTTCCTTGCCCAGGAGCAAGGCATCAATGGTGGCTCATCTCATTATTGGGTATCAAATGAATCTCGTTGATGTGAGCCAAGGACTGACGTTAAGAGACTAGCAGCAAAGTCGTACACTCTCCTGGTAAAACTCCACATAGACTTTTGATAATTGCTGCACTTTTTCGTAACATGTAGGCATCCTTCTCAGTCCTCTTTAATCAGTTTGTGGCTTTAAGTATCAGAGTAGTCAGTCAATAATTAAAGCTGCAGACATGAGTGTGTTAAACAAGTTACATTTTTAACCAACTGGTGAGGGAATACAAATATTTTTCCCTAAACAGTTGTGCCCCAAGATTGGAAAAAAGTTACTTTTTAGGGACTACATCTCCCAGATTTCTGGAGTTGCCAGTGAAATCTTTTGGGGTGTGGTATGAAATTTCCAAAGAATTCATGAATGCTTCTTTTCCAGGAAGTCATGGGATATGTGAGAAAGTCTTCTCCTTCAATTTAAAATGTTAGTCCTACCAGTCATGAAATTCTATTTTAAAAAACCCATTATATTGTGAAACTTTTTTCAGGAGCGTCAAAATGACACAAAGTTCTACATGCTTTTGAGATCTCCAGACCTCTTTGTCAGGCTGATAAAGTTTGTAACTGACAGCTGCTTCAATGTACAATTGTGAACTTTGTATGAAACTGACACCACTAAATTGTCCTGACTTCTTTGTCAAAGCTATAAGGAAAACAAATTTGAGAGTTGCCAATCAAGGCATTAAAAATTCACTGAATTTCTCAAGAAAAAAACCCTAAAAAATTCTAGAGAAAATATTTTTTGGGGGTGCATGGATTAGCAGGTTCTAATTCACGCAAAGGCCAATCAAATGCCAAGGAGTGAAGTCACAATTAAAGAATCTCAATGATTTTGCATTTTGTGTATTTGATTTTCTCCTTTTAAAGAAAAGAGGGTAGTTAATAGAGGCCAGCTTCTCCTTCTCCTCCTAGTCCGCCTCCTCCCCCCCTCTCTTTTAGTGTCAAGGGATATCCAAGGTTCTTGCTGTGGCACTTTTAGTGGCCTCCACCAGTGTTATTTGGTGTTTCTTCTAATGTTTCTTGGATGTTGTCCACGTGGACTTTGTCCTTCTCCACTTTCCACCTACGTATGCCTTGTATGGTAAGACATTATCTCCAAATGGGCAAACCACTTTATGTGTTGTCTCTGTATGTCATTCAAGATGTGTTCTATTCCAATTCTTTCCCTTATAATCTAATTCCTGATTTTGTCACCTCTTGTTATTCCAGCAGCCTTCCTCAGACATCCTATTTCTGTGGTGACCGACTTTCATTTCTGTTTTGTTGTAAGTGTCCATGTTTGGCACTGGACCCCTTTCAATCAGGATTCAGGCCCGGGTATGGTACGGAGACGGCATTGGTCGCACTGATGGATGATCTCTGGCGGGAGCAGGACGGGGGTTATCCATCCGTCCTTGCTCTTCTTGACCTCTCAGCGGCCTTCGATACCGTCGTCCATGGTATCCTTCTGGAACGGCTCAAAGGACTGGGGATCCAGGGCACCGTGATGTCCTGGTTTTTCTCTTTTCTGGAGGGCCATACCCAGTCGGTGTGGTTAGAGAGTGAGAGGTCCAGCCCTAGGCTCCTCAAGTATGGGGTGCCTCAGGGCTCGGTGCTCTCTCCTCTCCTATTTAACATCTACATGAAGCCACTGGGTGAGATCATTCGTTCCCACGGGGTGCGGTACCATCAGTACACGGATGACACTCAGTTGTACATCTCGGCCTGTGGGGACCCCAGTGATGCTGTTGAAATCCTATCCGGATGCCTGGAGGCCATTGGGGTCTGGATGGGTGCCAATGGGCTTCTGCTGAATCCCAGCAAGACAGAGTGGCTGTGGATAGGGGGCCCCATGTTATCCAGGGAGTTACCATCTTTGGTACTGGATGGGGCTGTTTTGCCCCAGACAGACCCAGTGCGCAACTTGGGGGTCCTTCTGGACTCGTGGCTGCTGCTAGAAGAACAGGTAGCGGCTGTGGCCAGGAGGGCTTTTGCCCAAGTTCAGGTGATTCGCCAGTTGCGCACGCTCCTGGACCGGGGCTCCTTGCTTATGGTCACCCATGCTCTGGTCACTTCCCGACTAGATTATTGTAATGCGCTCTACATGGGGCTGCCCTTGACGACCATTCGGAGGCTGCAGCTGGTCCAGAATGCGGCAGCCCGGGTGGTGATGGGATGTGGGCGATATGCCCATGCCTCACCGCTACTTTGGGAGCTGCACTTGTTACCAGTTTGTCTCCGGGTGCAAGTCAAGGTGCTGGTTTTGACCTTTAAAGCCCTATATGGCAGTGGGCCAGGATACCTTAGAGACCGCATCGTCCCAAGAGTGTCTGCCCGTCCAACCAGAGCGGACGGGAGAGGCTCTCTAATAGTGCCATCAGCTAGGGGTGCACATCTATCCAGCACTCAAAGGAGGGCCTTCTCCGTGTCTGTACCAACTCTCTGGAAGCTCCTGCCAACAGATCTAAGACTTCAAAGAGAATTCCTGCCCATCAGGAAAGGATTGAAGACCTGGCTGTTAGGGCAGGTGTGGGGCCCGAATGGGAACACGGTCCCCGCCTGCTGGCTTACGTAAAGAATTAAGAACTCTCTCTTCTTCTTTTTATAGTGGGTGGGATGGGTGGGTGGGATATGGGTCTTTTAAAGTGTTTTTATGTGTTTTTAGAACTTGTTGTAATGCCGCCCTGAGTCGGGTTCTGCCTGAGTGGGCGGCATATATAAATATGACTATTAAATTAAATTATATTAAATTAATTAAATTAAAACTGTTAACGTAAGGTGGGAATGTATGTGCTTTCTATGAGGTGTTTCTTTGTGTTGGTCGGTATTGCCTTATGTTGTAAGAGTGAAGCTAGCTCTGCCAATATTTGAGGATGCCATTTTAAGAAAATTGTCCTATTTTTTATCATTTTCATTCCCTGAACCTAAATTCAGAATAAAGCAGAGTAAGGAAAGACAGTGGAATAAAATTTTGGTGTCCTTGTAGTGGGGTTCTCTTGCTCATCTTGGTGCTGAGCTGGCCAAAAGGTGTGAGATGATCATCTTGCCTTTCATGATGCCAAGCAGTCTGCAGCATCCTTGGATTTCTATGCTTTAATGAATATGCTTTTTCCATCCTTTTACAAGTCAGCTGCAGATATGTCACAGAAAATAGCCTCCTCATGACAATGTTTATTTATTTATTGCATTTATATCCCACCCATCTGGGATATTTTCCCACTCTGGGTAGCAATGTGGTACATTCAATGACACCATGAAAAGATCACTTAAAGGACATTCACAGAATCTGAGGATGAGTTAGAAGAAGTGATGTCTTTTATCAGTGGGAAGAAATTGTGTGGGAAACTGGAGAGCAAATCTTTCTGAGGTATGTTTGTTCACGTACAGAGCTACCATCCTTCTGAATATCCAGTGCTCTGGGTAAATAATAGGGGGACTTTGCTTTTCTCCAGTTCTCACTATTTCTCAGAGATCTCAGGCTGTCTTCTTTTTCAAAGAATAGCTAGGTTGGATTTCTAAGCACAGTAAAAAGCAAAGCACATGTATTCTTTTCCAAACAATTCCTGCTCACAGATAATGTCTTTCAGGTGTGTGTGTGTGGGAAATGGCAAGGTTGGAGGACAGCCATTTCTTCAACCTGGACGTGGCCAAGTTGAGTGTCAGCTATTGTCATGTTGTCAGTGCCTTCTCCCTCCAAATTCATTGACAGCAATGACTTTTATGCAGAGCAGCATGGGACAAATTGATTTCCCCCTCTTCCTTGCCACTTTCAGTTGACCTTTAAATGCACAATATGTCACTAACACAAGGGGGGAAACACCTTTCTTAGCTTTCCTGCCTCTCCTTTAATGGAACATGTATTTCATGAGATCAGCTTGACAGTATCTGTGTTTCATTTGATCATTTCAGCATCATGTCCTTTGCCACACCCTACACAACCTTTTCTGACCTTTCCTTTTGTCTCCTTCTTTGAGGAACTCTTGCTGTAATTTCAAGGACAATTTTTTTTTACCACTGCACAACGGTAAATCTCACTTTTGCAGATTTTTGTTTGTTTCTGGGTATATTTCCTTCCAGGTTTTGCTATCTGGCTGCAGAGCCAGAGATTGGGAGTTCAGTTCCCCATCATGCCTCCTGGGGGAAGAACCAGCTTGCCTGGATGTCGGCAAGCTGCACAGTCCCAACAGCTCCCCAGAGAGGGGGTGGGGGAAGGCACACCATGTCTTTGTGTTCTCAACACAATGAAAGTGAATTCATTCACAATGCACACACAGAAAAAATATAGTCTGCTACTTGGTCTAATCCATGTGTCCTATACTAAATTAAGTGCACAGAATCCAAATCTGAAGTCCGATTCTGCCTAAGACATCAGGATCTTAAGTCAATTTATGCATATAGGTTCTTGTGTTGATCACGCAAGGTATATTTGCCAGGAATGTAGCAAAAATTGTCCAGTTCATTAACACAGCTGCGCCTACTCATCTTTAGCTCAAAACAGACTCACTATGGCCTAGCTGTACTATCCAATAAGATGGTTTTGCACTAGAAACAAGCACTTGGTCCATCTTGCCTTATATACCTAACCCTGATGTCAGCTCACTGACTTACCCCGATGTGCCCAGCCACTGCTGGAACATGCATGCCACCAGAGGACATGATTCAGCTGAAGCAGCACCAGGCATAGTGGTAGCTGCAACTGTTATAATGTTCCCACATATCCAATTTCTGACCATTTGAACAGCTATGGCAAGCCTTAAAATATGTGCATGATAGGCAAATTCTGATTTTAGATTCACAATCAGTACACTCGATATCATGTAAATCACATGTGTTATTCCCAGAAGCAAAATCGTTGTTGTGCAGTGTTATTATTCCATCAGAGATGTGTGAGAGTTTGTTTCAGTTCTATTCTGAACAAAATGTGTCAAATGCACAAAATGTGATTATGGAGTGGGGTGGGGGTGGGGGGACCAGAAGCTGACCGATATGATCTTCCACACATGGCATTAGAGTACTCATATAGCCATACAGATGTGGGGGCACACACACACTTAAATTCTTCGTACCTCCAATGCTATCAAAAATTAAACCAGAGTTAGGCAAATTTGGTGCTTCCTTCTAATGTTGGACTATAGTTCCAATCAGTGGTAGCCAGCAGGGCTGAACAGCGAAGAACCCACTATCCATCTGTCTGCCTACCTGTCTGCCTGCCTGTCTGTCTATTACCTCGTTTTGCTGCTCATCTGGGATATTTCCCACTCTGGGCAGTTTACACACAAATAAACAACAGCAACATAATAAAACAAACAACAAAATAGAATAAACAACAAAATAAATACCTGATGGTGTTTGAGGGCACTACAATCTGGAGGTGCATACATTGTCCACCCCCAATTTACATGTATTGAAATGATTGTTTTTGGTCACTAGAACTCAAAATATTGTGAGAATGCTTGATTTTCACTGCTCACATCCTGCTGTTGAATTAAAGATGTTTTCTATTAGGCAGATGTAAAATTCAGACTTCTTATAATCCTCTTATATGTCTAACTCCATTCCATATTTCCACAAGGCGTAAGCTGTGTTAGTATTTCTCTTCCTGTGCAACTGGAAGATTGTCCATCATAGTCAGGGGAAAATCTAGCATTTACTGTATGTACCATGCTTTAGTGCAGAGATGGGCAAATGCAAGCGCGGCGCCAAAATGGCCGCCGCGCTCTTTGCGGGCCCCCCCCCCACAGGATGAATGATCCGGGTAGTTTAGGGCGTGGCCAGCTCCCTCATAAAAGGGGTGGCCACGAGGCAGCCGAGCTGCCATTTTAGCTAAGCGACGGAGCGGAGAAGTTTTTCCCTGTGTCTCCGTCGCTCCTTACCTGGAAGCCTTTTTGGCGGCGAATCTTCTCTTTCGGCTTCCTTTGCCTTGAGCGAGATGCCTTCGAAGAAGAAGGCACTTTCGGGTGTGGCTCGCACGAGCAGGAGGCGCAATCCGGGTCGGAGGACCACGGTGGCGCCTCCCCAGCAGCCGCCTTTGCCGGCACCCGCCGGGACCGGCGGGATGGGGTCGATCACCCCTTGGCCGGAAGCTGCGGCCCGCGCCCCACACGCGGTGGACACCGCTTCTGGATCTGCTCATTCTGCTGGGCCTGCACCAGCGGTGGCGCAGCTCCCCCCGGGGCCTTCTAGCCTTGGGGGGTGGTCTGGCCCTCTGCCTTGGCAGGTGCCGGCACCGACCCTCCCGGGCTTCGGTGCGGGACAATGGCCCTATCCGGGTCCTGGGGTACAGGGCCCTGTACCCGCGCCTCTCACAGGTGGGCCGGCCGGCCCTTGGCCCCAGGTTAGCGTGCAGGCCTTACTGGCCCGTGTGGCGGCCCTTGAGGCCTCTTTGGCTTGGGCCAGCCACGCTGGGGCTACCGGTGGGGTTAGTTTTGAGGCGCCGTCGGTCGGGCAGCAGCAGGCGACGGGACGGGTCGAGCTGCTGCAGGCGCGTGGTGCAACTTCAGCCACTGCCTCGCAGCTCCCCGGCCAGCAAGCAGGTGTGGGTCAGGCCCCGATGATGAGCTCTACGGCGGTCGTGAGCTCCGACGCCCCCGGTGGGCCGGAACCCCCGGTGGGGGCGGCCTGCGGGGGTGCGACATGTGAGTATCCGGTACAAGCCAATACACCTACACACATTGCCACTACTGGGGGGGGCCTTTCAATGGCCTTGGCCTCGCGCGGGTGGTGCGGTGGCCCAGCCGCCGGCGCCCCACTCGGCGATGTCGACTGCTGCACAGCTTGCTGGGGTTACAGGTGTTCCCTACCCTGCCGGGAATTTATTGGGGGTGGCGGGGCCAGCGCAGGCCCCTTTTCAGATGCCCGCGCTGGCTGCGGTCCCAGTTTCGGCCTTGCCAACGGCGGGATATTCTTTGCCACTGGGTGACCACCTAGCGCAAGCCACCAGGGAGAAGATATGGCGGGGGGAGTATGTCGATATCTTCTCACTCTTAAACAGAGAGCCCACCAAGGAGGAGAGGGAGGGGCAGGATGAGAAGGATAAGGAGCAGGCACGTCGTCGCAAGCCACCACGTACCTGGGCCAACTGGCTGCCGGCTTATTTAATTTACATGGCAGTGTACTTGAGAGCGCGGCCAGATTTGGCTATTCCGATGGTCCAATATTTGGACAACATCTATAGGGCGATGGTCGACTTTCCGGGCCCCTCATGGTTGGCTTATGACGAGGAATTTCGCATGCGGATTCCCCTGCACCCCGAGATGAGGTGGGACGAGCCGTGCCAGAGGCTTTGCTTCTGTATATGACGCCCACGCGCCCTGCGCCAGGGGAGAGATACCATTGTGGACATGCGGTCCAGCGAGCGGCTCCAGCTCAGGTTCCCCGCCAGATGGCGGGGCAGGGGGTTCCAGCCCGCCTGCTGTGCTGGACTTTCTCGTCCAATGGTTCCTGCAATAGGAAAAATTGCAAGTACAGGCATGAGTGTCCCACCTGTGCGGGCCCCCACGCAGCCTCTGCCTGTCCCAGGCCTGGAGGGACGCGGGGCAGAGGGAAGGGCGGACAGTGGACTGGCAAGCCTGCCGCAGATGGAGCTAGTTCACCGAAAGCCTCCCTCCCCAATTAATGTGGACATGTTGGAGCGTTGGCTCGCATTGTACCCGAAGGGGGAGGATGCAGATTATCTGCTTCGGGGCTTTAGACAGGGGTTCCGTATTCCTTTCATGGGTGACAGGTCCCCTCAGGATGCCCCCAACCTTTTGTCCCTTAGGGGAAGGGAGGAGGTGGCTGCCGCCAGCATTAATAAGGAGGTCAATGCGGGCAGGGTCGCTGGCCCTTTCCCTGCACCCCCGTTCACTAACCTTAAGGTATCGCCCCTGGGCTTGGTTCCCAAGAAATCTCCGGGCGAGTTTCGCCTTATCCATCACTTGTCCTACCCAGCCGGCCGATCGGTCAATGATGCTATACCTGATGACCTTTGCTCAGTCAGGTATACGTCTTTTGACCATGCGCTGCGCATGGTGCGCTCATGTGGCCCGGGTGCGCTACTGGCTAAGTGCGACATTAAGTCGGCTTTTCGCCTCTTGCCTGTGCACCCGGGCGACTTTGAATTGCTGGGTTTTAAATTCCGGGGTGAATATTATTTTGATAAGGCCATGCCTTTTGGCTGTTCCATATCATGCTCGGCATTCAAGCGTTTCAGTACCTTCCTGGAGTGGGCGTTCGTGCGCAGGTCAGGGTCCCGGTCTGTAGCCCATTACCTGGATGACTTTTTATTCGGGGGTGAACGGGGCTGGGACACGTGTCCACGTCTCCTCAACACATTTCAGATGCTAATGGAGGAACTCGGTGTCCCTTTAGCGCCCGAAAAGACCGAGGGCCCATCTAACAAGCTAGTATTCCTGGGGGTGGAGATCGACACAGTAGCGCAGGCGTCTAGGTTACCGGGGGATAAGGTGTCCCGGTTAGTGGCCCTCATCTCGGATTTGCTGGCCAAGCGCAAGGCATCGCTGAGGGAACTCCAAGTGTTACATGGTCACCTTAATTTTGCCTGCAGGGTGGTCGCACCGGGCAGGGCTTTCGCCCGGCGCTTATGCGATGCCATGGCAGGGTTATCCAGGCCCCACCATAGAGTCAGGATTACCCGGGGTATCAGGGCAGACATGTTCGTCTGGTTACAGTTCCTGAGGGAGTTCAATGGGGTCTCATTTTGGAGGTCTGACCCGAGTTTTCAGGTCCAGTCTGATGCCTCAGGATCCCTGGGTTATGGGATGTACTTCAATGGGAAGTGGGCCTATGGTGGGTGGCCACCGGCATGGGCAGGCACGGGTCGCCTGCGTGATCTCACATACCTTGAATTTTTTCCTATCCTGGGGGCTTTGATGCTGTGGGGCGAGGAATGGGCCAACTCGGTCGTGCATTTCTGGTGTGACAATGCTGCGGTTGTCCGTATCATCAATGCACAGACTTCTAAATCACCCAGGGTTATGGGCCTAGTGCGCCAATTTGTGCTGCGCTGCCTGCGCCTCAACGTTTTGTTCAGGGCTAGGCATGTCCCAGGGGTTAATAATGATATTGCCGACGCTTTGTCCCGCCTGCAGATCTCCCGGTTCCGTGCCTTGGCCCCGGATGCGGAGGAATTTCCCTCGCCACTCCCGGACGAGATATGGACCATTGGTAGGGAGAGGTGAACCGGGCGATCGGCCTGTCACTGGCGCCCCGCACGCGTAAGGCGTATCAACAAGCTTTTAATTCTTATAGGGCATTTTCCGCCCAATTTCACCTGCCAGAGACCTGGCCTATCCCGGTGGACCATGTGCTGCGGTTCATGGTTCACCTGCATTCCCAGGGCATCGCACCTCGCACCATAGCATCTAAGCTGTCAGCGTTGGCTTTTATGGCCAAGGTGGGGGGTCATGTGGACAGCACCTCTGACTTCCGTGTGAGACATGTTTTGGAGGGGTGGGTGCACGAGCGCGGGTGTTGCCCGGACGACCGGCACCCTATTTCCCCAGGGGTTCTTACCCAGTTGGCCCGGGGCTGGCCAGGCCTCTGTTTTGATCATTATGAGGCAGCCCTTTTTCATGCAGCCACAACGGTGGCATTTTTTGGAGCGCTCCGCATCAGCGAACTTGTGATGCTGTCTAAGGCAGATGCAGGTTGTAGGGCACTGGAACTCGAAGATGTATATGTTGCCAAAGACTGGGCCCGCCTTCGGCTCCCTCCCGTGGCCCTGCTCGTCACGGGAGGTGGGAGCGAAGCCCAGCTGTTTGACATCACGGCAGGGGCCGGGAAAAGCCGCCGCCGCCCCGGACGCCAGCGCCTTCGGCTCCCTCCCGTGGCCCTGCTCGCCGCAGGAGGTGGGAGCGAAGCCCAGCTGTTTGGCATCACGGCAGGGGCCGTGAAAAGCTGCCGCCGCCGCCCCGGACGCCAGCGCCTTCGGCTCCCTCCCGTGGCCCTGCTCGTCATGGGAGGTGGGAGCGAAGCCCAGCTGTTTGACATCACGGCAGGGGCCGGGAAAAGCCGCTGCCGCCCCGGACGCCAGCGCCTTCGGCTCCCTCCCGTGGCCCTGCTCGCCGCAGGAGGTGGGAGCGAAGCCCAGCTGTTTGGCATCACGGCAGGGGCCGTGAAAAGCCGCCGCCGCCGCCCCGGATGCCAGCGCCTTCGGCTCCCTCCCGTGGCCCTGCTTGTCACGGGAGGTGGGAGCGAAGCCCAGCTGTTTGACATCACGGCAGGGGCCGGGAAAAGCCGCCGCCGCCCCGGATGCCAGCGCCTTCGGCTCCCTCCCGTGGCCCTGCTCATCACGGGAGGTGGGAGCGAAGCCCAGCTGTTTGACATCACGGCAGGGGCCGGGAAAAGCCGCCGCCGCCCCGGACGCCAGCGCCTTCGGCTCCCTCCCGTGGCCCTGCTCGCCGCAGGAGGTGGGAGCGAAGCCCAGCTGTTTGGCATCACGGCAGGGGCCGTGAAAAGCCGCCGCCGCCGCCCCGGACGCCAGCGCCTTCGGCTCCCTCCCGTGGCCCTGCTCGTCACGGGAGGTGGGAGCGAAGCCCAGCTGTTTGACATCACGGCAGGGGCCACTCCAAACATCAGCCTCATGGGAGATGGGAGCGCGGCTGAGGACTGTTTCATCGGGCCTGGAGTTGTTGGACTTGCTGGGCGCCCGCCCTGGTGGGAGCGGGGCGGGGAGGAGGGACTGGCTTGGCCGCCTCGGGGCTCCTGGTTTCCTCGTTCTTCCCTTAGTGTGAGTGGGAGTGGTTGGAGGGTTCGAGAAACAGGGAGATGGACTGGCCTAGCAGCTGTTGATGTTTCCTCCATTGATGAGCTGGGCTCCATTTGGGACATGAGCTGTGCTCTGTCACCTGGGGATTTTTTGAGTATTGTAATGCTAAATGATTTACTATATTTTGTTGTTGTTTTCCATAAGGTTTTACCTATATTAACATGTCCATTGTGTATACAAGCTGATTCTTATTACTATTGATGTGGCTCTATATTGCTATTTTGTATTTTGTGGTTACTGTAATGTAATTTGTGATTAATTTTTTGTATTGAACCTGCTTGTACATTTATTGTATTTACATGTTGTAAGCCGCTTTGAGTGGCACTTGTGTCAGGAAAGCGGGATAGAAATTAAACGTAATAATAATAATAATAATACGCTCCTCTAAGACTGATCAGCAGGGCGTAGGCAGTGGTGTAAGACTGCTACGGTGTTCTTTGGCAGACATCTGTCCGGTTGGTGCCCTACAGGAGTTCCTTGCACTGCGTGGCACGCACCATGGCCCGTTTTTCTGTCACCAGGATGGGTCTCCCCTCACTAAATTTCAGTTTTGGAAGGTGACAGGCAGAGCCCTCGCCAGGGTGGGCCTACCAGGTGCCCGTTATGGCACACATTCCTTCCGTATTGGGGCAGCCTCTACAGCAGCTGCTTTTGGGTACTCCGGGGCTGACATACGCAGCATGGGAAGGTGGGGTTCACAATGTTTTCAGTTTTATGTGCGCCCGCTCCCGCCGTGAGTACCAACCCAGTCACCTTACATCATTTCCCTCAATTTTTCTTACAGACCCTGGGTGTCGTATTACACCGGTGACAGTATGGCTGGTGGGCCACAGCTACGTGCAAAGGGCAGCGCGTTACGCTGCGGCGACAGAGTGGGGACCCCGACTGGGACTGGGTGAACACGCCAGTCTCACATGGCATGGTAAGCCTGGGATGTTGTGGCGGGAGCTGCTGCCTTTTCTGTTTTCAGGCAGAAGTGCTGCCCCGCCTGACATTCTCATCATGCACCTGGGGGGCAATGATTTGGGTCAGGTCACCGGCTTGTCGCTCAAACATGCGATTTGCGAGGACCTCGCCTACTTGCACTACGTCTGGCCTCCCGCAACCCTGGTTTGGTCGGACATTGTCCCGCGCCATTCTTACAGAGGAGGAGTTGACCTCATGGCCATTGACCGCGCTAGGCGCGCGGTCAATAAGGCGGTGGCGCGGTTCCTTGCCGACAAGGCTTGGGGACGGGTCAGTCGTCACCCCGCTATTGGACTAGAAAATTATGATTTGTATGCAGGGGATGGGGTCCATCTGTCACGAGGAGGTATGGATCTCCTGTTGGGTGATTGGCGAGCAGGCCTGTTGACCGAGCTGATGGTCTGGGGGGGGGGGGCGTCAGGCCTTCTTTGAAGCCCCTCCGTGTGGCGGGTAGCACTGGTAAGGTAAACAGTTATGACCCACAGGTATCCGGCAGGTTCGCAATTGCCTGGACAACACTTGATAGGAATAAATTAGTTAAACGTTGTCCGGTCAACGACGAACCAGGCGATGGGGTGATGGCGATAGCTAGCCAGCATGCATCACCCCGTGATTTCACGGATACGAGTCAGAGGGTGGGGTCATCAGTTAGATATTGACTACGGTCAACAATTTGTTTGTTGTCAACAAACAAATTGATACAAATTGATACATTGTAACCAATTGCCGTTGGCAATTTTGGGTGGTACCTTACCAGTGTTACTTCGGCCTGCTTGCCTTAAGAATTATGATTGGTCGTTTTACCAATACAAATTTATAATTTGGACTAGGGCATGAATCAATAAATGTGGCCCAATGCCGTTATCCACTTTCAATGGTGTCTGAGTCCGTTATTGGGGGGTGCGCCTGCAATGCAAGCGCGGCACCAAAATGGCCGCCGCGCTCTTTGCGGGCCCCCCCCCACAGGACGAATGATCCGGGTAGTTTAGGGCGTGGCCAGCTCCCTCATAAAAGGGGTGGCCACGAGGCAGCCGAGCTGCCATTTTAGCTAAGCGACGGAGCGGAGAAGTTTTTCCCCTCCACCCCCTCCCTAGTTAACAGTGTGATATTATGGTCGCTTCGGGGCCGGGTGGGAATTTTTGGCTGGGACCCACATTGGCTTCCGGGTCCTGGTTTTTTTGCCCATCCCACACTGTTGCTATGGTTTGATATAGGGGTTCTGCTATGACTGCTGTTGACTTTGGTCACATGGGCGGGTAGCACTGGTAAGGTAAACAGTTATGACCCACAGGTATCCGGCAGGTTCGCAATTGACTGGACAACACTTGATAGGAATAAATTAGTTAAACGTTGTCCGGTCAACGACGAACCAGGCGATGGGGTGATGGCGATAGCTAGCCAGCATGCATCACCCCGTGATTTCACGGATACGAGTCAGAGGGTGGGGTCATCAGTTAGATATTGACTACGGTCAACAATTTGTTTGTTGTCAACAAACAAATTGATACAAATTGATACATTGTAACCAATTGCCGTTGGCAATTTTGGGTGGTACCTTACCAGTGTTACTTCGGCCTGCTTGCCTTAAGAATTATGATTGGTCGTTTTACCAATACAAATTTATAATTCGGACTAGGGCATGAATCAATAAATGTGGCCCAATGCCATTATCCACTTTCAATGGTGTCTGAGTCCGTTATTGGGGGGTGCGCCTGCAATGGCAATCAAGAGACTACACAATTCTTTTGCATTCTTGAATACTAATGGCCAGAATCCTTTTAGCCATTGTGGACTTCCCTGGCAGAGTGCTCCATGTGTGATCCTGCTAACCTATAGCGTGCAAATATGCACCTCAATAAAAGCCATGGACTTTACTCATACGCAAATGGATAGTGAATCAGCTTTTGTGTAATTGATGCAAGAAGGCAACCATGCATGCAACCAGCAATCACACGTGCAGAAAAGGCAAAAGGGGTTTCAGTCAGTGCTATTTCCTGAAGACATTTCAGAATGCAAACGCCTGGGGGGAATTAATAGATGCTAATAGCTTTCTTTCCCTCTTCAGAGTATACAGTATAAAATACATTTTGCCCCTTCTAATGGCCCAAAATAAACACTTGAAATGCTTTCTTGAACAGATGGTTTGTAAAATGCTCCCTTCTCTGGTGTATTCCATTTTCTAAACATCTGAGAAATGCCTGTCAATATTTGCTGCTTGAACGCAATCTATTCAAAATAACAGAGGACATGAACTTTGGTAAAAGAGAGACATTTTCTCTTTTGCCAGTTTAATAGTCCTGTGCAATGAAAGTGAATTCATTCAGAATGCACAAAATTATTCACTTCTCTTTTGCGCCTCACCCTCTCAAAACCATATTGTGAACAACACACTCTATTACTAATGTTCCTTGCTCAGTCCAGATAGGTTGATGTGAACTGTGGTTTTTCATCAGGATGTGCTACAACAGAAGGAAAGGAGATTTGTTTTGGAACTGTGTGTAGACTTGGTCTTTCTTCTTGATCGTTGTGGGGTAGCCATACTGAGGTGCTCCTTTTACCTCCTTGGATAGGTTTTCCAAATGTGCCCATACCTACAGAAGAATCTGACCACAGAGGAAAGCATTTAAATCTACTCCAAGGTCACTCAAAGATCACCAGTTGTTTATTGCAACCTCTCAATATATAATCCAGAAGATAAAATGTTTCCTCCTTCAACCTGCAACTGAGAGAGATAATAAAAGTAATCGAGTGTTATCAATTCAGTTCTGACTTATGATGCCCCTTTTGAGGGTTTTACAGTTAAAAAATCCTCAGAAATGGTTTACAGACTTTGAGAAGGATGCCAACAAACTGGAACAGGTTCAGAAAAGGGCAACAAGGATGATCCGGGGAATGGAAACTAAATCTTATGAGGAATGGTTGAAGGAACTGGACATGTTTAGTCTTGAGAAAAGGAGAATGAGGGTGACCATAATTGTAGGATGCATCATGGAGAATCAAATTGTCAATCTCTGGCTTCACACCCAGGTACGCAAACCACCAAGATATCAAGAAAGGTATTGGGGAAAAGAGGACATAATCATTTAAAGTTTTCAAAAAAGTAACTGACTTAGCCTTACAAGTACATCCAGATAAAAATAAAATAAAAAAACATAATGGCATTTTAAAGACTAATTGGTATGTCTCAAATGTGCTTTCAAGGGTATACTCACTTCATCAGACATATTGTATCTGATTTAATATATGCCATTTTTTCATATGTCTAGCAAAGTAGATATATTCAAGAATGTTTTCATTGGAATATGGTAGTAAATCTTCAAGGTGCCACTACATTATTTTTTCTATTTCACCTTCATCTGAACATTTTAGCATGACTCAAATAACTCTCAACTGCTATTAAAACCCGTATTGAAGGAATGTCTCTGGTTTTATGACATATACCCAGAAGACATTAGCAATCTGAAACTTGGCAGTCTAACAGTCCAGACAGATTTTCATAGAATAACAAAATAATGAAGTTGAAAGGAGCCTATAAGATAATTGTCCAAGGCATTGGTTAATGCAGGAATGGTTGTCTAATTTTCTCTTAAATACTCCCAGTGCTGGAGCACTCATCACCTCATGAGGTCATGGTTTCCTTTGTTATAGTGCTCGAACAGTTAGGAAACTTTTCCTGCTATTCAAGCAAAATGATTTTTTTTAAAAAAATGACATGAGCCCATTATTAAATTCACTGCACTTTGGAATGACTAAAAAATGATCCTGCCCCTCCACTGGATGACAACCTTTTAAGTATTTGAGGGGTGATATCAAGACTCCCCTCCGTCTTCTTTTATCAACGTTAAATATGCTCAGTTCTTTCAGTCTCTCCTCACAGAGTCTGGTTTCCAAACCTATGTTGCCCTCCTCTGAATGTGTTCCAGTTGCCCTTCTAGCAGCCTATTTGTCCACTCTCAAAAGCCCCAGTAGCCTGCAGGTTTTATGAGTAATGGCAATCCATCCATCACATCCCTGATCCATCCTACAGGGAGACAGCATACCTGACAGAACATGTTTCTGCTGCTCCACTTAAGTTTGGCTAAGGAAATGTTGATCATAGTCACTTGAAATTTTTCTTCCTGTTACTGTTTTTACAGGGATGGGTTGATTGCCCAATACTCAACCCTCCTCCTTTCTCATCCAGGCTTGGAACCGGCAATGGCTCGTACAAATTACGTAACATCATTGCATGAAGAGGACTCCAAATTGCAGGCCATTTTTCCACAAGGAGAAAAACAAGATCCCTAAGGTGGCAATAGTTTGGACCCCCTCCTAATGTCAAATAACACTGAGGATGCCCTCGAAATACATGGTGAAGAACTTTCATTGCAGATTTAAAGACCCTGAATGACATGGGAGGATGTTGAAGTACTCACTCAAGACTGAAACCATTGGAGATCCCTTGATGCCCAATATGATACATAGAATGGGAGGACTTAACTCTTAGAAAGTAAGGAAAAGTTGAGCTATATTTTTTAGCAACATGAATAAATCTTTAGGGAAATGCAGAGATGCAGTGTATATGATTCACAGAGAGTTTTACTTTTATGCACAGCAGGTCCATCAAAGCAATGAAGGTTAAGATAAAGTGTGTTTCAAAAGCGAAATACCTGGGGTAGGGGAAATGACTTTGCTGGATTTATCAGTAGACTGTTTTACTCACACAGTGAACAATAGTAGCTCTGTGCTGAAAAAGATGAGATTACTGTTTGAATTAATGAACTGAAAAAAGAAAATCGAAAGACTGAGTATTAAATGCACTTCTATGAAGTTCTCCAAGATAGAAATTGAGCCAGGTATAACTAATGAGCAAGTTTCCCTAAACAATTGATTGTATAGCAACTGTCATTGTGTTAGCAACCACATCACCATAATGTTCTGGGAAGCAGGCTGTGCTATGTGAGAAAGGAAAAGTATAATATTTGTCTTTTTTCTTCTTCAGCCGTTTAGTACCTATAAAAAGATCAGAGCAGATAAACTTTTACAAATCTGTATTCCTTATAATGAGACAGGGAGCCACACTGGATTCTTGGTTAAGATACTGACCTTGATGACTGAAAGGTTAGCAGGTCAGTAATTCAAGACCTGAGTACTACGTAATGGAGTGAGTTCCCAAGCTCCTGCCAACCTAGCAGTTTGAAAGCAAGAAATTGCAAATAGATACAACTTTGGTGGAAAAGGTAACAGCATTCCATGCACTTCAGCATCTAGTCATGGCTGCCACATGTCCACAGAAACATCTGTAGATGCATATAGCACTGGCTGTTTGGCTGTAAATTGAGATGAGTATCACCCTCTAGAGTCAGACATGACTGGCTTTCGAACAAGGGTGACCTTTACTTTTATGGATTTTTTAAAATAGTAGACATGTTAGTCTACTGTATGTTTAAGACACATCAGAAAATAAAAAACAAAAATGTTGCAACACTTTAAAGACTAGCTGCTATATTTTTAATGTGAGCTTTCATGGATCAAGTCCACTTCGTCAGACATAGGAGTGAGACGTCAAGGCATGAGTTTATATGCACCAGATACAGATGCATAGAATGATTAATCAACATGACAGATATGTTAGTATGCAACTCAATACAGCTTTCTGCAGCTGGCAATAGCTTTTACCTTTGCTAGAATGAGATGCAGAAAAATGTCAAGAAAATACAATCATAACTTGTTCTGTGCTCTGCTCTCGTGTAAAGAGGGGAGTTACCATAGGCAAGCCTGTATCCCAGGTTTCCTGTTTCCCAGCTGTTTTGGACTAAAGTTTCCATTGTCCAACTCCTCAGCTATCTCTCTCAATACTCAGCAATGATGTGAACCGAACTGTAAAACATCTGGATGGCTCTTTGGTTGTAAGCAGAGATGAGCACTGAACCCTAGAGTCGGATATGACTGGCTTTCGAGCAAAGGGTGACCTTTACCATTATCTTTATCTAGTATGCCCCTTTCTAAGTTATTTTATCCGTAAAGGCTACAAAGACTCTTCCAAGACTTTAGCATTTGGATGAGACAAGACCTGAACTAACTGCAGGAGACCACTCCATTGTTCTTCAAAATGAGACTACACTAAGAGTGACCATAAGCAAAGTTATGTTGAAAGTACCAACATCTTGAAGTTTTTTAAAAACCCACTATACTATTACTGGCAGAGGGTAAACCTTATCATCCATAACTACATTTGAAAGCTCCTATTTTTGCGTCTCTTTTAGCATGGTGTGTGAAATTTAGTATAGTATGAAAAATTAATGGGCCATACCTTGCCTTAGGTGTCTTTGAGGCATAAATGTGATTAGCACATTTTAATAAGTAAATTGACACTTATGGATACAGATGTGCAAATTCAACAATAGTTTTTTTTTTTTTGAGTAGGAGATGTAAGAGTCCATAAATCTGGTGAACACTTCTCAATGATTCCAACACTAAGTGGTTTGGAAGGAGGAGGATATTTTTATATTAAAATACCATTAGTTCACAGTGTAGGTCATATTACTATGACAAAAATGTTGATCCATTGTTTTGAATAGGATTAGTGCTTCCTATGAATATCATGTTGGGGATCTGTAACATCAATAAATTGCTATTTATTGTTCATCCTACAAAGTGCTAGTTTGTGTGAAAAAACAACACAAAGGTGGGTGGCTGATGAGATTGAGCTGATCTCTCTGAGTTTTTCTCTGCTGTTGTTTTGTCTACCTCATTCTATTCTAAGAGGAACAGCCAAAATTCATCAAGGCATTTTATCCACTTGGGGATCATAACCCTTCCCTGTGGACTTTACCACCCAAGGCCATTAGTCCTCAGGGTTGTCAGGTTAGTTAACTGCCACCTGATGATTGACGTTGAGACACTGGCAGTATAGTCTACTCCAATGGTTCCCAAAGTGGGCCCCACGCCCCACAGGGGACTTCAATTCCCAGAAGCCTAAGTCAGTATATTGCTTTGAGGAATTGACTTAGCCTTCTAGGAAATGGAGTCCAAGAACCAATGTTTGGGAAACACTGGTCTACACTATTGCCATAGCAAGATAACCTGTCTAGACTATTTATGGTTCTGGGTGATAATTATGGAAATTCATGTACTTTCAAATGTACCACTCCACCACTGTTTGGTAGGGTGGTTTAAGTGGAAATATGTGTCTGGGTAACCAGGATGCTTCCCAGTACTTGAAAAAGTAACATTTCCCTTCATGGATTCAGGAAGTTATAGTTAAAAGAAAGTCAGGTTTCATTAGGAGTTTCTAAAAGGGGTTTATACACTGAATCTTTGCCCTGCTTTAGTTATTTTGGGGTGGCAAGATTCAATTGGAGAAGTCTCATTGGGGAACTTGTTCAATTGGAACAATGTAGTCTGAAGGAGACACTAGTCTTTTGGGACTGCGGTGGCTATGTGGTTAAGAAGCTCGCCTTGTTAGCTGGAGGGTTGGCAAGTCAGCAGTTCAAGACCCAAGTACTACATGACTGAATGAGCACCTGTCTACATCCCAGCTCCTGCCAACCTAGCAGTTCGAAAGCAAGAAATTGCAAGTAGATATATAAGGACCACTTCGGTGGGGAAAAGATCTTGGGGGCATGAAAGAAGCCTCATTTGGGGGTCTCCTGAGTGGAGTTTCTCCAGCAAAAATCTTTTCAACCCAGAAAGCACCTTTGTGTGCTTCTGACATGATTTTTTTTAAAAAATCAAGGCATTATCTATAAGAACCACAGAGTGGGGCAATGAATTATTAGTCTGTGTGTGTGTGGTGGTGGTGGTGGTGGGGGGAATGTAGGATTGTACTGAAGGCATTGTTGTCCCCAAAGCCAGTATTTAATAACTAGTTTATCGGTGTATAAAGACATATATTAATCCTGCCTTCTTTTCAGTTACATGAATTAATTTCCCAGTAGCAATAGACCAGGAATTCAACTGCTTTGAGACATGTTCTGAAATGAAGTAACTATCTCTATAAACACAGCCAGGCACAGTGCATTTTTGTTGCATTCCACAAAACAAGCATGCTGCAACTCCATGGGAATCCCTAATAGACAACTCACAACTTAGTAGAGCTCGATGGAGACACACCATGACTTCACAGAACCAAAGTCATCCCACAGCTTGGCAGAGCAGATGCCACACAGCTCTATAGTTCCTTTCAGATCAATTTTTAATAAGACAGCCATGGTTTCTCCCTCAGTGATCTTCCAGTGCTTTGCTTAGACATGCGTGGAACCTGCATTAAGAAGTTTATCATCAGTGCAGTTTCCCATGCCTTGAGACGCGTGGATTTCATACCTATATTCCAGCCAAGTTGTCTTTTGGTTTGAGTTTAACTTGTCATTGACTCAATTTCATTTTCCTTTGTTTTAATTATATTTCTTGCCATTTAGCTTTACCGCTTGCATCTTTAATAATAATAATAATAATAATAATAATAATAATAAGAAGAAGAAGAAGAAGAAGAAGAAGAAGAAGAAGACTTAACATAGAAACTGACATAGAGACTTTATACTAACTAAATACAGAAATTGACATAGAGACTGTATATAAAGTGTGATAATATGCATGATAATATGTTGTCTAAAATGTTTTAAACTTTTAAAAACTGTGATAAAATGTATGAGGAGGGAAAAATGGCGTAGACACCGGCAAACCACGCCACAAAGCTTGCCAAGAGAACCCTATGGACCAAAACAAAAGGCAAAACAAAAGGGCAGGCTAGGTGATACAGGATGCTTAACACCACAGAGGGGAGAAAGGGGAGGGACAGGAAGGGGGGAGGGGAAATGCAATATTGCAAGGAGCAATACTGCATAGGGACATGGAATGTGAGATCAATGAACCAAGGTAAACTGGAAGTGGTAAAAAATGAGATGGAAAGAATAAGCATTGACATCTTGGGCATCAGTGAGCTCAAATGGACAGGGATGGGCGAATTCAGCTCTGGAAACCATCATATCTACTACTGTGGGCAAGAAAGCCTTAGAAGAAATGGAGTAGCCATAATTGTCAATAAAAGAGTGAGAAAAGCAGTAATGGGATACAATCTCAAAAATGACAGAATGATGTCAGTCAGATTTCAAGGCAAACCTTTCAATGTCACTGTGATCCAAATATACGCACCAACCACTGGTGCAGATGAAGCCACAATGGACCAGTTCTATGAGGACTTACAACACCTCATAGAACAGACACCAAGAAATGATGTCCAAATTATATTAGGAGACTGGAATGCCAAAGTAGGAAATCAGAAAGTGGAGGGAATAACAGGCAAATTTGGTCTTGGAACACAGAATGAAGCAGGGCAAAGATTAATAGAGTTCTGCCAAGAGAACGCACTGGTCATAGCAAACACTCTCTTCCAGCAACACAAGAGGCGACTTTACACATGGACATCACCAGATGGCCAACACCGAAACCAGATTGACTACATACTCTGCAGCCAAAGATGGAGAACCTCCATACAGTCAGCAAAAACAAGACCTGGAGCAGACTGCGGCTCAGATCACAACCTACTGATTGCAAAATTCAGGCTTAGACTAAAGAAAATAGGGAAAACACGGAGACCAGAAAGATATCACCTAGACAGCATCCCTAAAGAATACGCGGTAGAGGTGATGAACAGATTTAATGGCCTAGACTCGGTAGACAGAGTACCAGAAGAATTATGGACGGAGATGAGGGACATCATGCAGGAAGCAGCAAAGAAAATCATACCAAAAGAAAAGAAGAGTAAGAAAGCAAAGTGGTTGTCTGATGAGGCTCTTAAAATAGCAGAGGAAAGAAGGAACGCCAAAGTCAAAGGAGAAAGGAAAAACTACAATCATTTGAACACAGAATTTCAAAGAAAAGCAAGGAGAGATAAGGAAAACTACCTAAAAGAACAGTGCAGAGAAATGGAGGAAAACAACAAAATAGGCAGAACCAGAGATCTCTTCAAAAAAATCGGCGAAATCAAGGGAACATTTAAAGCAAAAATGACCATGATAAGGGACAAAGACGGAAAGGAGCTAGCTGATGCAGAAGAAATTAAGAAAAGATGGAAAGAGTACACAGAGGAACTTTACAAAAAGGACCTCAACACTCCTGACAATCACAATGATGAAGAAATTGAACTTGAGCCAGACATCCTGGAGAGCGAAGTCATAAAGGCCCTAAAGAGCACTGCAAACAACAAAGCTAGTGGAGATGATGGTATCCCAGTTGAATTCTTCAAAGCGCTAAAAGATGATGGCGTCAAATTACTGCATTCAACATGCCAGCAGATTTGGAAAACAAAACAGTGGCCACAGGATTGGAAAAGATCAGTATACGTCCCAATCCCAAAAAAGGGCAATGCCAAAGAATGTTCAAATTATCGAACAATCGCGCTCATCCCACATGCCAGCAAGGTGATGCTCAAGATAATACAGGATAGACTTCAGCAACATGTGGAGAGAGAATTACCAGAGGTGCAGGCTGGTTTCAGAAGAGGCAGGGGGACTAGAGACCACATTGCCAACATACGCTGGATCATGGAGAAAACAAAGGAATACCAGAAACAAGTTTACTTTTGTTTTATTGACTACACTAAGGCATTTGACTGTGTGGACCACAACAAGATGTGGCAAGTAATTAAAGAGATGGGAATTCCAGAGCACCTCATATGCCTCCTGAGAAATCTGTACATGAACCAAGAAGCAACAGTTAGGACAGAACATGGAATAACAGAGTGGTTTGGAATAGGAAAAGGAGTAAGACAAGGCTGCATTTTGTCACCATGCTTATTCAACCTATACACAGAGCACATAATGCGCAGTGCAGGGATGGAGGAATCACAATATGGGATTAAAATCGCTGGGAGAAACATCAACAATCTGAGATATGCAGACGATACCACCCTAATGGCAGAAAGTGAGGAAGACCTAAAGAATCTCTTGATTGGGCTGAAGGAGGAGAGTGCAAAAGCTGGCCTGAGACTCAATATCAAGAAAACCAAGATAATGGCAACAGGCCCAATCAGTTCCTGGAAAATAGACGGGGAAGAAGTAGAAGCAGTGACAGATTTTACTTTCTTAGGATCAAAGATCACTGCAGATGGGGATTGTAGCCATGAAATAAAAAGGCGACTGATTCTTGGGAGACAAGCGATGAGAAACCTGGGGAACATAGTGAAAAGCAGAGACATCACATTGCAAACAAAAATTAGAATAGTCAAAGCAATGGTTTTCCCAGTAGTAATGTATGGATGTGAGAGCTGGACAATTAGGAAGGCTGAACGTAGAAGAATAGATGCCTTTGAAATGTGGTGTTGGAGGAGGGTTTTGAGAGTCCCCTGGACAGCGAGGAGAACAAATAGGTCAATCTTAGAAGAAATCAACCCTGACTGCTCATTGGAAGGTCAAATAGTAAAGATGAAGCTAAAGTACTTTGGACATCAAATGAGAAGGGGGGATTCACTTGAGAAGGCATTGATGTTGGGAAAGGTGGAGGGCAAAAGAAGAAGGGGGAGGCCAAGGATGAGATGGCTAGATGGCATTGTAGACACAATGGGCACAGAGCTGGGAGGGCTGAAGGGGATGGTGGAGGACAGAGGCGCCTGGAGGAAAATGGTCCATGGGGTCGCAAAGGGTCGGAGTCGACTGTGCGACTGAACAACAACAACAACAACAACAACAACAACAACAACAACAACAACAACAACAACAACAACAACAACAACAACAACAACAACAACAATAATAATAATAATAATAATAATAATAATAATAATAATAATAATAATAATAATAATAATAATAATAATAATAATAATAATAATAATAATAATAATAATAATAATAATAATAATACAAGAATCATGTCTTTTATTGGACTGTGGTGGCTTAGTGGTTAAGATGCTGAACTTGACAACTGGAAGGTTGGCAGATCAGCTGTTCGAGACCAAAGTGCTGCATGATGGAGTGAGCTTTCATCTCTGTCCCAGCTCCTGCCAACCTAGCAGTTTGAAAGCAAGAAGTTGCAAGTAGATAAACAGGTACTATTTTGGTGGGAAGGTAAACAGTGTTCTGTGCACTCTGGTGTCTAGGCATGCCTGCCACATGTCCATGGCTATAAATGGAAATGAGCACTGAACCCTAAAGTCGGATACGACGGGCTTGATTGATTTGATTTATTTATTGGATTTGTATGCTGCCCACTCAGCTTTTGAGCAAGGGTGACCTTTACCTTTGTTAGGGGATGTAAGTCTTTGCCTCACACCCTAACTGGTTGCAAGGAATATTGTGTCTGTGATGCCTTGAAGACTCTACTGCAGAGGAACATAAGTGCTGGTACTTTTCCCTGGTGTGTATTGTAGGTCAGAGCAGGATTGCAGACTTCCAGCTACAATGCTCAACTTCCTCTGCTGACAGTCTGGACAAAGATTCCTGTGCCTTCCAGAACCTGCTACGAGGACTGAATCTTTGCACTGATCCTGAGGATGGCTTTTGCCTGATATGTCATATGTGCTTGCTGGACCAAGAAGGACTACTTGGGGTAAGCCTCCACCAGGAGGACAGAAGATGTAGAACTCTTTGGCTTTGTCTGTAATTACAGCTTGCCTTTACCCTGCTGGACTGGACTGCTACTGAACTGTATGGACTTGTATATAGCACAACTGAACTGTCTCAGTGAGGTCAACTGAGCAGCCCAAGAGAATATATCTGTTTTGTGTTACAGTTGTTGCACTGTATATACTTGCACCTTTTTTTTACTTCCTGAGTAAACCTACTTTGAGTTTTCTTCTGCACCAAGATCTGTCTGCCTGTTTTTCTCACAAGGGAACACCTTGCCACGTGTGAACCTCTTGCTGGCCACTGCATACCACTCTGCTAATCGTTTGCATCAACAACCTTTACCTTTACCATGTGTCTGGAAATCTCCAGTTAGCAAAGGTATTGGTAGTGAATGCTCAGAGCTGTGGATTAATAAAAATACAGGAGCACAAGAAACTCCTCCCATCTTGTAACAACATATTAGATCCTATACCACTTCCACACTTTGTGATACCAGAACTTCAGTTGAAGCTTCTAGTACATCAGAAGATGACTCCAAATCGGGAGGTTTTCCTTGCACTTTACTGGAGTTACCGAGAGTTGTGAACCTAATTCTATGACTGGATTCAACGTCTCAGATAGTTCCCAGAAAAGGGAAGAGTAAAATCCTGAGTTGCATTGGCAGGATCTCAGTAGTAGACACAATTTTCAGTGAATATATCAACCTCCTGTCCTGTAGTTTCCACAGCTTTCAAGCAAGGACACAGATTACTCACAAGTTGGAAAAGTCACAAGAGGGAAAGGGAAAGTGTTAAACATGGAAAAGCACCCTCTGCTGTTCATGTCATCACCATTCCGAAGAAGAAGACTGAAACCAATGTCTTATAACCCAGCCGGAAGTAAGGACAGAGTGAAAATGCAGGTAGAGTCACAAGGGAAGAACAATGCACTCAGTTATTTACTTAATTATTTCTTTTTGACTATGTTTTAGGAGCCTCAGTCAAAGTAAAATGCAGTTCAATAAACAACATCATCAGCCACAGGATTGCTTTTTTTTTTAAATTAAAAATCTCTAACTCTCTCAAAACATCCCATTGGCATAGCTGTCAAGTATCCTGTGTTGGCAGGGAAATCCCGTATTTCACCCCTCTTTCCCAGTCCTTTCCACAGCCATCCCGTATTTGAACGGCCAGAAAAGGGGTTACTGCGCATACGCGCCTGTCAGAGGAAGCGGTGTGCATGTGCAAAGGGGTTACTGCAGCAGTGTGCATGTGCAAATGGGTCACTGTGCATGCACAGTAACCCCTTCATGCATGCACACCACTGCAGTAACCCCTTCATGCATGCACATCCGTCAGGCGCAACGGTGCTTCCCGTTTTTTCACCACCACAACTTGAGAGGTATGCCCAATGGTCCTTTGGGATTCTCTTCACCTGATGACTACAGGACTAAGGGTGGACAATTTAACACTTTAATTTCCAAACATTGCTGCCACTGGGACAATTTCATCTTCAGCAGTGATTTTCAGAAATTAAGGACATCCCTTCTCCCATTCTGTGGATATGTCAGGAACTTTGGGACCTCAAGAGAAGGGATTGGAAATGTTTAGCTGTATTAGTCTGTGCAAGCATTTCAGAGAGTAAACAAAACAAAGCAACAAAACAAACAACAATCATTTTGGCACCTTAAAGACTAGCTCCTGTATTTAAATTAGAACTTTTCATCTTGACCCACAAAAGCTCACATTTAAATAGAGGAGTTAGTCTTTAAGGTGCCACAACTTTTTTCTTTTTGCTGTTTTGTTTTGTTTACTCTCTGATAGCTGATGATGTCATCATGCTTTCATGGAATAACAGAATCTTGCCCAATGTCTCCAAAAATGTTGGACAAATGATTATTTTGAGCTGCATTTTTCAGTAACCTTGTCTGAGTGTTTAGCCTGAACATACAAAGGTGCAAATTGTGTAAGAAGCCACAATTCCATGTGACAAATAACACTCTCATGTATGCTGAGTTTTCTCCCATTCTTGATGGACAAGCTCTGTGCAAAGATCTGAAAGCAGAACCTAAGCTTGTTCCAAAATATGTTTTCTAGAATTCAGATCTCCACACAATATACACAACTCAAAAGTAGATGGTGTAGGAGCAGGGTGTTTCAGGGTGTTTGTATCTGTGTGTGTTAGTGTAAAATTGAAGGCAAGATGGGTGTGTGTGTCCTCATTTCTTCACAAGGAATGCCTATGGAAAACTACTGCTAACCTTCCAGTCCTGCACTCCGAGAATGTTTGCAAATAATTTATTAATTATTTATGGACTCAAATAGCAGAATTGGAATAGCAATAAAGGAAATTAAAATATCAAACAACTACATAGCATAGAGGACCCTTGGTTGTTGCCATAGGAACTGGCCTTTAATCTAATTGCAACTTGTTTTGGCTATAGTTATAGCAAAATGGGGCTGTTCCCTAGGGGTCTAAATAGATGCTACAGGTAAGCATTTCTCACACATCAATTTCAACAGTAATATCTTGTAAAAGAAATGAGAGGCATGGATTCAGTATTTCTAGAGTCAATATTTCCTTGCACCTGTAAGTGGCAGCCAACCAAACTGGAGCAGACATGTGGAGAGTTATTTCCCTTTTATTTACATGAAATATATTTAGACTGACTTTTTGTTTGCAGATGGGAGCCTCATATTTGCTAACAATAATGCATCCTGAATACTAATAGAGAGGTCTTTTGAGGTAGACAGAATAGCAACTTTGATACAAAAGATGGAGACATCAACAGAGATCATGATAACCCAATGCTTTGCAAACAACAAAATACCTTCTAGTGTGAGAAGGGCAGCCCAATGCGGTCTGTGAATTTTCAGTGAAGAAAAGAGTGCTAGCTGTTGGATGGGTTGTTGATTGTGATGGGATTCACCCTAATATTCTGAATGCAACATCATGAAGATGTTGCTTCTTACCATATATACTCGATTATAAGCCAACCTGAATATAAGTCAAGGAACCTAATTTTGACCTGAAAACCCAGGAAAAAAGATTGACCCGAGTTTAAGCCAAGAGTGGGAAATGCAGCACCTGCTAGTGAGTTTCAATAATCAAAATACAGTGGTACATCGGATAATGTCCGATTCGGATAAAGTCGCAGTTTTCATGCATATGTAATGCATCACATAAAGTCCAAAACCTCTAAAGATGGACGTTATCCGAGGTATTAGGTATAGGAATCTCAGATAACATCCATTTTTGGATGTTATCTGATGCATTGCCCATTTGATTCAGATAAAGTCCAAAATCAGATAAGGTCCAAACTTGTGGAATGGAGTTTGGACATTATCTGAAGTTCTACTGTACATGAAAATAAGGTAAAATTAATGAAATTGGCAGTACATCTCAATCCGGCACTGTCCTGGGACCCTCATGGTCATTGACACAAGTATAAGCCATGTCCCCTTTTTGGGGCTAATTTTTGGGTTAGAAAACTCGGCTTATACTCAAGTATATATGTACTTCAAGAAGGTGCTATAAATATAATTCTTTTCTTACTTACTGATCACAGAGATAATTTCTATATTTGCTAGACTGCTGTTTGGTGCACTTCTGTAACTCCACCAAATTCTAAGCTATGAAAACTGTGCCTAAGGATTACTAAAATGCACCGGCTGGATTCTTTCTACATGAGCAATCAGCCAGTCCTTGTCTATTTGTTCTCTGTGTGCACTTACGTTCACAAAAGGAGAAGTTGCCACAAACACTTGCATAAAATGGCATTAAGCATAACAACAAGAAAAATGTAGGCCCAGGGTCTTGCTCTTATGTTGGAGATGAAATTGCTCATGGTGGCTTGAGAAATCTGTTCCCAGATGGCCTATCTGAATCATAAGCAAGACTCTGGTGTCAGTCCCTTGTAACCTTTGATCAGAAAAGGATGAGTCACAAAAGTGGTTTGTAAGTGGGGTACACAGAAAGAGCCTCCTCAAAGATAGTGGTATTTTTGAACCTTAATTGAGTGTACCTTGGTAACAGCTAATCTTTCTCACACTAGGTCAGGTAAAAGGGGCTGTAGAATGAACTCACCAAAAGATACCTTCATTTTGGCAGTTTCACATCTGGCCTAGACATGGAAGAAGTGTGCATATCTTTATACCTTTAAAGCCCTTCATGGTAGTGGGCCAGGATACCTAAGAGAATGCATCGCCCCAAGAGAGTTTGCCTGTCCTACCCGGGTGGACCGGACGAGCTCCCTCAGTGTTCCATCGGCTAGAGGGGCTCATTTCTCTAGCACAAGTAGGAGTGCCTTCTCCGTGTCTGCCCCAACCCAGTGGAACCTCCTGCCAGCAGACTTACGGCTACAGACAGAACAGCTGCCCTTTAGGAATGGGGTGAAAACCTGGCTGGCAAGACAGGTTTGGGGGGCCGACAGGGTGTTGACTCCCACTCATTGGCTGTGTTAGTGTTTTATGTCCCTTTTACTGACTGTGGGGTGGGGAGGGGGGAGGGGAGGGTCTTTTTAGATGCGGAGTGGTTTTTAAATTTGTTGTTGTTCAGTTGCACAGTCGATTCCAACCCTTTGCGACCCCATCGACCATTTTCCTCCAGGCTCCTTTGTCCTCCACCATCCTCCTCAGCCCACCCAGTTCTGTGCCCACTGTGTCTACTATACCATCTAGCTATCTCATCTTTGGACGCACCCTTCTTCTCTTGCCCTCCACCTTTCCCAGCATCAAGGTTTTTAAATAGTCTTTTATTAAGTTTTATGGAGTTTTGTATGGTTTTTATGTGATTGTGCTGCCGCCCTGAGTTGCCCTAGGGCAAGAGGGCAGGTTATAAGTCCAAAGAAATAAATAATAAATCAATAAATATCTCTGTGTGAGTTGCCATTATATCTCTTGGTATCTGTATCTGCCATCTGTGTAAGATGGAAGAGCCAGCTGTTGAGCTATATCCCTGAACAGGAAGACTCGGTAGTCTGTTGGTCCTGCCAGGACATCAAAATAGATGTTTAAAACAGATTTCATAAAACAATAGATTAAAAACAAGGTAAAAATAGTGGGCACAATGCATAGATATGGGCAAAGAACACTATTAACTACTGCTCATATGCAAATCATCTTTATGCCATTAAGTACATTGGAATATGTTGTTTTATTTGTTTATCTCCATTGGCGACTCAAGATGTCTCACAATCGGTTCAACAGCTACATGTCAAATACCAAAATGATTATTGGCTGGGATCCTGTTTCTTAACTTTGTAAATTGCAGCACAGTTAGACCCTGGGAATCAGTAGGGATTTGGTGAGTCAACTCCTTCCTAAGCTTCATTGATTCAAGTGAGCCTCCTCTAGTTGCAACTTTCTTTGGTATAGCAACTCTACTTAGATCAATCTCCTTCCAAAGTTCCTTGTTTCTACACATTTTCCCCTCCATTGTGAGTGAGAACAAAATAGCACACATAGGCAACACGGGGGCACATTTTTTAGCATTTGATCCCCATTATCTACACCTTCTTGATTTCTAAATCAGCTATATGCTTATTAATAGGATAGTGGCAAGCAAGTATCCTCACTATGTAATTATATTTGAAACTCCAGAACCATAGCAGTTACGTTTATTAGCAATAACAATTATCAGGTTTTTCATCTTATAGGCTTGAAATAAAGTAATGGCTTGTAATGATCCCATAATGACAGACTTTAAATCTATGTCATGGTGACATGAATAATTCTGTTTTATTTTGAGGGGAAGTGATTAACTGTTCTCTTGTGTCCAAATGCATTATTGCTTTAATTCTGAAATTGCCATTAAGTCTTTGCTGTAAACGTGCACCCTTTCTGTAAGATGCCACATTCATATGTTGTCAATGCAATCTGATTGATTCTAACACAGGTTTCCCACGTTATCAAAAGCCCGGGCAAATGTATCACTGTAACTGCCATTCTGTCTGTAAATAAGTTGCTACCTCGTCCCCTTATTCTCCAGTCCGAGTTATCTAAGCAAGCCATACCTGTCAAGTTTCGGGAAATTTCTGTCAAACCCCTGTATTTTACACTCTTTCCCGCCATCATCCCATATTAGTTAGACTGCAATTAGACTGGAGTTAGACTGGAGGCCAGAACAGGATAAGCATAGCTGTCCAGTTTCCTATTTTTGATGGCAAATTTCTCTTATTTGACAGGAATTTCCCAAAACTTGACAGGTATGTAAGCAAGCAGTATCTGAGCTGATAATAAATCACTAATGTTAACTACAAACTTGCTGTTGCATTGCTAATTACTCTTGGACTCAACATGTTCCTTGATAGGAATACTAAAAAAACAGAGATAATGAAATAGAGGTGTTTTTTTGTTGGTCAACCTCAGACCAAGATATTCTTGGCATCTGGCAATAAAATCACATTTCAAATCCTTCTTTGTTCGTATTAGTGTCCACAGTATAATACAGTACATAGTGCTATGAAACAAATAGTGAGAGTGGGATGGCTGTTGGGGTCTGGATGGGGGCTAACGGGCTACAACTGAATCCCAGCAAGACTGAGTGGCTATGGATAAGGGGTCTGCGCTATCCCAGGAGCTCCCATCTTTGGTTTTGGATTGGGCTATTTTGCCCCAGACTGACCCAGTGTGCAACTTGGGGGTCCTCCTGGATTCGTGGCTGCTGATAGAGGAACAGGTGGCAGCTGTGGCCAGGAGGGGTTTCGCCCAACTTCAGGTGATTTGCCAGTTGCGCCCGCTCCTGAACTGGGACTCTTTGCACATGGTCACTCATGCTCTGCTCTGGTGACCTCCAGACTAGACTATTGTAATGTGCTCTACATGGGGCTGCCCTTGATGACCATTCAGAGGCTGCTGCTGGTCCAGAATGCTGCGGCCCGGGTGGTGATGGGGTGTGGACATTATGCCCATTCCTCACCACTGTTTTGGGAGTTGCACGGTTACCCGTTTGCCTCCGGGTGCAATTCAAGGTGCTGGTTTTGACCTTTAAAGCCCTATATGGTAGTGGGCCAGGTTACCTAAGAGACCGCATCACCCTAAGGATGTCTGTCCGTCCAACCAGAGTGGACTGGAGGGGCTCTCTAATTGTTCCATCAGCCAGGGGGGCTCGCCTCTCTGGCACAAGGAGGAAGGCCTTCTCCGTGTCCGCACCGGCCCTTTGGAACCTCCTGCCAGTAGAATTGCACCATCCAGACAGAGTTGTTGCCCTTTAGAAAAGAACTAAAAACCTGGCTGGTGGGCCAAGTTTGGGGTGCAGGGGGAGGGTTGGCTTCTGTTGGGTGGTTGGTATAGAGGATTATTCCTTCCCCCACCGTTCCTTCCGTACCTGCACCCTTTTTAGGGAGTGGATTCTTAATTCTGTTTTATCTGTTTTATCTATGATTGTGAACCGCCCTGAGTCAGCCTTGGTCAAGTGGGCATTATAGAAATTCAACAATTAAATTAAATTATTAAATTAAAATATTCTCAAAGCCAATTTTAAGTTGTTGTTGCATATTGCATTCTCTATTTTAGAGCAAGGCTGACCTTTACCTTTACCTAACCCTGCTTAGAACATAATTAACCTGTTAGCGAGTTAACCACAATTTTCCTGACCACAGAAAGATGGAAGGCTGATGTGGGCTCATATTTAGACCAGGAGTAGCTTAACCACTGTACACATGGGCTCTATTAATAAAATAACTTCCTTCTTCTCATTCTACCATGCCCTCAAATTTTATGTGCACCAGTTAAAAAACAAACAAATAACAATCTATAGCCATTTTGGTTTTCCAGTACAAGTCAAAAGGAGACTCAAGAATCTGTTTGGATCCAAGACAGAAATGAAACTTGATGGTTACAAATCACTCCAAACTTAACTGGCATCCATTTTAAAGCCTGAAGTCCTCATACAAACAGAATTAAGGGGCCTGTGTGCAAACAGCTATCCAAGTGGGACTTGTAGGTCTGCTTTAAACTGTATAGTTCACAGTTAAAGCATTTTGATAGAGAAAAGTAGAACATCTTGAACCTTCCAAAATATGTGCATTGGACAAGAAAACCCAAATTCTCTGAGGAAAAGTAACCAATCTAAGGTAAAGGTAAAGGTTTCCCTTGCTCGAAAGCCAGTCGTATCCGACTCTAGGGTGCAGTGCTCATCTCTGTTTCTAAGCCGAAGAGCCAGCGTTGTCTGCTTCTGCAGACATTTCCGTGGTCATGTGGCAGGCATGACTAGACACCGGAGCGCACGGAGCGCTGTTTCCTTCCCACCGAAGTGGTCCCTATTTATCTACTTGCAATTTCTTGCTTTCAAACTGCTAGGTTGGCAGGAGCTGGGACGAAGATGGGAGCTCATTTCCGTCCTGCAGTATCAATCTAGTTGGGCAGAAAACATAATCCATACATCCCTTCCTTCAATATTTTTGTTCCTATTCAAGATGCACTAATTCTTTCATTATGATAGTTTGCACAGCAAAAATAAGGGTGTGTGTGTGTGAGAGAGTGGGTGAAAGAATCAGATAAGCAGCAACAACCAAACAACCCATTGCTCCTCAAGGGTACTATAAAGCAATACCACATATAAAGCATGGACGTAAAGAAGATAAATACAAAATGAGGAAACAAATCAATTGTGTAATACCCAGAGGAAGAGATTTTTTTGTCACTGTTGAAACAGGCTGAACATTTTGCACACAGCAAAAAATGATGGGTGTTGTTTGGAGGGAGGGTGGTTTCTCTGAGTAAGGTTCACATTTTACACATTTGATAGTGTGAAAAAGCCATTACAGGTATGAAGGTGAGAACTTTTGTTTTCTCCTCAGACGCAATACCTCCAGTGGATTCAGCCCCAACGTGTCCTCGACAGAAGCATCTATGTCATTTTTTGGGCCATCTTTACATCTGCAGCCTTTGCAAATTACTGAGTATATTTTTAGAAGAGCAGTCCAACAGACAGGTAAATTGATCAGCCTCCTGGAGGCATGTTAGCTAATTACATATGACACAGAGCTAACTCACTGAGGAAGAGAGAGAGAGAGATTAAGAACAAGTAATTTTAACCACCAAATAGGATTTAGGTAGGATTTGGTTAGCAGTGTTTTTTTGAATAAATATCACTGGATTCTGATGCAAATGAAACAAAATGCTGACTTGTGAAATATGCTGTTTACTTATTTGGAGTTCAGACTAGAGATTGGTTTGTGTGGTCCAGATTGTCTACTTGGCACCTGACCTTCTCTGGGCTCTTTGGAGATATTCTAGAATGATCCATGTCTGTGTTACCACTCACATAATAGATGCTAGGCCTGAAGGGTAAACTCATTCACAAATGTGTAATGCCACAATATTTGTCTTGCAGTCATCTACTACCCACTTGCAATTCAAAAGGGTGAAACTTCACAACTAATCTGAAGAACAGGTATTACCAGGTGTAAAAAAAAACCATATTAACTTGTGTACTTATCTGTTATGCTGACTATTCTGCACCTCTGTACCTGATGTGTATAAATTGATGCCATGAAGTCTCACTCTTATGTCTGACAAAGTGGACTTGGTCCACAAAAGCTAATATTAAAATACAGTAGTTAGTCTTTAAAGTGCCACAATGAGTTTATCTTTTTATCTTGTTTTGTTTACTCTCTGATGTGCTTGAAACACAGAATAACATGGCTACCACTTCAAAAATTTCAACTCTGAAAATTTGTTCCTCTAAGGCTCCCTAGTATTCATCTGCCAGTTTCACATGAAAAAAATCCCAATAATTCTACATATTGAATAAGTGTCAAGCCACTGGTATTCCACTTTTCCTATTCTTTACCCCTCTGTTTCCTATTTTACTCCTCAAAGCTTCATTTTTGATCACCTTGTCCCTGTTCCTTCACTAGGCCAGTTGTCTCCACTTTTCAAAATGCTGACAGTGTTTTCATTAGGTTCTCTCAAGTATTAAGCATTTTCAGGAAAGGGGAAAATATATTCTTAGGGTTTCATAGACATCCATTTCCTCCTTTCACCAGATGTTTTCTTTTTTATTGTAACAGCTTTTGGGATTGATCAGCAAAGCAATTTGAACGAGAAGATGGGAATAAGTAGCAGGAGATATGGCTGTCATTCAGCTGGGCAGCATTTAAAATTGCTGTAGAACGTTAACTCTGCCAGCACAATGACATTTTATTCCATTCTTACCAGTCTATTGGATTTGGAGATCAGGTTTGTAAATGAAGACCAGACTGCAACAATTTCCCATAAAAACCATTCAGGAACCAATAATATGAACTAAGTTTGTATCATTTGGTTGTCAAGTTTTGTTTCTTTATGAATTGGTAAAGAATGGGGTGATGGGATTCATCAGAAGCAGGAATTAAATTTGGAAATTGGTTCAGCTGGACCCCATTCATAATGTCCATTGTATTATTTAGGATTTGCAAAAAAGTCAGATTTATATCATGTATAGGGTGTAATTGTCTGGCCAGGTTATCCTGCTATGGTAATAGAGTAGACCCTACTGCCAGTGACTCAATGCCAAGTGTCAGACAGCAGTTAACTAACATGACAACCCTGAGGACTAATGGTTTGGGTGCTAAAGTCCACAAGAAAGGGTGGTGGTCCCCAAGTGGACTACATCCCACTTGAATCCATCTTGAAGGAGGGCAGCAGTTTCATCAATACTGGCCTGGAGCCATGATGAGGACTTTGCATGCCAATAGGGCTCAGGACCAGAAAGTGACTTGTAGAACTGGATCATTGGTATGGGTGTCACACTGGGATGTGGAAGGCAGATGTAAGGCCACTGCACTATATTCTCAGGACAGTCTTCGATAGTCACCAATATTCAGAGTTGGATATGGCAGAAGAAGAAAAATAGGATAAATGGAAATATTTAGTCATGCAGAGGTCAACGTGATCTGACACCATGTTTAAGTGCCCTTATGTTTTCCATGTGCATCCCTTGCACACTATTAAGGGTGTGCTATTTGTGTTTGACTGCCATCCTAGGGGAACCACTGGGGAGCTGAACTCCTGATCTCTGACTCTAAAGGTAAAGGTAAAGGTCACCCCTGCTCGAAAGCCAGTCGTATCTGACTCTAGGGTTCAGTGCTCATCTCTGTTTATAGCCAAAGAGCCAGTGCTGTCTGCAGACATTTCCGTGGACATGTGGCAGGCATGCCTCAACACTGGAGTGTACAGACTGCTGTTTGCCTTCCCATTGAAGACAGGGACCTAATTACCTGAGCTATTCAAACAACTAAGGTCCATGAAATGAGGCATTCATGATCATATTTTACACAGTTTACATAATTTGAGCAAAAAATAATTTTTGAAAACATGCAAGCCAACTAGAAATCTGAAAGCAGAAACTGACCCAGATCCAAGGCAAAGAATGAATTAGGCAGGATTGGTTATGAATCCATCCCAATAGTAAGAAGTGGTCTCCAAGACAAATTGGAGGATCCCTGCCCAGCTGTACTTTTAATGGCATTTAAGAAATAAAATTGTGGACTAGGACACAGGAATTGAATCTCCATTTACCCATGGAAAGTCACTCAGGAGGAAGTGAAACTGTTAAAACCACTTTAAAATATCTCAGTTATCTTGAAAGCCTATTAGGGTCAACATACATCTGTTTTGACTTATTGACACATAAAACAAGATATTTGCCATCAACACATCTTGTGGAAGTGAAGAAGCATGATTTTTATTCCATACTGAAAACCAAATTGCACAGCTGTTCCACCTCTTATAAACACAAGCCTCTCAGTTTGAATTCCTGCTGTCTCCTTTTGAAATTGCTGGATTTGATGGAAGTTTGTTAACCAGACAGCTAAAGAAATGTCACCTTCTAAAGTTAATAGATCAGCCTTCTTTAAACAAAGCTGACAGTATAGGACTTTGTGCCCTGGGTCTCTTTTCTGTCTTTCTCTCTCTACTTCTTTGTCCATGGAATGAAATTCAATCTAGAGATCTTGTGGCCTGCCTGCAGCCTTTGCTACTTGGTATCAGTGGTGGTAAAGCAGCACTAGATGTTCTTCAGAATTAAGTGTCATTTTCCTAAAGCCCTTGATAACTGTCAATGTAGTTCAATGAACACAGACTATGTTGATAATATCGGTCAGTGATAAGAGACATAACTCAATAGGTTTAATTCAGGAAGTAGTGACAGCAATCCTGATAAACAATTTAGAAGTTTCATAGATGACACAATGAACAACTCCATAGGTTTCACCATCTACACATAGTTATTGGGGAATGCAATGTTTTGTTTTTATTCCATTCTGACAGAATTTCAGGAAAGAGTTATGTGAACTATGGAGGCAGAGAAAGAGATAATCACAATGAAGCACAGAGAAGCCAAGGCTTTATTTACACTGTTCTAGTCTCCTTTCACCTCTCAGAGAAACAAGGTGATAAATGCCCTTTTGATAAGATGTCAGGGAAAGATTCCTTGAATCTCCTTAGACAGATGAAGAACTTGGATTTCAGCATTCTTTTCCAAGGGCAATGAAAAAGGCTTGGCATGGATCTTTAGAAGGATTGCATTTCTGTTCTCAAATGATCTGTCTACAGGTACAGTGTAATCCCTCCCCAAGTGTTGACAGTAGGGAATAACCTGAACATGATCCATAGTATTTGACAGCCATTTCTGGGCCAAGGGGTATTTCCCTGGAGACATGCTATGGCTTAGAGCAGGGATTCTCAACCTGTGGCCCATGGGCTGGATGCAGCTCACAGCACCATTCCATGTGGCCCACCATTGCCTCCACTACTACAAGAAGTGCCATGTGGTGGAGGAAGGGCAAAACAGCCATCCAGCCCCCAAAGCTGTCTGAGGAAGCATGACACAGCCCCCAGCTTAAAAAGGTTGAGAACTCCTGGCTTAGAGAATTGGAGGCAGAGTAGCACTAGTGGAGAGAGTTTACAAGTTTATACCTATCCATTTACTCAGTTTACACCTATCCATTTGCTCAGTATGTTTCACCACCAGGAGCTGAAACAACAAGAAACAACAGCAATCCCAACCTGGGCATACCTTGGCCAATGAATGTCTTTACTTGCCTGCATTCCCTTGCATTTTAAAAAAGAAATATGGCAAGCCACCTTGAAAGTTTCAGTTAATTACCACAGCATAAATATTACAAAGGAAGAAAGAAATCAATAAATAATTTGGAGTAAGAAGGATACCTATAGGAAAGCCTTCTCTCAGATAATTGATGGTTTGTCAAAGGAATGTGAATCTCACATTTTCTCACTCTTGGTGAGAAATTTAGGGGGTAAAGCCTCCCATTTCTCTTTATTAATAGATTTCCCTGTGTGAGTTTTGTATGGATGTTTTAAGATTTTACAAATAATTGGTGATCATCCCCCTCCCTCGGAAAGCTGTCCAGAATTACTACAGCCTGTGTTATTCTGTTCCTATGCAAGGTTGAAGCTATGAAAAGTGGCTATTGTAAATGCAGTGGAATTCAGCTGCACAGAATTTGGCAGTTTCCAGTAGAAAAGAAGAGGGAAAATGGAAGGAAATTTGGAATTGTTTTTTGTTTTATTTGGGGGGGAGCAAACATAAGGAGATCTCAGTTTGGTGATACTAGAAAAATCAGAAGGAATAGAAAAAGTGAGTACTTGTCACATTTTTTTTAAAAAAAGATGTCACCTATTACTGTATATATAGTCAACCCTCACATAACAATGTGTTCTGATAACATAATTTTCACTTAACAACGCACCGTTATGCACCACATGTTCCCCCGCATAACAACATTTTTAGTGTCGTTGTCCAGACAACAACGCTAAAATAACCGGACAATGACGCTAAAAACGTCGTTATGTGGGGAAACTCCATAGAAACCCGCATAACAAGAAAAATCACTTAGCAATGCTACTTGGGGAACGAAGTAACATCGTTATGCGAGGGTCTACTGTAGAAGGATGCTGAAATGTTTGGTGAATGTTGCCAAGACAGCTGAAGAAAGTTGACATAATTATCAAGTCTTTAGAAGCAATGTTTCCTTGTGCTGTGAGAGGTGTCTTACCTTTGAATCTTGCATTACTGTGACCTCCTTTTGTGATCTGTTACTAGAGGGCAAGGAAAGACTTAATTTGTAAATCTCATTGTTGGGATGCTTATCTCCGAGTATATTGTGTGGTAGCAAATGAACAGTTTTCTCAACATCTAACTTAATTGGAGAGAAAAGAGAAAATCCAATGCTTCTTCCATTCTTTTGGAGAAGGACAAGAAACAAAAAGCTTTCTTTTATCTATTGTAAAGAGGAAAAGGGCACACAAAGGGAGATAACTTGCGCTGTGTCTTTTGGAAGACACTGGGAGATGGTCCTCTTCTGGTTTCATGATATTATTTGTATTGCTCTGGATCTCTGAGGAGGGAAACTATTCCTGAGAATGGGGAGATACAAACAGCAAATGATACCAGAGCTTTGCAGGCCTTGACCCCATTTCATTTAATTTCATTTCACTTTTTATTTGTATACCGCTTTATTCAGCCCGAAGGCAACTCAAAGCGGTTTACACCAATGCATGCTGTCTGCGCAGCAGAAAGAAGCGAACATGGAGAAAAAAGCAACAATAGAAATACAGTCAAAATACAGTAGCAAAATACAAAAGCAGGTAAAATACAATCAAGTCCAATAACATATTGGTAAATACAACAACATCATAGCCTCAACCGCCTTACAAGACCGGAGGTAGCAGCAAAAAGTCTGATGGCCTCTATGGCCTTTTAAGTCCTGGCAGACAACTGCTTCCCTCCCTGCACCAATGGTGACGGCGACGGGGAGATGCAGTGGAGACCGGAACGCGGTGGGAGTCCTTCAAGGCTACGGGTGTCCCTCATTTTATCCCTTGGCAAGGCAGGGCCAGGGGGGAGGGACGGCATCCGCACGTGCAGGCACTTCCCTCCCCACGCCAATGGTGAGGGCGATGGGGAGGCGCAGTGGAGACTGGAACGCGGTGGAGGAAGGAAGCACTTCTGGCTAGGACAGCACCAGTCTGCAGAACTGGGTATCCCATTTCACTTCAACCCTGTTCTTTTGCCCTAGCCACCAAATCCCTTACTAGGAAAATGAATATGCTTCCTTACAAGGTATCCTGCTCTTCTTCAACACTAAGAGAATTTCATAGAATCCTGTTCCCTTTCTCAGTCCTCAGTTCTCTTTTCAAAACAGTGGATTTGTTGGAGAGAGAGAAAAGTTTATGTGTGGAAAGAACAGCTAAAAGAACCCTTCCAGTCCTACCTCTCTATAACTTCCATCCCCTCTTTTCCTGATATCTCCCTCTTCTTCTTCTTTGCTGGGTGGTATATAAGTGTGATTGCTTTGAAATGAATGGTCCTGCAGCCCCCTCCTGCTGCAGCTTTGATAACTGAGGGGAAAAAGTAACTGAAATAAATGGTGGCTTCTAGGATCTATATTAGCCATGTCATTCAAATCCTTTTCTGTAACACTACAACTGCCAGGTTTCACACAAGGGGTCTGACAGGGACGGGGAAGGTGTTCCACTCTCCCCTGATCTTGCCCCTCCATCCCTGGAAATACAAATCTTGTCCATTTTTACCAGTGATGCGCTGCAAATTTTGTTCTACCCTCTGTGGGTGTGGCTAACTCTGTGGGCATGGCTATGTGGGTGGCCTCCCCCCCCCCAAAAAAAAAGGAAAAAAAGGGGAGAAGGAAAAAACCTACCTTGGGTTCAGGAAGAGCCTTATTGCCCCACACTGTCTGGGCACCCAGGAAGGAGGAGGAGGAGCTGTGCCAGGCAGGAAGAGCCTTGTCATCCCGGAGACGACAAGGAGGAGTCCCAGCCATGCAGCCTGGGGCAGGTTGGTGAGTTGGCCAGGTGCGCAGGAAGTGCAAAGATCAAAGAGTGCCCGGACAGTGAGGGGCTGACCCACCAGCCTAGCTCCTCCTCCTCCTTGAAGGCCCGCCGTCATCGGCGCTGCTCCGCTCCTCTGTGGGGTAGGTAAGTGGGCATGACCGACAGAGTGTGTGTGGCCTAGGAATTCGGCTACTAGTGCCGGGGCACCAGTGGGCACCGGCAGCAGCGGCTCACTGATTTTACCCCTCTGTCCAAAGACAATGCACATTTCTGAGAGTAAATCATAGACGGATGTCCTGATAGTTAACTAAATCTCCAAGTCCCAGCAGAAAACTCAAGAGACAGAGGAACAGGGTTGGAGAAATTGCTCCTAAAATCTGAAATGGATGCCTGTGCCATCTTTTGGTGCTTACCTTTGAATGCCTGGTGAAGGAGAAAGCCCCCACGTCCCAGTTCTACACTATGCAGTTATACGTGATTGCTACCGTAACCGACCTGGCTCTAAGCAAGAGAATTCCTGAATTTTAGGAAGTGGCATAGAATTATTTGCTATAGTTCAGGGAAATCTACCAGAACTCTCTGGTACCTTAGTTAAAGGCAAAAGTCTCCCTTGCTTGAAAGCCAGTTGTGTCCAATGCTAGGATTGCTGTGAATCTCTGTTGACATCCAAAGAGCCAGCACGGTCTGCATCTACAAATGTTTCCATGGTCATGTGGCAGGCATGGGTAGACACCAAAGTACATGGAATGTTGTTACCTTTCCCAGCAAAGCATTACCTGTTTCTTGTTTTCAAACTGCTAGGTTGACAGGAGCTGGGGCAGACAACGGGTTCTCACTCAGTTGCACAGCAATCTGGTCTCGAACTGCTGACCTGCCAACCATTTGGTCATCTAGCTCAGCATCTTAACCACTAAGCCACTGTGGCCCATTCTCTGGTACCTTACCAAGCTGTACATCCTTGGTGTTATAAGGATGCTGAACTGCTATGGCTATGAAGTTCAAATACAGCTGTAGGCTCTGGTTTATCTTCTTCTCTGCCATTTTGTTTACTTCACCATTGTATTGCAGGCGCACCCCCCAATAAAGGACTCAGACACTGATAAAAGTGGATAACGGCATTGGGCCACATTTATTGATTCATGCCCTAGTCCGAATTATAAATTTCTATTGGTAATTGACCAATCATAATTCTTAAGGCAAGCAGACCGAAGTAACACTGGTAAGGTACCACCCAAAATTGCCAACGGCAATTGCTACAATGTATCCATTTGTATCAATTTGTTTGTTGACAACAAACAAATTGTTGACCGTAGTCAAAATCTAACTAATGACCCCACCCTCTGACGCGTATCCGTAAAATCACGGGGTGATGCATGCTGTCTAGCTATAGCCATCACCCCGTCGCCTAGTTCGTCGTTGACCGGACAACGTTTAACCAACTTATGCCTGTCTAGTGTTGTCCAGTCAATTGCGAACTTGGCGGATACCTGTGGGTCATAATGTTTACCTTACCAGTGCTACCCGCCCATGTGACCAAAGTCAACAGCAGCAACAGAAAAACCCCTATGTCAAACCATAGCAACAGTGTGGGATGGGCGAAAAAACCAGGACCCGGAAGCCAATATGGGTCCCAGCCAAAAATTCCCACCCGGCCCCGAAGCGACCAAAACATCACACTGTTAACTAGGGAGGGGGTGGAGGGGAAAAACTTCTCCGCTCCGTCGCTTCGCAAAATGGCAGCTCGGCTGCCTCGTGGCCACCCCTTTTATAAGGGAGCTGGCCACGCCCCTAACTACCCGGATGTCTTCGTCCAGTGGGGGGGCCCCGCAAAGAGCGCGGCGGCCATTTTGGCGCCGCGCTTGCATTGCAGGTGCACCCCCCAATAAAGGACTCAGACACTGATAAAAGTGGATAACGGCATTGGGCCACATTTAGTGATTCATGCCCTAGTCCGAATTATAAATTTCTATTGGTAATTGACCAACCATAATTCTTAAGGCAAGCAGGCCGAAGTAACACTGGTAAGGTACCACCCAAAATTGCCAACGGCAATTGCTACAATGTATCCATTTGTATCAATTTGTTTGTTGACAACAAACAAATTGTTGACCGTAGTCAAAATCTAACTAATGACCCCACCCTCTGACGCGTATCCGTAAAATCACGGGGTGATGCATGCTGTCTAGCTATAGCCATCACCCCGTCGCCTAGTTCGTCGTTGACCGGACAACGTTTAACCAACTTATGCCTGTCTAGTGTTGTCCAGTCAATTGCGAACTTGCCGGATACCTGTGGGTCATAATGTTTACCTTACCAGTGCTACCCGCCACACGGAGGGGCTCGACGCCCCCCCCCCCAGACCGTCAGCTCGGTCAACAGGCCTGCTCGCCAATCACCCAACAGGAGGTCCATACCTCCTCGCGACAGATGGACCCCATCCCCTGCATACAAGTCATAATTTTGTAGGCTAATAGCAGGGTGATGACTGACCCTCCCCCAAGCCCTGTCAACAAGGAACCGCGCCACTGCCCTATTCACCATGTGTCTAGCGCGGTCAAGGGCCAGGAGGTCAACACCCCCTCTGTAGGAATGGCGCGGGACCATGTCCGACCAAACAAGGGTTGTGGCGGGCCAGACGTAATGCAGGTAGGCGAGGTCCTCGCAAATCGCATGCTTCAGCGATAAGCCGGTGACCTGGCCCAAATCATTGCCCCCCAGGTGTATGATCAGAATGTCAGGCGGGTCAGCATTCTGGCCTGAAAAAAGGAAAGGCAACAGCTCCCGCCATTACATGCCGGGCTTACCATGCCATGTGAGACTTGCGTATGCACCCAGTCCCAGTCGGGGTCCCCACTCTGTCGCCGCAGCGTAACGCGCTGCCCTGTGCACGTAGCTATGGCCCACCAGCCATACTGTCACCGGTGTAATACGACACCCAGGGTCTGTAAAGAAAAATGAGGAAAAGAAGGTAAGGTGACTGAATTGGTACTCACGGCGGAAGTGGGCGCACATAAAACTGAAAACATTGCGAACCCCACCTTCCCATGCTGCGTATGTCAGCCCCGGAGTACCCAAAAGCAGCTGCGGTTGAGGCCGCCCCTATACGGAATTAATGGGTGCCATAGCGGGCACCTGGGAGGCCCACACTGGCCAGCGCTTTGCCCGTCACCTTCCAAAATTGAAATTTAGTAAGGGGAGACCCATCTTGGTGACAGAAAAACGGGCCATGGTGCGTGCCACGCAGTGCAAGGAACTCCTGTAGGGCACCAACCGGACAGATGTCTGCCAAAGAACACCGTAGCAGTCGCACACCACTGCCTACACCATGCTGATCCGTCTTAGAGGAGCGTATCCTCAACTGAGCCCAGTCTTTGGCAACACAGACATCCTCGAGTTCCAGTGCCCTACGACTTGCATCCGCCTTAGACAGCATCACAAGCTCGCTGATGCGGAGCGCTCCAAAAAATGCCACCGTTGTGGCTGCATGAAATAGGGCTGCCTCATATGTATCAAAACAGAGGCCAGGCCAGCCCCGGGCCAACTGGGTAAGAACCCCAGGGGAAATCGGGTGGCGGTCGTCCGGGCAACGCCTGCGCTCGCGCACCCACCCCTCCAAAACATGTCTCACACGGAAGTCAGAGGTGCTGTCCACATGACCCCCCACTTTGGCCATAAAAGCCAACGCTGAAAGCTTAGATGCTATGGTGCGAGGTGCAAGGCCCTGAGCATGCAGGTAAACCATGAACCGCAGAACATGGGTTACCGGGATCGGCCAGGTTCCTGGCAGTTGAAATTGGGTACAGAATGCCCTGAAAGAATTAATTGCGTGGTGATACGCCTTACGCGTGCGTGGCGCTAGCGACAGGCCAATCGCCCGGTTCACCTCTCCTTGCCAATGGTCCATATCTCCTCCAGGAGTGGCGAGGGAAATTCCTCTGCATCCGGGGCCAAGGCACGGAACCGGGAGATCTGAAGGCGGGACAAAGCGTCAGCAATATCATTATTAATCCCTGGGACGTGCCTGGCCCTGAACAGGACGTTGAGGCGCAGGCAGCGCAACACAAACTGGCGCACTAGGTCCATAACCCTGGGCGATTTAGAAGTCTGTGCATTGACAATGTGGACCACAGCCGCGTTGTCACACCAGAAATGCACGACCGAGTTGGCCCACTCCTCGCCCCATAGCATCAAAGCACCCAGGATAGGGAAAAACTCCAGATATGTGAGATCACGCAGGCGACCCGTGCCTGCCCAGGCCGGTGGCCACCCACCATAGGCCCACTTCCCATTGAAGTACATCCCATAACCCAGGGATCCCGAGGCATCAGACTGAATCTGAAATTGAGGGGAAGCCAGGAGGTCATGCCTCCAAAATGAAACCCCATTGAACTCCCTCAGGAACTGTAACCAGACAAGCATGTCTGCCCTGATACCCCGGGTAAGCTGAACCCTATGGTGAGGCCTGGATAATCCTGCCATGGCGTCGCACAAGCGCCGGGCAAAAGCCCTGCCCGGTGCGACCACCCTGCAAGCGAAATTAAGGTGACCATGTAGCACCTGCAGTTCTCTCAGTGATGCCTTGCGCTTGGCCAGCAAGTCCGAGATAAGGGCCACAATCCTTGACACCTTATCCCCCGGTAAACTAGAAGCCTGCGCTATCGTGTCAATCTCCACCCCCAGGAAGACTAGCTGGGTAGATGGGCCCTCGGTCTTTTCGGGCGCTAAAGGGACACCGAGTTCCTCCATTAGCATCTGAAATGTGTTGAGGAGACGTGTACATGTGTCCCAGCCCCGTTCACCCCCGAATAAAAAGTCATCGAGGTAATGGGCTACAGACCGGGACCCTGACCTGCGGACGAAAGCCCACTCTAGGAAGGTACTGAAACGCTCGAAAGCCGAGCATGATATGGAACAGCCAAAAGGCATGGCCTTGTCAAAGTAATATTCGCCCCGAAATTTGAAACCCAGCAATTCAAAGTCACCCGGGTGCACCGGCAAGAGGCGAAAAGCCGACTTAATGTCGCACTTAGCCAGCAGCGCACCCGGGCCACATGAGCGCACCATGCGCAGCGCGTGGTCAAAAGATGTATACCTGACTGAGCAAAGGTCATCAGGGATAGCATCATTGACCGATCGGCCGGCTGGGTAGGACAAGTGATGGATAAGGCGAAACTCGCCTGGAGACTTTTTGGGAACCAAGCCCAGGGGTGATACCTTAAGATTGGGGAACGGGGGTGCAGGGAAAGGGCCAGCGACCCTGCCCGCATCGACCTCCTTATTAATGCTGGCAGCAGCCACCTCCTCCCTCCCCCTAAGGGACAAAAGGTTGGGTGCATCCTGAGGGGACCTATCACCCATGAAAGGGATACGGAACCCCTGCCTAAAGCCCTGAAGGAGATAATCCGCATCCTCCCCTTTCGGGTACAATGTGAGCCAACGCTCCAACATGTCCACATTAATTGGGGAGGGAGCCTTTCGGTGAACCAGCTCCATCTGCGGCAGTCTTGCCCGCCCCCTGTCCGCCCCTCCCTCTGCCCCGCGTCCCTCCAGGCCTGGGACAGGCAGAGGCTGCGTGGGGGCCCGCACAGGTGGGACACTCATGTCTGTACTTGCAATTCTTCCTATTGCAGGAACCATAGGACGAGAAAGTCCAGCACAGCAGGCGGGCTGGAACCCCCTGCCCCGCCACCTGGCGGGGAACCTGTGCTGGAGCCGCTCGCTGGACCGCATGTCCACAATGGTACCTTTCCCCTGGCGTGGGGCGTGTGGGCGTCATGTACAGAAGCCAAAGCCTCTGGCATGGCTCATCCCACCTCATCTCAGGGTGCAGGGGAATCCGCATCCGGAATTCCTCGTCATAAGCCAACCACGACGGGCCCGGAAAGTCAACCATCGCCCGATAGATGTTGTCCAAATACTGGACCATCGGAACTGCCAAATCCGGCCGGGCCCTCAGGTACACCGCCATGTAGATGAAGTAAGCCGGCAGCCAGTTGGCCCACGTACGTGGAGGCTTGCGACGACGTGCCTGCTCCTTATCCTTCTCATCCTGCCCCTCCCTCTCTTCCTTGGTGGGCTCCCTGTTTAGGAGTGAGAAGATATCTACATACTCCCCCTGCCATATTTTCTCTTTGGTGGCCTGTGCCAAGTGGTCACCCAGTGGTAAGGAATACCCCGCTGTAGGCAAGGCCGAGACAGGCACCGCAGAAACTGCGGGCATCTGGAAAGGGGCTTGGACTAGCCCAGGCACCCCCAAAACATTCCCCACAGGGTAGGAAACACCCCCCACCCCGGGGCCCTGTGTGTTAGTTGTCGTCGCCGGGTGGGGCATCAGCAGCTGTACCGCCGCACCACTCACGCGAGGCCAAGGCCATTGGAAAGCCCCCCCCCAACGTGGCCACGTGTGTAGGTGCACTAGTTTGGACCGCATACTCACATGCCGCACCCCCGCGGGCCGCCCCCACCGGGGGTTCCGGCCCACTGGGGGCGTCGGAGCTCACGACCGCCGTAGAGCTCGCTGCTGGGGCCTGACCCACACTGGCCTGCTGGTTGGGGAGCTGCGAGGCAGTGGCCAAAGTCACGCCACGCGCCTCAAGCAGCTCGACCCGTCCCGTCGCCTGCCGCTGCCCAGCAGACGACGCGTCAAAATGAACCCCAAAGGGAGCCCCAGCATGGCTGGCCCGAGCCAGGGAAGCCTCAAGGGCTGCCACGCGGGCCAGTAAGGCCTCCACACTGACGAGGGGCCAAGGGCCAGCCGGCCCGCCTGCTACAGGCGTGGGTACAGGTCCTTGTACCCTGGGGCCCGAATAGGGCCATGACCCCACACCCAGGCCCGGTAGGGCCGATGTAGGCACCTGCCAGGGAAGGGGACCACACCACCCCCCAAGGCTGGAAGGCCCCGGTGTGAGCTACGCCCCTATAGAGGAAGGCCCAGTAGAATGGGAGGCACCAGGAGCGGTGTCCACCGCTTGTGGGCCGCGGGCCGCAGCCCTTGCTGGACCCATGCTTGGGTCCCCCGCCTCCGGCCAAGGGGGAATAGACCCCATCCCACCGATCCCGGTGGGTGCAGGCAAAGGCGGCTGCTGGGGAGGTGCAGCCGCGGTCCTCCGACCCGGATTGCGCCTCCGAACCGCGCGAGCCACGCTCGCGGCCGCCTTTTTCTTTGAAGGCATCTCAGTCCAACCTATGGGAAGCCGAAAGAAGAAAATCAGCAGCCAAAAGGCTTCCCAGTCAAGGCAAAAGCGACGGAGGTAAGAGGGAAAAACTTCTCCGCTCCGTCGCTTCGCAAAATGGCAGCTCGGCTGCCTCGTGGCCACCCCTTTTATAAGGGAGCTGGCCACGCCCCTAACTACCCGGATGTTTTCGTCCAGTGGGGGGGGCCCCCGCAAAGAGCGCGGCGGCCATTTTGGCGCCGCGCTTGCATTATCTATTTGGATATTAAATTTATGAGTCGCTGATGTGAGGCTAGTTTTTCTTTCTTTCTTTCCTGGTTCAAAAGGCAGGAGGAAATATATATCTATGTCCATATTTTTTTAATGAATTAATACTACCCAAGAAATGGGACCCATGGTCCATGCTATCAATACCACTAGTTTAAGTGAGAAGGAATATTTGCCCTTGGTTGCTTAATTAATGTCATTTTAAATGAAGCAGACAAGCAGCCGCTCAGGGGAAATATTCTCTGGTAAGTTAGCTTACAGTGAACAGATATTGTTTAAGAGCAGAAGGGAAGCTAAGCCTAATATTGCCAAAGGAGCTGCCTGCTCACACCATGAGACATGAGTGGGCATATTTCACAGTCATAATTACTTCTGCTATCTTAGATTTTTGTCTCCCTTCTTGTTTTTCTTTTTTGCTTTAGATCTGGCAAAAGTGCTTTCCCTGAAAATGTTGGATGAAGTCTCTACAAGCCATGAGTTGTGTACTTGTACATTGCCAACAATGAAAAACTTCAACAAAAGGGAAGCACATTTGTGTGAGTTAATATACAGCATAAGGCACTGTGGTGGCTCACAAGTTAAGAAGCTTGCCTTGGTAGCTGGAAGGCTGGCAAGTCACCAGTTTGGGATCTGGGTACTGCATGACAGATTGAGTGCCTGTCTCTGTCCCAGCTCCTGCCAACCTAGCAGTTAGAAAGCAAGAAGTTGCAAGTAGATAAATAGGGACCACTTTGCTGGGAAAAGATCTTGGAGGACATGAAAGGAGCCTGATATTTCAGAGTTCTTGCTTCCACAGAGACCCTTCATAAAGAAAGTGCTTCTCATCTGAAAACATTCACTTCCCATGTGGTCAAAAGCCAGAAAGGAGAGACATGGGGTTCCTGTCTAGATTTGTATAAGGGTGATTTTTTGTTCTTGGGGACATGAACAGGATATTTATATAATAGGATACTATGAAATGAGGAGGTAAAAATGGAGTGATCTTTCCTCGAAGAGATTCACAACAAAACTAAAAAAGCTAGTTTTGGATAGAATGGATTAAATCAGGGGTGCCCAAACTAATTGGGCTGCAGGCCGTTCATATGTTTCAGTGGGCTGTTCACTGTGGCCCATGGGCCAGATCTGGCCCCTGACACCAATTCATCTGGCCCATGACACCTTTGTTGCTCCCGGAAACAGAAGTAAAATGTGCCAGGATGGGAGCGTTTTACTTCCGCTTCCAGGAGTGACGAGGGCGTCGTGGGTTGGATGAATTGGTGTCAGGGTCCAGATCCAGCCCATGGGAAGTAGTTTGGGCACCCCTGGATTAAATATTGTTTAGGAGCGTCTGTAATTATTTTATCATGTCTTAGAATAATCATAGAAGATATTATAAAGACTTGCCAACAAAACAGATAAGACAGTGCATTCAGTTTATTTAAGCAAGGGGGTTTGTATCTCTATCACACTGAGTGAATTGACCCACAAAATTCTAATGAATCTCTGAAATGAGGATTAATTAAATCTGATTAGAAACAGCTACTGGAGTTCAATACCATATTCCCTCCCACCCGAGCCCTCTTTAAATGGCTTCCATGACAGGTATTAATTCCTCAAAACTTCTTGACATATAAAGGTAAATTGAAAAAGGGTGGGGTATAAATGTGAACTAATAAATAAATAAATGCTGTGAAGGAGCACCATAAAATGTGAACTTTACCATCTAAAAAGAATGAGTGCAATCAAACATGAATGGAGCTGAAGACCATGATGGGATTTTGAGTGGCTCCAGTGAATTAGTGTCAATGTGGTGCCAATTTTAAAATTCCAGAGTTTTGATGAGTGAATGCTCATTTCCCATTTGGAATCATTAAGTAGATCCTCCTTCCTTAATTTCTTCCCCCACTTGTTGCAACACTGAGTCTTGTGATCAGTGGATCAAAGCAATGGCAGCTTGCACTGATACGTCCACATGGCTCACATCAGTTTACAGAAACCGAGAGGTCCCTTTTACAGTTATTATCCCAAATTGGGTATGAGACATTTTCTTTCATCTCAGAGATTGTTCAAATTAAGGTAATTCACTCGTAAAGCCTCATGTATAATTCATATTACATCTCATTGACCAAAAAAAAAAGATTTCTGTATATAGCTTTTTTTCCCTCTTGGCTTTTCTCCAGCAAAATAATTATAATTGAGCTTTTGATGCAGAATATGTGCTTCTATGCAGCTGTAATGGATATCATAATCCTGATATTCCCTTTCTTTTCAATATCAAGAAGAAAACTGAATGAAAGTTTTTTTAAAAAAGACTTCCTGGTTCTTTTTTATAGTGCAAAACTAGTGTAAGTTTACATATTTTAAATGTCCCATGTTCTGAAGTGGTACGGTATATCTTTAGATATCACAATCTGGGAGGAAGCAACAAGGCAGTATCACTTCTTTCTTCCTTGAATTTGAGCTCTGAGACATAATTTGTGTGCCTACAACTGAGAAAATAATTTTAGGTTAGATGTACCCTTAGTTTGATCTATATGATCGAAAAGCTACCTTTTTTGGACAATGATTCCCAGAATTCTATGGTTTGTTGCCCAAAGAAGTAACTTTTCGAGAACATGGTCTGATCCAGCAACTAGCTCTTCTGTTCTTATTTTGACAACTTGGGGGTCCTCCTGGACTCACAACTGCTACTTGAAGATCAGGTAGCGGCCGTGGCCAGGAGGGCTTTTGCCCAACTTCGGGTGATTCGCCAGTTGCGCCCGCTCCTAGACCGGGACTCCTTACTCATGGTCACTCATGCTCTGGTCACCTCTAGACAAGATTATTGCAATGCACTCTACATGGGGCTGCCCTTGACGACCATCCGGAGGCTGCAGTTGGTCCAGAATGTGGCTGCTCAGGTGGTGATTGGCTGTGGGCATTATGCTTGCACCTCACCACTGCTTTGGGAGCTGCACTGGCTTCCAATTTGCCTCCGGGTGCAATTAAAGGTGCTGGTCATTACCTTCAAAGCCCTATATGGTAGTGGGCCAGGATACCTAAGAGACCGCATCGCCCCAAGAACGTCTGTCCGTCCAACCAGAGCGGACCGGAGGGGCTCTCTAATTGTGCCATCAGCCAGAGGGGCTCGCCTCTCTGGCACAAGAAGGAGGGCCTTCTCTGTGTCCGCTCCGGCCCTATGGAACCTCCTGCCAGTGGAACTAAGGCTACAGACGGAATTGCTGCCCTTCAGGAAAGATCTGAAAACATGGCTGGCGGGGCAGGTGTGGGGTCCTGAAGATGTGGTGACCCCCACCTGCTGGCTAGTTTAATATCAAAGTAATCTTCCACTTTTTAATGTGTGGGGGTTTTAGCGGGGTAATCTGTTTTAATGGGGTTGTTCTTGTTTTAATGGTTTTAAGATTGTATGCCGCCCAGAGACTTTGTGAGTTGGGCGGCTATATAAATATGAATATAAATAAAAATAAAAAATAACTTCAAAAAAAGGAGTGTTTATTTCTGAGAGAGCGCCTCCAGTCAGAGGAAAAAGTAAGTTTTTCTATTTTCTCATTCATACATCAAGGAACACTGAAAATTCCACTGGGGTTGCAGAAATAAAAGGAAGCTTGTTTGGTCTCCAGGACTGTAGTGGTTCAAGTGGCTAAGACGCTGACTTGGAGGCGGAAGGTCAGCAGTCCTACATGCACAGGCACATCCTTTTGTCTGTTATAATATGCCTGACTCATCTCAGCTGTGCACAGAATCCCCTACTTACTCATGAACCCCAGTTTCTACTTCTGCCTTCTACTTGCAAAATAATCTTCCTTGGGAAGAGAGGCCCTGGACATAGATAGACTCCATGGTTAAAGAACATGAGAGACTGGTGTGGAATATCCTTAGAAGAACTGTTTCAAGGAGTTAAGAACAGGAAGACTATTGCCATGATGATAGCCAATATCTGGAATGGATACAGCACCTGAAGAAGAATGACACTTATATACCATCCCATAGCACCTAGTGCTCTCTCTGGGTGGTCAACGAGGTAATTAGCATGTAGCCCACAACATCCTGGGTACTCCAGGACCCTATTGACCTCAGAAGGCTGGAAGGCTGAGTCAACCTTGAACCCTTCAGGATTAAACTCATGAAATCAGCAGCAGTTTTGGCTGCAGTACAGCAGCTTAACCACTGCCTTATCAGGGCTCTATGACATCATAGCTGTTTGTGGCTACCTTATGGGAATGTGATCACAGTGATTTTGTGGCAATCTCAAAGTGTGCAAACAGTTCTGTGAACAAAGGAAAGGATAATGTTGGAATAGCTTCAAAAAAAATAGCAGGCACCACCGTGTGTGCTCTTGTTCAGACTCAAATTTAGAAAGGTAGGTGTTCATCCACAATTTGAACTAAGTAACATCTGAATCCACGCCCCTGAATTGGGTCCCAGACTGAGAGAGGATCCTTTTGCAAGCCCTCATTTGTGGCATTTGCATGCATAATTCCTTGTGTTGCAAGGATGTAAGAAAGCAGCATGAGCAAGCTGCTCCCAAATTTGCACAGATGTATGTGAAGTTAGCCAGCCAACTACCTTACCGTGTTCATAAATAAGCCACAGTTAACTGTTTTCTTGCTGAACAGTCATCTGGTACATGGCAAAAGCTGGTAACCAGTTCTCGGAGGGTTTTCTGGCTTACCCTGCACTGCCTATAACCATTCCTTTAATTGGATCAGATGAACCGAGCTAGGCCTGTGAGCATAACCTGTCTATTTAGCAATGGGTAACTCTGCCTATAAATTTATTTACACATTCAGGTTACATGGCAGGTCACGGCTGGCTATTGATTTTGTTCTACTAAAATAGATGGCTTTTGTTTAACGCTGGAGAAAATGTGCACCACCCAACCTTGACACCCAACTGCTTCTTTAATAGTCTCCGGAATAATCTATATTTCATTAAAATGATGACTTACTGCACCCCGAGTATTCCCCTGTCTTCTAAACTATTGATTTAAGGCAGTTTAACACTTGTACAGCATATAATAAATTGGCTTAGACTGGCAGGCTTTTGTGATGAAATCATTCCTCAGTCTATAAATGCAATATTAGTATACGCTAAGAGTTGTTATGTAGAGGGTGATTTCCCAGAGAAAAGACCCAAATATTTTTAATGCTTTCCTTTAAAAAAGCTGGAAGATTTTGTATAATGCACAACAAGAGAAAACTTTTAGGTAAGTCAAAGGTGCAGCAATCCATAATCCAAGTTTGATTTATGGGTGAAGGAAGCTTTGCTCTATATTCTGACCATAAACTCATTGCCTATAAAGTATTTAGTAGAGTCATCCATCATGGAGATTTTAAAAATGGGTCTTAATGGGGCTGCAAAGTTGTCTGCTTATGAATCACATGTATTAGAGGGCAGCTGTTAAGAACTTTCTAAGTGACAATTATTCAAACTAAGCTAAGCATTTTACTCTTTTAATCAAAAGCCTACAAGTGACTTCTTATATCCCAATTACTCCTCAACAATATACGACCAAAACCAATTCAACCAGATATGCTAAGAAAAATGTTTATATACAGAGATGGGGGGAACTATGGCAGGTAGTGATTTAGGATCAGTCTTCTTTTTCTGGCATATCAGAAAACAAAAATAAAATAAAATAAAATAAAATAAAAATAAAAATGCTGCAGCACTTTAAAGACTAACTACTATATTTTTACGGTCATTTTGCTTGATTACTCTTTACCTCATTACCTTGTAACCCATTTACCTTGTAACCTTGTAACCTTGTAACCAGACCTCTGCATCTGGTGTATATAAACCACACCTGGAAATTTTGCTCCTTTGTCTGAAGAAGTGGAATTGATCCACAAAAGCTCATAGTAAAAATATAGCAGTTAGTCTTTAAAGTGCTGCAGTGTTTTTCTTTTTCTTTTTTATTTTTGTTTTCTGATATGCCTGAACCACAGACTAACATGGCTACTATTCCAAAAAATTCTTCTTGTTCTGAAGATAACATATTGTGTAATCCCTTTGAGACTGTGCCACACTTATATTATGATTCAAGGCTTGTTTTACTTCTACATATGCAGACAGACATATACCTCCTTTGCATAGAACATTAGCACATCAATGAGAAGTAACTGAGCATTTTCCCTTGATATTCTCATTCCCTAAGGAGAGGAATTTCTCAAGCATGCAATAACCTCTCCTGACACCCCTGCATTCTGAAGTGCAGAAGGTCTCAAGAGAACTGTGGCATGTGCTTTTGCTGAATATCTAGATGAACCTTCAGATCCAATTTCATGTAAACCTGTTGTGTTAATCAGGTACAGTACTGCTCTTTTTTTTCTAAGTTGCTTCCCTCTAGGCTTGCGCAGATGGCAGCTGTTCATGTTCCCAGTTCAGTGCATATGAGTCCAGCCATCTGTTACATCCAATCAGAAGAGTTTCTATTTGAGGGATTTCCTGCCTAGTCCATCCTTTCTTAACCTGACATGTTCTAGATGCTTTATACTGTGATTCCCATAATCTGGTCCCCATTGAATATGCTGGCAGGTGGTGATGGCATTGTAGTCCAAAGATTCTGGAGGGCACCAGGTTGGAGAAGATGGATCAAGATCAAAGTATGCAGGGAACAGTTCCACCCAGGAGAAAGGTGATGTGATGATCAAACCATGGGGGATGGCATTGTCTCATGAGTAGGAATCCAGAACAAGTATGAAAGGAGAAGGATGGTGATGATGATGAAGAATATGCCCAAGTTGACAGGGAAGCCTTAGGGAAGCCCAGTGGTGGTTTGGATATTGTTGAAGACTCAATTACTTCTGCAGGGGCATAAATGGTTTTAGGACCTTCTCCTCTGATGGAGAACATTGGTAAATGTTCAAGTGACCATTCTTGGTTTTGTTGTTAAGAGTGGTAGCTCTTACAGTGATGCAAGTAAATTGCCGAATGTACTTGTTAGTTCCATGACCAGGGATGGTGAATCACAGCATGCTGGCAGACAAAAGTCTTCATAAAGAAAATGAGCTTTTTCACTAACCAAGGCCAAGATAATGTTTAGAATAATGCAAATGTTTACTTTGATTTCCATTTGTTCATGTGGTTTTTAACCTTGGTTATCTCTTCAAAGGAAAGAATAATCACAGCTCACCCTTTTTCACAATCACACTAGAGTCAAAATAATAAGAGTTTTGTGTTTCTTTGTTTGTTTGCTTGGTTTGGGTTTCTTTCTTTCTTTCTGAAAAAGGAGCTCACCAATAAGAATGCAACATATCCTCACAGCATATTTGGATTTGTGATAACTGCCACTTGAGTTCAGATTGATGTGGAATGTATTATTATTATTATTATTATTATTATTATTATTATTATTATTATTATTATTATTATTATTATTATTATTATTATTATTATTATTATTATTATTATTATTATTATTATTATTATTACGTTTAATTTCTATCCCGCTTTCCTGACACAAGTGCCACTCAAAGCAGCTTACAACACAACATGTAAATACAATAAATGTAGCTGAGAGACCTTTGCCTTTTGAAAAATCCAGCGCCCAGTATTGCAATTGTGTATCTTAAATCTGCACATTGTCCTGAATTTCCATGCTGAAGGTCTTACTGATTTTTTGTCTCTCCAATACAGGAAAGTCTTTTATTTTAAAGAGAACTTCCACCAATCCATTTTCAAGGTGCCCTGCCTAGGATATCTCAACATAACACAATCCTCCTTCAACATTAATTTTAGTTCATCCTCCACAATAAACACGATTATTTTTCCAATCAAAGCATTGTACTCCTTCCAAAGGCATTAGGGCGAATGACAGAGATGAAACTGAAATGACAAGGACAAGCCTGTCTGCTATGAGAAAGGCAGATTCCAAAAAGCTGTGAGTGGAGTGGGGGAGTGACAGAAAGCAAACAGAAGCCAGAACTTTCCTCAAGGACACTCAGCCAATTGTCCTGATAAAACCACAAGGTCCAAGGACAGATAGAAGGCAAGGATGCATACAGTCCTCACCGTGGTTTAAACACAACAACTCATTGTAAAATTAAGGTTCATGGCAGATAATTTGGGCTTAATAGGTCAATGTGAAATTCCTCTGAATATTGCACCATAGCATAACCAACCCTGATATTTCACAGGATGGAATGGTGATTGCATTCTGGCAAGGTTTGCGTAACTTATCACTACTAGTTCTTTAGGTGTCAGAGAGCATTTTGGTTGTTCAGTTGGATGAGATACACCACAGCATTTCATCAATTAGATTTGTATAGTCTGACCAAGTTAATACAAACATTCAAAAAAGGATCCTATCTTCGTAGGGAGGGAAACCGAAGAATTAAGCAAGATAGAAATAACCAGGGAGGAGGTCCTTGCATGTCTTGTTAAACTAAACACTAACAAATCACCAGGACCAGATGGCATCCATCCACGAGTTCTCAGGGAACTTAAAGATGAAATTGCTGATCTCCTAGCCAAAATATATAATATTTCCCTCAAATCAGGGTTTGTGCCTGATGACTGGAAGGTAGCGAATGTAACACCAATTTTCAAAAAAGGATCCAGGGGTGATCCAGGAAATTACCGGCCTGTCAGTTTGACATGTGTCCCAGGTAAAGTGATGGAAACCATCCTAAAAGATAGAATTAATAGGTACATAGAAGAGGAGGCGCTGCTAAAGGAGAGCCAACATGGCTTTTGCAAGGGCAAATCATGCCTCACTAATCTGTTGGAATTTTTTGAGAGTGTCGACAAGCATGTGGATAAGGGGGATCCAGTTGACATTGTTTATCTGGACTTTCAGAAGGCTTTGGACAAGGTCCTGCACCAAAGGCTCTTGAATAAACTTACCAGTCATGGAATAAAGGGACAGGTCTTGTCCTGGATCAGCAACTGGCTAAGGGACAGGAAACAGAGGGTAGCACTAAATGGACACTTCTCCAAGTGGAGGGAAGTCAAGAGTGGGGTCCCCCAAGGTTCATTACTGGAACTCCTGCTTTTCAAATTCTTCATAAATGATCTAGAAGTAGGAGTAAATAGCAAGGTAGCCAAATTTGCTGACGACACTAAATCATACAAGGTAGTGAAAACTGTGAGAGATTATGAGGCACTCCAGAGGGATCTCTTGACACTGGGGGAGTGGGCAAAACAGTGGCAAATGAGCTTCAACACTAGTAAGTGCAGAGTGATGCATGTTGGGGCAAAAAACCCCAATTACATTTATAAACTGATGGGGTCTGAACTCTCTGCGACAAACCAGGAAAGGGACCTCGGTGTCCTGGTGGACAACTCAATGAAGGTGTAAACCCAGTGTGCCTCAGCAGTGAAAAAAGCAAACTCAATGCTAGGGATCATTAGGAAGGGTATAGATAATAAGCCAGCAAGTGTCATTTTGCCTCTTTATAAATCTATGGGGAGGCCCCATCTGGAATACTGTGTACAGTTCTGGTTGCCATACCTCCAGAAGGATATTATGGAGGTGGAAAAAGTGCAGAGGAGGGCAACCAAAATGATTAGGGGACTGGAACACCTTCCTTACCATCTGAGGCTGCAACGGTTGGGCCTCTTTGCTCTTGAACGACGGCGTCTAAGAGGTGACCTGATTGAAGTTTATAAAATCATGCACGGTGTGGACAAAGTAGATAAAGGAAAACTGTTTTCCCTATTGCATAACACTAGAACTAGGGGACACTCCATAAAACTTTTGGGTGCTAGTTCTCAAACAAATAAGAAAAAGTACTTTTTCACCCAAAGGATCACTGGTCTATGGAACTCCCTGCCAGAAGAAGTGGTGACAGCTGTCAGTCTTGACAGCTTCAAGAAAGGATTAGACAAGTTCATGGAGGATAAGGGTATCAATGGCTATAATTATGGATACCTAAGGACAACCTCCGGGTTGGAGAGATAGGCAGGATATCTCTCAATGCCATTTCCAGGGAATCCTAAGCAGGTGAAGGCATCTGCTTGGGAATACCTTGAAGCAAATGGTGAGCCATTGTGTGAGACAGAATGCTGGACTGGATGGGCTGTGGCCTGTTCCAGCAAGGCTGTTCTTATGTTCTTATGTACCACTGTAGGATTTGGGCCAGAGCAGACATGGGTAGAGATGCCATACGTCACGGTTTTCTGGGAACTTCACGGCTTGTAACTGTTCTGCCCAGTCCCATTAAAAACATTGAATATTCCCGCTTTTCAAAGGGAAAAAAATCGCTTTCAAACTGCGTCCAAGGGAAAAAAGATGAAAAGTCTCCCTTTCAGCCTCTTGGTCTCAGGTCTTCTTCCTCCTCCTCCTCCATTCTCCAATTGCCTGTGGGGAGGGGGGAGAGGGGGAGAGGAGGAGGAATGAGGAAGTGAAAGGAACTGGGTTGGGGAGAGAACTGGTGGCCCCAGGGTATACAGAGGGAGAGGGAGCCAGACATACACACATGCGGGCACAGCGATCCACTCTTCCTGCGCTCACCCCAGAACATCTCCGCTGCTGGTTCCTTCGAACAGCTGCCTGAAACCCCCACCCCCACCCCTTCCCCCCTCTTGGCCACCAAGAGAGAGGGAGAGAGGGGGGGATGTAAATGCTTATTAACTTTTCAGGAAGATATGCCCATTTTAATTTAGAAACCTCTGGCCTTAGCATGAGAGAACAATCTTTGAATAATAACTATGGAGTCAATGTTTGATTTTGTTAATCAATGCTGACTGGAAGGTGGGAGTTCAGCAGTTCGATTCCCATGTACTGCAGGACAGAATGAGCTCCTGTCTTTGTCCCAGCTTCTGCCAACCTAGCAGTTCGAAAGCAAAAAATAGCAAGGAGATAAACAGGGGCCACTTCAATGGGAAGGTAAACAGTGTTCCATGCACTCCGGTGTCTAGTCATGCCTGCCACTTGACAACAGAAATGTCTGCAGAAGCAGACAGCGCTGGCTCTTCGGCTTTGAAACAGAGATGAGCACTGAACCCTAGAGTCGGATACGGCTGGCTTTTGAGCAAGGGCAACCTTTACTTCTGTCCTGTTTTAGTGTATGCAAACCAAGACACAGGACACAGCCTCGGGCTGGGTTAACTCAGGTTTATTGCATCGTGGACAGAGGGAACATGAGGTAATGGCGGATCGATAGCTCTTTATATACAGCAGTAACACATTTGAACGTGGTGCCATGGTAGCCCATTGGCTACTGTCTGCGTGACATCATTGCAGGTCACGCCCTTCTTGTCCAGGTGTAGGTGGTGGCGGGAAAACTTCCCGCGCTGTTGCCTTTGATGAGTTTGGACCAAGAGAGCTTGGACGCTCGCTGCTGCCAGCTGGTGGTCATTAGCTCGCGTCCTATTACAGGGTTTATATGATACAGCTGAAGGTTACATTGTTGCTATAGGCAAGGTTACATTGGCTCAGATACATTGTAATCCATGTGTACAATAAAAACCATCAGAACACAACACCCCTCCCCCCTAGGACGAGACAAAGTCTCGAGCCCACACTTAAACACACTCCCCCCCCTTAGGAGACAAAGTCTCTCAGCCAAGATGGCTTATTTCGAACACGCTGGGGTCTCGATGCGGGCTGCCACTCCCCGGGTTTGCTACCTTCTCTTTGTCCCCTGGTTTCCTGTCCTGTAACATGAGAGGGAGACTCGTTAGTGACTTTCCGCGGCTCCGCGGCGTTGTTGGGAGGTGTGCTCTTCCTTAGGGAGGAACCGGGGGCACTGGGGGCTAACAAAAAACCCCTCTTCTCGCTTGGATGGGTGGGGGAACACTCCTGAAAACCCCCCCGGCTCGCAAAATCAAACTCAAAATTACTATCGGGGGCAGCGGTCGCGAACTCCTCTCCCCCTTCCCCGGCCCCTGATAAAACTGGCGTATCAAAAGGATATGAGTCGGGGTCGCTGCTTCTGCTTCCTTCCCCCCTTGTTTGGGACTGTGGTCCATTGCTGTCTCCCCCTTGGGTTAAGCGGGTGGGGGAGAACCCTAACGCTGAATCCTGTTGCTGAGCTCCACTGACTGGCCCATTCACTCGGTGCCTCAGTTGGTCTGCGTGCCTCCTCCAGAGGAGGCCGGTGTTAGTCTCGACCCGGTACGATACTGGCCCCGTCTGTTCTACAACCTTCCCTGGTACCCAGGCCGGCCCTGCGCTGGAATAGTTCCTGCAGTGAACAGGGTCCCCGGCGGCGAAACCTTTCGAGACTGCCAACCCTATGTTTTTCCCTGTATCCTCGACCCTCGTCGGGTCCAGCCTGGACAGGATCGTGGTCAATTTTCGCCGCATCAAGAGCTCCGCCGGCGAGTAGCCTGACGCTAAAGGGGTCACCCTATACGCTAAAAGGAACTGGCATACCTGGTGATTCAGGTCCCCCGGGCCCATGCGCCGCAGCGCGTCCTTCGTTGTACGCACTAGGCGTTCCACTTGGCCATTCGTGGCCGGGTGAAACGGTGCGGATGTGACATGCCGAATGGCGTTTGCCTCCATGAATGCTCCGAACTCAGCGGAGGTGAAACAACTAGCGTTATCGCTGACTAAAGTGTCGGGTAAACCGAACGTGGAAAAGACTCTCCTTAGCCGGCCAATTGTCGTGGCGGAGGACGTGCTCTTTACTGGGATAACCTCCAGCCACTTGGAGAACGCATCTACCACCAGGAGAAACATGGTTCCTCGGAACGGGCCAGCGAAATCCACGTGCACCCTGGACCACGGCCCCCTTGCCGTGTCCCACTCTCTATGCGGCAGACGGGCCGCCTCGGGTCGGGATTCCTGGCAAGCCTCGCAAGTGCCGACCATGTGCTCAATGTCCGCGTCCAGCTGTGGCCACCAGAAGTAACTCCGGGCTAGCGCCTTTGAACGAACTATGCCCGGGTGGCTGACGTGCAGCAGTTCGAGCACCCTCGTCCGCAGGGGCGCAGGGACCACCACCCGTTGGCCCCACAGAAGGCACCCCCTCTCTAGGGACAACTCAAGCTTTTTCCTAAAAAATGGGTCGAACTCTGTACTCGGGGACGAAACCGGCCACCCCTTCTGCACCCATGAACTAACTTTCTCCAGCGTCCTGTCCTTGCCTGTCGCCCTAGCAATGTCGGCAGGTACTATTGGGGGTGCGTCTAAAACCTCAATTAGCAACACCTGGCGGTCTCTTTCTGCTCTCGCCTTTTGGTCCGCCGACAAGGGCAGAGGGGATCTCGAGAGCGCATCAGCATGGCTGATCTCCTTTCCGGGCCTGTACTCCAACTCATGTTGGTACGCGTTGAGAAAAATAGCCCATCGCAGCATCCTCGGGGACAGGATCTGTGGCGTGGGCTTGCTTGCCGTGAAAATCCCTAACAGCGGCTTGTGATCGGTCACGATTTTGAACGGGCGGCCATACAAAAAATCGTGAAATTTTTTGGTCCCCGCTACTATTGCTAACGCTTCTCTGTCGGTTTGTGCGTAATTTCGCTCCGCTTGGGACAGGGACCTTGAGTAAAACGCTACCGGAGCCTCCCTTCCGTCCTCCAACACGTGGCAAAGCACCGCCCCCACCCCCACCGGGGATGCATCACAGACTAGGACCACTGGCCGTTTGGGGTCGAAGTGCGTCAGGATTGCCTCAGATGTTAGGAGTTGCTTTAGCTCCTTGAACGCCCTCTCGTACTCGTCACCCCACATCCATGGCTCCTCCTTTTTAAGTAACCGATGGAGCGGTTCGGCCACGGACGCCTTCCGCGGGAGGAATGTATGGTAAAAATTGAGGAGCCCCAGGAAAGACTGCAGCTCGGTTTTGGATGTGGGGCGAGGGGCCTTTTTAATGGCTGCTACTTTGGATTTAGACGGCTTAATCCCCTCGGGTGTGATCCGGAAACCTAAAAACTCGACCTCGGTCTCGAAAAAAACACATTTGTCCTTCCTCAATCTCAGCCCCGCTTTCTCGAACACGGTCAGTACTTTGTCCAACCTTTTCGCCAGTTCGGCCTCACTCCCCCCTGTTATCAACACGTCATCAAAATAAGGCAACACCCCCTCCAGGCCCTTTAGGAGGCGTTCCACGAGCGATTGAAAAAGGCCGGGTGCCGAGTTCACGCCGAACTGTAACCGCGACACCTGGAACGCTCCCTTATGTGTAACTATCGTTTGTGCCGCGGCCGTGGCGGGGGTCACTGGAAGTTGCTGATAGGCTTGTGCCAAATCGAGTTTAGCGAAACACTTTCCCCCATTTAGTCTGGCCAAAAGGTGGCTGATCACCGGCACCGGGTATGCATTAGGGCGGATCGCCTTGTTAATTGTACACTTATAATCAGCGCAAATGCGCACCTCCCCGTTAGCCTTTAGAGCCGTTACAATTGGAGTTTCCCACTCCGCGGAGTCAACAGGAATAAGAATCCCCTGGCCCACCAGTTTGTCCAGTTCCGCCTCTATCTTGTCCTTGAGTGCAAACGGCACCCTGCGTGGTTTGAGTCTTATCGGGCGGACCTCCGGGTCTATGTCGAAAGCTACAGGGGGTCCCTTGAACCTTCCGAGTCCTTTCTTAAACACGGCGGGATGCGCATCGCAAACTGCTTGTATTGGGTCCCCCCCCCCACGGTATGCACCCCCCCTATGAACAAACCTAAGGGCTGAAACCACTGTGTCCCTAGGAGGCTACAGCTTCCCCCTTTGAGGACAACTAGGGGCAGTTCCGCGGAATGTCTCTTAAACTTGACCCGAAATTTCCCGACCCCCAACACCGGAATGCTGTTTCCCTGTACGTCCCGTAGTGTGGACCTCAACGCTTTAAGCTTGGGCCGCACGTGGGGGTCAATTTTCAGGAACTCTTTCTGGGGAATTATGGAATAGGAGGACCCCGAGTCAATTTCCATCCTAATAGGGGCCCCTTGTACTAATACCTCAACGAAGTAATGGGACTGTCCCGCGGACACGCTGAACACTGAGGCGTCGTCCTCGCTGCCGTCCGAGACGCGGCCCACGCCGTCCTGCTTCCTCGTGGTCTGGGCGCCATCTTTGGGCCTCGCTGGACGGTCCGGTCTGGCTGCGCGGTCTTGTGACTGCCTCCGGCCCTCTTTCCTCTTTCTGCACGCCTTGGCGATGTGCCCCCGACGGCCGCAGGTGTAACACTCGGCCTTCCTGAACGGGCATCTCGCGCGCTCGTGGGCCGCTCCGCAACCCTCGCAGCGTCGACCACCCTTCCGGACCTTCTGGACCTCCTCGCCGTCGCTGCCTTCCGTAGACGACTTTGAGGCCCGTCGAGTCGCGTGCACCGACTGTCCGGTCTTCCCGTGCACCGAATTTTCCGCCTTGCCGGCTCTGGGACGCCACTCACGCCACTGGTGCATCTCGTCCACTCCGGCATTCGTGGACTCTGCGGCTTCCGCGGCCTCTATGACCTCTGCCAGCGTGGGTGGCGGCTCCTTATTCATCAAGCTGCGCTGTACCTCCTTGTCTTTCAGGCCACACAACACGCCGTCCCTGAGGACCAACTCCAGGATATCGCCCCATTTACAGGGGGCGGCGGCTATCCTCATGGCGGCCACGAATGCCTCAACCAACTCATCCGGCGCTTGGACTCGCCTCCAAAACGCGCTCCGAGCGGGAAACATTGCCCTCGAGGGGCAGAACCGCTCTCGCAGCAGTTTCATGATGTCGCTCGCCTTAAAGTCGCTCACCTTCTTCGGAGCGATTATGCCCACCAGCGTCCGCTTGGTTTCCATCCCGAGCATTCTGGTGAGGATGGCCCTCTTTCTCTCCTCGTCTTCTCCTTTGACTCTGAGTTCCACCAGGGCTGCCTGGAAATCCATCTCAAGCAGCTCCCAGTCTTGCGGTTTGGTGATGTTGAAACCGCTCTGTGCCCTGGCTGTTCCGTGGGGATCCATTATCCCACCTTCGTCGCCAATTTAGTGTATGCAAACCAAGACACAGGACACAGCCTCGGGCTGGGTTAACTCAGGTTTATTGCATCGTGGACAGAGGGAACATGAGGTAATGGCGGATCGATAGCTCTTTATATACAGCAGTAACACATTTGAACGTGGTGCCATGGTAGCCCATTGGCTACTGTCTGCGTGACGTCATTGCAGGTCACGCCCTTCTTGTCCAGGTGTAGGTGGTGGCGGGAAAACTTCCCGCGCTGTTGCCTTTGATGAGTTTGGACCAAGAGAGCTTGGACGCTCGCTGCTGCCAGCTGGTGGTCATTAGCTCGCGTCCTATTACAGGGTTTATATGATACAGCTGAAGGTTACATTGTTGCTATAGGCAAGGTTACATTGGCTCAGATACATTGTAATCCATGTGTACAATAAAAACCATCAGAACACAACACCTGTTTTTTTGTGGGAGGGAATTATGGCATCCTTAGACATGGGCAAACAACTTAAATCAATGCTATCAGCTTCCAATAAGGTTGGACAGTAATCCTGGCAGGGAGGGACATAAACTTTCACTCATCTCATTCTTTTGGGAGGAGAGAAGCCATTGCCATATGTTTCTGCTCACCTACAGTATAAGGACAAGGACTAGCAATAGCAATATTATTTATTTATTATTTGCATTTATAACCTGACCTTTTGATAATTCTGCCTGGGGAATTATTGGAGAATCCTGGGAATTGTAGTTCAAAGCTAGGAAAGACCATACTGCTAACTCTTAGCTTCTTTCCATTGTGCATGTAAAGCAGGGGTGCCAAAACTTTTCGGGCTGTGTGTGGGTCACATGGTTCAGGGGTCAGTCACTACAGGTGTGTTTTACTTTCGCTTCTGGGAACAACTAGGACTTTGTGTGCCAGATGAATTGGTGTTGGGTTCAGATTTGGCCCCTGGACCATAGTTTGGGCACCCCGATGTAAAGTAATAGGTACATTTTGGATGATTCTTTTGAAATAACTCTCTACTTTCCCCATTCCCCCTCCAAACATGCTTCAATCAAATGAGTGACAATTTTATCAAGACAAGCACATGATAGAAAGGAAAGGAAAAAGCCATACGTGTTCATGGCTCACTCTCGATATTTATGAAATATAACTTCTGAAAGTGAGCCATAATTTCCCACATCTCTAGTCAGAACTACACTCCCTTGAGTTCAATGGGAAAGTGAGGAAGTATAAAAATATAGCCTAAATAAAACTAAATAAAAATATAGCCTAAATAAACTTATTCTGCAAATATTACATTTGGGGAAAAGAAAGAGAAAATTGCAGTGTTCAATACCGACATATTTGGGAGTGATTCTTCCTGCTATATGAACTGAATAAACCAATGGAAAACAGCCAAATCAACATTGTTTACTGATATGATCAGTTATGACAGCTCTTTTGAGGCCATTATAGGCTTTTGCTCTGGGAAGCACTTAGGGAATATCTTGTGTGTTACTGACCTGATGGACCATAACAGTTTGGGGAATGTGTGATTTAGACCATATAGAGAAAAACTCCAGTAGGTGATTTTGATAGAATTGTTCTTTTTAAGAGAGAAAAGTGGAAACAGAACTATATAAAGGAATGCGAAAATGAAATGAAACAGGAGTGTATCCATTTAACTAGTCCGAATGGACTTGTAAATTGGTCTGTTTACTCTAAATGACATTTTTAAATATGTAGGAGCACATCTAACTATGCTGTGAAAGACAACAGAATTTGTGTATGTGTATGCATCTTAAGAGGAGCAAACTCTTATCCAGTTTGGCACCTTTTTACTTTTCATAATCAGCAAGTGATACACTCAGAATTGCATTCTAATTTTAGAATTTGCGCTGCTTTGGAGACTGCTGTTTAAGAAGTAAAAAGCTGGAGCTCTTATTGATTTTGAGTTCAGACTGACATTCACGTAAAGAATGCTGGCTAAACAAACAACCACGGAGGATAAAGCTGCAACCTAGATCTCATACCTCACTGTGGTGGAGAAGAAGGTACCTGTGCTAGTATGCATGGAGGCACCAAAGGCAACATCAAGCAGCCACTGATGGCCCAGGCATTGTTACTGTTGTTATTCATATTTCATCAGTGGTACTGCAATTTCCACTGTCAGTACCCGTAGTACCGTATCCTGGTATTTCCTTCTCTATACACCAATAGAAGACTTTTATCAGGCATGTAAATGCTTGCTTTTCTCCTCCTTGCATGAGAAGCCTGAAAGTTGGTCTTCTTGCCTTGAAGAAGTGCCAGATATTCTGCTAGAAGCTTTGGATGGGTTATTTGCGTCAGCACTGGTGATCAGTCAATTGCACTGTGTTTGCTCTGTTTGCTTGACATGATTGCTTAAGTTGCTTGTGCATTATAGTCAGGCTTTAATACATTTTGTTAGTATATATACACATCAAGAGATTTTTATAGATGTGACTTACAGTGGTACCTTGCATAATGAACGCATCGTATAGCAAAAAATTCACACAATGAAGTGTTTATTATGCAATGGTGATACCCCACATAATGAATTTTTTTGTTATATGGGGGGTTTGGTAACTGGGGTATACCTGCTTAATGGGAACCCTGGTTAACAAAAAAAATCTGTTATGCGGGGTATCTCCCATAGGGAACCACAAAACAAAAAAACCGCATAGTGAAGAGCTCTGTGGAATGGAGTTTTTTCGTGATGCGGGGTTCTACTGTATTTGAAAGTTTGTAACTGAAAGTTTTCATAACAGAAAATCTTCTAACTTCAAAAATATCTTTTTGTGACACCACTTTATCTGTGAGTATTTTATAATCCATAAGTATATTTTTCATCATACTCCACATTCACTTTGGTTAGAACATTTTTAAGTTTTATTGCAATGTTGTGGCTTGTACTTCCATTTTCAGAGTTCAATATTCATGCTCCTGTATTTTTAATTTTACAATTCAGCTTTGATGGATTAGAGTTATTTCAGAGTTGTGAGTTAAGTTTTTTAATATTTATTCAAATATACACCCGTATATTCACTTATATTTACCTGCTTGTATCTACTTAATAAAATGAAGAAAAAGTAAAAACTTTTGGAAAATCAGTCTGTTAGTTTAGATCAGTGATGGGCAGTCTTGGCCCTCCAGCTGTTCTTGAACTTCAATTCCCAGAAGCCCAAGTCAACACACCAGCTGGTCAGGGTTTCTGGGAATTGAAGTTCAAGAACAGCTGGAGGGTCAAGACTGCCCATCACTGGTTTAGATGCATAAAGAAATTAAAGGATATCCAGAAGAAAGGAGAGAATTTTCAAGAACTGTAAAAGTGCAAAATATTCCCTTGGGTCACTATGAGATTTCCCCTTTTTAATGTCAACTATGAGGATATTGACTTCTGATGTTTTCGTGGTAGTCTATAAATACTGTAGGACTCTTTGAGGGAAGTTCAGACTCCTTTTTAAGGGGCTGACATTTATTTCAGTTTCATCACCCTCATAGACAAATTTTATGGGAGGAAAGAGAGGACCTTCTCTAAGGCTGCTCTTGGATTGCAGAAGGGTTTCACCCAGGAAGTTGACCTTCTCCCCATTCTCCTTTTTTATTGGGGTATGATAATTCAAAAAGCAAAGGGTTAACAAATAATCCTTGGAAAGAGAGAGCTTCTGTTGCCAGGACTAAAATGCTTGCATGTTTTGTTTGATAATCAATTTTAAAAAAACTGTTTTCCCAAATGAGATTTAATTACCTAATTTTAATACCTTGCCTCCTGTTTGTTGGGAGCAGTAGGGCTTTTGTTCAATGAAAGGTAGAAAATATACTGTGTATACAGAAGATGATGAACACGTGGGTCAGTGGGAGACTCAAACACCACCATGCCTTGTTCTGAGCTCTATAACACCAGAAATATAATTTCTAGAGCAAATACCAGCCTTGCAATGTAGGTGCATTGCCAGCCCCCCCCCCCCCTTGTGACCAACTCAGTTAAGATTTGCAGAGTCTATATCTTACTTACAGGGATAACAGAATCTAGATCTTTCAGGAAGTCTCTAAGAATCAAAAAGGACAGGGAGGAGTTCTTCCTTTGTTCTTCTGCCTGAAACCATTATTCAACAGCAATATTGCAAGAGGATAGAAATGCAATTAGATGTAATAGGATAGCTTCAAGGAATACCCAGCATCCAGTAGCCTATCTAAGGAGGTTAATTTATTTAAAGTAAAGGAAAAGAAAACACACCTGTGGAATGTGCAAAAGAAAAATCACAAGAATATAACTCAATTTATATACGAAAAATGAGCCTTAATAAGACATGATCCAAGAGCAAAACTGTCAGAAAATACAGAAGTACTGTGAGAAAGGAAGCCTCCAAAGCTCATCTCTTACACCTCATGCCCAGGCAACCAGTAGGAAGCCAATTATCCTAACCAACAATTTATCTCTCACATTCTGCAGCTGTGTAAGTTAACACATTCTTCACTCAACAGAGGCATGCCTGTTTCTATGCAAAGAAAGTTGAAGATCAATGTTTTAATTATCTCCTTTCTCCTCTCAGTTTCCAGATAATGCAGGTGGATGCACATGTACTGGTAGGTGTAATTCATTATTACTGAGAATGGGCACAACTCTTAGAGATTCAGAAAACACACAGCTCAGGGTGGCAAGTACTTAGGATTTCTTCACAGGTCTCCCACTTACCTGCAACATCCCCAGGCAGAAAGATCTCTGATTCTAGTCTTTTGGGTGGGAATGCTCAAGTAGATAATATTGTATTAAATGACCATTGAGGTGACCGCATTTAGGGCAACTTCAGACTCCTTTCTCAGTTCCTTTGGCTGCTGCTCCAGCATGGATACATGTGAAACAAGTTGACATCACTGTTAATGAAACAATGTGTATTGTGGCAGGATGCCTCAAACCTAAACCAGTTGAGAAGATATATTCTCTTATTGGTACTGCTCCACCGAAGATAAGGAGAGAAGTAGCAGCAGGCGGCAGGAGAGCTAAACAAAAGAATGACCCTCAATATCATTTGAACAGATATGTGACTCAAGGGAAATCAACCTTGCCTGAATAGGCTGAGGGTCAGAGTTCCTAAATGTAAAACCAACATGCTCAAGTGGGGGATGCTGGTGGACAACAGCACACTGTTTGATTGTGGAGAGATACAGAATCTGTCTCATTTACCTGTACTGGTGTGCCAAATATTGCCAGAAACATGTACCAATGAGGATTTAAGTTTGGCCAATGACAGAGCCAAGAAAGTGGCTTCATTTTGGCAGTCCCAAGTTTGATCTAGACACGAAAGAAGAAGATTTATTTCTAACGATAAACAGGTACCTAGATCTCTAGAAGAAACAGAATCAGTTTTTCTAGGCAATTATTCTAACTTAGGATAACCCTTTTCAGGTTTTTTTGAGGTAGAGGGTACTCAGAAGTGGTTTCTCATCCCCTTCTTCTGCAGTTTGCCCAAGATGGTTGTACTTGCAGGAGGTACTGTAGTGTATCAAACTCACAAACTCTAGCTCCAGAATTGGATACTTAACTCACTGAGCTATACAGCCAGCTCTTAGATGCTCCTGGTAAGAAAATAAGATCATTGCATCACCATATTCATGTTTCTCCTCCCTTCAGTGCAGATTAATTAGAGAAGAACAATTACAGTGGCATTATGTCATTCAGTTTATCAAAATACCTGAATATTTTCCCCCAAATTATGTTCAGGACATAGATAATGGATGGGCTCTATAATTAATTTTCAAAGATCAGCTATTGTTCTTGGTTGGTACAACTACTTTATCCTCTGCCCGATACTGGAGCAGGCATCTCTGACTTGGCTGGACTGCCGCTTGTTCCTTGAAAGAAAAGAAAATAATGAATGTGATGAAGGTTAAAGGAAAATTATCAATCTTATGTTCAGCCGATCAAATTTTACAAGCCACATCATGACTGTGTCTGGATTGCCTATTACTTTGGCTTTGTAGGAGTTATAATATAAAATGCCAATGAAGTGGAAAGCAAATGCATTTCAGAAATAGATGCCTATAATGTCCTTTTGCTCAAGCTATGAAACCCACAATTAGAGAGTTGTTCAGATCTTCTCTTCTGCATAAGAGTGCATTTGAATGACGACCCTGACCTTGACCTAAATAATGACTCCCACAGAATCATGTACCCATTAGCTAGATGGACCATTATCCTTAGGACAAAAGGGATAAACCACATGAGCTTTTAAGCCTTGTGCTCCTTCAGATGTGACAATAAGGAAAGAGGAACCAGAAATACAGTTCATTTCATGAATTTCTCTTCATTCTCAACCTTCAGCTCAACAGCTTTGTCCAAGAGTAGACTTATGACTCAATACAGTTATGTACTTTCATCTCCACCTTTTACCATTATCAAAGTGGTTCCTACAAGAGTATGACTTAACAGTGCTAGTAAGACATGCACCAAAATGTATAAACCCAGAGCAAACATGGAAAGGAAGATATTTGTCTCAAATTTGACTTCTCCTTTCAGTCCTTTCTTCTTATTTGGTGGCCAAAGTAGTTGAGTTTTTACTTTAGGATTGACTGATTTGATCTTGTAGTCCAGGGTTTTTTGTCAAACGTCTTCTGCAGCACCAGATTTCAAAGGCCTGTATTCCTCTGCACCCAGCCTTCCTTATGGTCCAGCTCTCACAGTCATACATTACTACTGGGAAGACCATCACTTTAACTATACAGACTTTTGTCTACCGTATATTTTCATGTGGCTTTAATGTCTTTCCATGTGTTGTTTGAAATTTTAATATTTTAAGCTGCTTTGAGAACCATCTTCTTTTTAGAATTAAAAAGCTATATAGCAAATAAGTATTTACTTAGCTCAGGCATTCCATTTATTTTCCCATTATAGCTCCAGAAATAATAGCCATTTTCCATCTATACAGCAAATACACACATAGGATAGCTGCATCTTCTCTTTTAACATACACAGTCCTCCAATGATAAAGAGCTACAAAAACGGTGCCTGGCTGGTAATGGTCCATAGGGTCGCAAAGGGTTGGAATCGACTGTGCGACTGAACAACAAAAGTTTGAGTTTGTCCATCCACAGAAGACAGGCTCACACCACAGTTTACCTTTAATTTTCAGGTGAAAGTTGTGTTAGCTGTTGCTTAATATAATAGCTTTATTTTCCATCACAATTGGCCCATTGAATCAGCTGAACTCATCCATAATTTTCATTGATTCAAGTAGGGCTACTCTCTGTGTGTTTTACTTTAACATACATATTACAACTAGAGTAGGCTCATGTCAACCAATGTAAAGCACAACTAGAGTAAGGCCCATTTGATTGAATAGCTCATGCAAAGTTAAATCACCAGATCCCCACATCTTCAATGGGCCTCCTCTAGTGTGAGTTACTATGCTGAGCAATGGGATTTAACCCAATGTAAACCTGTCTAAAGGATGGCAAATCATTTCCATTTCTGAATCTTTGTATATACATCTATGTGTACAGTTTAATGTATATCAGTGACTCCTTTCATCCATTTTTTTTGGTGATATGCATTGGGCCACCAAAGGGTTTTTCTTCTCCTAATTTTTCCATCTGTTCTCTTCTAATTTGGATTTATTTTCTCCAATATTTTTCAGTGGTTTGCTTTTTTCCTCTTGATTTCCAAGCTGGGCTAACCAATTCCATGCAAATATCATGACAGACTCTGTGAAAACTAGGCATCAAAATACTGGGATAGACATCATAAGGATCTTTTAAAATAGCCATCATAAATAATAATCGATGAGGACCAACAAAATGCTAAAAAGATGTATTTTCCCTCTTCTTGCTCCCTATTTCTTTTGACGGGTTCCACCAAAAACTCCAAGAATATCATAGACCTTCTAATATCCTTGTTAAATATTTTATGGAAAAACTTCAGCAAAACAGAGCTGTGCTTCGGGCCATAGGAGGGAATGCTGCCTTTTTGTAAGGTTTAAATTAATTTTGCAGGAGGATATTTAATGAGACGTTTGCTTGGAAAACAGCATTTTGAAAGCACTTTTGCTGATGGCTCTGGTAGTCTCTATACTTTTTTGCCTTTAAAAGTACTGGTTGCGGTGTTTTAGTGACTCATAAGCAATAGAGCCAGCTAAATTGTTGCTAGATCGCTTTTGTTGGCTTTATCTGAGTGACTGTGAAAACAACAACAGTCACAGCAAGAGTAGATTTAGAATTGTGCACGCGTCTTTTGTTGTATGAATATTTTCTATTAATTTTACCTAATAACAAGTGCACTTAGCATATAAATCAACATGTGCACATAAAATGATGCTAACAATCAAGAGACTGTATTGAGTTCCCAATATACAAAATAATAATACAGTACTCTGTAATCTACACAGCTCAGTGTACAAATGTAGGATTTTTTTTAAAAAAGAAAGTAGTTGTGTTAGTCTGTTTTAGCATATTTAACAAAGCAAAGAAATTAGTATTAAGGTATTATAGCACCTGCAAGACTGTCTCATTTATTTCAGTCATCAAAATCCTCATTAAATAAATGGGGATTTGGTCAACCAACCCTTCCATCAGTTTCTTTTATTCAAATGAGCCTTAGGTTTAACTTACTATGTCAGTAGCTTAGAGGTTATGATGCTGATCTTGATGACCAGAAGGCCAGCAGGTCAGCATTTTGAAACCTGAGTGCTGTGTGACTGAGTGAGCACCTGTTGGCTGTCCCAGCTCCTGCCAACTTATCAGTTTGAAAGCAAGAATTTATAAGTAGACAAATAGGTACTGCTTCAGCAAGAAGGGTAACAGTGTTCTGTGCTCTCCATAATCTAGTCATGCTTGCTGCATGGCCAAGGAAACATCTGCAGATGCAGACAGCACTGGCTCTTTGTCTTTAAACAGAAATGAGCACTGCTCCCTAGAGTTTGACATGACTGGTCTTCGAGCAAAGGAGACCTTTACCTTTAATCCTATTTTAATACTTGTAGGTCTCTTTTCTATTTATTTTTGCAATTTTGTAAGCTGCCTTGAGTCCCTATTCTGAGAGAAAAGAAGTATGTAAGTAAAATAAAATAAAATACGCTGAGAGACAAAGGGATTTAGTTGAGGATAACAGTAAGGAAGAGAGATGTGAGTAGACTTTTTGTTCTGGCTGTAATGAATGATGAAAATCTGCAGCAAAATAAAGCTGATAGTAATATTGGGAGTATAGATGTTGAAAAATATCTGTAGTTTCAGCTCAGTCCATTAATGTCTAAATAATAGATAATACTGTAATATATTTCCCCAAGAAGATATGCTTGCCTAATGTACTTGTAACTGACTTCACAAAGATAAGCCTTCCATACAGCACTCACAAAGAGAATTATTAATATATTTCAATGTGCTGATACCACCTAATAATCTGGAAATGGGGACCAAACACATTGGAATCTAAAAGTCCTGATCTTAGCTGAAGGAAAGAGCTTCCTACTGAGTATGCTTGGCTTCATTAATTAAATTATTGTAACTTTCCTCATCAGTGTCTGAGTGCTGAAGGACTTGAAATCAAGAATCCAAGAGAGCTGCAAATTCCAAGTAGCTTCAACAACATCCTGTTTATCTTGTTTCCTCTTCATATGGGACATTCGGCTCCCTTAATTTCTTTCTCACTTTCACAAATGTTTCTTTGCAAGCAACCTGATGCTATAATCAAGATGAGCTTTCTTCAGAGGCCACTTAACTTAATTGGCTCAAATGGTTTTCCCCAGATGCAAGCGATGTTCAAAGCATACCAGAAGCTTTTGTCACTTTTAAAGAGACTGGCCAGGTAAAGAAAATACCAGTGGGAATTCCAAAGGGCAAAAAGCATGAATTGTCATGGCTATGAAAATTCATTGATGTATTAATGATGTCTCATGTTGAAGATTTGGGCTTCAATGTACTTATGAATTTATCAATGGTCTTACAGACCAAATACAGAACTCAAAGCTGTTACAGAGTGAATGAAATAAATTTATTTCCTTATAGTTTAATTTGGATTTCTAGGACTTTATCCCAGATTGAGGATTAGTTAGTCTGGCCAGATTATCCTGCTATGGTAATAGACCATACTGTCAGCAACTCAATGCCAAGTGTCAGGTGGTGGTTAACTAACCTGACCACCCTGAGGAATAAGGACCTTGGGTGTCTGAGTCCATAGGGAAGGGTGATGGCCCCCAAGTGGATTAAATCCCACTTGAATCCATCTTGATGGAGGGCAGCAGCTTCATCAATACTGGCCTGAGGTGGTGGTGGGTGGGCACAGGGCCCCCATCAGGGCAGTACTACCAGTACTGCCATATAGGGTCCGGAGTTGACAGGGGCCCTGCCGCTGCCAGCCATAACTGTGACATTACTGTGAGACATTACTGTGGGGGCCCAATAGGATTGCTCAGTATGGGGCCCAGAAATTTCTGGTGGGTGGGCATGAGGACTTTATGTGCCAAAAGGGCTCAGGACCAGAAAGTGACTCTTGGAATGGGATCAGTGGTATGGGAGTCATGCTGCAATGTGGAAGGCAGATGAAAGGCCACTGCATTATATTCTCAGGACAGTCTTCATGGCTGATCACCATAAGGATCACCAATATTTGGATACGGCAGAACAAGAATAAGGATTGGAAAGGCAGACTGGCATCTTCTACCTTGATTTCAATGCTTTCTTCAAAGCAGTAGACATGACTCAAAAGAATCATTATCCTCTCTCCTCACTTCATCAGATTCCATCCTTTCTTCTACACTTTCAGATGCTATTTTCAAGCTGCTTCCCTGAAGCAGTATGGATAAGATCTCAAGAGATTGAATAGTGGCCTGTTTATGTGGAGGGCTTCCTTTCCATGTAGAATTACAGATGTGGGAGAGGTGGTAATGACCAAGTGTGGACAAGGTTGCCAGATTACTATCCTACACCCTGAGATTTCAGGGCCAAAACCTAAGAAGGGTCCTTCTCATATCACAAAATGAGATCCTTGAAACCTCTTTCCAGAGTTTTGTTGTGAACTGCAGTTGAACACTTAGAAGAATTACTACAGAGGAAGCACACAACTTCCATGTTGACTATGTAGAAATTGAAATGGTGAAATATTTTGTATACCTTTATTCAATCATCAATCTAAATGGAGACACAGCCAAGAATTCAAAAAAAGACTGAGACTCAGAAGTGCAGCTATAAAAAAATTATAAAAGATCATCAAAGTTAAGGGTGTTTTCCTGGAGATCATCTACACTCTTATATTGCTGATCACCATATATGGGTGTGAAAGCTGAACATTAAAGGGAGCAGACCAGAAAAGGCATTACTCATTTGGAATATTGTGCTGGAGAAATGTTTTGTGGACACAACAAGATGAACAAGTAGATCCTAGAGCAAATCAACCCTGAACTATCTCTGGAAGCAAAATTGATGAACCTGAGACTATTCTACACATCATGAGAAGTCAGGATTCTCTGGGAAAGGCAACAATACTGGGAAAGTTTGATGGCAGCGCAAAAAGTGGACGGTCCAACTTGAGATGGCTTGACTTCCAAAAGGGAAGCCACAGGCTTCAGTTGACAAAAGCTGAGCAGGGCTGTAGAGGATAGAAAGTTTTGGTGGCATAAAATAACAACAACATATAGGGCTCCAAAGTTAATTGAGATAATTAGACAATAGTTCTACCAGATCACATCTGTTTATATGGTTGATCAGCGATAAAAATCCAAATCTCTTGAGTCCTACAACCTCAGTGCAGAATGTGGAGAAGTACATAACCTGATGCTACCCACTACACCTGTCAGAGCCAGGCACCAGCAGAGCTCTATAGCTGGTTAGAGCTACAATGGGGGAAGGGGAGCTTCTCCTTATTTCAGGTTTCAGAAGGAGCAGAGCAGAGTCTTTGTTGCCAGTCAAGAGGTCAGGAGCTAGTGGAATTGTACTAGAGGTGCAGGGGTCATCCAAGAGGGTGGTCAAGGTCACAGTCTGATGTTCAGAATCCAGGGAATCAAGGTCAGGAAGCCAGGAACGCAGTGTTGGGTTCACCAAACTGACGAATTGGCCCAACAAGGGCCTGCCGGCACGCCCGGACCCTCCTCCTTCTCAGCTTCATCTGAT